>JAJEKV010000016.1:13287785-14681544 GCA_021234155.1 Isoetes taiwanensis | reverse complement strand
TGCAACCACACCCGCCAATCTTGCCACCATGCAATCTCAAACCACACCCACATCACTTCACACCACCACACATCACATCACATCACTTTATCCTATTTCGCCCTGGACATAAAATCAGCCTAGCCTCAGCTTCCTCATAAACATTTTGAAATTCAGACACCCCGATGATAATTACATTCCTCTTCTAATCATTAGAAAAGTATTCCGGTCCTAAATCTTGTTCCCTCATTCCGATTTTTGGCCATCTCAATTAACAAGTCTATTCCGTCTACAGAATGGTAGGGATGTTCAGAGATCACTACGTGAGCCAGAGGGCATTCATATATAAGCAGATGGTGGCTGCGGACTAACTCAAGGTGGAAATGCATAAATCCACCTTCTTTTGCCGACTAATCCACCCTAAAGCCATACAAACAGACCGGGATGTCGGGCCTTCAAATGGCTATGCTTCAGTCGGATTGATAGGAAGTGAGCTCTTAGACATGGTCCATGACCTATGTTCCATGCTGCCGCAGTTAGCCCAAATTCGGGTTTATTTGTTCTTCTCATTACTTGCCCGCCTCGAGTCGCTATTAACAAAGAATACCACTTGTGGTTATTTCTACCAATTAAGGTGAAGCATCGCAAACCCCATCCAAGTAAATTGGGATATCCAAAAGCTACGCTTTAGTGCGTAAAACAATAATTTTGGACGACTCAGCTACCATACCCGATGCATGTAATTTTAGTTCCTGCGTAATGTTTCTCTAAATGAAAAGCCAAATTTTGTAAAGATCCTTTTAAATATATTATACTCAAATTGCAGTCAGGTTTCTAATCATTAAAAAAATTTGTCTTTATTCAACAAAAATTTGTAATTTTAGAATCAGCTTAGTTATCTATCATTCTCAACATTTTAGACTGCATAATAATACACCCAAGAAGAAATTAACTCCAGTTCTAATATTCCAAACATTTAAATATTGCATTTCCTTGTGACTTAAATTACCACAATTCATACATGTCGTGATACAAGCATTAACCATTAACATCAGACAAACACAATAAATCCACCACATGCACCACACCACACTAAGCACCATAACTAAGAAAAAACATGAATAAATAAATAAATCCAACTTTGATTCCTCCTCCTCCATAGTGGGTACTCCATGTTCTCTCTCTTTACATTCAATCTTCTAGTTCTAACATCCTTTTGTGTTGGGGAGACACTCTTTAGTGTTCTCAATCCAAAAATTTGAATCTTTTTCTATATGTTCAACTAAAATTGCATCGGGAATCTTTAGCCCTCTTGTAAGTAAGAAAACCCATTTCCACCATTAACGACTCTTCCCTCTTTTCTTTGGTTTTGCAGTTTCTGCAGGAACACCTAATACCTTCTGGATCTCACCGCCGATTTTGTCACTTGTTTCCGACCTGTGACCTGTGATGGTATGTACATCAAGAAGCAGCCTCTATTCTTGGCCGCTAGGTATCATTGCCGGGTAGAGAGAGTTTGATACCGCATGGAGTCCCAGAGAATTTATAATGATGCTCTTGGCTCAAATCTTTTAATTCATCACCTATGAATTTTTCCAATGTTTTATCCCCCAAACTGCTAAGTAAATTTCTTTTCTTCGCTATCCCCAATTCTTTGGTCCTTCGGTAGAAAGACGCAGAAGTAAATTAAGGACAATACTGTTTATTGCTTGCACTTCCTTTATTGAACTGATCCTTCAGCTTAAATTTAAGTCTAAATTTTTCTTTTCCTCCTCCTCAAGGCCTTTTCTTCACAATAACATTTCCTTCTTCCTTAATTCTTCGCTTCCCAAATGCCTGTGGATGATTAATTTCATTGACATCCACATCCACAATGGATTGGAGCCATACAGGAGCCGAGCCAAAGAAATTCGTAGATCGAAGGGCCAAAGAATAGAATCTCGAATTTTAGCTTTGAAATTAGAATTTCCACAAATTGGGACTCCATTCTAAATAATCTGAAATTTGAGCGTGCCATAATTATACTTTCATATCACGCGGCTGATGCAACTGTTATTTTGGGGACAGGGGACACTTAATAACGAATACAAATAAGTAGAGTTTTTACCCCCGCCAGTGACTTTATTCCCTCTATTTTTTGAAACCTGAGATGAACTACCGAGATGAATGAGAAGCCTATCAATCTGAGGTTTTGTCGCTGCAAGCCCCATTCTAGAATTTCTACATATATCATAGCTTGCCATTTTCATTTTTGTTTTTGTTCCTTCCTAATTCTTCACCATCCAGACATTGCGGTTGTTCTCACGCTTTTATTGGGACGCACCTCATTCAAAGTGATGGTAAACTGTATGATGCTATGACTGGCCAATAGTGGCTATGGCTGGGTGGATAGAAAAAAAAGTGTAGAAATAAAAAAGCAAGGTGCAAAAGAAGCTATGACTGGCTATTGTAGGTTTTAGGGCGCATCAAGGTCAAAACCTGCCATGGCGGTCCTGGAGTACAGAAGAAGAAAAAATGAGCCGACAAGCTTTATCGGGCCTATTCTATTTGTTTGCGCCAACAATTTGGAATTAGAGATTTTGCATATGGATAAAATGGTGTCTGTGGCATGTTTGACATCTTAATTTCCAAAATTCGTGAGCATGACACGCCTCTAAATCCACATGAGCATGATTGATTGGAAGCAAGATTCAATTGTCTCTAGATTCCGTTGAAAAACGAAGCTCTTGAGATCTATTTTTCACTTCCATTGAATTGATGTCGATTATAGCCGCACTTAATAGCATCTTCCAGCCTTTTAGTGTGGACCAACCTGGGTTTTTAAATCCGGGCTCTCAGAGGTCTCTCCATAAAGACATTTGGGTGTAATGTACTTCGATGAAACATTTTAGCCCAACTATATTCACAACCAACTATATTCCAAATGTTTCATCCGATTAGGACACATCTTCTTCTTTGGTAATTTCACTTCTTCTCTTGCTTCCAAACTTTTAATGGCACACATCCCAAACGCCCAAAGCATCCGCTGTGTAAAGGAGGAAGGAGAACGGCTTTATCTTATCTATCGCCGCGACATTAACTGCGGTGGTAGATGTGCAATCCAATGTATTTTGACATTGTTGAATTCGCCATAGCGGTCTACGTAAACACCCAAATGGCGATTTTGTGGTTTCCAATACCTCGCCCATTCATGGTAACCTTCATACTTGTGTTACCTCTCTTAAGGCGGGATGTTGCTGGTATGCTCCATTCAACGATGTGTGGTAAGTTATTTTTACTTCATACTAGGTTCATGACAGATGATCATGTTCCGTATTACTTCAAATCCAATATGGCCAGGTTCGTATTCATAACCATACTGCAAGAAAAATCATTATTTCTTCAACTTCATGATGGTTAAGTTCATAAACATATGACAGAATAGGTTTGATCTACTATGTAGTAATTATAACACCACCAATAAGCATACCATAAAACATGATGAAACTTCTTGGTGAGAAGACATTCAATAATAATTGTGATAATTTATGCCGGAACCCGCTTTGCACCTACTTGATGGATCGTTGGCTTTTGGACTTCTGCGGAGTATGCTGGTTTTTCTTTAGAGCTATTTGTTTCAATAATGCAATGGAGGAGAAGTGTTATATTGCATGTATTTAGCTGGAAGAAATGACAATTTATGAGATTTCAGCCAAGACTTAATGGCTAGAGCTTTTGGAGTCAAAGAAGAGAAAAAGGTATTTATTAAATAATGCTACAAAGATCATTCAAGTCCAAGTTGGTTTTATCTATCTTAATCATGTTGCGTAAGGATTGTTTAAGCTTGAACTAATATTAACCGGGATTTGATAAGCCAAATTTGTTATTGTTAAGTTTGCAAAGTTGATATCTTTTACTTAGATCAAAAAAAGCTTTATAATTGTTCAACCAATAAGGAGTCAAATGAGGAAATGTGCAATAACCGCTACAAATAGTCCTCTTTATCAAATGTGTATACGCCTCTAAATTCTCTTTATCAACTCTTTTAACCTCGTGATTCAAGGGTTGGAAAATAGACTACGAGCAATTCTTGACATAGGTAAATGCAATTACTTTATTTGGATTTTAAGATCTACTTACTTAAACGCTTCTTTGGGTGGATGTCCTTCTTTTCGACCGCCGTGAACGCTTTAACACTCTATTTCCTCGCCAAAAAGCTATTTTGGGATTAGAAAAGCTTCATTGCTTTTGTTTCCAACGATATGTTGGTTCAACTCCCTCGACTAAACCTAATGCTCCATTTACCCACGCCTCTTTATCATGGTGGCGTTTAAAATTCTATGGGGTTATCTTATATTTTTCCGCTAATCCGGCCCTCGCTTCCTTCGGTTTAGGGTTAGTCTGGTACCTTCAATGGCACTTCACCATCACACATAAAAGGGCTCACCGCTTATCACCATCGCCAATTTAATCAGCGCAAAACAGCCCCTCCCTGATGGTCGTGATGTGAACCGCCCTTATAGATCGCATGCCAAGGCCTAAACACAAAAAGCCTAAATCTAGAACCCATATATATACGCTACTCAAAGCTTTGGTAAACCGGATATTTGATTCTTGCCGAAAGCGTAAATATTGCATACAACATCTTGCCTTTGGTTTACCATGGCAAGAGCATCGCTACCGCTTATAGTGGACTTAAGTAGCTATTGGTGCCCGCTATAAGGCATAACTTGCTTTCAATGCAAAGCATTAGTCCACACCACAACATAATGCCTATAGGGCAAAAATTGAGCATAGAGGGTAAGTTTTTCTCAATTCGTGATATTGTATTTATTGAACACCGCAATATCATGAGTTTCAACCTCGAAATATTCTTGCATGGATTTTCCACAATTGCTTTTATCTTGGCCTCGGCCCCCGCCATTTATTACGGAGATATACATAAGTATAATTAGAGAAGCATTAAAATAAAATAAAAACATACTATCCAACCAGATGTTGAATATCCTATAACTTATTTTTTCAAAGGAAAAAAAAATCCTACCTATATAAAATCTATATGATATTGAATGGAAAACCCTTATAATGCCTCTTCTTTCGATTGGCGTTGCATCCTGCTACATTTTATGAATAAGAAATTTTTTTTGAACCAATAAAATTTCATGGGTTTAGACATTGCCGCATGTAGCCATAACTGATCGGTCAACTATAACTTCTAGTTTTGATTTCACTGATTGTCACCAACAACAACAAAAGCAATAAACCACTTTTAGACAAACCGCATTGTGTCAAGCAGCTCACCAACAACACAAAAGCAATAAACCACTTTTAGACAAAACAAAACAGTCAAGGTAACTAAGGCTAGGTTGGAATTGGGTCCGGCGGAATTGGTCCAACATACCACTTGATATTTGCATATGAGGTCCGTGAATGATAGTTTTGGGCTTTCATTCGATCCAAAAGTATTGGGTACTGCATCTAGTATGTAGCTTCCATTTCGTGAACAGCCATGGAGAGGATCTTCTTCTTCCTTTCTTCGTTGCATAATAGAAGCTCATCCTGTGAGCATATCCCTAATAATGTGGTCTTTGCTACACTTCCTAGAGGATAAGAATTAGTGGACCAGCCTGGTGCTAAAATGTAACAATCAAATTTCCACTATTCTTTGATGAAACCGGCACTTCCAGCTTTGATTTTGTAAAATCCATAAATATGCTAAATCTAAGATGTGCAAATTTCTAGTTCTTCTAAGAACTTTTTTTCTAACTCCTCGGGCGAACAAAGGGAACGATTCTACCTTGTTAAAGCCCGCCGCTTAACGGTAACAACAATAAAGAACAATAGCATTAAATGCTGCGTGAGGTGCTGATGGCGTAATAATAAAGGCCTTGTTGCATCTCAAATAATTGAATCTAAGAATTGCACTGGCATTTGCCATGAGGTCCAGAGTGCTTTGGTTGAAAGCTCCTATCACGGATCTAGAAAAGCATTGCGACGCAGTCAAAGATAGCCGCCATTTCGTGAAACAAATATGGAGGATCTTCTCTTCCTTCGTTGTATAATAGAAGCTCATCCTTCTTTCTATCACACCCATCCTTCGCATTAAATTTAGCATGGAATTATGGTATAAATACGGCTTTATCCAAATTTCAGTGAACAGATTCAGAAGTTTGGGCTAATGAAAGTTTGTACTTTCATTTCCGACCAATCCCAAGACTGAATAATTAGATTTTAAGGACAATTGACAAATGCAGTAACCAATGCATGACATCCGGAGGCAGGTAAGGCGTAGCATTCCAGAAATCTAGGCTTGAGCTCGATTCTGAAGAATTTCATTCGAAGAGATGGAGGCAAAGAAAAGAGTCGCATTCACGGGCCATAACGGAGCAGCTTGGGAACCAAATCGGCGAACTTTGCCATTCTATGATGCTAATCGTAGAGGTGGCGCGGAACAGCGACTCTGACATATCCTACGTGATAAGTTGGCGCTTTAGGAAGAAATTTCACAAAGCTGCGTAATGTTGTATCAGCTTCCAGTTTACGCCTAAAATGGCACTTTAAAGGTGAATGCAAGTCCACTCTAATGCATTAAGCACGTCGACTAGTGAATTAGCCGCATTTAACGATTTGCTTATCCTAAGGCTTAGGATGGGTTATATTTCTACCGTAAATTATAGCTTCATCGGGATTATGTGAGGATAACCTTCATGCTCTGTTTACCAATTTCAAAATGGTAATGGGTTGTGGATCATGCTTGTTGTTCTTCTCGATGATTTTCGCCATTATGTTTATGCCAGCTGCTAAAACCCGCGGGCTTACATAGTTATTACCTACATGGTATTGCTCATGTTTCGGCTTCAACTTTGCGGATCTTCACATCTATCTCTAACCTTCCGACGGCCTCTACTTGCTTTACTCATCTCTCGTCTCGATCTATCTGTTTCATCATCCTCAATACCGCTCCATCTCTCAGAACTCCTATAGTCCCCATGTAATTAATTTTGTTTGATGCAATCACCCAAACTTCTTTGGAAGGACGCTTTTATTATTAATGCATTAATTGACCTTAGATTTAATATCGATCTATTGCATCTACTTTTGCTATATATTTAACCATTTTGGGTAAGCTAGCATCTACTTAAAATGGATACTACCGCCCAAAGATTTCATTGGTATTACTGACCTTACACATGCCGCCAATTTCTTGCCCATTTATAACAATTGTAGATCTTTTGTTTCCAACTTTCCCTCGCTTTATTTCGCTACGCAGTACGTATCAGTGGGGCTTTTATCCTTCTCCTTCTACCCTACACTGGCTAATAATAATATGCCTACCGTAATAAAGCCCTCGGACGACGTTGTAATCGCGAAACACGACTTTCCGGGTCATTCTTGTTCAACATTTCATTACAGTTTTACCGTTGCCGCCTCATTTTATGAGCAAGATACTTTCACCATTCTCTCTTTATTATCATGATAACTAACTGGGCTCTCTTTATTTCATAATTTTGTCTCCTCTCGCCGCTTTTACATCCATTACATCAAACTATGTTTTGGCGCATCCATTGCATCAATTCTATTCTAGCAACAATGCAATCTTCAAGAAGCCTATACAAGTGACTATCAAAGAATACTTCTTTGGCTTCTTCTAGGAGGCGTTTGAGAGCCTCCGACATAATACTAACAATGTCTCTTTGTCTAGTTTCCAGCCATCCGTAACTGTAGAAGTGGTGACAAATAACTTTAGCAAGATGGTAGGGAAAGGTGGGTTTGCGATAATGGTGGTCCCTCCTTGATGGAAAGAAAAGCTGCAAAAGCCGGAAAGCAATAGTCAGGCTTCTGCAGAATTTAAGCCTCTTAAATAGAAACCGGGGAAATACATCGCGTACATCTTGTTGAACTTTTGGGATTCTGTGTAAGGTCCCCATAAACTTCTTTGTTTATGAATTCATGCCAAAATGGCTCCCTTTGAGAAATGGATCTTTAGTGATGATTTTATTCCTCGATTGAGAAACAGAATGAGAATCTCTTTAGGACTCCGCATAAGGACTCCTCGTGATATTTGCATGAAGAATGTGGAACCCAAAAGACTTCACATTTGGATGTGAAGCCTCGTAATATATTATTGGATGACTCCATTTAATGCCAAGGTCTCAGATTTTGGACTGTAGGTTGCTTCCTCGGTGACTACCTATCTCCCCTCACAAGAAATGATGGGAACTGGCATGGCTCTGTGGTAAATGGAACCGTGAGGTGCCATGATGCTTTCATGCCTTTGGGATATTGATAGAGTCTCTAAGTGTATCGTGAAGTAATCAAATACCCGCATTATTAGATGGTAGATCGGCTTCATACTTTTAGGAGTGGGCGCGAAGAGTATGGAAATGGCACTCTAATTGATCATCATAGTTGCTAACGCATCGGCTATAATCAAGAGCAAAGTAGAAGAGTAAATGTAAATTGCACTTTTATGCATTACGAAGATGCTAATATGCCATCACAATGAAAACAGCTTGTGAAATTGTTGGAGGATATTGATGATGCTTTGACAATAACTACATGGTGTTGATCGTAATGTCCAATGCTGATGAAGAGTCCGCCTTCTATAATGGACAATTTAAAATGCTACTTCATTGTTTGTCATTTATTTAATGTTAGTGTGAATTTTGATCTCTAATAAGCAAACAGAGCTTTATATGTAATAATATGTATTTAGTCCCATGTGTTTTGTGTGTTATAAGAGATCTTGCCCTCTTTTGAAGAAAAAGTAAAAGTAATAAAAACATTGGCAAGTTCATGAATAACATATAAACCATTATATAAAGCATAAATCCCATAAACATGCCAAAACAAAAATAGTCAATTTTTCCTAAAATGAATAGTTCAACTTCCTGTGTAGTTTCCGCCACTCTAGCTGCTTTTACTTTCTCTTCCACCAAAAAAATACAATGAAATGAATTCCAAACTAAGATCCAATAATGGCAAGATTCCCAAGAACAAAACAACTAGCCGCACCCATGCCTATATCTGCCTTGCATAAGCTTTCAAAATATCAGTTTCTACTTTCGATCATAGGACAAGCATCACCAATAGGCTTCTCGTGTAGAGCATATTGTTTCCCTCAAAGAGGAAGATTAAACTAATAAATTTCTCTATATCCATTATAGATTACCTCATCCCCAACATGCTTGCTAGACAAAAGTTTCCGGTACATCGTATATGGATTTTGCAACTACGTACTTCTACTCCAGCCTACAATTAAGAGCAACATGTGCATGTTCTCTAGAGAACCACAAAACAAATTGCCTCCTTTCCACTATCACATTATATCCAAAATTCTTGGCCTTGCCTATATTTTCATAAACGAGGGTACTGTTAAATTCATAAACGAGGGTATAATCAGCCTTTTATTTTACTATCACCCTCTTATTATCATGATAAATCCTCAATCACTTCCTTTTATTTCCTTTCATATTTTGCCTCACATGTCACATCCATTACATCATCAATTCTATTCTAGCAATAATGCAATCTTTCAAGAAGTCTATACAAGTGACTATCAAAAGAATACTTCGCTGGCTTCTTCTAGGGAGGCGCTTCTGAGGAGCCTCCCACATAACAATGTCTTTGCTAATTTCAAATTTAATAGAACCTGAAGTGGTGACAAGCAAGATGGTAGGGAAAGGTGGGTTTGGTGGAGCATAATGAGGGAACCCTCCTTGATGGAAAGAAGAAATTTGCAAAGAAAAAGTTGGAAAGCAAATGTACCGCTTGCAAGAATTTAAGCCTAAATAAAACTCGGGAAAAATACATCATGTACATAACTTTGTTGAACTTTTGGGATTCTATGTAGATTCCCATAAACTTCTTTGCTATGAATCTGCCAAATGGCCCTCGGCTAAAATGGATTTTAGTGATGATTTTATTCCTCGATTGAGAAATTTAACGGTGAACTCTTTTTAGGGATCGCATATTGACTCACATATATTTCAGATGAAGAATGTGAACCTAATCAGAGTGGTATGGAATGTAAAGATGTTAGATTGACAATGATACAACATATATCACTTAGATCCAACCTTTGAAATATATGATATTCATATGCAGAAATACCATATGGAGACAAATGGTACTTAAGGCAATTTAACAAATCTCACAAATCCAATGGTTTAATATTCAAATTAATGTAATTACTCCAAGCTATCAGAAAGTACTTAAACCGACTCACACACAATGGGATTATTCAAGATGTTTTACTGCTTTTTATTTATTTAGGGATTCCCCAGTGGTCGAAGGAACCACCCGGGATGATCGAATGAATCTTCACTATTTTATGTCAGTCTCGGCTTTTGGTTATGGAGCCAATTAGTAGCTCCTGGCCCCGCCACACCTATTTAAGTTTGTGTAATATGTTTCCTCCAATAATCATTTCCCATGTCACTATAATAATGAGTAACATTTCAATACCCTTTAAAGAACTTTCCGGCCATACCCATTTAACTTCAATGGGTCCTTAACCTTGGGTCTTATAAAATGACATTCTTCTTATCTATCCACACTAGGTCATGTCTAACTTCAAAATATATCCTGTATCTAACATCAGCTAAACCATATCCCTATGATTCAGAATATCATTATGCAATAACTACTACATTTCCAATATTCCTCCTCCTTTATTGCATATTAATATTAGGATAACCTTAATATTTTTCCTGAAATGTTATATTCATACAACCTTAATATCACTGCCTCCTTTGTTGCATAGATCGATAACCTTAGAATCTTTTCTGAACTGTTATTCATACAACTTTAAGGTCACTTCTGAATTGTACAAACTTCCCTTCAGGCAAGGCTTTTGTAAAAATATCGCCGCCAGTTAGATGTAGCAACATACACCATTTTGATGTAATTCTTTCTTTGCCAAATCTCGATAAAATGCGTATCGGTTCAATGTGTTTGTTTTTCCTTGTAGTGCATAGGATTTTTGTAATTGCAGTAACTTTGGCATCATTAAATAAACGCTAGGTCTGTTGTTTCACATCTCAACTCTTCTAGCAATCTTCTTAACCAAGCTATTTCCTTAGCCACCAAAGAGGCTGCTGCATATTCAGCTTCAGCTGAAGACATGGCTATTGCATTCTGCTTTTTGCATTTCCATGAAATTGCTCCTCCTGCTAAAAATACTACATATCCTGAAGTTGATTTTCGAGAAGTTAAATCACCTCCCCAATCTGCATCACTATAGGCATATATGTTGAGATCTTCTGAGTCAAAAGTAATACCCTGATACATTGTCCCTTTAAGATATTTCAATACTCTTTTTGCAGCCAACCAATGTTCTTTGCTTGGATTACTGCATTTTCTGCTCAGTATATTCACTATATAGGAGATGTCAGGTCTGCTATGATTTGCTAAGTACAACAAACACCCAACCAGCTCTCTATATGGAACATTTTCCATGTCTTTCATTTCTTTTTCTGTCATTTCCTTATATGCTATAAGCCTATGTCCAGGAACCACTGGAGTCTTAACTGGATGAGCATCAAGCAAGTTGAATCTATTCAACATGTTATTAACATGCTTGCTTTGATTTAATTTCAGAAATTTTTTCTGTCTGTCTCTTATGACTTCAATCCCTAAGAAGTGTTTTAATTCTCCCGAGTCAGTCATTTTGAACCTAGTTTTCAGAATATTTTTGCACTCATTCAATGTCTTTGCATACTTATTACCATGGTATTGCTCATGTTCTGCCTTCAACTTTTGTGGATCTTCACATCTATTCTAACTCAGATCTATTCTACTTGCTTTCATCATCTTCTGTTCTGCCTCAGATCTATTCTACTTGCTTTCATCATCTATTGTTCCATCTCTGCAACCTCTATAGTCCTTTACAGACTAATTAGCTTGCTGCAACACCACAATTTCTATCCACGCTTTTCCCATTTCTATGAATTTTTTACTTATGCTCTTCTTAATACATCTGATTTCTCTATATTTGCATCTACTTTTGCTATATATTTAACCGTTTTGCAAGCTAGCACTATATTCCTACTTAAATGGATGGCCACTAGCCCAAAGATTATTGGTACATTGATTCTCGCCACACATGCCGCTAATTTCTTGCCTATTTATAACAATTGTAGATCTTTTGTTTCTAACTTTCCTTGCTTATGTCACGCAGCATGCAGTCAGGGCGATCCTTCCTCCTTCTACCTTTTCATTCACGCTAACACAAATATGCCCACTGTAATAAAGCTCCTCGGACGAGACGCTTGTAATCGAAAAACACGACCTTCCCGGGTTGTCTTGCTCAACATTTCATTGTGCTTTTATCAGGTCATTTTGCTCTTATTTATGAGTGTATACTTTCACCATTCTCTTTTACGGTCATGACAAATCTCAATCATTTCCTCTTGTCTCCGCTAAAGCGCTTTATATCATTACATCAAAACTATTTTTACATCCATTAATTAATTTATTCTAGCAACAATGCAATCTTTCAAGAAGTCTATACAAGTGACTATCAAAACATTAGAGTTTTGAGATCAAATAAGGGCCCTTACTGATGCCATCAAAAAGCTCATGGCCAATGGGGAGCCGAGTTTGTACAGTAACTTTTTACCAGCCTTGGTTTCGCTTTCCGTGTGTCGATCGCACGTAGCTTCTGTGAATATCCGTGCTCTAGCTTCGTGCCGACACACACACGTGGCAATTATTATAACCGCAGCTCCCGCCTCAATTCCCGCTTCGTGTGTTTTCCATAATGTAGTTTGCATAAGATCGATTGCCCGCGCTAAGGGAGAGCTTCTTGCCCACTCGAATTGCTTCTCGACCAAGGCTTAAAGGAGTTTTGACTACGAAAATCTCTGACCGGGCGTAAAATCGCTTTCCTAGTATTTCCATTCCGCCTCCATACTGATTTGAATTCCGTGGACTAGATGTACAGGCTCTATCATGGCCGGAAATGAGTTTGAAAGCTCTGCAGGTCGATCGGAGCTTTGTTACACTCCAACCCGCACGCGAGGTGAATGGCGAAATAAAGATGCAGAGAAATGATGTTTCACATTGGAAGGCTTTGGTATTTGATTTCTATCAGGCAAGAGATATTTGTACAAGTAAGGCATGTATACACTCCAAATGTATATGGTAAAAGCAGGGCCAAGTGTTTGTATTTAACTTTCCCACTATTAGGAAGTAAATTGTGAGTATGTAATTCTATGTAATCTATATTCAAATTAGTTCAACATTTATCCGCTCATTCCTATTCTCTCAGTTTGTGTATATCCGATGTGGAGAACACCGCCCTTCACACTGGGAGCAAGGTTTTCCATTGCTTACCATGTATCGCTTGTTGTTCAAGGTAGCACACCAAGATGTTCTAGAAAGGTATATGGGTCTGAGGTGGTGAATACTCAATTTAAGATCCAAGCTTAACCGAGCTTCCATTGCCCACCGTCCGATGAGTAATCGCAGCTCGACAATTTCTATCTTATTAGCACGAGTAAGTTGTCGCAGAAATGTTCATGTATCAAGGAGGTGAGGAGTCTCAAGGGTATGTGAAGATAAATTTAGGAATTGATCCGTTTCATTGCTATAGGTTTAAGAGTCGTATAATGTAAAAGAAGACTTTGAAGATGCTTTAAGGGCCCAATGTTTCATGGATAGTTTTTTAGATAGTGTATTTCTTGAAGGTTGGAGTGCTCGACTTCACGATGGAGCCGAATGTACCGAATGCGTGATAAGTCGAGACACGGTTCGGTTCAGAGTATTGCATTCAAGCAAACCTCAGACATGTCACTTTTAAGTATAGGAGATGGCGAATGTCTGTGGAAGGAAGAAAGTACGTCGATTCCCCGCTTTAACAAGATACTGATGGCACTCTATTCATTGCCATAGACTTGAATATCATAAGGATAATCACCGCTCAAAAGTCTAAGAGCTTGAGCGAGTGGTCTCTATTCGGCGTTCAAGCGGCAATTGGAGTTTGGAGATGCATTTAAACTTTTCCATTTCAAGGATAGATGGCCGTAAGGTGGGAAAAAGCGCAGAGAAGAATGCTATAAATTGGGGTCATGCATGCCACCAAAAGTCATATCTCAGATATGAATCTATCTAATATAAACAGGGCGATTGTTAACCTGAGATCTATTGTATATTAACGGGTAAACATTTGCTTTATTGGGGATATAAGACTTGAAGTAGCCATGTTATGTACAACTCGATTGTGGATGTTTTCACACCGTGACGCTATGAAATTGTGGCTCTTTATAAATATGGATATATTTCGCATCAGAAAGCCACGATGCTAAAATGTGCATAGTATAAAAAACGAAAGCAGAGATTTCGCACTGCAATGACGGCAAGGGTTATATATATAATAAGATATTGATAGTTGTTTTCAGACTGCACTCCATTTGCAAGGAAATGTGCACGTAATAAAAAATGGAATATTTTCGCATCAACAGAGCTACTTAAAGGAAATTGTGAATAGAATAACTTATTTGTCTTATTTTCAGACCGTAGCTACTTCAAAGCGACCCCAGTACAATATAAATTAAGGAAGAAAGTATTTTCGCATCGCTAATGCTCTTAGTCTCTATTGCAAATCAAGCCGCCATAAAGGCGCTACATTCTAAGTGTCATAAATCGAGGCGCTCGCCTACCTAGAATGGCAAATAGCGGGTCGAGTAAGGTATGGGAGTCATGAAGCGATGGTATGACAAAATAGTGGAGAAAGAAACTGGATTGGCCAAGCATCTCAAGAGTCTTCGAGAGGAGTTAGAGGAGCCAGTGGGATGCAACCACCGTATAATAATTTTTGCCCGAAAGGAGACATTATGGCAGAGTGTAATAAAGTTTATCGATGCATATGGCGGCATCCTTCATAGCTTCATGGTCGGATTGTCTCGACGTGGAAACTATGTCCGTGGATCGGGTTTGCTCACTACATCCAAGCTTTTCTTAAGATGTTTCCAAAATTCGATTATGACCGAATTAAAGGTTCTTGAAGAAACCACTGCGAACCTGCAAGGTGCAAGAGGGAAGGAAAGTTTTTCAGCCTAGATATCATGTTCAAACATACATGATTTACACTAAGCCAAAGATGCCAGCTCTTCTTCAAGTGCACAGTCGTCAAACAGAACGCCTGCCTCACCAAAAGAGGAGCCGATAGATCCCGAGGAAGAGAAGCTCGATCGGAAAATGAGGAGATTTAGGTTGTGGAAGAGGAGGTCTCGAGAAAAGTTATCTACTTGGGGTTATCAAGCATATCCCATCCATGTAGGTGGGAAACCATACTTGCTGCCGCTTTGACATATCTCAAGTGATGTATGAGAGAAGACGAGATATCAGCCGAGAGTATGCCCATGTTGTAGGCCTCGAGGACTTATAGACTTTGAGACTCGATGTCCTGCATAAAATGATGGAGGCCGGACTTATGATGGATCCTCAATACCTGTAGAGGATGCATTTGAAATTGTTGGCGCAAAGAAGTCAAGCAGTGGTATGAAGCAAAGTTGAAAGATGTCAAATCGAAGTCAAAGTAGCTCTTCAAACATCATGGAATTCATAGAACGGAGTCAGTCAAGTCCTTTTCAAAATAACAAACCCAAATTAAGTTGTCGAATCCGGACAAAAAGAGGTGTATTTATCCTGTTTCATTTTCATTTCTTCTTAACTGGATATGTTTCTTTATGCTGTGAGTTATTTATTGATGACTGCAAGGCATCGCAGAGTCACCCTAGGTAGGGACGCCAGACAGTTACATTATATGGGCTACCTTCACAAGGAGAAATTATTGTGTTTCACAACAACAGTCCATCCGGAGGCCAGGAGGTCCTCAAGCTTAAGGCTCTGGCTATTAGTCAGCAACCACGCGTCCCCTAACCTCAAACTATGATCGAGTAGTAGCAAAGAGAGAAGGCTACGTAATGTATGTCTTCGGGGCTTCAAATGCATCATTCTTGCAAATAAAGCAGCTCTAGGCTTGGGTGGAGCAAGACAAGGAAACACCGCGCTTGTCCTGCATGTAAGGACCCCCGATATTGTATCCAAGTAGATGCAATTGTAATGAGTAAAAGAAGAGGACTTAGAAGATTTTGATTCAGTACTGTTGCGTCTCGATGCCAAGAAAGGAAATGTATTTAAAAAACTTATGTATTGTTAATATAATGTCTTTTTCTATAAATTGTCTTTTCTATAATGTATCAATTGTTTTCATATATGACGAAATTGCTTTTGTAGTAAGGAATGTTCATTTATGATATTCATTAATTGTTAGAATTCAAATGAGCAATAAATCCTTGTTAGATGTATATGTTAGGTATTCTTTAATGGTGGCTGCAAAACAGGATGTCGCAGCTTTTTGATTTGGCGATTTCGCATCGCGGGCTACTAAGTAAGTAAAATGCTGGCTTCAAGTAATTTTGATTCACCCTATTTCGCAGACTGCACATGCATGTAAAACAGATGTCGTTAGCTTTTTGATTCCGCCTGATTAAGACTGGATACAGCAAAACAGTTGTCCGTAGCTTTTTGGACCACCCTTATTTCGCATCGTGGCTACGGCATGGGGAACAGGATGCTCAGCTGGACCGCCTGACTGCACTGGCTACTTTAACATTTTTAGTCTAGGGGTTTATGGGATCGTGATGTATAATGTTGCTTAATTGAATTTCTGTCCTTGCTAAAATCCGCCATGTCCATGGAAGGCGCTTAGCTCAAACCTATTAAAATGAGGCTGACTAGGCCGAATGTTGATGAGGCTGGGCTACTATGCCAGCTTGCATTCTCTATCATTCCAATCACGGGTAGGGCGAAAGTGCTATTCCCATCACAAGCCGCCAGATGATCGAGGAGGTTGTCCTTGCTGTAAGACTTCGGGCAAACCTTGAACAAGCCGCCCACACTATTAACGAATATTTCAAAACTCCGTCGGTCACCTTGCCGAGCTACCGTGTTGTTGGGGAAGAGTTTTCCGTGACGCCACCGTCTCGCCTACAATATTCCAGCCTGATGATCAGACAGGTAGCAGGACACAGCCTCGATCCACCTGTACCGCTGTTTCCGGAGCGAGACATTGAGGAAGCCACGGGTCATACGTCAGGCTTGTGTCGAGTGCCATCCATGTCCCACTTGAGTCACGGGCCATTCCGCTCTTGTGTAATGAGTCGGATTACGGTTGAAACCGCTGTGGGGTTCTACACACGGGCCGTGTGTTTTGGCCGGCTGACTGTAAATATGGTGCCCAAAGTTATTCATGAATCAGCTATCTCCCTCGTCTCTGTGACGCTGGGACCACTAATATTGCATCTCAAACGCTTTGCAGTGGTGGGGGGAGGAAGAACCCAGACTATGGAAGCAAAGATGACCAAGATCACCTGGTCCAAGAGTGATCGCCAGGATCACGGCCAAGAAGATCAAAGATCACCGGTCCGGAAGAAGATCAAGCAGGAGTGTACCAATCTCACAAGATCATCATCGTGGACCAGCATGTTGATCCCGGAACCCTAGTTCAGAGTGAATGCACTAGGAAGTTTCATAAAGCTAAAATCCAGCCAAGAAACTGAGCCGCAAGCTCCTAGGCTTGTTCCTAAAAGTAGACAAGTCGAGAGATGTGCAAGGAGACTGAGCAGCTGGAAAATAAGCTAAGCCTAAGGAAGGGAGCCTTAGTGTTATTATGGTGGCCCCTGAAGATGAAGGGTGTTTCTCCTCGGCACCTGTGCTTTGAGGGAGATTAGGTACCATGTGCACGCACTCAAAATTTCTCCTATCCCCAAGCTTGCCTTCGCTAGAATGGTCAGTTTGAGATGCAAGGAAATTAATGAGGAGGAAGGAATCAGAAGGAGGAGGGAGGGATGTGAGCACCGTATTAATCGCCCCGAAGGTGGAGGAGGAGGTGAATAGAATCCGCAGAGGTCTTTGGACATACTCTAAGAAGAGGCGCAGAGGCTCATCTAATTAGCCTCTTTGGAGGACAAAGTGTCCGCCGCTAGTGCATGCAGGACGTGTTATCGCAAGTGTGGCAACGATTATGCCTTAGCTAGATACTTCCGTGGATGCCCTTGTATCCTTTTGTAACACACTTTTTGTTTCTTTTAATATAAGGAGTGTTTTAGTATTTATCGTGATGAGGTTTTTATATTTATCCAGAATTATTTGCTATTCTATTTATTGCTACCGTGCATTTATCTACTAGTGTTGACCGTGGCTAATAAGGCGAAATGACTATTCCATATCTCCGGAAGAAACCATTTCAAATTGCCGCCACGGTGCTAAAATGACTATTCCACATTCTTGTTTCATTTTTGCACTGCGGGCTACCTGGCGAAAATAGTGGTTCCAAAGTTTTGAGGATGCACTCGCACCGCGACTACGGTGAAATGTATCATTCCACACATGTAAGAGAATACGAATCGAATAGACTGGGATCATATAAACACTTATGGTTACATACTTATAACTCATATAAGAGGCATAGTATGTACATAGAACCTATATAAGAGTATAGCATACATGAATGAAGAAGCTTCATGACGGATCATCATGAAAAGGTAGTTGAGTGATGCGATTAATCTCATAGACGCCACGCCTGAACCCTCCAAAGGTGGATAACAACACGACAAAACCCTCCGGAAGAATCCATTTCGCCCTCTCATGCATTCTTCCATCCAGGATCAAGGGGATAATTTCATGAGAACATCTATAAAGATCATTATATGTCATAGTGCAAGTAATGGAGTCCATATCTTCGGACGAGGAGTGCGTAGACATAGCAATGGACTTTCAACTGCATTTATATCGAACAAATTATTATTATGTAAGTGCAAGTAATGGAGTCCATATCTTCTGACTCCAGGAGCAGAGACATAGCAAATGGACTTTCTAACCGCATTTCTATATCAACAAAATTACGGACATGCAATCAGAAAGATATTGGTTATACATACGTAGCATAATGTACAAAAATACATGTATATAATGTAATGATATAGCTTTATATACATTCCCCGAAGTATTGATTTAGGGGACTCTTCCAGAGCCATTGTCACTGTGCACCCCAAAGGATCTTTTCTATCATGTACATTTGATGCTCTATTCCATATTAGATGGATGATAACATCGGGGATCAGATAATAGCGAGGATTGAGAGCCGTTGGTCATCCGCCTTCCATATGGGTATTTCTCGCGAACATCGTTGAAATTTCGTGGATTCATCTTGGTGTAATGGAATCACGCCTGTGACCGTAATCGACCCATGGCTAGACGGAGGCCAATATTGTCAAAAGCATTCTAATTTAATGTACATTTATACCCACCAAATTATCGATGGTATATACCCACCAAATTATTGATGGTATACATAGAAATTATTGATGGTATATACATACCAAAATTATTATCATATACATACTTGTATGGTACTGATACATGAGCTACAATATATAAATATAATGTATGGGGAGTATAGCATATATAACGATTTCTTTAAATAGGCATCTATGCCTTCATTGTCTTTTTTGTCTCCTTTTCTTGTTTGCATGTTCTTTGCCTCCCCGTCCGCTTTGTTGTTGTTTTGCCTCACTGCCTCGCTTCCACTCAGTTGTTCCTTTGTTTTCCACTAGTTTCTTGCAAATGGTAACTTTGCAAGAACATCCCCATGGGCCGATCCGGACACCGCAAGCGCATGGTACGTAGTTAAACGCACTTTTTTGATTTTTTTAACAACTTTGGGAGCATCGATGGCTGCCACGTCCAAAGCACGTAGCTTGCAAGGGTTTCATCAACTTCATTATCGACATCGGTTATGGGCTATCATCTCCACCACCTGGAGAGATCAATTCGAGCCAAGGTTCACTTAAGTGCTTTGGGACTTTTTGAACCCCTCGATGAAGATAGGCTAGAACAGTTTGAAGGACATGCTTTCCATGGTTTCATGGCCTACTGGATCAAGATAAAGCTCGGGTCATTCCTACTAATGAGAAGAATAAGATTTATATCCTCATTGAACTTTCACGACTTCCGGCCAAATCTTTTGTGTGGATATTGGTGCTCCTATTCCGCTTCCTTGACTTCAACAACATCCTATGGTTAATGGGCATCAGATTCCCCACCGATACAATTCCTTGGGATACACGTGACCTATGGCTACATAGCAATAAAAAGACATAATCATTTTATATCAGGGTGTGAAGATACTCCAATTTGATCGATATAAAGATTTTCATAGAAATTAAGTATATAAACAGGAAATTGATTTCGCGGTAATTAAGTAACATCCTCATATTATCACATGTATTATCTTGGCAATCTTACACTTTTTAGTGTAATTGAATGGTTTCTTCTTACCATTTTCTTGTATTTTTCTCATGTGAATGTTTTATTTGTGGTCATATTCAAGACCGTGGTGCTAAATCGCCTCACTTAAAAATTATTGAAGGGCCTATTTCAAGAGGTGGCTACAGATGTAAATACGTGGATCCGCTTTAGTTACGGGCCCATCTTTCGCCACCACCAAAGGGTATAATACACAAAGATTATTGGTGTTATTCTTCAACTTTCTTGGTATTATACTTCAACAAGATTAGTATTATACTCAACATTATTGATTCGTAGCTATAAATTCTTTCAACCTTGCTTTCACTTCTCACCTTTGTTCCATGTTTTTCACATTGCTTTCACTTCGTGTTCTCACCTTGCTTTCACTTCTCACCTTGTGTTTCGTGGTTCTTTGCTAATTGATCTTGATCCTTCTTCTTGCTCCCTTCATCTTCGTCTTACTTCATGCTACTTGGTCTTGTTCCTTGCTCTAGATCTTGCTACTTGATCTTGTTCCTTGCTTCCTTGTTCCATGATCTTCCTTGCTCCCCGCTCTTGCTACTTGATCTTGATCCTTGTTCCTTGCTACTTCATCTACCCGGGTTCTTGCTACTTGGTCTTCCCTTGTTCCTTGATCTTCTTGCTCCTTGATCTTCCTTGTTCCTTTTCTTCCTACTTGATCTTGATCTTGTTCCTTGCTACTTGGTCTTCTTCCTTGCTTCTTGCTCCTTGTTCCTTTGCTCGCCTCCTTGTTCCTTGCTTGCTTGTGCAAATGATTGGACCCAATCCTCCCCGGGCTATTCCGGGGAAGGCCTGCAAGCATGCCCCTGCATTCTGTGCGGCCTGGAATGGATGAGCTATGGGACCATTTCTTGGAGTGGAGGTTTATACAAATCCCACCAAGGAGCTTGCAATGGAGTTGATCAACTCATTCGAGTGATTTGATTGTGGTCATGAGCCACCGATGGAAATTAATCCATCCCAATGTTATAGGAGACTTGCAATGAGGGGACTTTGAACCCCCCCCTTATCCGGACGAGATGCTGGCAAAGAATTGAGGCCTCTTCGTGGCCGATATTTAGCACTCTCCGGATGCATACATGTCGAGTTCATTCATGAAATTAAGGGGATGTATAATGGTTTTTATTAGGGTGTGTACTACAACGAAAGACAACGGCTTTGTGGAGTTGGGTCCCCTCTTCTTCCGCGGAGTATCATCCCCGTGGAATTACTTTTTCTAATGACTAGGTACCCCATATGGTGGGAAGAATTAGGTGGGAGGAGCGTGAGTTTTGACTCCTAACCCGGATGCATGGGTTAGACCTCAGGGGAGGAAAGGGAAGGGAAGGGGTTAGGAACCTGGGAAGGTTACTAGGGACATGCGTGGTTTCTAGTAACCTTTGCTATCTATCATAAATATTTCATATGATACCGTGATAACATGTTCTATAAATATTCTCTAATATGTTAATATGTTCTCTAATATGTTAATATTCTCTAGTTATCGGGCCCATATTTTCGCACCGTGAGCCACGGTGTAAAATTGACTTAGGCACAAATTATTGAAGGGCCTATTTTGCATCAGAGCTACAAAGCAAGTAAATCAACTCGCCATAAATTATTGAAGGGCCTATTAAGATAGTGGCTGCGTGCTTGAAACACGGATCCAGCTTTAGTTTACAGGCCCATATTTCGTGACCGGCCACGATGCGCAATACATGCATCCAATTTACTTTACAACACAAAAGATTTCGCATTAACCGAGCACTATCGAACTGATAAATAAACCAACTCTTTACAAAGAGAGACGTTATCAAGAGCCTCTCACGGACATAACCTTTGCCTTGCCTACATCTCATTGATCTCCACTCCCTTGATCGCTTCAACAACCGCGGACTTATACCAAGCTGCCCTCTTTTTTTCCTTACTGGTTTTTGTCTAAACAACTTAGCAAGTGTTGATTCACTCCGGGTTCCGTGATTTCTTCACCCCACTTGCACACGATCCTTCTCAGAAAATCATTGACACATCTCACGTAAGGAATTCCCTAACCCAACCTCCCGTGGTTGAGTGAAATGTAAGAATGCATTCTTTGCTTGCTTATGGGACTTCTCCATTCCCTGTGTATTCCAAATTCCCAGGCTTCCATACTCCCTGACAAACCACACCATGGAATAAAATAACGGCTAAGGTTAGCCAAATGGCTATTTTGCAGCAGTTTTGCCAAGAAAAATGACTAAAGTAAATGGCAAAAATGCCCAAAACAAAGAAAATTTTAGCCCAATTTTTTTGCCGCCCAAGTGAGTTTTTAGGTTGAATAGCCAAACCTTTACCTCCAGACATATCCATCAGGACATCGAATAGCTAAACCTAAGATAGAGCGGACTTGGAAAAATATATAGATTAGCCCAAAATTCAACACCAATATATGTACTAACTTTAAGAAATTTCAAATTAGGGTTTATATTTTTATTTTTCTTTTTCCACTTTCTTTCTTGTTCCAAGTACTAAGTTGAAGCATTAGAGGAAAAGGAACAATGTAGTCCCCCTTTTTTTTAGGTTTTTGAACATGTTCATGTATGTTTGTGTCTTGATTTATGTATTTACAATAAATTCAATGTCGTTGCCAAAATGCTTGGATTTTTTTGAATTACTATAGCGTGATGGCTAATATTTGCCTTTCCATTTTGTGAAAGTTTAGCCAAAAGCAAGAAACTGTGATGGAGAAAAACCATTTAGTTTAGCCATGTGTTAAAAACTTCTAGCCCCAATTTGAAGGTAGTTTAGCTAAACCTCTTTTGGCTACACTAAAATATAGGAGTAGTAATTTATTCCATGAACCACACGCCATGTGCGAACAGAATATGGACATAGTGAGTCAAATTGGCCTCACCCCATGCCGTCAGGAAAGACTTAGTGAAGTTTGTGGACCGCCCTCCCGGAATTTGGCAACATCATTTTCCTCTGCACTACCTTTTTCAGATTTTTTACCAAGACAAAGAAATCCCGCCATGCCTTGATTTTTTTCAAGCGGATCCCACGATCATTTTGGATCATCCTCACCGCAATAAGATCCTTGTAAGCTTCCCAAACACAGATAAGTTCTCTTTTCAAGGAGGCAAAAAACCTCTTAGCCTTTGGACCACCCATACTGGTTTCAGGGGAACCTTTGCTTGATACCTTTTGATCTTGAAGTATTTTTGTAGTGCCCACCATGAAGTCCCACATTAGATAGCACCTTTTCAACTTCATGCATGGCGCCTTTCCCTAGAGCTTGATTTATTCCAAGCAAACAGATACTCATGTAAACCATCTTGTCTATGATTCTCAAGAAAGCATGAAGGGTGCATATGTGTACTCTTCTTAACGGAATTGGCGTAATTGGCATCAAGGTTGTGTCCTTCTCTTCTATTTGGTGGCTCATCCCGACATGTTTTTTAATGTACTCTTGTCCAATCCAATTTGAATCTCTTCTTGCATAGAGATGAGGGGACAAGCATGAGTAGTCTTACCAGCACCATGCTTCATTCGTGACATGCATTTTATTGTCTTCAAATCTGCAAGAAGATGCCATTCAACCTCGTGACTCACCATATCCAGAGGCGCAAGTTTTCCTCCGATCCGTGAGAGGCAATCATTGTGGGAATGGGTGTTTGATCAAAACCCATTTCAAAGATTATACCGTGGATTTTCCTCCCGGTACCGAAATAAACCAACCCACCAAATGTGATCTTCGGACCGGACGAAAAAACTTATCATCTAGATTTGACTCTTCATTCCCTCAGTATTCAAAGCTCTGTTCATTAGACTCAAATAAACCCTCTCGTACTTCTCGCCTTTCACCAATTCCATTTCATCCAGCTTCAAAACAATTCTTAGTTTGCCCAAGACCCTTCTACCTTCATATCATAAAATCGAACCAAAAGTGAAGCATTCTAGTTAAGTCTATCCAAAGAATTGTTATTTTCATTAAAGGCGTAAAGTATCACCAAACTTCGACTTCTTCTTACCTTTGGTATAGGATGCCAATGTATCCAAGTTGACACCTATTTGGTCGGTGATACATATCACCAAGAAGCTCTTGCACTTGTCTGCTTTTCGATGACCTACAAGTCATCACACTAGTCATCCTTGGTAGTAGAATAGTTTTAGTAATGCCTTGTTGTTTAAAGCCATCCCGCAAGCACCGAACAAAGCAATATAAGCTTGCCTACTTATTCCGACATTGTCACCACGTTCTTGCAATCGATTAGAGGTTTTGACTGTTCCCCAACTCCTGCAATAGTTGATGTACTACAGCTTTCCTAAGTTGAATGCTACCGTGAAGCTTTAACATTCTCAATACATCATCTTTAGTAACTAATTTCTTTAATAAACCGCAATATTAGCGTGTTTTCTCTTATTTTCTTACGCAAGATTTGGATCAACAAGCTTTTTAATAGCCATGACCCTTTTTTTTGAGCCTCCACCCTCGGGGGCTAATATATTTATGGGCTTTGGTGTTTTTGCCCTCTCCCCCGATCCCTGTGGAGTTCTTTTTAAGCGTTTGACCGGCTTGTGAAGGGAATCATTTTCTTGCGCAACCCTCTTCATTCCTTCTTTAGCAGTGCATTCATCTCGGCCACCAATTTCTGATTTTCTACCTCCAATTCATTGAGCTTGCGGCATTGTTGAGACGAAAGTAGTTCGCTGTTGGAGCTGATTAACATCGATAAAACTTTGCAATTGAATCCATACAAGTGGTTATACATGGCACTTAAAATGTGGATCAGTAGATACCATTAACCAAATTATTACAGTAACCTAGTAACCCTTGCTGTCCCTTACAAGCAAATTCAATAAGACCGGATGCAGAGTGGAAGTTTGGATGGGCTCGAGTGAAAGGATCACATGGATACAGTTGGCCTTTAGCCCAGAGGTCTATATTCATGGCTCTTAAGCTCGCAATGCATCTTCATCTATTGGTTGCTTCCAAGTGAACTTATTCCTGTAAAGGCGTGCATTCTTTTGGCACTTGCACTCTAAATTGACCCTCGGAATTAGTTTGATCCTGAAACAGAAGTATTAGAAGGAAGAACACTCAAAGGAATGCAATGACGACTCGGAAACCAAATACCTTTGCCATTGACGTTGCAAAAGACCGAGAACCGGAGCGGAGATTAGAATTAGGAAGATTCTTGCCAACAAACAGAGCGAAATTGAAAAAATTTCGCTCATTTTCGGGCAAGAATCCGCCATAATTCGAATTCAAAAACTGCCTGGGCGCGATGGCAAGATCGTTGGCGCTCGATGGCGCGATGGCAAGGTCGATCGATGGTGCTGAAGCTCGATGGCATAAGCTCGAAGGTGGGAAAACGAAAATCCTAGATATAATCATCAAATATTCAGGTCGTTAGGAAATAATGATTGCGGGGTTAGGTTCGGGGGTTAGGTTCGGAGGTTAGGTAGTTAGGTTAGGGGAGAGTGAAATTTAGGTATGGAGGGGGGAAGCTAGGTTCGAGATCCTACGTGGCGGCCCCCCTAATATATTCTTAGGAGGCCCTTATTTGACCTCAAAAAAACTCTAATGGAATACTTCTTTGTCTTCTTCTAGGGAGGCGTCGGAGTGAACCTTCCGACATAACAATGTCTTTGTCTAGTTTCAGCTATCCAGAACTGGAAGTGGTGACAAATAACTATAGCAAGATGGTAGGGAAAGGTGGGTTTGGTGGAGTATACGAGGGGACCCTCCTTGATGGAAAGAAAGTTGCAGTAAAAAAAGCTGAAAAGCAATAGTCAGGGCTTGCAAGAATTCTACACTTTTTAGAGTGGGTTATGAAGAGTATGGAAAATGGCACTCTAATTGATCATAGGTTGCTAATGCACGAAGGCTATACTAAAGAGCAAAGTAGAAGGGTAACAGAAATTGCACTTTTATGTATTGATGAAGATGCTAATATGCGACCGTCAATGAAAATAGTTGTGAAATTGTTGGAGGATATGATGATGCTTTGACCCAACTACATGGTGTTAGTCAGGTCAATGTCCAGAATACGGTTGATGAAGAGTCTGCCCTTCTATAGTGGACACAAAAATGCTACTACTACTTGTCATTTATTTAATGTTATGTGAATTTCGATGCTCTAATAATAAACAGGAGCTTTATGTGTGAATAATATGTGTTTAGTCCTATGTGTTTTGGTGTGTTATAAGAGACATTGCCCCCCCTTTTTTTTTCTAAAGAAGAAGAAAAAAGTAAAAGTACAAAAAACATTGGCAAGTTCATGAATAACATATAAACCATTATATAAAGCATAAATCCCATAAACACACCAAAACCAAAGCTTTACTTTCTCTTTCCAATCAAAATACAATGAAATGAATTCCAAACTACATCCAATACAAAGATTCTAAGCATAAACAACTAGCTGCAATCATGCTTGTCTACAAAAATATTGTCGGCCTCGATCATATGACCAGCATCACCAATAGGCTTCAGAGCATATTGTTTCCCAGTAGAATGATTAAACAACAAATTTCTCTCTATATCCACATTAACCTCATCTCTAGTTGTGACAAAGTTTCTGAAAAAAAAAATCCTGGCATATGATTTTGCAACTACAGCCTCTACTCCAACTACACCAAGAGCAACAGGTGCATGTTCTCTAGAGAACCATAGCCAAAATTGCCTCCTTCAATTATCACATTATTATTATTATTATTATTATTATTTTTAGGGAACGAGAATTTTTGTATTATATAGATAAAAAAGTACAATGTTTCATGCTCATAGAGAATTACTACAGGAGTAATCTCAACATCTTCATTCTCTAT
This sequence comes from Isoetes taiwanensis, assembly GCA_021234155.1. Lineage (NCBI taxonomy): Eukaryota > Viridiplantae > Streptophyta > Lycopodiopsida > Isoetales > Isoetaceae > Isoetes > Isoetes taiwanensis. The sequence continues at coordinate 14,654,457 of JAJEKV010000016.1, read as the reverse complement.
TTTGTCAGAAACTTATTAGATGCTCTACAGCAGATATACATAAAGCACATGAATTGCTCTGATAGCTGATACGCTTGACGTGCTCAGATTACTCTTCCCACCTGGTAACTAGTAGATGTATGACAATACAAAGGCAACCCATGCAGGCTCCTGAATGATGTAATCCTCTTAGAGGAAGCAGTTGAATACTCCAAAATTTCTTAGGAGAGGAATAGGAATATCTAACCTTACTCAGTGCAAGGCATAGCTGTATATCTGTATGACACAACAACAGACTAGAAAGAAGCTCAAGCATCAGTACCTGAGCGAGCGCTTACTCAAACATATATTTTAGCATAACCAAGTTAAGCGTCAGTACTTATTCTGGTCATGAGGTTCTTGGCATAGCAGTACCAAGAACCGAGTGCTTAGAATAATCTTTCACTCAAACATATATTTGAGCATAACCAGTGAAGCATCTTCTGGTCATGAGGTTCTTGGCATAGCAGTACCAAGAACCGAGTGCTCAAAATAATCTTTCTACCTGCAAATTAGTCATAAAACCTGTTGTCTTTGCATTTCCAATTCAAATCTCAGAAATTATGTTGATCAAAAGGGAACGTAGACGCACATAGGTGCGTCCAGGTGCACACAGACGCCGGCCGGGATAGGCTGAGGGGGTACTTGGACTCTTGTTTCCTGGGGAAGCTCTGGGACCACCATGCTCTGGAACAGGTAAAGGTGGCACACTACAAACAGCACATAAACCCCACCCTGGTTCGAGGCCCACAGCTCTACCTGCGTTCTTAATTGCTCATGAAGAAGCGGGATCGCCAGCGCCCATTGAACAGGGGGCCCACTACCTTCGGCTTGAGGCATCGGTGGATTGAAGAGCGGCGCTAGGGACAGGCTTTGTCAGTCGTTGTTGCCGGGGTTGTTGAGGATGAAAGCCATGCCTCCCGTGAGTCCCGGCCCTATAGTCGGTCGGACTCTCTACATTCTCTTGGTGCGACTGGGTGGCCCGCTCGCGACGAAGCTACTTCAAGACGCCGGTCGGGTTGATCCTTGGCTCCTACCTCCGGAGGTTTTGGATCCGGCGGACTCACCTCTGCCCCCGGCCACCTACAGGTGCCGGGAATTCATGTGTATATGTATATTTTAATACTGCCGGCTTGTTGTTCTTCTGACGGTTTTCCCTCCTAAGGGGGGGTGTTTTAATCCGGGTAGCAACGGGCTTGCTGCACCCGTGTAATTTGGGTCCCATAGGCCGATTGGCCTCCGTTGACGATAAAAGAACCTTCCTTCCTTCCTTCCTTCCTATCCGAAAAACATCTTTCTGATCATCCAATTCATCTACAAGACATTTCTGCTAAAGAAATGGTGGAAGAAAAAGACCATGAATAGATTTTTCCAAGAACTAGATTTTACTTCCTATATGACATAAATCAACTCCTTTTTCAAATCTTACAGCTTCTTTCCTTCTTCACCTTATAGGCCGACCTCCAACTGCTGCTGGATTTACCCTTTCAGCTTGTCTACTCCAGAGGAATAGACATAATGCGTAAGCATTAGACATAATGCGTAAGCATCAAAGGAAGAAACCATGTTAGTGGATACCTGCTGCCCAAGAATTGCCGCTGGAAAAAGGAAGAAATCTACGCATTTGTTGTTCTGTCGGGGAAAAATCATCCATCCGCCTTTGTTAGCATCCGTTAATCGATTTTGCTGCATAGATCCATTTGTGGATGGCTTTGCGGAAGGGAGGGCGGCCGCTGCCCCCTAGCTGGACAAGAATGGCGCCTTAGGCGCTAACGGCTTCACATTATATCAAGCCTTGGCCTTGCCTATTTTCATAAAACGAGGGTACTGAGAAGCTAATTCTGCCATGGGCAAAGCTTCCAAGTTTCTCATAATCATCAGGGTTTCAAGGCATCAACGAAGATGCTCATCCGGAATTATCTGATTACTCTCCAAGAAAAAGCAAAGATCTGTTGCCTTGTAAAAGCATTGCAACAATTGCATTAGATGGCGCTTGTCTACACTTTCTAAAGTGGGTTGTGAAGGATATGGAAAATGGCACTCTAATTGATCATAGATTGCTAATGCACGAAGGCTATACTGAGGAGCAAAGTAGAAGAGTAACAAAAAATGCACTTTTGTGTATTGATGAAGATGCTAATATGCGATCGTCAATGAAAACAGTTGTGAAAGTCTTGGAGGATATTGATGATGCTTCAACCCAGCTACATGGTGTTGGTGAGATCAATGGCCAGAATACCCTTGACGAAGAGTGTGCTCTTCTATAGTGGATACGAGATGCTACTACTGCTTGTCATTTATTTTGTTTCACAATGTTATGTGAATTTCGTTGCTCTAATAATAAACAAGAGCTTTATGTGTGAATGATATGTGTTTAGTCCTATGTGTTTTGGTGTGCTAGAAGAGATTTTTTTTTTTTTTAATGGTCAAATTCTGCTCATGATGTTAAACGCATGTTCTAGCATGCATGACAACTGTCTTAAATTTTAACTGCATCAAGCAATGTTGGTAACTTTTTTTAGTTACTAATGTGGTTAAAAAATCTTTTCTTGCAGATAGTATGGTGGTTATTATTCATGTAAGACATAAAACTAATATTCATTTTAGGGTTGGGCGGCCATGCAGTACAGTAAGCCCTGACCTAATCATATGAACTAAGACTTCTCGGACAGTCACCTGGCAAAACCGGTATGATTTTAGTGATAATCTCTGATCGATTTTTGCATAAATAGCATTTTTAATTCCTTTTGGGTGGAGCAAGCGTAAGTCTGAACCCTTTTGATAAAACTGTCGGTGCCAAGAACAGAACTTGTATTCTACCTTATATTGGATTTTCGATGAGGTATTCTTGCATTTCCTTGATCTAGCGATCTCCCTCCTGCCGGCCTAGTTCCCTGTTGCCACCGTGAGAAAGAAAGGTGACCTCAATCTTGCTACAAGAAAGAATATTGAGAATGAGAAAAGGAAAAATGCTAAACGCAAGAAAATGTTTGATTTCCATGTTCCTGTGTGCTCTGCAAAAAATAAGGCAGATCTGGCTACAATTACTCCTGCTGCCAATGCTCTGGAGAATTTGGGGGTTCCTGAGGGTAGCAATGATGCTGATGTAACTCTCCATGACAACACCATTATTCCTGATGCTGAGGTAGAAATTATTCATTACAGGAGCATCCTGGCTTCAAGCAGCACTCCTACCATGGAGACCAACAATTATAAGGCAAATCTGGAGGCATATGGTCCCAATTAACCATCTCAGGTTTGAGAGCTTGCTGTTTGTTGCATTTTATTTATTGTTTGATACTAGATATAAGATCTGAATGATGCTATACATACTGATCTTAATGCCTATCTTTCATGTATACTAGCCATATATGGTTTAAGTCTGGTTGTTATCTTTCACGGCTGGTTTAAATTGTAATATAATGATTGCTCCTGATCATGATTTATAAGTTTGAATGAACTTCAAACACTATGCCTTAGTGCTGCCATGAAATACCACTGTTATTTCTTCATAAGCAGCCTAGTTAAGCTTAATTCTTTTTTTTTTTTGGGAGAAAAGGAAGATTTATATTACTCATCAAAGAGTTACATCAAATTTTCAGGAACCATGAGGGTTCACTAAAAAGGTGCCTTTAGCACACAAAACAATACAGACAAAATTGGGACCAAAGTCCTCTATACAAACAAACCGTAGCAGGCGAAACCCGATCAATATCAGTGTGGAAGATCTTGAACCACAAAATCTAAGTCTGAGTCGGACTCCTCGTCGTCAATGATCACCAAATCCGAGGCCACTGGATCCAACTGCCATGTCATTCCATTCGGGTGGGAAGGCAAAGAACCAAAGAGGGGTTGTTTCAGAGAAAAGGATAATGGCCTCTCCATGAGCATCCTGCAAGGCTTTGTGGTGGTAAAACATATCTCTAAAGTGGGAGAACTGGTCATCAGTTAGCAATCTCTCATAACAAAACAGGAATCTGTCAAGAATATGTGCCTGATAACCGTTTAGCATGAAGGGTTTAAGCTTTTCTAGATCTTGGTCAATTGTGGGGGAAAGAGACCAGAGCTGTTGGTTATTAAAAATCTCAGTGGCTGCTGCAAAATTTGACAGATCTGGGAGGTTTGGCTTACAGTTCATCCTCGTTGTAAGGGCAATCAGCAGCTCTGAAAACCATAAAATGATCATTAGAGATAAGCATATCAGTACAAACAAAAATATTGTGCAACCCAACAAAATTCCCTATTGATAGCCAAGCAGTATCATATTTATCCTGTTTGCAGTTTTTGTGTGCCATGGCAATCTTGGATATCTCAATTTGAAAGGCTACTTTCATCCAGGGCACATCCACCCTTTGATTTGAGTAATTAACCCTATTCCTGTGTTTCCATATGATCCATAGGGCAGCTTGTCTGATAGTATTTAGAAATCTGTTTGACCCCTTAAGGAGGTCCATGATATTGGCCCAATTGCCTAAATTGTGGCCTTTTGACCTTAGGTATGCATCAAGCCATCTCCAGAACTCCCTGATCTTAGGGCAATCGAACATATGCCTTATTGTTTCAGAATTGTCCCCACAAAGTTTACACTTGGGGTTGTCTTGAAGCTCCTTACATCTTTTAAACATATTACTGTTGGAGGGAAGGGCATTATGGATGCATCTCCAAATGAACACCTGCATTTTAGGCTGAGCATAAGATTTCCAATTATTCCTCAATATTCTCAAGAGGTGTTTGTTAGAAACATGCCATTTTGCAGCTTGAGTGGAGGATTTGATTGGGGCCAAAACCTTGTAGCCAAGAGCTACCTTGTACTGATCAGAGTTCATAATGTGCCAGTCTGGATTTTTAGGACTTTGGCATTCATTTTGAGTGCTGACCACACTCATAATGCTGTCAAAGATCACTTTATCTATTTTCTTGCCATTAACCACCTGCTTTACATGCTCCCAACTACACCATTTGTCCCCTGCCCATAAATGTTGTAGCTGAGTTATCCCAGCTCCCTTCCATTTCTTCCATATCTGAGGGTGTTTGAGGGCCCAGCAGACATCATTCTCTTTAGCAAAGATAGGTGACCAAAAAAGGGAGAAATTGGCACTATCAAAACCAATCTCTTTATGATCAAATCCTTCTGCCACTAGGTTCCAGGCCTCAAAAATTTTTCTCATCAGAGGTGAAGTGTTGGGGGCACACTTAAACTGGTAATAGATAGAGTCAGGGAGATGGTGAGTATATTTCTTCATTCCTAAAGGCCTACTAATCTGCAGCCAGTATCTAATGAATTCCATGGCTGGGGAGTTCCATCCATTTATTGCCTTCCAGACATATTTAGCTCCCAAGGCTTGACTGTGCTTTTGCAAGATTTTCAGGCCCAGGCCTCCCTCCTTTTTGCTATGAGTAATTTCCTCCCACCTAATAAAGTGCATGCCTTTCCAAATGTATTCTCTTAGACATTTTTCAATGTCATTGTATGTCTCCTTGTTAGCAATGAGAGCAGAGGAGAAATAAACATGGGTGCTTGCCAACACAACATTAGCTATGAGGACTCTCCCAGCAAAGGAAAGATTGGGAGAGAGAGACAGAAGTTTCTTCCTGATTCTGCTGACAATAGGTCTCCACACTTCCTTGTTAGGAAGATTGATGGCTAATGGGAGGCCAAGGAGGGTGATAGCTTGATTGGAAGGATTGATTTTGATACCCCTGGTATCTATAGAATCTGTGGGGTTCTCCCATAAGATACTACATTTGTTTAGATTAAGGTGAACACCCGAGATAGAGGCAAAATTCTGTATGCTATCCAGCAGAATATTGAAGCTATTTTGATTGGCTTTTAAGAGAATGAAAGTATCATCAGCATACTGCATGATAGTGAGCTGTTTATCAGACCCTGGCATTTGAGTTCCCTGAATTAAACCCTGCTGTTGTAGGCCTTGAACAACTCTTGTGAGCATTTCAGCTACACAGAGAAAAAGATATGGGGCTAAGGGGCATCCTTGTCTGACCCCTCTTCTTATAGGGAAGAATTTGCTAGGGGAGCCATTTAAAATCAGGCTGGAAGAGGCAAGATTATTAATAGCCATGATTTTGTCTATTAAAGTCTGGTGGATACCTATATGTACCATTGCTTTCTTTAAAAAGGGCCAGGTTATTGAGTCATAAGCTCTTCTAAAGTCTAATTTGAGCAGCATACAGTTTTGTTTGGAAAGCCTGTTCCAATGGATTGCTTCACTGGCAGCAATGTAGTTGTCAAGAATGAACCTACCGATAGGGAAACCCGGGATTGATTTTTCCATCATTGTAATTGTGAAGGTGCATGAGAACACGGATGGCCAGGATCTTTGCTAGGATTTTGTAAGTAGTATTGGTCAGAGATATAGGCCTCCAGTCATTTATTCTGTTGGGATTTTTAGTTTTGGGAATTAGGTGATAAGGCTAGAGTTGAAAGGTGGTAGAGGGAGGTCGTGATCCCAAGCTCCTTTAATGAACTTCATGAAGTCCTCTTTCATAACTATCCAAAAGGTCAAAAAGAATTCAGGGGGAAAGCCATCAGGCCCTGGGCTCTTCCCTTTCTCCATGTTTTTCAAAACTCCCGCAAAGACCTCCTTTTCATCTGGATACCCATCCAGGTCCTCCTCCATAGGAGTGGTAGCTGGGATGTTGCTGAAAAACTTGCTCATATTTTCCTCTTCTTGAGCACTATAGTGAGTGTCCTTAAACATATTGCTGTATTGCTCCAGAAATTCAGCCTTGATACTTTGCTCCTCCTCTAATTTCTCTCCATTTTCTTGTTCAGAATTGTGATAGCATTATTAATTAGTCTATTTTTAGCAACTCTGAAAAAATACTTGGAGCTACCTTGATCCATTTTATTATACTGACATATTTTGGCCCTTAAGGCCATCCCCTTTGCCTCCTTCTCTTCTATGGCCTTTATGTTATTCTCCAGCAGCACTTCTTGCTTATGTAGGTTGGCACATTGAGGAGTGAGCTCCAGTTTTTGCCTAATTTCTTTCATTTCCTTGAGGAGGTTATTCTTCTCTTCTTCTATACATTTTCTCTGTCTAGCTTTTTCCCACTCCTTAATCCAGTTTTTGCAAGTTTTGAGCTTTTTGCTGAACTCTCTCATTGACTGATGACTCCCCACAGCTTGCTGGGTGAGGTAAAAACTCCTGAAATCCGAGACAAAGCTGGAATTTCCAAGAAGAGAGCAATTAAATTTGAAAGGGGAATTAATAGGCTTGGAGGTTCCCTGGAAATCTGGAGTCTCTAGGATTTGAGGGAAGTGATCTGAAAGAATGTTCCCCTCATCTCCTGTGACTATGCAGTTATCAAGGCTGGGGATATTTGGATTGGTAACATAAAACCTATCTAGAGTGCAGTAAGTTCTTGCAGCACCTTCTCTTTTATTAGACCAGGTGTATTTTGCATTGGCCGAGGGGATATAAATCAGACCTGTATCCTGCAACATGTTATCCCACTCCACTCTTTCACTCCTGGAAATATTTATTTTATTTCCCAGCTTTAGGTCCCATTGGGGGGTGTTGTTTAGGTCACCACCAAGGATCCGATCTTTAATGGTGTTCTCGATCGCTAATCCAGTTTTTTTGATTTCCTTCCGGATAGGGGGGCTCTCATTTAGGTTCGTTGGGGGCATAAACATTTATTATTCCCAGTAATTGCCCATTCATATCAATTGAAATGCTGTGCCATCTGTTTGAGGGACTACAGTAAGATGAAACAACATTGAGGGTGGTCCAAAACATAGCTAGGCCACCTTTGGTGCCATCAGCAACAGTGTAAGCTGAGCCACCACCTTTGTGCATCCATCCCCCTAAGTTGGAAGCTTCAAAGTGAGGAAGGTGGTGTTCTTGAACCATGAGAAGGTCTGCTTTATAAGTCCTGGCCAAAGCAATAAATCTTCTCCTCTTTATGGGACCCTTAATTCCCCAGACATTCCAAGAGATGATCTTCATTTCTGATGGAAAGGGAGGCAGTAATAGAGAAGACTAATTAGCAAGACTTGGTCTTCCTTGTATTGGATGCAGGTCCATTGAAGTTGGGATCCTTCTGATAGATTTTCCTCTGTTTCTTAGATTTCTTGTTGGGTGTCATACTTTGACATAAATAATCACCAAGTTTATCTAGATCCTTAGGAATGATGTCCAAGCCCTCATTTTTCGACATTCCTATTTCATCTTCCAAGGTTGCCTGAATTTAGATAGTATGGGGTACGAGATCTCCCCAATGTCATTGGAAACACAGGATCGGGGTTTGAATTACTCAAATCACTAAAGGGTTGATTACTTACCGGAAGGAAGCATCTTTATCATCCATTGAGACTCCTTGAGTATGCCCCCACGGTGCCTCGCAAGTATTCCTCGAGCCTCACGCAACAAAACGTTCAACACAAGCAGCATATCTACCATCATCTTTACATTGAATAAAAGCCTGAAGAAAAGAGATGTTATCCTCGGCTTGCTCTTGATTCTGCTGTGGGGAAGGTGTTGAGCTATGGATCAGGGTATTTGGGGAATTGGTCTGACATGGAGCAGCAGATATGGTGGCAACAGACCGAGATTCAATTTCAGAAGAGTGTCTTAACTCAGACTAAGATCCTCTTTTCCAATCTTCCTTGGATTTGCTCTACTTGCTGTGTTTGTTGGGGGAAATTGATCTCCCTATTTGAGGTGTTTCTGTGCTGTTTTGTATCTCAGTGTCCTCTTGATCTTCCTGTACATTAAGCAAACTTTATCTGTTGCCTGTGTCATAGTCTTCCCAATTAACTTCTCCTCCTGTTTGTGTTGTTTCAACCTCCTCCTCATCTTTGTCAGGGATCTCTTTCATGTCGCTTATTTGGGTCTGAGCACCCATCTGATTCAGCTCCTTGAATGTCCCTTCTTGTGTGTCATCCAGAGGGTGCAACCCTGTTTCCATCTTATCTAGTTCTTGAATTTTCTGAATATAAATCTTGCTTGGTGGGCTGTCCTTGTTGAACTTAGCATGCTGTTCTTTTTCTGCAAAAGATACTCCTTTGCCACTTCTGTTGGAGGTCTGCTGTATTGGATTTTTCCCCTTTTTCTTGTCTTCAAATGCCTGTAAAATCCTCTGTGATAGGTCCCAGTTGGCTTGTCTGATTCGTTCTCTATCTTGTCTTTTCCTCTGTAATTTTTTATATTTTGCTCTGTGCTCCGTGTGTTTCCCTGTTCTGTCAGAGTCAAAGGCCTTTTTGTCATTTTTGAAACCATAGTTATCCCCGAACTCCTGTGACTGTCGCAATCTTCTGTCAAGTTGATACTGTTCAGCCTTATCTGCAGTTGGTAGATCTCTAGAGTAGTTCTTTGGTGTGCACCTTCCCCCTCCATGAAACTTTTTACCACAGATTCCACAGTCTAGTGGGAGGCCGCTCCAATTCAGCTGCAGCACACGGTTAGTTCCAAACAGATCAATATAAGTCACTTCTCGGGGGATGGGCTTGAGCAGGTCGAGTTGAAGATAGACAATTGGAGGTCTGTCTGGACGGAACTCTACAGAGACAAATTGGCCAATGGAGTTGAAGATTGCCTTAAAGCAGTCCTCACTCCAATAGACTGGGTTGAGACCGTGGGGTTGCATGAAGACCGTGACTGGGAGGGATTTTGGGGAGGTGGGATCGAAGTGATAGTCCCATTTCTGGAACTTAATTTGATACCCCTTGTGTATGATTCGGCTTTTCCTCAGCAGATCAAGAGCAGCTTCCTTGGATGTTAGCTCAACCATGAAAAAAGGAAAATGCAGCCAATGCATAGAAGCAATCTGCACATTCTTGTTTAACGAATATATTTGTTTGGCTATTTCATTGAGGTTGAATCCTTCCTTTTCCACCCACACGATAATTGCATTTTTTTGGAGAGTATGAAGTCTGTTTTGGGCAGACTGAAAGTCCAGTTTAATACCTTTGGTGAAATCTTCATCAGGAGCATGAAGATACTTCTGCTGTCGGAGGATATTCATCCATTCAGGGTTTGAGAAGATAGGAGCTGCAGGTCTCGGTAATTCTGGTTCCTCTTCTCGCGTGATGTTATCCCATTCTGGGATCCCTTGGTTCTGTAGCATCCAAGCAGTGAATGCCGCCATATCCAAGCTCCCAAATTGTATGAATTCCTTTGAGGATGGGTCAGGGATGAGCGCTCTTGCAGCAGTCGGAAAAACCTTTGGAGTGAAAGGTGCCCCGGGTACGGCCATGATTCGATTTAATGGGGGACTGCGAGAGAGACAGAAGGAAATTTTGGGGAAAGGAGACAGGCGAATGAGGGATGTGACTTTTGAGAGGATCGAGGTTGGATTATGGGGATGATCAAAAGCTGGGGTGGAAGATGGAATAGAGAAGTGACTGGCAGTTGATCTACCAGAACCTTACCTGGGGTTCAAGAAACCCTAGTTAGCGCCCAGTCGAGCGCCTCCCGCCTCTTCCCTCAAAAAGTATTCAGTTAAGCTTAATTCCAACTTCTCTTTCCCTTTACTCTGAGCATCATGATATGTAAGGAAAGATCTCTCATCACGCATTGTTGCTTCATGTCTATAAGGAAATGGTCCTACTTTATCCTTTCTTTGCTGGTTAACTAGACTTTATAAATGGTTACAGATCTGTATGTTTTAATCCGGCTGATACTTAACTTATGCCGAAATTTAACATGTCATAAGGTTTCTAGTCATGGCATCCTTTCCTTCATCATCCGTGTAATATTATATGCATTGCTAGCACTGTTCTATTATTTAGTGCATTATTCTTTGTTCCTTGTAATTTTCTAGTCTGGTCCATCTTTATATGGTAATTTTATCCTAAAATAATGGGATAATTGCTTAAACAAGGCATGTGGTGGAATAATGTTGTTGAATGGACTTCAATCACTAAGTCTTAGTGCTGCCATGAAATACCACTGTAATTCTTACTCATATGCAGCCTAGTTAATCTTAATCCTAACTTCTCTTTTTTCTGCTTTTTAATTTTTTGTGTATCAGGCAGAGTGAAGGGGATAACTCAAAAGATCCCATGACACCTGCTAGTGTTGCCATGATTACCCATTAGGCTAATTTTTGGTTGGTTTACTGCAGGTAACATGATCTTTTGCTCTTTGCACTGATATGTTCTTCTTTAAAAACTGTGGAGCGTCTCGCATATGAAGACTTTCTTCAAAAATTTGTGGAACCTCTACTTTTCCAATGTTTTTCTACAATAAGTTTTGATTTATCTTGTTCTGATTATCTTTCTGCCCATATGATAATAAAAATGGTTTTTGCCATCTTTTGCAACATGATTATGATTATGGTACCAATTCAATGCTTAGATATATGTACACCAATATTTTCTAAGACTGGTAATTGAAGACTAAATTCTCAAATGAGTTTTTGATTTTAGGGTCATGACTTGTCTTGACAAAGGTTTTTTTCATGCTTTCAGTACCATGGTTTAACCAAGGTCTTTGATTTGGTATCACTTGTGGTGTATACTTACTTTTCTAACCTTCTATTTCTAAACTTTATAGGAAAACAGGATTTCCAATGAAGACGATACCAACAAACAATGGATTAAAGAGCTGCTATCTCTGCATTACAATGAATGTGGTGTGGAAAGCCCTAACATTGTTGTTCAAACAATTCTTGCCTGCATCAAATCCAAGAGCATTCACGAATACATCACATTTCGGGAATCACATCTTATTGAGAAGAAATGGTCACCCGTGACTTGTCTTGGGTTCAATGGGTGGTTTAAAACATTGCACTTCATGAAAAAGGTAAATTTTGAATATTCTAAGTGCAAGGATCTTTTGATCTCAATTTACAATGAGATGCCTACAGTTCTCTTCAATAGAACATGTGCTGAAGATAAAGCTGGCAGGGCCTTTATGATTGGGCTCACTGCTCTCGAAAAGGCCAACGAGATTACACCCTTTACTTTTGAGTCTGATGATTACCCTGCTCAAGCAGACCTGCCAAATTGCCTTTTCTCTGACAATGATTTATCCCAAGAAGATTTTCTTAGCCTTGACAGTTGTAATACATTCTTAAAAGAAGATGCATATGTCTTCAAATCTATTGAGGGCTCTGATGATAAAGTCCCTTTTCTGACATTAGCAAACTCTGCATGTTTCCCCATTATCATTGAACCTGCTGTTGAAAGTCTTTCTTCTGGCTACTTCTATGCTTTATGGAAGAGTCAAAATTTTGGTGCCCTTGCCCCAATGGATCTTGATACATGGAAGGCATTTGCAGGGGTAACTGATGAAGAAATTATGACTGCTAAATGTAAGGCTGCCAAGCTGGAAAAATACTTCATTATGGAAAAACTAGATGTTAACTTTGACGCAATCAATGCTGCACTCACTGGCTCCTAGTCCATTCTCTTCCACTTCGGCCATATTGAATTCCCTGACAAAAATCCACAAAATGTTCTGGCCTATACTAACCATCTTGGACTACAGAGATGCCTATAATGAAGCTCTTTAATGAGACCTGTTATGAGCATATATATTCATAAGACTATGCCGAGCTCCGTGGTCCTGCCACAAGAGAAAATCCCATTGACCACAACGATCCACTTCAGTGTAAATGACTGGCAATGAAGCTTGTTAAGCTAGTTGAATCAGCTGCTGCCACCAACACATTGAAGCATTGGCTGATCATATTCGCAAGCTTGATACATCTCCCTTGCGGCATTTGTGTTCTTGCAGACATACAAACTAAAATATGTACCACAATAATAGGGGGTTCTAGGGGGATTTGATATGGGTATGAAAGTAACAATTCCTAAAAGCATAGACCATATCTCTAAAACAATTGAATTGATTGTGACAAAAAAAAAAAAAAAAAAAAACCACCATAAATTGAAGATAAAAAAAAAAAATCAAGGGAGAGTTGGAAAGCTAAGAAAACATGTATGTTTCAACATTTGATTTTGATGCAAGACTTGGTTTGAAGGGAAAATGTTCAAATACTATATGTAGAATAAGCTGCATTGTAGAATATTCAAAGAAAAGTCTCTAAGCCTAATTATTATTTCTTCTTGACATGTGTAGTCTTAAGAACATAATTTGCTAAATATTAGCATAAAAAGAGATAACGTTCATGCACTCCCTCAATGAGATTCAAATTAGTGGGACATCATGTATCACAATCTTTAATCCATTTGCAATGGTCTGAGTTGTCATGCTTAGTTGACAACTGCAACCTAATGCGTGCCATATCACGTTAGCTCACTGGTTATAGTGGTCAAAGTAGTCTTATCAGGACATTGAGTCATTTTGGTAGAGGTTCGAGCCCTCGTACTTCATATTCTAAAACCTTAGGCGAAGCCGTATAAAGATTCTATATTCCGTCAAAACCTTAGGTGAACTCAAATTTCATATTTCAAAATCATAGGTGCCCCCAATCATAAATGACCATAAGCGAAACGAGAGGTGCTCTATGCCATAGGATCGACAGATCCAGCAGGTGTAATGTGGTAGTCTAGGTGCATCTGTAGTTGTCTCGGCCTTCGCTTGTGATCAGAGATGGAGAAGTGGAGGAGAGCACTCATCTTGAGGTGGGCTTCCTGCTTAGATGCTCTCAGCAGTTATCAGCTCTTGTTTAGAATATGTAGCACAATAATAGGAGGTTCCAGAGGGATTTGATATGGATGTGAAAGTAACAATTCCTCAAACCATAGACCATATCCCTAGATTCTATATTCCGTCAAAACCTTAGGTGAACTCGTATTTCATATTTCAAAATTATAGGTGCCCCCAATCATAAATGACCATAAGCAAAACGAGAGGTGCCTTGTGGCCCCAACATACGGTCAGGGCCATAGGATCGATGGGTTCAACGACTGTGATAGTCTAGGGTGCATCTTATTTAGAAGAAATATGTAGCACAATAACAAGGGATTCAAGGGGGATTTGACATGGATGTGAAAGTAACAATTCCTAAAACCATAGACAATATCCCTAAAACAATTGAATTGGTTGTGACAAAAAAAAAAAACATAGGTTTAAGATAAAAAAAATCATGTTAGCTCACTGGTTATAGTGGTCAAAGTAGTCTTATTAGGACATTGAGTTATTTTGGTAGCTGAGGTTCGAGCCCTCATACTTTATATTTTAAAACCTTAGAGCCGCATAGATATTTCGTCAAAACCTTAGGTGAACTCGTATTTCATGTTTCAAAATCATAGATGCCCCCAATCATAAATGACCATAAGCGAAATGAGAGCGGTCTGGGCCATAGGATTGACGGATCCAACAACTGTGGTAGTCTAGGGTGCATCTCGTTTAGAATATATAGCACAATAATAGGGGGTTCCGGGGGGATTTGATATGGATGTGAAAGTAATAATTCCTAAAACCATTGACAATATCCCTAAAACAATTAAATTGGTTGTGACAAAAAAAAATATATAGATTTAAGATAAAAAACGGTCACATTAGCTCACTGGTTATAGTGGTCAAAGTAGTCTTATTAGGACATTGAGTTATTTTGGTAGAGATTCGAGCCCTCGTACTTCATATTCTAAAACCTTAGGCAAAGCGGTATAGAGATTCCATATTCCATCATGTAACTCGTATTTCATATTTCAAAATCATAGTTGCCCCAATCATAAATGACCATAAGCAAAACGAGAGGTGCCCTGTGACCCCAACATACGGTCTGGGCCATAGGATCGATGGATCTAACGACTGTAGTAGTCTAGGGTGCATCTCGTTTAGAATATGCATTAGATGATATATGGGATCACTTAAGGGCCACAACTCCATGCCACGTCAAAAAGCGTGTGGCCAATGGAGAAGCGAGCTTGTACAGAATTTTTATACCGAGCCTCTTAAGTGCTTTCCAGGTATCATACATAGGTAGGTTCGGCAATGCCCATGCCTCTTGGTGTGGGTCAGATAAGACAAAAACAATAATCATGTTGCGCCCTCAATTCCAATAATGAGGAGATCGATTCCAATAATGATGCTCCTGTCCTCAATTCCTGCCCATTTTTTTTCATTCCAAAACTTAAACCACAAATTTATGCCAAGAGAACTCGAATCGATCATGTTCGATTGAGGTAAATTTGATGAGCTCCTTCTATTAATACTTCATAATATGCATGTGTAGTAGAATCATGTATCATTTTGTTATGGCTAAAAAAATATATATATACAAGTTTTTGTACTATGAGCAGTTGCACTATGAGGGACTGTACAAATTCGACTAGAAGCAAAATGCAATGCCATCCAACAAAGATTCTATTAAGATTCTTCTAGATTCTTTAAGACTCTAGAAAGATTTCCCTAGAATCTATGAGATTCCATCAATGTTCACTTATATTCCCCAAGATCCATTGATCATTCTTGGAGGGATTGTACAAATTCGACTAGAAGTCGGGATTAAGTCATGCAATGAAGATTCTATAGAGATTCTCCAAAATCCCATCAAGATTCTCTAGATACTCAAAGATTTTATGAAGATTCCCTAAGATTCCTTTAGATTCTTACGGATTCTTTTGAGATTCCCCTAGATTTCCAAAGATTATCCTAAGATTCATCTAGATTCTCCAAGATTTCATGGAGATTCTTCTAGATTCCATTAGATTCTCTGTAGATTCCCGTGTAGAACACACCTAGAGTCAAAGATTTTTCTAGATCCCCTTGGATTCCCCCTAGATTCCCTAAGAATCCACAAAGATCCCCAGATTCTTAAGGTTTTTACAAAAATTCCCCTAGATTTTCAAAGATTATTCCTTTAGATTCCCCAAGGTTCTATGTAGATTATTCTAGATTCCCTTATATTCTAGGAAGATTCCACTAGATTCTCTAAGATTCCATCAAGATTCTGCTAGATTCTCAAACATTCTTTGAAGATTCTCTTAGATTCTCCTATATTCTTTTGATATTCCTATAGATTCCTTAAGATTCTCTTTATATTTCCTCGAGTTCCAAAGGTTATCCCAAGATTCCTTTAGATTCCTAAAGATTCTCTTGAGATTCCCCTAGATTCCTCTAGACTCCCTAAGATTCCACGTATATTCTTCTAGATTCTCCTAGATTCTATGAAGATTCCCCTATAGAACACACCTATTGTCAAACATTCCCCTAAAACCCTTGGATTCTCCCTCGATTCCCTAAGATTCCACTAAGATCCCCCTAGATTCTTAAGGTTCTATATAAGGATTCCCCTAGATTTTCAAATATTATTTGAAGATCCGTTTAGATTCTCCAAGATTCTATGTAGATTCTCCTAGATTCCCTTAGACTCTACTAGATTCTACTAGATTCTCAAAGATTCCATCAAGATTTCCCTAGGTTCTTAAGCATTTATTGAAGATTCTCTTAGATTCCCCTAGATTCTTTTTGGATTCCCATAGATTCCTTAAGATTCTCTTGAGATTCCCTTGATTTTTAAAGATTACCCCAAGATTCCTCTAGATTCCCCAAGTTTCTACTTAGATTCTCTCAGATTCCCTTGGATTCTATGAAGATTCCCCTAGATTATCCGAAGTTGCATGGAATGATGTCAAACCACTACTCATTAAAAAGCATTCGATGAGAGGAATCCAAAGCCTCAGCCCCCTCTTTGAGCAACCCCGCTGGTGGTGAGTTGCTATTGAAGGGAAACTAGATGTGGAAAATAGAGGTGTTGGCCACACTCTTAAAACTCATAATGAATTTCAAAATCGTGAGCTGGAATATCAGAGGAGTAAAGTCTTCGGAGTTTAAAAGCAACAGGCTTTCACTAGCACTAAAGAGAGTGAACGCGGATATCATATGTTTTCAAGAACACAAGTGTAAGAAGGAGGAAGCTGATGTCCTGTTTAAAATAATAGGGAATGAGTATGTTGGAATTGTCTCGGCAAAGGAAAAATCTAGTGCGGAGGGTACCTTAATCGCATGGAAAAACGGTTTAAGGTGACAACATCTATGTCGATAGATTTGGAAGGTGGTCCATCATACGTGGCAAACAAAACAACCAATCATGGGGAATTTTAAATATTTTGGCGCATAACAATCCTAGGGGAAGAGGTGCACTATGGGCCTCCCTCGGAACATAAAATCAAAAGTCTTGGTAATTACATAGCATGGTTAATTTCAGGCGATTTTAATATGGTGGAGACATCGAGGAGAAGAGGCGTGGTGCAATATCGACATTGTTAATGGTTTTGAAAAGAGCGATTGGGGTAAATTGATAGACGCCAGATGGATTTATTGAAATGGAGGGGATAAAGGTTTCACATGGTGCAATGGTTGGGTGGGACAGGGTAGAGCTTACGCTAGACATGACAGGTGTTACGTGAATTACAATACACTCGCCACTTTCCCAACTCTTCGTAGAGTAAACTGCACCGACAATGCGATATCTGATCATAATCCTCAGGTAATTTCATGCCAGGAATGTAGGAAAAAAGTCTCAAGGACAATGTTTAAAATGAATATCAAGTATCTGAAAGAGCCTGCTTTTACTGCAAAATGCAAAGAAATTTGGCAAGCGGCATTTATAAAAGGCAGGCCATATAGCCAACAGAATCTCTTCCCGGCATCTCGAATAAATTCACTATAGCATTGATTTTATGAATTAGACTAGATTTGAAATAGCGTTAAAGTAACACAATAAATACAGCATTAAGGGAAGTTAAGGAACATCCTATTGTTTAAATTCGGTTTTTTTCGGCAAGCGGAAAATTTTTTGATTTGTTCTTCAGGCTATTTCTCCTAAGGCTTGGGGATTTCTTAAGCCGGTAAAAATTTTCGATAAGCTAAAAATCAAATGGCCAAAAATTAGGACCGTATAATTTTTGGGAAGGGGTTTCTGCTTGTGGAGGATTCTTTTTTGGGAAGGATTGCATTTAGGCTATCTGATTTTCAAAGGTGTCGATAGA
This sequence comes from Isoetes taiwanensis, assembly GCA_021234155.1. NCBI lineage: Eukaryota > Viridiplantae > Streptophyta > Lycopodiopsida > Isoetales > Isoetaceae > Isoetes > Isoetes taiwanensis. The sequence goes on along the minus strand of JAJEKV010000016.1, from coordinate 14,636,567 downwards.
ATGGATAGGTGTCGACAGAATGGAGAGGACTTCTGGAAAATGCTTTTGTGGCATGCAGGGTTTGGGGTTTTGCCAATCCATTTTTTCCTTGGAGCTCCGTCTACAAGGGCCAGCTCTTTTGCAAAAGACCTCGAAAGAAATCTGGGTTTGTAAGATCCGTTTGCTGATGTCTTTAGCTTTCAATCCTCCAACTATGGGTAACCGGGCCAGCATGCATGCCAGAGGCATTGAGAAACACCATGCCTTCATTATTGCAAGGATCAGAAGCCACGCTTCACGATTACTAGCCCGACTAAAATGTGTGTTTTACAGGTAAAATAAGCTCAGAGGCGGGATATTTTAATGCTCCCCATTTATACTACTGATTTAAATCTATTTGGTGACATGAGAGGGTGGCTTATTAAGCAGGGAATCTATGTTGATAATGGATTAATTTTTGCTTTTTTTTGCAGATTAATACATCCAATAATATTTTGGTGGATTCTTCGATTGTATATAAGGAACAACCAAACCATAGATCATAATTGCGACATGTTTTACTTTTATGGTAACCTAGACCTATGTTATTTGTTTGCAAAGGAAAAAGTGTTGCTTCAAAGGTAGGCAATTTGAATTTCTTTCGAATTTGCATCATCCTATATTTGAGCTTCATCAAACATCAAATGTCCTCAGGTGGTTGCATGGCCCTGCCAACGTCAGATGGCTACATTTCCTTTTTTTTTTAAATCTTAGAAAGCTATCTTCAAACTACGCGCAGGAGGAATAAGTAATTCATAGTCTTAGGCTTTTGATTTTCAATTTGATCTTTACCCCCATTGAAATATGTTGCATCTGGTTATAATTCGCATTCGATGCCTCACTGTATTTAGATCTCGACTACAGTAAGTGAGCAAGAGTTAAGTTTTGGTAAATCAGGTTTTGTTTTTCTTTGACTTTAGATAAAGACTTATGAAACCCTTGATAACCTGCTATACCAAGCAAATTCTTCTGATTGCTCTGTGGCATCTTCTTACTCCTATTTATTCACAAGTAATGTGATGGAAACCTTTGTGATCTATTTATTTAATGAACATTTGTTCATGCTCAACAACATCCATTGCATCATTATAGAGGTTAGTCCTTTTGATTTCATAAAGCTACATTAGGGAACTTTAGGTCTTGGGTTTTGATTCGATTGTACATTTCACATCTTGAAGTTTTTATAGGTTTAGGAAATCTATTGCTGATGTTCATTATTATCTTTGTATGTTTGCTTTTTAGCAGCAACAAAAGGAGGCAAGCTTTAGTTGTGTATTGCAAAATAAATATTCATTACTTTGCAAACGAAGGTTAGACTAAGCTTGCTTGTATGCAAGGAAGATTTGTTCTGCCCCATTTATCTATTGATTTGCTTCCGTGAATGTGTATACTATTGACATGGCATTAATTTTTGTTTCATAGGTTTCTGGGTCAATTAGCGTATTCAAGTGCTTTTGTGCCCATTTTATGTAGCCAGTTTCTTTCAGGGTCAAATGTTTATCCAAGTGCCTTTATGCCCCTTGCCTACAACCATTAGCTTAACACACCTAACACAAAAATTAACTAAAATGTTCCTTTACTCTGAGTTATCTCTGTTATATAGGATCGGAATCGCAGTGACAGCTCATCCTATGCAATTTGGGCACGTGGCCGATTAATAGCAGTCTCAATTGATGACATACATAGAGTGGCACACATTTTCTGGCACACATTTGCACCTTATGATGCTCACTCTATGACTTCAAAGTTTTTGTAACGCACCCTGCTCTGTGCAGCTTTTTGTGAATCCGTACCAGCTCATATCAATTTCCACCTATTGGCAGGACAAAAGAACTGATATAATATGGTCTCCAATTTGTAGCATAATTCGAGTTTGTAGCATGCCAAGATACATGTTTCTACAACATAATGTGTACATGAAAGCTGAGTTCAGAATTTCTTCTGTTACAAGACTTTGCTATGTAGCAGCACATTTGGCATCCCCATAAGAGTTGGTTGTCCGTGCCTTCCTCCCTACCTTTTAGAACATTGGCCCGTTATGGATCATTTTAATTTTTTGACATGGAGGCTTGAAGGAGGAGGGTGCCCAGATGATGGAGATTGTTGCATGCTTCAAGAACTGCTCATGTCAATTTCCACATGTTAGTAGGACAAAAGAGGTGATATAATATGGCCCAGTTTGTAGCACAATTCGAGTTTGTAGCATGCCGAGACATGTGCTTCTACAACATAACGTGTACATGAAAGCTGAGTTCAGATTTTTCTCAATTACAAGACTTTGCTATGTAGCGGCATTTGGCATCCCCATAAGAGTTGGTTGTTCGTGCCTTCCTCCCCAGCTTTTAGAAACCCAAATGTCTGTAAAGAAGGCAAATATCTTTGCCCCAGTTGTAATTAGGCTCGCAAATGCCTTTGTGTTTAGGTTGAATAAAAAGCTCATTTTACTTTTCATGTTGATATGATGTTTCATCTAAGCTTCCACAACTTCTCAGAGCACCATCTGTGCATGACTTGGCATCATACATACTTGAGGTTCTAGATGAACATCTTCACTTACTGAGCCCTCAATAGTCATTATCTCCGATTGTCTAGTATCATCATTACTGCAAAGGTTTTTCCCTTGAAAACCTTTCGAGGCAGGGGTTTTTTAATCCTAGTAGTAATGATTGTACTAGCCCATTGTATGGGTCCCATGACCTATTGGTCTCTGTGGACGTTAAAAAAATCTATTCATTAGAGGCAAAATGGGATTTCGTTTTGTCCTCATAAGGGAAATGCCACCTCATTTTGGCCTTCATTCCATGTCAGCATGCTATTCATTTAATATCATTTTATTTACGTTTATTCTACCTACCTAACTTTCAACAACAATAAAAAACTCTCAACAAACTTAACGACCCATTTAAACATATGGTATGCAATAAATGCATCAACTTAAAATATTTTTTAGACGATGGTATCCATTTTTCAATTTACGTCCATAACAATTACGACCGACCTGCCCATCCATGATTTTCAATTTCCCCGACCTCTCCGTCCTATATACTCTCTGGATTGAATGATTTGAAGATGGCGCCAAAGATATTTGAGTTTGTTTAATTCGAATTTGAAAATTTGAAAATTCCAAAGAGACGGTTTTTTGCATTTCTGGAATTGGAGATGGCGCCAACAAATTTAATTCTCTATCATTCTATTTTCGAATTTGCACTTTTCCCTGATACTTTGAATTTCATAACATTTTTTCAACTCAGTGTAGTTTCTCTTTCCACCATGACTGAGATTCGTGTGTGTCTACCATCAAAAGACTATGCACAAATTTGGTCTAGAAAAGGAGGGGGATTGAAACAAAAATTAGATGAGAACATGCTAAGAATGATGGGTGCAAAGCATGTAGATATATGGGCTAGAGGAAGCATATATCCAAGGGATCCCATTACTGGTGAGTTTCCTGATTTTAACTCTGTAACTGGTTTAGTAAAATTTGCATGTGAAGGGAAATCTGGTCTCTTAGGATACTGTGAGAACATGACAAAATATATCAGCCAACTATGTGGTACTTTGCATGAAATCAACAGAGCTCTCAAGGACAATGAAGAAAAATTGAGCACATTGCAGGAAGAGAAGTGTCAATTAGTATCGAAAGTAATGAGACTTGAGAGGAAACTTTTGGATTTGCACCAAGATGGAACTCTTAAAAAATTCATAATCAACCAAACAAATCGAGAATTAAAAGATTCAGTGAGCAAATGCAAGGCAGCTGAGTGCAAAGTAAAACTATTGGAGAAACGATTGCAATGGCTTAAGAGCACACCTTTGGGTTTTCGAGAGAGAGAGAAAAACAAAGCCAATTGAGGCACTTAATCCTACATGTGGTGCAGCAAGAAGAAGGATTTATGCTGTAAAGAGAGTACTCAAGACAAAAACAGGAGAAAAAAGTTAGAGGCAACATAGGTAATATTGTAAAAAGCATTGCTACCAAGGACGAAGTATTGTCTATGTTGAATGATCCAGCTAATGTTTCTTTGCGGAAGGGTGTGCTGGAAATGGTTATTAAGGAAATCCATTCCAAAATGAATGTGGATGAGATACAAGCTAATTGTGACACATTAGGAATTAGCAGACAAAGTTATAGATCCTTGTTTAAGGTGTTCCATGATGGCCTTAGATCCCTGGGAAGTAAAAAAGTTATTCTTCCACGTCCTCATGCTGTGGAGTCCATCAGAAGAAAACGAAATATGGCAGTGGAAGACATTCTAGGTGGAATGCATTCAATTGAAGCAGGCTGCCCGCTTATTGGAAAGGGAAAAAAGAGTAATGCTTGTGAAGTCATGGGCTTGAATCAAATGAATAACATTTGGCTTGATATGGAGGTCTTGTTAAAGTTTATAGTTATCTTCTACCAGGTACGCAAAAGAATATTTGCATATTATTGAAATCATTGGAGGAAATATTTGCATCCTCGTAAATTTCCTCTGTTAGGTAGAGGTGGCTGCAGGGAGCATTTACTTTTTACTTGGATTATAGAGTATTAAGCTAGTTGCAGCTGGTTGTGTCATAGGCATTGACATAGTTATTTATTGATGTTTATAGTTGGAATGCATGCTACTATAGAGATTTGCTGTGATTTAGAGTCAAATTCTTAGTCAAATGCTTACACACTTTTTTCCTATATCAGGTATATGAGGATGATGTGCATGGCATGTTAGAAGTATGCATTAAGCTTGATGAAATGGAATTGACCAGCAAGGCCAAGTATGAAAGGGTGTCAATGGTACTAATGAATTATGCTCTTCGTCCAAATTATATAACAATAGGACAAGTTCCAAAGAACAAGCGAGATCCAGAGTGGTTCTCAGTGCAATCTGAAGACCACACATGGTGGCTGGGTATGTTTCAGGTACAGAAGGAGAATTATACAGTTCTAAAATGGGTATTTGATCAGACGGAATTGCCACGGTTGATTGGTCTATATGAAGCAGGGGGGAAATTATATGTGGATGGCCATGGCTCATTCAAAGTTAAATTCCACTTGGCATCAGATCTGAAAACAGAGAAGGCTATGTACAATATTGCATCCACAGCAGATCAAACTTGCAGCAATTGCATATATTGTATGTACGTTTTGAAGGAAAAGCAGAGAGGTAAAAGTTACAGTACTTTAACATGTGATCAAGAGTTACCTCCTGATAGACATGAAAAGGATTCAAGATTTGATGCAGTATTGCCAATTCCACTAGAAAGAGTTCATCTTTGCACCTTACATGCAATGGTTCGGATCGTGGAGAAGATGATTCAACATAGTTGTATCTTCGTTTGGAATAAGAAAGGCGTCAAGGAAAGAACAGAAGGGATAGAAAGAATGGAGAAGTTGTTGTCAGAGGCTGGATTGCATGGTGGTTGTGTAAAGTTAGAAAAGGATTTGAAGAAGTCCACAAAGAGCTCTGTGCCTGCCAAAGTGTCTTTGAGTGGTGCGAAGGCAAAGTATTTCTTGCAAAGGACAGATTCAAAGCAAAAAGGGGTATTTGAGTTTGGAAAAAAACTTGTGCAGGCAGAAAAGGATAGAACAGATAGGATGCATTCCACTATCAAGAAGCTGGAAGCATGGAATGCTTTTTCTGCTCTTAATGTTCTACTACAGAAACATTTTTTCACTTTAGAGGATGTGGATTCTTTCAAAATTCTGGTTACAAGATTTACTACTGCGTACATAGCAGCATGGGGAGAAACTGAGGTCACCCATTATATCCATATCCTGCATGCACATGGTCCGTGGTTTGCTAAAACATATGGCAGCCTTGCTATCTGGAATACTCAGGGTATGGAAAAATCCCACAAACAGGCTAAAATGGCCTTCCACCGAGGGACTCAAAGAGGTGGGAGCACGTCCTTATCTAGGCCCTTATACCAAATGAGCCAATGGTTCTACAGAAGGTTGATTACTAGACATGAAAGAAATGTGAGACGATGGGCAAATCCAAATATAGATAAAGCTTTGAAGGAATTAACCAGAAAGAGGAAGAAGGAGGCATGGATGAGATCTACAGCTGCTACAACACAAAAAGAATGGAGATCAAAGAGGCAAAGGGTTGGGAGTAAGTGGCAATTATCACTACAAGGAGCATAAAGAAGTACAGGTACTGTTTGTAAGTATGAATATGCAGTGACCCTTTAAGTTAACTGTTGGCATGTATTGCTTGGCTGATTTAGGTACAAATCGATCTGCCTTGAGTAGTTGCTTTGCTAGTTTGCATTCTAAATAGGCAGCATTGGCACGTTATAGATATAGTCTGATATAATACAGTTTGTGACCATAAGGCAAAACAAGGCCTATTGAGGTGTTAGGGTAGCTTTGCAACAAATCCGTGTACACTTACTATTGGAAAAACTCATATGACTGGCATCAATGTCGTTGAGTGGAGTCCTTGTGACGAGAACATGCTTCTTTCAGCTAGCAATGACACACAGGTGATGCTGCATGATATCCGCAGCCCTGCTCAGGTATTGTACACGTTTGTGGGTCACGTGGATGCAGCATTACATAAGTGCTCTCATATATACTGACCAACTTTCATAGATGAAGGAAGAACCATTGCTACTTCTGGAGAAGGTTCTGAATGCATTTCCCTTTACTCCATCTAGACAGGGAAGATGATCAGCAAAGGTCATGTAGGATATGATGCTACAGATATGTTTGCAAGCTTGAAAGATGCCTCAAAATCAAGGCTATGGGCAGCAAGCAGGAAAGTAGCTCAGTTTGTTCCTATATGGAACAAGAAGATAGATATCACAGGAACAATTTAGGGAGATGTATGTACAACAAGGCACATGGCCATTTTTCACTCAAAAAAGTTTCTGTGGCACAAAAGGATTTCCTTGGCTTTCCATATATTTAGTAAACAATTTTTTACATTGGTACTATACGTCATGTTTGCTCTCTAAGGCTGCTTGGGGCACTTTTAAACAGAAAATAAGGGTGCCTTAATGCTGCATAGGTACCTGCATCATCATGCAAATCCAAGGGTTATGATGTTAATGTTGTATGCTTTCCATTTGAGATGCTTTGTGCAATATTTTCACAGGTCACAACGTTTAATTTATGCTTAACTTTTGCAGGCCTGTAGCACTGGATTAGTCAGGGAACAAGAATATGATAAAGCAACATTTTCAAGGTAAAATCATGGTTGGTGTTATCAGAGTAAAAAGTTAACTGATGCTCTTGCTTTTGTCGTCGTTTTCTTTCCCAAATACTTTCCGTAGATTAAATTTTATTCTCAGAGTGGTTGAAGACCTGGGCAAGCTATGCAAGGAGGGGCCTCTTGATCATGCACTCGAGACTGTGGAGCTTTTCTGGGAACAAGGGACTCGTTTGAACAGAAACAATGCCTACCATCTATTGCGCAGATTCGAAGAAAGAAAGGATTTGGATTCCACCAGAAGACTTCAATTGCTTATGATTTCTAGTGGTCTAAGCTCTCTTGCTGTTTTGGGCGATCATCTTATTCGCTTATTTGTATACCATGGATGTTTGTTGAATTCCAATGAGGCATTCAACAATATTATAAAACCAAGTGCATGTTCATGGGCAGGAATTATTCTGGGTAATGCAAAACTTGGACATGGCCATATTGCTTTTGAATTATACTCCCTAATGCAGATGTGTGGTGAAGAGACTGACAGTTATATTTATGCTGGACTCTTGAAAGCATGCACAGCAGTGGAAAGCCTTACGCAGAGCAGGCTCATTCATGATGAAATGAATCTAACAAAGCAGGGCAGCTTTCAGGCTATGATGCACTAGAAATATTGCATAATGGACCAGAAAAGATGTGTCTAACTGAAAAGAGTGATGTCTTCAGCTTTGGCATCATCTTACTTGTACTGATTACTGTAAGACGTCCATATGAAAGGGAGTACATTGTTGATTGGGTAGAACCTCTTGTTTTAGGAGGTGAACTAGAAAAGTTGTTAGACCAGAGAATTAGTAACAACTTTGTCCAGACAGAGCTTGAGTTGTTGGTACATGTAGCAATCATTTGTGCTCAGGCAAAGCCAGAAAACAGGCCAACAATGCTTGCTTGGTTGTAAGGACTTGCTTGGTTAAATAGGTATGCCGGCTGGTGTTTTTGCATGCCTATTCTATACCATGTGTAGCCTTGATGCAAAAAAATAACTAGCAATTCCTTGGCAAAAGCAACCATGGTGGATAGTGAAAGAGCAAAACCATTCAGGTAATCTGCATGTCGTTTATTTGTATTGGAAAGATGGAAATTGCAATGCTTCTGCACCTTATATCCTGCACATGAAAGCATGCAAGCAGCAATTCTACATGAACACAACATGAACCAAATTAAGAAAGAAAAAGTCGTTTACAAGCTCTAAAAGTCAGAATAGCACTGTAAATGTTGTGACAAAGTTCCATTAGGAACATATTCATATACCAAGAGAGGGTCACCAAGTTCCAGACAACAGCCTAAGAGGCGGACAAGATTAGAATGGTTTACACTTAACAGCAACATCACAACCATCTTGACAAGAAAGTTGCAAGTGGTGAAATATCACCCTTAACTCTTCTTTCACATACTCTAGAGTTCCTCCTTGCCAACAATGCAAAGGCAATGAGAATTCCAGCAAGAACAGTTGCTCCAGCAAGAATGCCTGACAAAAGATATATAAACAAAAGGTATATATGCACGACTAATTTCAGACATGGAGAAAATTGCATGCATGAAGAGAAAATAAAATGAAGATTAGGCTGCTGCATACTTCAAAAACTGTGACTTGCCAATACCTGCCAGAAGTTTTCCATTGTTTGTTAGATGTTTGAATTTGTTGTCAACGATTCTAAGCATCAGACCAGGATCCCCAACAAGGAGCATGCATGCAAATCTACATATCAAAATACTACGTCAATTTCTCTCAACTCATGCAATTGTGAAGGAAATACATAAGTTTTCATAACTCATGCAACTGTGAATGTTCATATGTCATTTATTTTGATCAAGTTGCTAATAACTCATATTGTGAAGGATGTTATCCCTTATGTTTAAATTAATCACTTCAAGGATCGTTATCCCCAGATTGTGCGGGATTTGTAGTAGCTGGGAATAACACAACTGATTTGCAGTGACAGAGATAATCTCATGTTGTCTCTAAGTATAGATTCCAAATTACTGGTCTCCCTAAACACTCAATTCAATTGTGATTGTATTATATTGGTCCTCAAAGGCCAAATATGAGGCCTACTATTTGTTCTCTTTAACACCACAGTAATCCTGCGTTGTTGTATTCTTGAGTAAGATAACTAACACGCTCTTTCTTTCGATAAACTAAAAAGAACCATGTGAATCTAACACCTACAAGAACCTTGCATGAAGGAAACATTGCCCCTCTAATCAATGGGTCACAAAATAAACTATAAAAAATTGCACTAAAGCTTCATATACCTGGAGAGACGAGTCACCAGCAAACCCTGTAATGAATGGTGTCTCACAAGCCCCTTCTCCCAGGGAACTGCCAGAAGGTATGACATTATCTGGTGGAGCCTATAAAAGGAGAACTTATATGAATATAAGGACCAATAAGCAGTCAAGATCTGGAATTAAGAACAAGCCTATTACATTCCATTCGGATCTTTCTTTTGATAGTGCCCAGTGTAACACTAATGAGTTCTGGAAATTTGTTGCCAGAATAACTTGTACGACCTGCAGTAAAAATGGCTTCTTAGACAACTAAGCCTATAGAACATCTGAATCTAGTTCAGCATACCAATAATTCTTTGTCCCAAAATTTGAAGGTCTTCCTTGCAATGCTTGCCTCTTCAGGGCATTCCATTTTCTCAGCTGCTTGCAATTATTTCTGAGATATCGCGTGCTTTCCTAGTAATCCTTTTAGGAATGCCTTAGCTTTTGTCTTTACTTGAGTACCACCACTGCTCTCCTTCCCCCCTAGCAATCTTGATTTGAGTACGTCTATAGAGACTTGAAGTTCCCTGCGTGCTCGTTCATATTCTGCCTGATGCAAATGAAATGAATTTCCTTAAGAAAAATAGTTGTGCCTATGCCATTAGGTAATGGCAGCATTACTATTCTGCCATTAGTTACCTTTTCTTTCTTGCAGAAAAATGCATATTAAACCGCATAATACATCAAAAGCATTACATGCAAAGATAGATGGAAATTTACAGTGTTTACCTTAAACATAAAACTCTGCACTTGCACTACTACAGCTTCACATGCTCATATGACCAAAACAGATAATCTGTGAATAGATGGACTACAACAAAAGCTGAACTTATAAATTATTGAAGATCACTTTGGGAATTGAACCCAAGTTAACCAAGTAGGATCTTTAATTTTTATTTATTCAAGATTGTAATACAATTCAACTTTGCAAGACAATACGCAAAAGATGGGGAGACATACAATATTTGCATTTTATTGAGCATTCTCTTCTTAAACCAACCTTTTTATTGTCCTTGATAAATTGGAAATCAGCAAGCCCGCACAAGCACTCCAACAACTTCCTGCATTCCATGAGGGTCCAATCTTCTTCAACCTCTAAGGTTTCCAAGCGTCCCTCTTCAATGTGTACCTATAATTGAGCAGTGGGGGACCTGAAACTATGCTCTTCAACTGGTTTCCAACACCAATTACCATTTTCCTTTATTTGTTTCTTCCTTTGTATAAAGAAATTACAATATAATGTTTGCTTTGGCAATCTATATCTGAAATGAAACAGGGTTTAAAATGTTAAAACTGAAGCAAAATAATGGAATTTAAAACATAACATAAGCGTACCTAAAAATGAGGCTTTTTGTATCCAGAGAAGATTCAGTTAGCTGGCCACCAGTCTCATAAATCTTTGACCTCCAATTCCCAAAAAATATATTGTCAAGCTCAATATGAGTAAGGTTCTGTAAGGTGTATGTTTGAGGAGCAATTTTTAGAGTCTTCACATCCTTAAAAAGAAAAGCAAACACTTGTATTGGCAAAAAAGCTTTCACTCCACGTCGAACCCCTCCTCTTTCTGTAAGCATTCGTTCTACTTCCCTTGCTAAGGAACGCCGATACGCTGTGAATAGTTGCAAATCAAGAAAAGCTTTTGACAGTAACTTCAGATTTGGAGCATCTATTACTGTTAACTTCCCTTTGTCACGTGCCTTTGTATAATGGTATTTATGAAACCAAATTCCATTGTCACGAAGAGTTGACATTGTTAGATCTGGATATAATAGTTGGCCGATACTGAAATGGTGGACTTCCAAGGCACTAGTTATGCTTTGAGCAGGAACACTTTCCTTAAAATCAGATGAGCAGATACAATTCACATCCATCTTGGGAAACTCTGGTTTCTTTGCAATTTCTTCCTTCTGCATGTCTTGAGGTCCATAAGCATGTGCAATCAAGATTTTATCTACAGTCTTACCTGCCGGATTAAGGATGAATCCAAGAACTTGAGCTTTCCAATGTGATAATATATCATTTAGCCTCCTTTTCTTCACTGCAAAGATACCAGTTTGCCGAGGCCTCATTGTCACCCACGATCCCAAAGAGACAAGCATTTCAACCCATTCACCATTTTCGTCCCTTTCATTCCTCAAAATTACATTATTAATTTGGATCTTTTGCTGCCCATCTGTACTGTACTGGAAGAAGACCCAAATTAAACAATAGCATATGTCATATTATAACTACACAAAGAGCAGAAGATGAAAAACCCTTACCGATTCACAAAATTGGTGAGAAGAACTTGTTGAGAAGATGCATTGTGGAGGAAGGAAGGGAGAGAGAAACAAGCATCAGTGCTATTAGAAACAATTGAAAAAGCCACCGCCTAAGCAAATCAAAATTTTCGAGAAAGAGTTTGAACGGTTTGAAAAAATCACCGCCCTAGCATTTCAAAATTTTCAAGAGATGATGACCTAACGCAATAATAAGGGGGAACATTAATTATTACGAGTAAGCCAAGATGCTAGCCATGTGGGCAAGGCATTTGCCACTTAGGAATTCAATGCCACATAATACTGGAATGAAAATAACAAGAGCTATTTTCTTATTGGCTCAGAAGTTTGGCTGATGTGGCATTTATACCATGTCGTAATGGGACACTCTAAGATCTCATTCTGCCTCTAATGCTATCCTATTCATCTAATGTTAGTGCAGTTGTTTTGTGTTGCTTATTTATTTGATCCTATATTATAATGTTATATCGTAATTCCTGGATTTGGATCCAGCCCTAGATTCGATGGCCACAAATGACCTGCCCAGATCAAAGGGTCCAAATGAAGCCATTTTTTTAAATCGAAGCCCTTTTTAGCAGGGTTGCCTAACCCCCCCTGCACAAAAGGCTGCAATTCTAGCTATGCCACGTGTCGTGCCACGTCACCCAAAATCAATTTGAGCCGTCCGATTCTCTAATTTCGAATCCTACGGCCAGGGAAATTAGAAAACTCTAAAAATTCTCTGTCGTGCCTTTCGCAACTCGGCTATGGCAGATCCGGATGGCGACGGCCGCTGCTTGGCACTGCCTTGAGGTACATGCACTAGTAGTTCCTCTGCAGCTACAGGTATTTCACTTATTATGGCTCTTGAACAAGCAAATGGAATTTGTGTATCTGTTGAAGAAAATATAGAGCTAGATCGCTTGATTGAGAATGGGTATCTAGGGTTATGCAATGGAGTTCTGGATCAGTCTGCAATATTACTGTCTTGCCGAGGGAGTCTCACCTTGATACGGTGCAAGGATAGGGCACATGATTTATATTACCCTGCAGCTGCATTAGAGCAAAGGTATAAAACCTTGCTTGCTTTTTCAGGGCTCCAACATTCCCTTGTTAGCAAAATATAACATGAGAGTAGCAGAATGCAAGGAGGCAGCCAAGGTTTTGTTGAAGGCTGTTGGAAGGAAAGGGGAAGAACCGTTGCTTGGCTGTTGCTGAAGTCTTACATCTCTCACTTTGTTATCTAAGGAACATTTCTAGCTTGGAGTGTTTGTTTCCTCAGTTTGTCACGTTCTTTTAGTGGTGACTATTAGTGAGAAGTTGTGTGTTATCTAACAAATTTCAACAGTCTAAACATTCTGCAATAATAACATATAGGATTGCTACATTTGGAACTTCTGACTATTGAAAGTATAGGATTGAAAGTATAGGATTTGCTTCATAATGTCATTTGAGAGTCGAATGACATTATGAATGCCTCATCTAATGCTCTTATTACCATTATCTGAGTGTGCTTTCTGAAGAATTCTGGATGTTTGTTTGTGTATACTCATTGGTGGAGTATCTTTTCGTTTGGTTACTCATCATTGATGCTTATGTCAGATGAATATATGCTATCCAACCACCAAAAGCAGTATGTGCTATCTAACCAGAAAAAGCTGTTTGAAAGTTTATGTTTGGTGAGTAACTGGATTGATCTGATTGCCAATACTAGCAGGGCAGACCCTAATGGAGGAAAGTGTGGCTAAAATTGAGCACAGGAATCAGGCAAATTTTTCTTCCGACATTACCGTCAAAATTGGAGAAGCAGGATTAGTGTCGTTGACTGCTTCAGAGAAGCAACCTGTTGGCTACATGAGGTCAGTGCTCGAGTCAGCTAGACAGCATGCAGGGAATATTGGGTGGCCTGGTAATGCAACTAATATTGAGAGAAGTTCATCTGGTACTTTAATTGGGTCAGTGCATAGCAAACCGATAAGTTATATGCGAGCAGTTTTTGACACTGCATTCCAGAAAGCTGAACTTGTAACAAATGAAACCAGTGGACAAAATGAGATGTCAGTTAATACACTAGAGGAGATCCAATCAACAGTTGTATTACCATCCGAGGACACTTACAAACAGTTTCAAGTAGAACATATTCCCAAATTAGAAGCATGGCTTAATGACTCTGATACGGCTACAAATTGAGTCATGCTAGGATAGGTATAGTTTTGAATCATGTAGTACTAGAAGATCTGATATGCAATTCTCCTCTTCTTTGTTTAATTTTGAAGACTGCATATTGGTACACAATTTTACTTGGATAAATGGTTGTTTTCACGCAGTAAATAGACTTCTTGTTACTCCACGTAATTATAATCGCAGTTCTAATATCAACCTAACAATTCCAGCAATGTGTTTTTTTATACAAGGGCTGAACCATACAAAAATGGATAAAATTTTCCAATAGTGTATAAACGCATGTTATTTGTCTCAATGTAGATATTGGATAGGTTGGATAAAAAATTAGATTCGAGCTTAAGCATTTAATCTTGATTCATAATTAGGGCTTTCTATTTATATGCACCCATTTGATTTAAATGCAAGATAATACAAGAATTGGAATTGAATGTATGAGATATCAATGGCTACAATCAACGTGCATTACGCGCAATTCTTAAATCTAAGGCAATCAAGCCTTTGCAGGCATACCGGAAGAACACAAAAAAACCCTAAGAAGGTTGCCGCCAATCCTCGCAGGCATACCGGAAGAACACAAAAAAACCCTAAGAAGGTTGCCGCCAATCCTCGAACTACCACGGAAAAAAACCAACGCGGACCCGATTGCCTAGCCTCCTTCCCAATCCTCGAACTGCCACGGAAAAAACCCAATGCGAGCCCGACTGCCTAGCCTCCTTCCCAACCCTGCAGTTCTGCTAGTTTTTTCAATGGCCCTTTTATTATCGAAGCCTTTTTTTTTTCCCATTAGCCGGAGTGCAGCACGTCGACTCTTCTTACAAGGGGTTTGCCTTAGGTTTTGCCTTACGTTTTTGTTTTTGCGCATTGTTCTCATCTAGCTACTCAGTTATGAATGGGCATCGGATCGGCTATTGGAGCTAAGGCCCTTAAGGATCCGGAGCCTCTCCTGAAGCAAAGGATGATTGTGCCTTGAAGCGGATGGTTTTCGTGGCTATGATTTGCAGTGGGATTCAATAGAACATGATTTTTAAGGAATGCCTTCACCATCTTGATACCGCACTAGAAAGCCTTCCTTGATGCCTTCGTTCGGCAAATAGGTAAATTTGTTTGTGGCATCTACTATAGAACGGGATTCTCTTGGCAACATGGACCGCATAGAAACTCCTGTTATGGAGAGAGAATATATACAAGGTGTTTTGATAGATGAGATAGTAAAATACAGCATACATGTTTTTCCACTCAAAGGCACCAGAAGATGGCAATGAAGGCAGTCAAAGGAGATCAAGAAGTTATGATCAATTGATGGGCCTTCAACTCGGTATCAGGTGAGACTTGATTCTTTCTAGAATAGTCTTTTCAACCTGCTTATGATTCGGTGCTCAAATTTTTCAAATATTTCTGGAACACATATTCTGTTGGAAAGGTGATGTAGGAGTCGAGGCAGGACATAGGTCCCCTTCATTTTGGACCGCATGCTGTCTTACAGATAAGATTTCCAGCAGGATCTGAGCTAACACTGTGGCACCAGCCTTTTGATTTTAAATGGAAAAACTTTTGTTCTGCTGTCTGTAGGTAGACTGTATACCTGTGGTATAATTTTGGTTCAATTTATATCACTTTTGCAGTGTGCACAATCTGATGTTTGGTAATTGGCAGGTCTCTTAAGATTGATGCTGCAGATAATATTTGCTGCCCTCAGGGAATTTTCGTCTCCTCGAGAAGGTGGGAGTGTCTTTTACCGTTCTCATGATGATAGATTCATGATAAAAACAATGCAAAAAATTGAGGTCAAAGTTCGTGCTATTATAGTTTTGTGCTTTCGCTCATCTCTACATGGAAGTTTAGTTTGCAATTTACCAGGTGGACCCTTTGTTCACTGCTCCAATCTACTTGCAAGTGCCATGATATCCTGCTTCAAGTTCGAATTTTCTTTCGTTTCAATATGCATTGTGCTCTATTCATGCATTGTTGCCCTATTGTATTATGTAAGAGACTTCACACACTAAAAATCTTGAATCCGTGAATAAAAGCTAAAAACCATTGAATAGTGCATTGTCCTATCAATTATGCACTATTATTGCATTCTAAAAGCGTAAAAAACAGATAGGTGCAATTCAGCCCTATCCGCCTATCACGCCGTGCCACTTGGCACTTTTATTTTTCAGGAATGTTAACAGGTAGAACCAACACAGACACAGAGATTTTTACTGCGGCAAGAATAGCGTTTACCTCACATTCTGCGGCGTTTACCTTCGATTCAGCGATTCTACCCGGCATTTCTCGATTTTACCCGGCGTGCGAGGGCGGCTGAATCGCACCTCTCTCGTCTTCCCGTTACGGGATTGGCAATCTACTTGCCATTCTGGGATAATCAACAGACTCCGGCGCTTCGCGCGTCGCCTTGTTCCATCGAGGAATGGCAAGTAGATTGCCATTCCTGTATACATCTAGAAAATAAGTAGGCTCCGAAAAATTGTTAGAGAATAAGTTGGCTCACCTTCCGAGTTGGGAGCGTTGTTGGCCTATCAATTACATACTATTATTGCATTCTACATATGATATTGCAGAATCTTTGAAAAATGAAGGCTCACCTTCTGTGTTTGAAAAAGTATCTAGCTTTAAAAGACCACCGCAATAAAAATTCTTAGACAGAAGATAAGTAGGCTCACCCTCCGAATTGGGAGCATTGAGGTACCCAACTTATACCCAGCAACGCTGGGCACCGTTACTAGTTTCTAATAATGATGTCATTCCACATATTAGATGCTAAGACGAGCAAAATTTGGAAGTCAAAATTGGGAACATCTTATATCCTCACGCCTCTAGTCAACGAAAAGAACGACTAAGAACCTGTAAAATTGTGGCTGCAACACAGTAGAAGCTATATCCCACCGTCTTGATGCTTGCTCTTTTGGACTACTTTCACCATATTTAAGATTTTTGACAACCAAAATTTTGAATTTTCCATTCAAAATATGTAAAGAACAGAAGATGTCAGCTCCAAACAAATCAAGACACTAAGAATTTCTTGCAAGACAGTCAGACTGGTTACTACACTGCTCTATTGAACTCTATGGAAACATACACGTGACTCCAAAATGTTGAAAGACCGGCTATTCATTTCATTTTCCATTCCCCTCGTGGGTGACCCCTTCCATCTCCTGGTCTATTTTGTGAGCTTTTCTGCCCTAGATTTGACATAATAGAGATCTAATGGTGTAAACGTAAGCCACATTGGATTTAACTGATGTGGAGGTGATTTGTGGATAGGCTAAAATTGCAGAAAGGGGTGCAAGCCCTGGTAGGGCTGGAAAAAAACTGAAATGGGTGCATATATGGCTATGAGTTGCATGAAATTTTTTTGTGACTGGATAGGTATGGAAACGTATGCTATTTTTGGTGCTACGCTCGGCATGAAATGGTGATTTTGAATGGTCTTATCAATTTAGAATGACAATTTTCAATAGTCTTTATCCCATTGTATGTTTTGGCTAGGGCAAAATGGGCGCCAAACGGATGGAGCCGGCAATATGGAGCGCCTTACCCATTTTTTTGCAGCTCCAAGTCTTATCATGGCTGCCTGTGGAAAGCTTAGCTCGAGCTGTCGTAGTTTTATTCTGGACATCTACGTAGTCGTCTTCCTGCGCAAGATCCATGGTACATTTTCTTCAGATCAGTCCCAGGAGCAGCTCAGGCGGAGGTCCTTATCTCATCCCAGATGCCAAAATGGGGTGCATTGTCCTTCTCAAATCTCGCTGGCTATGGCGAAGTTTTAGATTCTGACCATGGCCTCGTTTGCCTGGGTACAACGAGAAGCCATGCGAATTGGAAACTAGCAGTGGTTAATCCCCTTACTGATTCGTATAAGCTGTTACCCAAAGCTCCATCTTCCAGGCATTATTTTAGCGCATGTATAGTTGCATTGCATGTAGACAAGAACCCTAAAAATTCCTCGGACGGATCGTGCAAGAAGATTAGGTATAAAGTAGTTGTGATTTCTTTTTGGGAGTCTCCCAAGAGGTACTGTAAATGCAAGTCTCTTGATTGCAACTGCCCAGACACCAACCTTGTGGCAGATGTGTATGATTCTGATAGCATTGTTGGATTTCGTAATTCTGTTATTACATCATTATTATAATATTCCGTTATTAAGTCATTTCTAGTAAATATGCAGTAATTCTGATAACTGGGCAACTGATTGCTCTCACATCTCTTGTATACAGGGACGTGTTTCAGAAGATAATGGCAGCTATAGAAATAAAAACATGTGTGAAGCATAATGCAGAGGCAAGGATCATGCTGGCCAAAATGGGAGCCATTCCTCTTCTGGTGACCATGCTGGGCATTGATGAGTCCAGCTGCCAAGGCATATCCCTTCGAGCACTGCTTACTCTTACTGTTGGTAACAAACGTGAGTCCAGCCTTTGTTTGAATGTCTGAAATTGTTCTCTATATAGCTTCTTTTGTAGCAATTGCAAGTTCCAAAACTTTCGATCTTCTTGCTTTTCTTTCATGCTGATAGAGTTATGTGATGTTTTGACTGAGATATGTTGCTCAACTCCTCTAATTGCACATGTATATCACAATGTATTCATAACTTCAAGACTATGGCTATGCAGCATCTCGTCTTGAAAAGACAGACAGGAAACAGCATTCAGAAGTTGATCCTGTGCAGGTTAGTGCATGCACATTGGACATTACAATTAATTAGTTGCTTTCATTTGATTCCATTGCTTAACCTGAGTTATTATCCCAGATAGAGCTGTTGCTTGGAAAGTCATATATGGCATGGGGGCACCCTAGTGATGCTGTTACAGTTTACGATACATTAATAAGCAGCTTTCCTAATGACTTCCGTGGATATCTAGCAAAGGTCCATGGATATATGATTCACATTTGAATTTAGATTGTGTAGTAAATATATGCCATTCTCATTGCTAGTGGTCCATTTATGACCAAGGATCCCAAGGTTAAACAGAGATAGACAGACAGAGAGAGATCTAGAGAACAAGAACAAAGCTAGAGGAGACCATGAGAAACTGTTTCTGCATCTTGGATTGGACAGCCTCTAAACAGCTAATTGATAGGAATGCCTACTAACACCTAACTAATTGGCGAATGGGCAGTTAAGCCGCACAACCAATCGTAAATCTATGGATAGGGGCTATAATGTATGTTAGTTCGAAAACCCGTATGGTTTGCATACCAGCATGCGATCATGGCATACATGTGCCTGATTGCCAACTCATAACATCATCGACGATTCTTTAAGCTTCCAGAATTGTTGGCAAGGCTTAATGAGCATATATGCTGGCTGACAATTGGTTGGATGGTAGTGAAGATTCAATCAGCAACTCAACCTTTTCAGGCACATGGTGTTGATCTTTGTGCATGAAACACAAAGTCATGAATTATTTGCCAAGCTGAGGAAACTACCAACCTTTTATCAAATCTGAATGGCACAACTGTCTGAGTAAATTCAAGATCCCAATACGTTTTTCCCGAGCCAGAAGTAAAAGTTAACACCTTATAGTCCTAAGGCCCATGGTATGGTAGCAATCAGCATAATCTATTTTGATCGAGTGACATCTTTGACACTATTCCAAGGTCCTCCAACATCATTGACACTATGCTTCGAGATTTGCATGTCCTGACTTCTGAAGGCATATCAGTGAAAGATTTTGATGCTCTTATATACAGCAGTGGAAGCCAGCTGTACTACCCTGATGCATCTGTAAATGGAGAAGAAATATTCAATCGTCCAGACAGAAGCACATTTCTGAACTCGTTCCATGGCAGATAAGCTGTTAAACGCCCAGCAGAAAGGCTATGAATCTAATTACATGTATTAAGGACAGCTAAATAATACAGCAAATGAGATGGACTTCTATGAACCATGCTGAGCAATCTTTTTCTGAAATGGACTTCTATGAACTTTGGTGAGCATTGGCTTTAGCAGCTCTACAAGAAATGTCTTTCTCAGCCTTCTTACAAGAAGTTTGACCTATCAATTTTAGGAAATGCTTTGTCTGTTTACAGTTTACAGGGCAGATACACTCTTAAAAAAATGGGAGGCAGTAACAAATCTGTTCAATAGATCATATTACAACAGCAAAACATGTCTCTGATTGTAGAGTAGGCTTGATGTATCGCGTTTTCAGTGATGCTCCAAAAATGTTCTTTACTTACTGGGTTATTTTGTACTACAGCTCCATCAATCAAGTCGACAGAAACTGTTCCATCAAGAGATTGTTACGTGCGCTGGAGAAAAGTATGTTGGAGCTGCCACTGTAGCACAACATACTTCTCAGAGCCTATGAATGTGAAATAGCCTATGAATGTTCAACCACTTTTCCAGACTCACTTTACCAATTATGAAGTTTAGTTTTTGCTTTGTAGACTATACATTTTAACAGTCGAGTGGTGGAAGTTAATTAATTCAGAGATATCCAGAGGCAATTGATTATGAGAATTAATATTTAGTATTCTCCTTCCCATGTGCCATTGCCAGTTTTCAATGTAATAATACCAAGAAAGCAAGGATAATAGAAAGGAGATTCCAAACAAGAAGTCCATATAAATCCAAGTCTTTTCAAGATGGATATCATAATGAGTCACGCAATGGATTTGCAGTCCAATGGTGGCTCAGGATCAGGACCAGGTAGTGGTAAGACTGGCACATGGTTAATAGATTCAATTGGCAAATGGATTGGCAATACAACATATAATGCTTGGATCAAATGAAAATAGAAAAAACACAATACAGAGTATGAAATGATCTCAAATCTCAAATTTTACTATATATATATTGTCTGAACAAAGTAAGATTTTGTATTTTGTAGATAAGAAGATCTGAACTTAATAAGCCTGCAAATATGTGAAAAAACTTACATCCAAATCGGGTATTTAGATAGCTCGTCTTCAGACGCAGATCAACCTTCTCTATGATCAACCTTCTCTACGCCAGGATATTATTATTAGACGCCATTCCTTTGTTTTGGGGTATAGTGGAACATGGGCTTGCATCTCTGCTTTGTTGTCGAATTAAAAGAAATAGGAGCAGGCAGCGGAAAGGAGAAGCATTGGTAAAAGCTTAGAAAGCCGGAGAAGGGAGAAACGTTTCGAATCTGCAACCATCCGATCAGAGAAAAAACATGCCATAACTACTCTAATCAGCTCATCGCCATAGCTGGAGGAAGATTCGAATTCCTGCAATCCAAAACAAAACAATGACTCTTTTCTGGAATCCTACATACCAAAAATCTGGAACTTGAAGCTACACTTGCCCTTCCTGCTAAAATCCACCGCTTGAAGTGGAGGGAAAATGCCAAAACCAGCGGGTATCTTTCCAATGAGGCGATTCTGGAACAAATCAGAAGCCTCTCAAGTTCTGGAGGCTGGTGAGAGATTCAAGAATAGGGCCATCGATGCCATTTGTATCCAATGCTTACGAATGGCCGTGAGTTGCCATGTCTGCTCCATTATTATGCCCCAAGCCTTTTGCCTTGGTGTTGCACCTGCATGAACAACAACAAAATCAGGGAATCTAGATATTCAAAGTTCAACAAATGAACTATTTCAAGCATCGCAAAACCAGAAAAATGCACATAATTTTGGGTGCAGGGGTCATGCCTGCTTCAACGACTCCTGAATGCTGCCTCTGCCTTGCTTGCCGCTTGCTATCTAAAAACCCTAAATGCATCTTTGATGAAATCGGGACACAAAACTGCAGATATGATCATTACAGCGAGCCGCTGCCGTTTCAGAGAGAAGAGTGGAGGATGCAAGAGGTAATGGACAAAAGCTGAAAGGGGCGAATGAGCGAAGACTTGGCCGAAAAAAGATGGAAAATGCGGAAAATTAGCCCGGAAAGAAAAAAAAATTCCAAAATATCACGCTTTCGCCGGAAATTGACGTTTTTTCGGCGTCACTCCGGCATGAGCCAAAAACCCCAAAAACTGGAGAAGAAATGTCGTTGCTGCCACTGCCTATTAACCTCAAATCTGCTCCGCTCCGGTATGTATTGGCATTGCTTGGCACCGCAATATCCAGCTGCTCCGTTACCCACCACCGCCCATCATAAACAGAGGGGGAAAAAATGAAAAAGGGGAAATAACGCCGGAAAACTAAAGTTTTGCTGGAAAACTTTTTTTCCTTTCAAAAATCACGCCTGAAAAAGGGCACACTGGCATCAGCAGAAAACCCAAAAAACTTTTTAAATAAGTAGATGTGACAGATTTGGAATCACCTAATTGAACATGTCGCATTTTGTTCTGGATTAGTATTTGGGTAGCCATACCCTTGCTATCAAGAGACTTCTCCAAATGCAACCACATTTTCCTTAAACTCAATAAAATGGTTGATTTCATGACCAATTGTCTCAACCAATATTTTGAGAAGAGCATAAGCTTTCTGGTTTATCCTGTCAACATCCGCTGACTTAGTGCTGATAAAGTCTTCATCAAACACCGCTCCTAATGGTGTGGGTCCCACTTTGATCCGAGATCCCGGTCGCAAGATAAAGTCGTTTGAAGGCGACGCAAAAAAAGAAGCTTCCCAGAAAGCTTCATAATTAATTAGTTGCCACCTCACTATCTTTTCATTAAATAAAGGGTGACACCTCACCCCTTTAATATAAAAAATTATAATTTAATAAGAAAATAAATGGCTAGGATTTCTCCTCCCCCTTTTGATCTAACGGTTGAGATTGGTTACACCAAATCCACTTTGGAGGAAGCTTTCTTGCACCTTCCTAGTAAAAATCAAGGGCCATGATTTCGCCTACCCTTTTTGATCCAATGGTCTAGGAATGTGTTGCATGCCCCCATCCATGGCCATGCATGCCCCATGCATGACCCATCCATAATACAATGGCCCACGTCGCGCCACTTAACTAGTGCCCCCAATCCGACGACAAAGAAGCATGTCATATATTTTTAGCACATTATATAAACCATGGGTGCATCGTTTCCCTGGGACACATAGAATAATTTTATAAATATAATGATATACAACAACATAGTTATTGATTTGAAAGTATCATTGCACACATACATGTGGTTGAAAATTGAAAGTAAATTTAAACAAAGCATTACAGTTTGGAAACAACTGACTAGGGAGTATGTTAAGTTCGATTCGTTGCTTTGGCTAGGGATTATATAACTCCCAAAACATTATATAACCTTAGGGAAATCATCTAAGAAAAATTCCAAAAACGTTTTTCTCCAGACCGGATAATCCCAAATTGACAAAGTTGATAGAGTTGGGGTTTTAAAGGTAGTTAATGAAAAAGAGGAAGATGGTATTCAAGAATCAGAAAATGAAGATGGGAAAAGTAGCCTTAGAGTTGGTTCAACAATGGTTACCTTCGCTTCCTTGGAAAAGCCCGTGGAAGCAAGTGAGATAGTATTGAAAGAAATGTCTGAGGATCAGGCCAAATTGGATGGAAACCAATTTATGAACTTGGTCAAGAACGAGAATTTATTAAGGAAAGTTTTTCATGCCAATGATGCAGATGAAGTCTTGGCCTTAATTTCGACAGAGTCTTGAAATAAAGGCAGAATGATCAGCAATGACGAATGTTCAGCTCTCATTCTCGCTGTCCTTGCACAAAACAATGTTGATTTGGCATTCTCCATATTAAATTCTATGCGGAATAGCTTGCTGAAGAGAAGAGTTGTAGGGAAAGAAGGTACTTATGACCTTTCTACCCATGTGATGCAAAAGAAATAATATTCAATCCATTTGTTAACATAATTTTGCAGAATGGACAGCAGAAAATAACTTCGTTTCAGGATGGAGTTGGACACAAAGAGATGTTCATACATACACTGCTTTAATATGTCTTTTTTCCACTTTTTGATAGTTTTTAAATTTAACATGGTCACATATACGTTTAATTGGAAGAGCTCCTTTATTTAGGATTTATTCCATATAACTCTTGCTAGGATATGGTGATGGAGTATATTACCGATAATGGACATTGTTAATAAATGGGATGCATGCAAATCTTTGCAAATATCTGAAATAGTTTGTGCTATATATGCAGCTAAGGAAGAAGGCTAGCAAGTAGATGGAAAATTTGTGAGAATTGAGTTTTTGGAGAAGAGAATGGATAAGGGAATGGTTATGCATTCCAACTTCTGAAGACAAAGGCAAATTGAAAATTTTACTGCAAATTTTCTTCAGGATTTGACATCTGATTAATTCGTTGCAAAAAATGCCAGATTGCATGCTTGGTTTCAAAGGCCTTCATTAAGGGACTCGATGATAGGAACAACACACGATAGAGGCCATTATGTAGCCTACCAATTTTTTTCATACATTAGAAGTCAATAAATGTGTACAAGTTTGTCTTAAAATTGTACATAGGTTTCTGCTTTCCAGGTAAGGTTTATTTTGAACTATGCTTGCATGCCATGGAAACATCTTAAAATTCCCTAGTCTGAACATAGATGACTTTCTCGAGTTCTCTGTATTGAATCCAGATACGTTTGTCCATGTCCATGATAAAATAATTGCGAAAATCGATGGCAGTCATTTTGATAATTTGTGCAGTTGAACCGGATGTAACTATTCTTGCATGAAGCATGGTAGTATACATTCTTTCTTTTTCTTAAGCAAATTGTTATCATGCGAATATTTGTGTATGCTTTACCAAGTGCACATGTACCATTTATTCGCAACTCCCACCTATGGTATAGGGATATGAAGAACAGAATATGTCATCGTCCAAACTGAATACACAAAGACAAAAGATTGCTATTGAAGGAATCAATCCTATTAATTGGTCAATTGAATGCAAGACTTTATTTGACAAAATAGCTAGCTTAAAATCGTCCTAGATTTCTTCCAAATGTATCCCAACATATAACATATGCTATCTATTTCTCTTCCATTTGCACTTCAAAGCAATTCAATTTCTTGTGTACATAAGCATTCATTAAAAAGCACAAGACCGCATCGGCGAAGGCCGGCGCGACAAATTCTTGTAATGTTTTAATTTTTGATATCCTTGCCAATAATGTTACACCATATTTATGCCTCAAAGTTTTATTAGGGCATAAAACTTATACCACTATGTATTTTCATCGAAATATGAAAATGCCCCTACTAGACCTATTCCTTGGCACAACCACAAAAGACCCACAGAAGACTTTATGCTAAATTACCATGGATCTATCAATTTTTGAATAAGGATTCCTAGCATCGGATGTGGCTTTCGATGATGCCACAAGAGTTGGGGCAGATTCCAGTGAAAGTGAAAGGCTATACATTCCCTTCAATTCAGGTTGCATGCAAGCTGCAAAAAATTAGAAACGAAAATACAATGCAATCAACAAAAAATAAAGCTCCACATCAAACACAAGGCGCTTAAGAAATTTTAGTTTCTACATAGAGAGGGAGGCTGGATGCAATGATGTCAGGCCTGCGAGCAATGCTGCAAAATACTTCTCCTCATGAGTTCCTCACTTTGGTGCCAGATCACGCCTTCAGCTCATGGCTTAACATTTTGCTAATAAGACCTTCCTAATTAGCCACATCATAGGGCTATTAGGCTCAAAAACTCACACAAATTTTCTACAGAGAGAGAAACTCGGGCTTGTTTCAAGAGATTCGCGGCATGTCAAGCCCAAATAAGGCATCATCCAAACCACATCTCATAGTCTAATTTTGATTGAATTGTCCCTGTAAATGTAACTGCACTTTCCGTAATTCTTAAATTTTATTTTAGCATGAAGCTCCAGCAACTTTGATCAAGCCAGCCTGGCTTGGAGTGAAGCTCCAGCAAATTTAGCAAAGCTCCACCAGATTGGGCTTGGGCTTGGAACGGGCAAAATAGCATTGTTTGCGGGAGAGGTAAGGGCAAAATACCATAATTTATGAAAATACGGGTGTAATTTCATAATTTACCTAAAATGCAAGGGCATTCTAACAATTGCCATGCTTTATTATATCCCACATTTATGCTCAAGGGTAGTAGGTGTATTATGAAAAATTTTACCCTAGGTGGGAGGGTGGAATGCTCCACATTGTTGCTTCCTAGACTTTCTCTCGGATGGGTTGTGCTTCTCTGGCACTCTTTTACTCGGCTAAGGCATAATAAGAATAAGAATAAGAATAGTTTTTTATCGTCCACTGAGACCAATCGGCCTATGGGACTCAGAAGGAGCGCAGCAAACTTATTACTGTCCGGGTTAAAAAACCCTCGCCCCGAAGGGTTTTCGAGGGAAAAACTGTGGCAGTAATAAGAATACTGTCAAACTGTACAAGTATACATCATCATGAAATAAATGTGTATGTACATGTCAAGCGCGTGCCCGAGGACATACCTGATCTCGCATGTCCATGACCTCCTGAAGGTATGATCCTAGCACCGCACGGGAGGCCGTGCTCAATGTCACATGTAGCGGTGGCCAGGCCCCGACCAACTCAAGCAGAAGCGGCGTCCGGATTTGATCATATGTGGGCAACTTTGAAGGGTATGAGATTCATCCTCAATGACTCCCCATTTGGCAAAGATTGACAGAGCCCCGCCCTCGACGCGGGCTCACCAATCCATCCGCCTGTCTCAATTCGAAGATGATGTGCCCACAATGCGAAACGGAGGCAATGAGAGTGCGTCTTTCATGGGAAAGTGGGTGCGGGTAGCATTGCAGCCTCGTTCTAATGTGGGGATTTATGTGGCGCCGGTAGTGTGCCGTCTTTGATCCGTTTCAAGGGCTACCGGGCATCCCAAAGCTTGCTGATGAAGCAAGCGTCAAGATATTGCCTCAAGCTATGGCGATATGCCTCTGTTTGCACATGTATGCACTCGTGCTCCCGCACATTCCATCTAGCCATCCATTGAGCTCTCTTTTCCCTCCAGCAGCCTTGAGGTGTGGGCCCCATTGCCATGATATAAGCTAGTTTAGGGAGACGAGCATCGTCCATATTGATCACCTTCTGAAAATAAACAATGTGGCGATCAAGGGCCATCCTCTGAAGAGGCAAGAACTCGTCTCCCCGCAGAGAATTTGATATGGGACCGTGGACTTACCCCTAGTGCTCGTACTCAAGAAGGCTTTCTCGCGACCGCGCCCAAGTCATTCCAAGTAGCGAGGGATATTACTGGGCCCCATACTTCAACCCCGTATAAAAGGACAGGCTCCACTAAGACCTTGAATAGGTGTGACTGATGGGTCCAATCATACAACTCCGCTCTATGACTATTGTTTTGCATTGCATATAGTGCCTTCCAGCCCGCCGTAACTCATAGCCGTATGGATGTGTCCCAGTGCATAGTAGAAGAAGAAGAAGAAGAAGAGATTTTAACGTCACGCCACAAGGCAGCGTCCTATTGGACATGTGACACTTTACAACACACCCAAATATTTGTATGTGGATGCTACTTCCACGTTCTGCCCTTGGTAACTGAAGGAGGGGATCCTCGACTGTCGTGAAGATGATATGAAAACCACCTTAGTCTTGGCCAAGTTGACGCGCATATCAGTCGCTTGACAAAATGTGTCCACGGCATCGAGATGCCGTTGCATGTCTGCTCGTGTGTGAGCTAGGAGGTCCACATCATCAGCATATATTAATTGCTTAATGATCTGGTAGAGAAGGTGAGCTCCGTCGCCCCCGTTATCAGCAAGCCATCTCTCCAATTGATCAATGTAAAGCCCAAACAATGTTGGGGAGAGAGGGCATCCCTGACGAACCCCGATACTACTATCAAATGGTTGGTTTGTCGGGTGCAACCGGCGAGCATCTTTCATATAGCTCAGCACCGCGATTCGCGCAAATCTACAGAAACCCCAAACCGCCGCAATCTTGCCCATAGTTTTGCCCGAGGCACAGTGTCAAATGCCTTCGAAAATCCACGGCAACAATACAGATCCCGGCGGCAGTTCTCGGCCGCCTTCAACCGTGAGTTCGCAGAATGTGAAGATGTGGTCAATGGTTGAGTGTCCGGGTCTCAATCGCTCGGGTGAGGGCTGTGATCTCTCACGCCGCCGCCCGGCCCAACCGCTGCTCGAGAATCCCAAGAAGCAATTTTGCAAACACCGAACCGACCATGATTGTTCGGTAATTACCGGGCAAAGGCGGTCACCGCCTTTTATAGATGGGAACAATTTCGCTATTGGTCCACCGGGCAATGGAAGACTTCCTATAATGCCTTATTGAACAAGGCGGTCAAGATCGGTATTATGGACAGCCCTGCCCACTTAAGCAATTCCGCTTGCATACCATCCAGTCCGGGCTTTCCCATTGGCAAGACGCCAGAAGCCTTATTCCACGCCTGAAACTGCGGATTTCCAAAGACCGGGCCTTCTTGTAGGGGTAATGCCGCCGCATGTGCACCCCGAGGGTCGATAGCCGTTGCAAGTATTGCCTCCACGCTTGGGAGTGATGCTCCCCAGTGGGTCGATCGGCTTTCTAAGAACCCTTCGAAGGTCCTAGGGTGACGTTCTAGGAGGTAAAACACTTCCTTTGATGCTTGTACCGCAATGTACCCGGCTTTCTTAGCTTTAAGGAAGATGCGTAATCGTCCGACCGCATGTGGGCATAAATCGGTCCGTGGACTTGGAGGAGCCGGCGTTTGTGTTCCTTGCACTCGTGATCAAACCATTGATTACGTGGGAAGGTTGTGTTCCCGGAGGTCCGTCCGCGGGCTGCTTAAACCAAAGCATCTCTGCGGTCCTAAGCACATCGGTCCACTGTTTTTTGCTCTAGTGTAGGATATTGCAAAATTTCTGCGGATCATCTATAAGCATCCGGACATAAGCCCCGCGATGTTCATAATCCAATCGGTGAGGCATGTGAGGAGTCATTGCTGGGGGTTCGCACAACCGCCAAGCCAACTTTAAGTAAAGTGGTAAGTGGTCTGAGTCGATCTCTTCATCCCTATTAGTTATTCCCACCTGGAAGTGCTTGACGACATGTATAATCTTGCTCAGGCACCAGCACATAGTCCACCACACTAGATCCTCCCCCCTGGTTTTCCTGTCTACAAGTGCTCTTGCGGGTGGACGGCCACTGTGCCAGTCCATTGCAGATTACCAGGTCAAAGATACCACAGAGCAAAAGCAATTGTCTACCATAGCGCATGACCTGATTGTCATCTGATGTCCGCGGCCAAGCTCCTTCTGCAGGACGCAGCGGCAATATATCATCAGTCAAGGGATCAAATCTCATGGTTTGTTCTACCCCAGTGCGCGCATTGAAGTCTCCAAGGAGTGTGACACTGCCCAACTGCTGATGCTGCTGCATGTCATCATATAGATCGACATAGGGGTCCAGCCTATCCACATCCGAGTGGGTGTGGTAGAAGTTGCTTTCTGCATGTGGAAAGTAGCAGGCTGCCACAAAGAGGGGTCTGCTACTGCAGTTTTGCACACGCACCCACAAGTACCGGTTGTGCTTGTCTGTCTTGAACAAGGAGATTGACTGTGCCAAGGCCGTTCGATAGTAGCAGGCAACTCCTCCATGCCCCCACTTTCCTGTGCAATCATTGAAGATTGAGTAGCGCTGGTATCCTGGCAAGTCGGGTATCCTGTGTCCTGCATGCTCCCATGTTTCCATAAGGAACAACAGAGTTGAGACTATCTCCCTTCTGCCATGGGAAGCCCCGACAATTCCAGGAGACCATGCGGAGGCACAATTCCTATTTGTTGGCGTGGGCGGCGCTTGGGGATTCGGTGGCAAAGCAGAAGGGGATTGCGTAAGTAGAGGCAGCCTGATATGTGCGAGCAACAGAAGGTGAAGCAACTTGAGCAGGGCATGCGGCTGTAGCAGGCGAAGCAGTGGCATGGTCAGGGGCTGCTGGAGGGTTAACAGGATTCGCAGCAGCATTTGGCGGCTTGAAAATTTGCATCTTACCCGAATCACCCCGCAGCTCTCCCCCTGTCTGCGAATGCTTTTAACTATGGCCAACTCGTGCCTGCGGTCTTCTTGTTGGGCGGGGGTCGGGTCTCGGTCAACATACAAGGTTCCCTTCTTCACCGCTCGCCGTGTAGGATAGCCGCTTTCACTTGCGATCTCGTGACTTGGAATGTGACTACCTGCGATGGCGATCCGGCCGGGGCCATGGCGTCTCGCCCTAATAATGTGTAATCGGCATGGGGAATTCATTCGAGCAAGAATCAACATTTGGAGCGGTTAATGAGGTCCTCCCCTCGCTTCTTCGTCAAGCCACGCACCACCACATTGTGGCTTCTCCGGCCAGCCCTCACCGGAACTCTCGATTGTTGGGGCAATCCCGCCCCGCACAGGGGAGTTGTTTGTTGTCGGCGGGCATAGGGTCGTGGGCCTACGTTGGGGGCGGGGTGGCATGGAGTGTCTTGGGGGGTGCGCAGGCGGCTTCGGGCCGACGCCTGCAGTCTCTTGGGCGGTGGAACTGCCGCGGTGGCAGGTATAGTGGTCTCTCCCTCCCGGGGAGCTTAGCTCCTGAAACCGGCACGCCTTGTCAATTCACGCATGCACCTCGGCAATTGCTCATGAGCCTCTGTGATTGAGGCCCTTTGCCTTGTTCAGCTGATGGCTGCCCTCGGCCCCTCGCACCTTCCGATCTCGAAGCCATGGAGCTATGCTCTGCATTCCGCAAGCGAGAGTCCAAAGATAGGGTTCATTGCAGATGAGGCCACTTCTTGTGTGTCAACCCTAGTTTGAAGGGCTCTCAATTGTGATTGGCTCTCTTCAAAAGCGACTGAACTTTCATCATCACAGCCTCCTCTGACCTCCTCGACCTCGATTGAAGGGGGAGATGGTTGCCATTGTCTCTAGCTCAACATGTTGCTTGTCCTGTGTCATGGTTTCAATGGCGGTGGACATGGAATCTTGCATGTCAGCAAGACTCTTCTTGTCCTTCTGCCTTTCAGAGTGCACTGGCTAAGGCCATCTTCTAGGTCTTTATCGCGGGTCTCCATGCCGGAAACACTCATTTTTTTGGTAGCCAAGCGCCTCTTGAGCAATTTGGGTGCGGAGGCCTGCATTTCCTCTGCCAAGCAAGCAATTCGAGCTTTGTTGCCCTCTGCCATTGCTTGAACCTGTTTCCAGTGCTCCTCAACTGCCTGGTTTGGTGGTGGCGAAGCCCGGATACGGCTTGCCGCTAGGCTAGAGTATCTATCATAGGCCTGTCGAGCTATGCTTGTTGGCCCTTATTTTAAGCCAACATTTGTTTTTAGAAATTGTTGGGACGTTTTGTATATTCTCATGATGTAAGAGGATGTATAGAATGGAAGGGCTTGATTAAGTGGTTTAAGATTAAGAGATTGTATTTATTATCTATGGAAGGCTCAAATATGTAGAACGGGTGCCAAGTGCATGACAAATTAAGGTGGCCCTATGGCAGCCATCTTGTAGGAGGGCGAGATCCTCGATTGATGAGTCATGCATCATTCTTTTTTCCTTAATATATTTGGATGTTGCACCAAGATTTTTTTTCCTCTTTATATGTTCAAAATTAGTTTTCTATTTTTTAGTTCGCTCTGTTGATGATAATCAGAAAAAAATGGGCTTATCACTAATGTTACATGTGACAATGTAGCTGACACCAACAACAACTGATATAACAATGATGTAACTGGTGATGCTATCATTGATACATATCGTGTTTCTATGGATGATACAATATGATATTAATCTTAACACTCATAATGTCACAAGTATGCAGTGACATAAAGCTTGACAATAATGATGTGACAATATGGGACAATATAGGTGATGCTAATAGCAACACCTATCATGGCATAGAAATATGGTGACACAACCATTGACAAAACGGGTGACATTGAAGGTGGTCTTATATTTGATGTTAATAGCAACACCTATATTGTCATTAGGGGTACTGACACTATTGCTAATGTTACAATTGACGCAATTGGTGCTGCTATAGTAGTAGATTATAATAGCAACACCTACAGTGCTATAGTAGCAAAGTTATTGACGCTACTACCGACACATGGTGACATAAATTGTATCACCCATAGCATCACCTTTGTGGAAATGGCACTAATAATGCCACAGAGTATCTTTTGCAAAGCTTTGGTGACATTTTGCTAACACTAATTGACCCCTCCTCTTGTAATCGAGGAAGAGATGGATGTTGAGCTACTCCAAGGAGGAGACAAAAGAATGTTGCTGCTGTAACTCTAAGAGGAAAAAGACAGGCTGCAACAAAAAAGAACCTTCCAAAAAGAAAATCCCCAGGCAAAGCACTACCACCACTAAGAAAGAGGTATGTGCAGGATTAGCTAATTTTGTTAATCATCTCAGCTTTATGATAATTAACCACAGTTTTTTTTTACATAAGACAAGATCACGGGTTGAAGTTAAGGATAAACCTGCTTCTGAGTCAGAAACAGAATAAGAGGACATTGACCGCGAGCTTAATGACATAGCAAACAAGGTGCAACAGTTCACAAAAGATGCAGAAGGAGCAGACTCTGACTCTGACACAAAAGGTGGTGATGAAAGAACAAAGTGAGTATCTTGTCCATTCATTACTTGTATAAAGTTTGTATATAGAATTGATTACTTGTATAAAGTCTGTTTATGATGTTAATGATGTCGTTTCCTTGTACAATTAATGGACCAACTGAAAAGATTGGTCCCATTCACTCCTTACAGAGACTGTCCACCTAAGCCTGCACCTATTGTGTTCCAAATTGATGTCCACAAGTTCTGCTGGAAGCTTAACTTGACTTCAAAGATGGTAGATGCGTATGGGAGGTAAGCTTTTAAACATTTTTCTGTTATTTCATTCTTACACTCATTCATTTTATGTATTAATATGTCTTTTGGATTCGTGTGCAGGTATCTTTGCAGCTCTCTTTCATCTGAGCTTAAAAACAAGTTCTTTATGTTCAAACCAGAGAGCTTTCTCAATTTTGTGAGTGCCCTTAAGAACATAGTTCTTAAGATGTCCAAAACACCCACATAACGGAAGGGTTGGATGGCATTGTGCTTGCACGATGTCAATATATTTTTGTCCGAGTTCTGCAAGGGCCAAATTTTGGTTTGGCAATATTTGTGCTTGCTGGTCCAATAAAAAATGCTTTCCCGTGTTTGGTGCGTCCACGCATACAGATCCTGTCTCCCGTCAAAGGCTACGCAGTGGACGCTAAACTGCTCCAAAAGTAAGCATCAGTTTCAGTCTTTTCAATGATTTACTTATTCTCATGTTGCAATTTCTTATGCTTTGCTTATTCTCACATTGCAATTTTGCAAGTTTAATAAGCTTGTGATCAATAACATGATGTTGGGATCCAACAGCTTAAGCCATGGTAGGAAGAATTTTGATGTCCTTGTCCATCATCCCAAAGTGCCTGAAACCAGTAACAACACTCCTTGCACGTAGATTGTGGCTTACATGCACGCATTCATCGATATCGTGGTTGCTGCACAATCAAGCTCCATTTTTTTGGATAGAATGTAGTATTTTCTTATTAATTATTTGTTGATACAGTTTTCTAATGCTTGTGAACCATGCAGATGACATCCAACTGGTTCATTGATGCCTATGCCAAGTCACAGAGAAATCATCTAATAGAGGCTCTAATTGTCGAAGGCGAGATGAACATACAAAGTGTTGTTCCTACCAAGGGTAGATAGTCTCTTAGCCATGTGAATTACAGTTTATTAAGAGCCATGCTCATTTTTCTTTGTATTCAACAAAATATGACTTTCTTATGTCACTTGTACCTGTGCAAACATTAACTATGTAATTACATGTATTTCACTGTAAATATGTTCATTGTAATTATATTTCTTTTATTGTACAGTCATATGACTTATATAAATGTGAATCGACTCTCCAGTGTTTTGTTGCTGACACAGGTGAATCATCGGAGTCAGTCAGGAAGCTGATTGTATTTGACTTAAATTCTGTGTTGGGCAAGAGCGTGCACAAGATTGAAGCTTCTAACTCAAGATACCAGAGGATTTAAAAAGATGAGATGAAATTCGATTTAGGAAACATAAGCATACATCATTAACATAAGCATACACTTGCCAATTGACATCCTGCATGAATGTTCCATCTTCCTCTTTTGGACGAATGTGTATCTTCTTCACTCCACATTCCTCACATTCACCTTTGATATATTTTAATTTATGCCATTCATCTGCCACATATTTGTCATAAAGTGTTGACCTCCACAAGATGCTGACATTATCAAAAGTCTTTTTGTTTGCTTGTTATACTCCATTATTTTCCTAGAATGCACAATCACTGTAGCAGCAAGTGCAATTAACATGTACAACCCTTCTCATATCATTGAAGGCCTTTATGTACAGATCTGTTTGTTCATGTTTGACACAACAACATATGTTCCTCTATTTTAATTTCCTTATGCACTCAGGTTTCAGATATTCGAACTGTCAAAGGCAAATCTTGGTATCAAGATTCTGATATACAAACTGTTGATAGAGTTCAGACTACAACATCACAAGTATTAGACCATGTTAGCAATTTGATGTAAGCAAATATTCGTATCGTATGAATATTATACTCGTATGTACAAAAGATGGTCGTCACACGGATGCAAAAGAATGGTTGCGCAAGACAGGGTTCGAACTTGCAACCTTGTAAGTCATGCACCTTTACCAAATGTGCTATCAATATTTGTTAAAGATATTCCTTCACGTCCTTTTCATATGTGGGTTCATTTTTAGGAAATTCTAGAATATTTTAGAACCTACATGCATGCATGACACTTGGCATGATCTCATCCATTGGAGTGGCGCGATCCTGACCGTTGGCCTAAATATATAAGGAGGCACTTCCTTCTTATCAAACCATTCCGGTTCAACACCAGTCTTGAGCCTTCTAGGCATCTTTCTCGTGTTCCTGTTGTGTTTGGATCAAAACCAATAACGCCATCATTTTGATTTTGCCCCATTTTAGTTCATGATTCATCTGAATCATGAAGCAACACCTTGTTATCTGTTTGTTACAGATTGAATCTTTAATACTGTCATTTGCTTCAACCAGATGATAACTCGTTTGCTTCAACTAGATATAACTGCTTTGATGCTCTGTGTCATTTGCCCTCCAGGCCTAGCATCGCCACAACTGAGCTTGGACATCCATCTGAGTGCTAAGGTAAAGCTTGAATCCACTATGATAATGCATTGCAAAAACAGAGCCAGAACTGACAAATCCAAGCGATCCGATGCAGGTTAGGGCTTTTTTTTTTTTGGAAAAACCTCGTCCACTGTAATTCGCGTAGGTTCATGACAGTTTGAACCAGAATCCCTTACCGGTTCTTGCCTGCTCTGACCCTAAGCATTTTTTTGCTCATATTTGGTGATTTTATATCTATGGAAGAGGTTTCGACTTTATTACAGCAGGTCCAGCAGCTTGTTCAAGTATGCCAGCAGTTGCAGTTGGACAATAAAGACCTTAACGAATGTGTTGCTTCATATGACTCTGCTTCTAGCTAAGATTAACCTTCTAGAGAAATTAGACGGCACTCGGTCCAAGCTTCGTGGTTCTTTGAACCAGATCAGGCTTGTGATCCAACTCCACCCTCATAGATATCCTATGGCCCAAGAACAAGTTGGGCTGATTGGTTACTCCTCACAAGGCTAGCTTGGCTAGCTCTAATGTAGGATTCACATGGATGAGTGCGTCGGACTCCTGGTTGAGTAATGGTCAGCGCTGAACATTTTTATTTAGCCACGTGTTCATATGCGGCCAGGTGTTTTTATCATCAGGACTCCCACTGCCATTTAAGTTAGCTTAAAAACAATCGATTTTCCCTGAAATATTTATCTCCTCCGGCTTGTTCCTTACATTACTGAGTTCTTCATGGCTCAAGATCATCCTCCTATGCTCAATTATGGTGAACAAGATGATGGAGAGGATGATTTCGAGCAACTATTTCAATGTATCATAAAAATTATCTGATGTTGGCTGGGTGTTCTCTTCTCTATGATCTGCCAAACAATCCGAGAGTATTGGGTATATCCCAGGCAAGAGGCTTTTTGACGGGATCTTAGCTCTTCCTTGTGGCTAGAATCAGGATTGGTAGGTAATTTTAATTTCAGACGTTTTTATAAAATGTCTGCCCATAACTTTGAGACTTTACTGAAGCTCGTAGCCCCACATATACCTGAGCCAAATCCAAAAAATCGTGTGAGAATAGAATAGAATAGAATAGAATATGATTTTATCGTACCTCTGAACAAGGCACAAGCCCTTACTTGTGTAGTATTCAGGTTTTCACATAATAACAAATGCTTTATTTGTGCACAGTTATTTGGCCTTGGAGTCTCAACTGTGCACAAGTACACGAGGATGATAGTGGAAATTCTTGCCACGGAGCTTAGAAATGAGTTCGTTAGAGCTCTAGATAGTCACAAACTGCAACAAATAATACAGGATTTTGAATCCATATCAGGTCTTCTACAAGTGGCTGGGGTGATAAATGGATCTCATATCCTTTTACGCTACAAGCCAGCAGCCCGGTTCACACCAGCTGATTATTGGTGCAGCCATCATTTTCTTTCAATTCTTCTTCAAGCTGTGTGTGATGCTTCCAAAATATTTTGTGACATTTGTTGTGATGTACCAGGAGGATCACACGATACACGCCATTTTTATACTTCATCTTTATATAACAAGCTCATCACTAGGCAGATTCTTGCGCTTTCTATTAGGAGGATTCGTGGATTGAGAATCAAACCTTTTTTATTGGGTGACTCAGGGTATCCAACATCATCTTCAATGTTGGTTGTAACAAGAAGAAAGCTCAATGATACTCCTGAACAAATCCTTTTTCTCAAGAAAATGTCACAAGTCAGGGTTCTAATTGAAATTGCTTTTGCACTCCTCAAGGGTAGATGGAAGATTTTGGAAGACATGCCAATTCGCTTGCCATTTTTGCACTATGTGTGCTGGTTGCTTGTTGTATGCTGCGCAATTTCTTGCAGCTTCATGGCAAAGAGGAGAACGTAGAAGGTCAAGTGCACATTTATAATGGAGGAGCAATAATGCAAGGTCAAAGCCATAGATGCCATCTCTGAAGAACATTGTTCAAGTATATGCAAGACCAAGGCCTACTGAGGCCATAAATTCCCAACAAAAAATCCATGTTTGTTTTGTTTTCCTATTTTCCATGTGTGTTACGGAAATTATTAGTTAGATTTGAATAGAGTTAATTTGTTCCTATGAACTGTATTTTGAAAGCCTTTAAATAAATGTATTTTGTTATTGCTGATTTGAGTATGAAGCAAAGTGCCAAGCATTAAAAATTAAGCTCTTATGTGTGATATAAAGTTCGATAGGTGTGAAGCAAAGTCTCAACTTTTAGGAGTTCTTACGTGGGGACCAAAGACTCTCATTCTTCTTTGAAAAAGTAACATGTAGTCTTGTGTGAAACTTAGCTTTCGTACAAAAAGGTAATAAGTGATTTCATGTGGAGCTTAGCTTTCGTTGCAGAATTACAGATATGTACTTTACACAAAGATATGTGCAAATCCATTATACTTGTAAAAGCTCATTTTGCTTGAAAAAACTTTATGTTGTATGCAAAATCAGGTAGGTTGATTGGAGTGACAAAGAACACCATGACAATAATTTCTGTAATTTCTGTTACTAAACAACAATATTATATAATTACAGTGGCATGTATAATGTTTGTAGACATAATGTTTGTAGAACAATTGCATAAGTGAAGGAGTCTTTATTCAAAAAACAATAAACAAATGAAGCATAGATCAAACATAAGTTAGAGAGCGTATATGAGCTAACTACTCATATTGATAATAGCTACGGAAGCTAGATCCGGAGGGAAGAAATGGGTCTTCTTCTGTAGAGAAGTGGCTCCCATTGAATGTATTTTCAGATGGAGCTGATATGTTGCCAACTGAATTGGATGGTAGTCGGGCCTGCAAGTCCATTTGAAGTCTCACTAGTAAATGTGTGCCCGGCGTTGCCGGGCTAATGTTCTGGCATGTGTTTTTACTCGGCTTTTAACATCCATATGTGCAACTTCCGACGACCGCATATGTTGATACTGGCAAGAATAAACATTATTTGCTTTTGTAGTTATTTTTGTTTTGAAAATGTTTAATAACAATATTATCAATCTATTAACTGCGTTTATGGATTTCTGTAGTGAAAATTACTTTATAGAATAGAACTAATAAACGTATGCCTAGCGTTGCCGCGCATATGTAAAAATGTATGTTTTATTTATGTGTATTAGTCTGGTATTGCAAATTTGGGCATATTAAAATGCATGATGCTCGTCCTTTACTGCATCAAACCAACACCATGGGCATATTCATGCCTCTCTAGATAGACATTTCAATTTAAGTCTATGAGCGCTTAATCTCAATTGCACGAACCATTGTCTCTTCTCTTTCTTTTCCCAATGCTTGCACTAATCATGTTCTTCATGTATCAACGTTGGGTTTACTTCCTTACGATAAAACCCCATCCTCGCTCCCTCTTAACTTGTGAACCACTTTCTCTACAACGTGTGCCTGACGTTGTCGCGCATAAGTAGAGATTGAGCATCAATAAGAGCATTCAATCTAAGACTGAAGCCTCTTCGTTTCAATAAGTAGATATATTGCAACTTATTTGAGCTGGTTGTTATGTGATAATTGAAAATAATGGAATTAAAGTATGGCCAAAGAAGGCACATACACAACACTTTGCAATACATAAGAATACTGATGCAATAGGCCAGAAGACCAAAATATTTGAATCTTACATATGCCAATAGGTGCATAAACAAACAATAGATTGATATTCCCTTCCAAAAAATAACTAATAATTTTATTTGCATTTAATAGAAAATGAACCTACTTAATCTGCTAAAACAGATAGATATACATTTATTGAGGAAACATATGGAACCATAGAATCAAAGCATGAATTCTGCTTGTCTATTTAGACTTTTATTTAGCAACAAAATTTAGTAACCACAGTTATCTGCAGACCAGACCTGTCCAACTTTTTGTTTCCAACTTTCAAGAGAAGCATAAGATAATTCTTGCCTTTGTTGCAGACATGAGTTCGATGTGTAAAACCATGAGCTGGATGTGTAAAAATCCTTGAAAACATATACTAAACTGCACAAAGTGCACTAAGCAAAAGTCAGTACGAAGAATAGATTGCAATAAAGAATTTCATATTGATTGCAATAAAGAATTTTAGTGATCTAGTACTATCATTGAAAACCCATGATTAGGCCCTAACCCATGTATTTTCAATATGTTTCTTATGCATCTGCGATGAAGATTAAAAATGCCAAGGCAAGAATGCATACCATGATGACCTCTTGTGTTCATCAAAGCTTCTAAGGTACCCATCGAAGCTTCTAGGTCTAAAACAAATCTCAAAGTTTTGCCTATTAGCATCAAGGATCTGCATACATTTACCTGCACAAATTGACTGCCACAGTTAATTGCCTCTTCCACACAATACCTTTTGGCATGGTTCTTAAAAGATTCGACATCCAATCAGCCAGGAGAATCTTATATGCCATGTAGACTGCAGAAACTTTTTTGGATCTCAATAGGTCATTTAAACTAAATTAAACCTGGATCTGCCCAAAGAGTAGACACACATTCTCATGTCTCATATGATTTTGTACCCACTGCCTAGAAGAATAAATTATTAGTGTTCAAACATCTATCTGCACCTTCACAAATCAAGAAAAACATCTGCAAACACCAAGTCAAAGAAGCATTCTCATATGGTATTCACAGGAATATGTAACAATCATTTTTCATTAAAATTGCTTACATGACTTGACGCATTACATGTTTTAATTTTAGTGATTATATGAATGACTTACCAATCAAAAACTATAATGCTTCTAGTTAGGCATTTTACTGAAACTCACCTTGATTCAAACCAAATTGTCTTGATTCAAACCAAATTGTCTTGTCACAGCCAGGTATCCCGTTGCAAATTATGTGAATATGCACTTGATTAGACTGGTTAGAAGCTGAAAGCTGCAAATCGGCCTTGTGTTCTGCAATGCAGATTGGTTTAAGATGGAGATCAACTATGCAAATTAGAGTTTGAAGCATTATTATTTTAAAAACATGATGCAGCTCTAGCTTAAAATCATGATGATCTTAGAAATTGATCGTCAAACAACATCAAAACAATTGATATCAGAGAACTACCGAGATCAAAATACATAAGCCTACCTACATGTTCATTCCAACAGCTTCTAGTAAATGAAACTTCTTTCAACTGGTTATGTTTTGTCGCTTAGCTTCAGAGTTATCTAGCTAGATACAACTGATCTCTCTTGCTAGAATGGAAGCTAGAAAGATGAAATGCTTTAGTAGAAAGATGATTTGGAAGCGATTTATAAGATAGAAATAATCTAAAATCTAGATGAGAATAACATTCAGGATTATAGGTACCTCAACATATGCAATAAAGCTCAAGGTTGCCTGAGTGGGAGATATTTAAGAGGAAAAAATGGAAAAAGCTATTGATGCCCCTTTGCCCATTAGATAATCATGCTCAGAATATCAAAGAATGTTGATGAAAAATGCCAGAATATCAGAGCTACCAATTAAGCAAATTCATTAAAGCTTGGGATTCTATTGCATGTAGAATTTATAGATGTGGCAACAATAATCGATGGTCTGTTTTTGAAGAACTGATGGAAGGCGAATAAAATCATGCTTGTAGCTGTGGATATTATCCCAGAAGTAATACTTGGACAATAGCTTATTTGCAAAGGTAATGGACTACGAAACTTAATTAGAACTTTACCTGCAAAAGCACCCTTTACCAATTTGAAGGTCCCCAAAAAACTCTCCGGAGACTGGACCGAAGATATTGTGAGAAGGAGCTGACTCCCCTGACTCATGTGCTGCTGGATAATGCACTGCTTCAAAAAAATCATGGCGTTGTTTGAAGTTGTTGGTAATTTAAAACAAATAATTTGTTGGTTGAAGCTGCTGCCGCATGCTCCCGCATTTTTTAATGGATAAATGATGGAGAGCCGGATAGAGAATCCTTCCGGATACATAGCCTAACGCTGATTCTTCTGGATACATAGCCTAATGCTTATTTTATAGCGGATCGGTGTAGCATATGGTATATACCTACAAAAAGTCCTTGTGGTTGAACACTATGTGCTGGATTCAGGTAAATCAGACATATCTGCTGGCATTTAGCCCTGGCATGCAAAGCAGACGTTAGAATTGCAAGACCTCTATTTCTAACATATCATCAGCATAGTGTCACTCAAAAAGACATACTTCAAACAAAATCTGTTCAATTAAAGGAATATAACTACTTATATCCATATGCAAGGGATATTGCCGAATGATGTCCAAGTTTCGGTATCTCTGGGGTTCACTATCCCCACGCAAATGCCTTGCTCCCAGCCCTCGGCAGTGCCTCACGGACCTGCTTATTCTTATGCCCCACCACTTTACACCCAGATTCCCATCCCATCAT
Organism: Isoetes taiwanensis; assembly: GCA_021234155.1. Taxonomy (NCBI): domain Eukaryota; kingdom Viridiplantae; phylum Streptophyta; class Lycopodiopsida; order Isoetales; family Isoetaceae; genus Isoetes; species Isoetes taiwanensis. Next base: position 14,595,216 of record JAJEKV010000016.1, on the reverse strand, counting down.
CACCCGTTCACAACCTCAAACACCTATCCAGTTTTTGGGAATGCAAAGGAGAAGCCCATCCTTGATCAAAGTGCTCAGGCACACATGGAATAATTTGAAGCTCTGGCCATCTTAAATGGCCACAGCTCAAGTTTCACATTTTCTCAAACACGTTGCGTGGAGCCCCTCATCAATGGCTGATGGCCAATAAAAGTCACTGGAAATAGAACTGGCAAGAAATGAAGACCGCCTTTCTGTCACATTATGGTACCACCGATGATGATCAACAACTTCTCAAGCAACTCAATGATCTTCAACAACAGCCCACGGAGTCTGCACGTGATTTTGCTGATCGTCTGCATATCTTAGTTAGCAAGATCAAGGAGTACCCCACACAGAGTCAGATCTTAGTTTGGTTTCTGCAGGGTCTCCCTCCTGCTATTCGTCTTATGACTGAATACTTGCGATCCAAGACGCTGGACCCCGCTATCGAACTAATCAATCATTCTGTCAATGTATCTTCCCGTGGAGTTCCTCTCACCGATCTCTCTTTCATTCCTCCTGTAATAGTTCTATAAAATATGGTTCAACCTCATCAATCTACTCCACCACAACGAACTCAAATTTGGTGCCATATTTGTAAGTATCAAGGCCATCTGGCCAATGAATGCAATTCTACTAATGGCCCTCCTCATTGTAACCGTTGCAATATATGCAATCATGCTACTGAAGAACGCACGTGTTTTCATCCCATGCCTTTTCGACAAAAGATGGCCCACGCTGAAGAAACCACCTCGCGCGCCTCAACAGCAGCGGATCCAACAAGCTCCACCTGTTGTATTTTGGACCAACAAGCTCAAGAAAAGATCTATCAAGCTCTCAATCCTCTGGTACAACAATCCAACTGGGTTGGTCTGGTCTCACGCCACCCGCCCTTTGACACTCACGCCTCATGACACGCAGCCTGCTTTTGCTGTTGACATTGTTCCTCATGAGGAACGTAAGATGGTATATTTTGCTCCTGACGTAGACAAGCTCATGCCTCACGTTATGCCCAAAGTTCGTCAAAGTCTTCTCAAGCTCATGCAAGCTGCTAAAACACGCTCACTGGCCAATGTTCACGCTACTACACATGCTCAACAGCATCAGGATGCGCCTTCCACGTCTACGATCACCTCACGCACTCAGCCATGCCTAATATAGCTGCTAAAGTTGAACTCCTCAAGGAAGTTTCCGCCTCGATGCTCCAGGCACCCGCACCATTGGATCCTGTTGATCCCTTAGCTCACGTTCCCTTGGAGCTGCAAGAAGAGCTTGCCAAAATCAAAATTCTCCTCAGTCTCTCCACTATCTTAAAGTTATGTCCTGCCCTCAGAGAACAACTGTCGCTACCCACTGTTCTTGTTGGCACTATCGCCACTTCCACACCCACGGTTCATGCAACTGTTGGAAATCAACAAATTAATCATGTCCAGATTGATGGAAACAGTGCAGCTGTCAACCTCATCACAGATAAACTCAGGAAACAATTGGGCATCACTCAACTCTACCGTGCTCCTTATGACATCAAGCTCGCCAATGGACACATCATGCGACCTCAAGGAGTCACTCCTATTTTTCAAACCAGTATCGATGATCTAAAATTCCTCTTGGAATTTGGTGTTTGAAAAACTGGGGAGGATCCCGATGATTATGAAATGCTAGTTGGACAACTTTTCTTCGCCAAGCTAAAAGTATTCACTATTGGGCCAATGATCAACTTGTCATTACAGATGGTCAATTGAATGCCCCTATGGATCTTGAAACTGGGAAACTCATCTCCGTTGAGCATGTTGAACTATCACTCTCCGATAGTGATTCTGAGGATCTTCAAAACACTTATCAAGTACAAGCTCGGGTCGCTGGCTTGCCTTTGTCTGCCTACCCGGAGTATGTTGATCCTTGGGGCAATATGAGTCTAGATAAAGACCATGCTATTGCATCCTTGCTTGATCCCTATCTTGCGCCTTGCAATCGTATTCAGCATGTTGACCTCTCCAGGACGTTGATCACCCCTACATGCACTGTTGATGTCACTGCTGCTATGAAGCAAGCCTTACTTGATCGAACTCAACAGTCTTTATTCTTTTCGATTCAAAGTGCTGAGCCTCCAGTGTTGTTACAACCACCTGCTCCGTCACCGACACGGATGTCATTCCGCATATTCAGACTCTGGAAGTTGAAGTCATTCATTAAGGAGACAACCAACCCATCCGATTAGCTACCAATCCAAACCCTATAAAGCTCGCGCCCTCAGTCTCATCAAAAAATTCAAGCACATCTTTGCAGTGGAGTTATAAAGATTTAAGAGGTATCAAAAAAGAGTTGGGGGAACTCACCCTTCCTACCAAACCTGATGCACGCCCCATCTAGCAACGACATTACAGGCTCAACCCCAACTATCGTGACCGTGTCAAAGCCAAAATTGATAAACTTCCGGATCCTGGACTTATTTATGAGGTCAAACATTCTGAGTGGGTGAGCCCCATTGTTATTGCCCTTAACACTAGAGTTGTCCCTTGATGAACCATAAATGGTTCATTTGTACAGTTCGCTTTAAAATTCATATAAAATCAATGGCATAAAATTCAGTTAAACCCTTTCTATACGTTAATACATTGCAGTCATGTTGCATAGGAAAAATAGTTAAAAATGCATATACCCCTAAAATTGAAAGTTATGCTTAGGTAAATCAAGGGGGGTCAAGTCCAGTTTGCTTCATGTTTACATAATGTAAAACTGTCTCAACAAAAGGATTTTTTTTTATTTTTTTCATTATAATGATTTTTTTCTATACGAGAAAAGGATGAATACACAAAAAACCTTGTTCCAATCCGAAGTCTAGAAAGGAAGATATAGTCTGTCAAACATGACAGGGTCAAAACAGTTTTCTATCTTCTGTGGACCAATAATGGTTCCCAGAAGGATGTTTCAATTAAAATTCTACAACTTTTACATGAAAATGATTTTTTACTTCAAATTTGGTATATAAGTAGCTGACGAATTGCTTTATACATAAAAAATATATGTTGGCCTATAATTTGAAGGTTCAGCTTTGACTTATAGTAACAATTTTAAGTGACTTTTAATTTATGTTTATTTTGTTATATTTGAAGAAAATTTATTGAAATAGTATGTCATTGAAAAAATCATATATGAATGCTTGTATGGATATGAAATCAATGAAAAAACAAGTAAAGAAAAATAGCAAAAGGCACGATCATGATAAATCAATAAAGGTTTCTGTACCTAAGACCATTACTAGTCCACAGGTTCATTTTAAATCAATAACTTCTTTACCAGCACAGCATCCTCTCCTAAGTATGTGATCAACGTATGCTTTCTTCTTAGAGTCAATGATTGTATGGACCAATGTTGTTGTTGCGTTTTTCAAAAAAGATGAACCCCTTTGAGGATTAATTATATTTCGACTTCCACATTTTTGCAGTTCAATATACATCCGTCATAATAAGACAGATTAGTATTTAGTTCCTTAGCACAGTAAGGCTTTTCCCATTCTCCAATGCTTTCCACTTTCTTTATAACCTATTGAGGAGAAATTTTGAGAAACGTCAAAGAAATACTATTAAAACAAGGTGCTGCGCACGGAGGGTTGCCCTCCGTGGCCTGAGGGCGAAGTGGCTTAAATCATACTTCAAAATCGTATTCTCACAATCAATCAAAATTGCTACTTCAAAACAGTACAATACTTGATACTTGATTCTTGTTTTTAACAAGAATTTCACCCTTGATCCCTAAAATATTATTCGCTTTGAGCACATACGATATTTTATTCAACTCAAAGTCTCAACCTCAACCATTTAAGGTGATTATAAGAGAAATAAGCTTTTTGACTTAAATATGCACATTGGAGTTAACACCATTTGGGTTCAAATCGTCTGTTTGAGATGTTGCTCTATTAATGCTTTCAATCCCAGACACTGGTTTTGTATTAAATAGACATGTGAATTTCTGCCATTAAAAATTGCAATACTCATAGTTGTATGATAGATGGAAAAGCACAATTCTCAATGGTGAAGTATCCTTTTCTGTAAAGCAGGCAACGCTCGAGTTCAGTTTTAATTCAAAAATTTGGAACACGGCTACTAGCTGCCTCGAGTTCAGTTTTAATTCAAAAATTTGGAACACGGCTACTAGCTAGAAATTCGAGTATTTTGAGTGTGCTGCATTAAGGTCATGTCAAACATAATATATGAGGCAATACTATTTCTTTAGATAATAATCTCTACCATTCTGCATTACATAACAGAACGATAGCCATATCACTACTTGTATGGAACACAAGTAAGTTTTATTACCATGCATAAGGTTTTGTTGATGCTGACACTAGAAACACAATGGACCATTGCAGGAGCAATTAGAATAGTATTTATAAGCCTATATGAAGGAAAACCTCAACTTGATCAAAACGCTGTTAGAAGAAACTTACAAGAATAACTTTGGCTGATGGCCATAGTGCTGATCTTCTTGACAGCACTGGTTGGTCTTCACTAAGTAATTTGTGGCACCTTGTTACCGTCTTAAGGAACAACTATAAACGCAAAAGACACATCCTCTTTAGATTTCATCTAGAGATTGTTCAAAGCATAATCGTACTCTATGTATCCATACGATTGCAGAGAGCTGCAACATAGAAATTCTACTTTAATTGGAGCAGCGAAAACATTATTTGAACAATGCACTACCGCATTGATCTTTGGCACTTAACCATATTGTCATACAAAAACATTGGAAAAATGGAAAGATGCATTATATAGTAGTCACTTGATTTTATTGGTAGTGATGACTACATTATTAGAAATATTAATCATGGGTGCTTTGGCTTTGGTCTACAATTCTAGTTTTGCCAAATTGACATATAATAATGTTTGTTATCCTTTCAATTTCATCTATAGTCAAACGAGTCTTCATTCCTTATATTGGCTTGACATCATGAAACAAAATGGAATAGATAAATAATTATATTTTGGACAAAATGGAATGGATAAATTAATTATCTTGAAAAGCAGCGGTGGTTTACTCTGTTGCCAAAGCTGGAATTTTACACCACTGAGTTTACAGCAGTGGAGGGTCTGGCATGGTCACAAGGGGTGCAGAAACAGAGGCAAGAGAGAAGCAAATTGCAAGTTTATCTTAGCTATCCTGGCTATTCGGAATCGTTCACTGCCTGTGGTTTTTTTCAGGTTAAGGCAAAGCGCATCTTTGGGCTCTGGTGAGGCCATTCCAACCTGGAGGTTTGAATCCTCCGACCTCAAACCCTGAATCTATATCGATGGCAAGGGTGAATCCAGGAAACGACGAGTTGCGCTAGGATTTCAGGTCTGTGCATGCAGAGCAAGGTGGAGACAGATATGGGTTTCTTTATTGTTTATTCCGCACCATTGGAAGTGGAAGGGAAGTTTGCTAAATGTTAAGGCTCTGTCAGGCCAATGGTTGTTTCTATTCGATGTGCACCATTGCGATTTTCATGGGGCCTTGTGAAGAAAAATCATGGGCCTTTGATCTGGGCTAATGTGAGGAATATTCTTTCCATCTAGGGCCAGCAACAAAACTTCAAAACATCCCATACATGGTCAAGGCTATTAAAATCTTCAGTCAATTGCAAGCAAACACCTACATTTGGAGATAAAGAGGTTTTCACCTTGCTCATTTAAAAGGTGTTGAAAATATTTTGATTGGTTAAAAAGTAAGAAGTATAAAGACCTTGAGAGCGACCTTGAGAGGACAAGCTAGACAACCCAACCTTGTATTTGTCTTGAGTTAAAAAGACTTGAAAGCAAATATTAGGTGAAACCTATTAGGCCGAAGGGAGTTGGTATTGTGGAGGTTGTTTTAGGTTGTGGAATTGTATACAGCCATATGGTTCCAAATGACGGTCCCGAGCCAAAGCTTTCCATCTCGTTGCTCGACTTCACTCAGAAGAGTAACCTTACCAGTTCTATCCTCCAAGCTTTGGAGAAATTGGCCTTCAGGGCTATATTTTAAAGCAATGCCATGGGGAAAGCCACTCAAGAGTAAGTAATGGACCTTCATGGAAATTGGAAGTCGGAAAATCCATCCCTCTCGGTTGGTTCAGAAAGCCGGTCTACATTCCTTCTTTGTGTCGTCTGCTGCATGCAACAAAGGGAAAAAGTGTGCCCATTTCATTTCCTATCCATTTCCATCTCTTATCTTAGCAAAGCAAAAGTCAAAGAGAAAGGACAAAATGTAAAGCAAGAAAGGGACATCTATGAGATGGGATGGGAAGGGAGGAACGGGTCTGATACGAACTTGCACAGAAGAAAAACAGGTATGTTATTTTCATTTCCATATTCCAATGCAAAGCTTTTGTTTCCTACTTTTAATAAATTACGATTGATATCCTCCTTGCTACGATTCCTCATTTACTCCTTGTTATTCTATCATATTCTATTCCTCATCAATGAGGTAAGAAAACAATTACTTTTTTAGTTTGCCATACCTCCCAATACGTTTCTTTGGAGAAACTAGCTGGTAAGAAGTGGATGTGTCTTGGGTTTACTCTTAGTTATTAACATGCATTCCAATGATTGTCCTGATGATTGTCTTGATTGTCACTGCAGAATTGGGAGTTCTTTATTGGAAGCTAGATGCGAATGAATAACTACTAACTGACCCGGCTTTGAAAACAATACGAGATGACTATGAGGTTAGATTCTAGAATTTTCTATTTATGCTGCACCTTTGATTTTAAGGAGAGTGAAAAAAACCATGTGTTTTTCTCATTGACCTTTTCATTGCAGAATGTGTTGGGTAATTGCATAGAATCAAGGTAGAGTTCTCCGATAACTGGCACATATGCTGGAGCAACAGATGCAGTTGGCACTCCATAAATGCGGTCTCCCTTATCAGAAACAACGGCAAGGGAGCAATCAGCGTGATATACTTATAGTAACTAACTCAAAAAAGATGTTATCTGATGTATTTTAGCATGCCCTGGCTTGGAGCCAACATGGATGCTTGAGAGGCACAAGCATGATGTCTGGCTCTGCGTTACCATAGGCATGTATGCAAAAGTATCTTTATCATGTTGATTTTTGTAAGGTATGCTGGTGTTCAGAATGAGGCATTTGTAGCTTACAAACCCTCAGGTTGTGTAGCATCCAAGAAGCACAAGTATTACTGAGAGGCTGCCTACTGACAATGATGGAGCTGCAAATGGGATTTTGAAAGAGATTAGTGTCATAGAGGAAGTAATAGTTGAAAATATCATGTTGAAAGAGATTAGGACCATTGTCAAAGGGAATAATTTCTAACAAGATCTACCTTTTCGCAGCATTTCTTTGTGTCTTGTATGGCTACCTATGTGCTTTTAAAGCTCCTGCTGTAGCAAAGCAACTCTGCACCATGAGAGGTAGCTATTAATTTATTTGAAAGCTATGGGAATGCTATATCCTATATCTTGTTCCAAGAGACAGTGTCTTGGAAGTTTTTTGTAGTTGCCATGGAGCTTATGATAGATAGGCTTTATGTTTGCTTGAAACTCATGGATGCATATCCGTTGTGCTTTTTGTGTTTTCTACCAGACTTTCTCTGTGCAACTTTGGAGCCATTCACATGCAAATGGGTATCTCTTGAGCTTTCTGCAGTGTCTAAACACATTGTTTAAACATCATAAGTTGTAGGATATTAATCCCATATTATAGGATGACATTTTTTACATGATGTCATAATAGAAAACTTTCTTTTACAGCTTTTACCATTCATCTTGAATGATGCCATTCTGTGCAAAACTATCTTGCATTTATCATATGCGATTGATCATTTGTTTTTATCGCCTAAAAACCCTTTGTTATTGAGTATTTGTTGTTGTTGTTGTTGTAGAGATATTTTTGCTTTGTCAATTACACATTTGTAAGGCTTTCTAATGCAATGGATAGAACTTTGTGCATTATATTAAGGGTGAAAATTTTGTTGTTTTTTTAAGCAAAAATTTGTCAACTAGATCATATTTTAGTATATATGTTTCCGGTTTCATAAAATTTTACAGGGAGGTTCCGGATGGAACTCAATAATTCCGATTAATAGGAGGACATGTAGGAAATTTTCCTAATGAAAAAAAAAACTTTCCCCAACGCTGGTTTGGTGTGTTTGGTGTGCTATCTTTATTGTAGACCTGGAGTACGGGCCATATTCCACTAGCTGTCAATGACATAAAAAATCCTGACCCAGCTTCCAAGATCAGCAAATTTCTTAGCTTCACACCATCGCAGTAGACCGAAACTAATCGCTCCAAGCAGGTAGCTGTCAATGACATAAAGAATCCTGACGCAACTTCCAAGATCAGCAAATTTCTTAGCTCCACACCATCGCAGTAGATCGAAACTAATCGCTCCAAGCAGGTAGCTAGTTCTAGAATAACCTCATTTTTATATCGAATTTCTCATATAAGATCTTTAAGATATACAAGCATTTGTGTTGTGTGAATGTAGTTTATATTTGGTATTTGAAAGATGCATAGTCACCGTGTAGCAGAGTTCTGGGACTGAACCAAAAAATTTGTATTTGCTATTTATGTTTAATAATACCACGCATCGATTCTAGCAATACTCTTCCATTTTTATCAGTCTTATGTTGATGATCAATAGACACATTTCAGTGCCATTGCAAATCCAAGAACATACATGAATACATCAGCCACCAACTTTTGTTATTACAACATCCATTCCAGTTTTAGACCTAGCCATCTCACGTATAAGTAGGAATAGTATCTCTGAGTTTTCACAAGCATAACAAGATTGCATTTGAAACGGGAGCAAATCATTGAAACGGGAGCAAAGGAATATTCCTTGAAGATTCCCTATTTTTCTGCAAAAAAAATGGCTAAAATGAGGTGTTAAAAAAAAAGGGGCATAAAAATGTATTTTGACCCCCCCAAAATCACCAATGTTTTTCTCCAAACAGAGAATTGACTATGTCAAAGTGACACTTTTTTTAGCAATTATAATTTACCTGAATTGTCTTTTTGGAGCAAACCTCTAATTTAAGAGAACACAAATTTTAACCAAAAATCGAAGTGAAGTTTACAGCTGAAATAGTAGTATCTTCAAAATTGAAGATAAAATCTTCATATTCACATTCAAAATTTACTTCTTCTTTCCTAAGACTCAGTTATGTGCAAAAGTGTGAGGAGTGATAAGAGAGGGATCCAAGACATCTTCATGCTCGTTTATGCCATCTTCGTCAGTTTCACTTCTTTCACTGTCACTTGAGGAAGTGCTTGAGTTATCTTCCTCATCACTATCAACAGATGGTGAAGCATTCCCAACCTCTTCTTCATCTTCTTCTTCGTAGTTACAAGCCTTTTTAAGCAAGTTGATTGTTTTCTGGCGTAAATGATTGTCTAATTTCAATTTGAAATCATAGCACAGAATACTCACTTCTCGTAAATCTAACTCATCCCTGCATCCAACTTTCTTGGCCTTTTTGCCCTTTCCTTGACTTCTCATTTCTAGCTCATACATACCTTCAAAAGCATTTTCTGAATGTGTAGCAAGCCAATGAATCTTGAGTTTTGTCACCAAGCCTTCCTCTTTGATTGTGTCAAGTACTTTGGCTATCCAAAAAGGTCTCCCCTTGTCATCCTCCTCAGTCGGAAGAGCAATCAACATACCTTTGGTAATTTCTGTGACATTACCTGTAGGCTCATTCCTGCGTCTTGGTCTGAGGTACATGACCCGGTCCTCATCTTCTGACATGCAAGTACCGCTATCGCAAGCAATACTTTGACCTGCCTGGTCCTGTGGTTGGTGGAAAGCATTAGGCCACTAGAAAGGTTCTTGCAACTGCCTCAGAGCTAGGTTCTGAATCACAGTCTTTTGTTCTAGAAAGAAGCCTCTCCACCACATTTGATCTTCTTCAGTGAAGTACTTAAAACCCGTGGAAATTCCATTTTCAATGGATTTCAAGGAAGTGACTGGAGTACTTTTTTGCTGCTTTGACACTTTTGGATTTTTTAGAGGAAGCTGCTCAAGACGTTCCATGGGACTAGTGTCCGAACAGATTTAAGGAAGCGCAATCCCTCTGGGACTCCACTCTTTAGTTGTAGTGTACTTCTTTCCCCGCAAAGGCTCTCTCCATTCTTCAAGTAGAATTTAATGTGATGTTGAAACGTAATGTCAGTTAGCTTGTTCACAGCTTGTTCTCTGTTTGCACGTTGAGAGAAAACAAATTCTCTGAAGTCGGCAGTCTCCTTTAGAAGCTCAACTACTGGCATGGGAGTGTAAGAGTCTTCAATGATATGAACCAAAGTGGGAAGACAAAAGCTTTTTTTTCTTCGAGGAGACGACCTTGAAAACTTCTTGAACATCCGATCTATTTGATCGTGTGTGTATGCCCTACTAGTAAGAATCCGAGCTTTATTTTTTCCGAAAATCTCCAAAGTGGAAACATAGACCTGTCTCAGAGGCGACGTGGGAGAGTCGTCGTTTCATGACTCAATATCCGGATGTTATGGCTCAATGGTCTGGAGCCGATTCTTGAGGACAAGAATCCCAGGAAGGAAGGAAGGAAGGAAGTTACTTTTATCGTCCCAGGAGACCAATCGGTCTATGGGACCCAATACAAAACGCAAAGAAGCGGATTGCCGGATTAAAAACCCCGCCCGAAGGGTTTTCGAGGGAAAACTGCGTGGCGACAATCAGCCACCGACAAACCGGTGCTAATCATATAAAATGCAGAAACATCCCAATATATAGGTCATGCACCACCCCAGTAGTGCCTAGTCGTGTGACGTTCAAAGTGGGGCAAAGGTGACCTTCTCAGGTGTCAAGTACCTCTGGATGTATGACCCCGGAGCACGTGATCGACGGTGTGTTCATCAGCCAAATGCAAGGGCACGGCCCATTCGCATTAAGGGGCGATCCGCCCGAACCGGAGCGGAACGGGCAACTCGGAAAGTGTGAGACTCATCCTCAGCGGCACCCGCTTGGCAAAGACCGTGCAGAGCCTGTCTGGCGGGGCTCCCAATCCACCGCCCGCCTCGGCGCGAAGATGGTGGGCACCTGCGGCGAATGGAGGCAATGAGCCTGCGCTTTTGGGCACCGGGAACGCAGGTAGATGTGGGGCCCGGGCTAACACGGGGGTTGATGTGCTCCTTGTAATGGGCCATTTTGACCCGCTCTAGAGCAATGGGGTCCCGAGCTTGCCAAAGGAAACAAGCATCTAGGTACTCCCCAGGCCACATCGCGATCGGCGATTTGCGCCCGGTATGCGCATCATCGTGCTCTACCGCGTTCCATCTGGCGAACCAGCGATCTCTCTTACCCCCTCCAGCGGGGCCCTAAAGCGGCTGCGGACTCATGGCCGCGATTGTAAGCCCGGTCGCGGGGCCGAGCATCACCCATAGTAACCACTTTACGAAAATAGGCGATGTGTCTATCAAGGGCTGCCGCTGGCGGCAAAGAATCGATTTTCCAGCGAGAGAATCTGATAGGGGTGAAGGTTTCACCCCAAGTGCGTGCCAAAATGCCTTCTGCACTTTTGTTCCAAGTCATTCAGTCGTCAAAAGGCGGCCAGGGCCCTAAAACCTCGACCCGTCTGAAGGGCGAGGCTCGACCGGTGCCCGGAACAGATGTGTGATGGCCCCCAATCATATAGCTCTGCCTGTGGACTGTTGTTACGCATTGCATAAAAGCGCTTTCCGGCTCTTTGTCACCCATAGCGGATAGGCGCCTCGCCCGAGGCGAGGAGGGAACTCCACCCCTAGGTACTTGTAGGTGGGGCGTGGCGCAGCTGGGCATCCCCGATATGTGAGTGCGGGGAGGCATGGGGTGACGTGAAGAGGATATGAGAACCACCACGGTCTTGGCAGGATTGGCGCATGTAATGCGTAGCGACAAAATGTGTCTAGGGCATCCGGTGAGGCGCATATCTTAGGGTGTGGGCCAAAGAGGCCAACATCGTCCGCATAGATGGTGGCGGATGACCTGGTGCAAAGATGTATGCCATCCCCATGCTCGATAAGCCGGGGCTCTAACCGATCAATGTAGAGGCCAAAAAAGTGTCGGCGAGGGGGGGCAACCCCCTGGGACCCGATACTCTTGGTAAATGCTTGGGGTCGACCGCATCCTGCCAAAACAACTCTCATACAACTTGTATATGGCATTACGCGCGCGGGGTGGGAGCCCAATTGACGCAGATCTAGCCCACAACTTTTCAGGGGGACCGTATCAAAAGCCTTTGCGAAGTCCACAAAGCGCAATACAAGTCGGTAGGTGATTCCGCTGTCTTCAATCGAGTGCCGCGGCGTAAAGATATGGTCAATCGTTGAGTGGCGGGTCGAAAGCCACGTGTGAGGGCTCGCACATCCGGCCGCCTGCCCACCGGGTCAATCTTTGCTTCGAGAATGCCGACCAACAGGTTTGGCAACACCGAAGCCCGACCATGATCGTCCGGTAATTGGCCGGGACGGTGTGGGTCGCCCGCTTTGTGAATGGGAACAACCACGCTTGTGGTCCATTGTCGGGAAACCCTCCCGCAATGCTCGTTGAGCGGGGTAGTGAGGACGGCACAAGCGGCCGCCACGCCCACTTGAGTAACTTCGGCACGCATACCATCGAGGTCGGTTTGCCTTCCCATTAGCTAGCCGTTCGTGGGCCCTCCTCAACATCCTCATCCACGAGAACCAATGGGGGCCATCCGTGGGGGTATGGGCGCACGCTGCGTCCACGGCGGGTCATAGAGCCGCCGCTTGCCAAATCGCTCGTTCCCACCGGGTGTGATGTCCCCCGTAGGGTGGGCTGGCCCCGAAGCACTCTCAAGGCCAAAAGGTTGAGGATGAGTGTCCAAAGCTCTTAACATCTCCCGATGTTTGGCAAGGTACCGCGCTTTGTGTCCTTCGGATGGGCGCAGATGCGGTGGTGGCTCAAGCCGGGTACCGGATCGAGGATGTGACGGAGCTGCCGCTATGCTTTCTTCTGATCGCATCAAACCATCGGTTTACGGGGAATGTTGTGACCCTGGCGGCGGCGGGGGGTTACGCCAAAGCACTTTGTCATTGCATCCCGTAATAGCTAAGTCACCGGTGCATCTCTTCACGCTCTAGTGTGGAGGTGCGATCATACCTTGGGGCGTTTCATGAGCATCTCGGCGTAGTCCCTGCACGCGCTCATAATCGAAGTCTCAACCGGGAGGGGCAGGGCTGGCATAGTGGGGGTTGCCCCGCGCTCGCCAAACCAGGTCCAAATAAAGTGGGAGGTGATCTCGAGTCGACCTCCTCATCCCGATCGTCATTGCCCATCAGGAAACGACCGATGAGATGCATATCTTGCGCGAACTACAAGCACATAGTCCACCACACTAGACCCTCCCCCGATTGTCCTGTCCGCATGTGCACTTATGAGAATCGGGCCTTTGGAAAGGCCATTGCAAATTATCAAGTCAAAAATGCCACATAGCAGAGCAACCGTCGCCAAAGCGAAAGTGACTGGTCGTCATCCGACCCGTAGCGCCGGGCTACTTCATGGGGCGTAGGCTAGCAGGACATCGTCGTGAGGGGTCAAGTCGCATGGGCTGCTCTACTCCTGTTCGTGCATTGAAATCTCCAAGAAGGACGACCCTACCCAACTGCTGATGCTGCTGTATGTCATCATATAGATCGACATACGGGTCCATCCTATCCGCATCGGGGTGGCTGCGATAGAAGGTGCTGTCTGCGTGAGGGAAATAACAGGCGGCCAGAAAAAGAGGGTTGCCACTGGTATTATGCACACGAACCCAGAAGTACCGGTTGTGTCTGTCTGTCTTCTGGAGGGTAACCGAATGTGCCAAGGTTGTCCGGTAGTAGCAAATGTTATGCCTAAAATATTTACAGACCATTGTCAATAATTTTGCATGCATGCTAATGTTGGCATAATAGAAGGTTCTATGGTTGGTCCATAGATGGGTAATGGTCGCATATGCCCTAGTTTAAATCAAGGCGGTGTGGTACACACGGCCTGGGATACTAGGGAATGGTGTGCCTTGTCGTAATGGTTAGGGTGATTAACTTGGACCATTAAGATTTATTCTCTTGAATAAATGGTAACAAGGCAATAGTCATGTGACATTAAGTTAAAGGGGTTAAAATACCTTTAATGGTTTAAATAACCATTGTTAAAAAGTTGAGCACCCCAATAGCGGGGAAAGCCACCTTACTGCTGGACGGCTGCCTGAACGAGTTGGGCGGCAGGCCGGATTGGCTATCCGGCAAACCCACCTGATGCCTGGGTGGTTACCACATGGCTGGGCCACGCTGGCGGGGGCTGGGTTAAGAGGCCCAGCGGCCTGTTATCAGGGCAGGCCGGAAGGCTACAGAAGGAGTCGGCAGGAAAGGCTTCAAGCAAGGAGGGTTCTGTTGCCAAGAGACGTGAAGGGGATTTGGCGGAAGCATCAAGCAACCACGCTACTCGTGTAGCAAGAGGAGCTTCTGTTGCAGGTAAGCCACGAATTGGCTAAATCCGGTTGGATGGTAAGCCATGGTGGTAGCTGGCTGTGTTACAGCAGCCTTAAATAAATACCTGTGAAGCTCTCTGAAAGAATAAAGGGCTTGCTTTAAAACGCTGCTCGTGATGCCTCCCTTGAACCGCCATCGAACCACTCCTCGTGAAACCTTGTAGAATGGACTGGAGTTAATCCCAGGCTATGATCTTGGCTCCTTTGGATAGTCCAAGGATTGGCTATGGCTGGATTACTGGCGTAGCTTAAGAGCCAAGCGGCTACAAGGCGAGGCCTCTAGTATAATCCATTCCTTCTGTGATTAAGCTTATGCTTATTTACCGGATGCTTGTGAGTGCTGGTGAGGTGGGCGAAAGATATTGGTATGGGACAATATCCTACGTCTACCGACAGTCCAGTGAGAGAGTATCCATTGTGGAGCTATGCCCCACTGTAGAGTATCTTAGTGATACTAGGGTGAGCACGTTGAGTGCTTATCCCAGGGAGTTTATGCATAGCATGTTTATGGATAAACGTGGCTTATCGGATAAGATCCATCGGTGTTGGTGAGGTGAACCTCATCACTGGTATGGGACGGTGATGGGCGGAACCAAGAGTCTAACAGCCTAGGGTCTTATGTGGCTTGCAGTTTCTCCCTGACATTGGATCCACCAGCGCGGGGGTTCTAGACGACGTACTGTCTAGATATGGTGGGGTGTGTCTGCTTGACAGATGCTACGGTGCGTGTGGTGGATTCCATATGTGTGTTCTTACAGTCCGTCAGTCGTTGCTTCATGTTGACACTATTGGATAACTCTTATGCATGTTACTAACACGTGTAAGCTTGTGCAGGCTGTTTGATAGCTGGCGGGGCATACGTGTGTTTATAGTTATCTTTGTGTCATCTTGTTATCTGTATACGTGGCTTTCATGTATATAGCCTCGTGGGAGGCAGTACTTGTTCTGTGTACTCTGATGGTTTGATGTGAATACAAATCGAAATTTTTGGTACTAAAATTTTGGTTCATAAGAGTGGTATCAGAGCCTAAGTTGCGGCTTGGACCTTGAGTAGCTAAGACGGTTTCAGCCATTGCCATGGAAGAGCTGTGCGTGCTGGATAAGCCTGCAAGCAAGGACATCATGGATTTGCGCAGCGGAAGCGTGGTGGGCCCATAACCCACAGAGCACTCATATGACAGTACTCAAAAGCAGGATAACATTCATCAAGGCACAGTAAGCAAAGAGTGTTTGATTTTTGTTCTCCCTGGTAGTGTTGTCGAGTTGCAGGTAGAGCACTGGTGGTAACTGCTGTTGCTCACAAAGAACCTTGTTAAGAATTGTAATTGTGAGATTTGGATCACCATGCAAATTAGGATATGTTAAAAAGACTTTGCACTTTAGACTCCCATTGAAGACCATGGCCCCTACGAGGTGGACCTTGACAAAGCATTCTTCTGGCACATCTTTTGGAATGTTCAAGAAATGAGGTAGAGTCGTCTTTTTCTGATCCATTCCATCAATCACAACGGACATGTACTCAAGTGGACGCCAAGAGCTTTTTTCCTATGCTTAGCAAGCTTCCTTCTCTCAAATGCTTGTTGGTCACGGTGTTTAGCAAGCTTCATTGCACAATGTCCTGTTGAAGGAAGCAGGTCAAAACAATTACATGATGCAAGTACGAGAATGAAGAACTTGAACTTACTTTTTTTCGAGCTCTGTCCTTGCGGTTTCTTTTACTCTTGGTTCGCAGACACGTTGAGCACCATACAGACATTACGTGTTCTTCGAGGAATTTTACAAGGCCAAATTCGGTTTTCCACAATCTAGTGAAATGTGAATAAGAGATATCTTTGAGACCGATTGCATATCTCTTTGTATTCTTTGAAAACATCTTTTTTTTTGTGATGTTATCGTCAAGTGATATATATTCTTTGTTTGGCAATTTTTCACACGTTCTCAAGTATTTCTCCATCCATGCCACGCAAGACTAGGGCATGCATTGTTACAATTCTTCCAGGCCCACAGTGGTCATCAATGCTAGGGTTTTTGTCTAATCTTTTATGTATTCGAGACATTCTGGAGGAACCCAGGCGGTCCACGACCATGAAGCATTTTTGACACACTTCTTGCCGATTGATATAGTGCAAGAAGTTGTGCCTGTCTGGTCTTACATGATAAGCCAAGTAGGCATTCTGTTCTAAAATTGTCATAGAACTGTAATGGTCTCAAATTGCACGAAGTTTAGCCATGTTGAATTTGCTAATGCATCCCAATGAACAGCATGTAGTTCTGAGAATTTTTCTTATTTTCTGCTCGTCCATCAGACTTCTTCTTCTTACGGAAGAACATGCTCTCAAGCTGAAATCTACTTTGAATTTCTTTGAAGATTGGTTAGAGAACATGTAATCTCGTTGTTCCTTGTCAGGGTCTTCATCCTCTGATGAGAGTTCCACTCTAGGAGTGACCTCCTCTTCCCTTAGTGGTGTGTTCCTGGAGGAAAATAAACCACGTGACACAGTACCCGGAAAATTCAGAGGGACAGTGTTAAATGTAGGTGATGGGCCGTAGGATGTTGTTGCTTGATTGTGTTGACTAGGTGTCTTGTCAAACATTTCTCTTATTGCTGTTTGAAATTCTACAAACCCATGTGTCACAACATTTGTGGGAGGAGGTGGGGACCCTACAACATCGTCTTCATTTGTGCACAAGTCATGGTGAGAAAAGTGATGGAGAATTTCACATTCTTATGGGCGTGTTGCAGACCTTGTACTTGTTCCTGTTAGAGGAGAAGCTACAAATATTGGGGGCAGTCTTTTTCGAAACATCTGTTGTGCTGCAGCATCTACAGCTTCTGGTGATGGTACAAAAGGAGATGGTAGCCTACTATGTACAGGTGGAGATGGAACGAAGGGAGGAGGCAACCTACTCTTGAAAGGGCTCGGGGAGGGTTGGAAAGGTGGTGGCAGTCTACTATGTGATGGACTTGGAGAATCGTCAAGGAGTAACAAGGATGTTGTAGAGGCAGGAGATGAGGAAGCCTGGGCACCAGGCAAAAACACATGCTCGTCGAGCGTTTCCTCTGAAGTAGAGGAACTCGGTGCAACAAAAGGTGGTGGAAGTCTGTTCTGGATGCGATTAACCATCTTCAATAACTTCAACTAGTAGAGATACGGAAGCAACTTGTGCAAGTTTGCTATTCGAGAATACGAAGTGTCAAGCCAAGGAGAAGTCTGCTATTCTGGAATACATGTTAGCACACATTTTGAACCAAACGTATTCTGGTATACATAGAAATGGACATGTGTCTGAAGGAGACCTTTAAAAAGATTTTTTTGGCGCGGTCGTGTATTCGGTTTGAAGCTCCGGCCCGCCCGATCTAGCTTCCGAATACTACGCAATACTTTATTCCGTTTTACATAGCACGCAGCATGGAGAGGTGAGCGGTAAAAGTACAATGTACGTGCATATTTTAGAAATGTTGTTTAGGTAGAGGCCGAAGTGTATTCCGGAATACACTTTGGTTTGCCGAAAGGCCAAAGTGTATTCGAATACACTTTGGCCTAGCGCCTAAGGCCTCGACGCTAGGCCAAAGTGTATTCGGAATACACTTTGGCCTTCAAAAAAAAAAAGTTTTGCTACAAAAACATTAAATTTAGTGCATTTTTAAGCGCTTTAGCAGTAGAATTTAGACATTGTTATTCCGGAATACATTTTCTAGTTCACTTTGCTTTAACTAAAATAGTTAGTTACTGTGATGTTGCAGGCAGGAACATGGTGTCCCAAAACCCAAAAGAAGCATCAAGCTCACGAGCAGGAAATCCGCGCCAGAAAAGGAACAAGAGACCACTGAGCCACAAATATACGAGAACTTTCAGACCCAGTGGTACGTCACGAGAGGTTTCGCAGGAAAGTACAGCAATGTCACTTTCCTGTATGTCTGTCGCAGCCCAGGGCAGAAACGGTACAACGAGTCTGAGTTTGTATGCATGGGATCCATACAGCACGTGGAGTCAGTTGCTGGGCAGGCCAAGCAACAGCCAAGACTTTTATTTAAGACGTCACAAGGCTACATTATTCTTGATGTAGCCTACTTTAAGCTAGCCAACGTGCAGCCTACACGGCTTTACAGTTACATTGCCCACTATATAAATAAGCTGCCATTGTCAACCATCCTTAAGACGGTATCAAGCAGCAGAAGTGAAGCACTGGACTACAGTGCTTCTGAAGCAGAAGAAGAAGGTGGGGGTGAAAGCAGCAGCCAAACTGGGAGTAAGGAGGACGATGCAAATTCGGCTGAGTTCGAACCTGAAGCACTCCCACCACCACCACCAAAGAAGCAAAGATGTGATGTGGCTCGCCAAGGAGCCCAAGAAAAGAAAGACAAATGGGTACTTGGTATTGAAGATGCACCCCGTGAAACGGGGAAAAACAAAGGGGAAGGGCAAGGCCCTGGGGTTGCAATTAAAGAAAAAGATAGACAAGGCGTAATCGGATGGAAGAAATAAATAAAATAAATATGTTCAAGGAGTGATTTATCTTTCACACCGCATGAAGCCGCCACCTAAGGCGAGGCAGAGAGAGACCACTCCTGTGAGAAAATTTATCGCGGATCACGTCGAAACTTGAAAAGAGGGATAAGGAGTAACCCAAATGCACATGTTGCTCCAATAGTTGTGCTTTGTCGGAAGCGATTGCATGGACCCGGCAAATTATGACAGAGAGTGTGCAGATCAGTACACACATTATGTGCTGGGTGGAAACCATAGCTTCAAAGCTCGCAGGCAACTCTTTAAAGAAAAGCAAAATCCAAGATATCTCTCCGTCCTCTGTGCGGTGTATTGTGGCCTGACTGACGAAGAGGCGAAAATATGGCCAACACACACAATGCGGATAACGAGTACAAACTCAAAATGAGTTTTGTCGATAAAATTAGATTCATGCACAAAGAGTACTTGATATTCAAAGAAAAATATGGAGAAGATCTTAAGAAGCCAGGGCCATCTTTGGAGCCTAAGGAGGCGTGCGCTATAGAGTGATGTATAAAGTACGATGAAGCCAACAAGAGGCACTCTCTCATCAGCCACGATAATTGGTTTCAACTTGCTTTCAGGGATGGCAGAGTAAGCGCTTCTGTATTCTGGAATAGACCTCGCACTTTAGTGTCAGGCCAAAAGTGTATTCCAGAATACACTTTGGCATTCAGTGTCTAGCCGAAGTGTATTCCGGAATACACTTTGGCCTTCGGTGTCTGGCCGAAGTGTATTCCGGAATATACTTTGGCCTTTGCTTCATGTTTATGGTAGCTCATTATTAAAAGATTTTCTCCAATGTAACTTACAATATGTTGTTGTGCTGTAGATATGGGACCTGCAAAACGAAATATTTACAGCTTTTGAAAGAGGGGAATTAAAGAGCAAAGGTAAAGCAACAGAGAAGAAAAAGGGCACAGACGTGCCAAAAAAAGAAATGACCATCACAGTCTGGAGGGAGCTGCAGGGATTCACGGACACAACCATCCTAGAAAGGTTACTCCAGAAAGTAGTGGACAAGGAGTTTACCTTAGAAGAGATGTCAAAGGAACTGCACAAGTAAGCGTTCATGTCTCGTGCTTCATACTTTCGGATTCCTTATCTGTCTTGTATTCCGGAATAAGTAATGTGCTTAATATTTTCTGTTTGTTAGCCAAAAGAACGTCATTGCATGCCAAACATGCTTGATGGAGCAGTTAAACATGGAAACCTGGAAAAGGTGTAAGGAGCTGTACCCTGTGGCAACTTCAGAC
This sequence comes from Isoetes taiwanensis, assembly GCA_021234155.1. Classification (NCBI taxonomy): domain Eukaryota; kingdom Viridiplantae; phylum Streptophyta; class Lycopodiopsida; order Isoetales; family Isoetaceae; genus Isoetes; species Isoetes taiwanensis. The sequence continues at coordinate 14,574,962 of JAJEKV010000016.1, read as the reverse complement.
GAGCGCATTGTACAATATGCTCCTAATTTTGAAGGATGGGTATAATACTTCACCATTTGGACCTTCGTTTGTTTCAACTGTTTGTACACAACTTAACTTCTCAGAACAAAAAGAAAAACAAAGACCTTCCTGAAGGTTTCATGCACCTTCTAAAGCTTGCTCGTGAGGAAAGGACCTTGGCTGACAGAAGGCAGTTGTCAGTTGAACCGTCCGAGTTTGAAAAGTTTATCAGGACAATTTGTTTTCTGTTGTTCAAGGTGACTGCACTAAGTTGGTGGGAAGCATTAAGCCCCAGAATTTTACCCTGATCATTGCTGATATACCGTACGGGTTTAAGATCAAGGACAGCCGTTATGACGACCTACCATTTAGGAACTCCGAGTTCAATGCTGTTATTGATGGTCTAAAACAAATTACAACGGCTAAGCACTGGAGGCTGGTGGTGTTCCACTCTAGCATGCAAGCAGGAATGGTGGAAGCGAGCTTCAAGAATCATTTTGGATCCCCTGCTCAAGCAGGCTATGAGAATTTGGTCTGGTGAGAACTTATTCTGGAATACTTCTGCTTTCCTTTGCTATTCTGGAATAGTAAACTTATTTATCAATTGCTAGATTGCTAACTACACTTCTCTCCCAAAGGTACAAAACCAATATAAATTATCATACTGGAGGCCCTAGATTGTTAAGCAAAGTGGAATATCTTCATGTGGCCTACTGGAACTTCGACGGCAAGAGAACAATGGAGCACTTCAACACGTCTGGATGCTCTGATTTTTCTAATGTGTTAGAGTTTCCAGCCGTGTTGCAGAAGCTGCAAGACCCAAGTGCGCAGGGTAGAATTGTCAATCACTATCAGAAGCCCCAGAAATTAATCAACCAGCTTGTTGACATGTTTTCACGTCAAGGAGACTGGATACTTGATGCTTTCTCGGGCTCTGGTACAACCATTGCCTGCGCACTTAAAACAGGCCGAAACTGTGTAGCAGTGGATGTAGACAAGGAGGCCGTGAATTTTATTAAGATGAGATTGGCTGCACTACCTAGTTTACCAGACGAGAATCAAGAGCTAGGTGCCAAATCCTCATCTGATTTTGCCAAAATGACATCGTCCGAAATACAGCCTCCATTTACTAGCTCCACATAGGATGATGTCACTTTTGCAGAGCTGAAGGAAGTGGCTCTAGTAGTGGAAACATAAGACAACACTACCAAGGAAAAAGTTAATTCACCTCGGCAAGAGAAGCCTGTTAAGGAAGACGTTGCAACTACAAGCACACACCATGAGGAGGACTACGAAGTTGATCTTTGACTCCTTGTGAGAAATATTTTTCAGATTGGTATCTTCTAAAACTGATACTGAAATATTTATTCATTATTAATATTATTGATTCCCATCAATTTTCTTATTTTCTTAGTCTTGCTTGTCTACACTACACAATCAACTGTAAATTTGGCCCTTCTCCACTAACAGCTGACAGACTATTCTAGTGTTAAAATTAATTTTGCCTTCAAAACTGATGTATTTAAAATTTCTAATTAATGTACTATTATTAATTCATTTAAACTAAGATGTTTTTGTTGTCTTCATTTCATGAATTGCATAGTTCAGCTGTAAATTTTGCTCTTTTTGGCTATGATATTTCATCAAATGAAAATGTACACTTGCTGAGAGGTTAAAAAGCAAGAAAAAAAATTTTAACCTCGTAAAATCCTTTGACTCGGCCAAAAAGTTCATTTCTGGGAGGATGCCATGTTTTTTTGAGGGAATCTTTGAAACGGGAGTTGTGCAACACTCCCGTTTCAAATGCAACCTTGTTGCATCTGCAATTCTCTCCATGTTCTTCATTTTTCTGCCTCATATCTAGCACACTGTACTTGTTCTTCTTTGATCAATATCTATCTATCTGTTTTCTTGATTCTCAACATCTGATGCATTTCTGCAGTTTCACCTTGCACCGACCTCAATCCATTGCTTCTTACCTTGTTCCTATGTTATCAATCGAGCTAGTTATATTTGCAGGAAAGACATTGCCATTAGCATGTCGTCACCAGGCAATAGCTGTCATAGCTAAAGAAGAAGATTTTTTCGAACGCACATTTTTGAGCTCTAAGAATGCCGTGTGTCAACTTGAATCCCAACTAAACGCCAATCGATGATCCACCATCATGGTCTAGAATGTTAAGGTCGATAACATCCTCTGGCTTGGCATTATGGTCCATCAGAAATGGCCCGGTAGCCATGTGGCCAAAAAATGCCTCAGTCGTACTGTACGACCGAGGTATTTCCTGGCCACATAACCATCTCAGCCATTTATTTTGGGCCATAACGCCTCATCAAAGGACGTTATCTAGCCCATAATCTTCTCCACAAACAACAATGGCAAAGTCATCTACTTAATTAGATATGGTACTAATAGCAATAAAATCATGCAAATCCATTATATGCATAAGTGCTTCTAGCCATGGCTTCAAACTTATAGACAAGGCTTCGTCATCTACATCAGAAGGTGTCCAAGGTGGTGGGCAAATATAGTTGCCTCTAGGAAAAAAACACCATCTTATAAAAACTGTCATATATATGCATTGCTTTTTTTTGAAAATTTATCATAAACAAAATTAAGGGTCTTTACAAACAATATAAAAATTGAGGTGTTTGAATTTTGTTGACCGAGTCTTGACTTTCAGTTTGAGTGTCAATTTACCCTAACTTCATTATGATATATAATATCTATGGCAAATGTGAAGAATGATATGTCTATCTAAAACATATGTCGTGGCACATGGCGTATGATTTATGACATATAAAATATATGACACATATGTGACAAACACATATCAAACGAGGTGCACCCTTGACTACCACAGTCGTCGGATCTGTCAATCCTACGGCCCAGACTGTATGTTGGAGCCTCTGGACACCTCTCATTTCGATTATGCTCAATTATGATTGGGGATGCCTATGATTTTAAGATGTCGAATACGAGTTTGCCTAAGGTTTTGATGGTATATCGAGCCTCTATACGATTTCGCTTAAGCTTTTAGAATATGAAATACGGGGATTCGAACCTCTACCAAAATAACTCAATGTCCTGATAAGACTACGTTAACCAATCTAACCAGTGAGCTAATGTGATTATTTTTTATCTTAAATCTATATATTTTTTTTATAATAACCCATTGAATTGTTTTAGGGATATAGTCTATGGTTTCAAGAATTATATCTATATCAAATCCCCACGAACCCCTGTTATTTTGCTACATATTCTAAGCGAGGTGCACCCTTGACTACCACCGTCGTCGGATGTCAATCCCACGGCCTATCTGTATGTTGGAGCCTCGGACACCTCTCATTTCGATTATGCTCAATTATGATTGGGGATGCCTATGATTTTAAGATGTCGAATCTGTGAGTTTGCCTAAGGTTTTGATGGTATATCGAGCCTCTATCGATTTCGCTTAAGCTTTTTAGAATATGAAATACGGGGGATTGAACCTCTACCAAAATAACTCAATGTCGATAAGACTACGTTAACCAATCTAACCGGTGAGCTAATGTGATTATTTTTATCTTAAATCTATATTTTTTTTTATAATAACCCATTGAATTGTTTTAGGGATATAGTCTATGGTTTCAAGAATTATATCTATATCAAATCCCTGGAACCCCCGATTGTTATTTTGCTACATATTCTAAGCGAGATGCACCCTTGACTACCACGTCATGGTTGATCGGAAATCCAAATCCCTCGGAGGGCTGTATGTTGGAGCCTGGACACCCTCTCGTTTCGATTATGCTCAATTATGATTGGGGATGCCTATGATTTTAAGATGTCGAATCTGAGAGTTTGCCTAAGGTTTTGATGGTATATCGAGCCTCTATCACGATTTCGCTTAAGCTTTTAGAATATGAAATCTGAGGGGATTGAACCTCTACCAAAATAACTCAATGTCGATAAGACTCGTTAACCAATCTAACCAAAGTGAGCTAATGTGATTATTTTTTATCTTAAATCTATTTTTTTTTTTATAATAACCCATTGAATTGTTTTAGGGATATAGTCTATGGTTTCAAGAATTATATCTATATCAAATCCCCCCACGAGCCTCTAGAACCCCGAGGATTAGAACCTCTACCAAAATAACTCAATGTTTGCCTAAGGTTTTGATGGTATCTTAAATCTATATTTTTTTTATAATAACCCATTGAATTGTTTTAGGGATATAGTCTATGGTTTCAAGAATTATATCTATTTAGAATATTTTGAATATGATTCGGTATGTTGAGCCTCTCTGGACACCCTCGATTATGCTACCAAAATTTTAATGTCGAATACGAGTTTGCCAATGGTCCTGATAAGACTTTTTTAGAATATGAAACGAACCTCTACCAAAATAACTCAAATCTAGACTACGTTAACCAATCAATAACGGTGAGCTAATGTGATTATTTTTTATCTTAAATCTATATTTTTTTTATAATAACCCATTGAATTGTTTTAGGGATATAGTCTATGGTTTCAAGAATTATATCTATATCAAATCCAAGATGTCGAATACGAGTTTGCCTAAGGTTTTGATGGTATATCGAGCCTCTATACGATTTCGCTTAAGCTTTTAGAATATGAAATATGAAAAGGGATTGAACCTCTACCAAAATAACTCAATGTCTGATAAGACTCGTTAACCAATCTAACCGGTGAGCTAATGTGATTATTTTTTATCTTAAATCTATATTTTTTTTTATAATAACCCATTGAATTGTTTTAGGGATATAGTCTATGGTTTCAAGAATTATATCTATATCAAATCCCCTGGAACCCCTCGTTATTTTGCTACATATTCTAAAAGCGAGGTGCACCCTTGACTTGCCGTCGGACGACCCCGCATGTATGTTACCCTGACGGACACCTCTCGTTTCGATTATGCTCAATTATGATTGGGGATGCCTATGATTTTTAAGATGTCACGGCCCCGACTGTGTTTGGAGGTTTTGATGGTATACACCTCTCGATTTTCGATTATGCTTTTAGAATATGAATTGGGGATTGAACCTCTACCAAAATAACTTTTAAGATGTTAACCAATCTAACCGGTGAGCTAATTGATTATTTTTATCTTAAATCTATATTTTTTTTTATAATAACCCATTGAATTGTTTTAGGGATATAGTCTATGGTATCAAGAGCCTTATATCTATTTCAATTATGATTGGGGAGAATATGTAGAATCTGAGTTTGCCTAAGGTTTTGATGGTGTATCGAGCCTCTACCAAAATAACTTTTAGAATATGAAATCGGGGATTGAACCTCTACCAAAATAACTCAATGTCCTGATAAGACTACGTTAACCAATCTAACCAGTGAGCTAATGTGATTATTTTTTATCTTAAATCTATATTTTTTTTTTTATAATAACCCATTGAATTGTTTTAGGGATATAGTCTATGGTTTCAAGAATTATATCTATATCAAATCCGAAAGATGTTATTTTGCTACATATTCTAAAGCGAGGTGCACCCTTGACTACCAAGGTCGGATGGTATGTTGGAGCCTCTGGACACCTCTCGTTTCGATTATGCTCAATTATGATTGGGGATGCCTATGATTTTTAAGATGTAGAATACGAGTTTGCCTAAGGTTTTGATGGTATATCGAGCCTCTATAACGATTTCGCTTAAGCTTTTAGAATATGAAATATGGGGATTGAACCTCTACCAAAATAACTCAATGTCGATAAGACTCGTTAACCAATCTAACCCGGTGAGCTAATGTGATTATTTTTTATCTTAAATCTATATTTTTTTTTTTATAATAACCCATTGAATTGTTTTAGGGATATAGTCTATGGTTTCAAGAATTATATCTATATCAAATCCCCCTGGAACCCCTGTTATTTTGCTACATATTCTAAACGAGGTGCACCCTTGACTACCACGCAGACTATCGTCGGATCACATCAATCCTACGGCCCAGACTATATGTTGGAGCCTCTGGACACCTCTCGTTTCGATTATGCTCAATTATGATTGGGGATGCCTATGATTTTAAGATGTCGAATACGAGTTTGCCTAAGGTTTTGATGGTATATCGAGCCTCTATACGATTTCGCTTAAGCTTTTAGAATATGAAATTGGGGATTGAACCTCTACCAAAATAACTCAATGTCCTGATAAGACTACGTTAACCAATCTAACCAGTGAGGTAATGTGATTATTTTTTATCTTAAATCTATATTTTTTTTTTATAATAACCCATTGAATTGTTTTAGGGATATAGTCTATGGTTTCAAGAATTATATCTATATCAAATCCCCCTGGAACCCCCTGTTATTTTGCTACATATTCTAAACGAGGTGCACCCTTGACTACCATAAAATAGGTCTCGGATCATCAATCCTATGGTGATTTTAATATGTTGGAGCCTCTGGACACCTCTCGTTTCGATTATGCTCAATTATGATTGGGGATGCCTATGATTTTAAGATGTCGAATACGAGTTTGCCTAAGGTTTTGATGGTATATCGAGCCTCTATACGATTTCGCTTAAGCTTTTAGAATATGAAATACGGGGATTCGAACCTCTACCAAAATAACTCAATGTCACGATAAGACTAACGTTAACCAATCTAACCCGGTGAGCTAATGTGATTATTTTTTATCTTAAATCTATATTTTTTTTATAATAACCCATTGAATTGTTTTAGGGATATAGTCTATGGTTTCAAGAATTATATCTATATCAAATCCCCCAAGTTATTTTGCTACATATTCTAAGCGAGGTTTCAATCCTATGTATGTTGGAGCCTACGACACCTCTCGTTTCGATTATGCTCAATTATGATTGGGGATGCCTATGATTTTTAAGATGTCGAAACGAGTTTGCCTAAGGTTTTGATGGTATATCGAGCCTCTATCTGATTTACTTAAGCTTTTAGAATATGAAATACGGGGATTGAACCTCTACCAAAATAACTCAATGTCGATAAGACTACGTTAACCAATCTAACCAGTGAGCTAATGTGATTATTTTTTATCTTAAATCTATATTTTTTTTTTATAATAACCCATTGAATTGTTTTAGGGATATAGTCTATGGTTTCAAGAATTATATCTATATCAAATCCCCCTGGAACCCCCTGTTATTTTGCTACATATTCTAAGCGAGGTGCACCCTTGACTACCACGGTCGTCGGATCATCAATCAATCCTATGGCCCGGGTGTATGTTGGAGCCTACGGACACCTCGTTTCGATTATGCTCAATTATGATTGGGGATGCCTATGATTTTAAGATGTCGAATCTGAGTTTGCCTAAGGTTTTGATGGTATATCGAGCCTCTATCTGATTTAAGCTTAAGCTTTTAGAATATGAAATACTGGGGATTTGAACCTCTACCAAAATAACTCAATGTCCCTGATAAGACTACGTTAACCAATCTAACTTGGTGAGCTAATGTGATTATTTTTTATCTTAAATCTATATTTTTTTTTTTATAATAACCCATTGAATTGTTTTAGGGATATAGTCTATGGTTTCAAGAATTATATCTATATCAAATCCCCCTGGAACCCCCTGTTATTTTGCTACATATTCTAAACGAGGTGCACCCTTGACTACCGTTAACCAATCTAAGGATTTGATCATCAATCCTACGGCCCGAGGCGTATATATGTTGGAGCCTCCGGACACCTCTCGTTTCGATTATGCTCAATTATGATTGGGGATGCCTATGATTTTAAGATGTCGAATAAGTTTTGCCTAAGGTTTTGATGGTATATCGAGCCTCTATCTGATTTAAGCTTAAGCTTTTAGAATATGAAATACGGGGATTAGAACCTCTACCAAAATAACTCAATGTCGATAAGACTACGTTAACCAATCTAACCAGGTGAGCTAATGTGATTATTTTTATCTTAAATCTATATTTTTTTTTTTTATAATAACCCATTGAATTGTTTTAGGGATATAGTCTATGGTTTCAAGAATTATATCTATATCAAATCCCCTGGAACCCCTGTTATTTTGCTACATATTCTAAGCGAGGTGCACCCTTGACTACCACGGTCGTCGGATCATCAATCCTACGGCCCGGTATGTTGGAGCCTCTGGACACCTCTCGTTTCGATTATGCTCAATTATGATTGGGGATGCCTATGATTTTAAGATGTCGAATCTGAGTTTGCCTAAGGTTTTGATGGTATATCGAGCCTCTATACGAAAGCTTAAGCTTTTAGAATATGAAATACGGATTTGAACCTCTACCAAAATAACTCAATGTCGATAAGACTCGTTAACCAATCTAACGGTGAGCTAATGTGATTATTTTTTATCTTAAATCTATATTTTTTTTTTATAATAACCCATTGAATTGTTTTAGGGATATAGTCTATGGTTTCAAAATTATATCTATATCAAATCACGGAAGATTTCCCTACATATTCTAAGCGAGAGTTTTTGAGGTTTTCTATGTTGGAGCCTGCACCTTTCGTTTGCTTTTATGCTCAATTATGATTGGGGATTATGATTTTTAAGATGTGAATATGAGTTTGCCCTAAGGTTTTGATGGTAATCGAGCCTCTATACGGCTTAAGCTTTTAGAATATGAAATCTGGGGATTGAACCTCTACCAAAATAACTCAATGTCGATAAGACTTCGTTAACCAATCTAACCCGGTGAGCTAATGTGATTATTTTTTATCTTAAATCTATATTTTTTTTTTTATAATAACCCATTGAATTGTTTTAGGGATATAGTCTATGGTTTCAAGAATTATATCTATATCAAATCCCCCGAATGTTATTTTGCTACATATTCTAAGCGAGGTGCACCCTTGACTACCACGGTCGTCGGATTCAATCCTAAGGTTTTGATGTATGTTGGAGCCTCTGGACACCTCTCGTTTTGATTATGCTCAATTATGATTGGGGATGCCTATGATTTTAAGATGTAGTTTGCCTAAGGTTTTGATGGTATATCGAGCCTCTATGATTTAAGCTTAAGCTTTTAGAATATGAAATACGGGGATTCGAACCTCTACCAAAATAACTCAATGTCCTGATAAGACTACGTTAACCAATCTAACCAGTGAGCTAATGTGATTATTTTTTATCTTAAATCTATATTTTTTTTTTATAATAACCCATTGAATTGTTTTAGGGATATAGTCTATGGTTTCAAGAATTATATCTATATCAAATCCAAGAATGTCATTGTTATTTTGCTACATATTCTTTATGTTGGAATATGAGTTTGCCTGAAGGTTTTTGGTATATCGAGTTTGCCCTCTATTTCTAACGATTTAAATTAAGCTTTTAGAATATGAAATCTGAGGGGATTGAACCTCTACCAAAATAACTCAATGTCACGATAAGACTCGTTAACCAATCTAACCCGGTGAGCTAATGTGATTATTTTTTATCTTAAATCTATATTTTTTTTTTATAATAACCCATTGAATTGTTTTAGGGATATAGTCTATGGTTTCAAGAATTATATCTATATCAAATCCCCCTGGAACCCCCTGTTATTTTGCTACATATTCTAAGCGAGGTGCACCCTTGACTACCAAGTCGTCGGATCACATCAATCCTACGACCGTGGGCGTATGTTGGAGCCTCTGGACACCTCTCGTTTCGATTATGCTCAATTATGATTGGGGATGCCTATGATTTTAAGATGTCGAATACGAGTTTGCCTAAGGTTTTGATGGTATATCGAGCCTCTATACGATTTCGCTTAAGCTTTTAGAATATGAAATCTGGGGATTGAACCTCTACCAAAATAACTCAATGTCACGATAAGACTACGTTAACCAATCTAACCATTGAGCTAATGTGATTATTTTTTATCTTAAATCTATATTTTTTTTATAATAACCCATTGAATTGTTTTAGGGATATAGTCTATGGTTTCAAGAATTATATCTATATCAAATCCCCCTGGAACCCCTGTTATTTTGCTACATATTCTAAGCGAGGTGCACCCTTGACTACCACGGTCGTCGGATATGTCAATCCTATACTATATGTTGGAGCCTCTGGACACCTCTCGTTTTAGATTATGCTCAATTATGATTGGGGATGCCTATGATTTTAAGATGTGAATCTGAGTTTGCCTAAGGTTTTGATGGTATATCGAGCCTCTATCACGATTTTCGCTTAAGCTTTTAGAATATGAAATACGGGGATTGAACCTCTACCAAAATAACTCAATGTCTGATAAGACTCGTTAACCAATCTAACCGGTGAGCTAATGTGATTATTTTTTTTATCTTAAATCTATATTTTTTTTTTTATAATAACCCATTGAATTGTTTTAGGGATATAGTCTATGGTTTCAAGAATTATATCTATATCAAATCCCCCTGGAACCCCTGTTATTTTGCTACATATTCTAAACGAGGTGCACCCTTGACTACCATAGTCGTCGGATCTCATCAATCCCTGGCCCGGGGCGTATGTTGGAGCCAATGGACACCTCTCGTTCCGATTATGCTCAATTATGATTGGGGATGCCTATGATTTTAAGATGTCGAATACGAGTTTGCCTAAGGTTTTGATGGTATGCTTCGAGCCTCTATCATGATTTCGCTTAAGCTTTTAGAATATGAAATACGGGGATTGAACCTCTACCAAAATAACTCAATGTCGATAAGACTACGTTAACCAATCTAACCGGTGAGCTAATGTGATTATTTTTTATCTTAAATCTATATTTTTTTTATAATAACCCATTGAATTGTTTTAGGGATATAGTCTATGGTTTCAAGAATTATATCTATATCAAATCCCCACGGAAGATTTTGCTACATATTCTAAGCGAGGTGCAACTACTGCCCGGATGTCAATCGAGTTTGCCTAAGGTATTTGGATGGACACCTCTCGTTTCGATTATGCTCAATTATGATTGGGGATGCCTATGATTTTAAGAAATCACGAGTTTGCCTAAGGTTTTGATGGTATATCGAGCCTCTATCTGATTTAAGCTTAAGCTTTTAGAATATGAAATCACGGGATTTGAACCTCTACCAAAATAACTCAATGTTCTGATAAGACTACGTTAACCAATCTAACCAGTGAGCTAATGTGATTATTTTTTATCTTAAATCTATATTTTTTTTTTTTATAATAACCCATTGAATTGTTTTAGGGATATAGTCTATGGTTTCAAGAATTATATCTATATCAAATCCCCCTGGAACCCACATTATTTTGCTACATATTCTAAGCGAGGTGCACCCTTGACTACCGGTCGTCGGATCTGTCAATCCTATGGCCCGGTATGTTGGAGCCTCTGGACACCTCTCGTTTGATTATGCTCAATTATGATTGGGGATGCCTATGATTTTAAGATGTCGAATCACGAGTTTGCCTAAGGTTTTGATGGTATATCGAGCCTCTATCACGATTTAAGCAAGCTTTTAGAATATGAAATCACGGGGGATTGAACCTCTACCAAAATAACTCAATGTCCTGATAAGACTACGTTAACCAATCTAACCAGTGAGCTAATGTGATTATTTTTTTATCTTAAATCTATATTTTTTTTATAATAACCCATTGAATTGTTTTAGGGATATAGTCTATGGTTTCAAGAATTATATCTATATCAAATCCCCACGGAATGTTATTTTGCTACATATTCTAAGCGAGGTGCACCCTTGACTACCACCCGTCGTCGGATCATCAATCCTCGGCCCGGAATTATATCTATATGTTGGAGCCTCTGGACACCTCTCGTTTGATTATGCTCAATTATGATTGGGGATGCCTATGATTTTAAGATGTAAGATGGAATACGAGTTTGCCTAAGGTTTTGATGGTATATCGAGCCTCTATCACGATTTAAGCTTAAGCTTTTAGAATATGAAATCACGGGGATTTGAACCTCTACCAAAATAACTCAATGTCTGATAAGACTCGTTAACCAATCTAACCGGTGGGTAATGTGATTATTTTTTATCTTAAATCTATATTTTTTTTTTATAATAACCCATTGAATTGTTTTAGGGATATAGTCTATGGTTTCAAGAATTATATCTATATCAAATCCCCACGGAACCCCTGTTATTTTGCTACATATTCTAAGCGAGGTGCACCCTTGACTACCACGGTCGTCGGATCATCAATCCCTATGGCCCGGGGTATGTTGGAGCCTCTGGACACCTCTCGTTTCGATTATGCTCAATTATGATTGGGGATGCCTATGATTTTAAGATGTCGAATCTTGAGTTTGCCTAAGGTTTTGATGGTATATCGAGCCTCTATCGATTTCGCTTAAGCTTTTAGAATATGAAATCACGGGGATTCGAACCTCTACCAAAATAACTCAATGTCGATAAGACTTCGTTAACCAATCTAACCGGTGAGCTAATGTGATTATTTTTATCTTAAATCTATATTTTTTTTATAATAACCCATTGAATTGTTTTAGGGATATAGTCTATGGTTTCAAGAATTATATCTATATCAAATCCCCCTGGAAGTTATTTTGCTACATATTCTAAGCGAGGTGCACCCCTTGACTACCACGATAAGTCGGATCTATCCAATCCTAACGGCCCCGTATGTTGGAGCCTCTGGACAAGGATTATGCTCAATTATGATTGGGGATGCCTATGATTTTAAGATGTCGAATCTGAGTTTGCCTAAGGTTTTGATGGTATATCGAGCCTCTATACGATTTAAGCTTAAGCTTTTAGAATATGAAATACGGGGATTGAACCTCTACCAAAATAACTCAATGTCGATAAGACTCGTTAACCAATCTAACCCGGTGAGGCTAATGTGATTATTTTTTATCTTAAATCTATATTTTTTTTTTTATAATAACCCATTGAATTGTTTTAGGGATATAGTCTATGGTTTCAAGAATTATATCTATATCAAATCCCCTGGAACCCCCATTTATTTTGCTACATATTCTAAGCGAGGTGCACCCTTGACTACCATGGTCGTCGGTCATCAATCCCACGGCCCGAGACGTATGTTGGAGCCTCGGACACCTCTCGTTTGATTATGCTCAATTATGATTGGGGATGCCTATGATTTTTAAGATGTCGAATACGAGTTTGCCTAAGGTTTTGATGGTATATGCCTCTATAATTCGATTTAAGCTTTTTAGAATATGAAATACGAGGGATTGAACCTCTACCAAAATAACTCAATGTCACGATAAGACTACGTTAACCAATCTAACCAGTGAGCTAATGTGATTATTTTTTATCTTAAATCTATATTTTTTTTTATAATAACCCATTGAATTGTTTTAGGGATATAGTCTATGGTTTCAAGAATTATATCTATATCAAATCCCCTGGAACCCCAGTTATTTTGCTACATATTCTAAGCGAGGTGCACCCTTGACTACCATGGTCGTCGGATCTGTCAATCCTTGACGCCTGCATGTTGGAGCCTCACGGACACCTCTCGTTTGATTATGCTCAATTATGATTGGGGATGCCTATGATTTTAAGATGTCGAATCTGAGTTTGCCTAAGGTTTTGATGGTATATCGAGCCCTCTATAACGATTTAAGCTTAAGCTTTTAGAATATGAAATACGGGATTGAACCTCTACCAAAATAACTCAATGTCTGATAAGACTACGTTAACCAATCTAACCAGTGAGCTAATGTGATTATTTTTTATCTTAAATCTATATTTTTTTTTATAATAACCCATTGAATTGTTTTAGGGATATAGTCTATGGTTTCAAGAATTATATCTATATCAAATCCCCCTGGAACCCCCTGTTATTTTGCTACATATTCTAAACGAGGTGCACCCTTGACTACCCACGGTCGTCGGATCATCAATCCTACCCTTGACCCGGATCGTATGTGTATGTTGGAGCCTCTGGACACCTCTCGTTTCGATTATGCTCAATTATGATTGGGGATGCCTATGATTTTAAGATGTCGAATACGAGTTTGCCTAAGGTTTTGATGGTATATCGAGCCTCTATACGATTTCGCTTAAGCTTTTAGAATATGAAATACGGGGATTCGAACCTCTACCAAATAACTCAATGTCGATAAGACTACGTTAACCAATCTAACCAAATTGAGCTAATGTGATTATTTTTTTTTTATCTTAAATCTATTTTTTTTTTTATAATAACCCATTGAATTGTTTTAGGGATATAGTCTATGGTTTCAAGAATTATATCTATATCAAATCCCCACGGAACCCCCTGTTATTTTGCTACATATTCTAAGCGAGGTGCACCCTTGACTACCCACGGTAGGGATGCCGGATCATCAATCCCTCACGATGCCCCCATCATAAGCTTTTAGAAGAATATGTTGGAGCCTCTGGACACCTCTCGTTTTGATTATGCTCAATTATGATTGGGGATGCCTATGATTTTAAGATGTCGAATATGAGTTTGCCTAAGGTTTTGATGGTATATCGAGCCTCTATACGATTTCGCTTAAGCTTTTAGAATATGAAATCTGGGGATTGAACCTCTACCAAAATAACTCAATGTCCTGATAAGACTACGTTAACCAATCTAACCAGTGAGCTAATGTGATTATTTTTTATCTTAAATCTATATTTTTTTTTTATAATAACCCATTGAATTGTTTTAGGGATATAGTCTATGGTTTCAAGAATTATATCTATATCAAATCGGAACCCTTTGTTATTTTGCTACATATTCTAAGCGAGGTGCAGAATCAATCCTAATGTTTGGGATCGTGACCTTTGAGACCCTGGACACCTCTCGTTTCGATTATGCTCAATTATGATTGGGGGGATGCCATCAATCCTATCGGCCTCCCGATTTAAGCTTAAGCTTTTAGAATATGAAATGTTGGAACCTCTACCAAAATAACTCAATGTGATAAGACGTTAACCAATCTAACGGTGAGCTAATGTGATTATTTTTTATCTTAAATCTATATTTTTTTTTTATAATAACCCATTGAATTGTTTTAGGGATATAGTCTATGGTTTCAAGAATTATATCTATATCAAATCCAAGATGTCGAATACGAGTTTGCCTAAGGTTTTGATGGTATATCGAGCCTCTATACGATTTCGCTTAAGCTTTTAGAATATGAAATACGGGGATTCGAACCTCTACCAAAATAACTCAATGTCCTGATAAGACTACGTTAACCAATCTAACCAGTGAGCTAATGTGATTATTTTTTATCTTAAATCTATATTTTTTTTATAATAACCCATTGAATTGTTTTAGGGATATAGTCTATGGTTTCAAGAATTATATCTATATCAAATCCCCCTGGAACCCCCTGTTATTTTGCTACATATTCTAAACGAGGTGCACCCTTGACTTCGTCGGATCATCATCAATCCTACGGCCCAGACTGTATGTTGGAGCCTCTGGACACCTCTCGTTTCGATTATGCTCAATTATGATTGGGGATGCCTATGATTTTAAGATGTCGAATACGAGTTTGCCTAAGGTTTTGATGGTATATCGAGCCTCTATACGATTTCGCTTAAGCTTTTAGAATATGAAATACGGGGATTCGAACCTCTACCAAAATAACTCAATGTCCTGATAAGACTACGTTAACCAATCTAACCAGTGAGCTAATGTGATTATTTTTTATCTTAAATCTATATTTTTTTTTTATAATAACCCATTGAATTGTTTTAGGGATATAGTCTATGGTTTCAAGAATTATATCTATATCAAATCCCCCTGGAACCCCCTGTTATTTTGCTACATATTCTAAACGAGGTGCACCCTTGACTACCACGATCGTCGGATTCATCAATCCTACGGCCCGATCAGTATGTTGGAGCCTCTGGACACCTCGTTTTGATTATGCTCAATTATGATTGGGGATGCCTATGATTTTAAGATGTCGAATACGAGTTTGCCTAAGGTTTTGATGGTATATCGAGCCTCTATACGATTTCGCTTAAGCTTTTAGAATATGAAATACGGGGATTCGAACCTCTACCAAAATAACTCAATGTCCTGATAAGACTACGTTAACCAATCTAACCAGTGAGCTAATGTGATTATTTTTTATCTTAAATCTATATTTTTTTTTATAATAACCCATTGAATTGTTTTAGGGATATAGTCTATGGTTTCAAGAATTATATCTATATCAAATCCCCCTGGAACCCCCTGTTATTTTGCTACATATTCTAAACGAGGTGCACCCTTGACTACCACAGTCGTCGGATCTGTCAATCCTACGGCCCAGACTGTATGTTGGAGCCTCTGGACACCTCTCGTTTCGATTATGCTCAATTATGATTGGGGATGCCTATGATTTTAAGATGTCGAATACGAGTTTGCCTAAGGTTTTGATGGTATATTTTTTTTAAACCCATTGAATTGTTTTAGGGATATAGTCTAAGGATCTATATGAAATGAAATATTGATATTCAACCTCTACCAAAATAACTCAATGTCTACGATGAAGACTTCGTTAACCAATATAACCAATTATGATTGGGGATGCCTATGATTTTTTAGAATGAGTTTGCCTAAGGGTTTTGATGGTATACCGAGCCTCTATCTGATTTCGCTTAAGCTTTTAGAATATGAAATACTGGGGATTCGAACCTCTACCAAAATAACTCAATGTCCCGATAAGACTCGTTAACCAATCTAACCCGGTGAGCTAATGTGATTATTTTTTATCTTAAATCTATATTTTTTTTTTATAATAACCCATTGAATTGTTTTAGGGATATAGTCTATGGTTTCAAGAATTATATCTATATCAAATACCCCTGGAACCCTGTTGTTATTTTGCTACATATTCTAAAGCGAGGTGCACCCTTGACTACCACGGTCGTCGGATCTGTCAATCCTACCCAGGTATATGTTGGAGCCTCTACCGGACACCTCTCGTTTCGATTATGCTCAATTATGATTGGGGATGCCTATGATTTTAAGATGTCGAGAATACGAGTTTGCCTAAGGTTTTGATGGTATATCTAAGCCTCTATCACGATTTAAGCTTAAGCTTTTAGAATATGAAATACTGGGATTGAACCTCTACCAAAATAACTCAATGTCACTGATAAGACTACGTTAACCAATCTAACCGGTGAGGTAATGTGATTATTTTTTTATCTTAAATCTATATTTTTTTATAATAACCCATTGAATTGTTTTAGGGATATGGTCTATGATTTCAAGAATTATATCTATATCAAATCCCCCTGGAACCCCCTGTTATTTTGCTACATATTCTAAACGAGGTGCACCCTTGACTACCACAGTCGTCGGATCTGTCAATCTGTCGTATGTTGGAGCCTCTGGACACCTCTCGTTTCGATTATGCTCAATTATGATTGGGGATGCCTATGATTTTAAGATGTCGAATACGAGTTTGCCTAAGGTTTTGATGGTATATCGAGCCTCTATACGATTTCGCTTAAGCTTTTAGAATATGAAATACGAGGGATTTGAACCTCTACCAAAATAACTCAATGTCACGATAAGACTACGTTAACCAATCTAACCAAAGTGAGCTAATGTGATTATTTTTTATCTTAAATCTATATTTTTTTTTATAATAACCCATTGAATTGTTTTAGGGATATAGTCTATGGTTTCAAGAATTATATCTATATCAAATCCCCTGGAACCCTGAGTTTGCCTAAGAAGGTTAAGGTTTTGATGGTATATCGAGCCTCTATAACGATTTCGCTTTTAAGCTTTTAGAATATGAAATACTGGGGATTCGAACCTCTACCAAAATAACTCAATGTCCTGATAAGACTACGTTAACCAATCTAACCCGGTGAGCTAATGTGATTATTTTTTTATCTTAAATCTATATTTTTTTTTTTATAATAACCCATTGAATTGTTTTAGGGATATAGTCTATGGTTTCAAGAATTATATCTATATCAAATCCCCCTGGAACCCCCTGTTATTTTGCTACATATTCTAAACGAGGTGCACCCTTGACTACCACAGTCGTCGGATCATCAATCCTACCCATTGAATTGGACAGTATGTTGGAGCCTCGGACACCTCTCGTTTCGATTATGCTCAATTATGATTGGGGATGCCTATGATTTTAAGATGTCGAATCACGAGTTTGCCTAAGGTTTTGATGGTATATCGAGCCTCTATCGATTTCGCTTTAAGCTTTTAGAATATGAAATGAGGGGATTCGAACCTCTACCAAAATAACTCAATGTCCCTGATAAGACTACGTTAACCAATCTAACCCGGTGAGCTAATGTGATTATTTTTATCTTAAATCTATATTTTTTTTTTATAATAACCCATTGAATTGTTTTAGGGATATAGTCTATGGTTTCAAGAATTATATCTATATCAAATCCCCCTGGAACCCCCTGTTATTTTGCTACATATTCTAAACGAGGTGCACCCTTGACTACCACAGTTTCGGATCTGTCAATCCCTACGCCCGCATTATATGTTGGAGCCTCTGGACACCTCTCGTTTCGATTATGCTCAATTATGATTGGGGATGCCTATGATTTTAAGATGTCGAATCTGAGTTTGCCTAAGGTTTTGATGGTATATCGAGCCTCTATCTGATTTTCGCTTTTAAGCTTTTAGAATATGAAATACGAGGGATTCGAACCTCTACCAAAATAACTCAATGTCCCGATAAGACTCGTTAACCAATCTAACCGGTGAGCTAATGTGATTATTTTTTTTATCTTAAATCTATATTTTTTTTATAATAACCCATTGAATTGTTTTAGGGATATAGTCTATGGTTTCAAGAATTATATCTATATCAAATCCCCACGGAACCCCCTGTTATTTTGCTACATATTCTAAACGAGGTGCACCCTTGACTACCCACGGTCGTCCGGATGTTGTCAATCCCTAACGGCCATATGCGTATATGTTGGAGCCTCTGGACACCTCTCGTTTGATTATGCTCAATTATGATTGGGGATGCCTATGATTTTAAGATGTCGAATCATGAGTTTGCCTAAGGTTTTGATGGTATATCGAGCCTCTATAACGATTTTTAAGCTTTTAGAATATGAAATACGGGGATTGAACCTCTACCAAAATAACTCAATGTCGATAAGACTACGTTAACCAATCTAACCGATTGAGCTAATGTGATTATTTTTTATCTTAAATCTATATATTTTTTTTATAATAACCCATTGAATTGTTTTAGGGATATAGTCTATGGTTTCAAGAATTATATCTATATCAAATCCCCCGGAACCCCAAGATGTGCACCCTTGATAGTTTGTCGTCCGGAACCAATCTAAGGTTTTTACCTAAGGCCTTTGATGGTATATGAAAGCCTCTATGATTTAAGCTTAAGCTTTTAGAATATGAAATACGGGGATTGAACCTCTACCAAAATAACTGCATATAAGACTCGTTAACCAATCTAACCAATTGAGCTAATGTGATTATTTTTTATCTTAAATCTATTTTTTTTTTATAATAACCCATTGAATTGTTTTAGGGATATAGTCTATGGTTTCAAGAATTATATCTATATCAAATCCCCACGGACCCCTCAAGTTATTTTGCTACATATTCTAAGCGAGGTGCACCCTTGACTACTAATCATCAATCCTGAGTTTGCTACAGCCTCTATCGATTATAGCTTAAGCTTTTAGAATATGAAATAATGGGATTACCTCTACCAAAATAACTCAATGTCCCGATAAGACTCGTTAACCAATCTAATGAGCTAATGTGATTATTTTTATCTTAAATCTATATTTTTTTTTATAATAACCCATTGAATTGTTTTAGGGATATAGTCTATGGTTTCAAGAATTATATCTATATCAAAATCCCTCGAACCCCCCTGTTATTTTTGCTACATATTCTAAGCGAGGTGCACCCTTGACTACCGATTCGGATCACATCAATCCTACGCCCATCGTATGTTGGAGCCTCTGGACACCTCTCGTTCGATTATGCTCAATTATGATTGGGGATGCCTATGATTTTTAAGATGTCGAATCTGAAGAGTTTGCCTAAGGTTTTGATGGTATATCGAGCCTCTATCGATTTTCGCTTAAGCTTTTAGAATATGAAATACGGGATTGAACCTCTACCAAAATAACTCAATGTCCTGATAAGACTACGTTAACCAATCTAACCAGTGAGCTAATGTGATTATTTTTTATCTTAAATCTATATTTTTTTTTTATAATAACCCATTGAATTGTTTTAGGGATATAGTCTATGGTTTCAAGAATTATATCTATATCAAATCCCCCTGGAACCCCCTGTTATTTTGCTACATATTCTAAACGAGGTGCACCCTTGACTACCCAAAGCCGGTCAATGCATCAGTATGTTGGAGCCTCTGGACACCTCTCGTTTCGATTATGCTCAATTATGATTGGGGATGCCTATGATTTTAAGATGTCGAATCTGAAGTTTGCCTAAGGTTTTGATGGTATATCGAGCCTCTATAACGATTTCGCTTAAGCTTTTAGAATATGAAATAGGGGATTGAACCTCTACCAAAATAACTCAATGTCTACGATAAGACTACGTTAACCAATCTGATTAGTGAGCTAATGTGATTATTTTTTATCTTAAATCTATATTTTTTTTTATAATAACCCATTGAATTGTTTTAGGGATATAGTCTATGGTTTCAAGAATTATATCTATATCAAATCAAGACGAACTGAGTTTGTAATTTTGCTACATATTCTAGGGCGTATGTTGAGCCTCTGGACACCTCTCAACCTCTTCGATTATGCTCAATTATGATTGGGGATGCCTATGATTTTAAGATGTCGAATCTGAGTTTGCCTAAGGTTTTGATGGTATATCGAGCCTCTATACGATTTCGCTTAAGCTTTTAGAATATGAAATACGGGGATTCGAACCTCTACCAAAATAACTCAATGTCCTGATAAGACTACGTTAACCAATCTAACCAGTGAGCTAATGTGATTATTTTTTATCTTAAATCTATATTTTTTTTTTTTATAATAACCCATTGAATTGTTTTAGGGATATAGTCTATGGTTTCAAGAATTATATCTATATCAAATCCCCCTGGAACCCCCTGTTATTTTGCTACATATTCTAAACGAGGTGCACCCTTGACTACCACTAAATCGTCGGATCATCAATCCTCGGCCCGGACTATATGTTGGAGCCTACGGACACCTCTCGTTTCGATTATGCTCAATTATGATTGGGGATGCCTATGATTTTAAGATGTCGAATACGAGTTTGCCTAAGGTTTTGATGGTATATCGAGCCTCTATACGATTTCGCTTAAGCTTTTAGAATATGAAATACGGGGATTCGAACCTCTACCAAAATAACTCAATGTCCTGATAAGACTACGTTAACCAATCTAACCAGTGAGCTAATGTGATTATTTTTTATCTTAAATCTATATTTTTTTTTTATAATAACCCATTGAATTGTTTTAGGGATATAGTCTATGGTTTCAAGAATTATATCTATATCAAATCCCCCTGGAACCCCCTGTTATTTTGCTACATATTCTAAACGAGGTGCACCCTTGACTACCACAGTCGTCGGATCTGTCAATCCTACGGCCCAGACTGTATGTTGGAGCCTCTGGACACCTCTCGTTTCGATTATGCTCAATTATGATTGGGGATGCCTATGATTTTAAGATGTCGAATACGAGTTTGCCTAAGGTTTTGATGGTATATCGAGCCTCTATACGATTTCGCTTAAGCTTTTAGAATATGAAATCTGGGGATTGAACCTCTACCAAAATAACTCAATGTCCCTGATAAGACTCGTTAACCAATCTAACCAGTGAGCTAATGTGATTATTTTTTATCTTAAATCTATATTTTTTTTTTATAATAACCCATTGAATTGTTTTAGGGATATAGTCTATGGTTTCAAGAATTATATCTATATCAAATCCCCCTGGAACCCCCTGTTATTTTGCTACATATTCTAAACGAGGTGCACCCTTGACTACCACAGTCGTCGGATCTGTCAATCCTACGGCCCAGACTGTATGTTGGAGCCTCTGGACACCTCTCGTTTCGATTATGCTCAATTATGATTGGGGATGCCTATGATTTTAAGATGTCGAATACGAGTTTGCCTAAGGTTTTGATGGTATACCGAGCCTCTATACGATTTCGCTTAAGCTTTTAGAATATGAAATACGGGGATTCGAACCTCTACCAAAATAACTCAATGTCCTGATAAGACTACGTTAACCAATCTAACCAGTGAGCTAATGTGATTATTTTTTATCTTAAATCTATATTTTTTTTTATAATAACCCATTGAATTGTTTTAGGGATATAGTCTATGGTTTCAAGAATTATATCTATATCAAATCCCCCTGGAACCCCCTGTTATTTTGCTACATATTCTAAACGAGGTGCACCCTTGACTACCACAGTCGTCGGATCTGTCAATCCTACGGCCCGGGATATGTTGGAGCCTCTGGACACCTCTCGTTTGATTATGCTCAATTATGATTGGGGATGCCTATGATTTTAAGATGTCGAATCTGAGTTTGCCTAAGGTTTTGATGGTATATCGAACCTCTATACGATTTAAGCTTAAGCTTTTAGAATATGAAATACGAGGGGATTGAACCTCTACCAAAATAACTCAATGTCGATAAGACTACGTTAACCAATCTAACCGGTGAGCTAATGTGATTATTTTTTTATCTTAAATCTATATATTTTTTTTTATAATAACCCATTGAATTGTTTTAGGGATATAGTCTATGGTTTCAAGAATTATATCTATATCAAATCCAAGATGTCTAATACTAAGAACCCTAAGGTTTTGATTTTGCTCGACATCTTCTAAGCGATTTTGCAGCTTTTATGATTTTAAATATGAAAGTTGCCTAAGGTTCGGATCGAACCAAATCCAAAATAACTCAATGAATATTTAACCAATCTATGTTGGAGCCTAATGTGATTATTTTTTTATCTTAAATCTATATTTTTTTTTTTAATAACCCATTGAATTGTTTTTGGGGATATGCCTATGGTTTCAAGATTTTCAAATCCAAGATGTCGAATACTGAGTTTGCCTAAGGTTTTGATGGTATATCGAGCCTCTATAACGATTTAGCTTAAGCTTTTAGAATATGAAAGGTTTTGATGGATTCGAACCTCTACCAAAATAACTCAATGTCTCGATAAGACTACGTTAACCAATCTAACCAAAGGTGAGCTAATGTGATTATTTTTTATCTTAAATCTATATTTTTTTTTATAATAACCCATTGAATTGTTTTAGGGATATAGTCTATGGTTTCAAGAATTATATCTATATCAAATCCCCACGGAACCCCTGTTTTATTTTGCTACATATTCTAAACGAGGTGCACCCTTGACTACCACCGGATGTGATTATTTCGTCGATTCAATCAATCCTATCCGGCCCGGACTATATGTTGGAGCCTCGGACACCTCTCGTTTCGATTATGCTCAATTATGATTGGGGATGCCTATGATTTTAAGATGTCGAATCGAACGAGTTTGCCTAAGGTTTTGATGGTATATCGAGCCTCTATACGATTTAAGCTTAAGCTTTTTAGAATATGAAATACGAGGGATTGAACCTCTACCAAAATAACTCAATGTCCGATAAGACTACGTTAACCAATCTAACCGGTGAGCTAATGTGATTATTTTTTATCTTGATTATTGTTTTTTATATCTTAAATCTATATTTTTTTATATATAACCCATTGAATTGTTTTATGTTGGATATAGATTATTCAATTATGATTGGGGATGCCTATGATTTTAAGATGTCGAAATACGAGTTTGCCTAAGGTTTTGATGGTATATCGAGCCTCTATACGATTTAAGCTTAAGCTTTTTAGAATATGAAATCTGGGATTGAACCTCTACCAAAATAACTCAATGTCGATAAGACTACGTTAACCAATCTAACCAAAGTGAGCTAATGTGATTATTTTTATCTTAAATCTATATTTTTTTTTTTATAATAACCCATTGAATTGTTTTAGGGATATAGTCTATGGTTTCAAGAATTATATCTATATCAAATCCCCCGGAACCCCTGTTATTTTGCTACATATTCTAAACGAGGTGCACCCTTTGACTACCATAGTCGTCGGATCTGTCAATCCCTACGGACCGAGGGGACTATATGTTGGAGCCTCTGGACACCTCTCGTTTCGATTATGCTCAATTATGATTGGGGATGCCTATGATTTTAAGATGTCGAATACGAGTTTGCCTAAGGTTTTGATGGTATATCGAGCCTCTATACGATTTCGCTTAAGCTTTTAGAATATGAAATACGGGGATTCGAACCTCTACCAAAATAACTCAATGTCCTGATAAGACTACGTTAACCAATCTAACCAGTGAGCTAATGTGATTATTTTTTATCTTAAATCTATATTTTTTTTTTTATAATAACCCATTGAATTGTTTTAGGGATATAGTCTATGGTTTCAAGAATTATATCTATATCAAATCCCCCTGGAACCCCCCTGTTATTTTGCTACATATTCTAAACGAGGTGCACCCTTGACTACCCGATCGTCGGATCTGTCAATCCTACTGCCCCCGGACTATATGTTGGAGCCTCTGGACACCTCTCGTTTCGATTATGCTCAATTATGATTGGGGATGCCTATGATTTTAAGATGTCGAATACGAGTTTGCCTAAGGTTTTGATGGTATATCGAGCCTCTATACGATTTCGCTTAAGCTTTTAGAATATGAAATACGGGGATTCGAACCTCTACCAAAATAACTCAATGTCCTGATAAGACTACGTTAACCAATCTAACCAGTGAGCTAATGTGATTATTTTTTATCTTAAATCTATATTTTTTTTTTATAATAACCCATTGAATTGTTTTAGGGATATAGTCTATGGTTTCAAGAATTATATCTATATCAAATCCCCCTGGAACCCCCTGTTATTTTGCTACATATTCGTATGCGATGAGAAATATGACATATGACATATGTGACAAATATATACGACATATAGCATGATGTATAACTTATAGGCCATGATATATGTGACAAATACATATGATGTATAGCATGACATTATGTGACAAATACATATGATATATAGCATGACATATAACCTATATAACATATAATATCTGATGCATAAAATAATTGACATATGATGCACAATTTGACACGTGAAGTATGATATTGTTATAGTATGATATCTTATCAAAATGTATAAACTTGTTATATGATATTTGGCAAATAGCTTTGACATCTCAAAGCATGACAACAACCTACAGATGCTCTTTGATACTGGCCTTCTCAAGAGCCAAATTCTTTTATAGTTCGAAGCACTTTCTCCAAAAAGTTTTGACTTCATTAATATGTTCAAATTTGATATTTTTTTGCGTTTTATCCCGAACCCATGATTAGTGGTACCCATTTTACGCAAAAGCACTGAGTATTTGATTATTGAGCAGTCAATATTATTGCAGTATCGTTCACACTTTGCAATGAGGTTGTACTGCCTAATCATATCTTTATTGATTTTGACTGCATGCCATGCTTTAAAGGAAGGTGATGCTCTACAGGACGGGGATTTTGACACAAGGGGATCCCATCTGTTAACCACCTAGTGGTTAACATTGTGCATATGTTAGGTGTCAGTGGTAGCAGACTACACTTGGCATGTTTAGGTTAACATAAGTGTACGGCTTAGATTTAGCTAGATGTAGGGCTCAAATTTACGGTCTACACTGTTTAGGTTAACATAAGTGTACGGCTTAGATTTAGCTAGATATAGGGCTCAGATTTGCGGTCTACACTATATTAGACCAGGGCCTCTTCAGATGTATTCAGATTTGATCTCATATTTGGAGAGCCTCATTTGGCGCACACTTCCCATATTCTTTGTGTATATTTTGTCTCTTTCTTGTTTTGTGATCTTGAGCATAGCAAGCTTGTAGCATCCGGCAGTCATGGACTGCTGCTGCAAGATGTATGCCAAGAACTCAAAATTAACACTGGCGCTGTTATGCCAGGGTTCACTCAAGATCCTTTTTTTATGTAATACTTCAACATTTTGCTATAATACTTAAGCATTTTGGACAATTAATATTCAGGTTCGATACATCAGATAATATTCATTATGCTTATACATCCTTACATCTTTAGTAGGTGCTTAATACACATCATTACATCTGATGCACACATTATTGATGGCATACTTTAATTTAGGTGCACATATTATTGATGGCATACAGTCAATGATTCACTCATCAACCCCTGCTAAGGTGATCACATTCAGCTCGTAGGTATGGCGCTCAGGAAGCCAAAGAAGGTGGATCACAACACGATGAAGCCCGAGGCAATCATACTCACGACCATTAGCTTTGGATTGCAGGTAGGGATCGAGGTGAACACCTCTATGTATGCATCCAACAAGATCATTGTAGCTCATGGAGCAAGTAATGGTCTCGATGTGATCTGGACGAGTAGGCAGATAAGCCATGGGAGATGAATGACCTCTACCACCGAATGGAGCTGCTTTTATAGTCGTTGTAGCATTATTGGTATAATACTTCAGCATTATTGGTATAATACTTCTGCATTATTGGATCCACATAAATTCTTTCATCTTGCTTTCACTTCCCACCCACGAATTTAGTAAACTGCTCCTTCTCATCTTGCGTGCTTCGTGTTCCTTGTTTGCTCCTGCCCTCTCGCACTGCTCTCTCGCGATCAGCTGCGATTCTGGCTGGATTTCTCGGTGCCTGGGCACGAGGACCGGAGTGCCTGTCAACGGGCCACCAGTGATCTCGATGGTGGCTCTGGTGGTGTCCCTAGGCCCCATCCCGTGTGAGACCAGGGAATCCAGGATCCCGGCGCACTCTGTCAACAAAGTGTGTGCACCCCTCCGCAGTCAGATCCATCTCTGTGCAACCGAAGAGGCACGACTGGTTTCCACTTGAATCACCCTTCTAACGAGGCACCAAATGCCGTGGTACTCCCTGCAATAAAATAAGTTGGATAAATTAGTGCAAACAACGTATTGTTGTGCAAAAGATAAGTGGTTTTGGGCATACCATTCTACGATGCTTCCAATGCGAGCTGGATGCTGGGCCCCGCTTTCTAAGTTAAAAGGCCACCTAAATTGCAAGCATTAAATTGCAAGGAAACAAAAAAACATTAGCCTAGTTTCTGTTGTAGATATATGAAAAACTTATCAACTAAAAAGTGAAATGGATGTGACAAGCAATATATTGCAAGGAATCCCAAAACATAGCTTAATTTTTATGTTCGGTATCTAGAATGAAGGTTATTCTACATTTACTTGGTCACTTCACGGTCATATCAAAATCTTTAGATTGCTACATCGATAAACATAATAGCTTTATGATATTAACTTGGTTATTCTGCTACCAAGGATTCGCTTGAGCAAATCCTAAAAGATCATAGCACAATCGAAAAATAGTGAGCAAAGAAAACTATTTCATAGAACTTACTCCAAAATCCATGTGCAAGAAGAAAAAAACTTACTCTAGATCTTTCTTTGTCTCGCTCTTCAAATACTTCATCGCCAAGGATTCACATGGGCTTTAAATAAAGAAGCCAAGGATTCGCTCAAGCGAATCCTTAAAGCCTCAAAAAAATCTATGCTAAATCTATGCATATTTGGGGCAGAGATGATTCCTGACCCATGTTGATTTATGTGCATATTGGAGGATTCATATAAGTGAATCCTCCATGTGCAAAAAGTACATGCACGATTTTGCACCATGCAAAATGCACCAAGCAACTTGCATTGCATTGGGCTACGTGCATATTGCGGGGATTCACTTAAGCGAATCCCCCTTTGGGGATTCGCTTAAGGGAATCCCCCCAAGGATGCTCCCAAGCATGCGAAGCAAGGACATTTATTACAAATAAATGCTTGTGAGGATTCACTCAAGCGAATCCTCACAAGAGGATTCACTTAAGTGAATCCTCTCAAGCATGCGAAATCAGTGCATTAAATGTTGGATTTTTTCACACGATTTT
This sequence comes from Isoetes taiwanensis, assembly GCA_021234155.1. Classification (NCBI taxonomy): domain Eukaryota; kingdom Viridiplantae; phylum Streptophyta; class Lycopodiopsida; order Isoetales; family Isoetaceae; genus Isoetes; species Isoetes taiwanensis. The sequence continues at coordinate 14,547,012 of JAJEKV010000016.1, read as the reverse complement.
GGTTAACTAGGGTAGAGGATTCGCTTAAGCGAATTCTCTCTAGAGCGGACGTGGATGCCACATCATCAGGAGGATTCGCTTGAGCTCCTGATTAAGCGAATTCGCTCAAGCGAATCCTCTTGGCTCCTCTAGTCAATTTAGGGAGCCAATAAAGTGGGTGTGTATACAACCCCTGCATAAGGTCTACAATAAAAAAAATTTCAGTTTACTAAAACTTTTCTCATTATAATGAAATTGTACTTCTATATGCATTGCTTCTTTTTGGAAATTTATCATAAACAAAATTAAGGGTCTTTACAAACAATATAAAAATTGAGGCGATTGAATTTTGTTGACCTAGTCTTGACTTTTAGTTTGAGTGTCAATTTACTCTAACTTCATTATGATATATATAATTTATGGCAAATGTGAGGAATGATATGTCTATCTATAACATATGTCGTGGCACATGACGTATGATTTATGACATATAAAATATATGCCATATATGTGACAAACACATATCAATGCATATATCATATGAAATACAACCTATATGCCAGATGAGAAATATGACATATGTGACAAACATATATGACATACAAGAAACTTATCGCGGCGGCCTTGCTGGGGTTTGGCCCACTATTAACGTTCAACCTGTCAATGCAATGCATGTTTAATAATGGGTTTCTATTCACAAGGGTGCGAGACCACATGTGGTAGCATTTATGAATTGCCGAACATGCGGGATTTGAACCCACATTGTTGCCTTGTGTCCTCTTGCCCATTGAACACCTGTACACAGAGCTGGCGTATATTATGAAACATAGCAACACTTAAATGCATAAAAAATAGGAATATAATAAACTCTAGTTGAAACTACACACATAGCATCTGGCTAAACATACAACAAGGAATGGAATAAGTCAAAGGAAACAACCACCATAAATTTTCACAAGTGCCGTGTTGTATATACCTTATATAGCAACAACAATGGAAAGAGCGACCGAAGAAGTGAGCGCCCACAAGTGAACCGTGGTAAATCATATGGAGACCTCTCCATTTATATACATGGAGTATCCATTGTTTTATGGACGAGTGTCTATGCAATCATTCTTGATTGTATAAATATTCTTGTATGGATGAATCTTGTTACATTAATTGCATAAGGAGGTACGCATTAATAGATCTTGAAGTGACCATACGTCATTGTCTATAAGTCACATTAAACTCAAAATGGATATAATGACCACATTAAACTCACAATGGATATCGCATCACGCTGCCAACACATTGATTATACGAAAAATAGATATCATATTTTTGGAGTATGTGCAGACTATGTGCAGACCGAGCCTTTAACTATGGAGCGCGGATTGGATGGATTGTTCATAAGAAGGAAGAAATGGTAAATTTGCTTCGAATTCTTTGGGGCCCTTGGGCAGATTATAGAAGCAAGAGTACAACAAAGGAATGAGGAGACGGAATCGGATTAGGAGTGGACGAAGGAACGTTTATCTTTAACCCAAAAAAAAAAATGTAAGGAGACCATATGCGAAGGGCGAGCAATTCGTTCCGAGGCTCCACAACAGCAACAACAGCTTTTGGCTAGCAGCAATAGCAACAGTTGTGGCCGATATTTTGACTTTTCCACAACAGTGGCGATGACGATTTCTGGAAGGGGACTGGATAAATCGGCCAGCCCTAAGAATCTCTGCAGTCTTTTTTTTAGCTGGCCAAAATTAGCTCCCCAAATATCTGCTCAAAAGGTCGTTGTCGAGCTATTTCGAAACCCCTATGTAGAAGATTTCTTGGATCGATCCATTCAAAGAGCTCCCGTGTTGCACCAGAGGTGAAACTTGGTCTACTATTTGTGTGAATGCTTTGAGCTCCTGTGTTGCATGCAGAGACGAAGTTTGATCTAATCTTTGAGTGAATGCTTTGCTTTGGAGGGGCTTTGCTGTTTGGTTGATGGTGGGACTGGTGTTCAAGCTTGTTGCACAATAGAATAGAAGGGCGAAGTGAAGCAACAACAGTGGAAAGCACATGGACGGTGATCCTCATCCGCATCAAGGAGCTCAGAGAGCTTACGCTTTGATGTGGAGTCAGGTGTTGCAGAACCCATGAGGAGCTTATGCTTTGCTATTGTTGTGGAGCCCATCAAGAATTCCAGTTTTAGAATGCTAAGAATAAGCGTAGAAGAATTGGCATTTTATAGCACCCATTCAGCACACAAATAAAGGGCTGTCCTTCCAATTGTCAATCAAAATAAATTAAATGTACCACAATATTCTACTAGATCCAATCTCAAATTTAAGTTAGATGTACGGGTAATATTCTATCAAATCTCAATGATTGCTTCACTAATCAAGAAAGGTTATATAGTTATTATTCAAGAGAACGTGCAAAAAAAAATGGCCACAAATTTGCCAAGAAGGAATGTGGGTGCAAACTTGCTCATTCTTTGCTCAAGGAAGCTTAGATGGATTGATTGAGCAAGGGGAGTCACGTGGCTGTGGCTCCTTCTCAATAAATATTAACTAGGAAAATACAAAAAATGTTCCTCAATAATATTTTTCGACACTTGGCGTGCATGCACTAGAGCATCAAAGAAACTCGAAGAATGGAATCAAAGTGTATGCATTATATATGGTTTGATAGCGATGTATAACTTATAAGCCATGATATATGTGACAAACACATAAAGTAGTTCTAAACTTTGCTATAAAAGCTCTGGCTTGCCTCTTACGGCACCTCTGGCAGCTAGGAAGGAGACCTAAATTGAGATCCAACACCACTTCTAGGCTCGAGAACGAAGAACAGAGGACCTCGAAGAAAACATTTGAAAGTCTTCGACAAAAATATTTTAGCACCCCCGACGTATACATATGGGAGGGGGGGAACCATTGGAACCTACCCCCTAATGTAACCAAAGAAAAAATTGCACTCAACTATTCCCTACATACACGTACGGATCACCTTCAAAATTCACCCCATATTTGTTCACATGCACATGCCTTATTTTTCTTGAAAATCGTAAAAACTAGTTACTTAAGTTATTGCCCCACTTCAATTTGATCATGCCATGTGGCGCATCTTTAAAGCCTGAATTGCAGCAAGCTTCGCTCGCTGATCTCTTACTTAACTCTTCAAGGGCTTATCTGGACTAAAATTACCGCATATTCTGCTCATTTACCTTGCATTCCAGATCCAAACTGATATTCCTGAGATGTCAATAGTGCCTATGCATGGGCATTGTTTCCATCTCAAGAACTGTATATGGACGGTTTAAGAATCAAGTACATGCAAATTCGGGAGCTTTTGGGCACCATAAAATTTTGTTCCAACCATAGATCCTGGAACTTTTGCAAAAAACAATGCAAATACAACAAAAATTCTAGCATCATACCATTGTGATGTTAGTCATACACGACGTCACACAGTGAGCGTCATGATAGAGTCATCAAAGAAACGTCACAGGGCAAGGACGAATCAGAATCAGTTTGGTATATTTGGTGTGCTATCTTATTGCAGTAGACCTGGTGTACGGGCCAGATTCCACTAGCTGTAAACGACATAAAACATTCTGGCCCAGCTTCCAAGATCAGCAATTTTTTTAGCTCCAGACCATCGCAGTAGACCAAAGCTAATCGCTCCAAGCAGGTAGCTAGTTCTATTCTATTCTATTCTATTCTATATCGAATTTCTCATATAAGAGCTTTAAGATATACAAGCATTTGTGCTGTGTGAATATGGTTATATTTGATGTTTGAAAGATGCATAATCACTGTGTAGCAGAGTTCTGGGACTGAACCAAAAAATTTGTAAAACTTTGTATTTGCTATTTATGTTTAATACCACGGATCGATTCTAACAATACTCTTCCATTCTTATCAGTCTGATGTTGATGATCAATACACATGTTTCAGTGTCAGTGCAAATCCTTAAACATATACGAATACATCAACCACCAACTTTTGTTATTACAACATTCATTCCAGTTTTAGACCTAGGCATCTCACGTATAAGTAGCAGTAGTATCTCTGAGTTTTCACAAGCATTTGCAATTCTCTTTGTGTTCTTCATTTTCCCGCCTCACAGCTGGCACACGGTACTTGTTCTTCTTTGATCAATATATATCTATCTGTTTTCTTGATTCTCAACATCTGATGCATTTTTGCAGTTTCACCTTGCATCTTTAAAGCCTAAATTGCAGCAAGCTTCGCTCGTAGATCTCTTACTTAACTCTTCAAGGATTTATCTGGATAAATTTACCGCACATTTTGCTCATTTACCTTGCATTCCAGACCCAAATTGAACATTCCTGAGATGTCAATAGTGCCTCCGCGCTCTACAGGGGCACTATTTCCATCTCAAGAACTGTATATGGACTGTTTACGAATCAAGTTTTCCTGGCCACATAACCACCTCAGCCATTCTTTGTACCAAATCCATAGCCAGATCCTTGTCTTTATCTTTATTGAATTGCGGGCAAAACTGTTGAGAGAGAACAATTGCTCTATTGGATCTCAAGATTGGATAGAGTTGGAGGAAGCCTGCTTGTTGTGTTCTCAAGATTGAGCCTAGTTGGGTGGAGAGTTTATGCTAAGAGACCAAGTTCCTCTTTTTTCTTAACTAAGTTTGTTGAGTTTTGCAGGAAGAAGGGACCATTCGTATCACAACTAGACTAGGGAGGTATGTCTGAAACCTATTAATTTTTTGTACTCCATGTGATGGAATATTTTAATATTAGCCGAGCGTGGCAAGAAACAATGAAGAAAGCAAGTGAGATATTTGGGCATGAGAATAAATATCTATATACATCATTTGAGGAGTTGCTAAGTCGTCATCTTATTACTTGAGGGTAACCATATAAAATATATCTTAATCCTTTCCAATGTGAAGTTGTGTCTACGTCCCACAGCAACCATTTTGGGGTCTATAAGTCTTCCAAATTCTAGTAATATTTTGCTTGAGCATTATGTGTTTTTATACATTCTATTCTTCACAAGGAATCATGATGGCACATATTTCCTTCTATTTTCTTTTCACATTTGGTTTGAAATTCTGATTTTATATCATGTGGTGATAGCAAAGAGCTTGTTAAATGAGAATATATGTACTTTTCTATACGTCCCTCCAACTGTTTTGGGTACTTCATAAAGGGAGTCCTTTGGTCCACTGGACCCTTGGGAGTAAATCACATGATGTGCCCTCTCAAAATTGATCAAGTTCTCACTTGGCACCATTAGGAGCCACAAAGTGTGCCATACAATCCAATTTGAAAAATTTCTAGAGCTATTTTTTCCCTTCTAAAGTGAGCTTTATTCTAATTTAATGTTATTGGGTAGGGTTGTCCTCGTTTTGAAGTTTTTGGGTTACCCCTAAAGGTCTAATGCCCGCTCTTGTGGTTAGGTTTAAAGATACTATGTATTGCTTGGATATACCTAGATATTCCTTGAATTGAATAAAATCAATGTAAATCAAATCATCCAAGCCCCTTCCTTCATATTTCTAACCTTCTTAACTGTCTGGAAAGTAGATGGAGGTGCTTGAACTTGATTTTGATAAGGAAGAGGATGAAGAGGTGGGTTATCATTGGCAATGAGAGGAGTAGCAGAAGATTTAGAAACCTTAAAAAATTTGGCATGAGTTTTTAAAAGCGCATACGTATTGCTTGGAACATTTGGCAATAACAACAAACATAGAGGGATGCATGCAAAGACTACGTCTTTTATATTAAACTTTTGAATGCTATTGGTTTAAAGATCAGAAATGGATCAATATGCAAATTGAGGATTGGATTGCCTGTCACAACATCAACTTAAGAAATGGTCTGAACTGCAAATTGGAGTAGGAAAAATACTCTATGAATGAAGGATGATTAGACTACAAATCTTTACAAAGGTTTCATGATTAGCATATCCATAGATACGATCACATTTTGACCATCGAACACGAGAAAAACAAAGAACAAGAAGAAAACAAGTGAAGTAATTGGGGCTAGATGTTCCTGTGATAGAGCATTGAAGAATGCACATGAATTGCTAGATGTTGTTGGTAGTGGTAAATGTTGGCGGTGGTAAACTGATCGAGCATTGAAGAATGCACATGCACTATATGACGAAGGAAATTCTTAGTAGATTCTTCATGTATGAAATGTGCTTGTAAGAAAGGATGTGGAACGTGGAGAAGTTTTTAGCAATGATAAAAATATAACTTTTGCAAAGAAAAACAACAAACTAGTTCATAGGTAATGATTAGAATGTTTGTAAGAAAGGTTATAGATAAATAGATATTATGCTACGCGCCAGCATGTTATAGAAAATTCTTGGTAGATTCTTCATAAATGAAATGTGCTTGTAAGAAAGGATGTGGAAAATGGAGAAGTTTTCACCAATGATAAAGATACAACTGCAAAGAAAAACAACAGACCACTCCAAAGGTTATGATTAGAATGTTTGCAGGAAAGAATGCAGATGAAGGGGATAAACACCCCTACGAGCCCCTTACAACAACAGATAAACAAACGAGCCCGGAGGGGCGAGCCTGTTTATCTACTGTAAGGGGCAAGCAGGGGTGTTTATCCCCTTTAACTAGTAGGGCATAAATAGAGCTCCATAGCAAGCTTCTCATGATCCAGAGCAAGGTTTATCAGCTAGTTCGAATGCCCATAGCAAGAGCAAGGTTATCACGAACACAACAAGATTATAACGACCAGTGCTACCACCAGAGCTAAACATATATCACCAAGCTGAAGGGGAAGCTGATTTTGGATGCCGAATGGAGGTTCCGACATATCACAAATTTGCCATAGATGCTCAGGATTGTGCTGATCACAAATCCTGCCGGTTAGAGATAGATATTAACTTTTACATCATATAGATGGCAACATCTCATAGGCACATTAAGACGATCTTTGCGATGTTCCAAGAAAGACGAACAAAAGACTTCGAAATTGCTAAGGGTGCTTTCCCATGGACGGACGGACCTGGATGAGGTCAGGCCACAGGTCCAAAAGTAATCGTGGGGATTACTTTCCAAATGAGGTTCTTACCTCAGGCACTCAGATTCTTAGCTCATGGGAACATCGGAATAGCAGACCAGACCTTCAGGAAACCTGGAGGTTTTCTGCCCATGGGAAAGCACCCTAATCCAAAGAGCTAGCCATGAAACAGGGAGGGAATTGGAATATGGGAAGGGGAAACTTTCGGGAGCAGGGGGTTTCCCCCGGAAACACCCTGCGACCGAAGTTTCCCGCCGTAACCTTAGGGACCTAGAAATTTCCTTTAACCCAATCCATTCTTGTTCTGGATCTGTGTTTCCTATTCAAATTTGACGATAAACCTGTTCAGATTTGTAGAACGAAGCAAGCAAAGAGGGATATGAAGCATTTGGCGATTCTGAGAATGGGAAGAATAGCTTCGAGTGAAGAGAAAAGGGGCATGAAAAGCGAGCATGAAGAATTTGGAAAGACAAAAGGGCGTAGCAGCTTTGATGACCTCCTCTCGAGGAAATCCGCCAAGAACATATGCAAAAAGGCCAAAAATAGCCATGTTATGGCACCAAGAATCTGTTCTTCTTGACGGCATGAATCGAAATAAACAAAAGAAAAGGGAGATTTGCGGGGGAAGCTCTTTTTAAGCAAAGCCCCGTTCGGACAAACCCGGCAGGGAATGATTTACGAGATTTGCAACCGAGGCCCCTGTTAAAAGCAAAGCTCCATGGCGATGGCGAGGCCCTGTTAAAGAAAGCTCCATGGCGATGGCGAGGCCCTGCTCCTAAGCAAAAGGTCAATGGCGATGGTAAAAAAACAAAAATGTAGAGCTTGGCGGCGCCACCAGATCGCCACCAAAAAATTTAGACCCAATAGTTACCTAAAAAAAACCGACACTGAAATCGACGGAAATTTCCAGGTCCCTAAGGTTACGAACGTGGAGGAAATTTCGATCAATGATAGGAATACAACTTTTGCAAAAAAAAAAGGAAAGGAAACACCGTGGGTTAGGGTGCTTTCCCATGAGATTGGCGACCTGGAAATCTTGCGTCCAGGTCAAAAACCTCAGCGTTAAGAAATGCTTGGTGATTACTTCTGATTCAGGTCAAAAACCTGAGTCTTTGAGGTTGAGGCGCCCACGGGAACTTGCACGCCCTTATCTGGACCTCAAGAAAACCTTGAGGTAGGAGATCCATGGGAAAGCACCCTTAGCCTATGTAGAGGAGCTGCTAGCGAGGGATAACATATGCATGTGGCCAAGGTTTGGGGGAAAGAAATGGAGGGAAAGGGAAGGGGCCATGACGTGGCAAGGAGGAGGCGCCAGGTCAGCAAGGATCGCCGGAGTGGAGGGTGGCGATGCTGGGCGATGGACCTGCTTACCTCTTTTCCTCAACATCAGCCTCACCCTCACCTTTTCCAAAAGCTCTAGCCATGGCCGCCTCCACCGGCGGCGCCGCCATGCACCCCCGCCCAATTCCTCCCCTGCCTTGCAGATTAGGGCTCTCCCACAACTGCATTGCTCCGGAAATTCCTTCCTGAGTTCTTGCCTCCTCCTTTTCCTCTGCCCCTTATTGCCGCTTCTTAGACTTTTGCACACTGGCTCTTTCTCACTGTCAATTTTGGCGAATTTTTTGCCCTCCTATCGAGCCTCTCAGTTGCTTCCTTTTCTTGAATTGAAAAGCTGGATCGATGCCTCTAGGGTGACGGAATGGGAACGATTTGAGTGCCTGAAATCGTCTTTGGCCATGTTGGGAAGATGGCAGCCATGAAAATTAGTGCCTTGCCTCTTGGGGTTGTTTCAGCTGATTCCAAGCCTGTTGTGCCAATGTCCTTGCCCACTGCTATGGAAAGCAGGTACTGTTCGTGCTCTTGAATGTAAAAAGTTTGTTGAATTCCTTTGTTAACTGAATTTCAGCTGGTATAATAGTCATTGCATTGGTTATTCCTTTTTCTTACTTAAATTTGTTAAGTGAATTTCAGCTGGTAAACTAAAGTATGCCATTGAGGTTAAAGTTGTCATTTTTTATGCTTAGATTTGTCACCTATAGTATTCACACTTTTCAAGCCTGTTATCTTATGTTAAACTTACTTCTTCATGCTGTGGGCTAATCTACTTTTGAAATTCAGTGAAAGTTGGGGATCTGGTTGCACTTCTCAGGCACTACATGGGAGAGATTATGGCAATTTGTTCAATCTGGAGGTATAAATCAGAGGAACTTCCAAATAGTTGCTTTAACATCAAATGTGGATTAGAATAACCATCTTGATACCTCAACTCTTGTCTTAATCTTAGAGCAATATCAGTAGAAAATCTGCTAATATGTAAGGGTTTATATGCAGCCACTTTTGAGCTATCAAATACCGATTGATGATAATTTTCCTAGCTGTCCTGATGTCTCCATTGATGGGATGAAAGGTTCTTTTCTCAGCTGCCCATCTATCTTAGATATCAATTCTAGTGCAGGCAAAAAGGTGTAATGTGAGTTTGTTTCTTTATGTTGTAGATGAAGTAAGATTGCTGGATTACATGACCAGCGAAAAGGCAGAGAGGCCCCTATCATCACAATCAGAAATGACATTAAAAAGGAAAAGGGTACAAATTGAGGCTGAAGCAGGTTCAAATGCCTGCCACCGTGACGGGGATGAATATAATGATGATATTGAAGATATTCAGATATCAGAGGAACAATATAGGTGCTTGCTAGGGGAGCACCTTGATAAGCGCAGGAAAGCTTATTTGAAAGATGCCATTGCATCTAGACTGACTGCTAAACAACCTTTTTATGAAGCTAAATCTGCCTCTTGTCTTGATTTGGGTGGGGGACTAATTTTTCAGATTCCTCCATTTTATGATGAACTAGCTGCTTCTCTTAATTTACCAGATTCAGCTTCTATTGAGATTGATGAATCGATCCTGAGTGGGCAACTTAACTCTAGAGATCTTATGGCTGTAATATCTTCGGATCCCAGAGCTAGGATTTGGGGAATTGGAGAACTTGGAAGTGGCTTTGCTTCAAAGTCATACGAGCAACAAAAACAAGGAATATCTGGAGACATGTACCCATTGCAAGTTTTTGATGCCGCGTCAGTTGAACCTGTATTGTCCCCAATGCATGAAGATGATGCTGAGGTTATGCAGGAAGTTCACTTTGAGAACAAAATTCTTGAAAGAGGCGATGGCTATGAGGTGTGCCAAGTTGCATCACAAGAAAGATACAAGTGCTTCTGTTATTATGTGTTTTGCTTAGTCTCCACGTTGTGTTGCATCATCCAAGTGTAATCGTGCAGGTTATCCAACGACGTATACCAAAAAGAGATTCAATAAGGAGAAACCCAGATACTATGGCTCGAGAAGACGGTGAAAAAATAAGCAAGTGTTGGTCGAATTTGGTTCGCAAAGATCTTCCCAGACACTTCAAGCATTTCATGACTTATCAAAAGAAGCAAAAGGAAATGAAGAAGTTTGCAGATTTTTGCCAGCGTGAGGTAATTGGACCCATAAATAATACAAAATGTGAAGACTACAAATCATACAAAATGTTTCTCTATTTTCTGAGTATGCATATTGACAAAATTTTCATCTGGTCTTCTGGTTCAAATCCCACTAGCAATTTTTCAAGTGACTTGATGAAGCTAATCAAATTGCTACAATAGGTCCCTCTCAATACAAGGAGATAATCCTAAGGCACTGCATAGTTTTTTTTCCCAGGTCAAGTCTAGAAACATGCGGTTGGTAAAGATGATGAAAGCTGCTGCTCTTCGCACACGGAAGCAGCTTTCCAGAGACATGGTGATTTTTTGGAAGAGAATTGACAAAGAACAGGTATAAAAATAGAACCTAGTCTTTTTTCTCTCTTAATACACATAGGGGAGTTGCTTGAAATATATTCTTTTTGTGTATGTAAAAGTCGGTAGTAGTAGAGGTTTTATGCATTTCACATATGGGGTGTTCAACCAAGTGAGCCGAGAGTCTTAGATACATCGATCGCTATGTTCTAATTTGCCTTCTCAACTTCACATAATACTTGCATGCTGGCAGATGTATTGTATGTTACGTGTTTTCTGGAGTTTACATGCTTTTACAGAGTGTGAGTTGTTTACGCTCTTCATAATTATATACTGACAAGTCATACCTATGGCTTTATAGGCTGAGATCAAGAAGAGAGAAGAGAAGGATGCTGCAGATGCTTTGAAGCGTGAAGAAGAGATGCGTGAAGCACGCAGACAACAGCAGCGTCTCAATTTCTTGCTTACCCAAACTGAGCTGTACAGCCATTTCATGCAAAATAAGCAGGCTTCCCAAAACAAGTCGGCTTTGCAAGCAGGCTCAGAACAATCAACCGTATTGCTAGATAGCAATGCTCCGTTAGATGCAATAGAGGCTGCTGAGCTGGAGGCTTTGAAAGAGCAAGCATTGCAGGCTGCTAAGATGGCTGCAAGTGAGCAACAAGACATAATAAACATGTTTGATGAAGAGTGTCTTAGGCTCCGGCAGGATGATGGGCCAACAGAAGACCCTGGAAATGACATAGACTTGCTTAATCCGTAAGAATTTTTTTTCCATCAGCACAGACAGTTTATTGCTATATGTTTCACCTGCATATCTTTTTTACATTCAACAGATCTACAATGCCAACTTCTTCATCTGTCCAGCAACCACGGCTGTTCCATGGAATTCTTAAGGAATATCAGCTAAAAGGGCTTCAATGGCTTGTCAATTGCTATGAGCAGGTAGCTTATGTTGTCAGTGTTTCAGTCCTAGCTATTGCGATTATAACGTTTAGCTGCTCATTTTTAAATCTTTTCTTAAACAGGGGCTAAATGGTATTCTAGCAGATGAAATGGGGCTTGGTAAAACGATTCAGGCCATGGCATTTCTTGCCCATCTTGCAGAGGTTGGTTCTTTCCTTCTTGACTTCTAAGCCCCTCACAAGTGCACGGTTCTTGATTTTTGGTCTAATCATTATTTTACAATCAGGACAAGAATATCTGGGGACCCTTTTTAGTGGTTGCACCTGCTTCAGTCTTGAGTAATTGGGCAGACGAGGTCAATCGCTTCTGTCCACAATTGAAGATTTTACCATACTGGGGTGGTTTACAAGAACGGGCAGTGCTTCGGAAGAATATAAATCCAAAGAGACTTTATCGAAGGCAGGCTTTCCATCTTTCAATGCTTCATCGATGACATTTACTCAGTTATAGTCTCATAGACGTGTGCTTTCATTTGCAGGGAGGCGAGTTTTCACATCTTAATTACAAGCTACCAATTACTTGTGTCTGATGAGAAATATTTTAAACGTGTGAAGTGGCAGTATATGGTTCTCGATGAAGCCCAAGCAATCAAAAGTGCAAACAGGTGACATGTTTAGTGGTCTTTTTTGGTCTTCATCATCCACATACTTACCATATGCTTGGCGATTTCCAGTGTGAGGTGGAAAACCCTGTTGAGCTTCAACTGCAGAAACCGCCTACTTCTCACAGGCACCCCCATTCAAAACAATATGGCAGAACTTTGGGCACTTTTGCATTTTATCATGCCTACACTTTTCGACAGCCACGAACAGTTCAATGAGTGGTTCTCTAAAGGGTAATTCCTGCGTAGCTGTTCTCTATCAACTTGTTCGCATTAAACTGAGGAAGATTTTGCCTTAGATATGGTGTTATTTAATCCATGCTTATGAGGTTCTGGTCTTGTATCTTATTGCAGAATTGAAAGCCATGCTGAACATGGTGGTACATTAAATGAGCATCAACTAACTAGACTGGTGAGTTGCTCTTGTAAAGGATGATTTGTTGCAATGCATTTGCTACATAAACTATGTTGACTTGGTTTTGATCTCTTACGCCAGCACGCAATCTTGAAGCCATTCATGTTACGGCGTGTAAAAAAGGATGTCATAACAGAGTTGTCCAACAAGACAGAAGTAGTAGTGCCATGTTTTTTGAGTTCCCGACAAGAAGCAATCTATCAAGCTATAAAAAACAAGATTTCTCTTTCTGACCTTTTTGATGGAAGCCATATGAATGATCTTATGAATATCGTGATACAACTAAGGAAGGTTGGCTTTCTTGTAACACTGATTATTTTTCTGAAAATGTCTGTTTACGTTTTTAACTTCTCCATGTAGCATTGTATCTAACAACCGGTTCTAATTACAGGTTTGTAATCATCCAGAGTTATTTGAAAGAAATGAAGGCCATGCATTTTTCCACTTTGCTCAATTTTCAAATTCTCTTCTTCCACCACCTTTTGGAGAGCTAGAGGACATACATTTTGCAGGGAGCCATAATCCAATAACTTGCAAGGCAATTTTTACACATCTACTTTATTTTTTTGCATGATTTTATTGTTTATTGGCAGTTCTGATTTTATGATCAGCAGATTCCCAGACTTGTATACCGCAATGGAATGGAATGCCTGCCAACATGGTGTTCAGGATCACCTCAGGGATTTCAAGAAAAATGGCTGGGGAACCTGCTAAATGTCTATTCTTCACACAACATCTATGATTCAGTGTTTCCCTCCCATGACAGATGTGGGATTGATAATGGTGTTTCTAGTGGTACTTTTGGGTTTACTAGATTGTTGGGTCTTTCACCCTCAGAAGTTGCATATATGGCCAAATCTTCTTATTTAGAGAGGTGGCTATTTGATTTAGAACAATCTGAGCGGGCTTCGATCAACACCATGACACAGTTGTTTACGGATGAAATCGGAGAAGAGAAAACTAGGGCTGTCACGCGCCTCTTAGTTTCTTCCAAGTCAGCATCCTCCATTTTGTCGGAAAAGCTGCCAGCTGGCCTGCCATGTGCCCCTTTCGAGGCATTGATAACTACTGTCCGGGAAAAGTTTCTTGCTAGTATCCGCGTTTTACGAGCTGTATATGCATTTATTCCTCCTGTCTCTGCACCACAGGTTGGTAAATGCATCTTTAATCGCGTGAATATTTCTGCACTGTCTATCCTGATTTTTTCTGTGTGTATACAGATAGAAGTAGTTTGTTCAGACCGTTCTTTTGCATATCAGAGATTGGAAGAGTTGCATAACCCCTGGGTGAAGAAAATGTTGGTTGGCTTCTCCCGTACATCTGAGTATAATGGTCCATCAATACCTCCTACATGCGATATGGTGGAGGAACGGTGTAGGAAAGTCCAACAACCACTTCTTGCAATACCATTTCGAGTATTCGGTTCTGCACTCCCATTACAGAGCTTTGATTTTGCCAAAACACTGACAGTAAGTTGGAAGAAACTTATATATGTATGGTTGTTGTCCAACTCTTCTTGTTTAATGACTTTTTGCGTTTGCAGGATTCAGGAAAGCTACAAGCTTTGGATCGTCTCCTTCGGCGGTTACGTGCAGAAAACCATAGAGTGCTTGTGTTTGCACAAATGACAAAGATGCTTGATATCCTAGAGGTACCACATTAATGCGTTTTTTATGCATTAGACACAACAAATGCTGTTCGATTTTGTGGAGATGATGTCTTGAATGTTATTGTGATATGACAATACAGGACTACATGAATTATCGAAAATATAGGTATCTGCGGCTTGATGGCTCATCTACAATTATGGATCGGCGAGATATGGTCAAAGATTTCCAGCACAGGTATGTAACTTGTGTATCTTCCTTTTTCTTGGTTAGGTTAAGCGATGGAAAACTTAGTTGGCAGCTGATTTTTGTGCAGATCTGATATCTTCGTCTTTCTATTGAGTACGCGTGCGGGGGGGCTGGGAATCAATTTGACTGCTGCAGATACTGTCATTTTTTATGAAAGTGACTGGAATCCTACAATGGACTTGCAAGCCATGGATAGAGCCCATCGGCTTGGCCAGACTAAGGAGGTATCTTTTATACTCTGCTATGTGCATTTGCTGATGTAATAGAAAACTGATATCATTGTTATTGATGCATTGGTTATTTAGGTGACTGTGTACAGGTTAATTTGCAAGGGGACCGTTGAAGAGAAAATTGTTAAGCGTGCCAACCAAAAGAATACAGTCCAACAACTTGTTATGACAGGAAATCAATCCCAAGATGTTTTTGAGGCAGATGAAGTGGTATCATTGTTGCTGGATGATGCTGAGCTGGAACAAAAATTAAAACGGCAGTCAACAGATCAACAATCAGTATGTGACTAACAGAAGGTCATCTCTTGAACGTTTCTGGCAAAAAGTAACGTGTATGTGAGTTTATTGATGCAGAAACGGAAGAAAGGCTGGGGCATGTCGGGTGGATTAAAAGCAATACAGATGGATGCGGAGGGCGGCTTATGCATTACTGAGATACCAAATGATGTTAATGGAGGGTTTGTTGAAGGCGAACTACAACCTGGTACAGGAAAAGCAGCTGCTGTCGAAAATGGAGGAAGTAAACGAAAAGCTTCTAGAAAGGTATTCCGTTCTTATCCATCTATTGTTTAATATTAGTGCTTACGTGTACCATCTAAGCAGAGGCAAAGTACCGAGGGAAGGCCTCCCAAGCCAACTAAAGCAAACAAAATGGCAAAAGAAAAGAATGCTCCAAGGGAATCCCAAAAGCAAGGTGTGCTGAAGGACGTGCAGCCCAAAAAAGAAATAGCATCACGGACCCCTCGAAAGAGGGGGAAAGGCAAGAATGACACAACTTTAAACAGTACTCTTGATACATCAAACGGCTCTTAAGAATTAGCAAGGAAAGATTTCTGTACTGAGCCAATGCTAAGACATCGGGCCAGTCGATACAGTCCTCCCTTTTGATATAATCTGGAAGTTACTCAATTTGGCTGCCTGTTGATTACATTTTTAGGCAGTCTCAAGTCTTCCTACGTCTGCTGTGGCTTGTTAATGCAAAGGCACAGCACATTACTATACTATCTTGTAAAATGTTCAAAATTGGGGCTGCCTGATGTATTTGGCCCGATTTTTCCTGTATGGCGAAGAAAGAGAATGTATATTATAGTAGGTCCCTGTAATATTCATTCAGTCGGCAAATTTTCTTAGCTGGCTGACAGGACCATTTTCTCCAAGGTGCTGTTGTGTTGTTTCACTTGCATTGTTATTGTGACATGACCTGACCACGTAACAAGGTACAGTTTGCTGCTGGCAAATATCAAACAGGTAAGACCTGGACAACATTGAGAACTGAAAGTTAAAAATGAACAAACTGCGAAACAATAGGAAGGCAAGAAAAGAATAATTTGATGGTGCGTGCGGCCCAAGTCAAGTCAACCCAAAGTTAACCTGATGAAATAAAAAAGGTTACGGTGTTGGCGAAATGGTACAGGAGTCCTCAAGTACCCTTGTTTAAATGCGTGAGATCTAGTGTATACTATACTTGCCTTTGTTCCGAGTACTCTTCCTGGTTCAAAACGAACTAAAAAGATAGCTGAAATGGTTTGAGACATGGTAATCGAGCTATGACAAGGTGCTTGGCATGACACTTGAATAATCTATAAGTATCCACAAGAATATTTCTAAGCTGAATTGAGTGTTGTGGCTCAGATTTGCTATTGTAGATTATAATCCTTGTGACTAAGATTCTCAAGATTTCTAGAAAGACAAAGGAGCGGTCTGAGATGAATAAGTAAATCTCAAAACTCTGATTGTATCATTGCAAAACTTAGCTTTTTAATGATGAAATGACAAAAGAAGTAGCATACCCAACAACGCACATGTTAATGCTGCAAGTCATTGGTGACATATATGGTAACACTAAACGGCTAATATGCAATGTAGAACATATTTGTAGAATAGAATCTGAGATAGCTTTTGCATCTCAGCCATGAAGCATCATCTAAAGATTTGGACAAGGGCGCTATTGAAATCCTAGGTCCACCAGGGATTTTGTGCACATCTTGAATATTGGCCATGGAAACAAGTAAACTTCAAAGTGGATTTGTTTATTCCACCCACATAAATCGAAAATTCCTCACAAGCCACCAATTTGTAGCTCAATAGTTCATGTTGTAAAATATACCAGGGATTTCGTGCACATCTTGAATATTGGCCATGGAAAAAAGTAAACTTCAAAGTGGATTTGTTTATTCCACCCACATAAATTGAAAATTCCTCACAAGCCACCAAATTGTAGCTCAATAGTTCATGTTGTTAAATAGAGTTAATCTCTAAGAATACCTAGTTAGATTTAAATAACTTGAGTAACTCTAGACTTGGATATTCAGGAGCAAAATGTTTGTTGAACCATGATGGCCAATGTTCCTATGTGAACAAACTACAAGTGATGTTTGATGCACTTGATATGTATTCTTTTTTCACAATATATGTCTACATGCATCACATGTTATTATGCTATGTCAACTTGTTGGAATAGAAATTTAGAATTCACTCCATTTCACCATGTTATTGCCTGCAGTCATGAACGCCGACATAACCTAGACTCGACGATGTTGAAGGTTAGCAGGAATCTTGACAGTTTGCTTCCAAACCAAATTCTTGCTATTTCGATGTGACATACCTGTTTGGAAAAAAGTTGCTGGTGCTCTGCCACTTGTTGCTCCAGAGCCTATTGAAGGGCGCATGTGGTTCTCTCACCAAAGTGTTCACGAGCACAGGCTCGTGAACTCTATGTATAAGCTGCTCGTTAACGGTGATATCCTTCCGCCATCCACTAAGTAGTCCCTTTAGCTCCCACCTCCTAGTTGGAGACATATGTGGACGTGGGCTTGGGATAAACTACTTCATCCTAAGGTGACTGTGTTGTGGTGACAGATTCTCCATAGATGCCCTCGTGTCAATGTGCTTGTCGACAGATTTGATCCTCGAGTGTTAGCACTTTGCCCACTGTGCAAGCAAAGGGGCAAGACTATTGAGCACTGTTTCTTTTTGTGTGACCACCGCCAGCCAGTTTGGTCTTGGCTGCTTTCTCTTTTTCATGCGACATTGATAGGTCAGCAAGTGCTCTTGGCTATTCATCCGGATACTTGGAATAAGCTGCAATGTCAAGCCTTTCACTTGGCATCAGGATGGTTGTTGTGGTCTATCTAGAAACATAGAAGATTGTGTGTTTTTAAGGGCTCGGATACTCCTCCTGCTATTGTCCTTCAGGACGCTCAAGATAGAATTGCTCTACATTTTGCTTGCTCCTGTCAAGCGGCAGTTGAACTTTGAGACTTATTTGAGTGTGTTGTCTTATGCATAGACTGATGGTCCTACTCAGCGGATCATGATTGTCCTCTGAGATTTTTATCCTGTCTGTGCAGTTGTATCTGTTTTTGGCTTGGACTTTCAATATAGTTTGACGTCCTTCAAGAGATAAAAACATGATGATAATAAGGAATTAGTATGAAAGCCGTCAACACACCCACAAAATGATCCAATCGAGGATAGGAGATTTTGCTAAACCTCCTTATTAGATTCTGCTCAATGCTTAAAAACTATGCATCAATGTTTTGCTCATATTTTCCTCAGCTTGTGTGTCTTCTGTCAATAAGAATGTTTGTATGTCCTCTGTCAATGACACTGTCGTCAACCATATTTTTACATTTGTCTATTATTCGGTTAGTGGATAGTTCATTGGGTTAGCAATTAAGAGATTTTGTGTTCAAGGCTTTGGGGTCCTCATGGATGGATTATTTATCTATCTAGCCCACGATATGGAATATTCTTGCCCATGATATGGCATTCGGCTCGAACAGCCGGGAATCTTCCCAAGCTTCTCTGGCCCTAGCACTAATAACCAACAGGAGCGGGTCAACAGCGTTACTTGGTACTTGCCAAGTCAGGTCAAATGTCAAAGAATTGACTAGATCTGTGGAAGGAGTTCCGGCTATATGGATAAAAAGGCGCGACTTCCGAATCCAAAGAAGCTTCAAATTTCTCGCCCAGAATAGCTCTTCCGGAGCTGGAAATCTCCTAAAAAACTGTCAAATTTTTCATCTAAGACACAGAATGGACAGATTGGTAAAGGTGGAGCCACCGGAGGTATTTTTTGGAGCAGAGGATTTCGAAAAGGAGATCCGGCTTTGCAATCTGATGCATACCATGCCAGTGGCTGTGAAGCTCTCGTTTGAAGAAGGCCATGGCTACTCCGTCAATCCAGCCTTCACCATTTTGCCCCCTTTGGGATCTGCCACTGTGCAAATTACAAAAATCCTCCACACCAATTCTGTATTTCGCCATGACTTGCTCATTGCTCAGTCTTTGGCTCTTCCTGGTTCTGCTAATCTGCCCCTTTCTTCCGTTGAACGGCTTTTCCATTCCAAGAAGAAATTGACCTACTTGGATGCCACAATTGAAATCTCTTCTTTCAGTTCCTTCCCTCCAATCTTTCAATCTGCCACTCCAGATCATTTTGGAGCTTTTACTCGACCCTGTCTCAGAAAAAGCTTTGTGGGTTCATGCATGATTCCTTTACCAATTCATTGTGGAGCTTTCGTGAAGGCCTTGAGACCTTTGCTTAGCCTTTTAACTTCCAAATGAGACAAAACTGGTCTATTCCTCTTCTCTATTAGCCCCTTTGATTTCCTCTAGCGTCTAGAGCTTTTTTTTTTTTTTTTTTTTTTTTTTTTTGTTAAGAAAAACTCAATTTCAACAACATTGGTATCAACAAAAAAGAAAAGTTGTAAACCACCATATGGTAGAGATGAGAATTTGTCCTTGTTGAGTTTTATGCCGAGTCGTATGCCATTCTATTAGCAAGTGTGCTTCGCAACTTGTTGGTTAGCCAACTGTGAATACCTGTTGATGGGGAAAGGCAACCACAATGACTTGCCCCTCAACTTAATGAAGAAACAAAATGCAAAATCACATGGCATCTCTTCCCCCTCATGTGAGTAAGAACGGAATCTTCTACCCGGTGCATTAGAGGGTCATAAACCTATGAGAAAATGAATACGCGAGGAAAACTTAAGACACTATGATACAGAATGCAACTACAAAAACTAATGGGCAAGCAAGAGTACAAGACGAGAACAAGAGCAAGAACTAGATACGACAGAACATACTCGCCACTTGGTAATGTGCAAGAGTGGCACTTTGTCGGCAGGCATGCATGAGAGCCACTTAGTATGGGAATCTAATTGATACTTAGATTATCTAACTAAACATATATAATGCTGCTAGATTGATTTTCTTCTCATATTCTTTTTCTTTTTCTATTCCATTGACACCTCAACATTTTTGTGCGCAACACTTCCTTAAATATTTTCACATGTCTCTTATAGCTCTTTTTTCGTATAACTATGAAGCCACGTATAATTTTTCGGAGCAAAGACAACCCGAATCCTGTCTATATTGCTTTGGAGACTAACTTATGGAAGAGCATAAAGCGCGTGCATTATAGTTTGCCACCCCCGAGGTCATGGGTTCAAGTATGGCCAACACGGTCTAGTAATGGGGACAATAATAAGCTAGAGACTCTAAATCAATATCTTGATCGCAGATTGCCTCTGGTGTTTGGTGACAAGGAAATCTACATTTGAATATAGGGAATATTTTAAAAATGCCCTTCTATTTTGATGCATTTATTAAAATACCCCTGTATTTCAGATATTTATCAAAATGCTCCTTTCAATACCTCTTCCCTTTGCATCACAGATCTGATCGTTTTGCAGACCTATAACCAGTGCAATTCTTTTTGGCTCTTCCAGCAAGTCTTTGATCTTCTTCCTACATGCCTCCTACTTCAAATTGCGTGAGAAGTAAGCCCAATCATATCATAGAAGTAGTCTTGCCGCAGCAATTCTCGGCTCTCCACATGCAACTAAGACCCATAAATCTATTTTCTAACCAATCTTATATGCATAAAGCTAATGATCTTTCCGATTTGTTGTTGCAGAGAAATGCATATTAAACAGCAAAATACATCAACCTACTGTGCTCAGAATTTATCAGACAACAAGCAAAATTGCAATTGGGGCTTCGACGGACCTCAATACGACATCAAAGATCTATTCGGAAGGTAAACAAAAATCTCCGCTATAGCACCACAATTGTAACAAGATGGACAATTTCTCTGCTCAATTAAAACTTGATTGAAATCCAATCTTGAACTATGATTTAGCTTTGTTTGAGGGCAGGAATCGGTTGAATTCACATTGGGCGAATAGTGGAGTATTGATCTTTAGGATTACTTTCACATCTTACAGATCATGCATACTTTTGATATATAGAACGAGAGAGGGGCATTTTGATAAATGTCAGAAATAGAGGGGTATATTGATCCCGGGGACTTCACCATTAAGAACCCGTATAGACCAACTTCGTGACTGGTATGGGGTTTTTTAATTGGCAAAGGAGTCCGTAGACGGGCGGGATGGTTGTACGGAAAAACTTATTCCACAGCAGTACTCCAAACGTTAGGGGTAGTGGTGGTTACCATATGTGCTACAAGGGCTAGGACTTTTCTTATGGTGTCCAGTATATGTATGGGAAAGGGTATATGGATTGCTAGTTGGGACTGGAATACATGTACGGATAAGGGGCCAAAAATTAAAATTCATATGTACGTATGGTTGGGGGGTTTCGCCCGCAAAAAGCCGTATACAGGGGGGTTTCAGTCGACCCCTTGCACGCACATGCCATATGCTCTATATAAAGGGGTGAAGCCCCCGGGATATTGATAAATAAATCAAAATACAGGGGCATTTTTAAAATTTTCCCTTGAATATATGGGTTCTGACAATATTGAACAAGACGAGGTGGAGATGGATGGAACACACAAGAGCACACCATTTCATGCAAAAAATTAAGAATATTTCGTCCTATCGAGTTCTTAGGGGAGCTGGAATAGAATTTACTTGGAAAGAGTATCCCACACTGAAGCAGTCCAAGTTGCCAGAAATGTACACAAAACTGCCCATGCCATGGAAGTGGATGTACTAGATGTAACGAGCTGAAGAATTCGATGTAACACCTGAATTCGTATAAAAAATCCAGTGATTTCATTGCTCATGCAATGTCTTGTAAATTAAATGCCAAATGATGAATATAAATGACATATTTGAATGACTCAATGTGCATAAGTCTAATCTTAATTACTATTCAACTGTTGTCGGGAAGATCGCCGTCTTCTCCAGCATATTGTTATAAAAAATGCCTTGTCATAGTATTGAAAATGTTCATGACCACTATCATTTTAAGGATTGTCATTATCTAAATTCCATTTGCAGTTCACCAAAATACCAATTAATTGCTCAAAAGATTTGCCATCGCGATCTTCACAATCATTTCAACAACTCCTTTCCTTCAACTTTTACTCAATCAAGAACTTGGGAAGGACCCTTTGAATGTAATTTCAGACAGACTATAATTTTCTTGCATTTTTTTCTGCAATAAAATGCCAACTTCTGCTCAAGCCCAACCATTTTTTGCTGCATCCTTATGGGTAGCGTGCAACCTATTTCGTACTGAATTAGAATTCCAAATTTCTCAAAGCAATTAAGGTTTTTCTATTATGCATGTTTTTTTCTTGGATATGTGAAATTTTGAACTCAACAGTAAATAAATCAACCTCAATACTATCCTAAGACCTCAATACTATCTCAAGCCATATCTAATAGCAACATTTCAAACACACATGCTAGTGACAAAAAGATTTGCAAAAATTCTTCAAGACTGTTTCAGCAAGAGTAAACTAACCATTTGTGGATGAGATCCTAACCTAGTCCAATGTTTCCTATCGTTGTTTTACAGGTAGCAATGATTGCGAATGCTAATTGTCACAATCCGTATTCTTTTGGACCTTAACATTGTTTGCTGTTGATTGTTTTGCTACCAACTCAGCAATGATGTAGCCATCTTTAATAGCGAGGGAGAATCCTATTGGTAGGAGTAACTATTAAATGATTAGCTTAAGCACCTCCCTACTAGACATAAAATATTGAAGCAACCCTCTTTTCAACATAGCTCTGATCCTTCTGGCATAGGGTAAAAGATGCGGTCGAGAAGTTGGTTGCCTTACTGGGATTTTCCAGTGTTTAATCCCCTGGGTAGGCATAGACTTTGTTATATTCTTTAGTTGAAAAAGAATTTCAAAAAACTTGCAGAATTTAGTATTCTTCTTCTTTGTCTCTTCATTCACTTACGTAAGCCTACGTTATTGCTGACTTGTGTTTTGCACTTTTTGAACTGACGTGTGCATCTGCTCCAATATATTTATCAACGATATCACAGGTGAGCATCTACCCCTTGAAGCTTTAAACTATGTAACACGTGAATTCTAACTATGGAGGACGTTGTTACAAGTATTGAATGCGAATATAGCTAAGGAATTTGATCAACGTTGGAAATTATTAGCGGATCATTGCATAGGTTAGGAACCAATGCTTCTTTTTTTTTTGTTCGTGGATTTTTTCTCCGCCGCCAATTAAGTTGCTTCTAATTTGACACGTATTATAGAGGTTTCTCCGCTGCCTTTTTTTGGGGTCTGCCATTAATAATAACAGTAATGATCTGTCCTTTTCATAATCAGATCTTGCCTAATCAAATCTTGCTGGCTGAGACATCCTGGCAATTTCCTATTGTGGATTTGTTGAAGCTCTGGTTTCCTCGATAAATCCTGTGGGATCAATGTTTCCTTAGCAACGCAGACGCCAAATGGAAACTTATCTCGGTATTAGATGCTCTGCGATCAACAAGAAGCTTTGCTACCAATCAATGGAATTGCGACAGGGTCCACATATTCCGATAATGTATATGAAGCCAAAAGCAGAGCTATGGCTACCTTGATAAACCTGTAGCGCAGGCCAATATATTCTTTTGTCGGAATCCCTTCTTCCACGTATTGCACGACAGGTTTACCTTGATAAGTTTCGGTTTGGCTTCTGCGTTGCTAAGGGTTTCTTGTGAAGAAAAAATCGACAAGTATTTATCTATCCACTTCAGAAGACTATGGCTGATACTTGCAAAACCGCAGACTATAGTTCCCCTTCACAAATTTAGACAATAAATCATAGCACTGAGCTTGATCCGACAGACTGGAGTTCAACTTCACAAAGTTAGCGAAAAAAATTCACAGCGCAAATCGGCTGCCAGTAGTTCGCCATATCCAACTTCTACTACATCTTCTGGTGCCATCCACCATAGCCAGGGTTGCCAAGGGCAAGGATTTCAGCGAGCCGATGTGGCTTTAACATGACACTTCTCTCAACGTGGCTTTAACATGACACTCACTAAAAAATTCGTTAAGTCCACAAAAACCTCTGTGTATTTTTTTTGGTTCAAACATGACCGTGGTTGTTAAATAAGATGATCGCTTTTGATTGAGCAATCTAGGCAACAATCTTAAGGTTGTATTTAGCAATACTTTGAGAGAAACAACGACACACATAAGCCACAAAGAGATGGACAATAGAATAAATGCCCGTTCTAAAAAATGTCAATTACCATAACTGAGCAATTTCAAAATGACTTGAGGTTGACATCTTAAAAAACTAATAACGATTTACTAAGGACAAATGGGAAGGAATTCATGTAAGAGGCAAAGTCCTAAGTGTATGAAGTAATGCTTAATTATGTTGTTTTGTCTAATGGAATGGTAAGATTCCTAATTGTGTGCAAAAACAGAAAAATGGTAAGTCTGTATTTCGCCATGACTTGCTCATTGCCCAGTCCTTGGCTCTTCCTGGTTCTGCTAATCTGCCCATTCCAAGAAGAATTGAAATCTCTTCTTTCGGTTCCTTCCCTCCAATCTATCAATCTGCCACTCATGCATGATTCCTTTACCGATTCATTGTGGAGCTTTCGTGAAGGCCATGAGACCTTTGCTTGGTCTTTTAACTTCCAAATGAGGAAAACAAGTCCCATTTTTTTTTATCCTGCATCCAAGATTGCTCCCACTATTGATCTCCAGTTTGATATATCATTGAGACAAAAATGGTCTATTCCTCTTCTCCATTAGCCCCCTTGATTTCCTCTCCAAGGCAATTTACAGAAATATAAAAATTCCGTGGATGTTTTTCACTAGAGTCTCTAAAGAAAGAAGCAGCAGCCTTGTTTTTTTTTTATGTAAAAAAAACTCAATTTCAACAACATTGCTATCAACAAAAAAAGAACAGTTATATTTTAAGTTGTTGGGCTTATGCTAGTTTAGAGACACTGCTTAGAAAAGTATTTCCTACGCAACCACCATATGGTAGAGATGAGAATTTGTCCTTGTTGAGTTTTATGCTGAGTCGTATGCCATTCTATTAGCAAGTGTTCTTCGCAACTTGTTGGTTAGCCAAATGTGAATACCTCTTGATGGGGACAGGCAACCACAATGACTTGCCCCATCTCAACTTAATGAAGAAACAAAATGCAAAATCACATGGCATCTTTTCCCCCTCATGTGAGTAAGAACGGAATCTTCTACCCGGTGCATTAGAGGGTCATAAACCTATGAGAAAATGAATACGCGAGGAAAACTTAAGACACTATGATACAGAATGCAACTACAAAAACTAATGGGCAAGCAAGAGCACAAGACGAGAACAAGAGCAAGAACTAGATACGACAGAACATACTCGCCAGCACTTTGTCGGCAGGCATGCATGAGAGCCACTTAGTATGGGAATCTAATTGATACTTAGATTATCTAACTAAACATATATAATGCTGCTAGATTGATTTTTTTCTCATATTCTTTTTCTTTTTTCTATTCCATTGACACCTCAACATTTTTGTGCGCAACACTTCCTTAAATATTTTCAACATGTCTCTTGGAGCTCTTTTTTCGTATAACTATGAAGCCACGTATAATTTTTCGGAACAAAGACAACCCTAATCCTGTCTATATTGGTTTGCAGACTAACTTATGGAAGAGCATAAAGCGCGTGCATTATAGTTTGCCACCCCCGAGGTCATGGGTTCAAGTATGGCCAACACGGTCTAGTAATGGGGACAATAATAAGCTAGAGACTCTAAATCAATATGTTCATCGCACATTGCCTCTGGTGTTTGGTGACAAGGAAATCTACATTTGAATATAGGGAATATTTTAAAAATGCCCTTCTATTTTGATGCATTTATTAAAATACCCCTGTATTTCAAATATTTATCAAAATGCTCCTTTCAATACCTCTTCCCTTTGCATCACAGATCTGATATTTTGCAGACCTATAACCAGTGCAATTCTTTTTGGCTCTTCCAGCAAGTCTTTGATCTTCTTCCTACATGCCTCCTACTTCGAATTGCATGAGAAGTAAGCCCAATCATATCACAGAAGTAGTCTTGCTGCAGCAATTCTCGGCTCCACATGCAACTGACCCATAAATCTATTTTCTAACCAATCTTATATGCATAAAGCTAATGATCTTTCCGATTTGTTGTTGCAGAGAAATGCGTATTAAACAGCAAAATACATCAATCTACTGTGCTCAGAATTTATCAGACAACAAGCAAAATTGCAACTGGAGCTTCGAATTCTCCTCTGTAAGCTTCAACGGACCTCAATACGACATCAAAGATCTATTCGGAAGGTAAACAAAAATCTCCGCTATAGCACCACTGTTGTAACAAGATGGACAATTTCTCTGCTCAATTAAAACTTGATTGAAATCCAATCTTGAACTATGATTTAGCTTTGTTTGAGGGCAGGAATCAGTTGAATTCACATTGGGCGAATAGTGGAGTATTGATCTGCAGGATTACTTTCACATCTTGCAGATCATGTATACTTTTGATATATAGAACGAGAGAGGGGCATTTTGATAAATGTCAGAAATAGAGGGGTATATTGATAAATAAATCAAAATACAGGAGCATTTTTAAAATTTTCCCTTGAATATATGGGTTCTGACAATATTGAACAAGACGAGGTGGAGATGGATGGAACACACAAGAGCACACCATTTCATGCAAAAAATTAAAAATATTTCGTCCTACTGAGTTCTTAGGGGAGCTGGAACAAAATTTACTTGGAAATAGTATCCCACACTGAAGCAGTCCAAGTTGCCAGAAATGTACACAAAACTGCCCATGCCATGGAAGTGGATGTACTAGATGTAACGAGCTATTCAGAGATGGATACTTCTCAGGTTATAGAGATTGGAAGAGCGCATGTTCGGCGAATAGCTGAAGAATTCGATGTAACACCTGAATTCGTATCAAAAATCCAGTGATTTCATTGCTCATGCGATGTCTTGTAAATTAAATGCCAAATGATGAATATAAATGACATATTTGAATGACTCAATGTGCATAAGTCTAATCTTAATTACTATTTCAAGTGTTGTCGGGAAGATCGCCGTCTTCTCCAGCATATTGTTATTATAAAAATGCCTTGTCATAGTGTTGAAAATGCTCATGACCACTATCATTGTAAGGATTGTTATTATCTAAATTCCATTTGCAGTTCACCAAAATACCAATTAATTGCTAGAAAGATTTGCCATCGCGATCTTCACAATCATTTCAACAACTCCTTTCCATCAGGTTTTACTCAATCAAGAACTTGGGAAGGACCCTTTGAATGTAATTTCAGACACATTATAATTTTCTTGCATTTTTTTCTGCAATAAAATGCCAACTTCTGCTCAAGCCCAACCATGTTTTGCTGCATCCTTATGAGTAGCGTGCAACCTATTTCGTACTGAATTAGAATTCCAAATTTCTCAAAGCAATTAAGGTTTTCCTTTTATGCATGTTTTTTTCTTGGATATGTGAAATTTTGAACTCAACAGTAAATAAATCAACCTCAATACTATCCTAAGACCATTATGCTTAAAAGATCTCAAGCCATATCTAATAGCAACATTTCAAACACACATGCTAGTGACAAAAAGATTTGCAAAAATTCTTCAAGATTGTTTCAGCAAGAGTAAACTAACCGTTTGTGGATGAGATCCTAACCTAGTCCAATGTTTCTTATCGTTGTTTTACAGGTAGCAATGATTGCGAACGCTAATTGTCACAATCCGTATTCTTTTGGACCTTAACATTGTTTGCTGTTAATTGTTTTGCTACCAACTCAGCAATGATGTAGCCATCTTTAATAGCGAGGGAGAATCCTATTGGTAGGAATAACTATTATAATGGTCGGAATAACTAGACATAAAATATTGAAGCAACCCTGGCATTATATTGGAGGAACCAAGTTATCTCCAATCTTTTCAACATAGCTCTGATCCTTCTGGCATAGGGTAAAGATGCGGTCGAGAAGTTGGTTGCCTTACTGGGATTTTCCAGGGTTTAATCCCTTGGGTAGGCATAGACTTTGTTATATTCTTTAGTTGAAATAGAATTTCAAAAAACTTGCAGAATTTAGTATTCTTCTTCTTTGTCTCTTCATTCACTTACGTAAGCCTACGTTATTGCTGACTTGTGTTTTGCACTTTTTGAACTGACGTGTGCATCTGCTCCATATATTTATCAACGATATCACAGGCGAGCATCTACCCCTTGAAGCTTTAAACTACCTAACACGTGAATTCTAACTATGGAGGACGTTGTTACAAGTATTGAATGCGAATTTAGCTAAGGAATTTGATCAACGTTGGAAATTATTAGCGGATCATTGCATAGGTTAGGAACCAATGCTTGTCTACACATATATAATCGAGTCTCTCATTTTTCTTTTTTTTTTTTGTTCGTGGAAGTATTTTTTCTCCGCCGCCAATTAAGTTGCTTCTAATTTGACACGTATTATAGAGGTTTCTCCGCCTCCTTTTTTTGGGGGGGGGGGTCCGCCAGTATTAATCATAACAGCTGTATCTGTCCTTTTCATAATCAGATCTTGCCTAATCAAATCTTATCGGCTGAGACATCCTGGCAATTTCCTGCTGTGGATTTGTTGAAGCTCTGGTTTCCTCGATAAATCATGTGGGATCAATGTCTCCTTAGCAACGCAGAGGCCAAACGGAAACTTATCTCGGTATTAGATGCTCCGCGATCAACAAGAAGCTCTGCTACCAATCAATGGAATTGCGACAGGGTCCACATATTCCGACAATGTATATGAAGCCAAAAGCAGAGCTATGGCTACCTTGATAAACCTGTAGCGCAGGCCAATATATTCTTTTGATGTATCGGAATCCCTTCTTCCATGTATTGCACGACAGGTTTACCTTGATAAGTTTCGGTTTGGCTTCTGCGTTGCTAAGGGTTTCCTGGGAAGAAACAATCGACAAGTATTTATCTATCCACTTCAGAAGACTATGGCTGATACTTCCAAAACCGCAGACTATAGTTCCCCTTCACAAATTTAGACAATAAGTCATAGCACTGAGCTTGATCCGACAGACTGGAGTTCAACTTCACAAAGTTAGCGAAAAAAATTCACAACGCAAATCGGCTGCCAGTAGTTCGCCATATCCAACTTCTACTGCATCTTCTGGTGCCATCCACCATAGCCAGGGTTGCCAAGGGCAAGGATTTCAGCGAGACGATGTGGCTTTAACATGACACTTCTCTCAATGTGGCTTTAACATGACACTCACTAAAAAATTCGTTAAGTCCACAAAAACCTCTGTGTATTTTTTTTGGTTCAAACATGACCGTGGTTGTTAAATAAGATGATCGCTTTTGATTGAGCAATCTAGGCAACAATCTTAAGGTTGTATTTAGCAATACTTTGAGAGAAACAACGACACACATAAGCCACAAAGAGATGGACAATAGAATAAATGCCCGTTCTAAAAAATGTCAATTACCATAATTGAGCAATTTCAAAATGACTTGAGGTTGACATCTCAAAAAACTAATAACGATTTACTAAGGACAAACGGGAAGGAATTCATGTAGGAGGCAAAGTCCTAAGTGTAGGAAGTAATGCTTAATTATGTTGTTTTGTCTAATGGAATGTTAGATTCCTAATTGTGTGCAAAAAACATTATTAAATGGGAGAGTTCTTTTCCAACATTAACACAACCAATAAATGGAAAAAGTAAAATGAATTGGTACGATCATAATCCGAGTCTGCTCTGGTGATCCTATCCTATTCTATCTTATCTTGAAGGTGTCAGAGATGAATATCGGTGTGACAGAAACAGCTTTTTATTGACTTCCTTCTCGAAAATCTAATCCAAAACATGGTGCCTCAGGAAACAATCGGCAGCCTTTGCAGCTTTCTGCACCAGAATGATGCATCAACTAGATATACCATGCTCTCTCATTCTGCTCCAAAACAACAATTTGCCAATCCAAATGAGGTGGACAGAGTATCGGATTTCATAGCAGAAACGAGCAATGGGATGCTGCCGTTTTACAATTGTTTTACAACTACTTACACCTCCAACAAATGGGCCGTCTTATCTTCCCATCCAGACGAGGATAGAATATTTCGGCCAGCCGTCAGCGCATCTTTTATCGAATAGTTAGTCTTCTGTGGCTAAACTCAGGGCAAACATTATCACGTTTGCAAATTTTGGCGCAGTCAAGAGCGTGAAGGGCAACGAATTTTTCACTCATAGCAGAAAAAGATATAGGTGAGTCTAATTCCGTGATTAATCTCACTTATAATATAATATAGCAGATGAAGATAAGAAGTGCTGCTACGCGTGAAATCAAAGAAAAAGCAGGGGATTCGAAGACAAATTCGGAAATAGGGGGCATTACCTTATATGAAGTTTGCTTGCAGTCTTAGTGAGTCTTAGCGAATTGAAAAAATTGGGCGATCTAAGCATATTTATACCCAGAGAGATCCACAGTAAATGTTATACGCGAATTGATCCATAAAAATCTTCCTAAACCTATTTATACCCAGAGAGATCCACAGTAAATGTTACACGCGAATTGATCCATAAAAATCTTCCTAAATCCAGGCAACATATTGGAACCACTACAAAATTTCCACGTGCAGAAAGAGAGAGATGCAATCTAATATATCTGACAGAATCAGGGATGAATCATCGTTCTGACAGAATTAGGGATGAATCATCGTTCTTACATATGAATCATGGTGAATCATCATGCTTACATCACGGGGGACCAGCTGTCTCAACAGTCCAGGATGCCATCTCTAAAATAGCCATTTCTGTGTTTACTTAATACTTACTCCCTGTGTCTAGGACCCAAATCTGCTTTTCTGGTCTTGTCCAGAAGGTCCTTTTCGTCCAAAGTCCTTCTGATCCTGTTGCAAATCCACCCTTTCAATTGCATTACTCTTATTCGCAGAGCTTTTCTGGTCTGCCCAAATTGCAATATTGCAATCTTTGCTGGTCTCAGCGTATCAGGCATGATTGAATTACCCCCCTTTTTATCTCAGATTTGATCTGTCACTGCAGTTTTTCAACTCGCAAACTGCTAAAGAGTGCAGTTTTGTTGCATGCTGGAAAGATAAAGCCTAGTTTCTGCAATCCGACCACTAGCGAAAAGATGAAGCCTAGCTAGTTAATGCCAGCACTAGCGTTGTCATTTGTCCTATTGTGTATCTTGGATTGAGAATAAATGCAGCTTTTTGATCTTGGATCTTGAAGATCGTTATCAGACCACGCATCTGCCATATGCGGCTACATTCTTTTTTTTTGTTCGTGGAAGTATTTTTTCTCCGCCGCCAATTACGTTGCTTCTAATTTGACACGTATTATAAAGGTTTCTCCATTTGCCTTTTTTTTTTTTTTGGGGGTCTGCCAGTATTAATCATAATAACATTTGATTCTGTCCTTTTCATAATCAGATCTTGCCTAATCAAATCTTACCGGCTGAGACATCCTGGAAATTTCCTGCTGTGGATTTGTTGAAGCTCTGGTTTCCTCGATAAATCCTGTGGGATCAATGTTTCCTTAGCAACGCAGAGGCCAAACGGAAACTTATCTCGGTATTAGATGCTCTGCGATCAACAAGAAGCTTTGCTACCAATCAATGGAATTGCGACATGGTCCACATATTCCAACAATGTATATGAAGCCAAAAGCAGAACTATGGCTACCTTAATAAACCTGTAGCGCAAGCCAATATATTCTTTTGATGTATCGGAATCCCTTCTTCCATGTATTGCACGACAGGTTTACCTTGATAAGTTTCGGTTTGGCTTCTGCGTTGCTAAGGGTTTCCTGGGAAGAAAAAATCGACAAGTATTTATCTATAAGACTATGGCTAATACTTGCAAAACCGCAGACTATAGTTCCCCTTCACAAATTTAGAATCATAGCACTGAGCTCGACAGACTAGAGTTCAACTTCACAAAGTTAGCGAAAAAAATTCACAGCACAAATCGGCTGCCAGTAGTTCGCCATATCCAACTTCTACTGCATCTTCTGGTGCCATCCACCATAGCCAGGGTTGCCAAGGGCAAGGATTTCAGCGAGCCGCTTGAACAGTAGACAAGAAGCGAGATTCATAACTTACTGTAACCACCTGGAGCACCTGGAGCCTGGCATTATTTACCAGCACCTGGAGCATCTGGAGCCCGGCAACTATTTACCAGCACCTGGAGCTGTAACAAGATTGCCAACTTGGAATACCCAGATTATTCTACCTGTGAATTCATTATATAGCATCCTGCAGGCTCAATCGGCCTGATACTATCTTGATTGGCCTTGCCATGACCCTCAACATAAAGGGTTTCCAGATGTGGGTTCCATGCCTGTGTCACGATGTACAGAAGAGGGTCTCTCCCTTAGTTTTGGCCCAACCAACCCAGTCCATGGTCGCATTTTTTTTATTTTATTTTTCTTAACATTTCAATTAAAATGCTAGTTAACATACAGGACATTGTAAAATGGTTCGTCGCGCAAAACGTATAATTATATGGTCATCTTGTTATAGTTTGCATATGATTCTGTTGTTGTATTTGTGTGAGGATATACCAACAGTACTTATTGAGCGTGTGTTGCCTTTCTTGTTAGTTTGCACTCCCAAGTTATGGTTTTAGCATGCACGCGTGCATTACATGCATGCACGCGTGCATGCACACAGTACATGTATACCATGCATGCACTTTGCAATGCATGCACACAGTGCATGCATATCACGTTGAGTCCCTTTAGTACTTGACACCAGGAAGGCATATTACTTACTTTCTTTTGCGGCCATATAGGTATTTTCACATAAGAGACATACAACATTCATCTTCACGGTAAATTTGCAGATTAGCTTTGTTTGTATGAGAGCTAGAATTCAAAAATCCCCAGTTCATACAAATATAGCTTATTATGAGCGAGTAGCAAGTTGTGATACTGTGTTCATGCAGGCAGCAAGATCTAATACTATGTTCATGAGAATCTCGTTGCTTTTGCTTGTATTTTAGTCCTTCAAAGAAGAACAGAAGGATATACCTCTCAAAGCATATTTTGCAAGCCTCTTCGTCATGTGCATCCACCTGAAGAAAGCTTTGAGTGCATTACATGCATGCACACAATGCATGCACACAGTACATGTGTACCATGCATGCACTTTGCAATGCATGCACACAGTGCATGCATACCATGCAATGCATGTACGTTGAGTCCCTTTAGTACTTGACACCAGGAAGGCATATTACTTACTTTCTTTTGCGGCCATATAAGTATTTTCACATAAGAGACATACACCATTCATCTTCACGGTAAATTTGCAGATTAGCTTTGTTTGTACGAGAGCTAGAATTCAAAAATCCCCAGTTCATACAAATATAGCTTATTATGCTCGAGTAGCAAGTTGTGATACTGTGTTCATGCAGGCAGCAAGATCCAGTACTATGTTCATGAGAATCTCGTCGCTTTTGCTTGTATTTTAGTCCTTCAAAGAAGAACAGAAGGATATACCTCTCAAAGCATATTTTGCAAGCCTCTTCGTCATGTGCATCCACCTGAAGAAAGCTTTGAGGTAAGCTTTGCCAAGTTGTATGATTGCGTAGTTGTGATTTGCGTGTTGGGCAAAGGTTTTTCCACAGGAGATCAAAGTTGCAAGTTGTAATAAGCTAACTTGTTGTCAATGGACAAACTTACTTATTGGATGTATTGAAATGTAATTCCAATTTGTATCTTAAATACATAATAATATTATTATGCATATTGGCATCATTTTTTATTATTATTTACACATTTGTTTGTCAATTTTTAATGTAAGCGTAAGATTCATGATTGTTATTGTTTTCTTTTATTTGTTTTTTTTTTTTGAAGGTCGACAATTTATTATCAAGAAAAATCAAGATACATACAATGGATCTGTGACATAGGACTCAAAACCTAGAGAACGAAATAATCCACTAAGCAAAATCACCCATACACAGAATATAATCATACTCCTTGTGCCATCTTGAGGCGTTTAATAGCCTCATCACAATCATCATGTTCTGCGTCCTCGAGATGATCATCAACAGACATCAAATTATCATGCCACTGAATAGTACGAGGCATGTTCATTTCATTACTTGCTACAAGGTTGCCTTCGATTCTAAACATATTTCAATGGTCTGGGAGGACATGGTATATTTCTTAGGTATTTGAGGCTACAAGGCAACCTACCAAAGAAGAAGACATGCTCAATTAGAGATATTTACACTTCGGTGTATTCTACAACATACGATATCACATGTCCTTTATTGTATTAATATTATTTCATATCCCATTACCCATTTTCCATGTAGTTGCACTGCAACATTTTCTAAATATGGAGCTCGTGTTATATGAAACCACCCTTACGCCCCGAAGGGGCCAAAAATTTTTGGACCCATGCAAAGCCCTAGGCCATCTTTGTTTTTTTTTTTTTTTTTTTTTTTTTTATACACATTTCGTATACATTGGCACATAATTTGTACAACATTTATATTTATTCTGTACAGATTATGTAGCTTATTAATAATAATATATTAATACAAGTTTATTATTATTAGGGCCTACACATTTAGAGAAATCGGTGGCAAAAATGTGTGAAAAATATCCTGCAAAACAAACCCAGTGTGAAAGACTCTCCTAGATCACTAAGATTCTACAGAGATTCCCCTGGATTTTCAAAGATTATCCCAAGATTCCTCTACATTTCTCAAGATTCCATGTATATTCTCCTGGATTCCCTTAGATTATATGAAAATTCCACTAGATTCTCCAAGGTTCTATAAAGATTCTCCTACATTCCCTGGTTCCCTTAGATTCTCCAAGATTCTCAAAGAATTTAAGAAGATTCTCTTAGATTCCTCTAGACTCTCTATGATTCTCTCAAGATTCCCCAAGATTCTATGTAGCTTCTCTTAGACTCTCTAAGATCCTACGAACATTTCCCTAGATTCTCCAAGATTCCATCAAGATTCCCCTAGATTCTCAAAAACTTATGAAGATTCTCTTGGATTCCTCTAGGTTCGCAAAGATTCTCTTGTGATTCCTATAGATTCCAGGATTTTCTTGAGATTCCTCTAGATTCTCAAGGGTTCCAAGAAGATTCGCCTAGATTCTCTTAAAGTACAATAGATTTCGTTAAGATTCCAAGGTTCTAAGAAGATTCCCATCAAGATTTCCTTAGATCATAAAAGATTCCTCTAAATTCCCCAAGATTTTATATAAATTCTCTGACATTTCCTTAGCTATGAAGATTCCCTTATATTCTCCAAGATTCCTCTAGATTCTCAAGATTCCCATAGATTCCCCAACATTCTATGTAGATTCTCGTAGATTCTCTAAGATCCTATGAAGATTCCCTTAGACTCTCCAAGATTCCATCAAGATTCCCCTAGATTCTCAAAGTTTCCATCAGGATTCCCCTAGATTCTCGAAGATTCTCTCAAGATTCACATGATTCCCCAAGATTCTATGTAGATTCTTCTAGATTCTCTAAGATCCTACCAAGATCCTCTTGATATTCCCATAGTCCCTAAGATTCTCTTGAGGTTCCCCAAAATTCCCAAAGGCTATCCTAAGATTCCTATAGATTCCTCAAGAATCTATGTAGATTTGTTAGCTTCCCGTAGATCTTATGAGGATACCCCTACATTCTCAAAGATTCTCCCAAGAATCCCATAGATCCCCCAAGATGTTATATAGATTCTGTCCTATGAAGATTCCCCTAGATTATAAAAGATTATATCAAGGTTTCTCTAAATTCCCCAAGATTCTATGTAGATTCTCCTATATTCCTTTAGATTCTATGAAGATTCCTTTAGATTCTCTAAGATCCTTCAAGATTCTCAAAGATTTTATGAAGATTCCCTAAGATTCCTCTAGATTCTTTCAAGATTCCCATAGATTCTCCAAGATTCTATGTAGATTCTTCTAGATTTTCTAAAATCCCATGAAGATTCTCCTAGATTCTCTATAATTCCATCAAGATTCATCTAGAATCTCAAAGATTTATGAAGATTCCATTGGATTCCTCTAGATTCGCAAAGATTCTCTTGTGATTCTTATAGATTCCCTAAGATTCTCTTGAGATTCCTCTAGATTCTCAAACATCCCAAGAAGATTCCCCTAGATTCTCTTAACGTACCATAGATCCCATTAATAATCTAAGAAGATTCTTATGATCCAATCAAGTTGGCTCCAATTATGACAGAACGGTGCCACCACTAATTGGAAAGCTCTCGACGAGAGGAATCCAATGGCATAGGCCTCACCTTCATCCGACCCCTCTAGTGCAAGTTACGGGCCTTTGAAGGCGATTAAGATAATAGAAGCTTCCTAGAAAGTCCACTTAATAAATGCTTTGCGACCTCATTACTTTTTTTATTAATGAGGGTGCCACCTCATCTCATTTAAAAAAAATGCAATTTAATATAAAAATAATGGCTAGGATTTATTCTCACCTTTTGATCTAACGACTAAGATTTGCTATACTAAATTTTACCTTCAAGGAACCTTCCTTACACCTTCCCTAAGAAAAATCAAGGGCTATGATTTTGTCTTTCCCTTTGATCTGACAGTTCACAAATGGGGTGCATGCCCCCATGCACGCCCATGCATGTACACACATCTAAGCATGTGGCTGAGATGTAACCCATGAAATTCGACGGCCCAGATGGAAAGGAGCAACCGATGTGTCCCACGCATCAAAGTGTGTTTATATATATACAAGTGGTTGTACTATGAGGGACTGTACAAATTCGATTAGACGCCAAAAATGCAGTGCCATCCAACGAAGATTCTATTAGAATTCTCCTAGATTCTCCAAGGCTCTAGAAAGACTTCCCTAGATTCTATGAGATTCCATCAATGCTGATTCCTCGAGCGATTGTACAAATTCGACTAGAAATCAAATTTAAAGTCATACGATGAAGATTCTATAGAGATTCTCCAAGATGCCATCAAGATTCTCTAGATACTCAAAGATTTTATGAAGATTCCCTTAAATTCCTCTAGATTCCTAAATATTCTACTGAGATTCCTCTAGATTTTCAAAGACTATCCTAAGATTCCTTGAGATTCCCCAAGATTCCATGTAGATTCTTCAAGATTCCCTTAGATTCTATGAAGATTCCCTTGTAGAACACACCTAGTGTCAAAGATTTCCATAGATCCCCTTGGATTCCCTCCACATTCCCTAAGATTCCACAAAGATCTCCTAGATTCTTAAGGTTTTTACAAAGATTCCCCTAGATTTTCAAAGATTATCTAAAGATTCCTTTAGATTACCCAAGATTCTATGTAGATTTTCGTAGATTCCCTTAGATTCTATGAAGATTCCACTAGATTCTCTAAGATTCCATCAAGATTCCCCGAGATTCTCAAACATTTTTTGAAGATTCTCTTAGATTCCTCTATATTCTTTTGATGCTCCCATAGATTCCTTAAGATTCTTTTGATATTTCCTTGATTTACAAAGGTTATCCCAAGATTCCTTTAGATTCCCTTAGATTCCTTTAGATTCTCTTGAGATTCCCCTAGATACTCAAATATTATCCTAAGAATCCTCCAGATAGCTAAGATTCCATGTAGATTCTTCTAGATTCTCTTATATTCTATGAAGATTCCCCCGTAGAACACACCTAGTGTCAAAGATTCCCATAGGTCCCCTTGGATTCTCCCTCGATTCCCTAAGATTCCCCTAAGACCCCCCCTAGGTTCTTAAGGTTCTATATATTCCCCTAGATTTTCAAAGATTATTTGATGGTTCATTTAGATTCCCCAAGATTCTATGTAGATTCTCTTAGATTCCCTTAAATTCTATGAACATTCCCCTAGATTCGTTAAGATTCTATCAAGATTTCCCTAGATTCATAAACATTTTTTGAAGATTCTCTTAGATTCCCCTAGATGCTTTTGAGATTCCCATAGATTCCTTAAGATTCTCTTGAGATTCCCTTGATTCCCAAAGATTATCCCAAAATTCCTTTAGATTCCCCAAGCTTCTATATAGATTCTCTTAGATTCCCTTATATTCTATGAAGATACCCCTAGATTATCCATGGTTGCACGGAATGATGTCAAACCACTACTCATTAAAAAGTATTCAATGAGAGGAATCCAACGGTGTGGGTCCCACTTTGATCCGAGATCTCGATCGCAAGATAAAGTCGTTTGAATGCAACACAAAAGAAGGAAGCTTCCATGAAAGCTTCATATTTAATGGGGTGCCACCTCATTACTTTTTCATTAAATAAGGGTGACACCTCACCCCTTTATTAAAAAACTCTAATTTAATAAAAAATGAATGGCTAGGATTTCTCCTCCCTCCTTTTGATCTAACGGTTGAGATTGGTTACACCAAATCCACTTTGGAGGAAGCTTCATTCCATGTAGATTCTTCTAGATTCTCTTATATTCTATGAAGATTCCCCCGTAGAACACACCTAGTGTCAAAGATTCCCATAGGTCCCTTGGATTCTCCCTCGATTCCCTAAGATTCCCCTAAGACCCCCCTAGATTCTTAAGGTTCTATATATTCCCCTAGATTTTCAAAGATTATTTGACGGTTCATTTAGATTCCCCAAGATTCTATGTAGATTCTCTTAGATTCCCTTAAATTCTATGAACATTCCCCTAGATTCGTTAAGATTCTATCAAGATTTCCCTAGATTCATAAACATTTTTTGAAGATTCTCTTAGATTCCCCTAGATGCTTTTGAGATTCCCATAGATTCCTTAAGATTCTCTTGAGATTCCCTTGATTCCCAAAGATTATCCCAAAATTCCTTTAGATTCCCCAAGCTTCTATATAGATTCTCTTAGATTCCCTTATATTCTATGAAGATACCCCTAGATTATCCATGGTTGCACGGAATGATGTCAAACCACTACTCATTAAAAAGTATTCAATGAGAGGAATCCAACGGTGTAGGTCCCACTTTGATCCGAGATCTTGATTGCAAGATAAAGTCGTTTGAATGCAACACAAAAGAAGGAAGCTTCCATGAAAGCTTCATATTTAATGGGGTGCCACCTCATTACTTTTTCATTAAATAAGGGTGACACCTCACCCCTTTAATATAAAAAACTCTAATTTAATAAAAAAATGAATGGCTAGGATTTCTCTTCCCTCTTTTGATCTAACGGTTGAGATTGGTTACACCAAATCCACTTTGGAGGAAGCTTCATTGCACCTTCCTAGTAAAAATCAAGGGCCATGATTTCGCCTCCCCTTTTTGATCTGATGGTCTAGAGATGTGTTGCATGTCCCCATGCATGGCCATGTATGTCCCATGCATGGCCATGTATGTCCCATGCATGACCCATCCATAATCCAATGGCCCATGTCATGCCACTTAACCAGTGCCCCCAATCCGACGGCAAAGAAGCATGTCACATATTTTTAGCACATTATATATACCATGGGTGCATCGTTTCTCTGGGACACATAGAATAATTTTATAAATATAATGATAATGATAGCACATCGAACCATTGAAAGGGGCATCAAATATATTAAGAAATTGAACCATTAAATTAAAACCCCCCGACCCCCCAGTTGTTTTTGCTGATATTCCTGCAGGGCATCGATCGATAGGCTCGGACCATTGACTATCTATTTCAGACGATCCAACCATCATTAGACGCAACTCGTTTTTTAGTAAGTTTTAGTTAACTGTTAGTTTCAAATACACAATTAACCCGAAGGTATGCATTGTACACATGTATGGTATACATATATTGGCGTATGTATTTGGGGCTATATATCGTCTGCTCTTGGCTCCAAGTCCCCTCACATTGCCAAATGGATGGCAATTACATATTCCAGAACCCATGCGGGCTCGGACATGGCGCTGGCTTTGGGATAAGTGGCTCCACCCTAAAGTTTCTGTACTTTGGTGGCAAGTCTTACATATGTGCTTGCATGCACACACCTTGCGGCATCTATGATCCTTGCAACTCTGCAGTATGTCCGCTTTTCCGTTCAGATGTCGACACACTTGAGCATTGCCTCTTTTCCTGTCCAAAAGTTCAACCAGCATGGTCCTAGCTTCAAGCATTATTTAACAGTAGACTGGATTGCCAATGTATTCTTCTAGCATCCTATCCAGGTGCATGGGCCCCAGATAAATGGAAGGCATTTCATCTCGGGTCTGGATGGTTACTGTGGTCAATAAGGGAACGTCTTAGGCTGCACATTTTTCAAGGCATTTATTCACCTGTTCATAGAATCATTGCTGTAGCCCAGGCTAAGATATTGATGGCTTACGACTCTTCCTCCCGCAAGGAAGAAGTGAGAGATCGTATTTGGATCCGGTATCTCCAAATTAATTCTTATCATTAGTCTCCTATGCTAGAGTGAGTACAGCCTGGACTACCTCAATCGTCGGATCTGTCCATCGTATGGCCCATATTATATGTTGGTGCCTCTTGATGCCTCTTGTTTCGATTATGGTCATTTATGACTGGGGGTGCCTATGCTTTTGAAACATGAAATAGAGGTTCGTCTAAGGTTTTGGAATACAAAATACCGAGACTCCTCTATATATGGGTTTGCTTAAGGTTTCCGATTTTGATATACAAGGACTTGAACCTCTACCAAAATAATTCAATATCTTAGAAAAAATGCTTAAACCAATGCTACAAGCAAACTAATGTTCTTATTTTTTTTTTTTATTAAATCTATGTTTTTTTTCCCCCAATAATAACCTTTTCAAATGCTTTAGGGGGTATGGTTTATGGCCTCAAAGGACAGTGATTTATGCATCCATATCAAATCCCCCTGGAACCCCCTGTTATTATGCTACATATTAATGATTCAGGCTCGTGCTTGGGGGGCTCGTGCTTTGTACATCTTGTAATGTTTACCTGTCATTAATAAATCTGCTTTTCTTCCTTCAAAAAAAAAAAAAAAAAAAAACAAAAAGGCACGCCAGAGGCTATAGAAAATAAAGGCACAAAGTATTATAAATTGAATTAAATTGGATACCAAAAGAT
This sequence comes from Isoetes taiwanensis, assembly GCA_021234155.1. Classification (NCBI taxonomy): domain Eukaryota; kingdom Viridiplantae; phylum Streptophyta; class Lycopodiopsida; order Isoetales; family Isoetaceae; genus Isoetes; species Isoetes taiwanensis. The sequence goes on along the minus strand of JAJEKV010000016.1, from coordinate 14,505,927 downwards.
AATTAAAATGTCATTTACGTCTTTTGCAAACCATTTCAAAGCTTAATTAGGGCAAAGTGATGATATAAAATGAATTTCAAAGTGCAAATAGCATATGGCTTTTAATGCATTTCCAGGTCGTTTGAGTGCATAAAGGAGCAGGGGGGTCTTTTTCAGGTAGGTAATTTACTTGACAGTACTGCAATACAAGTTCATTTGTGATTAAACAATAAAAGATGAAACAAGATTAATTAGGGAGTAGCGATAGTAATCTTTAATTTTTAGCAACGGTCGCATCTCTAAAGGAGTCGTACATCTCACCGTATTTCTGTGTTAAAAATGAATGGTTAAGTTCCAGTAGCAATAGGGGGCGGGAGGGAAAGAAGTACGGAGGCTGGGAGTTTATCCTTTGAGCGCAAGAGGAAGGTGGTGGTCATCAGGGTAAGGGGGTAGCGAGTGGTCTGTTGATGCAATGGGCAATGGTGCAAGAGATTGTTGACAAAGTAAATGCAACCCAAAAGGGCATGCTTTCTTTTGCACGATGTTAGCTTCACAAGAGTGGTCATTTAAGTACATCTTGTCTGATAATTTGATACCACATTTGCATCTTCCGGTTTACCACCATAAATATATTAAATACCATGTATTTTGACTTGCCATGAAAAGTTGTTCATGGAAATATTCCTGAAATGTTAACCATGCAACCTAATGTGCATGTCTCAGGCCAAAGAAAAGTCAAACCCCTGTCCTGGCAAAGTCAAACCTCTGTCCTGGCTAGGGATAAATCAATTAGTTCCAACAGACCACAAACTGAGCAATGAGACCCAAAGTAAGTTAGACTAACTTTTGAAACCAAAACTAGTTCGTATCTTCTTATATATTTATTAAGATTTGCATTCTTACCAAGATAAACAACCTTAGGTTCCAACTAGTTTTTTAATACTTGGAATGTGCCAATATAAGAGGTACTACTGGAGAAGCATGGTCATCGTATTGTGGTTAGAGAAGCCCTGCGTGGTCCCTATAGAACATATTTAATAGTATATATGTACCGATGTCTAACCCATAAACACAATCTGCTGCTTGTTCTAATTCCATTTTCACGTTTCTGGTTGCATGTCGAATCACACTGCCCATGCCTTATTAAGAGCCAGCAAGGATACAAACACATTCTCTATTTCGATCCCCTATACTACAAGGGGTGTTCTAATTCATCTTTTCATGCTCCAAAATCGTGTGAATGATTTGAAATTGCTATTCAGTTACTTTTAAAATGCGGGAACACCTTAAGTTAGACCATATATGGATATGGTAGGTAGAACATGCATTATTAAAGTTCACTGTATAAAATAAGTTGCATTATGTGTTGCTGAACTATGTTAGACATTAAAGATTGCATGCACTTGACAATTGAAGCAAAAAAACAATTATAATTGATTGGTGAGTTGTGTTTTCTTCTTTGTTCACAATTAAAATGTAGATCAATGTGAAAATTAGGATTACAGCATGTAATAGCTGGAGCAAAACATTGTTTCCCTGCTGCTCATGACTCTATTATGCTGCCATTCTACAGATATGACCTCTAACAAAGAACATCACAATATAAATGTATACTTGAGTAATGAAAGGTAACAATAATCTCATAAAAAATGGAGATGCTAGAAAGAGCATGGTGCTCTTCCAGAGAGCTGCAACATGGCATATAAGCGTAACTCGTTTCAGAAAAGGAACATCGCATGTAAAACAAAGGAATTAACATGAAACCAGAAAACTTACAATAAAATATCAAAACCTAGCTTGTTAACATAAGAATAAAAATATGAGAGAAAATAATCAAAAACACAACCAAAATTAGCATCATTAGAGACCATGGCAACTGTCAAGTGAAAATGCATTCGTTCACATGCCTCTAGGATGAAGCAAGTTCTCTTGAGTTGAGTCATTAAGCACTTGAGGACCAATTACCACTTCAGAAACTTTACTCAAGGCACAGAAACATTACTCAAGGCACGTGAAACAAATTGAACAGCTAAGATAGCTGGAATGGGCCAGACACCTCCTTAATTACTATCATGAATCTATGCAAAAATGGTTCTCACAATTACAAGGTCAAAATTCTCATCTTTCAAAATCTTGTTGAGGGACACAAACACAGCATTAGGCCGAATGAAACCATTGCAATTTGGAATATTGTGTTTTACCAAGGGCTTACCACCAAAGGCAACATATGCGCCAATTATTAAAAGGAGCTTATGTATATAGTATATTATGAAATCGATTATGAAAAACAAATAATGAAGTAATATTACATTAGACACTACAAAATAACAGACCATAAATGCTGGACTTGAACTTCTCCTTTCAAGTTGCATTATTTAGCTTGTCCACAAAGCCTTATTTATGCCAATTCTGAAGAAAGTGCGATGATTGCTAAAACTAAAAGGTTGATTTGATGTTTGTGTAACTCAGGGATTTCTCCAATATAATGAGGTTATCATATCTTTCTGAAAGGATATATACCTCATGAATGAACGAAATTGACTGCACAGAGCACCTTTACCAATGCATATTATGGAAATGCCCTTTCTTCTCTTCACATTTAGGCATTGTATGGTCCTCCTCCCACGTAATTGGTAATTACCCTTACTCAAGTATATCAACTAACCGTGGTGCAAAACACTGATAAACTAAGTTGTATAATCAAAGTATTTCTAGTCTCACAAGAGCATAGATCGGCATAAAACAATTGTTTTCCATCCAGATGAATGCTCCAAACTTAGGGTTGTGAAATCTAGGTGTAGCAGAAGAAAAAAAAAGGAGGCAAAACTACGGTGAAAGGCAATGAAAGGACACGGAGCAAGAAGCGAGGTTGCACTTCGTATCTCCATCTCAATTTCAGAGCTTTTTTTTAATTTCTTTGACCGTAGATCCATAAAAAAGAATATCCAATGGCAAAAAATACATCCAACTCAGTTTTGGCAGAGGTGGAGGTGCTACGTGGATAGCCTAGAATGGCAAGAAAGGCTGTAGACTTGGTTAGGCTGGCGTGCTAAAAAAGATAAAAATTCCCATTAAACTTATTAGAATTGCATATGTAATAACATATAAAACAAACCTTTTTTATATTAAGCTTCTATGGCATGATCACTAGCCTTAATAGGGTCAAAGCATGGAGCTGGGGGGCATTTTTGCGCCAGCCAAGCACCCCCTAAGCACCTAATGCTGAAAATTTTACTTATTTTTATCTTTTTTTCTATAACTCCGATGAAGCTGAAATTTTGTATTCCAAGGCGTAATATGAATGCATTTCAGGGAAAAAAATCAAAAAAATAAAAGAAAAATATTTTTTAAAAATACAAAGAAAATAGCCCCAAAAAGCACCCTCCAAGCACCATGTGTCGCTGACACAAAAAGTGTCCCCCACCTCCATGCTTTGACCCAATAATTGCAACATGATTCACGTATGAGCACGTACATGTACATCTCAAAGGTGCAAAAAAGTGGGAAGATTCTTTTCCTAAAGAGGGAAAATAAAGATAAGATCGAAACATAATAAACAGGAGGCTAAAATTATGGCATTATTGCAAGAAAATTATAATGCGTAATTTTGTGCAAATATTGAGGAGCGGCGTTGCTACTCCTGATTCTTGTGAGCCGCTTCCCCTGTTTCTTGTGCCCAAAAATCTACATACGACATGTTTGAGCTTGAGCTTGGATATTTCTACATGCGACATGTTTAAGCGCCCCTGTTCGCCCATGCGACATGCAAGCGCATGCGCCCATTCCTGAAGAATTGATTTTTTAAGCTCCATGCACTCAATCCTATTGTTGTTTACATGAATCAGGTGAGCTGTAGTTTGTTATGCAGTTTTACTTCCTTTGTACAAGCCGGGGCTTCTAACAGTAGCTAATGGTCGCTGATTCAGGAACTGGAAACTGGAGAGTCCCTTCTTAACACAATGCAGCAAGCAGATGCTATGCTGGTAGTGAAGCAATAAGATTCTCAACAACCCTTGTTGTTTGTTGTCGTCTGAACTTTAGGGCTTGGTCCATATAGAAAAGCTTGCTCTCTCTTTGTTTTCCAGTCCTTTTATCATAAAGAAAGTTCTGATTCCGGTTGTATGACTTATTTGAGGTAGATTCAAGATCAATAGAATAATTTCATAAGGATTTATGACTAACTCGACAACATCTAAATCATGGTCAATCAAGTAATATGAGAAATACCACAAATTGCTTGAATACCATTGCTTTAGGCACTATTCATTTGGGCTTTGACCCAATTACTGTAGCTTGTCTGACCGATAGCACAAGCCTATTGTTACACCTCCATTCCGGATCGCTTCCCTTATCTTCGATTACAACTTGAATATATAGGGCCAGACCTCACCGAATGGTGCAGATCCGGCCGCCTAGCAGAATCCATAGTATCAGGAGATCGGTGCTTCGACCTCTTCGGCTGTTTCTATATTCAAAAGATTTATTCCCTCCACTGAGAACCTTAAGTTCCAAATTCATATTCAATGGTCTCATAACTGTATTTCATGTTCAATGGTCTTATAAAACCTTTAACTTACCATTGAACTTAGGTCTTCTAGATACAATCGATCATGCAACCTCATGCACTTCACCATTCAAACTTAGGTTAATAAACCATCATATCTATAATGCTTGCATCACACCTATGTTCTATAAACCATAGGTTAGACTTGTATTATTCCCTTTTTTCTGCTGATCTCTTCTGCCTCAATTCTTACTTCTCATGATATCAGATAATTTGAAAGAACCTATTTTTCTAACATTTCCCCTTTCTTTCAAAATGTCTGCCATATCATTTATGCTGTTTATAACTGTTACTGTAAGGTTTAACTGTTCTTCTTCTATTAGCTTTCCATAACTGTAACTTTCCTGTTCTGATTGAAATCCATTACACCCAAGACCTTTGAACTTTGTGAATTTAATTTCTGACAGACCTTTTGTGAGCACATCTGCAATCTGCTCATCTGTTCCAATATACTGAACTGATACAACATTCTTAGCCACCATATCTCTTATAAAGTGCACATGCAATTCTATGTGTTTTGTCCTCTGGTGTAGTACTGGATTTCTTGTGATAGCTATGCAGCTTAAACTATCTGAGTAAAGTACTGTTGGCAAACTTTGACATACCTTCAATTCTTCTAGAAGACGTCTTGTCCATGCAATCTCTTTGGCTGCCAGAGTTGCTGAGTTATACTCAGCTTCTGCAGTAGACATGGCCACACAAGATTGCTTCTTGCTTTTCCAAGCAATTGCTGCTCCCCCTAACATCAAACAAAAACCCGAGGTTGACTTTCTAGTGTCTATGTCACTGCCCCAATCAGCATCTGCATAACCTTTTAATGTCAAATCATCATTAGAGTATGTAAGTCCATGGTTCATGGTATATTTCAGATATCTCAACACTCTTTTCCCTGCAGTCCAATGTTGATAACCTGAATTATTGCAAAATCTGCTCAATAGACTTACAGTAAATGCTATGTCAGGTCTTGTACTATTTGAAATAAATAGCAAGCAACCTATTAGTTCCCTATATGGGACATTTTCCATTTGAGCCATTTCTATTCCTGTTTTAGGACTCATTTCTGCTGAGAGTTTGAGGCCTGGAGATATAGGTGTCTTAGATATATTGCAATCTGTCATTTTAAACCTGTTAAGCATCCCTTGAATGTTGCATGCCTGGGAAATTGTCAGTCTTCTATTTCTTCTGTCCCTGTTAACTTCCATACCAAGAAATTTTTTCAATTCCCCTAGATCAACCATTTGATATTTATTCTTTAGTATTTGTTTGCAATGATCTAGAATGTCCATGTCACTTGCAACCATTATGTTATCGTCCACATATAGTGCTATGATACAGAATTGGTCTCCTCTGTTTAAAATGTACATGTTCCCATCATTCAAAAACTGTATAAATCCTTGATCTTGCAAATACTTATCTATGCACTTATACCATAATCTTGGAGACTGTTTTAGGCCATAAACAGCTCGGTTTAATTTCCATACCATGTTATCTCTTTTATCTTCAAAACCAGGTGCTTGTTTCATGTACACCTCTTCATCTATTTCAGCATTTAGAAAAGCTGTGCTCACATCCATGTGATGCACTTCCAAGTTGTTTGCATTTGCATAGGCTAGCAGAATTCTTATGCTTGTTAACTTTACAATGGGTGAAAAAGTTTCATCATAATCTAAACCCTTCCTTTGAGTGAATCCCTGTGCAACCAGCCTGGCTTTGTATTTTTGCTCACCATTTGCTCCAGTCTTTAGCTTGTAGATCCATTTGCAGCCAATAGTATTTTTGTCATCAGGTTTTCTTACAACATGATACGTGTTTGTTCTCACAAAAGTATTTATTTCCTCTTTCATTGCTTGCTCCCAATTTGCTGATTCTTCTGACTGCATGGCTTCCTCATAACTCATAGGTATCTTTGGTTCAAAAATAGCCAGGACCTGATTTATATCCACTAATTCATTACCCAGTCTTTTACTTTTCCCATCCTCTGTTCTACCATATTCACCTGCATCCATTTCTAAGTTCTCCTTGAGCCTTTCCAATTCTGTTTTCCTTTTTCTTTTGACTTTCTCTACTTGCCCTTGCACCAGCTCAATCCCTTCTCCTTCTGTGACTGTATTTTCCCTTGTGCCCCTTTTATCTTGTTCTTCATCATTTTCCCCATCACTCTCTATATCAGCAAACTTATTCACCTGAGCATCCTCTTCATTTCTGCTTGATTCCAATGTTTCTGTTTCACCATGTGCCTGCACCTTATTTCTGTCTTTGTAAAGTATATGTTCATTGAAGACCACATCCCTGCTAATAATTATTTGTCTCTTAGACTCATCAAACAGCCTGTATGCCTTTGCTTGCTCATCATAGCCGGCCAAAAAACATTTTGTTGCCCTATCATCTAATTTTCTTCTAAGTTCTTTAGGAACATGCACAAATGCCATGCATCTATATGCTTTAAGCATTTCATATGATGGCACATTTCCATTTCACATCTCATCAGGTGTTTTACCATTGATGGATGAGGAAGGTAGCTTATTTTGGATTAGTACAGCAGTTTTAACTGCTTCATCCCATAAAAAATTTGGCATACCTGAGTGCTTTAGCATGGATCGAACTGCATCCAAAATTGTCCTGTTCTTTCTTTCTGCTACTCCATTTTGCTGAGGTGCATACCTGCAGGTTAGTTGTCTTCTAATTCCATTTATCTTGCAATGCCTTTTGAACTCTCCTGAGAGAAATTCCCCTCCTCGATCTGACCTTACACATCTTATTTTTCTTCCAGTTTGTCTCTCCATTTCCTGCTCAAATAACTTGTATGCTGCAAATGCTTGATCTTTATGCCTTAACAAATAGCATTTAGTTTTCCTTGGATGATCATCTATAAATGTTATAAAGTATTTCTTACCTGTCATGCTTGTAACAGTAATTGGACCACACAAATCAGTGTGTATCAGGTCTAAAATCCCACTGGCTCTTTTTGTTGATCTTTTGAAACTAAATCTGGTGTGTTTTCCCAATAAGCATCCTTCATACAAGAAATGATCCCTTTGTTCTTCTCCTATTATCGGACCTTTCTTTATCATGTAATTTATATTGTTCATATGTGTATGGCTCAGCCTTTCATGCCATTCTTTTGCTGTAACCAAGTTTATTTTACCCTCAACATTGGCTTTGTCAAGTGCAAATAAATTGCCTACTCTTTTTGCCAAAAATTTTAATTCATTATTGAGGTAAATGTTGCAATGGTGTTTTTCAAAACACACTCTATATCCAAGGTCAACCAATTGGCTAATAGAAATCAAATTTCTGATTATAGAAGGCACACACAATACATTTTTCAGTTCAACTGGTTTTCCAGCTAAATCAAAGATCTCCAACATTCCAGCTTCTTCAACTTGCTGTAATTTTCCATCTCCAAGTTGAATAAAGCTTGAGACTTTCTTTGTCTTGTTTTTGAGTTGATTTGCTTGTTTGATTATGCATCTCTCAGCTCCTGAATCTAACACAAGCAAGTTATCATCATTTTTAGTCTCATTCATAATGAATGTGCTGAAACTTTCTTTTCTTACCTCTTCATTTTCGTCCAACTCCTCCTTCTCTGAGTTGTCCACTTCTTTTGCCAAATTTACAGTTGATGTGTTTCTGCCTCTTCCTTTTCCTTTGTTAAAAAACTTGCCTCTTGTATTTCCCCTTGGATCTCCTCTTCCTCTCCCTTTAGCAAAATCCTTTGGACTTGAGCAATTTGCTGCTTGATGTCCCAGCCCATCACAGTTATAACATCTATTGTCCTTTCCCAACTTAGGACAATTCTATTTAAGATGACCATAAGTGTTACAATGATAGCATGGCCCTATCTTGCCTTTCTCTGTTCTGTTTTTTCCTTTGCCAGCAAACAGAATCTCAGAATGTTCTTCATGTTCCCCTATTAGTTTCTTTTGTTCAAGTTCAGTTTTTACCATTAGTTCAGCATCTTCCCTAGATTTAGCAATATTCCTAACCAAGGTTGATCATAAGTTTTGATTAAGTATTTCCAAATTGCTCTCGGTTGCATCCCTCTCACTTTCAATAAAATACTAGGACTCAATTTCACTGTGACAATACTTTTAGCTTCAATCAACTTAGCATTTGTGTTTGATCTAGTTACCTCAACTTCCCCTGAGCTGGAACCTTCCTCTGCTGCACTGATAATCACAGCTGCAGTGCCACTGGTATCATTGTTTCCAGTGTCCTCTCCAACATAGGACCAAAGTCCCTCTACTTGCAAGATCTCCTTGATCTTTTCCTTCCATACCTGGAAGCCTCCTGTGCCTTTAAATACTTCCACTGCACTTAACAAAGATGCACCCAATCTAGTAGTCATAATTGTCAGCTCTGATACCAAATGAGGTAGATTCAAGATCAATAGAATAATTTCATAAGGATTTATGACTAACTAGACAACATCTAAATCATGATCAATCAAGTAATATGAGAAATACCACAAATTGCTTGAATACCATTGCTTTAGGCACTATTCATTTGGGCTTTGACCCAATTACTGTAGCTTGTCTGACCGATAGCACAAGCCTATTGTTACACCTCCATTCCGGATCGCTTCCCTTATCTTCGATTACAACTTGAATATATAGGGCCAGACCTCACCGAATGGTGCAGATCCGGCCGCCTAGCAGAATCCATAGCATCAGGAGATCGGTGCTTTGACCTCTCGGCTGTTTCTATATTCAAACGATTTATTCCCTCCACCGAGAACCTTAAGTTCCAAATTCATATTCAATGGTCTCATAACTGTATTTCATGTTCAATGGTCTTATAAAACCTTTAACTTACCATTGAACTTAGGTCTTCTAGATACAATCGATCATGCAACCTCATGCACTTCACCATTCAAACTTAGGTTAATAAACCATCATATCTATAATGCTTGCATCACACCTATGTTCTATAAACCATAGGTTAGACTTGTATTATTCCCTTTTTCTACTGATCTCTTCTGCCTCAATTCTTACTTCTCATGATATCAGATAATTTGAAAGAACCTATTTTTCTAACATTATTGCTATGCTTAAATTCTTGAAAATCCACTTCTTTGAGCGATTAAGCCTTGTTTGTGATCTACTTTTTCTGATTATCTGGTCACACAGAGTAATTCAGCTGGAAATTTTAGTCTCCATGTTTATTATGTCCCGTAATCGATGGCAGGGGGGCATTCTGCCCTCGCAAGGTCTCTCGGCAGCGCCACCAGTCTCGGACTCCGCCATTCGTGCACCGCTTCAGCTGGCGGAGCTGCCTCGAGGTCCTATGGGATGAATTGCCCTTCCTGTCATCGATTACGATTCAAAAAATGACTTTCTTTTGACGACTACGAATCCAACCTTGACACAAGGTAAGGACGAAACTTGATCAAACGAATGAGATGTGCCCCAATGGAACAATGCCAGAAATATTTCTTAACACCTAATTTTTTTCGGTTACGATTTATTGGCCATCAAGAACATGTGCATGCTGCAATTAATAGGGATATATGGATTTTTTACCAGATATATGGGTTTTTTTACCATTTCATATATAGTTACAATTAGCAATGGTTTTTTTTATCAGTAATTGTGATAACCTAGGTATTTTAGGTTTTTCTTATCACTAATTGGGCAAATTAGATATTTTAGAAGCTAAATTAGCGTTTAAAATCAGGAATGTTTTTCCAGGACTAATTGGGATAACTAATACTTTGGTGAAAAACACAAAAAAAAAACTTTTAAAATCTGTTGAAACAGACATTTACCTTCCATGGACTTTTGCAAAGACCAGTTCTGGCCAATATATAGCCTTAAGCCAAATAGGTGTAAATTTGACTTAAGCCTTAAAAATGGTTAACATTTATCAAAGCAAAAGAAAGTATCAGACTCTATAACAAATAACAATTTTCTTTTGTCAACCAAATTTATTTTTTTCCCAGGCAATACATCATATATATAGCCATGAGTGGAGTAAATCAATATTGTCCTGCATTAAGACAGAATATCTTGGAATAAGATTCACTCTTGCTCTGTTGGCAAGACATACGAGACTATAACCCTGAGACTTATCAGGATATTGGAAATCATGATAACATATAACTTTCACAAATTGCAACACCATCCTATATGAACAAAAACGAGGAGGTGGAGACCCGGTTACTTGCAGCCAAAGCCTAAAAAGTGTAACAATGAGAGGGCCTACAAGTAAGCTATGGAACACTACGATTTATCACTCATCACTATGTTCTTGTTCAAAATATGAACACAAATAACATCAATAATCAATAACCAAACACAAAGTGCATGTATCTAGAATTGCAAAGACAATGCAATATGCAGGTTTCTAGACCAGAGTAAAGGTATCAAATCGAACACAACTTTGCACAATGCAACACACTCCATCAATTACAATCTTGATGCTATATGTTCTACCATGCATCAAAAGTCCATTGCATGGTATGGTTCTACATTCTGCACCAATGGCAACCTAAATATTTACTTCTAGAAACATATTGTCTCATGATAAACCACATGCTACAACACAGCATTATGTTGAACAAATCTGCCCATCAAATGATATGCGAAATTATGCACTTCATATAGAGGTAATAGTATATCTTTTTATTCCAAGATTTATAAGCGCAGCAGTTCAAGTGAAAGGATAGAACCTTGTTTATTGAGATAAATCAGAAGCTTTCTTTCAAAGTGAAAGGATAGAACCTTGTTTGTTAAGATAAATCAGAAGCTTTCTTTCAAAATAAAACTGATATATTTTCTTATGGAAACCAATATGATCATGATGTAAAAACAGATAAGCTCACCCTTATAAAGCACATTGTTAATTTATAAAGTTGAAGTCACTTGTAAATCATTTTGGTCTAAATCCCATGCTTCAAATGCTCCACTTGGACGTGGCATCAGTTCAAAATCTACGGTCGGATAGGGGATATGAGCTTTGAGAGGGTGATCGTTAGTGTACGCCCCCCCCTCCCCCCCAAGAGGGAGCGTTGCCAGAAAAGGCTGCCTCAGAGACTTTTTTTGAGCTCGCCTTCTGGGGTCCGGACTCTTCCCTCTGGATTCAAAATCATTAAGTTCTAATGTCACAAAGTCTTTAAGATAATCGAAGGCATAAAGGTACTCATAAATCGAGGGATGGAGATGCTTCTCCAGATGCCGACAGATCAAGATATACAACGAACATTATTTACAAAGAACTCCTCTAAGTGTGAGTCTAATACTTAAAAATCTATACTTTCAATTTCTCTTTGCTCTAAATGATTTCGTCATTTTTTTTTTTTTTTTGGGGTCTTATTTACTTACTTCTTCATCCATGTAGATGGTATGTATTTTCGTCTCATAGTAATCTTTGGTCACCCTGTCGCCAAATGCCTAAAGGATGAAGAGTTATCACGTCTCCAGTGTTATTTTTGTCATACGTGCTCTTGGGTCGTGGTACGATTGGGAACGAAAATACCACGTTCATATGCATGGGGTAGCGAGCATGGAAATTGAGGAGCAAACATCAATGAAATATTTTGCACTGACAAGTTGTCAAGTTGGAGCACATCATCCAACTACTTGATGACTTTATATTTGCTCAAGTCTACCCAAGGCAACATTGTTTACGTGGATGTGCTTTGAGAGAGGTTGGTGGAGGATAGAGTACATGCATCTACCTATTGGGTAATATGGTGCTTTGACTAACCTTCAATTGTTTGTCCTTTTTATCAGATGAGAAATAACACCATGCACTGGCGAATTCAGTTTTAATAGCAAAAGAACTCACCTGTATTGGAAAACGCATTTTAGGGTCTACAAATCGTTTCTTCTTGAGGCGGTATCTGATTCCATTATGAGCTTACCTTCGAGATGAGTTATCTCACATGCTTCATAGTCGTGGGACATCATGGGCCGTTTGAATCAATAACGCGCCCATACATTTCACTTTTATCCCGGCTAAGATGTTATCTATTGGAGAATTGAAGATACAACGGGAGCATCCCACATAGTACAATATTAGGACCTTGGTGATGTGTGCCATGTGGAGATGCATATTCAGAGTTCCATCATGAACTAAAATACGTCAATGAGCCAGGACAAGATTTTGTGTGTTTTTTTTCTTTTTTTTTTTTTTTTTTTTTTTTTGAGGGAATGAGATTTTTTCCATTAATTATAGATTAAAAAGTACATGTTATTCAAGTATTTGACCAAAATAGATCAACATACTAGAATAAAATTGAGCAAAACATAAAATAGAGTATGAAAATATTCCAATGCATATCCAAAAAATAGTGGATTGATATGCATCTTAGAACAAAATTATACTGATAATTCCTGACTAATGTCTTTATAGGATGAAAGCTGGAATTCTGCTTCTTGATAATCTGAAATATTTGAAAGTCCTTGTAACAGCGCATTTATGTACCTATTTTTTGTTGATGTACTTATTTAGTTCTTTCCATATTTTCGTCTTTAGAGGTAGATTTAACTCCCCCCCCCCGGCATTCCTTATGAAGCATTGTTTTCTCTACTAAAACCATAAGTGCAAAGTTGTTTATTGACGATATTGTCATTAGATAATTTCAACAAGCAAAAATAATCACAAAAGCAAATAATATTCACTCTTGCGAATATCAAGATGTGCTGTTGACGAAAGTTGCACATATGGGCATTAGAGGCAAAAAAAGAAACACATACGATAGGACATTAGCCCGGCATGATGCCGGGCACACGTTTACTAGTATGCATACTAATTTGCAATTAAAAATAGGGAAAATTTGCGCAAGAAGATACGCAAAGGATTAAAATGTAGGCCCATTAACGTCTCGGAAGAGGAATGGAAAATATTCAAAGTCTCAACATTCAAACCACATGAGCAACAAAAGAGAGCTGCAGCTACTAGGACATATGTTTCGAAGACTGGAAGAGGAGGATGCGATGGAATACGTGCTGCATATGTATAATTTTCATGCTCAATGATATTGTATGATGCTGGTTGGATTAGATTAATGAAGTCTACTTTATTTTTATGCAATGCTATCTTCAAGTTCAAAGATTGGGGTTTGTACACGGGAGACCAAATCTTGGACAAAATAAAATCGATTGGGTACAAAGCATACAGAGAAATGATGATTGAGGATGAACAAAAGCCTGGATCTGTAAGTTATCGAGTAAGCTGTTTTTTTTACTTGTAAGTCGTTTAACTTATCTTTACTTTATTTGGTTTTCGTAGTTTAAGCCTCAAAATTCTTGTGAAACAAAAGCAAGGAGTCGAACACAAAAGAAGAATAAGAATAGAAGCAAGGAGTCTAAATATTTCTCTTTTATTTGATTATATTATGTGTCTTTCTAACTTTACACGTTACTCTCGTATTAGAAAGATGTAGTGGAAGAGATGTAGGATGGAGATGAAGGGGAAGATGAGGATCCAAATTACGAGGAGGAGGAGGAGGACGACAAGGAGGGCGAGGGAGAGGGAGAGGGCGAGGGTGGGGGCGAGGATCATAATGGAGATCAATATGATGATCGGGATAAAGGTGAGGATCGGGATCAAGGTGGGAATGGGGACAAGGATGAAGGCGCCCATGAAGAAGAGCAAGTGTTGGAAGATCATCCTGTTGAGGTATTGATCCACCCTTACTTGGTGTTCTTTACATTTTTAATTCATTATTAGTGTTATAAATTTCATAATTGCTTCATTCCAGGTTCCAATAGAAAAGGAACCCCATTTGGATTGATCATGACAAAGAGGAGAGGTATATGTTGATGAAGATGATGCATACGCTGAAAATTATTACAGGCATGAGGATGATATTGGCGTCTCATCGAGGAAGATTGCAAAACTTATTGTTAGGCGAAACATTGAAAAGTACAAGAAGATTGCTAGATCACATCGTTGATCTTTAGTATTTGATGTCTCTTTCCGCACTGTACTATGGAATTTGCTATGTTCTAAGTTTTTTATGGCTACTTATATTCTATGATTCTTGTAGAACTTTATGCAGTACTATGGATTTTGCTACTTATATTTTGTGGTCTTTTTGTAGCTATACTAGAATATAATTAACGTAATTGTAGAATATGTATGTAATGTTCATAAGGTACAAATTTGCAACTTAAATGTCCCTCCCTTTAAATAAAATTGGGGTGACTAAAAAAAGGTAATAGGGCAATTGATTCGCAAATTGATGTATGGGATGTCTTATGGACTGATGCATGGAATGACGTTATAACTAACTCAAAGATCGACTTCTATCCTGACGTTAGAATTGACTCTAATTGTGTCATACTGGCTGACTTTAATTCTAACGCTACAGAAACTTTATTCTGACTCTACGTCTGATCCTAAAGTCGATGCTAAGGCTATCTAAATAGCTGACTCTAATTCTAACGCTATAAATGACTCTAATTGTGACACTAATGCTGACTCTAATTGTGATGGTAAAGTTGACTCTATTCTAACACTACAGTTGACTCTAATGCTGACTCTAATGCTGATGGTAGAGTTGTCTCTAATTCTAACACTATGGTTTACTCTAATTGTGACTCTAATGTTGATGATAGAGTTGCCTCTAAGTCTAACACTATGGTTGACTTTTATTGTGACTCTAATGTCGACTCTAATGTTGATGGTAGAGTTGCCTCTAATTCTGACACTATGGTTGACTCTATTCTATTCTATTCTAATTGTGACTCTATATCTGCTACAAAACTTACTCTAAAGTCTGACACTAATTCTGACGTTTAAACGACAGAACGTAGAGTCCGTTGTAGCGTCAGCCATAATGTCAGTTCAAGGGTTTCTTTTTATTTTTTTCTGTCTAAGTTTATAACTATTGTCTGACGCTAAAACTGACTCTAATACCCCCTTCCTCTATACGCTGATTGGTCTCCATGGATTATAAAAACCCTTCTATTCTCTTCTATTCTATTATCATGATTGGTCATTTGTAGTGGGTTCAATCGCATAAGTTTAGAACCAAAGAAATTTATCGCAGCAACCTTGGGGACATATTGTCTGAAGCTGCTGTAGACATTCATGGTCAGCAGCCCTCAATTCTTTCTAATGATCAAATCTTAAAGAAGCTCAACCTAATCTTCAAAATGCTTATTTGCCTTCAGTTGAGATAGTAATGGATGTCACTAGTCCATCAAAGGGGGTGCAAGTGCATAATCATCTTCTTCCAAAAGCAAGGCTTCTGCATTTTCTTCCAAGAATAGTTGTTTCAATCCTAGCCCGTTATTGCCTAAACGATGAGTGCTTATGTTGGGGTAACCATTTAAGACCATATAGAGATACAAAGAGAGCAAGGTATAAATCTATGAGACTTTTGCATTTTTTGATGTCGTATAAGTATTGTTTATTTTTGTTTTCATGATTTACAATTGTCTCTAAGAAGAAGATAAAATGAGCACTCACAAAATCAATCTTGGCAATGTCATATACACCACCCATCCCATGTTCAATACTTTTATCATGTTTGTGGATTTCTAAGTAATATGTTGTGGAACAAATGAATCAGGGCAATGTAATGCACTTGCATACATTATATTCTCAGTGTGCTGCATGTAAACATGCACATGAGAACCTTCAGCACGAGTCACAGTGATTCAAATTTGTTAAATGATCCTGATCAATTTATGTTAGCCATCTCAAGAGGTCATTAATCCTTTTGTGATTCACTGGGGTCAAGCTGATACATCAAGTATAGATATTCTTAAGCAATATGATGCCACTGAATAGATTAGTCTCAACACTGGAGCTACTTATGTTTGGGCTTTCAGAAAAATATGGTAATATACGTATGTGCTCTACAATGGGAATTAAATATTAGGTTCATGGTATGCTCTACTTTGTGTTTCTTGATCCATCATCCAGGTCCATGTCAATTAAACTTCCAGGTTAGAAGTGTAATATTTTGATTTTGCTTCAGGTTCAAAATTTCCTCAACTTTTGAGACAACTTGTTTGTGGTTGGGTAAGCAAGATAATGGCTAATCAATGTAGCATAAGTAATGCTCCTATCTTACACTTTTGAAACATACAATCTAATATAGTCCAAGGCTAATGGTATATGCTTGATCTACTAGATGTTCATTGTTCAAAACATGTAATGTGTTAGAAATAAATTCTATAAAAACATAGATAAGAAATGCAACATTTTTTTCAACTATCTCAAGAAATATTTTTGTGGATTATTTACATCTTCTAAATTTGGGCGCCAATTAAAAAACTTAGAACATTGAGTAAAGCAGTATCATAGTGCATATCATCACCTAATCTTTATGAAAGGTGTTTTAAAATAATTCGTACCTTTGTAAGCGAGCCAAACAAAAGAAATGTGCCATTGCGATAAATTTCTTGTATAGATATGGATATATAGAAAAAAAAATAAAAGAAAAAAATGACGGCCATTTATATATTCCTAGCCTCTCAAATGATGTGCAGGTCTTGTAGTTGCCCAATGTTGAGCTAGGCTCCAACATTTGCCTGACATTGCCATAGCCCAACCAACTGCCTCTTGGCCTTGCCTAGCCCCCTGACCACCGCCATAGCCATAGCTCACTTTAGCCTCGCCGGGATTCGACAAGCCCTTGCCATAGCCTAAACCTTGCTTGACGTGCCACACCCCCAGTCATGGCCGCAGAAGATGGACCAGCCTGGGAAAACCAAGGCGAGGGGCCGCCACTTTAAACGGTCCCGATCAGCCATCATGGGTGGGAGGGTCATCCTCCATGAAGAAGGAAGCTGGGGCTAAGGCTAAGGCCCGGCCAAAGTGGGATTGATTGCTCGCACCACCACAGAACTCCGCTGCCCGGCAGAGAATTGAGCCACGCCAAAGCGGGCGTGGAGGCTAACAAAGGTTCGCGATTGAGGCTAACAAAGGTCTTTGGGCCGGGCATGGCGGTGGAGATGGAGTCCCGGCACCCCATGTGCTCGGAAGGCAACCGGGTGGTCGAAGAACCGCATCATAGGCCTAGAGACCCGCACACGGCCGTAGAAGATGGCCTTGGCCACGGCACGCCGAATGGCAGCAGCCAGGCAGAGCTCGGCGACATGCGGGCGATCTAGACTCTGTGTTCATCACTCACGGACACCATGACACCACGGAGAGGGAGCGGGCAATGCACGAGACGATGGTCGCGTGTGTCGGCTTGATCCCGGAGGTTGAGAAGCCACCACCATGGTGCGGGAGGGCGCAGGCGCCTTGCGAGCAGCCGAACCTGACCCTCCGGGTTGCCAGAGTACGACCGGCAAGCCCGCCCTACGGGCCCGTGTCTTTGGGGGGCTCGAGAAACCGCCCTCGCTAGGAGCACAGGAGCTCGGGGGTTGGCGACCATCCCATAGAGCCGGGGCCGGGGTCTCCCTACCCGAGGTTCATAGTCAGCTGCGGCGGTGACAGAGATGGAGATAGCCAAGCGGCGGCCACTGCAAGAAGAGCCGAGCTCCCGAATTCCAGGGCTGAGGGGTGGCCGGACGCTTCCCAACCCCCAAGTATGCACGGCTTATGCAGCCTACAGCCTGTGACCCACGCTGCTACCCCAATCAAGCCACCCCACGCCGCCACCACCACCACACCCCCAAAGACAGGCCCGCACCTTTTGACCTTGACCCAGCCCTGTAACTCCAAGAGCATGAGCGAGAGGCCACACCGGGTAGTCCCGAGGCATGCCGAAGAGGAGGGGAGAGTCTCAGCCCACAACATCCTAACACACATTCTCGATGGATGACATTCCCTCGGGCCATTTCACATTTCCCCGAGCAGCTCATCATGGGCTCGTCATTGGGTCGTAAATCGCATTGTCATATTCGCGTGCAAGGCGATGCAGTGTGTGATGCCATATTGCGCCGTGGCAAGATGTCGGCGGGGACGCTCGCATGCGGACCCGACCTCACAACCTGCATAAACAGAGGCACGCGCAGAGCTGTGAGCTTGTCAGAGGCATCCGGCCACCGTCGGGGTGCCGCGAAGATTGGTTGGGCGGGATGCACATTTTCCGCTGACTGCTCTGCGAGACCCGCCGTAACGTGGGCCCTGCTTACGCTTCTCCTACCCGCAGTCTCCCCTTCTCCTGCTCCTACTCCTGCTCCCCTCCACGACCCCGCCCTCTCGGCCACATGCTGCCTCCGCTCCATCTACTTCTCCTCGACCCTCGCCTCGTCCTCTCATTCGACTCGGTGCGATACCCGCTAGCTGGCGACAAATAAGAATTGTGCCTCCCGGGTGGTCTCATGGAATTGTCGAGGGCTTCCCTTGGCGAAGAGGGGCAGTCTCAACTCCGTGGCGGTACGATATGGATCTCATCTTTCTCATGGAGACATGGGAGCATGCGGGCCTGGCTACCGATCTAGGGTTACCAACATTTTCGGTCTTCAATACACGTACAAGACGGGGGGTCATAGTGGGGTTGCTTGCTACTACCGAACAACCTTGGCACATTTGGTTACCCTCCGAGGAGAATTGACCCATTTTAACCCCGGTACTTGTGGATTCGTGTGCATAATACCGGTGGCAACCCTCTTTTTCGTCACTGTTATTTCCCTCACGAGAGAACACCTTCTATCGCAGCCACTCCGATGCGGATAGGATGGACCCTTATGTCGATGTATATGATGACATACAAGCACAAGCGATTGGGTAGAGTCGTCCTTCTTGGGGATTTCAATGCACGGACAGAGTAGAGCAGCCTGGCGAGACTTGACCCCTTGTCGACGATGTCCTGCCTTCACGCCCTTGAGAGGCAACGCCCACGAGGATGGGATGATAGCCAGTCACTTTCGCTTTGTGACCGATTGCTCCGCTATGCGGTATTTTTGACTTGATAATTTGCAATGGCACATCCACGGTGGCCGCTTCTCACAAGTGCACACCGGACATGACAATCGGGGGAGGGTCTAGTGTGGTGGACTATGTGCTCGTAATTCATAAGATATGCATCTCATCAATCGCTTCCGGGTGGGGCAGCGATTCGGAATGAGGAGGTCGACTCGCATCACCTCCCACTTTATTTGGACATGGCTTGGCAAGCCAACTGAACCCCCACTATGCCAGCCCCCTCGCCATCCTCGCCATGCATTGGATTATGAGCAGGTAGAGGACTCTGGCGAGATGCTCATGGACCTCCGCCAAAGAATTCGGGGACCCCCACACTAGAGCAAAGCAGTGAATGCATTCATTGGATGAGCTATCATTAGGGGCGATTTGGGGTCTCAAAATGGCCCATATCTTGGATGCCGAATTCCATCGTCATGTTTCTCGCGACCAATGATGTTTATGATTTTTTCCAAAGTCGGATTAGTTGGCAAGTAGAAAGAGGAGCAAGGCTTACTTGGCATCCACATGGCTTAAATTTCATAGGACATGTTTGTGCATTCATTGCAACCACATTAATGGCCGCATTTTTCGAGAATCGTCGCGGACCAAAATAATGGCTACTTTTCCGCCATCGTGCACATGCCCACATGCACCAACCACCTTATCAAATTTTGGCACCAAGATTTCCATTGTTCACATTAGCTCGCCTTCGGCTCTTCATTTGGAATCCAAGTCTCCAATAGTGTCCGTGTTTTGTGGGGGCGAGAGTTAAGCAAACGGCGAGGCGATGTGTGGACAAGCAAAGCGACGTTACATGCCATGTTTTACTACCCAAATTTTCATTACAAGTTTTCCTACTTTTCAGACTCTTCCCATTTATCGTATTGCTCCCCCCGCCATTCATTTCAACGACCGATCGATCGGACGGTGGAAGGATATCTATCCATAGGCTCGTGGGTGAGAATGCTATCCTTAACATAAGGGTGACTATGGAGTTACATCGCCGGGGCGACATTCATACGCAATGAATAGGTAGAACTATAGGGTTCAAAATAAATGCTATGGATAGTATATTGCAAAAAAAAGGGGGGGAAGGGATTTGAAGAGGAGGATATTTGCAAATTTGCACCCTCAATAATACATGGATCACACCATGCGAAAATGCATATGCACTTTGTAAATGTGTAGTGAGATTTCGGCGTCATGTGATCCTTGCTTCTTTTTTTCTTCATTCTTCTTGATTTATATTCACTCACTTTGAATCAAATATTTTTCTTTGGGCTATATTTATCGGATAATGGGGATTTGAGACTAGGGAAAAGCATTCTTGGCATCGTTGTTGTCTAACATATGGACATAAGAGACATGCTTTTCCAAGATATACATTCGAGGGCAATGGGCATCTAGTTTTACGTTGTAAAGTTGTGGGAGCCGAGCTTGAAAGTCGCCCCATGACCTCTTTTTAGTTTTAATTGTGCAAGCCTTATGAGAATGGCGTCCTTGCAATGAAGAAATGTTTGATAAGGCGGCATCCGGGGTTGTTGAAAAAACGAGTTACAAAATATTTGCTCCATTAGAGGTGTTTACTAATGCCACGACACAAAAAGCTCCAAAGACATATTGTATAAAATGTCGCTTTCATGAGCCTTTGGATCAGTTAACTCAAAGTGTCACATATGGAAACATTGTTAGGTTTGATAAAATAACATAAAATCTTATTTAATAAAGCTTTTGGTTGTTGGTAAAGTGTTGGCTTATTGATTAAGTGTTTGTATTTTGCTTTGGGACCCTCTTTGAAAAAGTTTAGTTCATAAAACATAATATAACTTGGAATGATACATATTTTATATGCAAATGGGAGACTATTGATGAGGGACTTGGTGTTATTATCTATTGACAACAAACAAGAAAGTGGATCACCCATGCTTAATTTAGTATATTCCAACCTTTTAGCTTATACAAAATTCGCTTGGTGTGATCTTTTTGGAAAAAGATGACTTCCTATTGATTATCTTTTAATAAAAGAAATATATGTGTCTTATTTGAAGTTAAGTGTGGATATGTGACGTGCTCATTTATTGATAAAGTGTTTGCTTTTTGAAAAGGGCTAATAACTTTATGTACTACTAGAGTTGGTAAAGTATTTTAGATGCAAATAGGATGCTTGATGTGATCCTTCTTTAAAAAAGATATGCTCTTTGAAAAGGACTAATAACTTTATGCACTTGGGGAGAAGGGGTACTTGTGTTTAATTTTAATTTGACAACAAATAAGAAAGTGGATCACACGATGCGAATTTAGTGTGTTCCATTTTTGTTGCATATGTACTATTCGCTTGGTGTGATCCTTCTTGAAAAATAATATGCTCTTTGAAAAGGGATAATGACTTATGTACTTAAAAGTTGTAAAGCATTTTAGATACAAATAGGAATGAGTACTTGTGTTTAATTTTAATTTGACAACAAATAAGAAAGTGGATCACACCATGCGAATTTAGTGTATCCTTTTTTTTTTTGCATATGTATTATTCGCTTGGTGTGATCCATCTTGAAAAAAAAATAGCTTTCAAGTAAAAGGAAAGAAAGAAATATCCTTTATTATAAAGTTTTAGTGTATGTCGTGCATAAAACCCTAAAACCCTAAAACTTTCCAACGGCTGAGATTTAGGGTTGAGGCTGAGATTTAGGGTTGAGATTTAGATACCTAGGAACCTAAAAATAAACAAAAGGGTTGTGAGGTTATTTTCGGCGGCCCTGGAACAAACGGGATCGTGCTCATTCCGGAGTCTCTGCAGTTTGTTTTTGTAATCTCAGAGTCTGTTATGGAGAAGCAGCAGCTATGGCGGCTTTGCTTGGTGATGCAGCTGGTTGCTGCCCGAACATCACTTCCAAGTACAGAAGTTCTGATAAGGCTTCAAGAGCTTTAGGGTTAGTAAACAGGGCCCTGTTTATGGATCTCTACGGGAGGAGTTCCGGGAGTCCCTGCTAACAAGATTTCTATTCTAAAGCTTGATGCCAGCAGGAGTGCGCTCATGCGAATGGTGCCCATTTTGCTCTGTTCCTGCACTATTTGTATTGTCGAGAGACACAAGCTTCGTATTTGACTTACAAAAAGAGTCCACTACAGAGAAGTCGGCCTATTTTTCTCTTCTTTTACTTACAGGCATAGGAAAGAAACATTGTCTGGAGAGGTTGGAGGAGGCAGTGAATTTCGCGAGATTGCTTAAGATATGTCGTCAATTGAAGCAGCACTACATGGTTCAGCAACAACCTTTATGAGAATCACCATGCGGGATATTTACCATGCACATCTTTATTATCTGACTCTATTTAAATCTTGCTGCTTTAGATATGATATTAGGAACTCCAGTGACAGATCTTTCACACTTCTACCTTTAGTTTTAGAAGGTAAAATCTCAGGCTTTATTTCACAATCTACAAGATAGTTTCTTTTGTGGTTGTGTCCAACTATGGTGCTTAGGTGTCTGATTTGCAGCCTTTTGTTGCTCAGATGGGCTTTTTGGCAACACCTTTATTGCTTGAGCAATTTAACAAAGAATAGCAATATTAATGGTATTCTTTGATCTTCCATTTCATTTTTCTCTCTTGAGTTGTGTGTAATTCAAATATGAAATTAAGAACATGACAAAAATTGTATAATCCGTTGTTGATTGTGAATGTGGGGGTATGTCATGTTTACAGGAACAGACTTAGGAACTGACCCACATATGATGTCGTTCCTTACCACTTGAATGATGGCAGTGGCAGTGGCATGCTGCTTTTGTTTACAGGTACACTCTTTGCACACTCTCTGAAGTGCTTGCTTTTATTAATTGTAGTTTGTTGGTTTATACTTTGAGCATTACTATAGACAAGATAGGAAGGTTTATTCCAAGTTTCAAGTGGCATTTTGCAAGATTTGTAATAAAGAATAGTTCCAGCTAGAGAATTGAGTTCAGATCTGCCATTTAACCGTACCTATTTTAACCATTTCTTTTTTTACTTATAACCTTTTCTTTCTCTTTTACTAGAGTTAAGGAAACAAGGGTACCTTCAGTAAGTGGATTCAAGGCCAATTCTGTCTCAATTTAAGCAGCATAGAGTTCTTGAGCTTGGAGCAAGCAAGAAGTTCAAAACAAGGTAAATTTGGAGCTATATATGGTATCCTCCTATTTTCTGGATTGAGGAGATGGGGCCAGAGGTAATAATATGTCATCCTTTTAAACAAATATGAAGAACATATGAAGCACATAGTTTATGCACATATGAAGAAGTTTAAAAAGAGGTAATTCTGGTTGTTTGGGGCTGAAGAAATGGTGCCATAGAAATTAAATGTTATTCTTTTTCCATCTATTTTCTGTGTATAGTCCACTTCATTAATGCAAGTTGTTTTCCTATTCAGTTCAGTTGTTTTTTGTTTTCAACGCTTACCTCCCATGCAACCTGTTCTTGAAGTGCACAAAGGAATGTAATGCTGGACATGGTCCACGGATTGCAATTCTACAGGGAAAGCATAGAAGAAATTAGAGCTTAAATTATAGAAAGCAAGGAATCATGGTATAAATTACAAATAGAGCTTAAATTATAGAAAGCAAGGAATCATGGTATAAATTACAAACATACCTATAGTACGAAATTGCAATAAGGAGCAAAAGCAAATAGAAAAAGAGCATTATAGACCACGTGATTGTTTAGAAGCAAAGCAACAAATGGAAAACAAAAACCCTTTACTTATGATGGGCAATTGAATTGAATTGGATGCCAAACTTGGCTTTCAATCCCATCTCATTCCATCCAATGATTAGGATCTATATTATGACAACGCAATAACATGGTGAAAACAAAAAGAGGATCATATTCATATGCCACTCAATTGTACACAACACGAAGACACATTCACTCGCTTATATATTCTATATAGATAGCATCACGACTAAATAAAATTCTAAGACATTCCTATTGAAGACATTCGCATCACAATGAACAAATTCTAAAACAAGAAATATACACACAATGCCCCTTCTCTCGATATTATAAATTGGAATGCCCACTGATATTTATAGACCCCCAACATTTACAGGTCGTCACATGATACCCACCAGCATTTACACTTACCACCCCCCAGCATTTACGTTTATCGGTCCCAAACATTTACAAGTTCTCACATGATGCCCAGCAACGCTGGGCACCATAACTAGTCTTATTTAAAGTGTAAAGTGTTAGTATATAAAGTGTTGGTTTATTAAAATACTATTTGTTTACGCTAAGTTGTAAGTTCAATATTTGTGTTTCTATTTACGCAAGGATCACACCAGGCGAATTTCTGATATGCAATTACTTCTGCGCATGAAGATTTCGCATCATATGATCCTCTTTAAACAAGGATGGCTTTGACCTTCAATGTTCATAAATTTTATGAATGTTTGCATATAAGAATGTCACATATCATATTTTTTTAAAAAATGGTCATCAAATGGATAACTAGTCAAAGAGTTCTTCTACTACTCAAAGAGTTTCAAGACTCATTTTTGCTATAATTTAAATAGCAATAGATTTTTAAAGGAATCTATTGTTAAAAGTAGTCAAAGACTTCTTGTATTAGAGGTATCTAAACACAAATACCATAACCCTTGTACTTCAAGAATGTATAAACCCTTCGCATTGCAAAGTATAATGTCATTTATTAGCATCTTCACCGGACATTTCCCTTCCTTATCGGAAGCAGCTCATCTCAAGGAACCAAGTATCGATTCGAAATGCCTTCATCCTCTCTCAATCTCTCACAATATCCTAGGAGGCCGAGTTACCGTCACCACAAAATCGGACTAAACTTGAAACGTCCCGAAATGACGGTTTCTTGCCACTCAACGGATCCAATGGATATATAAACTGTCATCCGCCCAGATATCGACACTTTTTGAGCCTCCAAGACACAACACGTCGAGGTCTAAGTTCTTATTTTTTAGACCTCCTTTTTTGCGATTGAAGACTGGAGCATATTCGCGGAGTCGGTTGGATCCTTATCCACACATCATTTGGAGCTTCCATATCTGCGTGGATCGCATCTGAAATGAAGGTGTACAATTTGTATGCCCCAACCCGTGTGAGCCGAGCGCGTCCGTATTACTAACCTCGCTTTTGAAATTTGCAACGTGCATATAGAAATCGAAAAGTCCATTCTCCTACAATCCATGCTTTTATACATTAAGCAAATTCAAATTTGAATTGTAGGGGGCGGGAAGCCTGTATTGGGATGAAGTAAAGATCCCGGTTAATGCTGGGTTCACGGGATCTAATCATGGCGGTTGGCTTAAAACCCACTTGAACTTGGGTGAGGCAAAAAAATTCAGCCCCGTTTTGGAAAATCAGCCCCTTGCAAGATCCAACTTATGTAGGCTGATGCAACAGCTGAATTTTTAATCAGTCTTGACCATGTAACTCAATGGAGGGCCTAAACTTCTCCATGTGAACCACCCATAAGACGCAGCCGCAGCGCCTCGAAATGAAAGTCTGATACAAAGCTTCAACCTACACATTCAAATTTTGAAATGTGGAAGGCGGGAAGCTTGTATGGCCATGGCCTCTAAATGAAAATAGCGCAAGAATCAGTGACACGCACGCTTGCTATAATGCAAGTGGCTTTTTAGAAGCGCCACATGTTGCATCACCTCGCCCCGACAACCAAACAATTAAATACATATGGCATGAATGAATGCTAATCCCCTTATTCCAGGAGAATATTCCAAGTAAATCTGTAATGATGAGATTTTGGTATCCTAGATGGCATGGGAAAAAAGGAGCGGAAATATGACGTGGAATGGCTGATAGGAGGCCATTTTGAGACCCCAAATCCGCCCTAATGTACGGGATGCAGCAGACAGATGTTTTGGGAGGACCCCGCAGAAAGCCGCTCGGGGACAAGAACCTTTTCCGCCAGAACGGTGGTTTGATGCGGAGTGTAAAGAATGCAAGCGCCAACTCCGTCACATTCTGGATCCAGGTACCCGCTTGCAGGCCACCACACAATACCGCGCCCATCTGAAGGAGACAAAGGCGCGGGCACTTTGCCGTGCACCGAGGGGGAGATGTTCGCCCCATTGGACACTCATATCGAACCTTTTGGCGCAGAGCCAAGGCCAAGGCCAGCCCAGCCTCTGAGGGACATCACACAGGCAATGGGGAGCGTTACTTCGCGGTAGCTCTATGACCCCCGGGGGGCGTGCGCCCATACCCCCCAGGGATGGCCCCCATTAGTTCTCAGGAGGAGGATGTTGTGGAGGGCACCACACCGAGCGGCTAATGGGAAGGCGGTGACCGGCCGGTATTATGCCGAGGAGTCACTCAAATGGGCGCTGACGGCCGGTGCCCCATCCTCACTACCTGTTCAACGAGCATTGACGGGAAGGTTTCCCGACAATGGACCACAAGGGGGTTGTCCCCATTCACAAGGCGGGCGACCCACCTTTGTCCAGGCCAATTTACCTGGACGATCATGGTCGGTTCAATTATTTGCCAAACCGTTGGTCGGCATTCTCGAGCAGTTATTGACCTTTGGGCGAGAGGGCGCGGATGTCGCGAGCCCTCACACAAGCGAGGCTTTAGACCCGCCACTCCAGCGATTGACCATATCTTTACACCGCAGGCGATTGGATTTGGCAGTAGAAACCATCGGGGCAGGACTTGTATTGTCGCTTTGTGGACTTCGCGAAGGCTTTAAATCTGATCCGGGAAAAGTTGTGGGCTAGAGCAAGGCCAATGGGGCTGCCCGCTGCCTATCGGAATGCCATATCTTGTATATGAGAGTTGTTTTGGCGGGGGATGCCCGGCCGGGCCAAGCATTCACCAAAGAGGTATTCGGTCCGGCTGTGGCTGCCCCTCTCACCAACACTTTTGGCCTCTACATTGACCAGTTAGAGCCACGGCTTACCGAGCATGGGGGGATGGCATACGACTTTTGCACCCGGTCATCGCCGCTCATTTATGCGGGACGATGTTGACCTTCCGCCCACACTCGAAGCTATGGGATCTCATCCGGATGCCCTAGACACATTCTACCAAAGGGCTACCGGACATGCGGCGTGAATCAGCCAAGACCGGGGTGGTTCTCATATCCTCTTCACGCCACCCCATGCCTCCTGCACTCATATATCGAGGGCGACTGTGGAGGTCACGCCCACCTACAAGTACCTAGGGGTGGAGTTCCCCTCCTTGCTCTGATGTTGCGAGGCGATCCATCCGGCTTGCGGTGACAGCAGGCTGGAAGCGGATGCCATGCGGAACATGATCCTGCGTGAGCTCTATGATTTGGGGCCATCAGTCACATCTGTTTGGGGTTTAGGGCATTGCTTTTTCAGACGGGTCGAGGTTTGGGAGCCGGTCGTCTCTTTGGCGACACGGAATGACTTGGAGCAGGTGCGAGAAGGCATTTTTGGCACGGGCACTTGAGGTGAAACCTCGATCCCCTATCGGATTCTGTAGAAACGGATTCTTGCGGCGCCAAATGAGCAGCCCTTGATAGACAATTATCGTCTACTGGGGAAAGTGGTTAATATAGGTGATGCTCGGCTCCGCACTGGCTTCTGGTTGTGGCAATGGGGCCCGCAGCGAGCTCGGGGCCTGTTGGAGGGTAGAGAGATCGAGTGGTTCGCCGGATGGAACGTCGGGATCCGCAGTCGCGTCTTGGTGGACCCAGAGCCGTCGTGACAACTTCGCGGGATCGGAAGGTGCTTCCTTGGCAAGCTACGGGATCGGTGCTCTAGAAGGTCAAAAACGCCCATTACAAGGAGCACATCAACCCCCGTTGGCGCGGGGCCCAGCTCTGGCGTTCGATTTGCCCAAAAAGAGACTCATTGCCTCCATTCATGCGAGGTGCCCACCATCTCCGCGCTCGAGGCGGGCGGGGTGGATTGGGGGGAGCCCCCGCCAGGGCTTTCGGCGGTCTTTGTCAAAGCGGGTGCCATTGAGGATGAGTCTCACACTTTCGAGTTGCCCGGGGATTGATCGGATCCGGGCGGATACATTCCCGCGCCAAATGCGGCGGACTTGCCCTACATTTCTTCGAAAAACACCGCCGACGCGTGCCCTAAGGTCGTACATTCGTGAGGCAAATCTGGATCTGCGAGTCCACCTTTGCCCCCGCCTGGCTGCTCGCTGATCAGGCACTATGGGTATGGTACATGAGTGTATATATTTGTGTGTTTTTGCATTTCGTATATTGGAACAGTTTGTCAACAGGCTGATTGCTGCCACAGTTTTTCCCTCGAAAACCCTTCGAGGCGGGGGTTTTTTAATCCGGGTCCGTTTGCTGCGCTTTTGTATTGGGTCCCATAGACCGATTGGTCTCCGTGGACGATAAAAATACCTTCCTTCCTTTCTTCTCTACGACAAGCAATTGTCCAAGTGGTGCCCTTTATTTGCCATACAAATTTTTTGGCAAAAAACCCAAAAACAGGCAAGAAACCAGTCAAATTCCAGCAAGGTTAGTTACACTACAAGAATTATAAAAAAGAAGAGATAATTATGAAAGGTGTTATAAAATAATTCCGAGCTTTATGAATTCAAATCCAAAACACAGCGATCATCGCAAATCAGCTCCAAACTTCTCAAGTTGTCTCTGTATGAGCTCGATGTCGTGATTGTACTCTGGGGGAATTTTCTTGCAAATCTGTCTATCTGGGTAGCGTTTTATGAGATGTTCCTGGTAGTGAAAGAATACATACTCTCTGATTTGGGAGGAAAATCCTGGATGCTCTCTGGGCATGGCCCATCCCGGATAGACAGAAGGAAATTCAGTATAACTGCGAACAGAAGCTGTGTCAGGAAACCACATGTCATCCCTGCAACTTACAGATTTAGAGCAAGGGTTATGACACAGCCTACTAGGCCTAGTGCTGAGTCCTCCACTTTGGTTGCCACAAGGCACAACAACAGCCACAAGGCAGAGTTGTATGCCTGGGGCCACCAGTCACACTTATTTTGGGCCTTGGTCGAGCCGGTCCTCTTGTATGGGGCAGAAGTGTGGGGGCCGGTGATCTCCCTCAACACTTGGAATGACCTCGAGCAGGTGCAGAAAGCCTTCTTGGCATGAGTCCTTGGAGTAAAGTCCACAGTTCCATACTAGATCCTACTCCAGGAGACAGGTTTTCTACCCCTTCAACGGGCTGCATTGGAACCATATCATTTACTTCCAGAAGGTGGTCGCTATGGGTGATACACGTTTGCCCGACCTTGCTTTGACCATGGCGATGGGTTTTCAAGGCCTCAAAGCTTGCTGGAAGGACAAGCAAGCTCAGTGGTTCTCACGCTGGGGTGTACAGGCAAACAAATGCGTACATGTAAGGACAAAGAAAGATCACAAGGCACTCAAGCTGTTAGATGCTACTTTCCTTTGCAAGCTTTGGGATGCAGATGCTCTGACGCACGTTAAACTGGCACATTATCAGCAGCAAGTCAATCCTAGGCTCACGAGAGGCCCACACCAGTACTTGTACACCCATTTTCCCATGAAGAAGTGCAGACTCGTAGCTTCCATTCGCATAGGTGCGCATCGTCTCCGCATTGAGACAGGACGTTGGGCTCGAGAAACACGGGAGGAAAGGCTTTGCCAGTGCTGCCACCAGGGCGCCATTGAGGATGAATATCATGCCCTCCAGATCTGCCCAGCATTTGCCCATATCCGAGAGCAGTATGTTCGATTACTAGTGCCTAGCCAACAGTTGCATGAGTTATTGAACACGGCGTCAGTGGGTTTGTTGGGGTCATACCTCCAGGAGGTTATAGATGCACAGACTCACTTGTGTCCTCTGGGACAGTATTGAACTGTCCTACACAATTGTACAACATGCCAGCATACTTATTACTACTAAGGTTTTTCCCTCGAAAACCCTTCGGGGCGGGGGTTTTTTTAATCCTGACAGTAATACGCTTGCTGCTCTCTTTTGGTTTGGGTCCCATAGGCCAATTGGTCTCCGTGGACGATAAAAATTCTATTCTATTCTATAGGTCTTCTATTCAAAGGGAATTTTAGGTCTTACTTCATGTTATAGGTCTTCTATTAAAACAAGGTGACCTAGCAAACGCACTAATGACCTGTGGTGCAATTGCAGATTCCTTTTTCAAAAACACGTAAATTCGGCATTTTAGCCATTTAAAAAAAAAAAACAAGCCCAAAAAAAATGACCGAGCCTAAAAAGTCCACATTTCAAGACAAGGTGTTTTCTTGGTTTTGGACAAAGTAAGAAACACACTTTTTGGAGCACAAAATGCAAACCGAAAAAGAGAAAAGCCTATGCGCCAAGATAGAGAAGAGACAATCCTTATTAAATTATAATTTATTTAAAAACGCAGTGGAGCTTAAAGAAATCCACATTTCAAGACAAGGTGTTTTCTTGTTTTTAAACAAAGTAAAAGACAAACTTTTTAGACCAACAAAATGCAATCGAAAGAGAAAAGCCTATGCGCATAGACATGATGATCATTAATGGAATATATTACATTTAAAATAGGGCACATAGAATAAAATGTTTAACTTTTGGAACAGAAATTTTAAATATCCAAAGGAACATCCTTGCGTGTATTTCCTCATCCGATTCGTAACCTTCGTGGAGACTTTAGGCTTAGTAGCTTCTAGATTTTCCTCGACTCTACCGGACCTTCAACTTGCGGTGACCTTAAGTGGATCTTCGACGGAATCAATTCAACATAGTCTCAGCTTTTTGATCGCCGATTGTTCCCGGTAAGAGGAGGCTGATTGGAAAACAGAGAAGGCCGGAACACCATCCTTATCCTTGATCCCAAGTTCCTGTTTTTTTTCAAGCAAAGGCGTGTAAGGAGGCGACCACGCGACTTGATGTATGCTCTTTGTGACCGCTGCCGACGTCAATGGCTACTGCTTCGATTGCGCCCTTCTCAGAATGCGAAGCCAACGGGTGCCGATCCGAAAATGCGCCAACGGCCCAATCTCTGTGTTGCGAGAACATGTCCGTAAGCTGTTAATTAGTCCTCGAGGCTTCTGGTAGGGATTGACAATCGCCCCTCGTGAACTGGTCTGCATGTAAGCTTTGTAAAGGCCGGGCGGGCATTGAAACGCGTGCAAAAATCCATGCCGCCAGGTGTTATAGTGCATTTGGCTTCTTCGCCTTTATACGCTATGGTAGCCTATGTGAATCGCTCCACACGCTGACAAGTCTAGCACCACCACCTCCCCTAATATTCGCCTTTAACCCGCAAAGAAAGGAAACACTTTTGTATTCGCTTATGCCCGCATGGAGAAAACAACTAGACGCTTACCATATGGCAGCCTCATAACCAAATTTTGCATTGGGTCTTCATAGCCGCTTGCACCATACCGCCCTGGTTAGTGGAGTGGAAGACGACAATCCTCCGTGAGCGGGAGCAAAGGTTTATCTTAACAAACCTTCCCAAAAAGAATCAAACGCACAGACGTAAAATGGTGAGTCATCACCACTACTGCCAGCAACTTAAACCCGTGAAGGTATGTCAAGAATGCACAAGGAATAGTTGCTGTGTCTCAAAGTGTGGTCGAGTTTGACACAATTCCCATGATACACCCGATAAAGACAATTCTGGCCAAACATATCAAATCTTTCAAATTCGAAGGCACCAAACTCGCTCGATTCTTGAGACTTTTTTCAGCTTTGACCGCCTTCCTCCTTAGCTAGCCTGACCATGTTCAAAAAGCCGTGGCATGGGATCTTTTCTTTTTCGAAAAGTCAAAACAATTTGTAAGAAACAAAACGCACACTCCTCACTCTCGTAGTTATGCGTGCATAAGATAGAGTGGGGACTGCGGTAGTGCTATGCCGCGATAGCACTACCACAAGGTCCTCAATCACATGCTATGCGCCAAGATACAGACGACAAAAAACGAATACCTTAACTCAAGCAAAGAAGGGAGGAGAAAGAAATGACATACCCGGCTTGGTAAAGTTGGTGGCATACCGATTTATTTTTTTCGCCCGAGGACCACGGGGTATAATTCCCCGACCTTCTCCCCTTGTCGCAGCTTGAGGTGAACCATTAGTCATGGTCGACAGAGTGCATGCCTTTTGGTCGCAAACGCTCCAAGAGGTTAATAACAAACATTGGAAAAACGTGGAGTGTGTAATGTAGGCTTATCGCTTAAATTCTCTCAGATCTCTTCCAGAGTGAACTGTTTATCAACAACCTTTTGCGGGACCTCACAAACTTTGTCAACATTTTTTAGGCCTTGCATTTCACGCCGTGCCATTATACCCATATCCTTTTGCTTTGCGGGATCATTTTTCTTCCTCTTGGAACTGACTTGCCTTTAGTTTTAAAGTGCCCTCAGAGAACATGTCAAAAAATTTTCTTGTAGCTCCCGCACCTAACATCAAAAAACAACAAGCATGTTAAAAAATATTTAAGAGCCATGCGCCGCGATAGCCAAAGGCTAAGGTCGAGAGAAAATACTTACACGCCCATGACTAAAGCTAAGCGAAAATAATTATCATATTTTACAAGAGATGCTCGCATCCGAGGTGGAGGTTAGGCAAAGACTTTCAAGCGCGACTGTTCTCTTTTAAGGCCGTACAGAGCCCGGTCATCCTTAATATCTTTCTCACCTTGGTGCTCGACAGGCGGAAGAGTTCATATTCCTTGGCATGAATTTAATTTTATCCGTGAAGCTCATACTCATCCGATACTCATTGTCCACGTTAGGCTCATTGCAAGCAGCTTTGCCTCTGAAGTCGTTGACACCCACGTAAAACAAAAGGCAAAGATTTGTGAGAAGCAAGGCTCCTTTGTTTCCTTTGTATAGTGTCTTCTTGCCTTGAAACTGTGGTGCCCCTAAAACATA
Organism: Isoetes taiwanensis; assembly: GCA_021234155.1. Taxonomy (NCBI): domain Eukaryota; kingdom Viridiplantae; phylum Streptophyta; class Lycopodiopsida; order Isoetales; family Isoetaceae; genus Isoetes; species Isoetes taiwanensis. The sequence continues at coordinate 14,472,728 of JAJEKV010000016.1, read as the reverse complement.
GTATTTGTAGTTCTCGTCCTCTTCCTTAACAAACAGCTCCTTATCACAAGATCAAAGGATCAACTATACATATATGTGGAGCTGTTGCTGCGATTCTACTGTCTCTTATTCTTTCTTTCAGTGCAGTTAAGTGGCCACTGTAAATTTTACGGACTTGCAATTGTCTTACACCTTGCTCGTCCTTAGGTGCAAGCTTCACACAGTCTACAGAGAGATGCATGATGCCGGGTATTACCCACATCTCAGCCAATTTCCTCGAGCTTCTTAGATGCCATGTCCTTCTCCTTAATTGCTATCTTCGTGCCGGCCCCGACGGGCAAAAACTTGCTTAAGGCCTTCCCGGCAAAAGCTTTTGAGAGTGGAGGTTCGGTGGTGGTAAACTGTGCCAGCCTTTGTAGTAGTTTCTCTTTCCTTTCTTTTTAGGTGGCTCCTCCTCTTCCTCCTCTACATCCTCCTCTACATCCTCCTCTTCGATTTCCTCTACTTCTTCCTCCTCTTCCACTTCTTCGACCAGATGCAAAGTGGCGCTCCCCGTTGCTTTAGAAAGTGTAAGTTTTGGAACAGAGGGCATTGCATCTTTCAATAATTTAGGAACAGAGGCACTAGAAGTTAAAATAGGATCCTTGCACAATAGCAGGTCCTTCAAAATGGTGACAAGATCCTGGAAAGTAACATTCCATTAGCGCAAGAAGAACATTAAAGTTTCTTAGGCTATGCGCGCATAGACAATACTTACAATTTTTGCTTTCATTCGGGCCCGAATGTAACCCCCGTGATGTCCCTGGAGACTATTGCACTAAGCTTAAAGAAATGGGGGTCCACCGAGTAAACATGTTGAGCCCCCTTAGTCGTTGTGGTGCAGTTAATATGATACATACCGAAGAGCTCGGTATCTATTAACCTGCCACATCTCTTGAAGCTGCCAACTCTTTGGATTCTTTACCAAAACTGGTCACAAATATCTGTGATACAAAAATGGGTCGCCACAGTGCTCACCGGGGGTTCCTCTAACAAGTAGCCATCACGGTCCTTACTTAAATAGGAACCGCCCCTCGAGTGATCGTGAATGGTGTAGGTGCATCATCCTTTCGGTTGATTCTTAGCCTTTGTCGGCTTCCTCTTCTTGGCAGCCTTGTGGGAGGAGCTCGCTTCGTGATTTTTCTTGGTTCTACAAGACAAAAAAACATATTAAAAGATCAGTTAGAAAATGCACAAGCAGATCTAACATTGAAAGGCCTATGCCGCATGGACAACCGCAAGTGAAAACATTATGCCTATGCGCCGCATAGACAATGGCGGTGGATAAAGGTAAATGCCTGCGCGCCGCATAGACAAGGGTTGCTAAAATGTTGGTGCCTTTGGCGCCGCATAGACTATACAAGAAGAGAAAAACAATATGCCCGTATGCCGCAAAAAACAATAATAAGAAAAGATGTAATGCCTATGCGCCAAGATAGACTATGAAAGAAAAAACACTAAATGCACCGCCCAAGAAGAAATTCGCAAACAAGATGTCCAAAAGCTAAAAAATCAACTATCTTTCGACTTAACCAAAAGACCCTAAACCGGGCTACATTTGGTATAAAATTTCTAACAAGTAATCGAAACCTCATCGGCTGAGATGTTTACGCACCTTCCACTGTCATGTTTGGCGACGCCATGCGTAACTCTATCGAGATGCTACAACAAACGGAAGAGCAAATTTCTAGGCGGAGGTCGAGCGCCTTGGAGTATCGTCTGTATGTGCAAATGCCTCCATATGTTTTCGTATTTATATTGTGTTAGGTACTTTGCTTTTCGTCTATGAATTCTTGCATACACATCTAGTTTTGGTTGCATGCATTGACTTGTGGAGATAATGTCTAATATTTTGTAATGTTTCTTGGTTGTGTGGCATCTACTTTTCAGATTGAAGTATGCACATAGACATATTTTATCCTCGCTTCATGCGCCGTATGTGCAACTAGTGTATATTACGTTTTGTAATCGCTTATGCGCCAGCATGGGCATGTAGACTTGCAGGTTTGAAGGGAGAGGGTTTAATGGCTGAAACAAGTCACTCTTCCTTGTGCAAAAGAATGGAGAGCTTAATTTATTTAAGACGCTTTTACTTCAAGTCCTCTGTTAATGTGGCAATATTGACTCGTGGTCGTTACAACACACCCACACCAAGAGGGGTGACGATGAAGAACACTTTGATACGCTTCTCCGGATGCTACCTCCTCCACACCATCTCCCTCCCCTTTACACCCATCTTTGCAGGTGTCTACCTCTTTTCAAACGCCATCTCCAAAACACGCTTTACAAAGATTCGTCCATTTTCAAAACACCCTCCTCCGCCACAATCACGAAGTATCTTCTCCTCTTCCCCTACTCAACGTACTCACTCTATTTTGATACTCCTTCACCTCTCCGGGAACTACACGAATCGTTGTAATATATTGTAGATTGCGAGACATGTGTCACAAGCGTCTGCCGGCCCTTCTTTAACAGTAAAGGGCTTCGAGGAAGACCTTCAAGTTCAAGAGAAAGTCGAGAACATTATTTGGTCGTGGACCGCACTTCCGTTGAGGGCGACAAGGCTGATGACCCCGTGTTTGAAGAGCGTGGTTCGCACTGAAAGACCTACCACGCATTAATCGCCGTAATAAAAGTCCCGCAGTTGAAAAAACCCGCATGCCATCTGCGAAAAAGATTTAAGAGGGATCCCACAAAAGAAAAGCTTTTAGAACTGTTATCTTGAGCGATTGATGGACCGTCTTACATGAGAAAGCCGAGGAGACCTGAATTGTGTAAAAAAAAATGCTTCTGTGCCTTTACATTTTCGTCTTTAAGGAACATAAGACAACGGTTTTTGTCAATGTCGAAAGGTGATCAAGAGTTGTACTTGGCATACAAAGTAAGGCCTCGGGTTGGAGACAATTTTCATACTATGTTTCGAAAGCAACACGGTGTGCCAACTTGCTTTTAAAAGAATACATGCCATTGGAAGTCGCCGATGTCAAGAGTGCAAAAGAGGTTAGATGTGAACTGCGGCGCATTGATGACTATTCACACCCAAAGAAAGTTGTTTCAGATATAAATTGCCTAGAAGCAAAAAGCTTATTGGTAGGTTTCTTTGACTCTAATCGTGAACGACTTCCAGCAGTCCCAGTATATCATCCGGACGGTGACAAGATACTAAGAAGGAAGTCTACGATGTACAAGGATCTTTTCCAGAGTTCAAGTCAAGTTCATATCCTATTCCTACTTCTTGAGGTTGTGGAAGCAAGAATTTAATCTTGTTAGGATTCAAGAGGCTGATTTTTGGGTTGTGTACTAGCTGCTCCACATTAAAGGAAAAGCGATCAATGGCAAAGGATATTCTAGAAAAAATGCGTCCCTTTCGTCTAATCCCTTCGTTAGCTTTTGACTAGAGACATTGTCTTATCACGGCCATATACCTAACTATTTAGTCTTGAGTTTGTCCATGCGCGATACAGCAGGTCTTTTTTAATCTTGTAGTACTCGCGACAAATGTGTCTCTTCAATCTTGTAGATCGCCCCTACGATAAGCTCTGCCTATCTTGGCGCCAAGATAGCACGTCTACAAAAGCTTTGGCAGTTCGGAGCCCATACTTGTTGCTTCAAGGGTAATCGCGACAAGCTTTGCCTCTGGCACAAGATAGCATGGCTACAAAGCTTAGCTATAGTTCCGTGGAGCCTTACTGTTGCTTCAAGGTCTTACGACAAGCTTTTGCCTACGCCGCGCATAGCACGGCTACAAAGCTTAGCTACGTTCTGCGGAGCCTTCTTTTGCTTCAAGGTGAACTGACAAGCTTTGTTTGGCGCGCCGCATAGCACGGCTACAAAAGCTTAGCCAGCAGTTCTGTGGAGCCTTACTATTGCTTCAAGGTAATCGACTAATGTCTTAATTGCGCATCGATAACTCAAGAGTTGCAAGTTCACAGAGAGGCTCAAGCCTTGGAGAGAAAGAAGCTAGCAAAACATAGAAAGAAATCTTTGGAGAGGCCACTCGAATATAAAAACTGGTGGTAGGCGGCATGGACCAAAAGAAGACCTCACTTCCCCATTTTGTAAATGTTCCAAAGGATTTAGATGAATCCGATTTCTTGAGGCTTCATTTGGTTGGGGCGATGATCTTTCATGGTGTTGTACAAAGGTAGTATAGTATTTTTGACCTATCCAAATATACACACATGGGATCCTAACCTCACGGTGACAATACTAAATAAGATTTTGTCGGGCAAAGGAGAAGTCGCCTCCGGTGTTGTACTTACAGTTAGACAATACTACTAGAGAAAATAAAACCAAGTTTTATTTGCTTTATTGCGAATGTTGGTCGAAATGGGTATCTTCGAAAGGTCAAGGTTGGTTTCTTACTTGTGGGCCACACCCATGATCGATAGACCAAATGTTCAGCAGATTTTCCTCGGCGGTTATGAAGGAAAAAAGCATTTTGTCTACACTCCTTGTGTGCAAATTGTGATTGAGCAAGCTTACAATCCGACTCCGTTTGTCGGGTGCTTAGCGAGACTTTTGATTTTCGTGAGTTTGTTTTCCAGCGTCATGGTGATACAGGTCCTGCTATCCATAAGTTGAATAATTTGACATTTCAACATCATGTAAAATTTTTTCTCAAGGACGGTAAAGCACAACTTCAAGGGAAGTACTTTGTCACCTCCCAAACTTGGCAGCCTGAGGCAGGCCTACAATATTTAAAATATGTTCCTGAAACTAAGGTAATGAGAAGGGCTACTCAAAGCCCAATGAAAAGTGCCGTGAGACTACACAGTAAAAGAACAAGGACAAAAATCCTTTGTCTCAATCGACCAAGATGGAGAAAAGTATAAGGTCAGGTTTTAAGTACTTCAGTGAGGAGGACAAAGGCTGGTGGGAGAATTTCTTTTCAATAATGCAGGATGTAACTAAATCCCTCAACAGCATCTCCCTGGAAGTTGCTTTTTGTTGGCCTGGTACTCAAGTTCATCCCCTTGTTGAGGCAGACCAAGGAATTGCAAAGGGTTCCGTGTTCTCGCAAAGATCAAGTCAACAAGGAACCCGATCGTAATGTACCTCTAAGTAGAGGCGTGCCTTGAAAAAGAACCAAGGCCAAACTCCAGAAAAACTTGCGGATTTGTCTAAGGGGATGCTTATAGCTGTACCTTCGACTGATGATGACGAAGAGCGTCCTTTCTGGATTGCGCGGGTTAAGGACATTGTACTCAAAGACAATCTCCCTTCGGTAGTGAAAGTTCACTGGTACGCCACTAAGGATACAGATCCTTTTGCTGGTCGGTATGATCCTGTGATAATTCCTTTCAAGAAGGGCCGGAAAACGATGAATAAGAATCACATGGACAATCTGGACCTGAACGAAACTCAAGTGCTGGCTTATGATTTTACTCTCAAGGTTGATAACAAAGCTACGCGGCGACAACTTAACTTACCTCATCAAGTCTTTCAAGATAGTTCAGACGAAGGTTCCCAGGATGAGGACAGTGTTCCAGCGGTTAGCTCTTCGACCACTTCAAGTGACAATGAGGAGAGTGGCAACGAGGACAGTGGTGACGAGTCTGAAGGAGTTGACGAGTATAACGACATTCCTAATCCTGCTCTTCTCTCAAAGGTCAGAACTTCTTGTATAATCTAAATGTGGGCACATCGTTACCTCCTAGTTTTGGCTAGAGTTTTTTGTACATGTTGTACATGTTTTGTACATGCTCGCATAGCTTCTTCCAAGTTTATCCATGTTTTTTCATGTCTTGTATAAGCGCCAAATGCTATGAGACATGTTAGTTATGTCTTGTATGTTTTTCTGTTGCCTATGCGCGCATAGCACCTTGTGGTTCTTCTTGAGTAATAACAAATAGATACGCCTAGATTTGCCAATCTTGCTTTCATTTCTTGTGAAGATTTTAATGGTTCTTTAATTTTGCTAGTTTTCTTGTATTTCCTAGATTTTCTTAAAAGCTGACTCCAATTTTACAGCTTATTTGGGTGTCTACAATTCACAAAACAGCAAAAGTTTTCTAATTTTGGACCAAAAAAGGGGTGTCACAAATCAAAATTGAGGGCTGTTTTTTCAATTGATCCCCCAAAAGTGGCAATTTTTAGGTTTTTTTTAGGGAATCTTTGAAAGATTCTTTTTTGTGGTGCAAACGCAGGTCATTAGTGCATTTGCTAGGTCACCTTGTTTTAAACGAAAATTAGGTGTTATTTTACGTTATAGGTTTTCTATTCAAAAGGAGGTAGCCTTCATATGGATAAGCAGGGACGAGGCTTTTCAAATACTTGTGCAATTGCCATGCGGCATTATTGTGGTACTCAAATCAACAAAACTTGGTCATAATTTAAGCAAAGCCGAAAATATGAAGCCGTTCAAGCAGTGCAGGGGAATACATCCTTGGATTTATGGCGAAGAGATGGAATCGTTGGAAGTATGCTTCTTTCTTTAATTCTTTACTTTTTCTAACTTATCATATTATATATGCATACTAATTTGCAATTAAAAATAGGGACAATTTTTTGTTGAAGGACGTCAGACTTTATTCAATCAAAGAGTCAAATACAAGTATAAATGCAGAGACAGGAATAAAATCTCAGCGGATAAGCAGAGACCCACCGAGTGAAGCAACCTGCCTAAGCATAAGAGTGCACATCCAAATACTCCTCAAAAATCAATCAGGGGCAAGTGAAGAACAATGATACGACTTTACAATGTAACCTTGAGCTTCTTGAAGAACACGATTATCTGCCACATCCAGACCCACAAAGGATTAAAATGTAGGCCCATTAACGTCTTGGAAGAGGAATGGAAAATATTCAAAGCCTCCACATTCAAACCACATGAGCAACAAAAGAGAGCTGCAGCTGCTAGAACATATGTTCCGAAGACTGAAAGATGAGGATGCGATGGAATACGTGCTGCATATGTATAATTTTCATGCTCAATGATATTGTATGATGCTGGTTGGATTAGATTAATGAAGTCTACTTTATTTTTATGCAATGCAATCTTCAAGTTCAAAGATTGGGGTTTGTACCCGGGAAACCAAATCTTGGACAAAATTAAATCGATTGGGTACAAAGCATACAGAGAAATGATGATTGAGGAAGGCTGGGTCTGTAAGTTATCGAGTAAGTTGTTTTTTTTTTTTTACTTGTAATTCGTTTAACTTATCTTTACTTTATTTGGTTTTCGTAGTTTAAGCCTCAAAATTCTTCTAAAACAAAGGCAAGGAGTCGAACACAAAAGAAGAATAAGGTATGACATTGTAGTATCTAAATATTTCTCGTATATTTGATTATATTATATGTCTTTCTAACTTTACACTTTACTCTCGTATTAGAAAGATGTAGTGGAAGAGGTGGAGGAGGATGGAGATGAAGGGGAAGATGAGGATCCAAACTGTGACGTTCAAAGACGATATATGATCCTGCCGGGGCGTATACCGCATCAGACTACACGATCAGACATCGCCCGTCAACCGGCGATGTAATGCCGACGAGTACTCAAGCAAGGACGCCCTAGGGGGCAACTTGCAATGGTGCACACACTTAGCAATGCGTGCACCTTTAGACCTTTAAACCATTAAAGGTAGACCAAGGGTCATGGGAACCCTAAACCTAACTGATAGCCTACATAAGGCACCAAACCCTAACATTCCCTTTTTCGCCCACAGACCTTCCGAGCCCCGACTACCGAGGAGTCAATTCCAACTCCCACGACCGCCAAAGACGCCCCAAATTTTGTCGATCATCCTTCCGACCGCATCGGGCGTAACCGAGACATGGACGCCGGATCAAGAGAGGAGTGAACCAGGGATCAGGTATTTGGTTGATTGAATAGCTTAAACCTTATTCCAGCCTTCGAACCAAGAGGTTTAGCCTACTAAATCGCCCCTTAGTAGCCAAGGCACCTCGAGATTGACTCTAACTAAAGAATTGACTCTATGTATTAGATTACTTCTTATTATTTATGATCATATGATGGATGGTTGTATTCTGTGGACTCATTGTATTGGGAAGGGGGATAGAGACTTAAAGCTTAGTAGATGATGCTCCTAGCTAGTCCCTCTTAGTGCATTACTAGAATTCGGCCTGTGTACAAGAGCCCCACCGGGTTGTGGGTGAAGGGACTAGATGGGCTCATAACGAGGTTAGTGTCTTGACCCTTGATCGATCCCTCTGGTGTGTAAGGCCTACCGGGGATCAGAGTGACTAGGTCTAATGGCTTGCCACTGAGTGTGGGCATGGCATGGGCTCGACACCCGTGAGGTGGGGTTCACCTTCCATTGGGTTAAGTCGAATAAGGGCAGTGGCCCTCTAGTCACCTTGGGTCAGCATGTAGATCTCGGGTGGGAATGATCCCTACCTGCCCCATCGGGCCCTGGGGAGATGTAACCCGTGAGTAGCCCTTTGGCTATGCACCCGGGCTACAAAGTCCCAACACTTTTCAACCCACTCTGCAAAGTGTGCACAGGGGAGGGGCGGATGGAGTGGACAACCCTATGCCATGTTCTTATGCCATGCCCCAATCCATTGTCATGATTTCTGGCTCAAGACCGAACTCTGGAGACCCAAGCTTGTCGGTCATCCCCCTGGAGTCTGAGCCTTGGGTAGGAACTTCCTTGTATTGTGCTGATCTTTGTCTATGCAGATGTTGGTGTGCCACCCTTCGAGGTGGTTATATATGATGTTATATTATCGCCATGTATGTTTACGCCTCAGCAGCCTAGGTAGGCCCCGAGGGAGGCGGGGTAAAATGACCCCTTCACTCTTCCCTTCGTGGACTCTAGCGGTCCTGATGGATATGTGGAGGGCCCCGTATCGGTGTGGAGCCGGTGGGGATGAACTCCCGTTGTATACCTGCATGCGGGCATCGTGATAACAGTAGGGGACGTCACAATGGTATCGAGCCATGTTCTTGGAGACCAAGAGCAAAGCATCACCATACTCCCAAGAGTACTAACTTGATAGGATCTTCAAGCCTCCCCGAAAAGTGGGAAATTTTTTTTCTCATTTTGGTAGTTATGCTAAGCTAGTTGATTAAGTGAATTGGAACTTAATAAGACTAAAAAAGAATAAGCCAAAAATTTGTCAAGTGGGTGGTCCACACAGCTTACCGGGCAAAGAACTAAACTTTAGTTTTTGAGCGAGGCGCAAGCTGTGAGACATCGAGCCAAGGTCACTCAAACATGACGAATTTGAGAAAACTAAGGTGGTAAGGCTAATTCTAAAATAGGAATTAATTAGAATAGCATGTTTTAATTACTTAAATTACTTAAAGAAGATCTCATACCGCTACCCGGGTCTAAAAACTAAACTTTAGTTTTTGAGCGAGGCGCGACCTGTGAGACTAGTAAGTAGGAAAAGTCTGAAATAAGTGTAAGTTTTAATTAAATAAGTGCCTTAGCATGTCAAATAGAGCAACTTGAATTTCGACCTAAAATTTCCCAAGCTATAAATAGAAGTAGACCCCCCTCATTTGAATGTTCCCGCCTTAGAAACCAGCTCTCGCTCTCTAAGGCGATCTTTGGCGCCCGAGATCCGATTGACGATCCCACAAACATGGCACCTTTGCAGATCATGAGGAAAGCCCGCCTGTGGAGCGTTTAGCGCCACTGCCGCAGACGATTCGGGCGATGATCCAGAGCGCTCCTTAACCCTAACTGGCCAATCTTCTTCGAAAGTGAGGGAGAACCTTCGAACGAGCAAAATCAAGAAGAGGAAGTACATTCAGAGGCAGGGATGGAAGTGATTGAGGAAGAGGAGGAGGGAGCGCAGAGGGAAAAAGAGAACCAAGGCCCCGAGAGGAACAAAGGATGCCGACGCCAGAGTCGACTCATTGAAGAACAAGTCAAGCCCGGATTCGAGAAAAGAAGCGGAGGAGCAAAGAAGAGCAGAGCGAGCCGAGGCTCGAGCCGGGCAGAGGAAGCAGACCTCGCTGCTTTCATCAGGAAATATGAACGCCGAGAAAGAAAAAGGGAACAAAAGAAGAGGAAGAGAGAAGAGGAGGAGGCAATAGCGACCGAGGAACTGATGAAGAAGAAGGGCAAAGCCGTGGAGCAGCCCAAAAGGAAGCTAAAGAAAACGCCCAATCCTAAGATAGTGATAACCGAACGACCACCTGATCAGCCCCCGGCCTCCTCGGACGATTCTGACGGAGATCATAATCCCAACACTGAGGGAGCAGGCTCCTCCAAACCCCCGACTATTGAGCAGGTGGTGACCGAGCAGATAGCACCCGAGGAGGAGCAGCAGGACACAGTGAAGAAGCCCCCTCCTTACCCGAAATGGGACAGGAAGAAGCAACCCCGGCCTGCCCGAGAGTCTTACGTCACCAACCCCATCAAAATCTACGAGCGAAAGATGCGGGACCACGAGGCCTATATGAAGGAGTGGGAGGCATACAACTCCAGGAGAACAGGGTCAGGACCATCGAAGGGGGTCACCCCACAAAGCAGCAAACCCTACGACCCCCACCACCAAAGCCCAAGGTCCCGAAAAAGCCTTCCCAGAAGAAGCTCACTAAAAAGCAGCTCGAGCAAAGAGCACTACGGAGATTCGCACTTCCAAACAAGCCTAGCTACGACTTCTGATTCCCCCGTGCCCCTTTGCTCGGGCTAGTTAGAGAGGTAATGCGGGATTTGGGATCGACTTTAGGGTCACAGATGAAATGCCGGGTAATCGCAAGAAGCGGCTGAAAGAGTTTTATAGTGCAACATTTTGAAGACTCAACATCTTGCAATCGCCCATGCCAAACGAAAAGTAACCCTTATGAGGCAAGACATGTATCTTGCTAGACGCATTAAGGGAGAACGCCCTTAGAACCTTTTGTAAATAATTGAAAATTTTGTAAAATGGAACAATTTTGTGTACTTTAGTTGCCTGAACTTGACTAATTAGGACGAGTTAGCAGGTTTTAGCTTTTATTTCAGCAAAATAGGACATTTGCGGATCGAAACAGCATGATGTCTCACACCGCTACCGGGTCGAAGAACTAAACTTTAGTTATTGAACGAGGCGCAAAGTCGTGAGACCTTGCCCAAAACTTGCTCAAAACAGCTCCAAATTGACCAAATAAGGGGTCAATTCTACCTGATTTGATGAGTCCATCATCCTTACACCTTTAGTTCACCTAAATCGGACATGTTTTGATCAAAATGGGACTGATGTCTCACAGCTCGCGCCTGGACTCGAAACTAAACTTTAGTTTTTGAGCGAGGCGCAAGCTGTGAGACCTCCTACCATTTCTTCACCAGAACTTGCCAAAATGATCTTCAACCTATTGTATAGCATCTTGCAGTAATCCAGCCATGCTCTAACACTTGAACTAGTCTTCAAATTCCTATTTTGACCTCATTATAGACTACAAACACCCAACCCGAAGAATTTTCCATGTCCCTCAAAAATTAGGGTTTTCCTATTTTCTATAAATAAGTCCCTCATTTTACACGTAGCACCCTACAAGTTTGCTCGCTCTCTTAGCCGATTTTCCAACTCCCCGAGGGCTCTTGCAACCATTTGCTACTCTTCCGCATTGAACTCATGGCAACCCATCGATTTCGCATAGATGGTACAAAGGCCGGGCCATGCCGCCGAGGCCGACATCGATGAAATTTTCCATGTCTTCCGGAAGGAGGTAGATGTCCAAGCAACTTTGCACGCAACCCCGCCTTTTTACAGAGAAGTCCCGTCTCAATTCCAAGCTAGGGTAGAGCCATCTCTAGTGCAGCCCCACCTTGCGTAGGTTACTTTGTTCCTAGGCAATCCCCCGCAAAAGCAGCTTTTAGGCGCGATGTTCCAAACATTGCCAAGTACCCCTCACAAACAAGGCGCAGCCAAGACGCTTAGGAGCCAATGGTCCTAATCGCCAATAGGGACCAAATACTTTCTTTCAACATCGCCTTTGGCAATTTTTCTTACCCATCGTGGTTGAAAACACCGTGGGAGAAACCTCCATTCCCCCCATGGACGTGGACCCATTAGCAATAGCAAAGAATAACGGCCCTTACGCAATACTAACAGGAGCGGGGAAGGGAAAAGAAGAAGACTCGTAAGAAGAGGAATCGAAGAGGAAGAAGACTACGTCGAACTTTAACCGGCCGAAAAGAGCGGGGCGACAAAGTAACAAGAGTGGCAAGACTTCAAAGAAGCCGGCAAACTCTTAGAATCGCCACCCTTGGGCTAGGCATTACAAGCCTAGCCCCCATCATTGTAAGGCTAAGAATTTTTGCTCCTAAGCGACATCCAAAACCTCCCGTGAGTGCGAGGAAAAGGAGAGTATCGACCGAGGAGTTGCTCGACCAACTCCGAAGAATGGACTGACGCATTTCATCGCCCCGAGGAACCCTCGACTTCCCACCCGTGTAAGGGAAGCCGACAACTCTACACGGGAGTCGCACTGATATCCAAGCCTCACAAAGAAGACGTGATTATGGAGGCGCACTCCTCGCCGCGCACTGCCATCGACGGAGGAAGAGTTCCTGTTTCACAGAACGATGGGGATTCGCCACGCCGACATCAACATCTTAACGGCAAGCTCTTCTCGCAACACCTCCCGTGGAAAGAAGAGTGCGATTAACCTCACGGAGAGCTTCAAAGAATGCATTGTGGACTACAGTGGATTTCACCACCTGGAGGTTGATGATTTTGCGAGCAGGCACAGAGCTGGATACCGAGCGGCCGAGGACCCGTCACGCAACGACAGGTCGTTGCGGTATTACCTTCCCCTGCTCATGGACGGAAAAATAGCGGTCATTCACCGCAAATTCACCCCTGTGGGCTGGTGTGAAGGAGGTCGATGCTAATCCCGCCTCGTGATTTGGCCCGCAAGATGCTCGGCTACCCCTCAACACCGAGTATGCCATCCCGGTGAAGAGAGCGGTAGCACTCGATGTTTTCGACTTTGCCATACCTTACAGGCGGCAAGGAAGACTGGCGGTGACCGCAGCTTATACCTCCGACCGCAGAGTCGAAGACTTGGCGAGAGCTTTGCAGGGTGGATCTTCAGTCAACGTCCTTAGGAACTTGGGTCATTCAGTGGGAACAGCCCAAGTGAAGAAGTTCCTAGAGGATAATCCATCCTACCGGCGTTATCAAGAATAGTTAGGAATCTTGATACCGGATAGTAAACATATTATATAATATAAATATAACTTCTTTTGCATTTTTAAATGTTTTGTTGATATATTTTGTTCCGCAACTATACCAACAACACATATAATGCAACAGGACAAACAAAACTAACCGTCCAACCATGACCAATTGTGTATGCGTAAAAGGGAACAACGAACAACCGAGCAAAACAGAGGCTCCAACAGAGATGAAGAAACTCCCGACAGCAACCCCTTCAAAGGAACCTCTTCGAGGGATATGGCCCCATGACACTGAAGAAGAGTTGTCGCGATGCGAATGCACTGGACTGGATAAAGGCCCTACTAGCAGCCCAAGCATCATCCGACCATTAAAACGACACCTCGAAAGTCGGGGAAAGACAAGAAAAGGAGTAAGAGAAGGAGGTCCCCTAGCACGTAGACCTCCGAATCAAGCTCAACCCGGACTCGAGTCCAAAAGAGGCCGAAAGGTGCACCGGACCGTAGAGACAGCAGTGTAAGGACACTAAGGCCCTAGATTACCGTAAGAAGAAGGTGGACTCAAAGATCGGGCAATGTTTGGAAAGCCCGGAGATTCGAACAGCTTCGGGCGAAAATGATCCGCCTAGAGGCGGAGGCATGCATGGCTGGACTAAATGAGTTTAGCACGGCAATGCCTATGGCATGAAGGACAAAGACAAAGGTGGTGGCGGCGGACCAACCCGAAGGGGCCGTGAGACGATATGGTGGAAGGGCTATGCCAAAGCCCATGGGTTGAGCAGGACGCATGCCAATTTAAGAAGTTCTCAAAAGCTTTTAAGAAACACTATGTTCCTCGGGAACACAAGTCAACATGATGCGCCAGTTTTACAGATTGGCAAGTTAGGGTACAAGACTCCGGCAAGAAGTACAATCAAGAGTTCATGAGGCTAAGATGAGATGTGCCTAAACCGAGCGAGAAACACGCAGCGGGAAAGCTACATAGAAGGGCTGAACGAGGAACCTGTGAAAACTCGTGAAGGGCAATAGAACCCAAAACAAAGTCTGCAAGTGAGTCCAAGGCAATTAGTTTGCAAGGATCGGGGCCGCAGAACAGCAAGCATGTAGGCAGCCTTTACTATCAGGATAGAGGGAAAGCAACAGGAGCTACGGGGCCCCAGGGGGCAGCCAGCCCAAGCCCAAGAAAGTCCCCATATAATAGCAAACTGTGGGAAACAAGATGAAAGAAAAGTGTGTCCTTCAAGGACAAACAGAAGGATCCAACTACTCAGCAAAGCGTAAAAGACGGTCCTTTTGCAAAGCGATGCCCAAGGAAAAAAAGGCAGGAATGCATGGAGAAGCAGCCCTGCTTTTAGATGTTTCCAGCCAACCAACAAATAAATCGCCTTATTTGTTATGAGCTCGGGCTTAGCAGAGTTGGGCGGATGGGACACTCCGCCGACGAGGACGGCGAGGAGGCACGTGATTTATTCTGTGGTGAGTGCCACATCTTCGCTGCTATAGACTCCGGAAGTAGCTATAACTTCGATCCCCGAGGATGGTTGAAATGTTGAAATTAAAACCCTAAAGTCCAAACCGAGGCCCGTAATCTTGGCAAGCCGGGCAAGAAGACATACAACAGGGAAGAGAATCAACTTCGACATTGACTTGCCGTGGATTAATATCCGATGGGGGCGGAAGTAATGGGCATTGGCAAATACGACTTGATCGTTGGAATGGAGTACCTTGGTCCGGGGGGCCATCATAGATTGTGGAAAGCGGAAGGTGACCTTCCCAACGCCCGACGGCAAAGCCATTGAGATCACTGGGTAAAGAAGTTACCCCATCATGCAATGTATGTCCGTTAAGAAGCCGCTCCAAATCTATAAGGAGCGAGAAAGTAGCATACATCTTCAAACTCGAGATTGAGGAACCCGAAGCGGGAAGAAAGCAAGGAAGACAAGGGGCGCAGCAAGTTACCCAAGCCAATCGCCAACTTGATTATTGGAGTTCCACGATCTCTTTCGGATGAGATCGAGAAGCTTCCTCCCATGGGGAGTAGAGTGTGAGATAACACTCTGAACCGTGGACCAAGCCGACAAGCAAGGCCCCATATAGAATGACCACACATGAACTCACCGGAGCTAAAGAAGCAGCTACAAGAATTGCTCGATCTAGACTTCATCGAGGCCCAAAGTGTCTCACCATTTGGGGCACCCATCCTCTTTGTCAAGAAGAAAGATGGAAGCTTGAGGATGTGCATAGACTTCTGCACAATTGAACAAGCACACCATCAAGAACAAACGCACTTCCCGGATCGGATGACTTGATGGATCAGCCAAGGGGCAAGGGTCTTCTCCAAGATCGACCCAAGATCAGGCTATCACCGATCAGAATAAAGGAAGAGGACATCCACAAAACGGCTTTCAGGACGGAGATATGGGCATTACGATTCACCGTAATGCCATTTGGGCTATCCAATGCCCCAACCACGCTCATGAGACTCATGAACGACATCTTCGAGAGAATACTTGGACACCTTTGTGATAGTATTCTTGGACGACATTCGTGTCTGAAGAAATCCATTGAAGAGCATGCTCATCATTTTAAAGGTGCTCGAGAAGTTAAGGAGGCATCAATTGTATGCCAAGTTGTCGGGTGTCACCGCAACGGAGAAGGTGGAATACCTCGGTCATGTGATTTCAGCAGAAGGAATCTCGGTTGTAACCCGCCAAGATTGAAGCGATATCCAATGGCCAAAGCACCAAAGAACGCCCACGAGGTCAAGTTTCCTTTGGCCTAGCAGTATTACAGAAGTTCAGAAGAATCAAGAAAGATAGCAGCTCCACCGACGGACCGACAAAGACGGGAGAAAGTCAAAAATTGGGCCGACCGCTGGCTCAAGAAAGCCCAAGCAGGATTTGAGTTGTTGAAGGAAGCTTTGACAACCGCTTCCCGCTCTTGACCCCGCCATCCTGAAAAGGACAAGCAGGCGACGCGACGCGGAAGCAGCAAGATAGCCACAAAGCAAGGGCCGATGCAAGAAGAGCGGTAATAGCGCACGGTACTCAAGGAAAAATGAACGACGCCAAACGCGCTACCGACGATGATCAAGAGCCTGCTAGCCAATTGTCGTGGCATTGAGAATCGGAGGCATTACCTCCTAGGGAGGAAGTTCCAATTTGACACCGATCACCGTGAGCCTCCAGTATTCACACAACCACACCTCAATCTGAGGCAGAGAAGGTGGATGGAGTTTCGCGAGGAGTACGACTTTGAGATAGTCTACAAACCCGAATGCCAGATGCGCTTTCAAGGCACCCACCGACAACCGGGGTGCACCGCAATTAATCTCGACGCTTCTTCTCCGATTTCGGGAAAAAGATAGAAGAAACTTTGCCAACAGATGTTGACTTCAAGGAAGTATGGGCAAGCCTGTGCAAGGAAGCGAGAACGGATAAGGAGAGGGAAGCCTTCAAAAACTTTTAAGAAGGAAGGTAACCTCCTATACCATAAGAACAAAGTTAAAGCGTGCGTAATCATCCGGAGTAAGAAAGTTGATCCTCCACGACACCCACAAAGCCCAATACGGGCCATGCAGGATTTATGAAGACGATTTTAAAGTGCGTAATTTACTATTGGCGGGGAATGAAGAAGCACATAGCCCGCTATATCAAGGAGTGTCGACTATGCCGAAACAAAAGGCGTAACAACTCAGAATACCGTGGGAATTGGAGCCATTAGCAGTCCCAAACGCTAAGTGGGAAGTAGTCAGCATGGACTTTATAACAGGACTGCCGAGGATGGTAAGAGGCAAGGATGCCTTGATGGTCGTGGTCGACAAGTTGTCGAAAATGGCCCATTTTGTGCCTTGCGGGACCACGGACACGACTATGGACCAAGAAAGCTCTTCACCAAAGAGATCTTCGAGACTCCATGGCATGCCAAGGGAAATCATCTCCCAGCCCAGAGATCCGAAGTTCATCGATTGCTACGGCGGGATCTCTTCACAACGATTGGAACAAAATTATCCATGAGCACGGCCTATCATCCTCGAGGCGGATGGGCAAACAGAAAGGTGTCAACAAAATATTGGAAGACATGCCCCAAACTATGTCGGAACAAGCAAGGTATGTGGGAGGAATTTATTCACTTGGTGGAATTTGCATACAATAGCACCAAGCAAGAATCATCCCAAATGTCGCTGCTCATGATCAACCACGCTACCAATGCCTAACTCCGGACACTTGGCACAATCCGTGTCAAAAGTGGAAGTCTCCCAACAAATCTTGGCGACATCTATTTCGTACCGTAGAAGAAGTGCGGGGATATCTCCTAGCAGCAAGAAGTCAGATCAAAAGAGCATCGCCGACAAGCATCGAGCGATCAGGGAATTGAAGTTGGCGACAATGTGGCTCAAAGATTAAGGTAAAGCGGCGAAAGATCGAAATTGCAAGAAGCTTGCTCCAAGGTGGGCGGACCATTCAAAATAGTCAAGAGAATGGGTAACCAATCCTCTGGACTAGACTTGCCATCACACTTAAAGATACACAAAGTCTTCCACGTGAGTCTGAAGAAGCATACCCCAATCCGAAGAAGTTTTGGACACTCCAACGATGTTGGAAATGACAAGAAGAGCGCTTAGAAATAGTTCGAGCTAATTCTTGATAAAGCATTCAAGAAAACAAGGAGATCGGAGTTTCTCAATACTTGGTCAAGTGGAAACACTTGCCGGTGGAAGACGCGACATGGGCACTCAAAAGAGATCCGGAAAAACAAGTACCCACAGTTTATGGAGCCATGGGACGGCGGGGTCATCTCGAAGAAATCGGCCTCGGGCATGTCGATTTGAGTAGATTAATAGCTTATCTAGTTAAGTATAATCACGCATGCAACCTATGAGGTAAAGGGTTGCATCGTTGTTACCGATGATGAGATTACTACGGTGATCTCTAGGGCGTGGTGTAATGTCAATGTAGGCATGACCGCGGTCCCGCTTGGAAAGTCTACCGCCACATCCCACGGAAGTAGGCGACCGAGAGAAAGGAGGTCATTGAGGAATGCATTGATAGGAAAAGCACCTCTAGCCCCATATATGCTTTGATAGGAGGAATCTGGCCCTCATGCCCCATATACGGGAGGGACCTATCCGCCACGCTGGGCAACTAGGGTGTAGGCATGAGCGGCATATAGGCATATAGGCGCTGTCTCCACGGCCATAATGGAAGATTCACCCTCTTCCTACGCCGGGAGATTAGCCATGCATCCATGTAGATAGGTGGGGTGGTCACCATATAACCAAAATTTTATTAATAATCATGGTACTAACGTAGTGTTGACCTGCAGGCCAATAGAGCGCTCCGGAGGGCCACGAGGTCGAACTACGAAGACTTGCAACACAAGTTTTGTTATAATGTGTTGCAAGGAATAAAGAGCACCTCGAGCAATAATTGTATATATAACTAGAAAAGTGCCCACCTTCGGTGGGCTTTAGGTTTTCTAATATAAGGATTGTGGCTTGTGCTTTCCAATATAAGGAGTGTGTTTGCAGTTTGTGGCTTTACTTCATCTCATTTTTGTTTAAACCTGAGTAACACAAACAATACTCCCATGTGGCTATTCTACCCGTCGGCGATAATGCAACACTCCTCCCTTGTTGATGGTATCAACGGATAATACCTTTCTCATTTAGTTGCCATTCGCCATATTATCTCCAAGCAACTACAACAACTTAGGCAGTAAGGTTCTTGGTGCCTTGTTTCTGAGATACAAAAATATATGCTTATTTGAACTTTCGTATTCTTTTGTTGTTAATAAATTTACATATCTACACTTTCTCATGATGTTAATATTTTCCATTTCTTATTTACATTTTGTGACATTATATCCATCGTAAATTTGCCAAAGCGTTCTTTGGGCTATAAGGCGATCTTATGAAGGAAATTTGCGGGTTATAAGGTAGTCTTATTAAAAAATTGTTGGACTATAAGGCATTTTGCTAAGTCTTATTAAGGAAAGCGGGTTATAAAGGTAGTCTTATTAAAGAAATTGTTGGACCATAAGGCATTTGCTAGTCATTGCTACATTGTAAATAGTGGTTCCATATTAGGGATAAGTTGGGGAATATCTTGATGACCTTATGATTTAATAGACCATTGATGTTCATGCAATACTCTTGGGGCTAATTTAAGACTAATAAGATCAACTTATTTAGAATTTGCAACATGGTTAGAATAATATATATGATTTTGAGAAATGAACTGCATATACTACGTTGGAGTAAATGCTTCAATATTAATTGGCATACCATCTGCCTAATCACAGTTATAAAAGTTGGCCCAGCCAACACATGTTGCCAGTTGCACAACACTCTTGCATGAGAGGAGATTTCTCATCAAATAATTGTCTATATGAGCACATCATGAAAGCCTTTATAGCTGCATCTGAACAAAACCATATGTACATTACGAAGGCTCAAATGTTTTAGAATTTTATTCTTGCAATGAATTCCCAATCAACCCGAAAATATGTTTATTAAGAATCTCTAAAATTCTCTGTTTAAGAATAGACACCAAGATCATGAACATGCTTTCACTTGGATGGAACTCTAAACATCATGCTGATTTAAACCATATGCAAGGAATCACGCAAAGCATGAACCTGCCTGCATTCGAAAGGGACTCTGAGCATCATCACAATCCAAATGCCACATGGCCTCCATATTTCAACTCAAATTAACGGTATATACATTAAACTATCTGTTTAGTTTGGTGGACTTGGTACTTTCTGTTGTGTTTAGCTTCCCAATAGCATCTGCCACCACATTGAAAAATGGCCTCATACCTGCTTCTCTCAGCCATGCATCTTCTACGCATGGCTTCTACTGCTTGCAGATAACATCCAGGATTTTCATTGCAATCGCTTCCGTCATTATAGAAACTAAATGATGGGTCCTTTTAATGCATGATTTGATGGATCTAATAATAAACAATGATCTCTAGAATCAATGTTGATTTGGATCAATGCTGCAGCAACTGAATCAATCTTTGCAAGTAAAAGTCTATGGTTTGATGTCTATCTTTAACCTAGCAGCTATTAAACGTGACCGTGATCTTGCCCCCAATGTGGCCACATTTCTTTGTTACAAAAGCTTGATCTTCTATGTGAATTCCTGCTTTACCACGTTCGACAAACATCTTCAGAAGCTTAACAGTGGTTGTGGTTCCAGCAAATCCAGTATTAGCATTAGCAATAAGAAGAGCCGTGAAATGAAAAAGACTGCCCATGACTATCAGTCTATTCTCTCTGTTGATAAAAGTCTTGTATCATCATGCAAGAAACTTATTCTACAAACCAAGCTGCATATAGTAGTGTTCCCAGTGACATCATGAAAGAATCATAATAAAAAATGCATTAGAACCTGCGTATTTGTGAGTTGCTAGAAGTATGCCTTCTGTGCTCACACAGTAATTGTAGCACCATAGCCACCATACAGTTACATAATTCTAAGAACTGGATTTCCTGTTGAATACATACTTCTCAGCAAGCACATAAAGCAAGCAAGCATGGATATGGCCAGAAATTGAAATAGGGCTAAGATCTTCAGAAACTGCTTTAACACCTACATGATGCACTATGTTGCCAACATTGAGAAAGGTCTGCATGTTTAGGGAGCCAACTCTGGCTGTTACCTGTGAGAACTTGACGCTGCAACCATTTGAGGGCACAAAAGCTGTCCTCATATGCCACAGGATACTTGTACTCTGGAGCTCGCCTATAATTCACAGAAATAAACACTCCCTTGCAGCGCTTTGCAATAGCTCTGCAAACATTATCATACAGGGCGCTGTTGGCTGAAGAATGGACGAAACTGCCTTTTGGAAGTAGAATATAATAGGGATTTTTTCTGAGGAATCCGTTAGAACTGGCAGGAAGATTCGAGCCCATACTCCCATTGTGCGGTCCATGGTTGCATCCATGGATGCAACTCCATTATTTGGCACTTTGTTTGCCGGAACTTTCCTATCTAAAAACTCTGCTAGATGCCGATTGAACGTTCCATCCAGCCGGCGGGTTAAATTGTATGCAACCTTTAGGTTTGAAATAAGTACCCAGGTATTCAGTGGCACCACATCCTGCAGACATAGCCATTAAAAAAAGAGGCAAAATCATGCTGCTCTTCTAGCTATGGCAACCCTGCTTCAGTTTGGTCTTCCAGAATGGGCGGCGGCATCCTGAAAAAAAATTTAGACAGTTCGGTAGAGGGAGAATATGACGTGGCATCATCTCCTCCATTGATTTCATCAAATCTGGGCCGCCCAAATTAGGGCTGGGTCCAACACTTACACAATAACTGCCCATGACTATCAGTCTATTCTCTCTGTTGACCAAAGTCTTGTATCATCATGCAAGAAACTTATTCTACAAACCAAGCTGCATATAGTAGTGTTCCCAGTGACATCATGAAAGAATCATAATAAAAAATGCATTAGAACCTGCGTATTTGTGAGTTGCTAGAAGTATGCCTTCTGTGCTCACACAGTAATTGTAGCACCATAGCCACCATACAGTTACATAATTCTAAGAACTGGATTTCCTGTTGAATACATACTTCTCGGCAAGCACATAAAGCAAGCAAGCATGGATATGGCGTAAATTGAAATAGGGCTAAGATCTTGTAAACTGCTTTAACACCTACATGATGCACTATGTTGCCAACATTGAGAAAGGTGCACGCATGTTTAGGGAGCCAACTCAGGTCATTAATTGTGAGAACTTGGCCGCAACCATTTGAGGGCACAAAAGGCGTCCTCATATGCCCACAGGATACTTGTACTCTGGAGCTCGCCTATAATTCCGCGAAATAAACACTCCCTTGCGGTAGCTTTTGCAATAGCTCGCAAACATTATCATCTGGTATTTGTCAAGAATGGAATAAACCGCCTTTTGGAAGTAGAATATAATAGGGATTTTTTTCGAGGAATCCGTTAGAACTGGCAGAAGATTCGAGCCCATACTCCCATTGTGCGGTCCATGGTTGCATCCATGGATGCAACTCCATTATTTGGCACTTTGTTTGGGAACTTTCCTATCTAAAAACTACGCTGCTAGATGCCGATTGAGCGTTCCATCCGGCCCGGCGGGTTAAATTGTATGCAACCTTTAGGTTTGAAATAAGTACCTGTGTATTCGGTGGCACCACATCCTGCCGGACATAGCCATTAAAAAAAGAGGCAAAATCATCGCTCTTCTAGCTATGGCAACCCACGCTTCAGATTTGGTCTTCCGAGAATGGGCGGCGTGCATCTGAAAAAAAATTTAGGACGTTCGGTAGAGGGAGAATATGACGTGGCATCATCTCCTCCATTGATTTCATCAAATCTGGGCCGCCCAAATTAGGGCTGGGTCCAACACTTACACAATAACATTATAATATAAGATAATAGACTGAAACATTAGGAGTTATTGTTATAATGACATAAGTGATAACTATTGAATTGAATAATAGTATAATAATGTCTATAAATATTACCTTGAGGTAATCCTATTAAATGTATAACTATAATAATAAGTATATGGTATGCATGAGGTTGATTGCAGGTTAAGAAGATCCCAAGGTGGGGAGACCCATGATGCTGCGGACAACATCAATTCAAGGTGGGAGAATGTGGCGTTCGATCGATATATACGGTCTCGGGGCGTATACGTCCATCAAATCGCCACGCCGTACATCGGTCGGCGTGTCTGTGCGACGAAAGTACTCAAGCAAGGACGCCCTAGGGGGCAACTTGCAGTGGTGCACACACTAGCAATGCGCGCACCTTTAGACCTTTAAACCATTAAAGGTAGACCAAGGGTCATGGGAACCCTAAACCTAACTGATAGCCTATATAAGGCACCAAACCCTAACATTCCCTTTTTCGCCCACGGACCCCAGGAGCCCCAGGTCAGCGTTACCGAGGAGTCAATTCCAACTCCCACGATCCGCCAAAGACGCCCGCTGGCTTGTGAGGATCATCCTTCCGACCATGAGAAAGAGAGACATGGGCGCCGGATCAAGAGGAGTGAACCGGGGATCGGTATTTGGTTGATTGAATAGCTTAAACCTTATTCCGACCTTGAACCGAGTGAGGTTTAGCCTACTAAATCGCCCTTAGTAGCCAAGCAAACCACGAGATTGACTCTAACTAAAGAATTGACTCTATGTATTAGATTACTTCTTATTATTTATGATCATATGATGGATGGTTGTATTACGTGGACTCATTGTATTGGGAAGGGGGGTAGAGACTTAAAGCTTAGTAGATGATGCTCCTAGCTAGTCCCTCTTAGTGCATTACTAGAATTAGGCACTGTGTGCACAAGAGCCCCACCGAGTTGTTGTGGGTGAAGGGACTAGGCGGCTCATAACGAGGTTCGTGTCGACCCTTGATCGATCCCTCGGTGTGTAAGGCCTAGGGGGATGAGTGACTAGGTCTAATGGCTTGCCGGGTGTGGGCATGGCATGGGCTCGACACCGTGAGGTGGGGTTCACCTTCCATTGGGTTAAGTCGAATAAGGGCGGTGGCCCTCTAGTCACCTTGGGTCGACATGTAGATCTCGGGTGGGAATGATCCCCACGCCCCATCGGGCACTGGGGAGATGTAACCGGGGAGTAGCCCCTTTGGCTATGCACCCGGCTCTACGGTCAGTCCCAACACTTTTCAACCCTTGCGGGGAGGGGCGGATGGAGTGGACAACCCTATGCCATGTTCTTATGCCGCCCAATCCATTGTCATGATTACATGCGATTGAACTCGGAGACCCAAGCTTGTCGGTCATCCCCACGAGTCCGAGCCTTGGGTAGGAACTTCCTTGTATTGTTTGATCTTTGTCTATGCAGATGTTGGTGTGCCACCCTTCGAGGTGGTTATATATGATGTTATGTTACTGACATGTATGTTTACGCTTCCGCAGCTAGGTAGGCCCTGAGGGAGACGGGGTAAAATGACCCCTTCACTCTTCCCACTGTGGACTCTAGACGGTCCGATGATATGTGGAGGGCCCCAGATCGGTGTGGAGTCAGTGCGGGGGATGAACTCCTGTTTGTATACGGTGCGGGCATCGTATACGAGTAGGGGACGTCACACAAACTAGGAGGAGGAGAATGAGGGCGAGGGTGGGAGCGAGGATCATAATGGAGATCAATATGATGATCGGGATAAAGGTGAGGATTGGGATCAAGGTGGGAATGAGGACAAGGATGAAGACGCCCATGAAGAAGAGCAAGTGTTGGAAGATCATCCTGTTGAGGTATTCATCAACCCTTACTTGGTGTTCTTTACATTTTTAATTCCTTATTAGTGTTATAAATTTCATAATTGCTTCATTCCAGGTTCCATTTTAAAAGGAACCCCATTTGGATAAGAATGATTATGACAAAGAGGAGAGGACATTTGTTGATGAGGACGATGCATATGCTAAAAATTATTACAGGCATGAGGATGATATTGGCATGTCATCGAGGAAGATTGCAAAACTTATTGTTTGGCAAAACATTGAAAAGTACAAGAAGATTGCTAGATCACATCGTTGATCTTTAGTATTTGATGTCTCTTTCCACACTGTACTATGGAATCTGCTACTTATGTTCTAAGTTTTTTGTGGCTACTTATGTTCTATGATTCTTGTAGAACTTTATGCAGTACTATGAATTTTGCTACTTATATTTTGTGGTCTTTTTGTAGCTATACTAGAATATAATTAACGTAATTGTAGAATATTTATGTAATGTTCATAAGGTACAAATTTGCAACTTAAATGTCCCTCCTTTAAATAAAATTGGGGTGAGGCAATTGATTCACGAATTGATGTATGGGCTGTCTTATGGACTGATGCATGGAATGACGTTATAACTAACTCAAAGATCGACTTCTATCCTGACGTTAGAATTGACTCTAATTGTGTCATACTGGCTGACTTTAATTCTAACGCTACAGAAACTTTATTCTGACTCTACGTCTAATCCTAAAGTCGATGCTAAGGCTATCTAAATAGCTGACTCTAATTCTAACGCTATAAATGACTCTAATTGTGACACTAATGCTGACTCTAATTGCGATGGTAAAGTTGACTCTATTCTAACACTACAGTTGACTCTAATGCTGACTCTAATGCTGATGGTAGTTGTCTCTAATTCTAACACTATGGTTTACTCTAATTGTGACTCTAATGTTGATGATAGAGTTGCCTCTAAGTCTAACACTATGGTTGACTTTTATTGTGACTCTAATGCTGACTCTAATGTTGATGGTAGAGTTGCCTCTAATTCTAACACTATGGTTGACTCTATTCTATTCTATTCTATTCTATTCTATTCTAATTGTGACTCTATATCTGCTGCAAAACTGACTCTAAAGTCTGACGCTAATTCTAACGTTTAAACGACAGAACGTAGAGTCAGTTGTAGCGTCAGCCATAATGTCAGTTCAAGGTTTTTTTTTGTTTTTTTCTGTCTAAGTTTATAACTAAGGTCTGACGCTAAAACTGACTCTAATACCCCCTTCCTCTTTTGGTCTCCTTCGATTATAAAAACCCTTCTATTCTATTCTATTCTATTCTATTCTATTCTATTCTATTCTATTCTATTATCATGATTGGTCATTTGTAGTGGGTTCAACCGCATAAGTTTAGAACCAAAGAAATTTATCGCAGCAGCCTTGGGGACATATTATGCAAGAAGCTTTGAGACATTCATGGTCAGCAGCCCTCAATTCTTTCTAATGATCAAATCTTAAAGAAGCTCAACCTAATCTTCAAAATGCTTATTTGCCTTCAGTTGAGATAGTAATGGATGTCACTGGTCCATCAATAAGGGGGCGCAAGTGCATAATCATCTTCTTCCAAAAGCAAGGCTTCTGCATTTTCTTCCAAGAATAGTTGTTTCAATCCTAGCCCGTTATTGCCTAAAACAATGAGTGCTTATGTTGGGGTAACCATTTAAGACCACAAAGAGAGCAAGGTATAAATCTATGAGACTTTTGCATTTTTTGATGTCGTATAAGTATTGTTTATTTTTGTTTTCATGATTTACAATTGTCTCTAAGAAGAAGATAAGATGAGCACTCACAAAATCAATCCTGGCAATGTCATATACACCACCCATCCCATGTTCAACACTTTTATCATGTTTGTGGATTTCTAAGTAATATATTGTGGAACAAATGAATCAGGGCAATGTAATGCACTTGCATACTTATATTCTCAGTGTGTTGTATGTAAACATGCACAGGAGAACCTTCAGCACGAGTCACAGTGATTCAAATTTGTTAAATGATCCTGATCAATTTATATTTGCCATCTCAAGAGGTCATTAATCCTTTTGTGATTCACTGGGGTCAAGCTGATACATCAAGTATAGATATTCTTAAGCAATATGATGCCACTGAATAGATTAGTCTCAACACTGGAGCTACTTACGTTTGGGCTTTCAGAAAAATATGGTAATATACGTATGTGCTCTACAATGGGAATTAAATATTAGGTTCATGATGCTCTACTTTGTGTTTCTCGATCCATCATCCATGTCCATGTCAATTAAACTTCCAAGTTAAAAGTGTGATATTTTGATTTTGCTTCATGTTCAAAATTTCCTCAACTTTTGAGACAACTTGTTTGTGGTTGGGTAAGCAAGATAATGGCTAATCAATGTAGCATAACTAATGCTCCTATCTTACACTTTTGAAACATACAATCTAATATAGTCCAAGGCTAATGGTATATGCTTGATCTAACTATCCCAAGAAATATTTTTGTGGATTATTTAGATCTTCTAAATTTGGGCGCCAATTAAAAAACTTAGAACATTGAGTAAAGTGGTATCATAGTGCATATCATCACCTAATCTTTATGAAAGGTGTTTTAAAATAATTCGTACCTTTGTAAGCGAGCCAAACAAAAGAAATGTGCCATTGCGATAAATTTCTTGTATAGATATAGATATACAAGAGATTTAACACGTCCTACGGTGCATGTTCCAACAGTGCAAATTCCAATTTTAGCATTCCTTTATATTCTTCAACTTTAGCATTCATGAAGATTGCCTTAGATTCTCTTAGAATTTTCTATTTTGATTGAGGTGCTTACCCATGAGCATTTAAAACCTTCCAAAATAATCTATCTTGGATCTGTGCAACATGTCTAAAACACTTTCTATTTTTAGACTGAGGCGCTTACCCTGAGCATCTAGAACTTTTTTTTTTTTTGCAAGATTTATATTGTATACCTTTATTATGAAACATTTTAGAACATTCTATTGTGGCTCTTTGCAAAAAAAAAACTCTAAGATTTCATCAAGATCTTTTTAGATTCCCTTAGATATTATGAAGATTCCCCTAGATTCAACTAGATTTTAAGAGATTCCTTTAGACTTGTAAATGTCTTCCTAGATTCTCCTATAATTTATGAGATTTCCTTAGATTCCCTTTAATTCTCCTAGATTCCCTTACATTCTACAAATTTCTAGAACATTCTAGAACTTTCTGGAACATTCTGAAACTTTCAAAACATCCCAGAACTTTCTGGAAGTATTTCCCTATTTCCTTACATTCCCAAAGATTCCCTTACATTCTAGAACTTATTAGAACAATTTGGGACTTTCTGGAAGGATTTTCTTAGATTCCCCCTAGATTCTCTTATATTCCCAAACATTTTAGAATTCTAGAACTTTCTAGAACATTCTAGAAGATTTTAGAACTTTCTTGAATTATCTAGAATGTTATATTCTATTTTATCTTAATTAGAACATTACCTTTAAGTATATTTGAAACATAAATTATTCATAGAATTAATGTTTGGTCTAGTGGTTAGAATGGGGGGTTGGGGGGTTAATGACCAGGGTTCGAATCCCCCCAATAACATAAAAAAATTTAAAAGCCTTTCCTTAAGATTTGTTGAGCATGCAATGTGAGCCGTAGGATCTTGGACCAAGGATTATGATCAATCTGGACCGTAGGATCATGTAGGATATATCTAAAGCAACGTGAGCCGTAGGATCTCGGACCGACGGTCAGGATCAGATCAACCTGGACCGTAGGATCGCTTACATATAATCGGTCACAAACTCCCAAGCCACCTGGGCCGTAGGATACGTCCCAAAGCCACGTGAGCCGTCGGATCTCGGATCAACGGCCGGATTCAGGAGGACAAACATAAGAACATATACATACAAGAAATTTAACACGTCCTACGGTGCATGTTCCAACAGTGCAAATTCCAATTTTAGCATTCCTTTATATTCTTCAACTTTAGCATTCATGAAGATTCCCTTAGATTCTCTTAGAATTTTCTATTTTGATTGAAGTGCTTACCCATGAGCATTTAAAAATTTAACACGTCCTACGGTGCATGTTCCAACAGTGCAAATTCCAATTTTAGCATCCTTTTATATTCTTCAACTTTAGCATTCATCAAGATTCCCTTAGATTCTCTTAGAATTTTCTATTTTGATTGAAGTGTTTACCCATGAGCATTTAAAACCTTCCAAAATAATCTATCTTGGATCTGTGTAACATGTCTAAACCACTTTCTATTTTTAGACTGAGGCGCTTACCCTGAGCATCTGGAACATTTTTTTTTCCAAGATTTATATTGTGTACCTTTATTATGAAACATTTTAGAACATTCTATTGTGGCTCTTTGCAAAATCTTAAAAAAACTCTAAGATTTCATCAAGATCTTTTTAGATTCCCTTAGATATTATGAAGATTCCCCTAGATTCAACTAGATTTTAAGAGATTCCTTTAGACTTGTAAATATCTTCCTTCTCTTATAATTTATGAGATTTCCTTAGATTCCCTTTAATTCTCCTGGATTCCCTTACATTTTACAAATTTCTAAAACATTCAAGAACTTTCTGGAACATTCTGAAACTTTCAAAACATCCCAGAACTTTCTGGAAGTATTTCCCTATTTCCTTACATTCCTAAAGATTCCCTTACATTTGGAAGGATTCTCTTAGATTTCCCCTAGATTCTCTTATATTCCAAAACATTTTAGAATTCTAGAACTTTCTAGAACATTCTAGAAGATTTTAGAACTTTCTAGAGCCTCCAGAACTTTCTAGAACTTTCTTGAATTATCCAGAATGTTGTATTCTATTTTATCTTAATTAGAACATTAAGTATATTTGAAATACAAATTATTCATAGAATTAATGCCTGGTCTAGTGGTTAGAATGGGGGGCTGGGAGGTTAATGACTAGGGTTCGAATCCCCCCAATAACATAAAAAATTTTAAAAGCCTTTCCTTAAGATTTGTTGAAAATATCAAGGCCCGAGTATGCAATGTGAGCCGTAGGATCTTGGACCAAGGATTATGATCAATCTGGACCGTAGGATCATGTAGGATATATCTAAAGCAACGTGAGCCGTAGGATCTCGGACCAATGGTCAAGATCAGATCAACCTGAACCGTAGGATCGCTTACATATAATCGGTCACAAACTCCCAAGCCACCTGGGCCATAGGATACGTCCCAAAGCCACGTGAGCCGTAGGATCTCGGATCAACGACCGGATTCAGGAGGACAAACATAAGAACATATATATGTTATGATATATACATATATAAAATATACATATACATATATCCAAAAGGTTGACTTGTTAGAGAAGTTTGGAGCAGTCAATGAGCTGGCAGCCTAAAATATCTGTCTTAAATTCTCTGCTGACCATCAAGAATAGTCTTGGTAAGCAAGTAATGGATTCTAACAACATATCTGAGAATGTAAGTATCCCATTAGTAGTCAATACCCAGACTTATGTTACTCCATAAGGAAAGTCTGATAACACTCCTGATCCAAAGCATTCTGGAAATAGGCCTGGAAACACATCCTAAGATGTCATACATGAATACAAAATAATATTGACTTAGGAAAGATGGTTTGGAAACATTTGAGACAAGGAATCTACTATTTGTTTAGAATATACGAGTTTAAAGGTTTTGTTGTCAATCCGACTTGATAACCTTATTATACTATAATGGAACGTTAGGATTTGGGATATAATACATGAAAATTGAGATAATAATAATATTTTCTAGCGCAAGCAAGCGGAACTAGCTGTCATACTCTTAATATCTTTGTTGTACAAATCACATATCAGAAGATTGAAGGACAGGACTATACGTGTGGCATCCATACGGTATAACCTTTATTGTGAAGGGTAAAATTTGTAATTAATTACTTAATTCTTTCCGTATACCTAATTTTTTTCGTAAACTAGGAATACACTTTAGGGTTCTTACTTGTAGCTGGCTCTCCTACGATACCAAGCCGCCGGATTCTTTCTGTGCTAGCTATGGCTATAACTGGATACAATGGAAAGCAACTCTTGAAGGACTCTGACCGAAAAAGCTACAACAGGGCGGCGTTTTTAAAGTCTGTACAGGCATGTATTCTGATCTATCATCTGATGCGAAATTATGAATACAGATATGGTGAATCAAAGAGTAGTGACAGGTTTTTTGGCGCCCTTTCATAGCCGGACCTACAGCTCATAGCATCCCTTCTTAAGACACGGTATGTCTTATCCACTTTCAACGGCCTTTTAGCATCTGATCGCTTCCCCTTGTGAAATATCTCTCTGTGCAATAGTTTTTTCTCACAACTCCAATTCCGTTAGTCTCCACATGACGAGACCAGAGGGATCTTGCAATAAGAAACCCACCAAGCTGGATATACTTGGAATGCTTAAAGAAGCTGGTGTGGATTGCAGTTTTGTAGGCAGAAACGATGGTGCTGCTGTAAAGAAAGCAGAACTTATGCAGATGGCAGCAAAGTTTGGCATTGATATATATCATAAGAAGAAAAATCTGGCTGGCAAACGCCCTGTTATTGATAGCTTTCAAGATATTACAAAGGAGACAAACTTGGATCACACATTTCCAAAGACAAGGAATGCTAATGCAGGCAGCATTGTACCAAGTCAGGAGGTCGAATCTACTAATGGAGACGTCCCTCTTAATCAGGTCCTTTGGCTTTTTTTACATAATACTGTTCTTCACACAATGGGAGGGTTAAAATAGTTTTCCTTCAAAGTTCTATGTCTGATTGGTGGCCTAGATCTAAGGTAGATATATCTCTTGCTTGCATTCACTATTTTCCCTTCTCTTTATACTACTTTATATTCTTGGATATCTCTCAAATCATATGGCTCAATATCGCTGCTACAACTCTGGCAGTAGAATGCAGAAATTTGAATCTGCCAAGCAAGGCATTTAGTAGTACACTGGATCAAAGAACACCACGTATTGGGCAATATTTTGTTACTTTAACAGATGTAACAAAGTATGATATCATAACAGAACAGGAAGTCTCTTTTACCCTTCTATTTGATTATCTAAGTTTCCATATTCAAGTTTACTGCTGTTAGTCTATCTTTATGAATATGTTTCTGCATATGGTTGAAAGGCTTTCAGCCAGAAAACTCTTTTGCTTACCTGCATGTCTATTCACTTCTTACCCTTTTTGGCTAATTGGTGTCTGTTGGACTGCAGGTAACCAGAGTTTTCTCTACCTACTCTGTTTTTCAGCATGCTTTTGTTAAGCATGAGAACTTGGAGCACTCTGAAGTATGTTTACAATGGAAGCGAAAGTTTTTTGAAGATGTTTTAGCTAAGCCCAATAATCTCACCTTTTTTCAAACTACAGCCATCTTTAAGATGTTCAGGTGGTATTATTTTCCTGATTATTATTGTTCTAAATGTAAGGAGGCAGCACAGGTCTGGACCTAAGAACATTAGCTTAAACCTCTTTACATCTTGCGGTTGTATAAGCATAGTCTTTCCGTATTCTAAAAAGTCTAAGTATAGCATTATGCAAATCTGGAACTGTCACCACTGTATGAGTCAAGTTCAATGGGAAATATCTTTTTTGAAACCATGGTATTTAAACTACATATTGTACTCCGGATATGAATGAAATATCTCTTTTACATTTTGCTGTGCTAGGCATTCTTAAAGTACACATGATTTGACAAATATAAAGTGGCTAGTAATAATTTAACAGGGGGCTAAGGATGGTCCAGGTTTATGAATGATAAGGAAATCATCATGGCATATCTTTATCCAGCATTCTGTTTCACAAAAAGTTAAGGTCCAAATGATCTAGAAAGTAAAAGCATTTATGGTTATGAAGTAGAGATGGAATGCTGGTTATGGTTCCCCAAATATAAAAATGGGACTGATAAATTCGACTAGGTCACAGGATAACCCTGGACTGGTTTTGAATGTCTAAGCTTGGTCTTTGTCCTTGGACATGGCCCAGGTGAAGGCTTGGTATATATTCAGAGACTTCAGGGTACTGGTTTAACCAGCATGGATCATAAAAAGCATTCCTACTTTACTTTCTAACCCTGCATTAAACAGTATTCTGCTGACAGACTTTTTCCTCTTATTTGCTAACTTTTTTCAGCAATAATCTCTAAATATTAACATTTCGGAAAAACTTGCATGATTTACTTACTACGTTTAAATTTTGTAGGAAGGAGCCAATGTAATAGTTGGTGTCTATCCTCAGATCAATGAAATGGATGAGGCCATGGAAACACAATGGTGTCAGCAGCTGCTTGCCATTGGATATGGAAATCTTACTTGTGCTGCACCTAATATGGCTGTACAAACAGTCATTGCTTGCATCTTGAATATTCAGCTGCACAAGTATATCATTGCCAAAGAGAGCAGTATCAACGACCAAAATGATTCTGTTATTACACATTTGGGCATGTCTGGATTTCTGTCACTAGCATGCAACTTCATGAAGGCAGAATACAACATCAGTGTTTGCAAGAATCTGATTGACACTGCCTATGGCAGGCTCTCCTTGAATCAATTCAATGCAACTGAACGTGAAGCTGCCAATCTTAGGGTATTTGTCAAATGCCTGACTGCACTTGAGAGAGCCAATGGTGTTAAATTCACGTTCCCTTCTGTCAACAATGCAAGGAGAACACGTATTCCAGCTGCACAGAATAAGGTTATACCTAATGCCAATCTGGAAAACTGCCTATTCAATGTCAACATGCTAACTGATGAACAGAGGGCAGCATTTGGGGTTCCTCAAGCTGATAATACTGTCAATAGAGAAGTAGTGGAAGAGGAAAGGATTCCAATTAATATGCTACACTTCTTCAACTGTGGGAGGTTCCCAATCATGACTTCTAGGGAAGTTGAGTCACATGGCAGTCAATACCAACAGGCTCTATGGAAAAGTAAAAACTTGGGCGTGATTGCACCGATAAGTCAGGAGGCATGGAAGAATTTGGCATCCATTAACAACCAAGAGATGGTTGAGGCTCACAAAAATGCTGATACATTCATCCGGACTGTTGAAAAGCTGGAAATCACACTGCCTTTC
Organism: Isoetes taiwanensis; assembly: GCA_021234155.1. Classification (NCBI taxonomy): domain Eukaryota; kingdom Viridiplantae; phylum Streptophyta; class Lycopodiopsida; order Isoetales; family Isoetaceae; genus Isoetes; species Isoetes taiwanensis. The sequence continues at coordinate 14,439,258 of JAJEKV010000016.1, read as the reverse complement.
TCGGCTAAATGCTTTGGTTTCACCTGCAGCAACAGTAAGCAAGTCTTTATTGGCCAAAAAAGTCACCAAGCCCGTGTGGATGAAAGAAGACACGAGTTCTATATCAAGAAAATGTGGAGGACATTTTGTCCTTTTGTCAAGTGCAAATGTGACAAAGCTGCTAAAGACAATGGGGACTGCCCGGACACCATCATATGGATTGATCATGCCATTTGGTACCTCATGAATAATCTGGACAAAGCTTGGCCAGAACACACAGTCCCTGTCAGATTTGCCTTCTTCACTTCTGTTTTAGCCACTAAACCATTCAAGAATGCCATCATTGCATTCCTTGGATACCTCAAAGTCAGGGATCTTCTCTTCAAAATGACAATAAAATTTGCTGAGGATATGAATGTTGATCTCAACAATGAGTTTGGAAACACAAAACTCACAGATATTCTGGAAAAAACAGTTAAACCTATGAAATTTCTCCTTAGCAAGCAGCAGGAGAACAATGGCGGAAATTGCAACAGCGGAAATCGAAAAAGATCAAGTGAACCTGACAGCCCAGCTAGCTCCATAGTCATGCCTCCTAAATAATATAAAAGGCCTGATACAACATTCTCCAAGGGATCGGACAATTATAGCGTTGATATTATTGAGCTGGACGATGCAAGCATTACGGGTGATGGTTCTGTCACCAAGACAAAAATACACACGGCAAACAGGAGTTATGAAGCATCCCCTTGCAACTTCAATGCTGTGAAGTAAGTACTTTGTTTTCCATGTCCAATTTGATACATTATTACACTAGCTTTCATATGGCATTATGTCTACATAGTATGATTTTACGGTAGTTTCCTTTTAAAACATCAGTTTACTGTTGTCAATACCAAAACTACAGTTTAATATGTATGACTGCATGCTTCCTTATATTCTGTTTGGGAGGGATAGTTCTATAAACTTAAAACAAAAACAAGTTCAAATGCCTACTTAGGCATTACTTCTAGCTGATCCCAGTGATCATGATACATTTTGTTTCATAACAGAGCAAGAGAGTAATGACCATTGATGAGGATGGGGACTGGGTCCTTACAACGACCAAAGAAAAATCAATGAAGAAATACGTACATTTCTCATTTTTCTCTAAAATGGTTAGCAAGGTTAAGTTTAGTACCGTTTTCAAGGAAGTCCTCAACAGACATTTTGGGGATAAGGGCCTAATGATTTATGAAAATACCTTGTTCGGCTGGAAATATATTGGCAATTTGAAGGCTCTATTCTACAAACCCAAGCTAGTCTTTGCTAGTGACAATAGCATGAAATGTCCGTGCAACAATCCGACACTCAGTCAGTTTATTGATCATGATATTGGCCATATCAGGACAACTGATATTAACATAGTGCATCATAGAGCACTAAGAAATATGTTCAGCAAGGGCCTGAATCATATTCCTGATCACCCATTCACAATACCACGGTTCAAAAAGGAACTGAGAATCACTATTGATCAGTTTTTTGGAATTCACAGATTTTCATTCACTGACAAGGAAAATGGTCTGATTGAAAAGTGCAAAGCTGATATTCTAATGATTGCTGAAATAGTGGCCATGGAGGCAGTCAACCAGAACAGAGATAACAAGAAAATTTTCCTCATTGATGATGTGGATGTGCGTAGAAACATCAATTGGTTAAATAACAATCTCTATGTAGCAGGGGTTGATAAGGCAGCCAACAATCCCTCCTTTATCTGTCCATACCACATCAGAATGAAGGCTTTCGAAAGACTTGAAAGCCAAGATTTTGAGAGATCGCAGCTTACAGATACTAAAGTGGTTGAGCTTATTGAACAAGACATTCAATCTTTGGTCTGTAATATTAATCTGCAAAGTAAGGAACTGCCATACCTCCTAGGAATCTATAAGGCACATAAAAGGGAATATCGTTGGATCACCAACGCCCACAACAGTATTTTCTCAGATATAGCATCATTAGTGGCTGCTGGCTTAAACTCTATATTGGAATTGTGGCCTAGAGTCTGCAATGAAACTTGTGAAACATACAATGTTATGGGTCAACATATGATCAAAGCCTCATGGGTTGTTAACTCAATCTATGATTTAGTGGTAAACTTACCAAGCAAGATTGATGACCTCTTTGTATGTGACATTACAAAGTGTTACGAAAACATTCCAATTGATGGGGAGCAAGGCATATGTCATGTCATGAGCATAATTTGTGACATTGCATGGGCTAGCCAACAGAAACAACACAAGAACAATCGAATGTGGTACACTTTCTTACACAATGGGTCAGTAGAAGTTATGTGGAGACATGTGAACCTCAAGAGCAAAAAATGGACTTGTGTTAGTAAAAATGATTTCTGTAGAATAAATACATGGTTACTTAAATGCTGCTTTCTCAAGATGGGTAAAAGCATATGGAGACAGATTAGAGGCATACCCATGGGCTTCCCATGTAGCCCATCTTGGTGTAACCTGTACCTAGCTTTTTTTGAACTGAATTTCATTACCAATCTATGCAAGGAGGGTAAGCTATTGGAGGCAGCTTCGTTCAAACACACAAGCAGGTACATTGATGACCTAATAGGAATAAACTCCTATTGGATAAGGAAATACTTGAACGTCGGTAATGAAGAGCTGATAGATAGTAAGAATTGCATTTATGATTTAAGCATTCTTAAGATTAAAGATGAAACTGTTTACTGGCCCACTGAAGATGGAGAGTTTAGTAAAGGAAGAAAAGTTAATTTTTTGAACATGACTATTGAAGTGCTTAGTATTGCTCATGGGATATACAGCACTCATAGATATGATAAGCGTGATAAATTACCATTTACAGCAGCCAAATTTGTCCATGCAGTAAGCTGCAGACCATATAATATGGCCTGCAATGTAATGATCTCTCAAGTATTACCATACTTGTACGTACATAGTAATCCCTTCATGGCTGCTGATGACCTGTACAACCTGATGCAAGCCTTCATCAACAATGGTTTTAAGGCAAAAGATGTTTGGAAGACTCTTTACAAAGCTCTAAGGGATAATGACTTTCCTGGTTTACAATATGACTTCAGTACAATGTACAACGAATTACGTAAATACAGGTATGATTTTATCATTATTCTCTTATTTTATTGCTATTTCATAGCTAGACTTAGGAGGTGAGGCGGGTCCCTATGCAATATAGGGACCCCCTCATGTCCCTATATTGCATTAACAGTGGTCTGTCTCTCCTCCCGGTAGGAGGTAGGCTAATTTTATACATATATAAATATACATATACATATATCCAAAAGGTTGACTTGTTAGAGAAGTTTGGAGCAGTCAATGAGCTGGCAGCCTAAAATATCTGTCTTAAATTCTCTGCTGACCATCAAGAATAGTCTTGGTAAGCAAGTAATGGATTCTAACAACATATCTGAGAATGTAAGTATCCCATTAGTAGTCAATACCCAGACTTATGTTACTCCATAAGGAAAGTCTGATAACACTCCTGATCCAAAGCATTCTGGAAATAGGCCTGGAAACACATCCTAAGATGTCATACATGAATACAAAATAATATTGACTTAGGAAAGATGGTTTGGAAACATTTGAGACAAGGAATCTACTATTTGTTTAGAATATACGAGTTTAAAGGTTTTGTTGTCAATCCGACTTGATAACCTTATTATACTATAATGGAACGTTAGGATTTGGGATATAATACATGAAAATTGAGATAATAATAATATTTTCTAGCAAGCAAGCGGAACTAGCTGTCATACTCTTAATATCTTTGTCGTTACAAATCACATATCGAAGATTGAAGGACAGGACTATACGTGTGACATCCATACGGTATAAACTTTATTTTTAAAGCTAAATAGGGTAATTAATTAAATAACTCCTTCCGTATACCTAATTTTTTCGTAAACTAGGAATACATTTTAGGGTTCTTACTTTTAGCTGGCTCTCCTACGATACCAAGCCGCCGGATTCTTTTACGTGCTAGCTATGGCTATAACTGGATACAATGGAAAGCAACTCTTTGAAGGACTCGAGAAAAAAGCTACAACAGGATGGCATTTTAAAGTCTGTACAGGCATGTATTCGATCTATCATCCGATGCGAAATCATGAATACAGATATGGTAAATCAAAGATTAGTGACAGATTTTTTGGCGCCCTGTCATAGCCGGACCTGTAGCTCAGAACAGCTCTTCTTAAGACACGGTATGTCTTATCCACTTTCAACGGCCTTTTAGCATCTGATCGCTTCCCCTTGTGAAATATCTCTCTGTGCAATAGTTTTTTCTCACAACTCCAATTCCGTTAGTCTTCACATGACGAGACCAGAGGGATCTTGCAATAAGAAACCCACCAAGCTGGATATACTTGGAATGCTTAAAGAAGCTGGTGTGGATTGCGTTTTGTAGGCGTAAAACGATGGTGTCTTTAAAGAAAGCAGAACTTATGCGCGGATGGCAGCCAAATTTGGCATTGATATATATCTCAAGAAGAAAAATCAGGCTGGAAAACGCCCTGTGATTGATAGCTTTCAGGATCTCACAAAGGAGACGAACTTGGATCACACATTTCCAAAGACTGTGAATGCTGGCAGTATAGTACCAAGTCAAGAGGTCGAATCTGCTAATGGAGACGTCCCTCTTAATCAGGTCCCTTTTTCTTGTTTACATTTTACTGATCTTCAAACAATGGGAGGGTTAAAATAGTTTTCCTTCAAAGTTCTATGTCTGATTGGTGGCCTAGATCTAAGGTAGATATATCTCTTGCTTGCATTCACTATTTTCCCTTCTCTTTATACTACTTTATATTCTTGGATATCTCTCAAATCATATGGCTCAATATCGCTGCTACAACTCTGGCAGAAGAATGCAGAAATTTGAATCTGCCAAGCAAGGCATTTAGTAGTACACTGGATCAAAGAACACCACGTATTGGGCAATATTTTGTTACTTTAACGGATGTAACAAAGTATGATATCATAACGAACAGGGAAGTCTCTTTTACCCTTCTATTTGATTATCTAAGTTTCCATATTCAAGTTTACTACTGTTAGTCTATCTTTATGAATATGTTTCTGCATATGGTTGAAAGGCGTTCAGCCAGAAAACTCTTTTGCTTACCTGCATGTCTATTCACTTCTTACCCTTTTGGCTAATTGGTGTCGTTGGACCTGCAGGTAACCGTAGTTTTTCTACCTACTGCTTTTTTCAGCATGCTTTTGTTAAGCATGAGAACTTGGAGCACTCTGAAGTATGTTTACAATGGAAGCGAAAGTTTTTTGAAGATGTTTTAGCTAAGCCCAATAATCTCACCTTTTTTCAAACTACAGCCATCTTTAAGATGTTCAGGGTGGTATTATTTTCCTGATTATTATTGTTCTAAATGTAAGGAGGCAAAGACAGTCCGGACCTAAGAACATTAGCTTAAACCTCTTTACATCTTGCGGTTGTATAAGCATAGTCTTTCCAGATTCTAAAAAGTCTAAGTATAGCATTATGCAAACTGGGCTGTCACCCTTTGTATGAGTCAAGTTCAATGGGAAATATCTTTTTGAAACCATGGTATTTAAACTACATATTGTACTCCGGATATGAATGAAATATCTCTTTTACATTTTGCTGTGCTAGGCATTCTTAAAGTACACATGATTTGACAAATATAAAGTGGCTAGTAATAATTTAATGGGGGCTAAGGATGGTCCGGGTTTATGAATGATAAGGAAATCATCATGGCATATCTTTATCCAAAGATTCTGTTTCACAAAAAGTTAAGGTCCAAATGATCTAGAAAGTAAAAGCATTTATGGTTATGAAGTAGAGATGGAATGCTGGTTATGGTTCCCCAAATATAAAAATGGGACTGATAAATTCGACTAGGTCACAGGATAACCCTGGACTGGTTTTGAATGTCTAAGCTTGGTCTTTGTCCTTGGACATGGCCCAGGTGAAGGCTTGGTATATATATATATATATAAATATATATATATATATATATATATATATATATATATATATATATATATATATATATATCTACTATATATATAAAATTATTAGGATGCCCCCTTGCGCATAGAGATTTGGATGTACCCATGCGATATAGAGATTAATGCCAGCCGTCCAATTGAAAATGGAAGGCCATGATGCCGCCACCTCATGGGAGAGATCATGCATGGGCATAGAAATGTGATGGGGGGCATGCATGGGCATGCATGGGGGCATGCACCACATCCCCCCAGCCTTGGCGCATAGAGATTTGGGTATAGAGATTGATCCTGGCCGTCCATCTCGGATTTGGGCGGCCCACAAGAAAAGCCCCAATCACTGATGCTTTTGCATTTTTTTACTCTCACGTATTTGGGGTTACGCCCACGAGCCAATTATGGCGCTGTATGATTTGTTGGATGCGGATTGGTGCGTGATCACGGTCTTTCGGTTGTATGGGAACCTAAGCGGTGCTTTTTTGCGGATTCGATTTGGAAATAGGCTGGCTGGGTTTAGTATCTGGGAAAATGGATTTCGGCTTCAGCTTAGTGACAGTTTTACTCGGTTTTAAAACTTAATTCTGTTCGGCTAATGGTGCAAGCGACCTTTACCGTTTATAGTGCTAGAGAAATTCTAGATCTGTATCTGTGCTTCCTTAAGCGGATCTGGCGGTCGGATGGTAAGCGGCTATGCCAGAGTTATAGAAGGATTTCCCTCCCTTTTTTTTTTGTATGTGAGGGCCAGGGCATTCCGGCTGATAAATCTCATGTCCAGACATTTTGGAAAGAGATCTGGAAGTAGCTGGATTAGGGTCCCTGCTGACGAGAGGGTTTTTGAAATTGTTAGGTTTGAAGATGTTACTTACGGATTATAAACCTTATGGCTTGCATTCCAGTCACCATTTTAATCATTTTATTGAATACACGTGACGGCGACCATCTGTTTGGATGAAATTGCAGCAAGGTAGATGAAAGTCATTCACATGTAGAACTTTGTATGACAATCTGTAATTTCCCTCTTTTGTTGTGCTGGATATGATGGATCAAGGGCATTCTCAAGGATTAGCTTCCTAGGGAAACATGTGGACTATGTCTTATGCCCACGTTTTGAAATAAAAATCCTAGGGAAATCTTCTGTCTGTAAGCTTTTCTTATCTTGCATGTGTTGATATATTGTTTGACGATAAATACGGCTTGGATTCATGATGTTAAAGTTCTTAGGCTTTGATCACAGATATAGATTGTTTGACCTAAGATACACTTTTTCTTTCAGATTGGATATTAAGGCTTGGAGTGTGCAGCTTGAGAATATCGTTGATTCCTTAAAAAGGAACAAATGTCTTTTTGCGTATTAGACAAGTAAGACCTTCTAACTCAAGCTCAGTGCCTTAGTCAAATGGTAAATCGCCATAGCCATGTTTTGATGTTGCAACTTTGTTGGCGATCATTGCAAGATTGAGCTTCCTCCTATCGGACAAGCGCTGTGTGCAGTTTTGTTCATGAATAGACATATTAGTAGAGGAGATATAAGTTCGTCGAAGTGTTGCTCTCTTTTTTGACTCTGATATTGAAGGTACATTTTAAAAAAATTCTTCGTTGCATGATGTCTTATGTGTTTATCCGGGTTATGCCCTTCAAAGAAGTGTAATATCTGAGACCTTATGACTAAAGCATGTATAACACTTTTTTTGAGTGTTTCCGGCAACTATAGCGGCAGAAAGATTCGATTGCGGGGAAGATATAGCCCCGGATGGCGGAAGGTTATTTGTTTTCCTCTCCTTTTTGTTTTTTTTTGGTTACATGGCTTACGTGCATCACATTTTTTTATGGCTTATGCAGGTATTATTACAACAAAAGATCAAAGCAATCTAGCTGGGAAAAACCTGCAGAATTGATGACTCCTACTGAGGTACTTAATGTGTAGTCATAAGATATTTTAAATGTTTGTGTCTTTGTCTTTGGTTTATTTTTAACCGACCGAGTCTTGTGCCCGTTTTCTTCTTTTGCAGCGTGCAGATGCATCTACAGTATGGAAGGAATTCACCACTGCAGATGGTCGAAAGTATGTACTCCTTTTGTATAAAATGTTGCTGCATGTTTGGGGCATCAATCTTGAGAAGGTATACATTAATAGGTACTATTACAAGAAGGAAAAACGGCGAGTCAAAATGGACAATGCGGAGGAGATGAAGGTACGAACCAAAATAAACCCATTTGTTAAACTTTTAAGTGGGCATTTGTAATGGGAAATGGAAAGCTGGGTAATATGGTTGTGAAGAATGCATTCCCCTAAAAAGGACCTTTCTAAGGAGAAAGATTATATTAACATCTACAAGAGACCACTTGGGTCTATGAGACCATTTATACAAAGAATCATGCAAACCTAGGGGTGCATTTGCGGTTTTCCTAGAGATGACATAAAAATGTAAAAAGAAAAACTAAAACGATGAAATCGGGATTTTTCCTTCTTGCCTCGTTTTCTTCTTCTTGACACTTTCATGGTTACCCCTCTTGGGATCAAATTAGATGGTCCGGAAGGGATCCGATTCCGTTTATTATTATTATCACCTCCAATGAGAAAGAGAGCGATCTCGCCTTTGTGTAAGGTCATTTTCCTGCATTTACATAGATCATTACTATCATTCGCTTGCAGGTAGTGTTTAAGGATTGCCAGTTATCCTAGGAAGCTGTAATATTCCAAATATGACAAGTATATTATCAAGCCAAAATTCTCTAGCTACTCGGAGCTGTATGCTTTGAAATCAGAAAACATAAAGGAACTTTTTAATAATCATTATTCGTTTGTATCTGTCAAGACCAACTTTTGTGGAATGGAATTTTAGCATTGTTTTTGTTGGATGGTTGTCTAGAAGGATGGAGAAAAATAACGGCATGTTCTAACATACGGGCAGACATGTGCTACACAGGTCTGTGGGCTGTTGCTACTGGAACGTCCGACTGTTTCTTTTGGCCCCGATCTGTTACGAGTATTTGTCATTTGCCAAGAACCATGCTCTTTTGTTGCCATGGTGTTGCTGTAACTTATCATGGAATTATTTTGTCTGTTCTAAAGTGAGGGTTTCAGAGTGCTTTTTACAATCTGGACATTGTTTGGGATTTAATTTGATCTATTGGCATTCATGGTTTTCTACTATAACTTGGATTTTGTTTTCAGCTCTAGTGCCAAGCTTGGGCATTTACTATGTTCTTGGTCTTTTTACAGGTTGCAATGGCTACAAGACGCCAATAATATGGCGGTAAACATGTTTTTTCAACCTGGAACTTTGCAGAACATCCTTGCGTGTCACGTGAACACCTGATGCAGCAAAGAGCACATATTCTAGAATGGCTTCACAAAATCAGGTACCAAGTTTTTGAGAAGCATTCATAGATCAGGTTGTTCAGATGTGCTTGCACTTTGATAATGTATGTAGCTGTATAAAGATGCCATTCTTAGAGATCAGGCATCCACTATGCATATAAATGATTTTATTTTCAAGGGCAGCTAGTTGGGTTTGCCTTACCTTATACATCTTAAAGCAGCAACAACAAGCAGGCTAGGTAGAGTGATGACCATCGCTTGAGCATTGGTCTCGACATGATTCTGGGCTAAACCAATGGAGTATCTAGCAGGATGAGTTTTTGTGCAACATCAAAGCTGAAAGCAGTCTGTGGTCCTTTGTGGAAAACTCCTTATCATGCCATTCGGATCTCCTGTTTTGTGTTGTAAGCACAGTATGATTGTAATAACGTTTTCAGAGGTCTAACATACAATGTGTTTCTTTTTAGGCCTCAGAGCAAATGGTGGCAATAGTTCTGGAAATTGTTTCAAAACAATGAGCTGTTGAACCAAGCAAAGTTATTCCTTGGCTTCGAAAGGATACAGTGCAACTGCGCTCAATCAGGTTTGAGCTTTAGGCAGCTTGATGAGTTCTATTTGCTGGGGAAGGTAGCAGTGTGAATCTTCCCATTCTGGAGACGCTCAAGAGATGCAAGCCAACCAGTTTTTTTGAAAGAATACCGTAATATAGAATGTTTTCCATTGCACTTTTACATAATCTCTTTAAATTCTTTCCCTGCTGCAAATCCATCTCAAAGTGACCCTTGAACATACAGTCGTATTCCACCAAGGTGGATTCTTGAGTCATAATCACCAATTGTCTTCACACCAAGATGTGATACGCTATTACAACACAGTCCCAAATATCCTCTGCATGATGTTCTTCGTTTCCTCCCACCCATCATGTTTCAATGCCCAGCTTGGATGTAAAAGAGGTATGCCTCAACCATTGCAACCTCCTGTTATCCAAAACTTCGGCCACACCTGCATCGATGACACAGGAACGGGACTTATATTATACAGGTCTTTGAGCAAATCTAATTTCTACGAAGAAGTCTGGACATTTACCTCAACTTGATTCTCTATGAAGTTTTTACCAGATTGTAGCTAGGCCATGAGGAACAATTGGTGGTAACTGGTGAACTTTTTCATGTGACAGTAGTGACCCAAATGTATGGATTTTTATTTTTGGAAAATAACATGCATTCGACACCAATAAAGTCCAACCCCTCTTTTGTCAATGTCCCTGTCTTATTGAAGCAAAGTAGATAAATTTTACCAGCAATTGCTATACATTTGGGGTAGCCACAGAAAATTTGACATTTTCGCATTAAATTTTCCCAAGTTTTTACTAGTTCTTGCTAGCTTAAGAGGAAACATGAAGCAAGCAGAATATACAAAAATATAATAGGATAAGAGGATAAAGATATCCCCATTCCCAATGCTAACTTCTCTGTTATCATTTAAATATGGTAGCAATGACATTACTTAGCTATTATAGGACAATGAGACAAAATGCCAGCCCACAAGTGTGGAGCTTCAAAAATGCTATTTGCAAGTTCATATTCATCAAATAGAAAATAAATTATATTTTATAAGATAGGAAATATTAGAACCATGAGGAGGAACTCAGGGAGAATGATTGCAATGGTCCTATGCGCAAAATTTTATAACTTTTGTTTGCCTTCTGTAGCACACTTGGCACATTTGGTGATGGAATCAAAATTCTACAACTTTTGTTTGCCTTCTGTAGCATTTGGTGATGGAATCAAAATTCTACAACTTTTGTTTGCCTACTTGGCAATGGAATCGAAATTCTACAACTTTTGTTTGCCTTGTGTAGCACACTTGGCACATTTGGTGATGAAATCCCTGTCCATGGGGTACTCGTTTTTCCAAGCAAAGTGGGGCTTTGATCGTTGGCCCATTTAAATACATGTTATTCTTTATGTCATGGCTTAATCACAATGACACATCTACATGTAAAATTGACATTACAGTGCTAGATTTGAGCCATTTGATAGCCTATAAGGCTTTTGCAAAACAACATATTTTCCAGACAATGTTTTTACATATAAACAAATGGGCGAAAAACTAAATTAAGTTACTGTAGATTACCAAAGAGGGCCATTATGGACGGAAACAAGCTTTTTAGTATACCACCGACCACCGACATTGAATCACTCTTATTTTGTGGGCTTAAGAAGAACTAATAAACTCTTGTGAGCCTTTGACTACTTAAAGTTCTAATAAAGAATGGTGAGTTTCATTGAATGGCTATCAGAGATTTTAGTTTAAAACTTCATGACTTTGAAGTAGATGCATACTGTTATTTGTGTGACGGGACAATTGAGAAGGACCATTGAATCATTTCTTATTTTGTAGACGAAGAAGTTCTAATAATAAACGGTGAGTTCGCTAAGCGATTTAGCTTAAAGCTTCATGACTTTCAACTAGATGCATACTGCCATTTAAAAAGGTAAAATCTCAAACAAGATATGCACTAAAGACATTAATAGTCTGCAATGTGATGACAACAAATTAGTGGATTATGACACTCGAATTCAACTTGAACAAACAATATTTTAGAAGCCATCTATGACTATATGTTAAGAGAAATACTATGAAATTGTATGCAGTAAACATGGATTAGTTTAAATAAAAGCTTTGGCTTTGAATTATTCATTTAACTCTTTCAATTTAATTCAAATTTAGGTTTGCTTTTCGATTTAATCTCACCCATTAAGATAGATAGATAGATAGATAGATAGATAGATAGATAGATAGATAGATAGATAGATAGATAGATAGATATAGGTCCACAAGAACTAAGGTAACTTCAACTTTCAACTTTGTTAATAAACTCTTCACCGAAAAGTTCTAATAAACAATTTGGATGACTATTAGAAAGGGATTTAGCTTACGACTAGATGCATACTCTCGTTTTGTTTTTTACCTATGACTTCTTCTAACTTAATTCTTAACACTCAACTTTAGATACTGATGTAGACTTTACTCCCATATGTTCGTAAACTATAGCTGATAAACCCATTGATAGTACAAAAACTTGTATATATATATATATATATATATATATATATATATATATATATATATATATATATATATATATATATATATATATATATATATATATATATATATATATATATATATATATATATATAAACAAGAAATTTAATGCGTCCTACGGTGCATGTTCGAGTTTTAGCATGTTCCTATGCTGCAAGTTCTTGTCGTGCCCTACATTCTAAAAGAATGTCTTGAGAATACTCTAAATTCATAGATTCTCTAAGATTCTACCAAGGTTCTCTTGGAGGTTTCGTGGAGATTCCTCTAAATTTTATAAGATTCCCTATAGATTCCATTAGATTTCCGTAGATTCTCCAAGATTCTATGACGATCCCCTTAAATTCCCTTAGATACCTTTAGATTTTATGAGATTGCCTTAGGTTCCCTTACATTACATGAGATTCAAAGAGATTTTATAAAGATTCCCTTAGATACTCTAAGATTTCATCAACATTTTCCTAGATTGCCTTAGATTTTATGAAGATTCCCTTAGATCCCCTAGATTTTAAGAGATTCCCTTACATCAACATTTTCCTAGATTCTCTCACATTTTATGAGATTTTCTTAGATTCCGTTAGATTCTCCTGGATTCCTTTACATTCTAGAACCTTTTAGAACATTCTAAGGCTTTCTGGAACATTCTAAGACTTTCTGGAACATTCTGAGACTTTCAAAATATCCTAGAACTTTCTGGAAGCATTTCCCTAGATTCTCTTACCTTCCCATGGATTCCTACATTCTCGAACATTCTAGAACCTATTAGAACAATTTGAAACTTTCTCGGAAGAATTTTCATAGATTCCCTCATTATGTTCTAGAACTTTCTAGAATATTTTGGAACTTTCTAGAAGATTCTAGAACTTTCTAGAGCCTTCCAGAACATTCTAAAACTCTTTTGAACTAGTTAGAATGTTATACTCCATTTTATCTTAACTGGATTGTTACCCTTAAGTATATTTGAAACATAATTTGTTCATAGAATTAATGCTTGGTCTAGTGGTTAGAATGGGGGGCTGGGGGGTCAATGACCATGGTTCAAATCCCCACACAACATAAAAATTTTAAAAGCCTTTCCTTAAAGGATGAGCATTCAACGTGGGTCAGACGATCTTGGACCCGATCAAGGGCCGAGATCGTGCCATGTGGCAAAAATCTAAAGCAACATGAGCCGTAGGATCCTAGATCGACGATCAAGATCAAGAACAACCTGGACCATAGGATCGATTACATATAATTCCCAAAGCCATGTGCACCGTAGGATGTGTCCCAAAGCAATGTGAGCCGTAGGATCTCGGACCGACGATCAGGATCAAATCAACCTGGACCGTAGGATCGCTTACATATAGTCTATACACAAACTCCCAAGCCATCTGGGCCGTAGGATACGTCCCAAAGCCACGTGAGCCGTAGGATCTCGGATCAACGGTCGGATTTAGGAGGACAAACATAAGAACATATATATATCAGATATAAATATATATAACAGGTTGGAAACGGTTGCACACAAGAGCTAGATACAACACTTGTGAAGTTTATGCTGATATGAAGTCTAGAATTCCCATAACACAGGCTCAAAATACAAGAGCTGTGTATTCTCCTATAGTGCAGTGGTGGCCTATATGGCTATGGCACCAAGTTTGAACAATGGCACCATGGTTACTTATTATGCCATGGCCCATGTACTAAAAGGCACAATTGGGACCTTGATATGGGATCTAGCCATAAACAGAATACCAGAACGGTGTATTCTCCTATAGTGTAATGGCTGCCTATAATGCAATGGCACCATGGTTACCTATATTGCTAAGGCCCTTATACTAAAGGGCAGTACTAGTTGCATATAATGCATGGGATATTTGGTTGCATGATAAAGTGCATTGGACCATAGTACAATTGGTTTTATGCCAGTGTACAAATTTGCATACAAGTGGCCACATGCCAACTTTGAGTATGCTCAAGATCTCAAAACATGTACGGATGCAATGTCCTAGTTGAAAGTTGATGGGATGCATTGTTCTAGGTTGAAATTCAATGGGTCAATATATGCTATGAGTAAAATGTTGAACTTGGATATTTTTCAAAGTTACTCAGGTTTATGGTTTTACGGGAATACAAACCCTTTACACAACGTGTTGTGCACGAGAAACACTATTCTCTACTTGACCCTTTGCTCTGCAAATAGTGGCTACAAAAATACATTATGGTGTATATGCCCATGGGTGCAACAACCAATGACCTCTCAAAGTGCAAAAATTACATATCCTTGTACTTTAGAGTCGAGCAAATCTCTTCAAAAAAAATATCTACGGGAAACATTATTGGTTAATGGGTTCTACATTATTTGATAAATATCAAACCTTGGAAAATTTTAAAAGCATTCCTGGAAATCGACTTAGGGCTCAGAACCCTAATCTCTGTATTTCTTTCTAGGGCCAGGTCGCAGACATGCCGTTTGCAGCCCAGCATATGCTAATCCGAACAAAATGATCTGAATAATCCGACCAAATATGGTCGCAGTGCTGTCTGTGGGGATTTCCAGGCCGGTTCGGTGGAAGCTCTGGCGGCGGTCGGCATTTTCTCCATGGCTAAGGCGGCGCCCGATCTCTGCGAGAATCTTGGCGCCAAATGGCATTTGTGATGCTCACGAGTTGCCATTAGGCGGTCGCTTCAAAGCCAACCTCTGAAAATCCGATACATACAAGGTTTCTGAGTCGCCATAGCCCGACCTTCTTTGGCCGATCCCTATTCGGAGAATCTCGACTGACGATGCTTACGAAATTCAAGAGCTAGAACTGGCCGATTTGCTCTTAGGAGCAGTTACTACCATCGATTTGCTCTGTGTTGGAGCTTTACAGGTATTTTTTTACTCTGGCATAAATAGCTAAGGTAGAAATCATGGCTGTTACCGCCATACCATAACAGCATATGGTGGTTCTATTTTGCTTATTCTGATACAAATTCGGATCTACGTACATACGAGGGCCATTACAAATATGATCTTTGCTTGAGGGGATTTTTTCTGGATCCTTGCTAATATAGACCTTGTGATGCCTGGTTTGAATGGCATGGCCTGGTAGCTGGAGAAACAATCTAGCCAATATTATCTGAGAATACAAGGCGCTTACATGAATATTCAGGTTTGAGCTGTGATTAATAATTGTTATTGATCATAATAACACGGATGTAGGCATATATTGCCTTAAAACCTCTTTTGCTATTCTGCTACAGTATGAAGCGGCCAGCTATGAAGATTTTATGCTGCCTTGGGAAGGTCAAGCAAGAAATGAAATAACCGTGAACTCTCATACTTGGATAATGGAGCTTCGAGACATTCTTGGAGTGCTACATTAAAGGTTAATGCAACCTATGTACTTCGATTACATGAACATGCCTCGGGCAAAAATAGAATATAAACTGATTCATGCTTCATGAATATACTAGTTATGATATATGGGAATTTTCTTGCATTCGTATGCTTGTTTTTCCTGGAAAAGATATTTATTGCCCTCTTTTCAAGACATTGTCTAAGGCTTAAACTTAGACAGTATTTGCAAGAAGTCATTATAGACTGGATGCACTATGTTTATACTTGGAATGCTCTAAACATGTTAAATGTACAAGTAGCAAATCCGATTGCAGCTTATTGGATTTGGAAAAATCATTTAGTTATAATTCCATTTCTCTTTCTCGATTAATGGTTTCTCAGGGCAAAAGGATACAATTGGTGATCAGTGATAAACTGAGAGACCCAATGTACCTTTTGGCCCTTGCATCGTCTACAGGGATTATCGCTAACGTTTGCATGATTGGGTGCAGAATGCGGGTTCTCTCCTCCAATTGTCTCTCCTTTGCTTTCGGGGAATTTGTTGTCTAAAAAAAAAATGGAATATTTGCACATGAGTGGAAACATGAACACTAGGATTATGATCGGCTTGGATAAGTATAATACCATACTTTACGGTAAAGAATGAAATGTAAAACTATTTTTATTTCTACTACACTTTTGCTTTGTAAAGATACACTTTCAATAAAATTTTGCATGTTGAAAGGAAATACTTGTTTATGTGAAAATAAAGAACGACTTTCGGACAAATATTGAACTTATCTAGTATTCTTGTTGGACTCATTTGGTTTAGGGCACAGGTAGTGCGGGTGACGAATTTCTCTAGCTTCGGTTAAGTGACCAAGTTAGGAGTATGGACTTGGCTAGATTAGACCCTAGGCAAAGGAAAGTATATATATATATATATATATATATATATATATATATATATATATATATATATATATATATATATATATATATATATATATATATATATATATATATATACAAGAAATTTAATGCGTCCTACGGTGCATGTCCGAGTTTTAGCATGTTCCTATGCTGCAAGTTCTTGTCGTGCCCTACATTCTAAAAGAATGTCTTGAGAATACTCTAAATTCATAGATTCTCTAAGATTCTACCAAGGTTCTCTTGGAGGTTTCGTGGAGATTCCTCTAAATTTTATAAGATTCCCTCTAGATTCCATTAGATTTCCGTAGATTCTTCAAGATTCTATGACGATCCCCTTAGATTCTCTTAGATCCCTTTAGATTTTATGAGATTGCCTTAGGTTCCCTTACATTATATGAGATTCAAAGAGATTCTATAAAGATTCCCCTAGATACTCTAAGATTTCATCAACATTTTTTTAGATTGCCTTAGATTTTATGAAGATTCCCTTAGATCCCCTAGATTTTAAGAGATTCCCTTAGGCTTGTAAATATTTTTCTAGATTCTCTCACATTTTATGAGATTTTCTTAGATTCCGTTAGATTCTCTTGGATTCCTTTATATTCTAGAACTTTTTAGAACATTCTAAGACTTTCTGGAACATTCTAAGACTTTCTGGAACATTCTGAGACTTTTAAAATATCCTAGAACTTTCTGGAAGTATTTCCCTAGATTCTCTTACCTTCCCATGGATTCCTACATTCTCGAACATTCTAGAACCTATTAGAACAATTTGAAACTTTCTGGAAGAATTTTCATAGATTCCCCCAGATTCTCTTATGTTCTAGGATTTTCTAGAATATTTTGGAACTTTCTAGAAGATTCTAGAACTTTCTGGAGCCTTCCAGAATATTTTAGAACTCTTCTGGACTAGTTAGACTGTTATACTCCATTTTATCTTAACTGTATTGTTACCCTTAAGTATATTTGAAACATAAATTATTCATAGAATTAATGCTTGGTCTAGTGGTTAGAATGGGGGGTTGGGGGGCCAATGACCAGGGTTCAAATCCCCCACACAACATAAAAACTTTAAAAGCCTTTCCTTAAAGGATGAGCATTCAACGTGGGCCGTAGGATCTTGGACTCGATCAAGGGCCGAGATCGTGCCATGTGGCAAAAATCTAAAGCAACATGAGCCGTAGGATCCTAGATCGACGATCAAGATCAAGAACAACCTGGACCGTAGGATCGATTACATATAATTCCCAAAGCCATGTGCACCGTAGGATGTGTCCCAAAGCAACGTGAGCCGTAGGATCTCGGACCGACGATTAGGATCAAATCAACCTGGACCGTAGGATCGCTTACATATAGTCTATACACAAACTCCCAAGCCATCTGGGCCGTAGGATACGTCCCAAAGCCACGTGAGCCGTAGGATCTCGGATCAACGGTCGGATTTAGGAGGACAAACATAAGAACATATATATATCAGATATATCATAATATATATATAATTATTCTATGTGTCCATGGGAAACGATGTACCCATGGATAGATTACATATTTAAATTAATCTAGGCCGTCTGTTTGGGGGCCAATGAGGTGGCACAACTATGGCCTTAGGATCTACATGGGGTCATGCATGGGGCATGCACCATGCCTCTAGACCGTCGGATCAAGGGGGGAAGGCAAAATCATAGCCCTTGATTTTTTTAGGGAAGGTGCAAGGAAGGTCCCTAAAGGTGCTTTTTGGTGTGGCCAATCTCGGCCCTTGGATCAAAAGGGGGAGGAGAAATCTTGGCCATTAAATTTTTTATTAAGTTGCAATTTATTTATTAAAGGAGTTGAGGTGGCATCCTCATTTAATAAAAAAGTAATGAGGTGGCACCAACATTTATGGAAGGAATTTCGAGGAAGCTTCTTTTTTTGTAATTATCTTTAAAGGGCCGTAACTTGCAGCAAAGAGGTCGGATGAAGGTGGGGCCTATGCCATTGGATTCCTCTCATCGAGAGCTTTCCAATGAGTAGTGCTTTGATATCGTTTCGTTGTAATTGAGGCTACTAAAAGTTTTCTTGGAATCTTGGAATTTTATGGAATCTATGGGAATTTAAGAGAATCTAGGGGAATCTTCATAGGATCTTAAAGAATGTAAAGGAATCTCAATAGAATCTTGAGGAATCTATGGGAATCACAAGAGAATCTTTAAGAATCTAAGCGAATCTTTAAAACCTTTGAGAATCTAGGGGAATCTTGATAAAATCTTGAAGAACCTAGGGGAATCTTCATAGAATCTAAGGGGATCTGGGAGAATCTACATAGAAACTTGGGGAATCTAGAGGAATCTCAACAGAATTAGGGGATCTATGGGAATCTTAAGAGAATCTTAAGAAATCTAGCAGAATCTAAGCGCATCTTCGTAAAGTCTTTGAGAATCTACGTGATCTTTAATGGAACCTTGGAGAATCTAGGGGAATGTACTTAGATCTAATGGAACCTAGGGGAATATACATGATATCTAAAGGAATCTACATAGAATCTATTTATAATCTTAGAGAATCTAGAGGGATCTTTGTAGAATATTAAGAATCTAGAAGAATCTTTGTGGAATCTTGGGGAATCTTTCATATTAGATGTGTTTTGCAAGGGAAGCTTCATAGAATCTATGGGAAATTAGGAGAATCTACATAGAATCTTGGAGAATCTAGAGGAAATTTGGGTTAATCTTTGAGAATCTAGGGGAAACTCAGGAGAATCTTGAAGAATCTATGAGAATGTCAAGAGAATGTAGGGTAATTTAAGGGAATCTTCATGAATTCTTCGAGGATCTAGGGAAAGTTTTTCTAAACCTTGAAGAATCTAAGTTATAGAATCTTCACTGGATGGCTCAAAATTTGTACACTCCCTCATAGTATAAGAGAATCTTTATAGAATCTTTATTAGATGGCTCACAATTTGTACACTCCTTCATAGTACAACCACTTGTATATATATATAATATATATATGCCCAAGCGGAACCTGGAAGCAAATTGCCAAAATGGGCATTCCATTGAAGTGCGGTAGTTCATTGATTCAAGCTTTCTTTAGTTTAGGTCCCCAAAAGCACCATTTATTCAAAAGCACCTTATAATCAATAATTACATTTTTAATCAACAAACCTCCCTCTACACCATATCCAGTTTCCATTGAGACCAATATTACAAGACCACTAAATGTGATCATCCAGGTGTCATGACATCTAATAAGAATCAACACATTAAATTATGGTGCCATGGGCTCACTATGGTTTCAAGATTTAGCATGGTCACCTATACACAACATACCATTAAATTTTTTTGCCTAAACGGCCCCAAACTTTTTCAAGTCAAATGAGTCAAGGCAAATACAAGGTAGATGTCTTGATACCATGAAAAGTTATCCATACTTAGCTTTCTTGTAATAAATGATCAGTTTTATCAACCAAATTCCCAGCCCATAGAAGCTGAGATCATCTTACCCTAAAACCTAATAAAAGCTTTAGTTTCACACAATACTTGAATCATCACCTTGTATTTATTAGCCTTGTATCCAAAGCTCTGCATATTATTTAGGTTAATCTTGTTTCAAAACTATTAAATAAGGAATCATATGAGCATAAACTAAACAATAACAAATGCTAGTCGTCGCCATTGTATATGTATATATATATATATATATATATATATATATATATATATATATATATATATATATATATATATATATATATATATATATATATATATATACAAGTGGTTGTACTATGTAGGGCCTGTATGAAGTTCAATGTATATGTTTTGAGGATTGTAGACAGTCAATATATGAGGCATCATCGTTAAGGTCCATGAGATTACGTGCAAAGAACCTGCAAGAATCTAAGCAGATAAAAGTTTCCAGTGATGTACGGATTGAACCGCTTACTTAATAGCCGGACAATGCTCATGAAACGACTCTAGGAGCTGAGGCCGATTCACCTGTTCTTTTAGCCAAGCCCCTATCTGACTCCAGTCCAGATTGGCAAATTTCCAATCCATGTTTATTCACAAGTTCTATGTATCTGTATTCCATAAGGATCTGATGAAAATCCATCAAAAGTCATTATATCATGTTCATACTATGACGGACAATGTGAAGCCGAACATGCAAAACATACTTAGTGTGAAAGATTTTTGTAGATTCTTAAGATTCACCTAAGATGAGGGACTGCATGAAGCCGACCCTTAAAAACACACCCAACGTGAAACATTCCCCTTAGATTCTTAAGATTCTACAAAGATTCTCCTAGATTTCTGAAGATTAGCCCAAGGTTCCTTTAGATTATGCAATATTCTATGTAGATTCTCTTAGATTCTACGAAGATTCCCCTAGTTTCTCCAAGATTCCTCAAGATACTCAAAGATTTCCCTAGATTTTCTAAGATTCTCTTAAGATTCCCTAGGTTTTCAAAGATTATCCCAAGATTCCTCTAGATATTCCAAGATTCCATTTAGATTCTCTTAGGTTTTCCAAGATTCAATATAGATTCCCCTAGAATCCCTAAGATTCTCTTGAGATTCCTCTAGATTCTCTAAGATCATATGAAGATTCTACGTTCTTAAAGATTTTATCAAGATTCCCTTAGATTCCCTTGCATTCTCAAAGACTCTCTCTTGAATCATGTAGATTCTCTTAGATTTTTCAAGATTGTAAAAAGATTCCCCTAGAATCCCTAAGATTCTCTTGAGATTCCTCTAGATTTTTTAAGATCCTGTGAAGATTCCTCTAGATTTTACAAAATTGCACCAAGATTCCCGTAGATACCCTTAGATTTCCTCTTAGATTTCCTTAAATTTCTACAAAGATTCCCTAGATTCTTAAGATTCTATGGAGATTCCTCGAGATTTTATTAAGATTCCCTTAGATTCTCCAAGATTCTAGCTAAATTCCTTTACATTCTTAAAGATTTTATGACAATTTCCTTAGATTCTCCTAGATTTTCGTAGATTCTCTTAAGCTTCCCTAAGAATCACCTAGATTCCCAAAGATTATCCCATGATTCCTCTAAGTTCCCAAGATTCTATAAAGATTCTTCCAGATTCTTCAAGATTCTAGGAAGATTCTCTTAGATTCCATCAAGATTCCCTTAGATTCTCAAAAAAATTAGGAAGATTCCCCTAGATTTCCAAATATTCTCTTGAGATTCTCTTAGATTCTCCTAGATTCCCAAAGATTCTCTTAGATTCTTAATGTTCTACAAAGATTCCCCTAGATTCTTAAGATTCTACAGAGATTTCCCAATATTTTATTAAGATTCCTCAAGATTCTCCATGATTCCATCTAGATTCCCATAGATTCTTAAAGATTTTATGAAGAATCCTTTAGATTCTCCTAGATTCCCAAAGATTCATTTGAGACTCCCTAAGAGTCTCTAAAAATTCCCCTAGATTCCAAAAGAATACCCCAAGATTCCACTAGATTCTTCAAGATTCTATCAAGATTCTCCTAGATTCTTCTAGATTCTCTAAGATTTCATTAAGATTTTTCTAGGTTCTTAAAGATTTTATCAAGATTCCCCTAGATTCTAAATGAAACGCTTGAGATTCCTATAGATTCTCTTGAGATTCCTCTAGTTCCCATAGATTCTATGAAGATTCCCCTAGACTCCCCAAGATTCCATCAAGATTCCTCTAGGTTCTTAGAGATTTTATCAAGATTCCCTTAGATTCCCTTACATTCTCAAAGATGCTCTCTTGGGATTCCCATAGATTCTCTAAGATTCTCATGATATTCCTCTGGATTCCATAAGATCCTATAAATATTCTCCTAGATTCCCTCAACTTACCACAGATTCCTTGAAACTCGAAGATTCCAAGAAGATTCTTAGTATTCGATCACGTTGGCTGTAGCTGCGACAAAATAGCGCTAAAGCACCACTCATTGAAAAGCTCTCGTCGAGAGGAATCCAATGGCGTGGGTCCCACCTTCATCCGACCCCTCTACTGCAAGCTACATGCCTTTGAAGGTGATTAAATAGAAAGAAGCTTCTTAGAAAGTCCACTCATAAATGCTTTGCCACCTCATTACATTTTTATTAATGAGGGTGCCACCTCACCTTCTTTTAAAAAAAAAATCAATTTAATATTAAAAGGTTAATGGCTAGGATTTATGCTCACCTTTTGATCTAACGGCTGAGATCTGCTGCACCAAATCCACTTTTTGGCACCTTCCTTGCACCTTCCTCACAATATTCAAGGGCTAGGATTTCTCCTCCCCTTTTGATCCGACGGTCCATGGATGTGGTGCATGCCCCATGCATGCCCCCCATGGAGATCCAATGGCTACAACTTTGCCACCTCACCGCTTTTCAAATAAATGGCCTAGATTTGTTTGAGTATATAGACAATCTATATGATGGGGGTACATCCAAGTAATTTTATATATATTATGATATATATATATATATATATACAAGTGAGTGTACTATAAGGGAGTACACAAATTCTGAGTCCAAACTTAAGATTCTCTTAAGATTCCCCTAGATTCTCAAAGATTTTCTCTAGATTTCTCAAGATTCTATATAGATTCTCTTAGATTCCTTTAGGCTCTATCAAGATTCCCCTAGAAAATACACTTAGTGTAAAAGATTCCCTTAGATTCTTAGGATTATACAAAGATTCCTCAAGATCTCAAACGTTATCACAAGGATCTTCTAAATTTTCCAGAATTCTATGTAGATTCTATAGAGATTCCCCTAGATTCTTGAAGATTCCATCAAGATTCCCCTAGATTCTCGAAGATTTTATGAAGATGCACTTAGATTCTGCTAGATTCTGAGCCATTCAATGAAGATTCTATAAAGATTCGCTTAGATTCTTGAAGATTCAGGAAAAAGTATCTTAGATTCTCAAAGATTTAAGGAAGATTCCCTTAAATACTCTTAATCCCATAGATTACTTAAGGTTCTCTTAAGATTCTCCTAGATTCTCAAAGATTATCCCAAATTTTCCAAGATTCTATATAGATTCGATTTGGATTCCCTTAGATTCTATCAAGATTCCCCTACTAAACACACTTAATAATGAAAGATTCCCTAAGATTCCCATAAATTCCCTAATTTTGTTGGGGTTCCCCTAGCCTCCTAAAGATCATCTCAAAAATCATCTAGATTCCCCATGTTTCTATGTAGATTCTCCCATCATAGATTCCCAAAGATTCTCTTGAGGTTCATTTAAATTCTCTAAAATCCTATGGAGATTCCCCTAGAGTCTCTTAAATTCCCATAGATTCGTAAAATTCTAAGTTTCCAAAAAGAAACTTAGTATTCGATCACATTAGCTCCAAGCTGATTTTAACGATGCCAAAGTACCACTCATTGGAAAGTTCTCGACGAGAGGAATCCAATAGTGTGGGCCCCACCTTCATCCAAACCCCTAACGCAAGTTATCGGCCTTTGAAGCTGATTATAAAAAAGAAACTTCCTAGAAAGTCCACCCATTAATGTTGGTGCCACCTCATTACCTTTTTATTAAATAAGGGTGCCACCTCACCTCTTTTAATAAAGAAATTGCAATTTAATAAAAAAGTTAATGGTTGGGATTTCTCCTCCCCCATTTGATCCAACGGTTAAGATTGACTGCACCAAAAAGCACCTTTTAAGACACCTTCCTTGCACCTTCCCTTTAAAAAATCAAGGGCCAAGATTTCACACGTGCCCGATCGACGGTCCATGGATGGGGTGCATGCCCCATGCATGGCCCATGCATGCCCCCCATCAAATCCAAGGGCCATTTAAGCGCCACCTCAAAAATTAGACGGATCGGATTAATCTCTACCCACACTCACCCCCCCATAGGACCCATAAAATAATTGTATATATATAAGAGATATATATTCGTTTCCCTTTTCGGTTCCCAGAACCTACTCCGAGATATCCTTCCTTGCCAATACCATATAGGTCTTAGCATTTCCGGATTTATCAGCTCTTGACCAAAGTCAAGAGAATCCTAAGGACCAGTCCAGTTCCTTTTTTATTTAACCTTATTCAATGTTCAGAAATAAAGCAGTTAAACCACTAAAATTTTTTTTCAAACTAGAGCTACTCCCTGGATACTAGGTATCTCCATAAATATCCTTCAAAAAATTCCAAATGCACATGCATCATTTTACATGCAGTAACCCAAATGTGGTTATTATACCATATACCCTTTATTAAATAGCCCTTTATCCCATGCACAGAATAAAGTATTTATCAATTACCAATTATGGTGAACCTATTTCCAGAAAAGTTCCCACCATTTATTCATATGCCTTTTGTAAATATGCCAAATACATCCCGAAATATTCAATTTCTTTTCATGTGCTTCACACAATAAATACTATGCTAATCAATCAGGAAAAAACCTTCCTATGTCTTTGCAAAGGCTGCAAACGGATCCCTCTATTTGCAATCATTTCTATAATGCCATATGCATTAGCATACAACTATCATCAAGGAAACAATTACTGCATTAACAAATCAGCATATACAAATGATAGAACTTCCATTAATTCATTATGTTCATGAGACATCTCATTCCAAAACTTGCAGCATGGAGTATATCCATCATTTCTTGTCTAAAAATTCTTGGAGCATATCTATTCATATCATATCTGCTAATGCTATACGTTTGAGAAACACTTACCCTGTATTGCAGAAAGCATATACTACTATTTTGCAAAAAGAAAACAAATATTTCTTCACCCAAAATGGCCACAGTTGCAAGGCCCTTTGTAGAAGTCAGATTCCCCTTTCAAAACGAATTTGGAGGAGTATGAAAAATAGAAAAAATTGTTCAGTATGATATTATAATCTTTTTATTTTTCCATGCAGAAAATCCATATGTTCCATATTTTCAGAAAGTTTATTGTGCTTCTAGAAATACGTATCAATCAAAACAAAATTTGACCTGCCAGAAACCTTTTCATGCAAGCAGACTTTATTACTTAGAGCAGGATCTCCAAGACTCATACTAGTTGAACTAGCATACTGAAGTCACAGAATATATACTTGCCAAAGCCTTGACCAAAGACTTTGAATTCCAAACCATGGGCTTTGGAACTTATCAGTTCAAACCAAAAGGTCGAGAGCGATATGGAGATCCCTCGTGATTTATTCCACGTTAATGCCATGCCTCTGTATTTATCCCTCACGACATTTTTACTGTTGTGCTTAAATCCTTATAATACATGAACCAAAAAGAGTCTACATCTCAACCTCCTTCATGTTAAGGTCCATTTCCATAAATTATTTCAGTCTACTTCATTTTTCTTTGTTACGATGCACCATGTCCTTCCATAATATGCTTCTTGTTCTAATATTATTCGTTAATTATATTAATGCAACACATCCTTCCTTCAAAATAGAAAAATTGTTCAGTATGATATTATAATCTTTTTATTTTTCCATGCAGAAAATCCATATGTTCCATATTTTCAGAAAGTTTATTGTGCTTCTAGAAATACGTATCAATCAAAACAAAATTTGACCTCGCCGTAAACCTTTTCATGCAAGCGGATTTTTATTACTTAGAGCAGGATCTCCAAGACTCATACTAGTTGAACTAGCATACTGAAGTCACAGAATATATACTTGCCAAAGCCTTGACCAAAGACTTTGAATTCCAAACCATGGGCTTTGGAACTTATCAGTTCTCAGCCAAAAGGCTGAGACAGCCTTGGAGATCCTGCATTTATTCCACGTTAATGCCATGCCTCTGTATTTATCCCTCACGACATTTTTACTGTTGTGCTTAAATCCTTATAATACATGAACCAAAAAGAGTCTACATCTCAACCTCCTTCATGTTAAGGTCCATTTCCATAAATTATTTCAGTCTACTTCATTTTTCTTTGTTACGATGCACCATGTCCTTCCATAATATGCTTCTTGTTCTAATATTATTCGTTAATTATATTAATGCAACACATCCTTCCTTCATGTGCTTCCAGTTTTAATATTTTTCAGTAGTTGTGCTAACGCTTCTAATGTAATCAAACCAATAATGCTAATAAGACAAGTTACAGCCGCTAAAATGATAAAACTTCCTGTCGTGCCATAATGTTTTGCTCAAAGCGAGATCGTCACTTGAGGCATTAGCCTATAGCACAATTAAAATCCAATACCAATATGTATTTTTCTGTTTTTGACTACTGTTTTTGACTACAGAATAACAGGGTATGCAACCAATAAAATAATGCTGCAGTTATGATATTTCATTCCCCTGATGCAATCAGCAGAAATGCATAGATAAGAGTACTGTATGAACATGATAAACTCTCCACTATAGTTTGAGCGAAATTAAAAAGCTTAACAAAGAGTCTCGTGCCTCAAGATGTCATGTTTATGTGCTCAAAATAGAGACATTAGGAGCACGATTTCAGAAAATAGAGAACATGAAGTGGTTACCTTTGCCTTGTAAAGCATAAGATGCAAACCATAACCATAAAATCAGGAATGTTTGTATAGTCTCCAGCATACTACTAGCTTGTACTTGTCATGTAACGTACACGTCCAAACATCCAAAATACATAGAAATTGGAGATGCAAGACCGGTTACCTGTAACCAAACAGACCAACATTAGCAAAGAATTGGTAATGAGGCAAGGGTTAACAGGTAAGCAGTGGTCTTGGCATGGCTCATCGCCCTTCACCAACCATAATTCAATTTAAAACAATTATTCTGCTCCAATTACTTATCTGCCTATACTACACAGTAGGAAATACCAACTGTAATCCGTTGCAAGGATGCAAGATCCCTCCACTCCAGCAAGTCCACAATTATTTAATTATTTAACAAAAGACGTCTAATCTCAGTAATTCCACAACACCAGCTTTAGAGATTCTAGGCTAAAATGTTAGGCCTGCTAGATAATTAACAATTTCAAATGCTGCAATATGCAATTATTCTGCAATATAAGAGTGTTGCATACACATGTATCTGGAAATGGAAGCAAATTCCGTGATGTATGCTAACAGAACCACTTACTTATCCATAACTTAGAACATTTGGCTTTCGTATTTACACGGGGTATTATTCTGCATGTCATTTCTCTGATCATGAAGAGAACCAGGCCACTTGCACCTCTGTTTGAAACTTGCCTGTCTAGTATTAGAGAGGTTCTTGGATCTACAAACGTGTAGATGCCTATGCTAGATGCACA
Organism: Isoetes taiwanensis; assembly: GCA_021234155.1. Lineage (NCBI taxonomy): Eukaryota > Viridiplantae > Streptophyta > Lycopodiopsida > Isoetales > Isoetaceae > Isoetes > Isoetes taiwanensis. Next base: position 14,411,411 of record JAJEKV010000016.1, on the reverse strand, counting down.
ACATTAATCTTAAAACTAGAAGTGCAGATCCTGTATACTTTATTAAGGTTACTTAATCTAGGTGGGATGGCTATCCTTGATCTTCTTTAGCAATATGGTATGCTTCTATCTTGCAAATCCTATCACAGAGTGCATTGTAGTCCTGTAGTAGTAGGCAGAAACCATTTAGATACATTTATCTAGAGTTTAAGCTTCTGATCTAAGACCTAGGCCAGAACTTTAAACTGGTTTTAGAAAAACACACCAGAATGTGCTGCTAGAGTGCAAACGTGATCAAACCCATTTTTTCTTACTCATGCATAAATGATATGACCCTTAAAGAAAACTTAAAGAGAACCTGATTGAGTTGAAGCTCCTGATCAGCATGTTCTTCAGTTAAATCTTCATGCTGGATTTCTCCTATGGAATCAGCAATATTATTGATGTTGGGTTCTGCCATGTACTTACTGCACTCAGTCTTCTGTGAGATGTATTTGTTCATGCTGCCATCTTTATTTGCAACAGGACTTTCTTCCAACCTATCTCCATTATGCCTATCAAGATTGCTTGATGAGCTGAGCCACATTCTCAACCATCTGGCTAAGAAACATCTTGCTGGGCTGTGCCACATTCTCATCCTCTTTCTTGCATAATGCAATCTGATCTATGCCAACACCCCTGATTAAATTGATGAGCTCCTGCCTGATGTGGTTCGTCTTAGCCATCTGAGGCGCCAGAGCAAGCGCCAGAGTGATGCATGCAACCTGTTCTTTGCCTCCTTCAGCAGCAGCTTTTGACCCATCTATCATTCGTGTCTTTCTGCTAATTGGCCTTTTATGGCACTTCGGCCATGCATTTTCCTCTAGTATCATCTCTAAACTGATAAATTTACTGTGTTCTATATCTGGAGCTTATTTAGAAGGCATCGAATACAGAAATGCTCTCCAATTATGGCGGACCTGTACTTGGCCGAAACTGGGTAACCGGGTTGCTGCATCATGGCGATGAGTGCTGGAATATCTGTTCCGATCCACTTGTGTTTATCTTTAGCTGTCTCCGCCCTACAACGGAGCCCTAAAATTGGCAACATATTTGCAATGCATTCAGGCTTTCAAGATAATATTTCTTTCAAGATATTAAATATTAACAGCTTCGCAGATAATGTTAAGGCCCACGTTGCACCCTGATGCATCATGTCGAAAATAAGCTCTTAGTCTATTATGGAAAAAGTTTCTACAAGGCCACATATTGGCCAAAGGATTACTAGAACAATTCACAAGACACATATCTATGCACTAGGAAAATCCTTTGTTAATTTGATCCTTACACGTTTTACCCAAAGGTTTGCTTACCAGAATAATGCCAGGCATTATTTTTTGCAACTTACCTTTCATCCTAGGCCCCATATAGCCACAATGTGAAAGCCTGTTGATCGCCACACATGCATATGCACGAGAATCAACATGTTAGTGCACACTTACTTCTTGACCCATATGGTCTAGAGCTTAGACATGGTCCTAAGCCTAGGGAGTCGGAGTCACAAATATGCAAACTATTATGCCCACAACCATGTCTTGAAAATGTTAAGCATACATTTACATGTTAACATAGGTCCTGTAACTTAGAAACAAGCCATTATGAAGATCGATCATTCTGAAGATGGATATCACCATCCCTTTTGGCAAATGCTCAATTTTTATGAAAAATATTGTATACTTACCCATGCATCCTACGAATACTGGCATGGTCCTTTTGTCTGCATTCTTGTAGCTTGTAACATGTCGCATATATTGAGCTACCACTAATCTGGAAGCATGCTTTGCTTAGAGGATTTGGACTTGTCGTTTGCTCCTATAGTCCAGCAATGCAATTGTACTCCAACAATGCAATTTCCAAGTTTAACCATGATCATAAGATATAACAAACCATTGGTTCTAATCAGAGTACGGCCTTATCCAACTTTATGCCTTACCAAGCCCAGTAATGCAAACAGCCAAGGTCAGCATGGCCACTTTCTTATATCCAAATCTCTAGTTCAAGGAACAAATCCAGATAAATTGAGGCCCTCCCAAAATGGGTTTTTAACTTAAATTCTAACCTTGTACTGGGCAAAACCATCCGTTAATTTGAAAGTTAATTTGATGCGGGCCAGAATCCCCATCAGCATGCATCATCACCATGTGTCTGTTATAGGCCTCGGATATAGAAATACCAAGAAATGCCTGCACATCATGGCAGGGCTCAGCTAGAATAACCTAGCATGTGCCATGTCTTATGTGTGCTACCTCTGCATTTTCCCTTGAGAAGTATCCCACAAGGGTCTCAAAGTTCGAATCTCGGACCATTGGTGCCGTACCATCACCAAATCCAATAATGCAAATGGCCAAGGCCAGCATGGCCACATTCTTAAAAACAAATCTCTGGTTCAATGAACAAATGTAGATAAATTGAGGCAATCTCAAGATAGGTTTTCAACTTACCTTCTAAGCTTTGTACTGGGCAAAACCAGCTGTTAATTTGATATATATATATATGTATATATATCAATGATATATATATATAGGTATATCGGATGGGGGGCATCATTTTTAGGGTGTATATAGACATCAATCTTGGCCCTCCAAAGCTTGAGGTGGCGCATTTGTGGCCCTCAGATGTGATGGGGGGCATGCATGGGCATGCATGGTGCATTCACCCCATGTGTGGACCGTCAGATGAGGGTGGCAGGTTTGGGCAGTTAAATCTTGGCCCTCAATTTTAGGGCTAGAGAAGGTGCCAAGAAATCTCGTTGTCCGGATAAAGATAATAGATAGATAGTAGAAGGTGCGTGAAAGTTAGAACTTATTAATGATATATGTTGAGGTGGCAACATAATTAGTTATTTAAAGTAATGAGGTGGCAATCTGCATACGAAAATTTCGAAAATTCCAGAACTTTCCTTATACAATTGTAATCGATTGCCTGATCACGGGCTTTTGTGTTTACTCTGTCGTCTCCAATTTTGCAAGGACGCCAGATTCAGCGGACGGGTCATTTGTACTGGAAAGTGGAACAGGTCGACCCAAGAATTTATGATTCCTGATGAAGGTCAAGGGGATCCGGCAATGGCAACACATCCGACCAGTTGCAGCTATTTGCATGCTGAGCCTCTCGTTCTTTGTTTTTTGCATTAAAAATCGATCCATGTAGTGTTATATGTGCCTCTGTGGTATCTATTCCGGCAGGAGAATTCAATCGACCATGGCCAGGTTTACAGAGGTATCCCTAACATTCCAGGAGGGATTTTTGTTTCTGCTTGGTGGAGAATTCAATTCCAGGAGCTTGATTTTGGTTGGGGCAGGCCAATCTATGCAGGTCCTGTGGTGAATGACAGAGTAGAATTTGTTCTGCTTCATTCCAATGGCATAGAAGATGGGCTTAATGCTTATTTAGCTCTTGAGCCTTCTGAGATGTCTGAATTCGAAGAATTCGTCCAAATTTAGTATTCCTACGTCTGCACAAAGCTTTAAATATCTATCGGTTCTGTTTCAAAATTTGTACAATTGGGCTATGGCCTATGGCTTTAGTTCGTCAGGAACTTAGTCCTGCTACTCCTACGCAAAGCTTTCTAAGATCTATTTATGGCATATCCGTTCTGTTTCAAAAGCTGTTTAAAATCGGGCTGTGGCTTTAATCTGTTCCCTGTTGTACTGTCAGGCTGCACGCTGGATGATAGAAAATGGTGAACACTCCGGTAACCAAAGGTTTTTCTTTTTCCTAATTGGTATTTCCTACTGTATTGATTTGTCTAATATTTAGTCGGCAAGAATTGTTGCAGCCCGAATTTGTGTCACTCCCTAAACTGGAAACCTTCCTTAATGTTCTGTCTAGCTTTCTAAATAATTCACTGATTGGTTTTTAATCCGTTTGGATGCAGGTCAAAAGGTAACGACACAAGGTTTGGATCAATTAGTCTTCAATTAGCAAGTATTAATCACTTGGGTCACTCAAGCTCCCTCGTCTTTATATTTCTTGCTCTCAACCTATTAACAATCAGGTTCATGCCGAGATGTGTTAAAAGATTCCCATGAGCTTCATAATTATTATTAGACGTTGTGAATATAGAATGTTCCTCGTAGAAGTTTGTTTTGTGATTTGTTGCTGGGAGCATCTTAGCATGTGATGCGGGAAAAACCGTTCTACATAATAAACCAAATGCAAAGATGGCTATGGCTGCCCGATTCTTTCAGGGCCAACAATCCGAAATATATTTTGTTTGTCGGCTTGCTACCGTTTATTCCTCGCCAAACAGAGCATCTGTCTGTGCAAGGGCTATAGCAGAAAAAAGCACAAACCCGGGTACGTCTAGCTCTTGATTCTGCAAATTTTACAGTATTGGCTTGCTTCTCCGTTTTCATATTTGCGTTTTTCTCCTCTTTGGGTAATTCATATAAAATTGAAGTCCTGCCCTTGGTTGTTAATGAAGTTCTTGATGCTTCTCTTCCAGGTCTGAGTATCTGAAAGGCCCTGGAAATCTGTGGCCGAGATGTGCTCAAATTTGAGGTTATGTTACTCCTGCTTTTGCTTTTATTGTATGCACAAGATTTGCCATTTTTCAACAACAATTTCATGATTGGAAAATCAACTCTGAGTTGGTTATGCTGGCATAGTATGAACAGTGCGTATGGCAAGCCCGTGATCGTGCCACATTATATTTAAATGCTCTTGGTGAAGAAGATGAGGAGGTCCGGGATAAGTATAGGATGTATTTGTTTGATAGCCTGGGTGTTCCCTTGGTGAAATTTGGTATTGGTTATCTGTAGGTTCCTAGTGACACTCCATTTATGCTGTCAAATGTTTCAAAACCACAGCGATTTACTGACAAAAAAACAATCACCGCCCATCCGAGAATGCTAGAGCAAATGAGTCAATGCAGTCTGGTCTTGTTGAGGATAAGCATCGTTATGCAGATTATTTTCATCAGGATTCTGAACCCCAGCATCAGAGAGCTTCAGAAAAGTTTCTAAGGGTGCTCTTCTGGCAATTTCAAAACCTGCAAATTCTTTTGGGTATTGACTTATTGCTTTTCAGCAATGACAAGCATGTAGCTGTGAGTTTACACTTGATGGAGATAGAACGGCAGGTAAAGATTCATAATTATCTCTTCCAGCTCCTTGAAAGCCCATTCTTGCTGCAGTAACTACGCTTAATGATATTTCAGATAAAGGTAATACTTCAGACGTTGGATCTCAAGAACATGGCAATATGCACACTCAGCAGTTTCCTTTGTGCCTTTGTGGTGATATAGATTGCATCACAGTTTATGACATCTCGGCAAGTGAAATGGATTTAGAATGGACCAGAAATTGAAGGAGCTGGTTCTGATGCTTGGTGAATCTTATTTAGCTCTTGGAGATGCTTATAAAGAAGAGTGCTAGCTTGACAGGGCAATAAAGTCTGCTGAATTAGCATGTTCTGAATATGGCGCCATGTCTCAGTACAAGGAATATAAGATAGATACATCTGAGAGAGTTGGGAAGCATAACAAAGGTAAAATATTGGCGACAATCACAGGAGATGAAGCTAGAGATGATAAACACAACAGTTTATGTGACCATGGCTTGAAGAATAATGTGTTGACTGCAAATACGGTCAATGTTGCAGCAAAAACATGTAGAAAGGGGAGGTTTTGGGGCCAGTTGTGGTTGTTAATTGCGGACATATTCATAAAAAGAACGCAATTAGAATGTCAAGATGCTCACAGTAATCATGCCAGATGTGAAGATTTGAAGATACCACAGGAGATAGTCAAGGAGGTAAGGCGTTTGAAAAAAAAAAAAAATGGCACATAAACGTTCATGTAACTTATAAATTTTTAAGTGATTGTAGGCTCTTAAACCCCATTGTGGCAAATAGTGGGCATAGTGCAAGTAGTAGCAACAGCATGTATTATGGCACCGAAGGCCAAAAGCATAACCGCAAGTATAACAAGAAATTGGGAGTAAAAAATAATGAAGTTGCACCTGACGTTCATGTGGCTGAGGAATCAACAATTTGCCAGCTAGCAAGAAGGCAGCCAAAGATGCCATTCAAACAGGTGCAGATGGAACACATGTCTCCAGTGTGGTGGATTCATATGAAAGACTTTTGGGAACAATAAAGGAGTTTGCATCATTTGGAAAATTGTTTAAGGTAAATATAGCATCTTTGGTTATCTGGTTTTTATTTTGTGTTCTAATGAAATTTCATATGCGATCTTCAAATTTTGATAGAGCTAATGAGATGTAAACCGAGTATTGATTAATGTTGTTAAACATATGTATCCTGAATACATTGTGTTCCAGTTCAATTTAACACAATATCTGAACAAATCTTGGAGAAGGTGCTCCCATCTTTTTTATTGCCATAATCTCATGTTACATTTATAAAACGATATTTAACGGGTCCTCTATTTCCAGGTTTCTGTGATTGATAATTATATGAGACAATGTTGCAGGATTATGCATATGGTTTCAGCACGCAGGATGAATTCTTAGTTGCAGGCATATGAATGTTTTTTAGAATTGACAGATGCGTTGGCAACAAACATAATATGGCAATGCATTATGTAAGATCAAACTGATTATGGGGTCAATTATATGCATTTGTCTACCCAAGTGTCGCATGGCACCAAGGCTATATCCACGCATTATATATGGGATTATCAAGACAATTGCAGCTTCCATAGTGCATCTTTTGTTCTTTTTATTTGGGTGCCAATGTCTCTGATCTTTATTTAATCAATCATCTTAGGGGATTTAGAGGAATTTTGGGGACTAAAGGGAATTAAAGAACTTGAACATGCACCTAAATGTGCACTTTATGCAATCAAAACTTATTGTTATGGAATTATAATGAAGCTTCGATCAATTCATAAATATTTGTTAAATTGCTTCATGTTGAAGATATGAGAAAGGCTATAGCGCTGGCAACCAAAATTGACTATTCATAAATTAGATTCTGAAAAGCTAGTTTGCTATCATTTACAATAACTCTCTCCTCCTTAAGTTACATTCGTCCTAAGGGACTTGGATTTTTACTTCTAATGATTGTGTTCAAAAATAGATCTGAAAACATGTGACTAGAATTGTGCTTCATGCCTTTATGGGTTGCCCAACTCGCTCGCTTGCATGGTGAATTTTGTAAATTACAATAGGAACACATGTCATATATGAACATGCAAATAACTGATGAACACAAAAACTCTTAGTTCACTTTGTAAAAATAATATCTTGAATGAAAAAAAAATGCAGAAAAGAATCATCAAGTTGTTGAGGAAGTATAAACTTCTCAAAGTCGTAATCTTGCTATTGTAAAGAACTTTTGATTGGACTAGAGCATTCATTTGATTTTTAGTTTTTAATTGCGTTCTTTGCAACTCATCCTCGATGTGGTGTGTGTATATTATCGTTGATACCCAATGACATCGTAGTTACTATCCTCAAAAGCAACTTACCTATTTTAAAAGTCAGATATTGTAAACACACTAGATTACTATGTCATTGAATATATTCTCAAAGGCAATGGGAGATATGATTAAAACAAAAAATTGTCATAACTATTATGTAAGAAGAAAACATCAATACCCATTGCTCCTTCTCGCATTGTAGGACTGAGATAACCCCATAGGTTCATGATGTTAGGGCTGAGATAACCCCATAGGTTCATGACATTAGGGCTTACAGGCAATCTACGAGATTCTATGAAAACTTCAGGAATATCCGTAAGACTGGGGGGGTATATTAATGGGGAGTTCAAAAAACTCGTATATTAGAGAATCTAGGACAGTGTGTAGGATCTTGGGGAATCTATGCGAATCTTGAGTGGATCTTCACAAATCTAGCGGAATTCAAAGGAATATTCATAAAATGTTTGAGAATCTAAAGGAATCTTGATGGAATCTTGGAGAATCTAGAGGAATCTTCGTAGAATCTAAGGGAATGACGAATCTAAATAGAATCTTATAGAATCCATAGGTACCTTGGAATAATCTTTGTGAATCTAAAGGTATATAAGGGAATCTTTATAAAATCTTTGAGCATCTAAGGGAATCTTTATGGAATCTTGAAGAATCTTGGAGAATCTTCATAGAATCTAATGGAAACTAGGAGAGCCTAGATAGTATCTTAAGGAATCTAGAGGAATCTCGGCATAATCTTTGAAAATCTACAAAATTTTTGTAGAATCTTGAGAATCTAAGAGAATCTTTATAGAATCTAAGAGAAACTACATGGAATCTTGGAAAATCTAGAGGAATTTTGGGATAATCTTTGAAAACCTAAGGGAATCTCAAGAGAATGTTAGAAAATCTAGGAAAATCTTTGAGAATCAAGAGGAATTTTGATAGAATCTTGGAGAATCTAGGGGAATCTTCATAGAATCTGCGAGAATCTACATAGAATAATGCAAAATCTAAAAGAACCTTGAGCTGATCTTCAGACATCTAGGGGAATCTTTTGCGCTGGGAGTGTATATATATATATATATATATATATATATATATATATATATATATATATATATATATATATATATATATATATATATATATATATATATATATATACACTTAACAAAAACTTTACCATAAGATTTTGTCATTCCGGAACCTTGTGCTTCCAGAACTTATCAGTCCCCAGATTATACTGGGGAAGCCTTGGAGACTCTAACATTATTAATTCATAACATTTTACTTAATATATTTACCAACTCAAGAATGTCCAATAAACTTTTTATTTCTTTATTCCCTACTTTATCTTTCTAGAATTTATTCCTTTGAAAAGACTTTACCATATTTACCTCTGATCTATCCATTTTTTGCATAGTATCTGTTCTCAGACTCGTATTGATCAATCCACAAGTAATTACTGCTTAGTGTTCTATCTGTTACTTCCAGCAGGATAATACATTCATCTTACAAAACATGTAATTACTATCTTTTTATTTCTTATCTTTCCTATCTTAATTCTTTCAAGCAAATTAACCATGACATCTAGAAGAGAATTCATATCATTAATATGCTGGTGTGATAAAACTTCCAAAATTAATTCAAAAAACTTTTTACCAGTCTACATCCGAAAGTTGATTCCACAATATCTGTTCTAAGTGCTCTGAAGACAGAATTATGAGCACTATTTCCATTAAACACAGGTGATGGAATGTTACCTTTGTTTTAGTAAAATATCAAATGCAGATAGAAAAACAAGAAATGAGAAAAAGTCTTGTAATACTTCCAGCAGCTGGTCAGCTAGTTCTTCATGTAAGTAATGTCCACAAAACATCCAAAATACAAGGAAATTGGAGATGTAAGACCGGTTACCTGCAATCCAACCATTCAAATGTTAGCCATAACTGGGTAAATCTGAAAGGGATTGACAGGTAAGCAAAGGTCCCACATGGCTTAACGCCCTTCACCAATTATACAATTAAATTTCACTTACAGAATCTCTGTTTTTCTTCAGTAATATAGATGTGTAGTGTCAGTAGTTACCATTGGTTCTACCTAGAATGTTCCTAGTAAAATGCTTAACCATATGGATACGAAACCTGATTTAGAAGAAGCTCCTCTTCTTCTGCGTTTTCTTCGTCACTATCTTCATTTTGCTGTGCTACAGAGTGTTCAGCTGTTCCAGTAGAGTCAGCTACTTTGCTAACATTGTGCTCAGCATCATCTTTGGTGTAGGCCTGCCTTTGTGAGATATACCTATCCATGCATCCTGCTGATTCCTCACCCTTCTTGCCGGTATGCAAACCAAGAAGGTTATACTTCTCCACTGTCTTGTGCAGAAACATTTTACTGGGCTGTGCTACTACTTCCCCTTCTTTTTTGCACAGCGCAGCCAGATCAAGGCCTGCGCCTTTGATTAAATCCAACATATCCTTCCTTGTAAGCTTATTCTTCACTACCGGAGGCGCCATACCAGGCGCTCCTTTGAATGGCCTTCAGACACCTATTATGTCTGATTACACCCGGCTGAACTTAAATCTTGGTGTGTCTGCTCGAAGGTATACATAAATGTTCCCTATTTTGGCACTCTTTCCTCTGCTATACGATCTTAGGTGTTCCAAAAAGCCGTTTGGCTAAAACAACCAGTAAAAACTTTTACTGGACAGAATAAGCTGAATGCTTTACCTCTTAGTTTTCGCCAAGTATGGCGGATCTCCATCCCAAATCATGATGGATGTATATTCTTGTGCTTGGTACAGATTTGCCTCGCTACTCATGTCGGAAAGTGCCGGAATATTTCTTGGTTGTCTCCTGCTGGATCGCTTAGCCGGATTAGGTCACGAACCCTATTGCTGTTAGGTCCAGAACCTTTCGTAACCCTAGGTGTCACATTATAGACATAACATGGCAATATTGGGTATTCTAAGATATGTTAACAAATAAAACCACTAACCATTAGTCCACCTTATTATTATAGGTTTCTATTTTTCGAAACATCTTTCATAGTTTTTTATCAATGACATAGTACCATTTTTATGGACTTTAGAGACCAGGTGTCTGCACCACAGATGGTATCCTTAACATCAATCACTACCACTCGTTAATTTTATATATATATATATATATATATATATATATATATATATATATATATATATATATATATATATATATATATATATATATATATATATTTTGAACTAGTTAGAATGTTATACTCCATTTTATCTTAACTGGATTGTTACCCTTAAGTATATTTGAAACATAATTTGTTCATAGAATTAATGCTTGGTCTAGTGGTTAGAATGGGGGTTTGGGGTCAATGACCGGGGTTCAAATCCCCACACAACATAAAATTTTAAAAAGCCTTTCCTTAAAGGATGAGCATTCAACGTGGGCCGTACGATCTTGGACCCGATCAAGGGCCGAGATCGTGCCATGTGGCAAAAATCTAAAGCAACATGAGCCGTAGGATCCTAGATCGACGATCAAGATCAAGAACAACCTGGACCATAGGATCGATTACATATAATTCCCAAAGCCATGTGCACCGTAGGATGTGTCCCAAAGCAATGTGAGCCGTAGGATCTCGGACCGACGATCAGGATCAAATCAACCCGGGACCGTAGGATCGCTACATATAGTCTATACACAAACTCCCAAGCCATCTGGGCCGTAGGATACGTCCCAAAGCCACGTGAGCCGTAGGATCTCGGATCAACGGTCGGATTTAGGAGGACAAACATAAGAACATATATATATCAGATATATATATATATATATATATATATATATATATATATATATATATATATATATATATATATATATATATATATATATATATATATATATATATATATATATATATATATATATATATATATATGAATTCCACTAGGCCACTCTATTTCCCTTATTGATTGAATCTTAGCCAAGTCATCATAATCCCACATATAGTAGAATGGTTACCAAGTTGAATTTTAGGCCTTTGCTACACCCCTGGCCGTATTTTGGCAATAGATCATTGATTCAAGGCAATATACCATTGGTTCAAAACTTGTTCTGTAAAAGTGGAGTATAACCTTCTACGTATTGCATAGTTCCAATAGATTGATGGTCTATTTAAACCTGCATCTCAGAATTGGTAAAACTCTGATTAGAAGATTATTCTAGCACAAGAGAAGGGCATTACAATTTTTAATTGATTTTAATTGATCTTGATCTCAGTTTTGCTTTTCATACTTACGTTTCATAAGATATTTACTACCTTATGATAGTCGTTATGCTAATATGACTTAGTAAATATTTTCTGTACAGAGATTTATAGATTGATTTCTGTGTTTTGTAGGGATTGATATGCCCTAATATTGGCCCTAGCCGACAATTTTGGAACTTTCCGTGGATAACTACAAAGGTGAAAGATTGTTGATCTCACAAATATGGCACATCGGGATATTTTACTCCTATTATACTGGACTATGTCTTAGCCGAGTTCCCTATGATATGCCCTAAAGGTGGCCCTAGCAAGATTTGTATCTTCCATATACAATTACAAAGGTGAAATGTAGCGGATTTGACAAATATGGTACACTTGACTACTTTAACTCCTTTATACTAGATTATGTCTTAACCTTGTTACTGGGTTCCCACATACCTTAAAAAGGAGGATTTTCGTGATTAGTTGTAGGATTTTGCAGCACCCTTGGTTGTGTGTGGGTATTTTCCCATTAAGTCATAACTGGATTGGATCTGTGGTGGTGGAAGGTTAACTTCCATATAACGCATATTTCCCATATGTTGCCTATTTCCCATATGTTGCTTTGCTGCCTAAATTTTAAAATCCTGTATCTCATCTCTGATAATGTCCTGATCAGATGATATTTTTGTGCTGGTGCTCAATAAAATGGCAATAAGATAAACTCCTGTATACTCTGATATTTGTCAAATTGTTACACTTTAATGGCAGTGCCACTACCTTTTTGTCAAAAGATTACTCCATCTGTGAGCTATACACTGCGTTTTAATGCCTATGGGTAGAGTATTTCCTTTCAATACTTACAGATATTAATATTCCCCAATAGGGACCCTAGCTTCCAGGATTTATATTTTATACGATTGATCTCCTAAGGTGAACACAAGGTTAATATGTAGCAACTAGGGCTTATGGACATTATGATTTTGAAGGGTAACTCAGGATATGACATGGCAATAGGAATAACATTTAAGTTGATATTCTATGTTTTTTAACGTGTTGGTTGTGATTGGATAATGTTATACAAAATACAAATATTTTCCATTTTTTTTCAACGACATGGTTTTCGTTAACCCTAATCTGCTGCTCTGGAAATTCCGATGCCCTAAGGGCGCATCCCTGTACGCCACCGAAATTCACGACATGGCTCCAGTCATGACATGCCGGGATGAGACTTGGACGAGTTGGCCCTAATCTGACCATGGATCTTTGCAGTTATGGGCTAATGGCTCTGATCGAGATTTAGCAATCTTGTAATTCAGTCCAGCTATGGTGGTTATGCATTAAGCGAATAGTTTATGTAAATCGCTTTTTAACAGTCCTCCTATAAATGGATGCAAGACAATTCATGAATCATGTAGTTTGCAATATGGTCAAGGCCCCGAAGGCTCCCTTTAACGGAGGACGACAGACTAGAGGAAAGCTGATTGAGTTGCTTAGAAGGGGCTGGCATTGAGCACCTGACCCTGACCATCAAAGGCACAACCGCTTGAGTTGTGCGAGAATCCATAAGATTGACCCTAATGGTGGCAAAGCTGCATGCACCATTACTCAGTTCATTCCGACTTTACAGCCTTGTGCAAATGCTTCCAAAGCCAAGGAGGTCCCTGCTGAGAACATCCAATATGTGCCAGACTCTGCTGATGAAGATGACGATTTCTCAGATGAGGATATACTGCTCAATCAGGTTTAATTTATACTCTGTTTTCTGCTATTCTCTATTCACTTTGCATGCTTGGATTTATTTATTTATCTCAAGTTTGTGGATTCTCTTTGTTATCTTAAGTTTATTGTGTTCTTTATGGGTTATATCTGGAAACCTTGTAATATTATGGTTAATGCCCTCCATATTAAATCTACCATGCTGATGTCTGCTTGACCATAAATAATTATTGCTGTGGTTGTTTTATGATTGCTGTCTTAATGCTAGACACATTATTGTAGGAATGGGCCTATATCTGACTTAATCAGTAATATTAGCTCTCCTTAATAACTGTACAACATTTTGTCTGGTCATTGTTTGGAACTTTGATCATGATGCATTTCATTTCCTCAAAACTAAGATCTAAATCTGAACACCTCGTAAGGTAATATCTGATACATCATTATTCATTACTGCCTTACCAATACATAATTCATTATTAATTGTGTTTACGTTTTTACTGCTATGTTTGCTTAAAACATTGGTATATGATTTAGTTTGTTTGTAGTAGAAATGTGTAAGATAAATAGTAGGTTGTGCTTTCCTTTTGTTAGAAAGGTTGGCTGCATGGTTTGTGCACTGCTGCATCTTGTTACAAGTATTTGGTGCTATAGTTTAAAATTGCATAACCATTATATCATTCCAAATATTTATCTGTCATGTTTAATCCATGGTTTGCCTTGCATTTTTCCAAGTTATACTCAGCATAAGTTGAATTATATTACTGTTCACACATCGGATAATTTGCCATTCATTGTTGCTCATAAAGTTAATCTCACCATTACTTAAACTGAATATCAATTGACTTAAGGTCCGTTTGGGTAAGGGTTTAAAAGCCAAAGAGCCAAGATGTTTTACCGCTAGTCAATTTCAGTGTTACCCAATAGGCTAATATCTGATTTGTTTGACTGCAGGTAACCAAACATCTTTTTCCCAATCTCATATGGTTGTGATGTTTTGAAGCACAAGTATACTTGACAGATTTTTCCATTGTACTTGTTATTTGTACATTAATTGGTTTTTAGACTTCTCCAAAGGTATTTACCTATCATCATGTAATATTTTGTATTTATGAAAGGATAAGTTTTCTTCATCTTCTTGTCTTCTAATTTTAACTATGAATCTCTAAGGCCTCCCCTTTGGGGTCAGATAAGTCCAGTAGTCTTTTAGGCTACTTGGATGATTAGTTAAGACTTTGGTTTTTTCTAGTCTAGTCTATATATCACCCGATTTCTGGTCACTGGTCTTACCGGTGAAGGCCTTAGAGATTCCTTTCACACCTTCATTAAGCTTTCATGATCTACTTAATTTCTTAATAGATTATTTCCTACAGGATTATTAATCATATATCTTGACTTGGTTTTATAGGAAGGGGCAGCAATTAATATTGACCCTATTACCCTGAAGGTTTGTAACCAGCAGACTAATTATCAACAGCAGCTTACAAATAGACCTGGTTGGTACAATGAAGTTGGTGTACATGGGTATGCTGCTGCAGGAATTACTGCCCCCAACAAAGCTGTTCAGACAGTTCTTGGTTGCATCATGCTAAAGGAGTTACATAAGGTTTTCATCACCAAAGAATGTGAACTTGTGGAGGGAGATATCTCAGCCATTCTATTTCTCGGATTTGACAGAATGTTGGATTTAGTCTGCAGCTTCAAATCCAAGGATTTTGATCACTGCAAGGATTTGATTGAACAGGCCTATTTAAACCTTCCTGCTGCTCATATTCAAGCTGACTCAAATGATGTGTTTGATCTTTTATCATTCATTAAAGGCCTCACTATCCTTGAAAAGACTAATTCCCTGAAGATCTCCTATCCACCTAATGATTCTGAGATTCCTGCAGTTAATGAAACCGAGAACTCACTTCCTCTCCTTGACAATTGCTTATTTGATCTAAGTATGATTCCTGTTATAGAACAGATTCCAGCTGTTGCAGTTCCAGCAAGGGAAGACCCTAGCAAGGAAGATTTGGTCAAAACAGAACTTCTCAGGTATAATATCAAAGAGATGAATCTTTTTAACTGTGGTCCTTTCCCTATTATGACTAGTAGGAACGTGGAAATACATGGGGAACAGTTTCAACATACACTCTGGAACAGTAAGAATCTTGGTGTTCTAGCTCCTATCAGCAAAGAATCGCTTATCATGTTGGCACGTCTGCAAAAGGATGAAATCTTAAAAGCTGAAAGTAATGCTCTGTCTTGCATCAAACCTTTTAAAAGGATTGATTACAAATTTCCTTTCAAACTAGATTTCCTTGGAAGGACATGTGAGTTAGGCAATGGCCTTTTCATAGGCCAAAAAGGACATATGGCCAAGGTGGAAGAGAAGAGGATTGATTTTTACCTAAAGAAGATATGGCGCACCTACTGTCCATTTGTCAAGTGCAACTGTGATAAGATCTCGGATAAAAAATGCCCTGATAACATCAACTGGTTTGATCAGTTGCTATGGCATATGTTGAACAACCTGGAGAAGATCTGGCCCAATGATGCCATACACATCAGGTTTGCTCGGTTTTCTTCCTTCTTATCCTCTGAACCAATTAAGACTGTTGTGCTGGCATATATTGGCTACCTTTCTGTCAGAAAGATCTTGATTGACATGACTCACAAGTTTGCAGAAGCTGATGGAAAGACTAGCTATGACTTCAAACAGCAGTTTGGAAATTACAAAGTGATTGATGTTTTGGAAAAGACTATTAAACCGATATCATTCTTGTATGCACATCAACATGACAATGCTAGTTTGGGATATCTACCGGGCAGAAAAAGGGCACAGACCAATAATACTATGGCTAGTGGTATACTCAGGCCCCCTAAGCTGACTAAGAGTTCTGCTGGCTCTAGTTCCTCTAGTGCTACTAGTCGGGTCACTAACATTGGGGGGAATACAAATATCAGACTCTAGTTTGGCCTTCAAAACTGATCATACAGACTGCTAAAAAAGGTAGCATATCTAATACTTTTACTTGATAGGCCACAGTGCCTTCATACTCTTTGAAACTACTTTTATATTTTATGGGTTTCACCCAACTTGATTTAAGTTTAGTAACTTTGGTTTCTGTTTATTGCAGAACAAAAGATACAGACTTATTACTACAAGACCAGATGGTAGGAGAAAGCTGCAAGTTATCAAGGAAAAGCAAAAAAATAAATATGTTCATTTTTCATATTTTTCTAAAGTTTTGGACAAAATTAAGTTTAATGATATCTTTAGAACTGTCCTCGTTAGGTATTTTGGGAATACTGGCCAGGATTTGTGGCAGTCTACTACTTTTGGATGGCGGTATTCATCTAACCTAAAGGACATTTTCTACAAACCAAAAATGATCTTTGCTGAGTCTACTATTTGTACTTGCCCTTGTGGCATCCTTGGTTTAAAGAAATACATTGATCCCAGCATTGGTCACATCAGGACTATTGATTTGAAAATTGTGCACAATAAAACTTTAAGAAACTGGTTTTCCCTTGGACTTAATCACATCCCAGATTTCCCCTTTACTTTAGAAAGATTCAAGTCAGAAATGTTTGAAACTGTTGAGCAGTTTTTTGAAGTGCATAAAAATTCGTTGTTGGATATTGATAAAGACATGATTGATGAATGCAAGCATACTATTATGAAGGAAGCTAAATGGCTTGCTAAAGCCTTTATTACAGAAAATACAGGGTTTCAGAAAAAGTTCCATATTTTGGATGAAAAGGTTATCAAGAATATTGATTGGTTGACTAGGAATCTATACATTGCTGCAGTGGATAAGGCAGCCAATAATCCATGTTTTATCTGCCCCCTACACATTAGAGAGGCTGCTACTGACAGACTTAATAGCACTGATTTTTCCAGATGTTACATTGATCAGGAACTACTAGTTAATAATATCTTGGATGATATCAGAAATCTGCTTGGTGAAGGACATTACACGAGCACCAATTTACCCTACCTCTTGGGAATCTTCAAAGCACATAAGTCTGATTATAGGTGGATTACTAATGCCCACGAAACCATTTTTTCTACTGTGGCCTCCATTCTTGCTGCAGGTCTCAACCTTATTACAGAATTATGGCCCTCTATTACTTGGGAAAAATGCAAGGCAGCAAACATGTTTACCACTAACAAGATCAGGGGTAAATTCCATTTATGATGTGGTTTGTAATTTGCCACCCAAGATTTCAGATGTCTTTGTGGCGGATATTACTAAATGCTATGAAAATATTCCTTTAGATGGTAATGATGGCATTTGCCAGGTTTTAAATGAGGTTATCAAATTGACTTGGAATTACAAAAGAAAGGAAAATGCTGGGACTGATATGTGGTATCACTTAAATAATAATGGAAGTGTTACAGTTGTATGGAAATCCAGAATGCCTGAAGGTAACTACTGGACAAGGTTAAGCAAGGAAACTTTCACTCAGCTAAACAATTGGCTGCTCAATAACTGTTTTTTGGCCATGTATAATGGTATTTGGAAACAGACCAGAGGTATACCTATGGGATTCGCCTCAAGCCCTGGGTGGTGCAACTTATACTTGGCCTGGTTTGAGTTCAGGTTTATTATGAATTTGATTTCACAAGGCAAATTACATATGGCAGCCGAGTTCAAAAATACCTTCAGGTATATGGATGATATTCTGGGGATTGATAATCCACACATTAGGAAATGCTTGGGCATTGCAGATTGTACAGACAATTATATGCAGCTTTATAATCTGAAACTTTTGGGGATTAAAGATGAGACTACATATGATACAGGTTGTACCTCTATTGGTAGGAGGGTTGATTTTCTCAATATGAGTATTGAAGTTTTTGCACCACATCTTGGGATTTATGCTACATACAGATACGACAAAAGATGCAAACTCCCCTTTGCTGTTTCAAAATTTATCCATGCTTGTAGCTGTCGGCCCTATTTGATGGCCTGCAATGTCATTCTTTCCCAAATACAGCCATATATTTATGTGCATAACAACCCCATCAGAGCTGCAGGTGATTTACTAGATCTTATGAACACTTTCATAAGCAATGGCTTTAACAAGAAGGATGTATGGCATAAGGTTACTAAAGTTCTACATGAGCAGACATTTCCTGGTCTTAACTATGACATTGGTATCCTTATCTTTGAACTCAACAGACACAAGTAAGTTTCTTTACCATTCATATTTTACCAGTTATTGAATTCCAGTGCAAGTTGTTTTAGACATAACTTGACTTGATTACAGTTGGCAGGAGGGTCCCTTTGCTAGCAAAGGGGTCCTCCAGCCCTTTTTGCTAGTATATTGGACCTTATCTGCCTTCCGGTAGGAGGCAGGGATATATATATATGAATTCCACTAGGCCACTCTATTTCCCTTATTGATTGAATCTTAGCCAAGTCATCATAATCCCACATATAGTAGAATGGTTACCAAGTTGAATTTTAGGCCTTTGCTACACCCCTGGCCGTATTTTGGCAATAGATCATTGATTCAAGGCAATATACCATTGGTTCAAAACTTGTTCTGTAAAAGTGGAGTATAACCTTCTACGTATTGCATAGTTCCAATAGATTGATGGTCTATTTAAACCTGCATCTCAGAATTGGTAAAACTCTGATTAGAAGATTATTCTAGCACAAGAGAAGGGCATTACAATTTTTAATTGATTTTAATTGATCTTGATCTCAGTTTTGCTTTTCATACTTACGTTTCATAAGATATTTACTACCTTATGATAGTCGTTATGCTAATATGACTTAGTAAATATTTTCTGTACAGAGATTTATAGATTGATTTCTGTGTTTTGTAGGGATTGATATGCCCTAATATTGGCCCTAGCCGACAATTTTGGAACTTTCCGTGGATAACTACAAAGGTGAAAGATTGTTGATCTCACAAATATGGCACATCGGGATATTTTACTCCTATTATACTGGACTATGTCTTAGCCGAGTTCCCTATGATATGCCCTAAAGGTGGCCCTAGCAAGATTTGTATCTTCCATATACAATTACAAAGGTGAAATGTAGCGGATTTGACAAATATGGTACACTTGACTACTTTAACTCCTTTATACTAGATTATGTCTTAACCTTGTTACTGGGTTCCCACATACCTTAAAAAGGAGGATTTTCGTGATTAGTTGTAGGATTTTGCAGCACCCTTGGTTGTGTGTGGGTATTTTCCCATTAAGTCACTAGTAATGGTACCCAGCGTTGCTGGGGGTAAGTTGACAGCCTATAAATGTTTTTGGCTGTAGTGAGAAAAGCCCTATACCTTTCCCTTTCTATTCCCCTTTCCCTTTTGCTCTATCCCGTATTTCACTTTTTCTTAATTTTCTATACACTTTTCTTTTTCTTTTCAGTTTTTTCCCATTTTTTCCCGTTTTTTCGCATATGTTTCCTTGTTTCCCCACCCCTTTCCTTCCTTTCCCTCTTTCCTTTTTCCGATAACCTTTTTCCCTTTCCTTTTCCTCCTTTCCCCACCCTTTCCATGCCTTCCCTTTTCCTCAATCTTTTAGTCTTCTCCTTTTTCCATGCCCTTCTCCTTTTCCCTTCACCTTTTTCCATGCCTTCTCTTTTCCCCACCCTTTTTCCATGCCTTCCCTTTTCCTCAATCTTTTAGTCTTTTGCTTTTTTCCATGCCTATTTTCCCTTATCTTTTCCTCCATTTCCCAGCCTTTCGCTCTTCCTTTTTTTGGGTGCCATTTTCTCCTCTCTTTTTCTTTTTCCTCTCCCATTTTTCATGCCCTTTTTACCTTCCCTTTTCCCATCTCCTCACCCTTTCTCCCTTCCCTTTTTCTATGTTCCCTTTTTCTCTTCCCTTTTCCTATTTTCCTCTTTTCCTTTTTCCCGTACCCTCTCCCCCTTTTTCCCTTTTCCCTCCTTTTTTCTTTTCCATTTCTCTTCTCTTACGCCCTTTTTCCCTTCTCTTTTTTTCCACCCCTTTCTTCTTTCTATTTTTCCTGTGCTTTCATTTTCCTTTTCCCACCCTTTCCCACTTCTCTTTTTCCCATGCAATTTTTTCTTCTTTTCCCCCTTCCTTTTTCTTTTCTCTTTTCCCTTTCCCATGTTTTCTTCCCCTTTTCCCTTGCTCCCCCGCTTCCCTTCCATTTTCCCTTTCCTAATGGATTTTTTTCCTGTTTTTCTCCTTTCCCGATCCTTTCCTCGTGCCCGTTTTCCTTTCTTTCCTTTTCCCTTTTCCCTTTTCCCATGCTTTTCCACATTTGTTTTCTTTTCTTATTTTCATATACTCATTTTCCTCTTTTTCCCACCATTTCTCTCTTCCCCCTTTTTTTTTCCTTTTCTTTTTTCTAGCTCTCCGCCATTTTCCTCTTCCCTTTTATCTCATGCCCTTTCCCCCTTCCCTTTTCTTGTTTACCTTTTTTCCTTTTTCTCATGCCTTTTTTAGGTTCCCTTTCCCCCTTTTCCCTTTCCTTTTTCTTTCTTCTCAATTTCCCTTATTTCTCCCCTTCTCCCCATCCTTTTCTTGTTCTCCCTTTTCCCTTCCCTCTTCCTCATTTTCCCAACCTTTTACTCTTCCCATTTTCTCGATGCACTTTTTTCCCTCCATTTCCCTCTCTCTTTTTCTTTTTCCTTTTCCTTTTCCTTTTCCTTTTCCTTTTCCTTTTCCTATGCCATTTTTCCCTTCCTTTTTCCTCTTTCTTCAACGCTCTTCTCCCTTTTCCCAATGTCCTTTTTTTCTTCCCTTTTTCCATGCTTTTTTTCTCCTCCCTTTTTCCCTTTCTTCAATCTTTCCTTCTTCCTTTTTTTCCCGTGCCCTTTCCTCTTCCCTTTACCACTTTATCTCTTCCCTTTTTCCTCCTGCCCTTTCTCCAGGTACCTTTTCCCCCTTCCCTTTTCTTTCTTCTTTCCCTTTTCATTTTTTCATGCCTTTCTCTCTTCTCTTATCCCCACCCTTTTCCCTTTGCTTTTCTCCCTTTTCCCGTGCCTTTTCGCCCTTTGCATTCTCTCTTGTCTCTTCCCTTTTCCTTTCCCCCATTTTTCCTTTACCCTTTCCCCTTAAGAGATCAAAGTACGACCAATCATGGGGATTGTAAGTCGTTCAATAAATCTCGGCCTTCGGATGCACTCAGATGATCTCGAACATTCAAATTAGGGCTTGATCCAAGAATTACGGTATAACATTATAATATAAGATAACTGGATTGGATCTGTGGTGGTGGAAGGTTAACTTCCATATAACGCATATTTCCCATATGTTGCCTATTTCCCATATGTTGCTTTGCTGCCTAAATTTTAAAATCCTGTATCTCATCTCTGATAATGTCCTGATCAGATGATATTTTTGTGCTGGTGCTCAATAAAATGGCAATAAGATAAACTCCTGTATACTCTGATATTTGTCAAATTGTTACACTTTAATGGCAGTGCCACTACCTTTTTGTCAAAAGATTACTCCATCTGTGAGCTATACACTCTGTACGAATGCCTATGGGTAGAGTATTTCCTTTCAATACTTACAGATATTAATATTCCCCAATAGGGACCCTAGCTTCCAGGATTTATATTTTATACGATTGATCTCCTAAGGTGAACACAAGGTTAATATGTAGCAACTAGGGCTTATGGACATTATGATTTTGAAGGGTAACTCAGGATATGACATGGCAATAGGAATAACATTTAAGTTGATATTCTATGTTTTTTAACGTGTTGGTTGTGATTGGATAATGTTATACAAAATACAAATATTTTCCATTTTTTTTCAACGACATGGTTTTCGTTAACCCTAATCTGCTGCTCTGGAAATTCCGATGCCCTAAGGGCGCATCCCTGTACGCCACCGAAATTCACGACATGGCTCCAGTCATGACATGCCGGGATGAGACTTGGACGAGTTGGCCCTAATCTGACCATGGATCTTTGCAGTTATGGGCTAATGGCTCTGATCGAGATTTAGCAATCTTGTAATTCAGTCCAGCTATGGTGGTTATGCATTAAGCGAATAGTTTATGTAAATCGCTTTTTAACAGTCCTCCTATAAATGGATGCAAGACAATTCATGAAATCTGTGCTTGCAATATGGCTGGGCGTCCTGAAGGCTCCCAGAACAGAGGACAAACTAGAGGAAAGCTGATTGAGTTGCTTAGAAGGGCTGGCATTGAGCACCCCAGCCCACAGCCATCAAAGGCACAACTGCTTGAGTTGTGCAGAATCCATAAGATTGACCCTAATGGTGGCAAAGCTGCATGCACCATTACTCAGTTCATTCCGACTTTACAGCCTTGTGCAAATGCTTCCAAAGCCAAGGAGGTCCCTGCTGAGAACATCCAATATGTGCCAGACTCTGCTGATGAAGATGACGATTTCTCAGATGAGGATATACTGCTCAATCAGGTTTAATTTATACTCTGTTTTCTGCTATTCTCTATTCACTTTGCATGCTTGGATTTATTTATTTATCTCAAGTTTGTGGATTCTCTTTGTTATCTTAAGTTTATTGTGTTCTTTATGGGTTATATCTGGAAACCTTGTAATATTATGGTTAATGCCCTCCATATTAAATCTACCATGCTGATGTCTGCTTGACCATAAATAATTATTGCTGTGGTTGTTTTATGATTGCTGTCTTAATGCTAGACACATTATTGTAGGAATGGGCCTATATCTGACTTAATCAGTAATATTAGCTCTCCTTAATAACTGTACAACATTTTGTCTGGTCATTGTTTGGAACTTTGATCATGATGCATTTCATTTCCTCAAAACTAAGATCTAAATCTGAACACCTCGTAAGGTAATATCTGATACATCATTATTCATTACTGCCTTACCAATACATAATTCATTATTAATTGTGTTTACGTTTTTACTGCTATGTTTGCTTAAAACATTGGTATATGATTTAGTTTGTTTGTAGTAGAAATGTGTAAGATAAATAGTAGGTTGTGCTTTCCTTTTGTTAGAAAGGTTGGCTGCATGGTTTGTGCACTGCTGCATCTTGTTACAAGTATTTGGTGCTATAGTTTAAAATTGCATAACCATTATATCATTCCAAATATTTATCTGTCATGTTTAATCCATGGTTTGCCTTGCATTTTTCCAAGTTATACTCAGCATAAGTTGAATTATATTACTGTTCACACATCGGATAATTTGCCATTCATTGTTGCTCATAAAGTTAATCTCACCATTACTTAAACTGAATATCAATTGACTTAAGGTCCGTTTGGGTAAAGGGCGAAAAGCCAAAGATGTTTTCTGCTTACCTGCTAGTCAATTTCAGTGTTACCCAATAGGCTAATATCTGATTTGTTTGACTGCAGGTAACCAAACATCTTTTTCCCAATCTCATATGGTTGTGATGTTTTGAAGCACAAGTATACTTGACAGATTTTTCCATTGTACTTGTTATTTGTACATTAATTGGTTTTTAGACTTCTCCAAAGGTATTTACCTATCATCATGTAATATTTTGTATTTATGAAAGGATAAGTTTTCTTCATCTTCTTGTCTTCTAATTTTAACTATGAATCTCTAAGGCCTCCCCTTTGGGGTCAGATAAGTCCAGTAGTCTTTTAGGCTACTTGGATGATTAGTTAAGACTTTGGTTTTTTCTAGTCTAGTCTATATTATATATATAAATATAAATATAAATATAAATATAAATATAAATATAATATATAATATATATAATATATATCTACTATATATATACAATTATATAAGCTGCCCCCTTGTAGGTAAAGATTTGGGTGTCGCCGCCTAGGCCGTTCAAATTTTGAGATCGACGGTCCTGACGAAGCCACGTCAATCCACAACAAGCACCCCCCTTATCTATAAACGTTGAGGTGTCGCCGTCTCAGCCGTCCAGATCTGAGATCGACGATCTAAATTAAAAGCCCTCTTATTTGGGGCTTTTGATCTGGGCCATCGAATGTGCAAGATGAATGGCTTAGATGTTGCCACATAATCTGAGAGCAATAAATGCCACATGAGGAGGTGGCAACAATATTTAACTGCATTTAATGCTAATTAATGAGATGGCTAGGTGGGTTAAAAAAAGGGCTATCTAACGTTTGTTTTGCTTTTTCCACCGAACCTCTACTAGCAGACATCCATTAGATTCAAGGCGTTGAAGCAAGCAATGCTATGGCGGAATTGATAGACTGTTGAATGCCGCAGTGAGAAGGTCATCCTTCTCAAGGTTTGGCAAAAATGATATTTATTTTTTGGAAGCAGAGAATGGAGCCGACTGCTTGGTTCGACCGGATTTATCTGCTTCTAAGCTTGGTTCGGCCGGACTGCTTATCTCTGATTCTAGCCCTATCATGCCGACCATACCCAATCTGCATTTTAACGGGGCACTAGCGGAATGCATTTGTGCTCTGGATGAAGCAAGACCACTGACTCAATGTTTTCTTCTGCCATTTTTCTCTTGATCATTGATTTTCGTTTATTCAGATCACAATGGACAAATTGTCTCATATCTCGGCTGTATTCGATAATATCCTGGCGCTCTGCGTCTGCGCCTCTATCCATTAGTTGCCTTTGCAGGTAGGAGTGCGAGTGCTAATAGGCGGCTTGCCGGATTAGAGTCGAGATATAATCATTGTCTTTTTTACTCATGCATAGGCTATACCATAGAAAAGGACCGAAATATTCTTCAGGGCAAGTGTGCTCTTTTCAAATCGACCATCTGAATATAAGAGACTCCTCCTTCTGCATGTTTTCTGAGCTCCAGCAGGTGATACCATGGAGCTCTAGAAATATTTGCGAGAACGGCAACGCCTAGGTCTTGTTTCTGGTAAGCGGCTTGTTCTTCCTTCTCCAAATCGGAGCAGACAACGATCCTAGGTGCAGATACTTCTGAGCAATCTAAGGAGTTCGGCAAGCGAATTTACTGCTGCTGCAGCTGTATGAGGAATCGTCAATAGATTTTTCCTGAAGTTTTTGTTGATGTGAGAATCGAGTCTTGCAGAAGCTATAAGTTTTTTTTGTTGGCGTGGCAATATATAGCAAAGTGACGGAAATGCTTCGGATGATGCGTGCATATAAGAGTTCTGGGCAGGTGATCTAGGTGCACATCCATAAATTTTGGATTTGAAGACTTTTGTTGTTGCGATTGAATATGCCACAAACGTGATTTATCTATTCCAGTTTATCAAACGTGATTTATCTATTCCAGTTTATCACATATTTACCGTTCACCCTGGCAGTGTAGAAGATATGTCCAACTCCTCTTCTGGGTCAAGTTTTTATCTCATTTTTTAACTTATGGAGCTCCAAGTGGATCCTGTATAATTAGTTTTGTCTAAAGATCATGCTAATTTCTTTGCAGAGCATCACCCATCTTTTCTATCAGTATGTCCTTCCCCTCAAACTTTCTTTTAAGGGGAGAGAATTGTAGCAGGTTATCGGCAAATTCTGAAGTTAAACAATCCATTGCCTTGGTCAAGCCAGAGTATTTTCAATATTCTATGGATCTTTTAATGATGCCGAAGCATTTGAGCATTCTATGGATCTAGTTGAATGGATTCTTTCAAACTGACAGCGGGATTGCCAGGGGCAGAGATACAATTGATATGTGTAAGTCCTGCATGTATGCTTGGATTGCATAGCTTTATTGTGGTTATTTGAAGATGTGTGGCTGTTCTGGACATTCTGGAGAGCCTTTCTTGCTCTAGAGCTGCAACAAACAAATCTTTTATGTTTGAAGACTTCATTTATGTGAGGACTACTAGTCACCAAAATGCAGGCTAAATTTGAAGTGCACACTTCTATTGTTTATTCGTTGTATGCCTTATCGCGTTGTTTGCATGATGATGCAGGTTGCATGTTCTGGCCATGGTAAAAATGGCAGCATCTCAGTGCTTAGTTGCTCCATATGGCCAGAGCTCATAACAGAGGTGCAGTTTATTAGCTCTTGTTCATGGTTTTAAGTTATGTGAACTTTAGAGTGCAATTATTTCAGGTTGAGCTTCCTGGATGTATAGGCATATGGAGAGTCTATTACAAGCTTGGTCGTGCTAATAATGTGGAGTCTACAGCAACAAGGAAGTTAGAAGAGGAAGAATACCATGCATATTTTATTATCAGCTTAGAAACAAGGACAATGGTAAGCTTCTCTATTCACATGTCTTGCACAAAAATGTGACTGCATTGGCTTAGTTGTTTTATCATGTGCAAGTCATATGCATGTTCTTGAATTTGGTTTTTTGCCTATGCTTGCATTGTATAAATTTAAATTAGGCTATTAATGCCACTGTGTGCGTGCAGATTCTGAAACATATACAATCTCAATATCCTCCCCTTCAGCACTTAATGATGCCTCTGATCCAGTTACTGCATCTACTCTCTATCATGACAAAGGTCCCAAACCATGGTTGCGGACCACTAGTGGCGATCCATGGCACACACTGGGGGTACCTGACCCATTGGAAAGAGGATTAACATTCGCTTTTGAGCAAGGAGACATTTACTGTATTGTCTGCAGGGAAAGTGGCATTCTGGAAATTTATGAGCTCCCAAGTGTATCTTGTGTATATAAGGTTGAACATTTTACAGATGGAAAACGTACTTTATCTGACAAAGGAACCAAAGGGAAGATGGCATCCTCAAATTCCATCGACACTGATAATTCTAATGGAGTTAATGAATCTAACACCCATATGAGTAATTGCATATCGGGCCTTTTGTTTTGAACATCCCGAAAGTAGTTCCAGCATGCAAGATGGTTCTGTTAGCGGGATGGTGATTGACAATGACAACAATTCAACATTAAGAAATCTACATTTTGTCAGGCTGCAGCTTGATCTATTTCTTGAAGAAGAAACGGATGGTAGTATGGTGCCCCAAAGATTATTCCTTTTAAAAATGTTGGAGGTACACAATGTGTCTTTCTCTCAATGGTGCAACACCGTATGGTTAATGATTTTTCGAGAACGAATCACGGGCTCACCCACGTGTGTGTGTCTTGTTTGATTCTCAGATAATTATGTATATTTCACGCATTTATCTCATGACTAGGTGAGAATCCCACGTGTTCAGTTTTCATTGTACACTCCAAGACGATCTTGAGAATAGAAAATGGAGAGAATCATTTTTTGGGAACCGATTTTTTGAAATAGCTTTTGTAACTAGTTATAGCAAAAGTAAATGGTTGGAGCTTATTTTAGGACATAATGTTCTGGATGTTGCAAATTCTCTGCATCATGATAACGTCTTCAGAATAATGTCTTAGCTCACAGGATAAAGAGGCACTTAGAGGCATGTTGTGAGGTCCTGGGATTCCTTGGCATTTGATTTCACCCCATGGCATCTGCTGTCCGGCCTAGTTTAGTTCTGTCTTTGTTTCCCTCTCACAATTGTTTGAGTTTTTTATGTTGTTTTAATTGTTGTATGTTGACTATGGCAGCGCACACCACTTCCCTAGTTTAGGTCTCTCTTTGTTTCCCACCTCTGAAAACTGTCTTGAGTTTTTATGCTGTTTTAATTGTCGTATATTGACTATGTTCTGCCGTAATACATGCATTGTACATTTTGATGCTTTGTCCAAGAACTTAGAAACATCTCTCTGCATAACATATTAAGGAGCATAGAAACATTATATTATATGTTGATCAATCACTGATCGTTAGACATATTTTGAACTTTTGCAAATACCGTGACATATCTGGATGAGCACCTAGTTTTGATATTCTTTGTAACAATTGAATAAAATTTGGTGAACCTAATGGAGTATTCACATGATGGGTTTTTTTTGCAGATGCTGCTTTCATAGGTAGTTAGCAGTAGATTAGTATGCATATAATATTCCAGTCGTCTATGTATTTAACTTCAGATATCTATGAATCTCAGTTTTATGCATTTTCTTAGACAAAACATCTTTAATCTGAGTCAGTTACATGGAAAGTAGAAGATTCAATGATGAGGCTTCCATAGTCTGAGTTTTTATGCTGTTTTAGTTGTCGTATGTTGACTATGTTCTGCCATAGTATATGCAACGTATATTGTAGTATATGCAAGAACTTAGAAACATCTCTCTATAAGGAGCATAGAAACATTATATTATATGTTAATCAATCACAGATCATTAGACATATTTTCAACTTTTTGCAAACATAGCGACACATCTGGATGATCACTGAATAAAATTTGGTGGACCCAATGGAGTATTCACATGATGGATTTTTCTGTAGATGCCGCTTTCATAGGTAGTTAGTAGTAGATTTGTATGTATCTAATATTGCAGTCGTCTATGTATTTAACTTCGGTTGTCTATGAATCTCAGTTTTATGTATTTTCTTAGACAAAAGATCTTTAATCTGAGTCAGTTACATAGAAAGTAGGAGAAGATTCAATGCTGAGGCTTCCATATCTGGTTGGCAATCATAGGTTATTAGAAGAGATCTGATAAATGACAAATAGGTTTGTAACACAATATCCACAGCAGGGCGCCCTTGATTACATTTAGCATGGGATAATATTGATGTTATATAAGCAATCAAAAATTTCAATTGATCAATTATGGTGCACCGATTGCAGCTCAAATAACTTCTATAACATGAAATGCACCCAAACATCTTTACTTGGTGACCTGACGATGGGCATTATACTAGGGGGCAGGAGGACGTTGAGCTCTAAGTAGATACCATACTATGCTAAGGACATGCCTCCTCGTTAGACTAATGAGAGAAACAAACCGAGTTAAATCTTTCTATGTGCCATAATAACAGTTAGCATAATTTGATGCCAATTGTGCAGTGTTAAGCATTGTTATGAAAGTACTCATGTGTGTGCTCAACTCAACACATGCATCAAATAATACTTTTAACTTCTTCAAGTTAGCTAAATTTACCTTTTTATTTGCCCTTGTTGAGCAAGGTCACTTTAGCTTCTAACTTTCGTGCCTAAATCTTCATACAAAAGTTTCCACTATAGATGACCTGTCAACTTAGTTTCCACTATAGATGACCAGTCAACTTTGTACACTCCCGTTCAGTCTATTGTCCAAAAAAGAAATTTGTTGATAGTGCACTCCATAATAAGGAGATAGAAGAACAAAGAAATTCATTTTTAATTTTAAGATTGGGCATCAATGCATGTCTCTTCTTTAATATGCATAGTTAGCGTTATCTCTACGACTATGTTCCCTTCATTTAAAGTTTCGCACACGCATATGTGCATAAACTTTTTGATAAAAATAGTAGCCCAAGAAAATTGGAAGGCATGTGTGTATATGTGCTAGCAAATTTGTCGAGTTCTTCCTCTCTCCCGACTCGTTAAGGAGATAATTAATGTACTTAACGTCATCTTCCCTTCTCTCTATCTTCTATATGTCTATCTATTAATGCATGTCCACACACAAAGAATGCACTTCGCATCCGATTTATCATTCCACCTACGAACACGACTATATGAATCGAGATTTTATTTAAACTACAAACTTCAAGAACCAGCCTGGAATCTCTCGTGTATGTTTCTTTTGCGATCCTTTAGTGATGAATATTCCTCTTTGGCTTTTACTTCAAAGTTTCGTTCTAACTTTATAATTGATTCACGTTCATAGGCATATACTGATCTTCTTAATCTTGAACTTTACTTACAGATGTTGATAAACCATAGTTGATAAACCCACTGATAGTACAAAAACTTGTATATATATATATATATATATATATATATATATATATATATATATATACAAGTTTTTGTACTATGACGGAGTATATCAAGTCGACTTGTCACTTGTGATTGAAATTTTGGTATGAGGAATTTACAATAAAGATCTTAGCAAGGAGTTTTATTTGTCTATTTTAATGAACCTATTGGGTACAGAGAAATGAAGAAGTCGAACTAAATTTGAACTAAACTCTAGTTATGTGCCACGAAGTTGAACCAACACTGCAATCTAAAGCATTGTGGTGTCTCATGCGAAAGTTTCCTAACATGTGAAGTTCCCTAATTTTGCCATGCATGCCGCCCACTTTCCGCCATTAGGTGGCGAGTATAATCCAAGTTTCTACACAATTTCTAAGTTTGCCAATATTTCATTAAGACTGCCCAATATTCTGCAAAGATTTTGTAAGATTCTTTGAGCTTTTCAAGGAATCTATTGAGACTTTGAGGGTATTGCAAGTATTCCTTAAGATTATACAAAGATACACTACAAAACACATCTAATGTGAATGATATATGCAGATTCTCTTAAGATCCCTCTAGAAAACAATAATAAAATATCTCCTCCGTGTTTTAAGTTAGTGACAATGCAGAACCTCGGGTTAAGGGTTGTGACCTTTTTACTAACGACAATCAAGGGAACACATGGTCAAAAAAGTCAATGGCAGTATTGCCACCAAATTCTCCAATTATTTTTGCACATGTTGTACCGATTAGGTATCCTTATTGGGTTTCCAGTTAAAGTGATTCAAAATTTTAGTCCTGGAACCAGTTATCATTCACAAATTCAATAACGTACTGCATGTACTTCCTATAGGCTATTCAAAAAATAAGTTTGCAGATGCTAGATTCTACAGATTCCATGTGCGGTTAATTATTTTGTGAGAATGCAAAATACTATAAGACTTGCTAGCACAGTGACAAAGGATGGAGGGCATCGCTTAATTAATTTTTGATGAAGGAAATGGCAACGTTTCATCATTTATATAAGCTTTTTATTAGAAATAGCT
This sequence comes from Isoetes taiwanensis, assembly GCA_021234155.1. Taxonomy (NCBI): domain Eukaryota; kingdom Viridiplantae; phylum Streptophyta; class Lycopodiopsida; order Isoetales; family Isoetaceae; genus Isoetes; species Isoetes taiwanensis. The sequence goes on along the minus strand of JAJEKV010000016.1, from coordinate 14,380,376 downwards.
GCAAATGGCTGTGCAATACGTCGTAAGTTCCTCCAAGCTCCATCTAATTTCTTTAGAAGTCGACCTCATGTGTTCGAACTTTTTCAATAAAATTCATTTGAATTCATAGGGAGCAAATTACGTAGGGGAGTAAATCTTGTTAGATGTATGCATATGCAAATCTTGTTAGATGTATGCATATGCATTATATTTGGGATGCCACTCTGGAAAATAATCGAAATTGCAATATGGCGATTACATGCAGTGTAGATATCTAAGTAACCTTTTAAAGAATAAACCGTGTGAATTGGCATGCCCTATTTTGCATTTATGAGCCTAGTTTTCTTTGGTAATTTCAAGTTGTTGGATTGCCCGATATCAAGATGAGAGGATTGGATTATCACCCACTCTACTTTTGTAATTTTGAACAACTTTGTGATTTAGAGTTGAATGTAAGAGCCCTTAGTGGTTTTCTGTTGCAGAGACGTGCTTCAAAAGTGGTAATCTCTTAATCAACCATGAGATTATTTTTTGAGGTGATAGCGTACCCAAGGTCTTATTGGTCTATCTGTTTTCCAGCTTATAAAAGCTCTTTAATGCAATATTTAGGACACTTCAATACTATCTATCTATTTATCTACAAATGGTTTACACTCATCAAAGTACACGGATAGTGTCTTGAGTAAGAAAAAAAGGTAAAACCTTTTTAACTATCCAAAGGTTTCATCAGTCCGGTCATAAACAACAACAAACAAATTACACGTGAACATAGCAGGCTAAATTCTTCACAAATGTTTGACAATCTTGATCACTAGATATATGCAGACCATAGAGGCTCGGGATTCAGGCCCGATGACATACTACTAATATACTGCTATCAGTAAATACAATGGCACAACTGTGCCTAGTGTTTGAAAGGAGGCCATGTTTACAAAGTTTGAAGCAGCATTACACACATCTGAAGTGGAAGTTGCACATGGCATGCAATGCCCAAGTAGTTTACATCATAAAACAATAACCATCACTAAAAGCTCACTCCATACAGACAAACACTAATTTTTTTGCTTGGAAAAGGAAATAAGAGATGCACGTTCATATTTCAAGCATGTTGCATTAGACCAGTTGCAAGGCACTACGACTCGACAAAACACCTGGTATGAAGCTGCCATATTACGCCTGCAATTGCCAAATGACCATAAAACCCCCATCGAAGGTATAGCAAGACCCTGCTGGAACATCTCAACACTGGTTTCCATAAATTTTGGAGGCGGCCAGGTTAATGCAGCACCAATGTTATACACCTGCCAAGACACAATGTTAAACAAATCCAGAAACAAAACAAACAGTCCTTTTCTTGCCCATTTGGTCTGACAATCCTTCTTATTTAAGAATTCAAAATGAATACGGCTAAGAAGTTTCTAGAGTAGGCTGATAAACAGTCATGGCGCATGACAATTGTAAAAGCAAATTTCACGTTACCTAATTTTACCCAGCTTAAAATCAAGCTGGTCCTTCTGGAAAAGAAAAATCACAAATTTCTGATCATCAGAGGCTTCATATAAGGCTCGAATCATTTGGTTGAGCAGAGAAGGTCGGCTACACAAACATAATAAAAAGAAAAACTTACACAAGATCAACTTACAATGACATCGAAGAAATGGCCAGAATATTGCCACCAAAATGGACGAATTTCAATATGCTTATTCTTTACTGAAACTATAAACCTGTAGATAATATCATTTTGCAAAGAAACGTCAAATGCATTTTTTCCAAAAGGACGTCTTCGCAAGCATATTGCACCAAAAATTCATCACAAGCAGCCGAGAGACAGAAATGAACATAAAGGAATAAAATTAAGATCTTGCATTCAGACGAAGAAAAGAATATACCTATGTCTTGTGCAGACCAATCAATAAGACAAATGAAAATCCTGCTGATGACAATCCTGCTTGAAATGACCAAGGCGGCCCGCAGAGCATGCCTTTCACTGCGGAGTCTGGCACTAAAACATTTTGGATCTCTAATTAGAATATTTAGATATCTAAAGCTTTGAAAGGTCGCAAACATGATGAGCAAATCAAGCACCCTATAAAGCTGAGTCCAACTACTGTAGAACGAATAGCACAACAAGCCTAAGCATTTTAAAGATACCAAAACAATACCGCAAAAGAACTGCCTTGTTGTTGGCTGTTACAATATAAAGATTGCCAGATCTACTGTGATTTCTTAATTTCCTTATCTGCACCTCAAATATCATGGGAAAATTCACCAACCAAAGCTCCAAATGCATCAAATACTTAACAACATGGCACGGCTGAAAGAACCATTAAAATAATCAAAGAGATGCAGATCGACCTTGTTCTAGAGCAGAGGAGAAAAGGGGATACGAACCTTAAAATTTTGGTTTAGAATCAATCACGCTTCCAGCTCCAAGAATAGCCTAAAAATCGTAAGTCTTCAAGCTTCTGAGCAAGCAAAATAAATCAGCTCCACCGTGGCGGGCGGTCTACCAGCTCCACTCTGCACAGAATGGATTGGACGATCAGACAACAATTATATTAGTACAAAATGCACTTGCAAAAGGAACATCAGACAGTAAGAGTTCCCAAACCAGCAGGTATGAACTTCTGGATCTTCTCCGCTAATGCTTGGAAAATACGGGTTAAGTTGAGAGGCAAAAACACATAAGAAGACCAAGTCCATAAAAAAAAAACATATGCCTTCTCTAAATTGCAAGCATGATCATGCCAATGTAACTCCGCTTCTAGTTGCAAATCTACAAAACATAAGCCTATGTAAAACACTTTGTGATGAAGTAGCCAGTTTAAAATCACTCGTTATGCAAATAAAACCGAAAAGCATGCAAGAACTTAAATATCATGCTCTGATAAATTATGGCGCTGCTTTGATAGCAATGAATTTCTACTGATGCATATCTGCAATCAAGCTCACAATAACACACATCTCTCAGACAGCCAAAATGAGTGTGGGGGAGGCAGACAAATTCTTGCAATGTTCCAGACTAGAATCTCCCAGGAGATCTCCCTGCCTACATTCGCATGCCTTGAACCCTACAAAAGACCTACGGAGGCCGTGCAAAGCAATGAACCAACAAAGAACAGGGCTGTGGCCAAATCGTTCTGGCAGGAGATTGTAGGGGAAAAACAAAGCGGCAAGAAGATTGTGAAGGCAGACAAAAGTGGCGTCATTTCCCTTCTTGATATTAGTTTTTCAGCATGATCCATGCACTGGCGCTGTATGGACAGATGTTGGAGAGGGTACGCTTGCTGCTTTTGCTGTTCAGATATTAGTGGCAAAAGAATTTAATACTTCATTCTGGGCCTCAAATGAATGGAAAAAGCACTTGTCATGCATTACCTCTACGAAGCTTGGCAGCTGCAGCAGGTGGCTCACCTTCACTCTGAATGCTCTCAAAAGATATCATTCTATCCTTGATTTCAGAAGAACCCCGTTTTCTCTTTGATTTTGACCCTTCGCCACTTTTTTGCCACCCAAATACAGGTTCAGTGTAATAATCCTTGCCAAATGCATCTCCTACATTCAGGACAAATACAACCAGTAAACAGCAATTTAGTGGAATTGCAATACAAATGTCATCTATCTCAAGCGTACCTTGCAGTACCATAGATTCCGCATCTGCTTGTTTCCGCCTGTGTTGCCTTCCAAATGCTCGTAACCAATTTGCACCTCTTTGCACTTTTCTTGCCTTCTTCCTTCTGATTGCAGGATCTTTCATGTGTTCAAGAAAATAGTCAGAGGAATAATCGCCATGAAATCGAACCGTAACCTATATGCCAGTACCCCTTAGAATTTTTAGAATGTTATGGAAGATCAGACAAAAAAGGGGAAGAATAGGTGATAAATACCTGCTACATGGCTGAAAACATCTCTGGGTAAGGCCGTTGGAAACTACGATGGAAGATTTGGAATGCATTTCGCAGACATTTTGCTTCCGGTGGTAGTGTTTAGCCATGCTAAAATCAGCCTTGCATCCTTCTGCCTGAGCCCTTTTCCCGAATTTGGCCATATGCATCTCCTCGCTTCCCAGATTTAGCCCTATCCTTCCATACCCGTCTCCCCCTTTTACCAGCCCTTTTTCTTCCTCAAACAAACCCAAAAATCTTCTCCTCTACTCATACCCGCTGCTGCAGATCGAAAATATCACCGGATTTTCCATCATACCCGTCGATCCATACATTATGCTTTGTGGGTAGCTCGTAGAATAGCTGGATTGAAGAATGCCGTTGTGGGTCCGAAGATTTTGACCCATTAATCCAGGCATTATGTGGATTCTTAGATCTCCGCGACACCTCATCCCATGACATTATTGCACTGAAAATATTTACTTTTTTATTATTTAAGCTACCAATCTTAGTCTGCCACTTAAATGGTCTAGGTATCCCCATAAATACAATAGCATTTCTTGGCACCTTCTTGGGCCCTAAAATTGAGGGCCAAGATTTAACTGCCCCATATCCGACGGTCCAGGGATGTGGTGCATGCCCCCATGCATGCCCATGCATGCACCCATCAGATCCGAGGGCCATAATTTTGCCACCTCAAAATTTAAAAGGCCAGGATTGATGTCTATATACCACCAAAAAATGATGCCCCCCATCCGATATACCTATATATATATCATTGATATATCATTGATATATATATCCAAAGGCTGGCATAGGCACAATGTAACATCATAGATGGATCTCTTACGTGGATATACCATAATCATGATCAGCATTTTCTTGCTAAAACTGAATTCCATGTTGCTGGGATTTCTAGGGTGTACCCAAGGATCTGGGATTGCTACAGAAACATAAAGGACTATTAATTGTGACATAACAAGGCATGGTTTAATTTTTTATATCCAATGGTTGGAGTAGGCGCATTCTACTATGAGAAATTTATCCTGATAAAGCATTGGAATTATTAACATTGGAATGAGAAAAATCACTATTTGATTCTATTTTAGTCTAAATTCATAAGCTTATTTGGACCTGCACTATTTGACTCTCCTTTGGGTTTAGATAGCTGCGCTTGTATGGCACTATAATTGCAGGCTTTTGTTACACAAGTGGGAAAATGTGCTTGCCTTGGCCCATTGTTTCAGAGCACCATCGGAGATGACCAATTATGGCAAGGAGATTTTGCACAATAAATTCAAGAGTTTGATGTCAACACATTGTACCACTTAGAAGATTATCAAATGACTTTGTGAGAGGGCATACCACCATGACATAACAATTAGGAATAAACATGAGCAGTTATATGCACTAAGGTATGGAGGTGTGGGGAATCCCATTGCACACATATCCGGCACAGAAGTATAGTTGTATAAGTAAAAGCTGGGGCAATTTAGATCTACGGAGCACACCTCATCCTTGGTGCATGGGATGGCATGCCAATAGATACAATAATATTTGGAGAAGATGAGAAGTTACAAGAGGTTTTTGATAAATTCCAAGGTATTGGTTTTGACTTAAACAAAAGTGGTTTTCATTCCTACGTTTACCATGCTTAACTTCCATGCATGCACTTTTTAGACTTTCATGCATGCACCTTTTTCTCATATAAGGCATTGTTGCCACTTGTCTTTTCCAAGTAAAGTTACTTGCATGCTTAAATTTTCATAAGCATTATTTTATTTGACATCACTTTGGAATTTAGACTATGGGAGAGGTACGTTTGCTAAAGTTTTGCATGTCTTTTGTTGACAATGTTAATTTCCCTTGAGGACTAAGGTGATGCATGGTGACATAGAAGTTTTGACTTGCCAATTTCGGTGCATTTATGATTACTTATGACTACTCATCTACTCCAAGCATACGAATATCCACTCACACGAATATGGGTATACTCTAAACCCTAGTGAACGAGACTGTTTCGTAGAGCGCAGGTTAGGGTTCGTATGAGCCTAAAATGGAACGACCAGAATGGTTAGGTGAACACTGACCTGCACGCAGTACCGTATTGGTTTCCAGAACAGTAGCATGCTCAAATGGTCTATCATGGTACGTTCTTCTCATTTCAATAATCTTTTAGCGGATTTGTAAAGCTGTAAGGCTATATCCATCAATGGCAGACCTATCTGCATCTATTTACATCCTCAATGGGAAGTGAAATCCTCTGTATATCCTTTTGGTGGATCTTATCGCTAAATCTTGGCGCTGCTTTGCAATTTGTGCAACATTGCCTTGCCTGGTTTTTTTGCAATGAGCATAAGGGATTCATCCCTATAACTTGGGCGATTCTGCACTTTTCCAATATATCTCTCTTATCTCTACTTTGGAGTATTGACCTTGCTAAAAAATCATGGGGAAAACACTCTGGAAAAATGCTCTGGTTCCTGCTTAATAAGGAAAAAGTGATTGAGCAAGACTTGCAGCACATTCAACACTGAAAGATAAGGACCGGATGCTTGTAACATAGCTGTTTATGGTAAAGCTGGTGTAACATGCAATGCTGGAGCTGGAAGCAGCACTAGTAGTCATACTACGGATTTTCAAGACCTGGAAAATGATGGCATTCTTCTCAATCAGGTTTTTCTTTTTTTTCCAGTAAATATGGTAACAAAATAAAACAAGAGAACGGTAGTAAGTCTATCAGCATGTACTGGACGTTTTTTCTCTCTCTTTTTGCATCATATAGTGCTCAGACACATTTGTTTGATTCGGCTATGCCAGCATGATTTAACATCATTTCTTTTAGCATAGTCTGTGTCATAACATAAAATCTGGATGGTATGAATTTAAAGGCACGTGTTCTAGAGCAGTTTTATTCTCTTTTAAAGAAAGACCATATTCTTAAGGTAAGTACAGTGCTTTGTAAAAGATAGGTTAAATCTATAAGCCTTACACAGTTCTAAGCTGACAAATTTTACGGCTTAAGGTTCTGATTTCCAGGAATCTGTGCACTTATAAGGCCAGCAATTAATATTATCTTGAGAAAAGAAATATTACACTATGGAAAACTACTAGATATAAATATAAATATAAATATAATATATAATATATATAATATATATATATATATATATACTAGCCAGAACAAATCCTTTTGACTTGCTAAGACATCCAAGCCAACCTTACTAACTAAAAGGCAAGCTGGACTTATCAGACCCCAAAAGGGGAGGCCTTGGAGACTTTATAAAAGCCAAAAAATGCTCAAGTGCATCACCATTTAATAAACAAAGATTACAACCTAGGGTTGCCTCTAGAGTTAAATGCCACTAGATTTTGTACAAGACACATGCCTGAACCATTAGGCTGGTACTATAACCTTAAAAACGCAGCGTATTGAGTAAGATCAGACAAAGAAGCAGAAGAAACCATAGTAACCTTCAGAGCTAATTCCAACTATATTTTGTACGAGACAAATGCCTGAACTATTTAGTAGGTAGCCTCACATAAATAATGCAGTGTGCATAGTACATTCAGTTAAAAAAGCAGAAGGAAACAATAGTGACCACAACTTATCCCTTAATAAATGTCTGGTAAGGTACTAAGAAAGTAAACATGAATGGAAAAAATATCCAAAAGACTTTAACTCAGCACAGAAGTAACCTTTGTCTTGATGCATTTAATACAGCCTAAGGCAGCAGGCAATTGATGCAAAACTTAGCAATTGATGCAAAAATTAAGCCCAATTTTAAGCATAGTATATGCCACGTGAAAAATCACAAATAAAATAATAAGCCATAAGCCAAACCTAAATAGCAATAAAAGCCAACCACTGTTTATTTCATAATAAGACATTATAACAAAGACTAAAAATGAAAAATAAGGGTTCTGTTAAGAATCCGTACTATATCATTTTAATTTAAAAAAAAACTAAAGGAGGAAACTGAAGGGATGTGGAGTAAAAAAAGCTGCCAGCATTTTATAGATAATAAATGGAGAAAATACAATGGATAAAAAATTCCTTAAGAAACTATCATTTAACAGTGCTGTTCAAATATGTTTTTCACAATACAACTTAAACAAAAACATTTCAAGCAAAATCTGGAGTAGGACATACCCTTGTGTGCAATTCTTATAGACAAAATAGAGGACAAATGCTTACCCAGTATATTGTTTGAAACAATAATTTCATAAAAGTGTGTTCATAAGCCCACATGAAAGCATCATGCGAAAAGAAATCACCAAGCATGGGAGAAGGTAGTTCGGTTACCTGCAGCAAAAATGCACTTGTTAGCCTAAGAAGGGTAAAAATGCATATGCTAGCAGGTAAGCTGTGAACCACCTTGGCCTTTCGGCCCTTTACCCACAAATAAAATTAATATCCAATTGCCAAAACATAAGGATCACAAATTACATTTGAATATAGAAAGAATAGATTGAGATACAGAAATATTGAGTGCTGAAGCATACAATCTACATGGCAGAGGCATCATATTTATTGTATATTATTCAGCAGAATAAAGGCAGCCACCATATGCTAATATTTGAGCATTGCATCTATAAAGAGGCCTACATAGTCAAACATAAAAGATCACAAGACTGTATTTAAACTAGACATCCTTGAAAAAAGATAATGGATCAATTCCGGAATGAGAATACCATTACAAAGCTCCAAGTTCAAAGCATGATTATCTGATACAATTTAGTAGAACAGAAAATGTTCTAACATCCCTTTGCTAGAGCCAGCATACGTACTATAATACAAATTAAGCAGCTGAAAACAGTAAACCTTGGCAGATCCAGATGTAGTGCTAGACTATAGACATAGAGGACAAAGGGGGATAAAGTGCAGAATACATGCAAACCATGGTACAGAACCATGGCCAATCATAAGCCCTTAAGCATTTAACACACAATACATAAATTATTACAAAAATTACAAGGGAGCAGCAACTAGCGGATAAGAGAAAGGATCAACACATACTGCTGGAAATGTATACAGCGAATGCCATTATCTCAAAGCACATGTATTATATGGAGAATAATGAAATGGAAGCTAAATGGCGTGCGAAATCAACGAATTAAATGGAAATCAAAGTTAACTGGAGACACAGACTTCAAATTAACAGAGATAAACAATACAATTCTGAGCAAAGACCGCAATGCAGGAATAAAGGAAAACAAAATTAAAGGGGTCACAGCCAAGGTATAAAGAGTATAAACTTAAATCTACCAACATGCTCAACAAATTTGGAGAAAAGGAAAGCAGAATCAATATTAATGGTGTAAGATTTAAAAACTAAATATAAAGGGAGACCTGATTTGGCAGTATGTCATCCACAGAATCGTCATCTTCAATAGAAATAGACAGGGCCACAATATCTATGTTGCTGGTAGATGCCTCCACACCCTTTGAGATCTTGCATTTTGCCAGCAAAGCTCAACTAGTTGTGCTTTTGCGGCTCCATTTTTCCTAAGAAATTGAATCAGTTTGGGCCTGGTGCAACCCTTATTGTGAGCGCCCACTGGTCTGCCCGCCTTGCTCATATCACAAAAGAAATGCAGAATGCATAACCCTTACCGCTTTATTTATAGAGTAGCCAGTGCCCTAAATAAACCCTAAATAAACCGTACCCATTTATTTCCATTGAAACCAATAGATCAAATCGAAATCATGCTAGGTTTACAAGAAAACTTAAGTGAAAGCAAAGAGATATTTACCCGAAATCAAAACCATCTGTACAAATGATCATATGTGGCAACTTGTATCAAGATCGTTATTACATCAGCAAAGGATGTTATTGGCCATGCCATAGTCTGGAGCCGCCCAAAGCCAGCCGAGATCTGTCACAAAATCAAGTTTCCGGTAGCCGGTAAGGGTTACGACCTCTGTTAGGTTAAATCCAGATCATGCCGATCTGTTGAAGTCATAGTCCGTGGGCCATACAACATATCGAAAATATTAACCAAAAATTATCAACAACTATTTGTATAGCAAGAAATATCGGTTAAAATGAAAAATAAGAAGCCCCAAGTAGAATTATACCATGCTCAAAGGTTCATGAAGCCCTATGTAAATACTAAAATGGAACAAACCACCAACAAGTCACATAATTGGTGCATATTGCATCAACACAAGAGCTCCCTTGAGAATAAAGTCCAAGACAAAGGTTTCAGAGGCAATGATCATGGTAACAAACAAGTGCGCATTAACGGATCCCTTGCCATAATGGTATAATGGTGCAATTATACACTGCATATGCAGTTAACAATAAGGGGGACCCTGACCTGAGTAAAACTGTTAGGAAAAAAAACGCATATGCATCACGCCAGAGCTGGATAACATCCCAGAGTCTAGAATTATAGAGTCACAGTCCTACACCTTCATTGCGAATCTGTTAATCATGCAGTACACTTTAATATTACAATGTACACGGTTCAATATGGAAGCAACACTCTATTAATAAGATACAAATAATGGCCCTAGTATATTAAGGGCATAAACCATAGTATGGCAGCTTTGTGGTTTTCTATAGAACTCAACAATTATGCAGAAATCTATACTGGCAATACACTTAGGCTGGTGGAAATAACATTAACACTTGCATGCCACTGAGTCAAAGTCGAATTACCCCATACTTAAATGTTCTGAAAAATTTGTTCCTAAAACAGTGGAACTAGCCATAAGCCTGTCACACCCTGGGTGCATATTGCCATAGCGAACCATATGCATACAATTAGCAAAAGGTATAATTTCCCACCTGGGGACTTCACATCTTAGCCATAATAGCCATAGCTGTAATATCTAAGGGGTGCATTCCAGCAGATCCCAGCCATATTGCCAAACCGTATAAGGTAACAATAAAAAAAATAACACCTGCAGAGGTATATTCCATGTCACAGCTTTAGGCAAAAACTGGTTCCTCAAAAAGTATTTATAATCTATCAACAATATAGGTAAGAAGAGCATGTCCCAATATGCGGGAATAAACATAGACCCATTAGTATAGGCTTAATCTAACCACAGCCATTATTGTCAAAATAGCATACAAGGTGATGGCCATGCACCAGCCCATGCAGGCCTTCATCTTTTCAGTTCCTTGTCCCTAAAACAGTAGGGATTGATGCATAAACCTACCAGGCCAGCAGCATGTTAGGCTATAGTGAAAGCTTAATTTTCAGACTTAGCAAAGGCTAGCCCTAAACTTAGCTTATATTTATATATCCTTCTATATATATGATTACTAGAACTTGAATTAGATATATCTATCATTCTCCCATCTCCCTCGACCATCTCCCCATACCACCACGTGGGCTCTTCCCTTCTGTATCTACGCCTTTTTTGAGTCCGCCGCCCTTCTCCGGCATTCCTGAATCAGTGTATTCCTTCGTTTGAAACCTCAATTCAGCATTTGATTTGATCGGCATACCAAAATGTAATTTAGAGTTTTATTCGAGCTCCAACGGCCCATAGACATAGAATAGCACTAATTCATAGACCTGAAAGGACGTCGGTTTCTGTCTTCTCTGTCGTCACCACAGGCAACAGATATAACATAATTATTGGTCTGCAAGTGATACATAGAGGCCGCCCCGTTCCCGTTGTCTAAAAATCCACTGTAAAATTCCATCCAGCCTGTGGATTGTCTGCAGTCTTCAATAGGCCTACTAATGAATTAGGGACTATAAATATTTGCAACAAAGCGAGCCAGATTACATCATATTTTGGCTCTGAAGATCAAAGAGAGAGATCTCTGTGTTTAAAAAGGGCAAATCACGAGAATATCCAAGAAAAACTTTAGACCTATCAGTTCTCTGATCTGGGTTTAATTCTTAATCCCAATTGGGATGTGGGCAGTGTTAAGAATAAGTTTTGCACCCAGATTTGTGGCTGGTGCAATTTAAACATACCTCTATGATTACTAGAACTTGAATTAGATATATCTATCATTCTCCCATGGGTAAAAGCATGTTAGGGTGTCCCTTAAAAAGTATTATTTAGTGACCAAAAAAGTACCTAAAAAGGTACCCAGGACTGGGTACTGGGTACCTGTGTAATATCTCAATAAAAGGTACATTCTAGAACTTTTATATATATTTTGGTCTCCGGTAGCATTATCTTTATTTTAACTTTCAATATTAATGCATCCTTGACTTTTATTTTGGACTTTTGTACTAGTTTTAATGAAAATAAAAATGAGAAAGTACCCAGTTCTGAAGTACCTAGTGTATGTACTTTTGCAGGTTCCAAAAGTGGTACACCCTAACATGGAAGGATAGCGAGAAGGAGTCGCCGCCCTTCTCGCGGCATTCTGAATCAGTGTATTCGCCGTTTGAAACCTCAATTCAGCATTTGATTTGATCGGCATACCAAAATATAATTTAAGTTTATTATTCGAGCTCCAACGGCCCATAGACATAGAATAGCACTAATTCATAGACCTGAAAGGGCGTCGGTTTAAATGCTTCGTCACCACGAGCCAGATATAACATAATTATTGAGTACGCAAGTGATACACTTAGAGGCCGCCCGTTCAGATTGTCTAAAATCCAGCGTAAAATTCCATCCGACACGTGGTTATGCCGTCTTCAATAGGCCTACTAATGAGTGGGACTATAAATATTTGCAACAAAGCGAGCGAGATTACATCATATTTTGGCTCACGAAGATCCAGAAAGAGAGAGATCTACGTGTTTAAAAAGGCAAATCCGCGAGAATATCCAAGAAAAACTTTAGACCTATGGTTCTACGTCTGGGTTTAAGTGCTAATCAATTGGGATGTGGGCGATTATTGAAATAAGTTTTGCACCCGAGTTGTGGGTGGTGCAATTTAAACATACCAGTTTCAACTCAGTCAGGCAGGTTTCAAGCACAACTGCATCCCCTGCCTCTGTTCTCTACCAATCTGGCACAGAACCTCACGAATGAGAAAGCTTTGCATCAATTTTCTTTGCAAGTTCTGGGTATTGAAGGGGCAGAAAAGGATTTCGGTCAGCCTATACGACGGTGGCAGTTTGCCTGCATATCTTCATGCTCTGTTTTTATTTTCCTTTGCATCTTACTCAGAAATCACAAAAACCCCTTTGTGCTTATTGCCTATGGAGCGTTGCAAGGCAAATCATGAAGGACAAATTAAGCTCTTTGGGATCTAACAAATTTGCAAGGCTTTAAGATCTAACACTCCTAGAATGATTCTGAACAAAGAAACGAAAGGCCCCAGTAGGTATTCCAATCTAGGTTTTGTCTGCAAACCCATGTCCTCTCATTAATTTTGGGTGCTCTGCGCAGAGATGTCCTTCCAGGCAGATGACATTTCAATCAAGAAACGTCTCCCTAAAGCTCCTTTGAATCTATGGTGCCGCCGCCATACCTCAGACCTCCTACAGTTGGCCACTCTAAAACGCATGAATCCATTGATTATTTACCTCCATCAGTCCTTGCTTTTTATTTCGAAAATCCAGTTCTCAATTTGTCGCAGGTGTGTTTCTAGAATCCGGGCAAAAGTTTTTTCCCATAATACTGTGCTTGGTCCAGAAGATTTCGTTGGGGTCTAGAAGATTTTCTTTGGAGCTCGGATGGCTATTAATGTGCTTAGTTTTTGTGCAAGCACAGCCTCCATGCTCAATCACAGTACAAACAAAACCAAACATAAATGTACGAGATGCATTTGATCTGCTTCAAAGCTCATGCTTGCATGAAGCTGAAATTTCATCAGATTAAAGTTGCTTCCAACGATTTCATTCTCTCCCAATCGGCACTGGCCGATGCTAGCAGAGCAGCCCTGCTGCCTATTCCGCGACGACTGCTCTTAGTGGTTTAAATAAAGGGAAAATTTAAAAAATGCCCTTCTATTTTGATGTGCATCACGGATGTGATCATTTTGCAGACCTATCGGCTCATCCAGCAAGTCTTTGATCTTCTTCCTACATGCCTCCTACTTCTAATTGTGTGAGAAGTAAGCCCAATCATATCACAAAAGTAGTCCCTCCGCAGCAATCCTCGGCTCTCCACATTCAATAAGACCCATAAATGTGTTTTCTAATCTATGTTATATGCTTAGAACTAGAGAAACATGCTCGCCCATATACATGATGCAGCATAAATGTAATATAGAATCTCTCCATGTGCATTAGGGACATTACAAATTGTTTTCCAGAGTTTGGAGTTGTTCATATTCAACAAGTAAGCTCGCATTATATTTAATGCATGTCTGCTATGTTTTGGCATGTTCATTTGGTACGATAGAGCAAGCATCAAGACATGAAAGAGGTATTGCATATCTAACTAGTGTTGTATAGTTTATTTGTTAATTCTTGATTAGCAACAAGTTTACACTTACCCCTACTCAACCCCACTATAAATTGCCATGTTCCCTATAGATTATCATGGTGCAAGTCACTGTGATATACAGCCAAGGAGAGCCAAAAACTAGAATTTAGATTTGCACAACGCAAATTGACACATACAAATTCCTTTCCGACTCCATCCAAGATACTCGCATGCTTGGAATGACACACATCATGGATGCCATCCTCATAAACTCCAGCCGGCCGATCACAAGGAACAATTCGCATAGAACAAACTGTTGCTCGACAGTACACCAGGCGCCATAGCTGCAACAGAGATCCGCGAGTAAATCCAACCATTCTTGTGACACGTCATAGAAAAGATGCAAAAAAGAAATAGGCTAAATGAAAAAAAAAAAAAAACAGATATGGAAAAATAGATGTAGCATATCACCCCAAAAGTTCAATAAATGAGGAAAAAAATGACATATGATATGGGGCCACCTCTTAGGTGGTATTTAATTTTCATTGACTTTTTTAGACAGCCAAGATATGCCGGTCTGTGCCATACAGGGTCTTGTTGAAAAAAGCAAGGCTTTTAACTGGAAAATTGGATAACGGATCCCTAAGGCAGATCTTAGCCACACAGTTATATTACAAATATGGTAGAGCATATTGGCTATAATGGAGCATGTTGGCAGCATATATGGTGGCAAAATACGCCTACAATCTGTAAATACATCGATTCACAGTCGAAGATGCTGTTGGCCATTCTATATCTTGGTTTTAATCCATGTTTTTCAAAATCAAATTATAAGAAATGATAGTTCTACCATAAGCTGGTGATGTCGGCCTACTTGACAGGATTCCTTATTCTTACTCAACTACGGAGGTGCATTGATGCCATAATATTTACCTAGTCATGGCTCACTCTTTCAAGCAGAGTTGCAGAATCCCTTTTTGCATTTGCGGGTTCGTTGGTGCCAATGTTGGGTAGGTTGAAAATCTCTAACATATCATTCTACCACTAAAATAACACATTGCTCTAGCGAAATTATAGGCAAACATACATATTTTTCAAGGGACCCATAACAACATCTTTAAATTGCCAACCCAGAGCAAACAAATGGTTAATTACAACTTAACAAGGCAAGTGAATTAGGTAAATGCCAGAAGTGCGAAATAGGGATGGCAGGAGATCTTCAATGAAGGCTGTCCGACAAAATACAGATAAATAGAAAGGATAGAACAGGAGTGGGCAAGATACAAATAGATGGAAAAAGAATTGTTAAGTAGACATGTCTTCAAAAGGTTTGCTCTTCGGCAACCAAAAAATGGAGATTAACAAATGGGTAGCTCTGAATGGCAACCATGCCTTCTTAAACTATTGTAAACGACAGTTTGTTTAAGTAGTACCATGTGTCCATGAGATTGAGAACAACCACTCCTTCTAATTGACACAAGTTAATATGTTATATATAGGCCAATAAAGCATATTTCATAATGAGCTGTGGCTCTACATGTCGATGTATGTAATAGAAGACTTTGATTATCGTTTATTGTATGCCTAAGATTTATGAGCTGGCTAGAGCGACGAACTATATCCATTGCCTTTTAAATTTGCACCATTGAGGGCCGTCTAATAACCCATAGCTTTTTCTTCCCTTCTGTTTGGTTGAGCCACTAAGGGTGGGATGAAATATGCCGGGGCTCCAAAACAAGCGAAGCAAAAAAACCTTGGAAAAGCAAAAAAATATAGGATAGAAACAATTAAAAAAGTTTTCATGCTCGCAGTTAATACATACTAACCTTAGGAGAATATACAAACTTGCTTTAGGCCATTTGCGCACATTTGAGTAGTTACAATGAGATTCACTCATTTGCATTTCCTTTGTTCCATACGAGTTTTGCACAACGTTAGAATACCCACCAATTTCAAAACACAAGTTCTGAGAGGACTGGATAAGAAAAATGTCTAGGAATCGAGCGACTTAGGGCAGCCGCATATGGCGGCGCAACCCGTTCCCTTACAGATCACTCCGAAATGAAGGGTGGAAGGACATTTCGTATAAGGGCATGGATATTGTTGATCACATTTCATCTAATGGAAATTCCTAGAAAGCTACATGTATGCTCTAGCTACCTTACCATGGTTTCATCTAGTCCAACTCCTACAGCTGCACAAAGCGCCGGCTTCGCCGGCGCCAAATTCTTGTATATATATATATATATATATATATATATATATATATATATATATATATATATATATATATATACAAGTCTTTGTACTATGTAGGGCCTGTACGAGTTAGGGACTGTACAAATCCAACTAGAAGCAAAATACAGAGATACATCTCTTAGATTCTATTGGATTCTCAAAGATTCTCTTGAGATTTCCATAAACTCCTTAAGATTCTCTTCAGATTTTTCCACTATTCCTTAAGATCTTGAGATCCCAAGATTTCTCTAGATTCTTCAAGTTTCTATGTAGATCCTCCTACGTTCTTCAAGATTCCATCAAGATTCCCCTAGATTCCCTTATATTATCAAGATTCTATGTAGATTCCCTAGATTCATTTAATTTTGATAAAGATTCACCTAGATTCCCCTATATTATCGAAGATTTTATGAAGATTCCCTTGGATTCCCCTAAATTCTCAAAAAGAATTTTCTAAGATTCCCATAGATTCCCATAGACTCTATTGAGATTGCCCTAGATTCCCAAAGATTGTCTCAAGATTCACCTAGACTCCCGAGGGATTCTATGTAGATTCTCTTGGATTCCTTTAGATTCTATGAAGATTCCTTTAATTCTTATGAGATTTCATCAAGATTCTTAAAGATTCCTTGGATCATATAAAAGATTCTCTTAGATTCCATTAAGATTTCCCTAGATTCTTCTAGATTCTCTTAGATTTCCAAAGATTCTCAGAAGATTCACATTGACTTCCCAAGATTCTATGTAGATTCTCTTAGATTCTCTAAGGTTCTATCAATATTCCTGGATTCTCACCATAGATTCTTTCGAGATTTCCAAAGATGCCCCAAGATTCCCATGATTCTATGTAGATTCTCTTGGATTCCCTTGGCTTATATAAAGATTCCTTTAGGTTCTCCATGATTTCATCAAGATTCCCCTAGATTCCTAAAGATTTTATGAAGATTCCTTTAGATTCCTTTAGATCATAGAAAGAATCCCTGAGGTTCTCCAAGATTCCATGAAGATTCTCCTAGATTCTCTCAAGATTCACATAGTTTTCTCAAGATTCTATGTATATTTTTCAAGATTCTCTAAAATTCTATCAAGATTCCCCTAAATTATCAAATATTTCTATGAAGATTCTCTAGGTTCCCATAAATTCTTTCGAGACCCCCACATTTCTAAAGATGCCTCAAGATTCATCCAGATTCCCCATGGTTCTATATAGATTATCTTGAATTCCCTAAGATTCTATATAGATTCTATATATCTCTTATATATATACAATTATTTATATAGTATATAGATTCTATATATCTCTTATATATATACAATTATTTATATAGAATCTTAGGGAATTCAAGATAATCTATATAGAACCATGGGGAATCTGGATGAATCTTGAGGCATCTTTAGAAATGTGGGGGTCTCGAAAGAATTTATGGGAACCTAGAGAATCTTCATAGAAATATTTGATAATTTAGGGGAATCTTGATAGAATTTTAGAGAATCTTGAAAAATATACATAAGAATCTTTGAAAACTATGTGAATCTTGAGAGAATCTAGGAGAATCTTCATGGAATCTTGGAGAACCTCAGGGATTCTTTCTATGATCTAAAGGAATCTAAAGGAATCTTCATAAAATCTTTAGGAATCTAGGGGAATCTTGATGAAATCATGGAGAACCTAAAGGAATCTTTATATAAGCCAAGGGAATCCAAGAGAATCTACATAGAATCATGGGAATCTTGGGGCATCTTTGGAAATCTCGAAAGAATCTATGGTGAGAATCAGGGGAATATTGATAGAACCTTAGAGAATCTAAGAGAATCTACATAGAATCTTGGGAAGTCAATGTGAATCTTGGGAGAATCTTTGGAAATCTAAGAGAATCTAGAAGAATCTGGGAAATCTTAATGGAATCTAAAGAATCTTTATATGATCTGAAGGAATCTTTAAGAATCTTGATGAAATCTCATAAGAATTAAAGGAATCTTCATAGAATCTAAAGGGATCCAAGAGAATCTACATAGAATCACGGGGAGTCTAGGTGAATCTTGAGACAATCTTTGGGAATCTAGGGCAATCTCAATAGAGGTCTATGGGAATCTATGGGAATCTTAGAAAATTCTTTGAGAATTTAAGGGGAATCCAAGGGAATCTTCATAAAATCTTAGATAATATAGGGGAATCTGGGTGAATCTTTTATCAAAAATTAAATGAATCTAGGGAATCTACATAGAATCTTGATAATATAAGGAATCTAGGGGAATCTTGATGGAATCTTGAAGAGCGTGGGAGGATCTACATAGAAACTTGAAGAATCTAGAAATCTTGGGATCTCAAGATCTTAAGGAATAGTGGAAAAATGCGAAGAGAATCTTAAGGAGTTTATAAAATCTCAAGAGAATCTTTGAGAATCAATAGAATCTAAAATGTATCTCTGTATTTTGCTTCTAGTTGGTTTATCTGGTCCCTAACTTTCGTCTGGGCCCTACATAGTACAAAGACTTGTATATATATATATATATATATATATATATATATATATATATATATATATATATAAGAATTTGGCCCGTGACCGGCTGCTTTATTTGTAGAGGTTGGTTAGATGAAACCATGGTAAGGTAGCTAGAGCATACATGTAGCTTTCTAGGAATTTCCATTAGATGAAATGTGATCAACAATATCCATGCCCTTATACGAAATGTCCTTCCACCCTTCATTTCGGAGTGATCTGTAAGGGAACGGGTTGCGCCGCCATATGCGGCTGCCCTAAGTCGCTCGATTCCTAGACATTTTTCTTATCCAGTCCTCTCAGAACTTGTGTTTTGAAATTGGTGGGTATTCTAACGTTGTGCAAAACTCGTATGGAACAAAGGAAATGCAAATGAGTGAATCTCATTGTAACTACTCAAATGTGCGCAAATGGCCTAAAGCAAGTTTGTATATTCTCCTAAGGTTAGTATGTATTAACTGCGAGCATGAAAACTTTTTTAATTGTTTCTATCCTATATTTTTTTGCTTTTCCAAGGTTTTTTTGCTTCGCTTGTTTTGGAGCCCCGGCATATTTCATCCCACCCTTAGTGGCTCAACCAAACAGAAGGGAAGAAAAAGCTATGGGTTATTAGACGGCCCTCAATGGTGCAAATTTAAAAGGCAATGGATATAGTTAAATCGCTCTGTGACTCATAAATCTTGGGCATACAATAGCGATAATCAAAGTCTTCTATTACATACATCGACATGTGAGGCCACGACTCATTATGAAATATGCTTTATTGGCCTATATATAACATATTAACTTGTGTCAATTAGAAGGAGTGGTTGTTCTCAATCTCATGGACACATGGTACTACTTAAACAAACTGTCGTTTACAATAGTTTAAGAAGGCATGGTTGCCATTCAGAGCTACCCATTTGTTAATCTCCATTTTTTTTCTTAGAAGAGCAAACCTTTTGAAGACATGTCTACTTAACAATTCTTTTCCATCTATTTGTATCTTGCCCTCTGTTCTATCCTTTCTATTTATCGTATTTTGTCGGGACCTTCATTGAAAAGATCTGCCATCCCTATTTAGCGCCGGCATTTACCTAATTCACTTGCCTTGTTAAGTTGTAATTAACCATTTGTTTGCTCTGGGTTGGCAATTTAAAGATGTTGTTATGGGTCCCTTGAAAAATATGTATGTTTGCCTATAATTTCGCTAGAGCAATGTGTTATTTTAGTGGTAGAATGATATGTTAGAGATTTTCAACCTACCCAACATTGGCACCAACGAACCCGCAAATGCAAAGGGATTACGCAACTCGCTTGAAAGAGTGAGCCATGACTAGGTAAATATTATGGCATCAATGCACCTCCGTAGTTGAGTAAGAATAAAGGAATCCCATCCAAGTAGGCCGACATCACCCGACTTATGGTAGAACTATCATTTCTTATAATTTGATTTTGAAAAACATGGATTAAAACCAAGATATAGAATGGCCAACAGCATCTTCGACTGTGAATCGATGTATTTACAGATTGTAGGCGTATTTTGCCACCATATATGCTGCCAACATGCTCCATTATAGCCAATATGCTCTACCATATTTGTAATATAAGCTGTGTGGCTAAGATGCCTTAGGGATCCGTTATCCAATTTTTCGGTTAAAAGCCTTGCTTTTTCAACAAGACCACGTATGGCCTGTGACCAGGCATATCTTGGCTGTCTAAAAAAGTCAATGAAAATTAAATACCACCTAAGAGGTGGCCCCATATCATATGTCATTTTTTTCCTCATTTATTGAACTTTTGGGGTGATATGCTACATCTATTTTTCCATATCTTTTTTTTTTTTTTTTCATTTAGCCTATTTCTTTTTTGCATCTTTTCTATGACGTGTCACAAGAATGGTTGGATTTACTCGCGGATCTCTGTTGCAGCTATGGCGCCTGGTGTACTGTCGAGCAACAGTTTGTTCTATCTGGTGTTCCTTGTGATCGGCCTATTTGGGTTTATGAGGATGGCATCCATGATGTGTGTCATTCCAAGCATGCGAGTATCTTGGATGGAGTCGGAAAGGAATTTGTATGTGTCAATTTGCGTTGTGCAAATCTAAATTCTAGTTTTTGGCTCTCCTTGGCTGTATATCACAGTGACTTGCACCATGATAATCTATAGGGAACATGGCAATTTATAGTGGGGTTGAGTAGGGGTAAGTGTAAACTTGTTGCTAATCAAGAATTAACAAATAAACTATACAACACTAGTTAGATATGCAATACCTCTTTCATGTCTTGATGCTTGCTCTATCGTACCAAATGAACATGCCAAAACATAGCAGACATGCATTAAATATAATGCGAGCTTACTTGTTGAATATGAACAACTCCAAACTCACGGAAAACAATTTGTAATGTCCTAATGCACATGGAGAGATTCTATATTACATTTATCATCATGTATATGGTGACATGTTTCTCTAGTTCTAAGCATATAACATAGATTAGAAAACACATTTTATGGGTCTTATTGAATGTGGAGGCCGAGGATTCTTTGCGGAGGGACTACTTTTGTGATATGATTGAGCTTACTTCTCACACAATTAAGTAGGAGGCATGTAGGAAGAAGATCAAAGACTTCTTTGGATGAGCCGATGGTCTGCAAAATGATCACATCCGTGATGCACATCAAAATAGAAGGGCATTTTTAAATTTTCCCTTTATTTAAACCACTAAATAGATCGTCATGAAATGAATGGGGGCTGCTCTGCTATCAACCGATGCCGATTGGGAGAGAATGAAATCGTTGGAAGCTTAACTTTAAATGATGAAATTTCAGCTTCATGCAAGCATGAGCTTTGAAGCAGATCAAATGCATCTCGATACATTTATGTTTGGTTTTGTTTGTCTTTGTGATTGAGCATGGAGGCCGTGCTTGCACAAAACTAAGCACATTAATAGCCATCAGGAGCTCCAAAGAAAATCTTCTAGACCCCAGCGAAATCTTGGACCAAGCACGTTATTATGGGAAAAAACTTTTGCCGGTTCTAGAAACACACCGACAAATTGAAGCTGGATTTTTGAAATAAAAAGCAAGGGCGATGGAGGTAAATAATCAATGGATTCATGCGTTTAGAGTGGCCAAGTAGGAGGAGGTGCGAGGTATGGCGGCGGCACCATAGATTCAAAGGAGCTTTAGGAGGCGTTTCTTGATTGAAATGTCATACACAGGGAAGGACATCTGCTTGTGAGCACCCAAAATTAATGAGAGGACATGGGTTTGCAGACAAAACCTAGATTGGAATACCTACTGGGGCCTTTCGTTTCTTTGTTCAGAATCATTCTAGGAGTGTTAGATCTTAAAGCCTTGCAAATTTGTTAGATCCCAAAGAGCTTAATTTGTCCTTCATGATTTGCCTTGGTAACGCTCCATAGGCAATAAGCACAAAAGGGGTTTTGTGATTTAAAGTAAGATGCAAAGGAAAATAAAAAGAGAGCATGAAGATATGCAGGCAAACTGCCACCGTCGTATAGGCTGACCGAAATCCTTTTCTGCCCCTTCAATACCCAGAACTTGCAAAGAAAAAATTGATGAAAGCTTTCTCATTCGTGAGGTTACTGTGCAGTTAGTGAGAGAACAGAGGCGGGGATGCGGTTGTGAGGCTGCGGACCGGTTGAAATCTGAGGTATGTTTAAATTGCACCAGCCACACGGGTACAAAACTTATTCTTAACTTGCCCACATCCCAATTGGGATTAAAATTAAACCGGATCGGAGAGGCTGATAGGTCTAAAGTTTTTCTTGGATATTCTCGTGATTTGCCCTTTTAAACACGAGATCTCTCTCTTTGATCTTGAGCCAAAATATGATGTAATCTGGCTCGCTTTGTTGCAAATATTTATAGTCCTAATTCATTAGTAGGCCTATTGAAGATCGCGGACAATCCACAGTGGATGGAATTTTACGGTGGATTTTTAGACAACGGGAGCAGGCGGCCTCTATGTATCACTTGCGGACCAATAATTATGTTATATCATTGCTGTGGTGACGGACGGAGAAGAAAACCGGCGTCCTTTCGGTCTATGAATTAGTGCTATTCTATGTCTATGGGCGTTGGAGCTCGAATAAAACTCTAAATTACATTTTGGTATGCCGATCAAATCAAATGCTGAATTGAGGTTTCAAAGCGAAGGAATACCTTTGATTAGGGAATGGGAGAAGGGCGCGGACTCAAAAAGGCGTGAATCTGAAGGGGAAGAGCCCACGTGGTGGTATGGGGAGATGGTCGAGGGAGATGGGAGAATGATAGATATATCTAATTCAAGTTCTAGTAATCATAGAGGTATGTTTAAATTGCACCAGCCACAAATCTGGGTGCAAAACTTATTCTTAACACTGCCCACATCCCAATTGGGATTAAGAATTAAACCAGATCAGGAAGCTGATAGGTCTAAAGTTTTTTCTTGGATATTCTCGTGATTTGCCCTTTTTAAACACAGATCTCTCTCTTTGATCTTGAGCCAAAATATGATGTAATGCTCTGGCTGGAAGCTTTGATTTTTTGCAAATATTTATAGTCCCTAATTCATTAGTAGGCCTATTGAAGGGCTAAGACAATCCACATTTTGGTGGATGGAATTTCGAGGATGGATTTTTAGACAACGACTCAAAAAGGGAGCAGGCGGCCTCTATGTATCACTTGCGGACCAATAATTATGTTATATATCTGTTGCTGTGGTGAATTAAACCTGACGATAGCTAAAAGCAGATTTTGCCCGAAGCGTCCTTTCGGGTCTATGAATTAGTGCTATTGTTATGTCTATGGGCGTTAGTAGGCTCGAATAAAACTCTAAATTACATTTTGGTATGCCGATCAAATCAAATCTTTGAATTGAGGTTTCAAGCGAAGGAATATGGGATTTGATTCGGGAATCATTTTGGGAGGGCGGACTCAAAAAGGCGTGAATCTGAAAGGAAGAGACCCACGTGGTGGTATGGGGAGATGGTCGGGGGAGATGGGAGAATGATAGATATATCTAATTCAAGTTCTAGTAATCATATATATAGAAGGAGGACAAGTGGTTCTACTATGAGGGATTTGCACAAATTAAATTGGGAAGCCAATGCAGAGTCATTCAATGAAGATTCTATAAGCATTCCCTAGGCTCTTTATGAATCTATGTTAACAAAGATTCTTTTAGAATCTCCTAGATTTCCAAAGATTATGCCAAGATTCTCCAAGATTCTCTGAGGAGATTCCCTAGATTCTATGAAGATTTCCTAGATTTCCCAAGATTCTATCAATATTCTTAAAGATTTTATGAACATTCCCTTAATTCCCCTAGGTTCCCAAAGATTCTCTTGATATTCGTCTAGATTCCCAAAGATTATCCCAAGACTCCTCTAGATTCCCCAAAATTCTATGTAGTTCTATTGAATTCTCCAAGATTTAATGAAGATTCTCCTAGATTCCTTTAGATTATAGGAAAATTCTCCATGATTCTCCAAGATTCCATCATGATTTCACTAGATTCTCAAAGCTTTTAGAAAGATTCCTTTAGATTCCCAAAGATTCTCTTAAGATTCCTCTATTCTCTAAGATCCTATGAAGATTCCCTTAGACTTGACATGATTCCATCAAGATTCCTATAGATTCTTAAAGATTCTATAAAGATTCCCTTGGATTCCCTTAAATTCTCAAAGATTCTCTCGTGATTCCTATAGATTCTCGTTGATTTTCCAAAGATTCTCTTGAGATTCCCTTTGATTTCCAAGATTCTCTTGAGATTCCCATAGATTCCCATAGATTCCCAAAGATTCTCTTGAGATTCCCATAGATTCCCTAAGATTCTCTTGAGATTCCTTTAGATTCTCTAAGATTCTATGAAGATTCACCTAGATTCTCCAAGATTGCATCAGGATTCCTCTAGATTCTCCAAGTATTTATGAAGATTCCTTTAGATTCTCTGAGATTCCTATGGATTCCCTTAGAGTTCGATCACATTGGCTCCAACTACTAAATGGGCTGTGCCAAACCACCACTCATTGGAAAGCTCTCGATGAGAGGAGTCCAATGGCGTGGGTCCCACCTTCATCCGACCCCTCTACTGCAAGCTATGTACCTTTGAATGCGATTAAACAGAAGGAAGCTTCATAGAAAGTCCACTCATAAATGCTTTGCCACCTCATTACCTTTTTTATTAATGAGGGTGACACCTCACCTCCTTTAAAAAAAAATCAATTTAATATTAAAAAGTCAATGGCTAAGATTTATGCTCACCTTTTGATCTAACGGTTAAGATCTGCTACACCAAAGTCACTTTAAAGGACCTTCCTTGCACCTTCCTCATAAAAAACCAAGGGCTAGGATTTATCCTCCCCTTTTGATCCAACGATCCGGGGATGTGGTGCATGCCCCCATGCATGCCTCCATGCATGCCCATAAGGAATGGATGGCTCTGATGCTGCCACCTCACTGGACCCACCTTAAACGGACGACATCCGGGCATGTAAGAATCAAACACATTATATAGAAAAGTTTATGATATACCTTTATCTAAACATATATAAAGATTATAGGAAGATTCTATTCTTTTATTCTTGCTTCATTAAAAGACACTTGGCAATCGCTTGAGAATGCGATTCCGTTTCTAACCTTGCGTGGCTAAATCTGGTGATACATACCTTGGGATTTGAATTTTGCTTGCCTTCCAAGGCAAGTAGGGTTTTACATTTCTCCTCGTTTAAATTCCGACTTCTTTTTTTTACCATCATCTTGAGTGAAAGTCTTGACATTCTTTGTATTTGTTGCCATGCATTTGTTGCTATCAAAGATAGTTTTTGAAATGGATAGAAAAATATCCGATTCTAATTTCTTTGGGGCTCTTTTTGCATTTCGTGCTTGAGCATCTGCGAGAACTTCTAACATCTGTCATAACTTCTAACATCGGAAGGCATAAACACGGTGCTTCTGCCGAGCCAAAATGGCGTCGGCGGCGAGTGCAATTCGGGCCCGGTTTCGGTGGGCGATCGATCCTCACGGAAGAAACGGCTGAAAACTCACGCAGATCCGATGCCTCAAGATCATGGTCCTCAGCATGAGCACCAGATTTGATCACGTATCAACATGGCAAGTCGGCATGCCCTTTCTCTGTGCAAAAGCCGTTAGCGAGGAGGATCAACTTACAATGGCGTCTGCTCCATCTTTGCTTTCAAAATCGAAAATCTTTGCTCTCATTTTGCCTTGCCATCTTGAAAATATAATTTGGCTCTTGCTACCTGGCGGATCCTTGGAATACGAGAAAATATCTGAGATCCCGTTGGAAATATCTGGATTATCCAAACCGGCTGTGTTGGGCCATGTAATTACATTTACTCTTGAAGGATAACCGGATATTTTGATAAAATTGTAGAGGGCTGGAAGAGGTTTTATTTCGATTTGAACAAAAGGCCAACTGCCCCTACATTGCACCCGCCAGGCACAAGGGCGAGCATGAAATCTTGTGAAATGGCAAGCGTTGTTGGGCAAAATCGAGTTGTGTCATGATAGGCAACTAGGCCTTGCATTTAAGTGAAAATATCGTCATGGCCACAAGGCGGATATGCTAAAAGCGTACTAAATCCATCGATTGCTCTTGCGGATTTAAGTGGTTTTACGTGTTTACGTTTTTGGGCGTTCATTACAAATATAGCCGGGCTATATAGCTCACGAAGCATGATAAATTTTCAAGGGAACATGAGAATGAATGCGAGAACCACGGATTAAGGGGCTTTTGGTCTTCCTAATATGTAACATAACATCAAGCATATGAAGCTCTAGAATGCTTTTCGCTTACGACCCACCAGCTTGCATTCCTTAATGAAGCATATGGCTTCAATATTGTATAATATTGAAAGCCATGTCTATATAAAATATTTTTTGCCTTCTCCAACTATGGACGTTCCTGTTAAAGTCAACCTTTAATTGTTTCAAGTTCAGAAAAAATTCCCAATAGAAATTGGGCATCTCCATTTGCTAACTCCATAATCTACATTAATGTACAACTAGAAATGTGGTGTTTTTGTCAAATTATTGAAGTAGATCTTAATCATGCTATAGGATATGTGTCGATTGCATGCATCTATTTGGATGCATCTTTGTGAAAAACACTCGTTTCAACATTGGATATCTTTAACACCCGATAATTTTTGAGCCGAATATTTCATATACAGGGTGGCCTTTGCACCAAGTCAAACAAAAGAATTGCTCGTGGCGGCCTTGGCCGCCACAATAAATTTCTTGTATATATAACTGATATATATATATCTGATATATATATGTTCTTATGTTTGTCCTCCTAAATCCGACCGTTGATCCGAGATCCTACGGCTCACGTGGCTTTGGGACGTATCCTACGACCCAGATGGCTTGGGAGTTTGTGTATAGACTATATATGTAGCGATCCTACGGTCGGGTTGATTTGATCACGATCGTCGATTCAGAGATCCCTACGGCTCACATTGCTTTGGGACACATCCTACGGTGCACATGGCTTTGGGAATTATATGTAATCGATCCTATGGTCCAGGTTGTTGTTGATCTTGATCGTCGATCTAGGATCCTACGGCTCATGTTGCTTTAGATTTTTGCCACATGGCACGATCTCGGCCCTTGATGGGTCCAAGATCCTACGCCCCGTTGAATGCTCATCCTTTAAGGAAAGGCTTTTAAATTTTTTTATGTTGTGTGGGGGATTTGAACCACGGTCATTGACCCCCTGACCCCCATTCTAACCACTAGACCAAGCATTAATTCTATGAATAATTTATGTTTCAAATATACTTAAGGGTAACAATCTAGTTAAGATAAAGTGGAGTATAAAATTCTACCTAGTTCAAAAGAGTTCTAGAATGTTCTGGTAGGCTCTAGAAAGTTCTAGAATCTTCTAGAAAGTTCCAAAATATTCTAGAAAATTCTAGAACATAATCTGGGGGGAATCTATGAAAATTCTTCCAGAAAGTATATCTGATATATATATGTTCTTATGTTTGTCCTCCTAAATCCGACCGTTGATCCGAGATCCTACGGCTCACGTGGCTTTGGGGCGTATCCTACGACCCAGATGGCTTGGGAGTTTGTGTATAGACTATATATGTAGCGATCCTACGGTCGGGTTGATTTGATCCACGATCGTTGATTAAGAGATCCTCGGCTCACATTGCTTTGGGACACATCCTACGGTGCACATGGCTTTGGGAATTATATGTAATCGATCCTATGGTCGAGGGTTGTTGTTGATCTTGATGCGTCGATCTAGGATCCTACTCATGTTGCTTTAGATTTTTGCCACATGGCACGATCTGGCCCTTGATGGGTCCAAGATCCTACGACCCCGTTGAATGCTCATCCTTTAAGGAAAGGCTTTTAAAATTTTTATGTTGTGTGGGGGATTTGAACCCTGGTCATTGACCCCAGCCCCCCATTCTAACCACTAGACCAAGCATTAATTCTATGAATAATTTATGTTTCAAATATACTTAAGGGTAACAATCTAGTTAAGATAAAGTGGAGTATAAAATTCTACCTAGTTCAAAGAGTTCTAGAATGTCTGGTAGGCTCTAGAAAGTTCTAGAATCTTCTAGAAAAGTTCAAAATATTCTAGAAAATTCTAGAACATAATCTGGGGGGAATCTATGAAAATTCTTCCAGAAAGTTTCAAATTGTTCTAATAAGTTCTAGAATGTTCGAGAATGTAGGAATCCATAAGAAGGTAAGAGAATCTAGTTCTAGGATATTTTGAAAGTCTCAGAATGTTCCAGAAAGTCTTAGAATGTTCCAGAAAGCCTTAGAATGTTCTAAAAAGTTCTAGAATATAAAGGAATCTAGGAGAATCTAACGGAATCTAAGAAAATCTCATAAAATGTGAGAGAATCTAGGAAAATATTTACAAGCCTAGGGGGATCTCTTAAAATCTAGGGTATTTAAGGGAATCTTCATAAAATCTAAGGCAATCTAGGAAAATGTTGATGAAATCTTACAGTATCTAAGGGAATCTTTATAGAATCTCTTTGAATCTCATATAATGTAAGGGAACCTAAGGCAATCTCATAAAATCTAAAGGGATCTAAGGGGATCGTCATAGAATCTTGGAGAATCTACGGAAATCTAATGGAATCTAGAGGGAATCTTATAAAATTTAGAGGAATCTCCACGAAACCTCCAAGAGAACCTTGGTAGAATCTTAGAGAATCTATGAATTTAGAGTATTCTCAAGACATTTTTTTAGAATGTAGGGCACGACAAGAACTTGCAGCATAGGAACATGCTAAAACTCGAACATGCACCGTAGGACGCATTAAATTTCTTGTATATATATATATATATATATATATCAGTTATATATATAAAGGTATATCATAAACTTTTCTATATAATGTGTTTGATTCTTACATGCAGGATGTCGTCCGTTTAAAAGTGGGTCGATGAGGTGGAAACATGAGCCATCCATTCCTTATGGGCATGCATGGAGGCATGCATGGGTCATGCATGGGGGCATGCACCACATCCCGGACCCGTTGGATCAAAAAAGGGGAGGATAAATCCTAGCCCTTGGTTTTTTATGAGGAAGGTGCAAGGAAGGTCCTTTAAAGTGACTTTGGTGTAGCAGATCTTAACCGTTAGATCAAAAGGTGAGCATAAATCTTAGCCATTGACTTTTTAATATTAAATTGATTTTTTTTTTAAAGGAGGTGAGGTGGCAAAGCATTTATGAGTGGACTTTCTATGAAGCTTCTTTACATTTAATCGCATTCAAAGGTACATAGCTTGCGGTGAGGGGTCCGGATGAAGGTGGGACCCACGCCATTGGACTCCTCTCGCCGAGAGCTTTCAATGAGTGGTGGTTTAGCGCGATTCCGTTGTAGTTGGAGCCAATGTGATCGAACTCTAAGGGAATCCATAGGAATCTCGGGAGAATCTAAATGAATCTTCATAAATACTTGGAGAATCTAGAGGAATCATGCAATCTTGGAGAATCTAGGTGAATCTTCATAGAATCTTAGAGAATCTAAAGGAATCTCAAGAGAATCTTAGGGAATCTATGGGAATCTCAAGAGAATCTTTGGAAATCTATGGGAATCTCAAGAGAATCTTGGAAATCGAAGGGAATCTCAAGAGAATCTTGGAAATCGAAGGGAATCTCAAGAGAATCTTTGGAAAATCAACGGGAATCTATAGGAATCACGAGAGAATCTTTGAGAATTTAAGGGAATCTAAGGGAATCTTTATAGAATCTTTAAGAATCTAGAGGAATCTTGATGGAATCATGTCAAGTCTAAGGGAATCTTCATAGGATCTTAGAGAATAGAGGAATCTTAAGAGAATCTTTGGGAATCTAAAGGAATCTTTCTAAAAGCTTTGAGAATCTAGTGAACTCATGATGGAATCTTGGAGAATCATGGAGAATTTTCCTATAATCTAAAGGAATCTAGGAGAATCTTCATCAAATCTTGGAGAATTCAATAGAACTACATAGAATTTTGGGGAATCTAGAGGAGTCTTGGGATAATCTTTGGGAATCTAGACGAATATCAAGAGAATCTTTGGGAACCTAGGGGAATTAAGGGAATGTTCATAAAATCTTTAAGAATCTTGATAGAATCTTGGGAAATCTAGGGAAATCTTCATAGAATCTAGAGGAATCTCTATAGAATCTTGGAGAATCTTGGCATAATCTTTGGAAATCTAGGAGATTCTAAAAAGAATCTTTGTTAACATAGGATTCATAAAGAGCCTAGGGAAATGCTTATAGAATCTTCATTGAATGACTCTGCATTGGCTTGGATTTAATTTAATTCCTCATAGTAGAACCACTTGTATATATATATATATATATATATATATATATATATATATATATATATATATATATATATATATATATATATATATATATATATATATATATATATATAATATATATATATATATATATATATATATATATATATATATATATACTAGTAATGGTGCCCAGCGTTGCTGGGCAAATGTTGGGAACATTTGTGGATGGAAATCTATTCAGCTCAGACTCATTTTTATACATCTAATATAATAGAAACCAAGTCCATCATTGCTAGGCTATAAGAGGTTTTTGTGCATTTGATAACCTTCCCTTTGCTCTATCTTTTGCATATCCTTTTTCCTCATTTTCTTTTTTTCTTTTTTTTCCCTTTTCTTATTTTCCCCTACACATTTACTTTTTCTCCTTCTCTCTCTTTTTTTTACCCTCTTCTCCCTCCTCTTTTTCTTCCTTTTTCTCCTTCTCATTTTCCCTTTCCTTCCCTTTTTTGGCGGCTTTTTCCTTCCCTTTTCACCTTTCTCCACCCTTCCATTTTTCTCATGATCTTTTTCCCTTTCCTTTTCCATTCCTTTTGCTTTTCTCTTTTCCCTTCCCTTTTCTCATGCCCTTTTGCATTCCCTTTTCCCCACCTTTTTTATGTTTTTTTCCTCTCCTCACCCTCTTCTTCTTTTATCTCATGTCTTTTTTCCCATTTCTTCTTTCTTTTTTTTCTCATGCCTTTTTCCTTTCCTTCCCCCCTTCGCCTCCTTTTTCCTTTTCTCTTTCCTTCTTTTCATCATTTTCCCCACCCTTTCCATTTTTCCATTTCCCTTTTCCTCTTTCCTTTCCTTTCCTTTTCTCTTTCCCTTTCCCTTTCCCTTTCCCTTTCCCTTTCCCTTTCCCTTTCTTCGCCCTTTCCTTACCCTCTTCCCTTTTCCCGTCCCTATTCCCCTTTTTCTTTTTCTTTTCCCTTTCCCCATGCTCTTTTTCCCTTTATTTTACCTTTCCTCACCTTTTCCCTCTTCAGTTTTTTCGTGCCCTTTTCCCTTTCTCTTTTCATTTTTCCTCCTTATTCCTCGTGTTCTTTTTCTTTCCCTTTCCCTTTTCGCCTCCCATTTCCTTTTTCCTTTTCCTTCTTTTTTTCATCCTTTTCTCTTTTTCCATGCCCTTTTCCTTTCCTTTCCACCCTTTTTTTCCTTCTCTCTTTTCCTTTCCATTTTCCCAACACCTTTTCCATTCCATTTTTTCCACCTTTTTCACATGCCCTTTTCCTCCTTTTCCCACCCCTCTTCCCTTTTCCCTTTTCCTCTTTTCCTATTCCATGTTTTCTGTTCTCTTTTGCTTTTAGCTTTTCCCTTTTCCATTTTCCATCTCTTTTCCCTTTCTTTTTTTCCTTTTCTCACCTTTTCCCTCTTCTAATTGCCCCTTTTTCCTTCCTCTCATTTCCCTCCCTTTTCCTCATGCCCTTTTCCCTTTTTAAGCCTCCTTTTTCCTTCCTTTCTATTTTCCATGCCCTCTTTTCCTCTCCACCATTCTTATCTTCCCTTTTTCCCTTCCATCACCCTTTTCGTCTTCACATTTTCCGTTTGCCCCTTTTTTTTCTTCCTTTTCCTCCTTCCTTTTCTTTTCCCTTATTAGGTCCTCGCCCTCACCCTTTTCCCCTTTTCCTTTTCATAGTGTTTTTTTCCTTCCTTTTCTCCTTTCTTTTTCTTTCCCCTCTTTTCCCTTTCTTTTTCCTTCTTGTCTTTCCCTTTTACCCTGCCTTTTTGCCTCTCACTTTTTGCCCTTTTCTTTTGCTATTTTCCCTTTCCTCTTAAGAGATCAGAGCATGGCCAATCATGGTGGTGGGAAGTTGTGCGATAAATCTCGGCCTTCAAATGCAATCAGACGATCTCAACTATCTAAATTAGGGTTTGATGCAAGACATACGCTAAAACTTTATAATATAAGATATATATATATATATATATATATATATATATATATATATATATATATATATATATATATATATATATATATATATATATATATATATATATATATATATATATCCACTGGTTGGCTCAGTTCGAGTAGGTTCTATAAGGATACTACCTTTTGACAAAAATTCTATGATGGTTAGCCACATCTACACCCATACCCTTTACCAAGTATGACAGACATCACTATATATCTCATTTAAGCCAAATAGTATTAACATCTTGTCTTATATTTCATCTGAATCCTTGGTAACAACCACTACCTTCAGAGACTGTAGTCTAGTAAAGATAAGGCTAAAAGCAAGTTGGAGCTGCTCATTGAATTCAAAATGTCGAGAGAATGACTCAAAATGGATATATAACCCCAAGTTGACCAAAAGGTTTGTCTTTGTATCTAACATCTTAAGCATGGGACTTGATAATATTGGATCTTTTGACCGACCAAGGACGTGTTCTAGTTTAACCATGTAGTAATATAACAATTGCCAAAACAATTTTTTTAAAAAAAGGGGAATAGCATTTGATTGGTCCTAACACAAATACGTTCGGTGCATTTAATTAGTATAGCCCTAGTTACGGCTTTTTCGCATCGAAAGGGCGATTAGGTGCCTAATTTACAAAGGCGGAGATATAGCATAGACTTAGGGTTAGCCGTTGAAAACATAGAAGACGGCGATGGAGGACTACGGCTGCCACAATCTTTGAGAATGGATTTACAAAATCAAAAAAGGGATACATGCTTGGGAAGCTTTGTGTACAAAGGTATGATCTCCGGTAAACCCACACGTTTTGTGAGATTTTTTTACATGTGAGTAGCATTCCACCGCCATTTTTCTTACCTTAGATCACAAGCCGGCACGGTTATCTTTCAAATCATGGGAATGAATGAGTGGGAAAAGTGATCTAGTCAATGAGTTTAAAGTAATTTAAGCTTGGTGGATGAGAACTCTTGGTATGTAGTAGATAAGTTACAAGTAACCCAAGGTGAAGGCTTCCAGCCTGAAATCGTAATTCATCCACCTTACATCCCCAACTTCGATACTATGACCGCATTCGAAGGATCCGGGTAATCAAGCCTACCAAGGCGGATATCATCCCCGATGCTCAAGGAGAAAGGAATAGATCGCAAAATGATGGAGCCGCAATCAAAAATCAGTATTGGAAGCAATGGCCCGAGGCCGGGATTGATATTTTTTGCCGCTAAGAAAGTTCTATTGGGAAAACGCCTCTAGTATTGAGGCTTGTAAACTGGTCATTCAAGGGAGGAACGATATTGGTACTAGCTCAGGAGCAGAGACCAGCCGTGTTAATCTAAGCGCAGATTTAGTAGCACTGGATGATGAGGACACGCCACTCAACCAGGTTTTATCTCATTAATATCATACTTTAACTAAAACCTAATGGGGGGTTAGAAAAATAAAAGCATTTTTAGTTGCATGATTAAGTATTTGTTTCGATTACATTACATTTTTCCTCAAGTTTGGTTTCTGATTACGGTTGTAGTGATTAAATCTTAGGATCCTTCTGCTGATAGTACCTACTATTTAAACCAGTATTTACATTGTTGGATTAGATTCTCTTAACAAGAGCAGAAACAGTTATTGACCTATACTGGAGACTTGGTAAGGTAAGAAGGTCGGAGCATAAGGTAAGATGGTTAAGTCTATATATTTGGTCTGTGATTTAACTGGTTAGAATCACACGATGGAAAACAGACAGTTCAAGTAAAGGAAATATCAACAAAAGGAAGTTACTCTTACCTGTTTTACTGTTTTAAAAAGCATTTTTCTGAGCGCTACTAGACAGATTTATATGTATAAGGTTGAAGGGCGTTAAGCCTTGAGAATCCTTTGCTTACCTGCTAGTAGCTTAGCATTTTACCCTTCAAAGGCTAACTTGCTTTGGTTCTACTGCAGGTAACCGGGTTCTCTCCTACCTCCTTTTTTTTGCAAAAGCTTTTGGAAGAGCACTCGAAAGACAACTGGATGATGCAATAGAAGGAATGAAAAATCATAGACAGAAAATCTGTTTTCTCTTAAGAAGCTCAGGTCATGTTTTCTTACTTAGTTTTTAAGAAATGCAAGAACTTGGCCTTGCTAAACAATATAGTAGTTTTCATATTAAGAAGTGGCTGAAACTCTTACAGCCTCTAAAAAACATATGGTAATATTATACTTATGATATTTGGTTTCTTGCAACGAGATACATTATAGGCAGCCGTATCTAATAGTAATTGCTGCTATTTTGTTCCACCTTTCTTAATATATTGAAAATTTCTTCTGTTATATATCTGAATCCTTTACCTTAGTCTTATCGGTAATAGAAAATAGATAATTTATTTACTAAACGGAAGGACGTGTTTTTCTAAAAACTAGAAGGAAAAAGATTATGATAGGATAACCAAAATGCAAAATTGGAAGTATTTAACAAGTCATTGTCATTCATAACACTGTTCTGTGAAACACTTGGAAAAATTAAGAACTTTAGTACACAAAATGTTCTAAATGATAGTGCACAAAAGGATTTAACTTGGGGTATAAATACTGTAGGTTGGTATTGCCTATAAGGTTCTCCTGAAAGTATAAAGGGACCGATGTATCTAGAACAGACCAGGGTTCTCCCTGGCTGGGTTAGATGTCTGGACTTGGCCTTCGGGTCAGGCCCAGGCTTTGTATATATTCTGTGACTTCGTGGTACTGGTTCAACCAGTGCGGATCTTATGGGTGATACTAACATACAGTTTTACATTCCCATAGATAAGTATTTCTTTGATAATAATCACCTATACGATATTTAAGTATTTTATTTGGGCACTTTCTTACGGTATTGATAATCTAATTGGTGAAATGGATATTTATCTAGGAAGCGACTACAAATACTACGGTAGTGACTATCTAAAGAAGTAACGGGTTTGGTTCCAACCCAAACTATGTGGTGCAGCGAGCTGGTTACATATGGATACCAAGCCACGGGCAGACCTGCACCAAACATGGCCGCAAAACAATGAATTGCATGTATTCTAAGGGAAGAGTCGCAGATAATTACATAATTGAGCTGGAAAGGGCAGCGACTAACAATGATCACTCGACAATCAACCATATGGGAATGAGCGGTTTTCTCTCAATGGTAGCGGGGTTTTGGAAAATTTGGATATGATATAGAAGCATGCAAAAGTCTCGATATATCGGAAATATGAAAGACTTCCCTTAACACTTTTCAAGGCAACCTGAGCGAAACTTGACTAATCTAAGGGTCTTTGTCAAAGTACTTACAAAGACCTTTGGAGCGGGCTAATGGAGTCAAGTATACATTCCGACCAACAATAACGAGAAGGGTGAGAGCTCGGGCTAGCAATACTCGGTGAAAATGGTTCCCAATACTATGGCAAACAATTTGCCTCTTGGTGTGGACATGCTACCCGAGGAATACAAGAAAGCATTTAGTCCTAATTTGGATAAGGAGGACAGTGACAGCCTTGAGAATCCTGAAGACGAGGAGGACAAAGTACCAATTGCCATGCTTAACTTCTTTAACTGCGGTAGGTTCCCCATCATGACACAAAGGGAGGTTGAATCACATGGGGCACAATTCAAGCAAGCGCTTTGGAAAAGTAAGAACCTAGGAATACTGGCCCCTATTAATCTGGAAGCCTGGAAAAAACTGGCTAATATCAGCGAAGATGACCTTAAGAGAACCTGCAATGAAGTTGACAACTGTATCAGAAGTGTTGAAAGAATAGAAGTCACTCTACCTTTTGCAGCCAAATGCTTGGGCCTGGAATGCAGCAACAGCAAAACAATAGTTATTGGACAGAAAAGCCATCAAGCAAGGATTGATGAGAGAAGACATGATTTCTATATCAAGAAAATGTGGAGGACTTTCTGTCCTTTCATTAAGTGCACTTGTGGAAAAATCGCTAAAGAAAATGGAGATTGCCCTGATACAATTATATGTTTGGATCATTTAATATGGTTCCTTATGAATAATCTTCATATGGCATGGCCAATACACCCTACTGTTGTTAGATTCGGTTTGTTCTGTTCAGTGCTGTCCACCAAGCCCTTACAGAATGCAATTGTTGCTCTGATTGGGTATCTTAGAGTTAGGGATATTCTGATAAAGATGACTATTAAATATGCGGATGATCCCAACTGTGACCTGAACAAGGAATTTGGGGATACAAAATTGACTGATGTCCTTGAGAAGACAATTAAACCAATAAAGTTCTTGGAGAGTAAGCTGCAGGAGGCTGCAGGTAGTAGTCATACAATAAGCAACAGGCGAAGAAATAGCGAACCTGTTAGTCCTGACAGTTCAATAATTATACCACCCAGAGTATACGTACGACCTGATTCGGCTAACTCAAGGGCAGCATGCAACAATGACAGTGATGTCACTGATCTGGAAGATGAAAAAGGCAATGAAAACTCGGCGACAAGATATCATGGTGGCCCGAGTAGGGCATACAATATCCAACCCTGCAATCTTGATATATGAAATGAAACAGGTACGTCAACTTGCACTTACATTTTTGCTGGTTTGTTAAACAGACATAATATGTTACGTCCTTTGATAAATAGTACTGTATATCTATAGACATGTAAAGGGATGCATGGGGAAACTAGAAAACAAAGACACTGTTTCAATGCCTACTACGGCATTACGTGATTCATTGATTGACTCTGATCAACACTTACAAAAAATTACAGATTTATACTAGAACCATGGTGCTAAATGACGAGGGGGACTGGATTATTAAGCTAACTAAGGAAAAGCAAAGAAAGAAATTCATACATTTCAGTTACTTCTCCAAATTAGTGAGTAAAGTTAAGATTAGTAACATTTTCAAGGAACAGTTGGTTAAGAACTTTGGAAATAAGGGTCTGGAGATGTATGAAAATACCACTTTTGGCTGGAGATACGTCAATAGTTTGAAGACCATGTTCTACAGGCCAAAAGCGATTTTTGCACAAGATGGGAGCAAGAAATGCCCCCCGCAAAAATCAACTTTGCAAAAAACGACGCGTTGACCATGAGATTGGCCATATCCGTACTACTGACATTAGCATTGTACATCACGAGGCTCTCAGAAAATGGTTTAGCATGGGTCTAAACCACATCCCAGACCAACCATTCATCTTTCAACAGTTCGGAAAAGAGTTGAACATTACCATAGAGTAGTTTTTCAAAGTACATTACTTCTCGTTTCATGAGAATGAAAAAGAAAAGGTGGATAAATGCAAAAGAGATATTCAAAAGGCTGCTAAAATGATTGCCACTGAAGTAATTAATAGTAACAGTTCTAGGAACTTTAAATATATGGTTAAGGATCCCGGTGTTCAAAGGAACAAGGACTGGCTGTTGGATAATTTCTACATGGCTGGAATCGATAAAGCAGCCAATAATGTATCATTTATATGTCCACAACACATATGTGATGAAGCCTATAACAGGTTAAACAGTACTGATTTTGCCAGAATTGACTTAAGTACGGAAGAGGTCACTACACGGATTGAGATGGACATCAGAAATTTACTGAATGGAGATTTTTATGAGAATAAGGAACTACCTTATCTGTTAGGGATTTATAAAGCACATAAGAGAGAGTATAGATGGATAACTAGTGCACACAATTCCATTTTTTCCAGTCTGGCATCTTTAATTGCAGTAGTCTTAAATTCTATTTTGGAGTACTGGCCAAGAATATGCCATGAGAAATGTGCCAAATTCAATCTCTTTAGTAAGCAAAAAATTAAAGCATCCTGGGTGATAAACTCAATTTATGACATCATAGTTAACCTGCCTGGGAAAATAGAAGACCTGTTTGTTTGTGACATTACAAAATGTTATGAGAATATTCCATTAAACGGCAGTCAAGGAATAGTGCAAATTATGAGTGAGGTCTGTAATCTGGCCTGGACAAGTCAAAGGCAACAGAACAAGAACTTTAAGTTATGGTACCATTTTGCAAACAATGGAAATGTGGAGGTTAAATGGAAAAAGATCATACCAAAAGGAAATAAGTGGACACTATTGGAACAGGATGTATTCTGCAGAATCAACGAATGGCTGATTAATAATTGCTACCTCGGCATGGGACTAGGGATTTGGAAGCAGGTTAAAGGCATACCTATGGGATTCTCGTGCAGTCCAGCATGGTGTAACCTTTATTTGGCCATGCTGGAGCTCAAATTTATCATTAATCTTGCCAAAAAAGGTAAGATGCTTGAAGCAGCCTCGTTCAGAAACACACACAGATATATGGATGATCTCATTTGTATTAATGGACCCTTTATGAGGGAATGCCTTGGCTTGATCAGCAATGGAAAATCAATGGAATTCATCTATGATCTAGACATCCTCAAGATAAAGGACGAAACTGAATACTGGCCAAGTAATGATGGTACGTCTAGCACTGGTAGGAAAGTGGATTTCTTAAATATGACGATTGAGATCCTAAATAGATCCCAGGGAATCTATTGCACCTATAGATTTGACAAAAGGGATAAGCTACCATTTCCGGTAACCAAGTTTATACATGCTACAGGATGCAGACCGTACAATCTAGCTTGTAACGTGGTAATATCACAGGTGATGCCTTATATCTACGTGCATAGCAATCCAATTCTGGCAGCAGAAGATTTAAATTCTTTGGTCCAGACTTTTATACAAAAGGGGTTCAAGGGAAAGGATGTCTGGAAGTCTCTCTACAAAGCATTTAAGTTTATGGACTTCCCTGGCCTACAATATGATGTTGGCGTACTGCTGAAAGAACTAAAAAGATACAGGTATTTTTCAAAGTTCTATGACTTTTATATGAATAGTTCCAAATAAGGTCTAGGCATTAATAGGTACTGAGTTTATCAAAACAGAGGGTGCGGGGTGGGTCCCTATGTATATAGGGATCCATCCTTATCCCTATATACTAACAGGGACCTTACTTCACTCCCCGGGAGGAGGTAGGCTTTAAAAAAATGCATATATATATACATATAAATATATATATCCACTGGTTGGCTCAGTTCGAGTAGGTTCTATAAGGATACTACCTTTTGACAAAAATTCTATGATGGTTAGCCACATCTACACCCATACCCTTTACCAAGTATGACAGACATCACTATATATCTCATTTAAGCCAAATAGTATTAACATCTTGTCTTATATTTCATCTGAATCCTTGGTAACAACCACTACCTTCAGAGACTGTAGTCTAGTACAGCATAAGGCTAAAAGCAAGCTGGAGCTGCTCATTGAATTCAAAAATGTCAGAGAGAACAGCTCAAAATGGATATATAACCCCAAGTTGACCAAAAGGTTTGTCTTTGTATCTAACATCTTAAGCATGGGACTTGATAATATTGGATCTTTTGGACGACCAAGGACGTGTTCTAGTTTAACCATGTAGTAATATAACAATTGCCAAAACAATTTTTTTTAAAAAAAGGGGGAATAGCATTTGACGGTCTAACACCAAATACGTTCGGTGCATTTAATTAGTATAGCCCTAGTTACGGCCTTTTTCGCACGAAAGGGCAGATTAGGGTGCAGCTAATTTACAAGGCGGAGATATAGCATAGACTTAGGGTTAGCCGTTGAAAACATAGAAGACGGCGATGGAGGACTACGGCCTGCCACAATACTGCAGAATGGATTTACAAAATCAAACGGATACATGCTTGAGCAGGAAGCTTGTGTACAAAGGTATGATCTCTGGTAAACCCACACGTTTTGTGAGATTTTTTACATGTGAGTAGCATTCCACCGCCATTTTTCTTACCTTAGATCACAAGCCGACCTGGTTATCTTTCAAATCATGGGAATGAATGAGTGGGAAAGTGATCTAGTCAATGAGTTTCTGAGTAATTTAAGCTTGGTGGATGAGAACTCTTGGTATGTAGTAGATAAGTTACAAGTAACTGAAGGTGAAGGCGCCCAGCCTGAAATCAGACCATCCACCTTACATCCCAACTCTGATACTATGACCAGACCTGAAGGATCTGGTAATCTGAAGCCTACCAAGGCGGATATCATCCTGATGCTCAAGGAGAAAGGAATAGACTGCAAAAATGATGGAGCTGCAATCAAAAAATCAGTATTGGAAGCAATGGCCGCTGAGGCTGGGATTGATATTTTTGCTGCTAAGAAAGTTCTATTGGGGAAACGCCCTGCCTCTAGTATTGAGGCTTGTAAACTGGTCATTCAAGGGAGGAACGATATTGGTACTAGCTCAGGAGCAGAGACCAGCCGTGTTAATCTAAGCGCAGATTTAGTAGCACTGGATGATGAGG
The DNA here is from genome assembly GCA_021234155.1 of Isoetes taiwanensis. Lineage (NCBI taxonomy): Eukaryota > Viridiplantae > Streptophyta > Lycopodiopsida > Isoetales > Isoetaceae > Isoetes > Isoetes taiwanensis. The sequence continues at coordinate 14,339,404 of JAJEKV010000016.1, read as the reverse complement.
ACACGCCACTCAACCAGGTTTTATCTCATTAATATCATACTTTAACTAAAACCTACTGGGGGGTTAGAAAAATAAAAGCATTTTTAGTTGCATGATTAAGTATTTGTTTCGATTACATTACATTTTTCCTCAAGTTTGGTTTCTGATTACGGTTGTAGTGATTAAATCTTAGGATCCTTCTGCTGATAGTACCTACTATTTAAACCAGTATTTACATTGTTGGATTAGATTCTCTTAACAAGAGCGAGGCTTGATTATTGACCTATACCGAGACTTGGTAAGGTAAGAAGGTCGGAGCATAAGGTAAGATGGTTAAGTCTATATATTTGGTCTGTGATTTAACTGGTTAGAATCACACGATGGAAAACAGACAGTTCAAGTAAAGGAAATATCAACAAAAGGAAGTTACTCTTACCTGTTTTACTGTTTTAAAAAGCATTTTTCTGAGCGCTACTAGACAGATTTATATGTATAAGGTTGAAGGGCGTTAAGCCTTGAGAATCCTTTGCTTACCTGCTAGTAGCTTAGCATTTTACCCTTCAAAGGCTAACTTGCTTTGGTTCTCCTGTTGCAGTAAGGGTTCTCTCCTACCTCCTTTTTTTTTGCAAAAGCTTTTGGAAGAGCACTCGAAAGACAACTGGATGATGCAATAGAAGGAATGAAAAATCATAGACAGAAAATCTGTTTTCTCTTAAGAAGCTCAGGTCATGTTTTCTTACTTAGTTTTTAAGAAATGCAAGAACTTGGCCTTGCTAAACAATATAGTAGTTTTCATATTAAGAAGTGGCTGAAACTCTTACAGCCTCTAAAAAACATATGGTAATATTATACTTATGATATTTGGTTTCTTGCAACGAGATACATTATAGGCAGCCGTATCTAATAGTAATTGCTGCTATTTTGTTCCACCTTTCTTAATATATTGAAAATTTCTTTTGTTATATATCTGAATCCTTTACCTTAGTCTTATCGGTAATAGAAAATAGATAATTTATTTACTAAACGGAAGGACGTGTTTTTCTAAAAACTAGAAGGAAAAAGATTATGATAGGATAACCAAAATGCAAAATTGGAAGTATTTAACAAGTCATTGTCATTCATAACACTGTTCTGTGAAACACTTGGAAAAATTAAGAACTTTAGTACACAAAATGTTCTAAATGATAGTGCACAAAAGGATTTAACTTGGGGTATAAATACTGTAGGTTGGTATTGCCTATAAGGTTCTCCTGAAAGTATAAAGGGACCGATGTATCTAGAACAGACCAGGGTTCTCCCTGGCTGGGTTAGATGTCTGGACTTGGCCTTCGGGTCAGGCCCAGGCTTTGTATATATATATATATATATATGAATTCCACTAGGCCACTCTACTTCCCTTATTGATTGAATCTTGGCCAAGTCATCTTAATCCAACAGATAGTAGAATGGTTACCATGTTGAAATTTATGTCGTTACTACAATCCTGGCCGTATACTGGCAATAGAGCTTTGGTTCAGGACAAGATACCAATTGTTCAAAACTAGTTCTGAAAATGTGGGGTGGAGTCTTTTACATACTGCATAGTTCCAATAGATTTGATAAAACTCTGATCAGAAGGTTATTCTAGAGCAAAAGAAGGGCATTACAATTTCTGGTTGATTTTTATCTCAATATTTACTTTTTGTACTTAAGTTTCATAAGATATTTATTACCTTATGATATATTACCATAGGCATCATACTAATATGATTCAGTAAATATGTTCTCTGCAGAGAATTATTGATTGATTTCTATGTTTTGTAGGGATTGACATGCTCTAATGTTGGCCCTAGTTGACAATTTTTGAAAGTTCCATGAATTACTACAAAGGTAAATTGTGGCTGATATGGTACATCATCAAAGTATGAGACCACTAGTAGTGTAATTTGCTCTAGGCATTACTTATAGGGGGTAGAATTAAACTATACAACCACTATGAAGTTTATAGGCTTTCTCTATACGGGGCCTTGTCCACCAGAATATCTGTTCTACTAATATACGTTTCACATGTAATGAACATCACTGAAGTTTGAATAGATTATGATCATTGATTCATTGCATACGGATACACCTTCTAAATACTATATGGCAATGGTATTTTCCCTTTATTTTATTCTACATGATATGTAAATACTCCACTATTTGTGGTCATTTTAGGTTTAATAATTTGCAAACCCTAATGTGTTACTCTGGTGAAGCGGATACCCTAATCCCTTTCTTGGGAAATGGACGAAGAAACTCCTCGATTCGACTTGATTCGGGATAAAGTGCAAACACGACTGGATATTAGCTCAAGATCTGTTACATGCAGGATGAGCTGGCCTCAAATCTGACCCTGGATCTATACAGTTACGGGGCAATGGCTGTGATCAAGATTTATCTGTCTTGTAACCCAGATCTACTGTGTTCGTTAAGCATTAAACTAGCAGGTAATGTAAATTACTGTCTTGGTGGCTCTACTATAAATAAATGCACTTCGTATCATATTTGCTGTGCTTACAGAATGGCTGGGCGTCATGAAGGCTCCCAGAACAAAGGAGTGACCAGAGGAAAGCTTATTGAGTTACTCAGAAGGGCTGGCATTGAGCACCCCAGCCCACAGCCTTCAAAGGCACAATTGCTTGAGTTGTGTAGGCTACACAAGATTGATCTTACTGGCGGGAATGCAGGCACAATCACACAATTTATTCCCAGTTTGCAGCCATGTGCAAATACTTCCAAGGCTAGAGAAATCCCTGCTGAGAACATTCAGTTTGTTCCTGATTCTGGAGATGAAGAGGACGGTTTCTCAGATGAGGATATTCAGCTCAATCAGGTTTAACATAGACTCTTATTTCTGCTATGTTTGGATTTATTTTACTAGTAAGTTCCCCTATATTAATATGTTCTGAAACCTGGCTGTAACACAAATAATGGCTTCTAATTTATATGCTGATGATCATTTAACCTTTACATTTAAGTTGTTCCTACCTTAAAATTTTCTCACGAATTCTATAAGGTGGTTGTCTAAATGCATGAATTATATTTGCTGTCCTTTTGGCTTAGTTGTTTAGGATTCCATGTTCTTGATACACTTTATTTCCTGAACCATTGTCTGAATAAGAACATTCCTTGTATAGTTCTTACATCTATATTATGATTCTTTCACCAGTTCTATTGTCTGTTTAAGGCTACATTCTCAATCTGCTTTCTATTGCATAAATCAGACTAAATTATAGTTTACTAATGGTGTATATTTCTTAGATAATTTGGAACTGTTTATACCTAACTTTGTTATTTCCCCTTTGTTGTTCTTTTTGTAGGTTAGTTGCAGATATAGGTCTTAATAGTTTTTAGTTTATTGATGAACTAGTAAGTTCTAATATAGCATTGTCTGACCCACATAACCTATCCTGCATTTAGGTTCTTTATCTTTCATGCATTCTTTATTTCTGCATTAAATTGTTTACTCAAATTGGTTGTCTGCGCATCCTGCTACTTTCACATTTGAATAAATCACTTAATATATGGCTATTTTTAGAGGAATAATTACTCTGCTGTACATGATTATCTAAAGATCTATTGATTTATGGCTCATTTGGGTAAAGGGCGAAAAGCCAAAGATGTTTTCTGCTTACCTGCTAGTCAATTTCAGTATTACCCATTAGGCTAATATCTGATTTGTTTGACTGCAGGTAACCAAACATCTTTTTCCCAATCTCGTATGGTTGTGGTGTTTTGAAGAACTTGTGTATTAAACTGATCTTCCACTGTATTTATTGGTTTTTTTAGACTGCTCCAAAGGTATTTACCTATCATTATGTAAACTTTAGTGTTTATGAAATGGTAAATTTACTTCATCTTTTGTTCTTTCTATCATTATGTAAACTTTTGTGTTTATGAAAGGGTAAATTTACTTCATCTTTTGTTCTCTCTAAATTTTAAATATGAATCTCTAAGGCCTCCCCTTTGGGGTCAGATAAGTCCAGTAGTCTTCTTGGCTACTTGGATGATTAGTTAAGCCTTTGGTTTTTTCTAGTCTTGTCTATATATCACCCGATTTCTGGTCACTGGTCTTACCGGTGAAGGCCTTGGAGATTCTTTCTTAACCTTCACTATTTCTTTCTTAACCTTCACTAATTCTTCCTGATTTATCTAATCTCTGATTTTTTAGATAATTTATATCCTACTGATTTATTTACTATTTATCTGGCGTTGGTGTTATAGGAAGGGGCTAATATTAATATTGACCCTATTACCCTGAAGGTGTGTAACCAGCAGACTAATTACCAACAGCCGCTTACAAATAGACCTGGTTGGTACAATGAAGTTGGTGTACATGGGTATGCTGCTGCAGGAATTACTGCTCCAAACAAAGCTGTACAAATAGTTCTTGGTTGCATAATGCTTAAGGACCTACATAAGGTTTTTATTACCAAAGAATGTGAACTTGTTGAGGGGGACATCTCAGCCATCCTATTTCTCGGTTTTGACAGAATGTTGGCATTAGTGGGCAGCTTTAAATCCAAGGATTTTGATCACTGCAAGGATCTGATTCATCAGGCTTATCTAAACCTTCCTGCTGCTCATATTCAGGCTGACACAAATGATGTGTTTGATCTTTTGGCATTTATTAAGGGCCTGACTATCCTTGAAAGGACTAATTCCTTGAAAATTTCATATCCACCAAATGATCCTGAGATTCCTACTGTCAATGAGACCGAAGATTCACCTCCTATATTTGACAACTGTTTATTTGATTTAAGCATGATTCCTGTCATAGAACAGATTCCTGCTGTTGCAGTTCCAGCAAGAGAAGATCCTAGCAAGGAAGATTTGGCCAAAACAGAACTGCTCAGGTACAATATTAAGGAGATGAATCTTTTTAACTATGGACCTTTCCCTATGATGACCAGCAGGAACGTAGAAATACATGGAGAACAGTTCCAACATACACTCTGGAACAGTAAGAATCTGGGCATTGTAGCTCCAATCAGCAAAGAATCGCTTATTCTGCTGGCACGTCTACAAAAGGAGGAAGTCTTGAAGGCTGAAAGTAATGCTCTTTCTTGCATCAAACCTTTTAAAAGGATTGATTACAAATTTCCTTTCAAATTAGATTTTCTTGGAAGGACATGTGAATTGGGCAATGGCCTTTTCGTTGGACAAAAAGGACACATGGCCAAGGTGGAAGAAAAGAGAATTGACTTTTACCTGAAAAAGATATGGCGCACTTACTGTCCATTTGTAAAGTGCAATTGTGATAAGATTTCAGACAAGAAATGCCCTGATAACATCACATGGTTTGATCATTTACTCTGGCATATGCTAAATAACCTTGAGAAGATATGGCCGAATGATGCCATACACATTAGGTTTGCTCGGTTTTCAGCTTTCTTATCTTCTGAACCCATCAAAACTGTGGTGCTGACATATATTGGCTACCTGGCTGTCAGAAAGATCTTGATTGACATGACACATAAATTTGCTGAAGCTGATGGAAAGACTGATTATGACTTCAAGCAGCAGTTTGGAAATCACAAGGTGATTGATGTCTTGGAAAAGACTATTAAACCAATATCGTTCTTATATGCACACCAACATGACAATGCAAGTTTGGGATATCTATCTGGCAGAAAAAGGGCACAGACCAATAACACTATGGCTTCTGGTATACTCAGGCCCCCTAAACTGTCTAAGAGTTCTGCTGGCTCTAGTTCCTCTAGTGCTACTAGTCGGGTCACTAACATTGGGGGGAATTCGAATACCAGACTCTAGTTTGGCCTTCAAAACTGATCATACAGGCTGCTGAAAAAGGTAGCATGTCTAATGCATATACTTCATAGGCCACAGTGCCTTTATACTCTTTTAAACTACTTTCTATGGGTTTTGCCCAACTGGAATTAATTTAGTAACTTTGGTTTCTATTTGTTGCAGAACAAAAGACACAGACGTATTATTACAAGACCAGATGGTACAAGAAAGTTGCAGGTTATTAAGGAAAAGCAAAAAAATAAATATGTTCACTTTTCATATTTTTCAAAAGTTTTGGACAAAATCAAGTTTAATGATATCTTTAGAACAGTCCTCATTAGGTATTTTGGGAATACTGGCCAAGATTTGTGGCAGTCTACTACTTTTGGATGGCGGTATTCATCTAACCTGAAGGACATTTTCTATGATCTTTGCTGAGTCAACCATTTGTACTTGCCCTTGTGGCATCCTTGGTTTAAAGAAATACATTGATCCCAGCATTGGCCACATCAGGACTATTGATTTGAAAATTGTGCACAATAATACTTTAAGAAAATGGTTTTCCCTTGGACTTAATCATATCCCAGATTTCCCTTTTACTTTAGAAAGATTCAAATCAGAAATGTTTGAAACTGTTGAGCAGTTTTTTGATGTGCATAAAAATACGCTCTTGGATATTGATGAAAACATGATTGATGAATGCAAGCATACTATTATGAAGGAAACTAAATGGCTTGCTAAAGCTTTCATTGCAGAAAATACAGGGTTTCAGAAAAAATTCCATATTTTGGATGAAAAGGTTATCAAGAACATTGATTGGTTGACTAATAATCTATACATTGCTGCAGTGGATAAGGCAGCCAATAACCCATGTTTTATCTGCCCCCTACACATTAGAGAGGCTGCTACTAACAGACTTAATAGCACTGATTTCTCCAGATGCTACATTGATCAGGAAATATTAGTTAATAATATCTTGGATGATATCAGGAATTTGCTTGGTGAAGGGCATTACTCAAGCACCAATTTACCCTACCTCTTGGGAATCTTCAAAGCGCATAAGTCTGATTATAGATGGATCACGAATGCCCACGATACCATTTTTTCTATTGTAGCTTCCATCCTTGCTGCTGGTCTCAACCTCATTACAGAATTATGGCCCTCTATTACTTGGGAAAAATGCAAGGCAGCAAACATGTTTACCACTAACATGATCAGGGCATCTTTTATGGTTAATTCCATATATGATGTGGTCTGTAATTTGCCATCCAAGATCTCAGATGTCTTTGTGGCCGATATTACTAAATGCTATGAAAACATTCCTTTAGATGGTAATGATGGCATTTGCCAGGTTTTAAATGAGGTTATCAAATTGGCTTGGAATTACAAAAGAAAGGAAAATGCTGGGACTGATATGTGGTATCACTTAAACAACAATGGAAGTGTTACTGTTGTATGGAAATCCGAATACACCGATGGTAACTCTTGGACAAGGTTAAGCAAGGAAACTTTCACTCAGCTAAACAATTGGCTGCTCAATAACTGTTTTTTGGCCATGTACAATGGTATTTGGAAGCAGACCAGAGGTATACCTATGGGATTCGCCTCAAGCCCCAGGTGGTGCAACTTATACTTGGCTTTGGTTTGAGTTCGAGGTTTATTATGAATTTGATTTCACAAGGCAAATTACATATGGCGGTGAGTTCAATAATACCTTTAGGTATATGGATGATATTACGGGATTGATAATCCACACATTAGGAAGTGTTTGGGTATTGCAGTTATACAGGATAATTTTATGCGGCTTTATAATCGATACTTTTTTTGGGGATTAAAGATGAGACTATATATGACACGAGGTTGTACCTCTATTGGTAGGAGGCGGATTTTCTCAATATGAGTATTGAAGTTTTTGCACCACATCTTGGGATTTATGCTATGTATGAATCGACGAAAAGATGCAAACTCCCCTTTGCAGTTTCAAAATTTATCCATGCTTGTAGCTGTCGACCCTATTTGATGGCCTGCAATGTTATTCTTTCCCAAATACAGCCATATATTTATGTGCATAACAACCCCATCAGAGCTGCAGGTGATTTACTAGGTCTTATGAACATTTTCATAAGCAATGGCTTTAACAAGAAGGATGTATGGCATAAGGTTATTAAATTTCTACAGGAGCAGACTTTTCCAGGTCTTAACTATGACATTGGCATCCTTATCTTTGAACTTAACAGACACAAGTAAGTTTCTATACCATTCATATTTTACCATTTATTGAGATCCTATGCAAGTTGTTTTAGTCATAAATTTACTGAATTTTAGTTGGCAGGAGGGTCCCTTTGCTAGCAAAGGGGTCCTCCAGCCCTTTTTGCTAGTACATTGGACCTTATCTGCCTTCCGGTTGGAGGCAGGGATATATATATATGAATTCCACTAGGCCACTCTACTTCCCTTATTGATTGAATCTTGGCCAAGTCATCTTAATCCAACAGATAGTAGAATGGTTACCATGTTGAAATTTATGTCGTTACTACAATCCTGGCCGTATACTGGCAATAGAGCTTTGGTTCAGGACAAGATACCAATTGTTCAAAACTAGTTCTGAAAATGTGGGGTGGAGTCTTTTACATACTGCATAGTTCCAATAGATTTGATAAAACTCTGATCAGAAGGTTATTCTAGAGCAAAAGAAGGGCATTACAATTTCTGGTTGATTTTTATCTCAATATTTACTTTTTGTGCTTAAGTTTCATAAGATATTTATTACCTTATGATGTATTACCATAGGCATCATACTAATATGATTTAGTAAATATGTTCTCTCTGAGAGAATTATTGATTGATTTCTATGTTTTGTAGGGATTGACATGCTCTAATGTTGGCCCTAGTTGACAATTTTTGAAAGTTCCATGAATTACTACAAAGGTAAATTGTGGCTGATATGGTACATCATCAAAGTATGAGACCACTAGTAGTGTAATTTGCTCTAGGCATTACTTATAGGGGTAGAATTAAACTATACAACCACTATGAAGTTTATAGGCTTTTCTATCTGGGGGCCTTGTCCACCGAATATACGTTCTACTAATATACGTTTCACATGTAATGAACATCACTGAAGTTTGAATAGATTATGATCATTGATTCATTGCATACGGATACACCTTCTAAATACTATATGGCAATGGTATTTTCCCTTTATTTTATTCTACATGATATGTAAATACTCCACTATTTGTGGTCATTTTAGGTTTAATAATTTGCAAACCCTAATGTGTTACTCTGCGAAGCCGGATACCCTAATCCCTTTGCCGGAAATGGACGAAGAAACTCCTCTGATTCACGACTTGACTCCAGGATAAAGTGCAAACACGACTGGATATTAGCTCAAGATACGTTACATGCGGGGATGGTGGCCTCAAATCGACCACGGATCTATCTGATTCACGGGGCAATGGTCACGTGATCAAGATTTATCTGTCTTGTAACCCAGATCTATTGTGTTCGTTAAGCATTAAACTAGCAGGTAATGTAAATTACTGTCTTGGTGGCTCTACTATAAATAAATGCACGCCATTATCATATTTTGCATTGCTTCTGAGAATGGCTGGGCATCATGAAGGCTCCCGGAACAAAGGAGTGACCGGAGGAAAGCTTATTGAGTTACTTTCGGAAGGGTGGCATTGAGCACCCGACCCCGACCTTCAAAGGCACAATTGCTTGAGTTGTGTAGGCTACACAAGATTGATCTTCTTGGCGGGAATGCGAGGGCACAATCACACAATTTATTCCCGGTTTGCGACCATGTGCAAATACTTCCAAGGCTAGAGAAATCCCTGCTGAGAACATTCAGTTTGTTCCTGATTCTGGAGATGAAGAGGACGGTTTCTCAGATGAGGATATTCAGCTCAATCAGGTTTAACATAGACTCTTATTCCTGCTATGTTTGGATTTATTTTACTAGTAAGTTCCCCTATATTAATATGTTCAAACCCCGAAACAGAATAACAAATAATGGCTTCTAATTTATATGCTGATGATCATTTAACCTTTACATTTAAGTTGTTCCTACCTTAAAATTTTCTCACGAATTCTATAAGGTGGTTGTCTAAATGCATGAATTATATTTGCTGTCCTTTTGGCTTAGTTGTTTAGGATTCCATGTTCTTGATACACTTTATTTCCTGAACCATTGTCTGAATAAGAACATTCCTTGTATAGTTCTTACATCTATATTATGATTCTTTCACCAGTTCTATTGTCTGTTTAAGGCTACATTCTCAATCTGCTTTCTATTGCATAAATCAGACTAAATTATAGTTTACTAATGGTGTATATTTCTTAGATAATTTGGAACTGTTTATACCTAACTTTGTTATTTCCCCTTTGTTGTTCTTTTTGTAGGTTAGTTGCAGATATAGGTCTTAATAGTTTTTAGTTTATTGATGAACTAGTAAGTTCTAATATAGCATTGTCTGACCCACATAACCTATCCTGCATTTAGGTTCTTTATCTTTCATGCATTCTTTATTTCTGCATTAAATTGTTTACTCAAATTGGTTGTCCAAGATCCCTGCTACTTTCACATTTGAATAAAGCACTTAATATATGGCTATTTTTAGAGGAATAATAACTCTGCTGTACATGATTATCTAAAGATATATTGATTTATGGCTCATTTGGGTAAAGGGCGAAAAGCCAAAGATGTTTTCTGCTTACCTGCTAGTCAATTTCAGTATTACCCATTAGGCTAATATCTGATTTGTTTGACTGCAGGTAACCAAACATCTTTTTCCCAATCTCGTATGGTTGTGGTGTTTTGAAGAACTTGTGTATTAAACTGATCTTCCACTGTATTTATTATTTGTACATGAATTGGTTTTTTTAGACTGCTCCAAAGGTATTTACCTATCATTATGTAAACTTTAGTGTTTATGAAATGGTAAATTTACTTCATCTTTTGTTCTTTCTATCATTATGTAAACTTTTGTGTTTATGAAAGGGTAAATTTACTTCATCTTTTGTTCTCTCTAAATTTTAAATATGAATCTCTAAGGCCTCCCCTTTGGGGTCAGATAAGTCCAGTAGTCTTCTTGGCTACTTGGATGATTAGTTAAGCCTTTGGTTTTTTCTAGTCTTGTCTATATATATATATATATATATATATATATATATATATATATATATATATATATATATCGAAGCCTTTGGCTCAGCTTAAGCTTACATCAGGATTGTCTTGGGTCTATCTAAAACCCGAGTTGTCTTAAAAATTTGTTTTGCACTTATGTTCCCCAAAAGCTCAGATCCTGGTCCTAGGCCAACTATGGTAAGACTTTTGATACGTTTACTTACTGGGGCGACATTTTTGAAATTTGAGCATACAGCTTGAAGTTAGGGCCTATGTTGAAGTCTTACTTCCTCAAATGTTTAACAAAGTATTCCTCTATTTTGCTATCATTCTATTTTTCCGATTTGGCATTTGTTTGGTTTTAACTTAATAAACTAGTGACATGTGGCACATGGCTATAATATGGACTTTTGGTTTTCACTGTTATTGCTGCAGTAAAAAATAAATGACAAGCCAGTTCCCATAATCTATGAATTCCGGTCTTATGTGGCTTATAATGGTTATACTAGTTTAAATTTTCCCTAAGGTTGTCCGGGAACCCACTGTGGTAATCTATTATGAATTACACCATTGTTTTTCCAATATTAAGCATTAGCATTATTACATCTGGAAAAATAGAGTGCTTTGAATCATAAACCTAGCTAAGGACTGAATTATATGGTCATACAACTATGGGAGACCTTATTATAGGCATATACAAGCCAATGATTTCGGACCAAAGTTTTGGTTTAACTACATTACTTACTGGAAGACAAGATATATTATGCATCCATGTGGATACAAGGTTGCTATGGAGGTTGGTAAATCAAGTTATCAAGCAGATCATTTTGAAATGGGCTGTGATCCCCTAAATAGAACACAATTTAATCCCCTGGGTTTCCACTGCCATTTGTTTGATGCTTATGCTTGCAAATACATTGTACTTATTATGACTAAGGTTTACCTTTTTCTCTTAGTATCTTCACCTAGGATGAAATTGTGGTGCAATTAGCAGGCCGGCTGGTGTCAAAACGGCTAGGAAACTTTCTGAGCATAATGCAATGGGGTTCTTACATGGCTTAACAAAGGCATTATTTTCTTTGTCCTCATATTGCATATTATTTCTGACTTCCACTACACACGTGGTGAACTTGTGATGGAACAGACTGGCTAAGCACGATCACACAACATAATGGAAAATTTGCTTCTCACTGAGCACATAATGGATGGTCTGCACCAAATGCCTTTTGAGGCTATCTGGAACCACAATCCCTGGGAGCCACATGGTTGGTTCTTGACTGATTAGACCATAATATTTATGGCGTGTGAAGCTACAACTGATGATGAACTATGTGGTATGTGAGCAAAACATTTTAACTTCGACAGTGGCACCCTAGGTAAGCTCAATTTAACCCCTAAGATTTCTTGTCTTTAGATATACATTATTGATTGGGTAAGTGGCAATTCTATATATCTGCTTCAAGGTCTCATCTTATTGACTCTATATTCAAACCGCATCCATAGTTTTGGTCAGTTTATTAATTGGTGGCAAGTGCTGGCATATCCCATGACAAATCAATGATGGAACGTATCAGCCAACATGTCTTCAAGATATAATGAACTACAAAATATTTTCCATGTTATGGGACCTTTTATTGATATGCACAGGAAACCTATCTGCATAATAAATATTATCTGGAAACCAAGCATGGGTTCAGATCTGAATGATTCGAATACACATTGGACGATTGGAGGCCTAGGTCCTACAAAGGTAGAAGAATTAAAATTTAGAAAGAATTACCGATGGAGCATGCTCTAATCCCCATGATGGTAAGGGCTAAATTAATATTTTAACATGTTCTAAAGAATATCTGACCTGGAATTTTCGGTTTCAATAACATGGCAATTATATAATATACAAAATTAAGTTAGCTTAAAATTAGGCAGCGTTGAGAAATGCGGAACCCTAAACGGCCATGCCCGATTCCGTCTACAAGCCGGGAAATGACGAATCCCTAACTGTTTCGGATGAGGACCAAAGGCTTCGTACAAACATGAGCTGGATTTTCACATTTTCGCAAAGAAATTTTTGAAGAAAGCTATTTCCAGGTAAACATATTGAATCTGCTCTTCTTGTAACTGTCACGATTTCTTCTTAAACAGCAGTTCCTTATCTAGTTAAAGCTATTGTTAAGATATTTAGTTTACCTTAATCCGTTATCTGGCCATATAAGGCACGAAAATTATCTGGTCTGATAAACTTGAGGCATGAGCAAAGCAGGGCGCCCAGAGGGCGCCACAAACAAAGGCCATACCAGGGCGAAATTAATTGAGGTGCTCAGAAGAAGAGGGATTGAACACACCAGTGTCCAACCCACCAAAGCCCAATTATTGGAGCTTTGTAGAATCAATGGAATAGATCCAGGCAAAGAAAAGAATGATGGCAGCATCAAGAAATTCATGGGAGGGCTACAAGGTTGTAGCAACATTAGCAAGGAAACCAGCTCCACCAATATAATGCATGTACCCCTATCAGATGATGATGGATCTGAGGATGACAGATTAGAGGAGGAAATACAACCAAATCAGGTTTGATTTATGCATTGTCACTATGGTTATTGTTTAAATGTTACATAGAAGTCTCTCTATAATACTCCATGTTGCTGGATCCAACTCTATTGCAGGCTTTCTGCGTTATTCTATTTGACTGAATCTACCTCAATACATGATATTAAGCTGCATGTCTCATTATTTCAGTCTCCCTGCTATACATTTCCTGTAAAATTTCTCTTTAATAATCGTATCTAGGCCTTATAAAATTTAAAGCATTCATCAAATGGAGTACTGCTGCTGGCTATCCGGGTGCTTGGGGTTGTCTAATGTATCTTTGATCTAGTGTTTGTGGATCTGCTGACTTGGATCTGATTTATACTTGGTGATCAAATTTAGTCTGATAATTTAAACTTGTCAATCCAATAAGCATCACCGATTGGCTAAGACTCTTGGCACCAACAGATTGTAGGCTTTTGTTTTTTAATTTATATTGCATGCAGGTTTTTCAATAGCCAATTATTCGCTGGGCACATATGCTCTTAGGGAAATGCAATTTTTACAGGCCTGTAGGCTGGGTCAGAGGGTTCTTATGTTTAAATTCATGTAATTAAAAGTCATGCCGATCTGAGCCTGCCTATTTGCTTCCACCTAAATATTTGAGCCTGCATATTTGCTTCTTTCTAATTATTTGACTTAATTTTATACCCTGTCTAGGTCAGCTGGTTCTGCATAAGCTTAAGCATATGGCTAGTCATCCTAAGTAAGACTTGATGTTTCCTGATTAGCTCATGTCAATTATTACTTTCTTATTGTGACTCTCAAATGTTACTTAGCTGTCATCACTCTTCTACTATGACGTCCTCTGTTATCTTTTCTCAGTAATCATTTCGCTATAATCATTTTTCCATTACTGCTTATCTCAGGTCTTTTCTGCAGCATGTTTCTCACATCTTCTGCATGTCATTATAATCTATGCAAACCGCTGTATATGCTAGTTCTTTATCATAAACTAATGATATGTACTGCTAGAGCTAGTTAACCATGGACACTTCTGGTTTACTGATGGTAATCTCGGCTGCAAGTTTGTACTGTTTGCATTACCTTTTAGGCAGAAGATGCTATCTAATGTAAAATACATGTTGATGGTTTTTATGCTCTTAAAAGTCTAAATACCTTTGATAATATTTTGGGTGAAGGGCTGAGAATGCCAAGAGGGTTTATTGCTTACCTGCTAGTCAATTTCAGAATTACCCAGTAGGCTAATCTCTGATCTGTTTGACTGCAGGTAACCAAACCTTCTTTTCCCATTTCTTTGGATGGTTGGTCTATTGCACAATGATGCAGTTCTGAAGATTTGCTTAATGATATTCCTTCTACAAATTAATTTGTTGTTCTTACTTCTAGTTGGACATGGTATGAATTTTCTGTACCTATGTAAAGTTGCTAAATTTTAGGCGTGCCAATGAAGTGAGTACACTTCAAACATTATTTGTTATACCCTTTTAAAACATATGAATGAGTTTGTTTTGCAATCAGTGGTCTTTATTAGCAACTTTACTTTTCATGATAAGTTAATATTATTAAATCTAAGAGTTATCTCTACTATAGGCTGCATTAACAGTTCTGATACACCTGTGCAGTTAGATTGGGCTTTTATCCCCTTGTTTAAAATTTGATGAAATCCCGTTAACCAGGGCCATTTTTAGGAAAATTAATCTTTGTTCTTTATTCTATGGAGGTTTCCAAGGTCCCCTTCTTGGTTTTTTGAAAATCAAAAGGACTGATAAGTCCATCAGTCTTGGGACTTATCCCAGGCTTTTTGGATAGCTAAGCTAAGCTTTGGTTTAGGTTCGGCTAGTCTATATATATATATATATATATATATATATATATATATATATATATATATATATATATATATATATATATATATATATATATATATATATATATACAAGTTTTTGTACTATGAGGGGTTGTACTGTAAGAGGTGTACTACGAGAGATTTTGCAAAGTCAACAGGTTGCAAAGACTTTATTAACCTGTTATTGTTTCTTTGAGTGAGAATTTATACCATGTGAAACCTAAATAACATAAACTCCAAATACTAAACCTGAGAGTAACCCTTAAAATCCCGAACCCTAAATCCTAAACCAATGCTAATAGTCAATAGTTACTCTGATCATAAATCTTAAAGCCTTTAACCGAAAACCCAAAGGGACATTACAAATCTTGGGAACTGTGGGTATGTACCTCTAGGGATACTTAGTTCCAATCAATCAACATATATTGAACACGTAGATGGTCAATTTCTTGGTCAACAACCATAGCCAACTTGGATCAAACTCCCAAGTCAATCTCGCTGAGGACAACTTTTTTTACGCAAGGATGTTTGTTGAATACCCTTATAAAAAGTAGGCTACTAAAATAGCATTCAGAAAGTGTGTACCCACAAAATGGAATAAAATAGAATGCATAGATAGTTTGAATTGTTAGAGCCAAAGATTGTTACCGAGAAAACTTTAACTTCATCCTTCTTCAAGCATCCCAATACTACACCACGACGGTAAAAATTGGGCAGGAAGTTAAAACCCAAGTACAAACTGATAATTGTGCATTGCTTTCAAAGATGCAATGTGCGACAAAAGGTCTATCATGGCAACTATTAGTGTTGTAAAGGATGGGAGAGCTTATCTATCCTTTAATCAAGAGTTTGTTAGGAAAATGTTGTCCTATTAAAAATGAAAACGTCCTATTAAATGGCCTGGAGTATACATATTTGGACAAATTTGTTACGACAATGTGTAATAATTCTAAAGCATCTAAAAAGTGTTGTCCTCTAACAAGCATATCTTTGTCTTGTAGATGATGTCTATAGTCTTTTTTTCCTCATTGTCATATGGTTTGTGATGTATGTTGTCTAGAAATGTTGCCATTTCTCGCTCTACAAACAACAAGGTTATAAACCCATGAAATAGAAGTAGAGTTTGTGGAACGTAATGTGGGAAAAGGGTACCTACAACATTGTTCTCAAAATCAATGTTTAAATGGATAACATTTCGGTGTTAATGTTTAATCTTAAGATCATATAGCAATTTTGACGCATTGGTGCCAGAACTTAGACAATAGATAAAGTTAGAATGAGGTGATAAAGTTAGAATGAGGTCAGAAATCCCCTTCTCCCTAAACATCACAGGTTTTCATAAAGCCCATGAAATGCATCAGCACTTACTTTCTTGTCCTCATTTAATGCGTGTAGTCGTTTAATTTATCCACAATGCCCACGATGCTGTAATTGCTTAGCAAACATGCCCCATGGAGTCCATTCTAATTCTTTGCTTATCATATAAGACACCAGCCGACCTGCATCTTACGTTTTTGTTTACACTATCCATCGACCACTGTTGAATAGACAGCATACCAAATTTGTGTATCCATGAAATATATCTGCAAAATACATCTACTTAGCTATCAAATTGAAAACAATGCCATCACGCAATTAATCAAACAGGTTACTTATATATAATCTGGGTAGTTTATACTTTCCAAGAGAATGCAGGGCTGATAAAATCAGAAACTGTCACAAATATAGAAGGTAGCAGAACTTACGAGGATTACTGGGGCCCAAAGAGATATTACAGCACCAATGTTTTTCTTTGCTGCCATCCAGTACATAAATTTTCAATATATTTTATTCCGAAAAGATGAAAAATAGTTGGTCAAGAAAATACCATTTGGGAATAGTTCATGCCATGTATATACAATATTAGTAGTTCTCATAATGTCTTTTGTAGGACCGACAAGTGGTTTGATCTGCAGTTATCATTGTCTGCTCAATGTTGGTCGGAGAAAATATGATGCTCATTTGAGAAAACAAAGGGATACCTGGATAAAATAGCTGAAAGCAAGCTTGTTTGCAAGCAGAAAAATCCAGAAAAAGGTGTATCTGTGTTGTTGGACTCAGCAATGAATTAGAAACCACGATGTCATGTTAAAAGAACCGTAATGAGAAAATAAAGTTACTTTAGGAGTGTGAACATATCTTCATGCATCCCACGCCCTACATACAGTCGAGGCTCCCTACAACCATCACAAATTGGAAGGCTGGCAGAATACCCACAATAGCCTTGAAACTGAGTAACATTGCAAGGGCTCATAAATTCTAAACTTTTGATGGTGTCTAAATTACAGGAGGCTACCATGAATAAATGTCAAAATACCTTAGGAACAGAAACTAAAGAAGACCAAGTCATATAATGAAGCACGATTAATCAGCGAGCTGTACTTCTAATGTGAGCCATGTGCCCACGTCCATAGGCTCGTCCAGAGACATGCAGTCTTGAATTCACAAAGGCCTGTCACCAAGCAGTTAATCTCATAAAGTGCATAAAGTTGAAGTGGTGAACAAAATGAAATGTTATTTTTGGCACTTACAGCTGCATGCTGATATCGAGGAGCAGGTGACATACCAGTTGCAGCTGCATCAGATATTTTTCAAATTTGTTCCACTTATTCGATGGGCCTTCCAGTCTAAGCATTTTCAAATACCTCTGTGTTTCTGCTTTCCGTTGTTACAACAGCCTTAGGTTGAATGTAGGTCATTCTTCTGAAGTTTGCCATTTGTCTACATTTTAAATGATCTCGTCGAATTAGAACTCAAGCGAGAGCCTCCAACCAAGCCCATTAACCCGGCTCCGGCGATCTTATGCAGCTGAAATTCGCTGTGGTTGCCACATGTCTTGCACTGCAATCCGGAAATGCTGGGCACTCGCATGGATACCATTACTCTGCATATTCATCTGCCTCCATCCCACAATCAACGGAGATCCGCAATAACAGAAAACATGCCGCATATACCTGTTAGTTCCACATCGTCTACTTTACAGGAATCAATCAATTATAATTTGGACAAACAAGATTCGAACATAAACACATCAATTCCAAACTCATACGGCCTAACAAGAGCTAAATACAAAAAAAAATCACGATTATCCACCATAGTGACATAAAATATTATCTTGGGAAGAGATTTGAAAGCATCCAACAAAAGCATATGAATTCATTTCGTTTCAAATGAACTAGCAATACAACAGAGGGGACAAAAACATCCATTTACTAGCATGGTATAATGAGATTTATGATGAAGCAATAAAACGAACACACCGGCCAAGAAAGAAATACAGGAATTGTTTGATAGAGTGGCGTGAGAAGATCTAAATGGAAATGCTTGCAGACAATCAATCGGCGAGAAATAATCCACTTAATGAAGAGATAAAAGCGTGGTTAATCCATGTGTGATTGCCACAAAGAGCTCTCGAATCGCAGATTAAGCCGATAACAAAGACAAAACTAAAGAATGGGCGTAAAACCGAGGAATCGGCGCTTCTGGAATGGGCAAAGCAGAAGAGCAAATCGGTTGCTTTGACCCAACTTGCATGCCTGAAGAAGTAATCCCATGCCCTTGAAATAACCAAGCGTATAATATGATCGAAACTTATTTTTATAGAACATTTCCTTCAGCTGCATCGTATTTATTGGAGCTTGTTCGATTATTTCATTGCCACGGCAAAAGATCTCCTGCAAGTAAACATATTAGTGGAATGTTTTAAGCCAAAACCACAAGCACAGTGCATAACGGAATCTCATATTATCTGGAAGCCGCCATAGCCAGAGTTATGCTGATTGCAACACAGTCAATATGAAAAGCAGAGTTCCAGAATATAGCTGCTAGTCTCAAATCGTGCTAAAATGCGATGGCAGCACCCGACCCAACACTGAGAACTAAAAAGTATGAGAGGGAGACTATGGATTAAGAACGAACAGAGAGAGATGAGATTATATTGGCAAGAAGAACCGATATGGAGATGCTTGACGACCGGATGGGAGGGAACAACGGAATCCAAGGCCAGAAATGAAGGTATTCTTCAAATCGAACAGAACCCAGAGCAAATCCAGAGCAGTTAGCTAAATCGACCTTGTTGCACCTGCAAACGAAGAACCTTCATTAGATAAAAAAAATAAATTACAGACCTAACACAATGAAGAACCCTCCTGAATGAAGAGCTCAAAAATCCGCTTCTTTTTTCTCTTCCTTACTCTTCTGAGAGGACCCGGCTATGGCGGACCTCCGAATTGTGGCTCGAAATAACACTAGCAAATAATCGCACAAGGAAAGAGAGGCAAGCCTAGTGTTCCGCGTTCTATTTTTCTCCTCACGCCAATTCACAATAATTCGCAATTAAATGCCTTGCCACACTGCCATCACCGCACCTCATAAAAATTGGCATCTTCGATCCCCCTTCCATTGCCGTAGCCCTTTTAGACTTTCTAGCCCCGACCCTTATTCCATAGGCAGACGTGGGCAACAATCTTGTCGACACTTAGACCACTCGAATTCCTCCTATTTAATTCTATACAAACCTATATCAAGTGGCTATATCTCACCATTTATGGACCTAAAATAGACCTTTAGATATGATAAATGCCCCTAATCTAAATTCACAAGGCTTTATCTCAGCCATCGATCTCACACACCTGCCAACCCAAGCAATGACACCTCAAACTCCACCCACAATTGAATGACCTTTTCATTAATGGCCAAGATCAAATCCCTAAATTGATAGTACGAGATCAAAAGCCCTAAATAAGGGCCTTTGTATGAACGGCCAAGATCAAACCCCTAAACCGAGGGCTTAGATCAAAAGCCCCAAATAAGGGGCCATTTATGGTGGCATTTAATATCATTGACTTTTTTACGGACGGCCTAGATCAAATCCCTAAATCCAACGGTCCATGTCAAAAGCCCCAAATAAAGCAAGGCACCTTCCTTGCACCTTCCTTAACCTTAAAATTAAGGGCCACAATTTCTCACGTGCCCGATCGACGGCCCAGGGATGGGGTGCATGGCCCATGCATGCCCCATGCATCCCCCCCATCAAATCCAAGGGCCATTTAAGTGCCACCTCAAAAATTAGACGGATAGGATTAATCTCTACCCACATTCAACCCCCCATAGGACCCATCAAATAATTGTATATATATACAAGTGAGTGTACTATAAGGGAGTACACAAATTCTGAGCCATCCAAACTTAAGATTCTCTAAAGAGATTCCCCTAGATTCTCAAAGATTCCTCGAGATTTCAAACGTTATCACAAGGATCCTCTAAATTCTCC
This sequence comes from Isoetes taiwanensis, assembly GCA_021234155.1. NCBI lineage: Eukaryota > Viridiplantae > Streptophyta > Lycopodiopsida > Isoetales > Isoetaceae > Isoetes > Isoetes taiwanensis. Next base: position 14,318,812 of record JAJEKV010000016.1, on the reverse strand, counting down.
AGAATTCTATGTAGATTCTCCTAGATTTTGTTAGATTCTATAGAGATACCCCTAGATTCTTGAAGAATCCATCAAGATTCCCCTATATTCTCAAAGATTTTATGAAGATGCGCTTAGATTCCGTTAGATTCTAAGCCATTCAATGAAGATTCTATAAAAATTCACTTAGATTCTTGAAGATGCAGGAAAAAGTATCCTAGATTCTCAAAGATTTAAGGAAGATTCCCTTAGATACTCTTAATCCCATAGACTACTTAAGATTCTTTTAAGATTCCCCTAGATTCTCAAAGATTATCCTAAATTTTCCAAGATTCTATATAGATTCTCTTAGATTTCCTTAGATTCTATCAAGATTCCCCCGCTAAACACACTTAGTAATGAAAGATTCCCTAAGATTCCACAAAGCTTCCCCTAGATTCTTAAGATTCTATAAAGATTCCTCTAAATTTTCGAACTTATCACAAGAAACCTCTAGATCTCCAAAATTCTATGTGGATTCTCCTAAATTTTGTTAGATTCTACGTAGATTCCCTTAGATTCTGCAGATTTTCAAGGATTCTCAAAGATTTTATGAAGATGCACTTTGATTCTACTAGATCCTCTATGATTCTCTTGAGATTCCCATAAATTTCCTAATTTTGTTGGGGTTCCCTAGCCTCCTAAAAGATCATCTCAAGATTCCTCTAGATTCCCCATGTTTCTATGTAGATTCTCCTAGATTCCCTTAGATTCTATGAAGATTCTTCTACATTCTCAAAGGTTTTATAAAGATTCCTATAGAATCTCAAAGATTCCCTTGTGATTCTCATAGATTCCCAAAGATTCTCTTCAGGTTCCTTTAAATTCTTTAAAATCCTATGGAGATTCCCCTAGATGCTTTTAAATTCCCATAGATTTTTGTAAAATTCTAAGTTTTTAAAAGAAACTTACTATTCGATCACATTAGCTCCAAGCTGCGGCGGAACGATGTCAAAGCACCACTCATTGGAAAGTTCTCGATGAGAGGAATTCAATGGTGTGGGTCCCACCTTCATCCCGACCCCCATCGCAAGTTATCGCCCTTTGCGGTGATTATATAAAAAAGAAGCTTCCTAGAAAGTCCACCTATTAATGTTGGTGCCACCTCATTACCTTTTTATTAAATAAGGGTGCCACCTCACCTCTTTTAATAAAGAGATTGTAATTTAATACAAAATTTAATGGTTAGGATTTCTCCTCCCCCGTTTGATCCAACGGTTAAGATTGATTTGCACAAAAAGCACATTCTAAGGGACCTTCCTTGCACCTTCCTTTTAAAAAAATCAAGGGCCAAGATTTCACACGTGTCCGTCGACCGGTTCCACGGATGGGGTGCATGCCCCATGCATGGCCCATGCATGCCCCCCATCAAATCCAAGGGCCATTTAAGCGCCACCTCAGAAAATGGACGGCCGGGATGAATCTCTACCCACACTCACCCCCCCATAGGACCCATCAAATAATTGTATATATAAGAGATATATATATATATATATATATATATATATATATATATATATATATATATATATATACAAGTGTTTGTACTATGTAGGGCCTGTACGGAGTTGATGTGTATATGTTTTGAGGATTGTAGACAGTAGATCACTATATTCCATAAGTTTTTGTGGAGAATATATTGTTGCTGATAGTGTTGGGTAAATAAAGGCATCTCTTAAGAATATCATCAGATCTTTAAAAAGGCTTCTAGGTTTCTCCATATGCTAGATTATTCTTCTGACCAATGGTCAGGATAGCAATGAAGCAAGGTTTAGTGATTATGTAATACACGATGGTCACATAAATGCTCTGTGGTTGACAAATACATATAAATTATACACAATGGTTAAATAAGGTATCCAAAATACACCAGAGACACACACAATGGTCGTAAAAGCCCCCCAGAAGTCAAACCTGGGCACATCCAAAATGCATCAAAAGAGATGATGTGCACAATGGACCATTGGAATAAGGGATCCACGTCGTGCCACCACTTGGGTAGGTCAACATCAACATTGTGTAGGTTTTCAACATTTTATTTAAGATTCCCTGTATTTCATGAAGATTGTAGTAAATTCCCCAAGGCTCTGTCACAAATGTGAACCATTTGATCTAGTGTTCATTGTAGTCATCTAAATAGTTATTTAATGTTGTGGAAGAAAGCTAGATAGAACCAATCATATGATATAAGCCAACTAATCCCTAGCACCATAAAGATATCACCTTCCAACTCCATGGTGATTTCATAAATTAAGTTTCCAATTTACCTCTTGAACCTTAGAACCAACAGATGCAAGTCGTAGGAATGAATATACATGCAAGAATTTGATATATTCCTACGATGTAAATTCGAGATGGCGGACAACATGGAGTGCTTTTAACTAGTTTAGGAGTAACATGGAGTGCTTTTAACTAGTTTAGGAGTGTTGACTGGCACTTTATGTGCTCGTTCGCACAATTAACCATCAACCTTCTCATATGATGCAAAGTCAAGATTGCGATCGTGTGCGAAGTGAGGTAAAAGGTGTGAAAGAGCCTTCGTATAAGAGATGCGCCTTATACCCTATGGAACTCGCCTACATTAACATTACTGTTAATTGAAGTGTTTAGCAAGTGACAACCCTCTGAAAACTCCAAATTTTTATCAGGGTTTTCACGTCGGAAACATCTAGCAAGAAACATCTAGCAAGAACGACTTTCATACATCGAATCCAAAGACACTTACTTAGTTCCCTTAGCTCACTTGAGATTTCACTTTAAAAATGGACCCCCTCATGGCGTGGGATCAAAGATATCAGAATATTAACAGTCCTTAATACTAAAAAGGAAACAATCCACAATCTTAAGCTCAATAATCAATATAAAATACAGAGATCACAGTAAGTACACAGTAATTACACCCCATTCCATTCGCATATACTTTGTGCACAAGTTCAAGAAGATACCATCAATTTTTTTTAATATTGAGGGCAAAGCCAAATATAGCCATTTTACTTGTGGGGCATCTCCAAAACAAAATAAGCAAGGAAATACGCCTTTGGTTCTAGTTGCATTGAATGGAAATAGTCTCACTTTGCTATTTTGATGAGAAAATATTTGTCCACTTTGATGATAAGTTTGCATCATGAGAGAATGATGATGCAAGCTCCTCAAGAGCTCAATAAAGCATGCTTATGCTGAAATTCACATGTTTTGCATCTATTATGCTTAAGCCTAAAATCTCTATTCTATTAGAAATGAAAATCATTCCTTTCACAACTGCAAAAGATAGTGTTATGAAGTCAAAACTTTTAAATCCATGCAACTAAAAGTAGTGCACAAAGCATGTTTGCATCGTCTTAGTTGACCACTAAATGAGTTGTTAACAAACATACAGGATGCATGTTAGAGAATGCAGTATACCAAGGTAAGACCTTAAATGTGCTAGTATTTTCTTGTTGAGAAATTCCAGCAATGCGAGAATCCCAGAATGATACATTTCCATCCAGTGATCCAGATGCAAAAATATCTGAAATAGCCATTCCCTTTCAAGCATCACATGGATATGAAGACGCATCTGACAAGAGATATAAAGGCATCTGACATGGATATGAAGACGATTCGATTGCAGTACTATTCTTATGCAAAGGCGTTGCAAAGACATACTAAAATCGTACTTTTGCACTAAAAGTAGTGGACATACCTTGTTATGATCGAACCTGTTGCTCTCAAACTTTGAGTTTTCTGTCAACATCTATCATTTAGGTATATATATCAATTGAATCCAAGTCGAGCATTTTTATTGAGCATCATTTCAGATGTTTAAATCTGCTCCTCTGAACAAAACAACAATTTACAGAATCAAAGTCATTAGAGTACAGCAAGGGTGCCCATTGACGTTTAGATTGATGTCTTGCTTTCAAAGGCCTAATAGATCCAGGAAAAACGAGATTATAGTCTCTAATAAAATTCATTTATACAGCCTTTTCGTGCAATATAGTGCATACAAACAGCCACCAGCTCACGTCATAAAAGGAACTTTCTGGAGACTCGGATATAGATAGAGCAAGAATGCAAATCCTGTCAGAGATTTATAAACCTCTAACAGTTGTGATACATTATCGTATTTAGTCAAATAATATGTCATAATGTAATGAAAAAGTTGCTTACTGTATCAAAATGCGCTAGATTTTCTGAAGGCTAGTAGGGGTCCACAAACCTCTGTGTAAAAATGCCGTTTGCATTGTCAAATGCAATTGCAAATGGATTCTCCAGAAGAAATGGAGACAGAAATCCTGTTTCAACTCCAAATCCAAGCTTGGATTCCAGGGTCATGCTCATAGACAGGTCCTGCAAATCATCCGAGCATAGGATCAGATCAATAAAATGGCATGAAATTGTTAGAACATTGACAGTTGTTGCTATACCTTCCATGTTATTTGCAAACCACATATTTACAGAAGTCCATGGCCATCCTCCAAGTAGTATATTTAAGTTCAATTTGCTCACGAAAGCCCAAAGTATCAGAATTTAAAAGAGTACTTTTGAACCTTCAACACCCCAAGCAAGACAAAACGTTATCACAAGATTATTCCACGATCCAGAAGTAAGATGTTGAATACATACCTATAAGAACATTTACGAGACACAGATTCACAAACAAAGAAAAAAAATAGAAAATATAAAATTTGACCTTATGCAATTCACATCCCCAATGAAACAAAAATTGGCAAAGAAAATCATAAAATACACAATGCTTCAATCGGGTGTATGAAGTTACATCAACCCACAACCTCTAGAGCTTTCATTCTTCTGAAGGTTCATGTAATACATTTGCTGCATTAACAATATTCACATCTTTTTTTCTCTTCTTTTCATTAAGAATGTCCATTACGTCTATCAAACAATAGCGTTTCAATTGATCCCTGCCTAAGCTCTAAAATATCTAGGGTGTTAAATACTACTGGCTCTGCACCTAGAAATAGAGCATGTATGTTATGTTGTGCATTATCTATTAGCCAAAAGGGCAGATCATGAACCCATGGCATCCCATGGATACAGTCTCATCAATCCCTGGATGATGCAAGTGAAATCAAACTTGCCAACAGACCATGTGCAAGCTGTTGGCTGCATGCCAAGGTAGAAAACTTCACATGGAAATGAAGGTCTAACCTAAAAATTCCTAAAATTCATGAATCATGGCGCTAACCTGATCCTTTGAAACCCTTAGCAGGACTCCAACTCCAAAAAATACGCTCCAAATATTTGCATATAGCTTTGCATCAGGAGAAACTATAGTCAAAAGCTTCAATAAAAGAAGAAACTAGGTTCTATAAAGCATGAGAGAGCAAGCTAATTCCTACAGTTCCTAAGTCTTGCACTATCTTGATCCTTTAAAATCCTTATCACATACCCAACTCCAAAAACTATGCAGCAATGCCTTATTTTGCAAAATGGAGTCTTGGCTACTTGTAAATTAAAGAACACATCATAGTACCACATGGATTTGAGAATTGAATATAAAATGATACGGGAATTAAGGCATGTGAGCATCTTTAGATTTAGAGCTGCTAGACAGATTGTAGCCAAAGAGGTTAGTTACCTGTAAAATAAAGAATTGGAACATGGATTTGAGAACAGAGTAAAAAAAGCTCTTGCAGATTCTGTCTTTTCACCTCTCAATGGGTTTCGAAACAATTTGGTTCTCGCTTCAAATTTGGCAACTTTAACTTTGGAGAAATTTGCCCTTCTAAATTATTTTGCTACTGAATGATGAAGCAAATTTAGATTTTAAAGCTTACCAATGCTTGCGAAATTTAGCCTTATAGACATTTGCAACACATATATCAGACGTTGAGGAAGCATTAGACTGAAATGCTTTGCCATGCACTTTCAGTTAGAATAATTAGCCAAAGATGCATGAAGAACATGATACAAAAACATCAAACTGAGGGAATGCACGGTGACTAAAGGGTAGAACCATCTACAGACTCTAGACAACCTTCAGTAGCTTCAAGCTGCAGCTCCATAAACGCAGTTTCTCTCCAGTTCACCGTCTATCAGAAGGCAAGAAGAAAATTAGAACAATGTTTAAAGGTCTGTGTACCGATTTCAATAGATCTCAAGTAGATCTCAAGTTTATCAAATATCATTTCTAGTGTAGATTCAAAAAACAAAAAAACTACAAACCGCCTAGAGCACAGAAGTTATATTTGCTCAACCCATGAGAAGCAAGACATACAAAGCGCAGAGACGTAGATGAGGCCCTTAGCAAATGGACCTGAGTTTTCTCTCTGATTGGTGGTTACATTCCAGCATCTATTGTTTAAGTTTACTAAGCATAAAGCTAACATGCATCAACATGGAAAAATTGGAAAGAAAACCAAATATTACCCCAGAGCTAAAAGAATTCTTAAAAAACCCGGTAGTGTGTTGGATTTGAATTGTAGACTCTGGCCAGACAAAAATTTAGAATCAAGTTACTTTAGCTTCGATCACTAGAAAAGAATTCGGTAAAAATCCTACACAAATCCACCGCCTCAAAAATCCCTCGAAGTTAGCGTTAGCTCCTCCACTCCTTAATGCAAAGGTTTTGCTTCTACTAAGAAATACTTTCTTTCCCTTAATCGGTTTGACTTGCCGGCAAAGATCCCACAAGCCGAGAGGGTAACGCCTAACAAAGAACATGATACAAACGATGAAAAAACCGACACTTACAGCCTGGATATTCACAATGGCCTCTCTCACATTCATTTTGCAAGGCGTTATCTATTTCGCAGCTCGCTATGCACAGTCAAGGTGGCCTTGGAGCAGAAGAATGCCAAAGCTGCAGATCCGGCAATAGATAAGCCGAAGAAGAATTCGATTGCAGAATGCTTTTGGCATGGCGGCTGGTTGTTGCGGGAGAGAGGAGTAATGCATGGCTGCAAAATTTTCACTAAGCCAATTCTGAACACCTAAAGGAAATATTAAATTATGACTGCCACCGGGTTGAGATGATAACCCCAATGGTTGTACACCTTCCTAGCACCTTCCAACCTATTCTTTGACGGCCAAGATTAAACTTTCTCTTTAATCCTACGATGCCGAGATGTGGAGCAGGCCCACACGCATGCCCATGCATGCCCCCATAGAGATCCGACGGGCACAATTACGCCACCTCTTTTCCCCAATGGTGAACGGCCGAGATCAATTTAAATATGTAAACGATCTATATCACAGGACACATCCAAATAATTTTATATATATTACGATATATATATATATATATATATATATATATATATATATATATATATATATATATATATATATATATATATATATATATATATATATATATATATATATATATATATATATATATATATATATATGTGGCATCTGGGTTGGCCTCTATTTGGTTTTGATTATGGGTGCTCAATGGACTTCCAACCTTCCTTCTATTGCTTATATTACTCTGATCTAGGGTCAGCAACTTTGGTCTAATATTTTTGGAAAACTCACTCATGGAAATGGTTTTACCATAAGTTCAATACCTTAATTTTGTTTGCCATTGTTATCTGGCTTTGAAGTATGGCACAAGATTATGTCTTCTCGGTTTTAAGCCTTTTTCTTAAACTGAAACTTATGCCTTTAATTTATTTCGGCACAAGTTAAAAGATAACTACTTAGCTCGTGGTTTTGCACAGCCAATTTAATATGCTACACGTGGTTAGGGATGATGGTATATGCAAGGTCATGGAGAATATTATTAACTTGGTATGGAAGTATAAAAAACAAATTCATATTGGGTATGAACTTTGGTACACCATATCTGGTAATCAGAATATTGATATGGACTGGAAGGAAAGGAAACCAGATGGTAATTCCTGGCTTAGAATGGACAGATGTCTATTTATTAATCTCAACAGGTGGCTTTTATGTAACTGTTATCTGTCAATGTACAATGGGATCTGGAAACAGGTCAAAGGAATCCCTATGGGATTTGCTTCCAGCCCTGGCTGGTGTAATCTTTATCTCGCCTGGTTCGAGTTTAAGTTTATTTTGGAGCTCATCAGCAAAGGCAAATTACAGGTTGCTGCCACCTTCAGGAATACCTTTAGGTATATTGATGATCTTGCTGCAATTAACAATCCCTATATTAGAATCTTTTTGGGTCTACAAAAGGATGATCCTAATGACCTTTTTATATACAATTTGAAGCATCTGGCTATCAAGGATGAAACCACGTATTGGGACAGTAAAACTGTTGGAAAAAAGATAGACTTTCTCAATATGACTATTGAGGTTTTGGCTCCTCATCATGGTACTTATGTTACTTACAGATATGACAAAAGAGCTAAACTGCCCTTCAAAGCCTCTAGATTTGTGCATGCAAGTAGCTGCCGTCCGTATTTGATGGCTTGCAATATAATTATATCACAAATCCAACCTTATCTATACGTGCATAGTAATCCAATTAAGGCAGCATTGGATCTGGTTCAGCTGATGGAAAATTTTGTTAGCAAGGGATTTCGGAAAAAAGATGTATGGCACAAGGTCAGCAGGGTTTTATGCACAGCCTTGGGCAACTACAAATAACACCCTTGGTATGTTTTAATTTTTCCTTAATGGATCATATATGGTGTATACGTGGAAATGTTTTTCTGATAATTTCACAAGGCAAACCCTAATGCGGAGCTACGGCATTTGGCGCAACCCTAAAAACTTTGAAGCATAGATCCGTCATTGCACGACCGTCGTCTTGACGGATCCCTAACAGCTTGGGACAGATCAGGGACTCTTCGGGTGGGTTTGTACTCTTATTTTCCATGATTAGGCATGATGGGCAATGCCAGATATTATCCTGTTATTATCCAGAAAAAGGTTTGCGTAAATCTTCTTATAACAAGATATCAAGGCCTTTAACTGGCAGGGTTTGTTCCCAAAGCAGGATTAATCTTAAAAATATGGGATTAGCAGCCATTATAAGGGCTTGTAACATGTTTTTTCTGCTTTGTTGGGATCATGAACAGAGCTGGGCGGCCTGAGGGCGCCCAAAACAAAGGCCAGACCAGGCATAAATTAATTGAAGTGCTCAGAAGGCATGGGATTGAGCATCCAAGTGTGCAACCAACAAAGGCTCAGCTATTGGAGCTCTGCAGAATTAATAACATTGATCCAGGGAGGGATAGGCAGGATAGCAATATCAAGAAGTTCATGCCTAGTTTACAGGGCTGTAGTAATGTTCACAAGGAAATTGATGCAACAAATAGGATTGATGTACCTGCCAGTGTGGAAGTGGTGCCACTTTCACCTTCTGAAGAGGACGAATCTGACAATGATAAAGCAGAGGAAGAGATCCAGCCAAATCAGGTTCATTATGTTAAACATTAATCTCCCAAATTCCCATAAAAGCCTGCATCATATTATTCATAGGCATATTTCATCTGAACCATGTGCTTTCCTGATTGACTTTTGTATGAATTTGTTGAGCAATGTTATTTGAATATGGTTGATTTCTAGTATTATGGCATGTGTCACTTTATTGGTGTTGTCTAATGCAGATCTGATCTAGTCTGATTTTCCCTCAGAATTTATTGGCCTATGATCTAAACCCGTACTGAATTATAATAACCTGGGTATTCTGAAAATCCAGGCTAAATCATCTGTTAGTACTGCAGTGAATCCATATATTAGCATAAACACGTGTGAGTCTCACTGACTAATGTGTGTTATGACAGATATCCTGAGCATAAGGCAAATTTAAACTCGTCTGAGCACGTAGCTTTAGCTGTCCCTGTTGCTTTATCCATGCTTAGCTAAGCTTTAATGATTGTTGGATCCATATTTTAGTATTGACCCTTATCAGATGGTTTAACATGGGATTTAAAATATTGATGCTTAGATCCTTTGGCTGGTCTATCCGGCTGACCCTGAGGCCTTAGACAATACCGCTTTAACTGGTCAATAACATGTTTATTGTATCTAGCATGTGATTTAGAATCCATACAGATTTAGTGGAAACTCCAAGCATGCTTGTAATCCATGCTAAAAGCGGATTTATTTAGCAATACTATTGTGGATCCATATCTCAGAACTGAACCTAAGTGGGCTGGCTTGCAGAATATCTTAGAATCAGAATAAAGCTGGATAGTAGAATCTATGGTAGATTAAGCAATAAATGGCCAATGCTTCACCTGGTTTTATCACTGGGTAGGATAACTATCATTGACTAAAATTGGGGTTGAAGGACAGAATAATATCAAATACCTTTAAGGGATTATACTTGCACCAAAGTCCGCTCATGTAGCATGCTATACAGTTTTATATGATAGCTCTGATTCTCCAAGCCTCCATGTATATCTGCATTTTACTAATTTTTGGATCATATGCTTCTAACTTAATTATTTGTCTGGTTTACTTTAGCAAGGTAGTGTGAGATGTATAGATGTCATGTATTAAGTTATAAGTCGCGTTAGTCCTTCCTATCAAGACAGATCTGATCTATTCTGGATAATACTTATGTTGTAAGCATATGATCTTAATCCCGTGCCTGTTTATGGTCTGGAAACCCGCTTTGAATCTACTATTAAATCCGGCATTTAATCCATATCTCAGCAATATGATAATTTAACTTGATCTGCAAATGAAGTACTGGACAGAATCTTTGATCCTGGAGCTACCTCAACATACTTATGCTGGCCCTGTTGCATTTAGTGGTACAACTTAGTTATATAACCTCATTTGCGTAATCCTAGGACCAGGTATCTTTTAGCAGTGTTTGCTGGATCACAGTAAGACTTGATAGATGACTTTAAAATAATTCTAGCATTAAATTGCTATGCACGTCTGGGACTATTATTTCACTTAGGCTAGTTACGTATTAGGCTAGCTTACTATTCTTATTATTATCAGTATTATTGTTATAATCCAGTGACAAAATAGTTCTAATTATTGGTACAAGCACAAATTGCTGCTGCTGAAGCATGATCTGCTTAATGATGAGCGTTTATTTGGTAAGAATGACTGGTAGCAGACATGCCTTTGATTCTGGTAAGAAACAGGGACATAAATTATTCTCAGACCTGTTGGGAACTAGCCACTTACTCTGAACTTACTCTGAACTTTGTCTTCTATTTTTGGTTCTTATGTATGGGTGAAGGGCTGAAAATGCCAAGGATGTTCATTGCTTACCTGCTAGTCAATTTCACAATTACCCAGTAGGCTAATTTGTGATCTGTTTGACTGCAGGTAACCGAACTTCCTTTTCATTCCCATGTTCTCATGGTTGATTGTGGATGTTTACGCGGTGACAGTATTATCTCTTGCAACTTTTGATACTGCTTTAAAATAACTTTGCATAGAATATTGCCATGGTATGGTATTTTTTATGAAAACTCTTGAAGCATACAAGTTGAAAGGTCTTTATATTTGTTACCAAACTGTTTCTTGCTGTTATTTACCTCTCAAAAAGCATAAACTTTGTTGCTGATTTACTGGTTTCAGTCCATGGTGAATAAAATTTGACAGTTCTTAAGTCTATTTGTTTTGCCCCATGTTTTTCACAATAACTTGCTTTAAAAGGCTTTTGTCATTGTTAACTTTATGTTTAACAGTTTTTGGATGGTTTTAAATATTTTTAACCCGTACCTTTTTTGTTAACTTTGGATGATAATGTATTTCTTATTTTTTGTTCTTAACCCTTACCTTTATTTTGGATGATGATGAATTTCTGATTCATTGCTTGTATTACATTTTATGATGCAATCACTATTTAATTCAAGATAAAAATGGTTTCCAAGGTTCCCCTTTTGGTTCTTTGGAGCAAAAGGGACTGATAAGTCCTATAGTTCTTGGTTTCTCAAGGCTATATGGATGGCAAGTCATTTCAAAAGGTTGTGGCTCTGGCTGGTCTATATATATATCAAAAGATTTTTATAAGTCGGACATGTCCATATTAAAAGGTACAGATGTCTCAGTCCTGTCCAAATTGCTTTTAGGCTTGGAAATTGACAGATCTCCCTGATCTGCTAGATTGTTGCAGCAGTCCACTGTCGGGTATGAAGTAGAGGTGATAGAAATAGATCCTGTGCGAAGCTTGCTCTCATTGGTTTCGCTTCGTGAAAACATTTTGGGTGGAAAGTAACAAGCCGTCATATTGCTGGCTGATGCACTAGACGAGGCTCTTCTTCTGTTGTAATTTGGAGGAGGAGCATCGTTATTCCCCTGTTGTTTGAGCACAAAATCATCTGGATTCATCATCATTTCTGTTATTGTTACCAAATGGCTATCTCCATATTTCTTTCGAACATCAAATTTTGGGTCCTTCCCCAAGTCAATAGCCATACAATTAGCCAGATATCTGTACTTGATATATGCAATATATGCCTTCACAAACTTTTGTAGCTGATTGGAAAGCAGATTTACCACAGCAAGAAAAGCCCTCACACAATCTAATTTAGGATAGACAATGTCTAGATTATTGAGTACGAACCAGATACCATGGTCAAGCCAAGTAATGTTCTCATTGCATGTGTTCTTAGGTTGCATATCGCAAGCGCACTTAAAATAAGGGCAGAATGATCTCCATATTTTCTTGAGGTTATACTCCTCCTGCAGACTGGGCAGTAAAGCCATATGGTTTTTTTGATTGATGTACATACCATAGGGACAAACACAGGCTTTTTCAAACGTGACCATATCAAATGGTAAATCATCCAACCGTGTTTTGTCTAAGCAGTACTCTCCTCGATCCATCTTTTTGTTAAATTCCTCCATTTTTTTATCATCCAGATCAGCAAGAAACTTCCATGCCGTAACCGACATGGGTGCAAGAACACCTAGGTTGCCACATTGCCACAAAACCTGGTCGTACTCCTGAGCTAAAGCCTCCACCATGCTATGTGACAGCATAGGGAAATTACTGGTATTATGTAAGTCCAGTCTATCTCTATATTCACGAGCACTGGCCTCTAGATCATTACCCATAACATCCTCCCCTGTGACTATTGGTTCAGAAGGTTCAGGGTTATTATCCAGCCCCATAGACATGCTGCTGAAAACGCTGTTACCAAAGGCTGTTCCACTTTCTTTCACAATATATTGTCTTCTATTTTATTTGTCTTCTATATATATATCAAAAGATTTGTTTGGTGTTGGGCCACGAAAGTGAACAGAGCTGAGCCAAGAAGGTGGACAACATGGAGTCGCAAGGCAAAAAACAACAGGGTGACGGAGAAAAACCACAAGCAAGAAAGACTAATGAATGATACATGAAGATATAGGGAGCTAGGCAAAAAACCATGATCTATGGTCCAAAGCAAAAAATTGGGTCTCAATCCCAAGTATTATGAACTGTTAAACTGTAGAAAGGGGCTTGGGAAACCCAAGGGAGAAAATGAGCTAATTAATAATGATATGGAGAGACATGAACTAGTAGCTTTAGTGGATTGTACCACTAAGGGGCTTAAATACTCTATAGATTTACAGGATAGAAATATTAAAATGAAAGAGAGAATATGAACATCACAGAGAAAGGAGGCGCCAAAGGCATGCAACGAGAAGTGAAAGAAAGATCGATGCAAAACGACAGATACAAAAGCATTGATGGTGAAAAACAGGTAAGCATTTGGTTTGCACCATGTAAATGAGCCAATAATACTAAGCGATTGGGTTCGAATATTAATGGAAGGAATAAATAATAGAAATGAAAATTAAAAGGAGGGACATAACAAATAGGGAAAATATAACATCTGGGTTTAACGGGCAAGAAAAGTGTTTTCGTAGCTGCATATAAGGTTGCATTAATGCAAAATGTAAATTGCTAAGGCAAATAGCAACAAATATGGAGTTAGCACATATATGACGGAGTAGTTAAGGGAGGCTTCCAGGGAGAAACCTAACCACATTGAAAGAAGTAAAAAAACATGGAGACGAATATAGCAGAAGGGCAAAACTTAGGGTTGCTGATGCCGCTCCAAAACTCCATCCGACCATGGTGCCGCTGGGCATCATTCACAGGACTGGGAGATAGCGCATGCAAAAAGGACACCGGTAAGCAAACAGACCAATACTTTCTCATGATGGCGAACCAGCTGGTCGCACAAAAGTGGGCAGGATCTTGGAACACAAGGCGACAAACAGGTAAAATGCTAAATGCAGACTTCGGGACAGCCATTTTTAGCTAGCTCTAGATATGTAGAGGTAAAGAAAGTGCTGATAAATGTAGTTAAAAAGACTGCAAATAGTAATCCTTGAAACTGTGTGGGCCGCGAATTACACAAGTCTGAGGGAGAGCCGGAGATAAGGGCGCCTGGGATGACACGACCAGAGGGTTCGGGCAACCGGACCATGACAAGATCACAGATGGTAAAGCTGATCAAAGATGCAGGCATTAATCTGATTGTTCTGTGCAAGGCCAATGGCGAATCAACAACACAACCAACCAAAGGTTTTCTGCAAGAAATAGTAAGCAAATACAATCTAGTTGCTCCTGCTACACCAGCAACCAGTGGAATTCAGAAGTATATAGGCAACAAAAACGTGGAGCTCAACATGAACCAGAACATTACAAGCATTGCAGAAGGCTCTGAACCAGAGGATGGGAATGAAAACATTGATGAAGAAGTCGAGGGAGAGCTTTGGACATAGCATTAAATCAGGTTTTCTAAACTCATGCATAGTATATCTGATACCAAAGGCATTTATTAGTGGTCATTACAACTATCTAGCCATCTTGATTCTAAAGGCAGTAATTAGTAGTATGATTCTAAAGGCTAGTTGATACCAAAGGCATTAAATATTAGTCTGATTCTAAAGGCCATCTGACACTAATGGTGGCAATTAAGTATCTGATACTAAAGACATTAATTAATAATGTTTGATTTCCTGGAATTGGACATCATAAATATGATGTTATAGGCAGTTATGAGGAAAGAGGAGTTACTGAAAGATTAGTGACGGATTGTTAATGTTTTGATTTCTTAAACTGGAACATTATGAATCTGATGTTACAGGCAGTATAAGGAGGTCACTAAAGCTAGTGACTGACAGGTTTTTGAGTTATTATAATTTGATCTAAACTGATATTTAGGTTATAAATGTTATGGTGAAGGGCGAAGAGCCATATAGAACAATAGCTTACCTGACGGCCCTAACTCAGTTACCATTATCATGCTAACTTGGGTTTTGTTTGGCTGCAGGTAACCTGTTCTATATCTCCATAAACTCGTGTTTTTTGGATTGATGTGGATGTGATGCAAAAAGGGAAAGCTGCTAGCAGATCTCTAGTTTTCGTACACTATGAATACAAGACTTTGCATATTTCTGTTTTCAAGTTTCTATTTGCTGGAAAGGCAATTTGGTAAGCGGATTTTATATTCAGTCATGCTATTGTTCAAAAGGATAAATGCCACATGAAAAGGACATACTGGCAACTGGAAAAGCATGATAATGTTGGAGAAAAGCTGTAAGTAAACTCTAACACATGAATGGAAGACTTATCAAAAATGTTTTTAAGAGTAATGCATGGCAGGATAAACAAGGATAAGGCAAGTAATAGGATTAATACATTACGAAAAAATAAGGGATGAATCTATTCTCATTAACACATAAAGATGTAGAGTATGAAATGCTGAAGGTATGCAGTACTATAACTGGTTTATATAGTTAAGACAATGAAAGTAGTAGTGGATAAAATAAGAAGGTTAAATTAAGCCTAGAAATGAAACCTACTCTAAAATAGGGAAGCGAGAAATGGGTTTATTTAGGACTAAAACCCTTGATAGATCACATTAAATGGAATATCAAGAGAGGCAATAAAGCATTAGCACGGATAAAAATGTTAAAATAAATAATGATTAGATGGCGAGAATTAAATCACGGATGGAAAATGAAGGAAATAGATAATCTTTGTATAAAAGGCATGACTAAGGAGAATGGGGAAACAGATTAATAAAGAAGGAATAATCAAAAATATAGGGACTAAAAATAAACGAGGAAGGAAATTAAGCAAAATAGGTAAAATAATGAAGAAAGCAAGGCTGGACATAGGTGAAACTTATATTGGACAGAAAGAGGACTGAAAATCAGCGATAGCAACATGAAGGAGTAAGAAACTAAAACGAGTTATCAATGATTGTAAAGAATTGGCAGTAGGATATAACAAGGAAATTAAGCATTTCGCATATATTTGGAACAATGAAGGGTCTCCAAGGCTTCACCGGCTTAATTTTGGTGGGTGATAAGTCTCGATTGGTTGAAAGATTGATTGGGATTGCTTGGCTTGGTCCAGGGGAACAAGACAGGAAAGGATACATATTCTTAGATTTCAGAACTGTGGTTAAACCACAGTAAGCCTTGGAGACCCAAAACATATAATAACTAGATTTCCTAAGCATACAATAACTAGACTTCCTAACTAGTCTATTGACCAGGACTTACAATAGTTTTAGATGATTATGGCTTTAGACTGTAGTAACATTTGAAATGAAACTGCAGCAGGGCTTATTGCAAAAGGTCTGCAAAGGTAAATTGATGCCAAACAACACGATTGAAGAACTAACTGGTTAAATTTTATAGGAAGGGGCACCATCAGAGGAAGATATGGAACCCGTAGGGGGTAATCCTGTGGACACAGAAGAAGTACAAATACTGGAAGATGGGGAACATACGGGACAAAACACAGCTGACACAAAAATCAAATTCAGCAACGGAACATCTTGGTATCCTGATTTAATAAAAATGGGATATGGAGCAACAAGAATTATACCACCCAACAATGCTGTCCAGGTTATGCTTGGATGCATGGTGAAACCAGAACTGCACAAATATCTTATCAAGAGGGAAACATTTATGGAAGATGATGACACTTCAGTCATTACCTTCTTGGGATTCAACAACATGTGCAGATTGGTTTCTAAGCTGAACAAGAATGATGTGGACCAGGTTACAGGCATGAAAATAATAGATGAGGTATACGAGCAGTTACCTATGGCACACTTTGAAGCGGAAAATAGGGAAATAAAGGACGTTCTTAGATTCATCAAAGGGGTTACAGTGATACAAAAAGCAAATAATGTGAGGATTGCATATCCACCAAAGAATAGGGCCAGAAAAAAGAAAGAACCAGCAAAGGAGGTAATAAAACCAGTGGAACTATCCAACTGTCTATTTGACATTGAAATGCTCCCAGAGGAAGAGCAAACAGAATTACTTGGCAATGACCCAATAAATGAGGATGGTGTTGAAGCATTGGATATCGAAGAAGAACTGGAAAATTATGACATCAAAAGGCTAACAATATACAACTGTTACCACTATCCAATTATTTCAAGCAGGCTGGCAGAACTACAAGGGGTTCAATGCAAGCAAGGATTCTGGGAAACACAGAATTTAGGAATATTGGCACCTATTAGTGAGGAAACATTAAGATCCTTTTGCAACATCACTGATGCAGAAGTGGAACAAGCGCATAAGGATGCCCTGAACTTCAATAAAAGGATCAACATGATGGTCATGGATAAACCTCCTTTCAAGAACACACAGTTTTTTGGCAAAAAATGTGATAAAAACTCAGGAGTGTATGTCGGCCAGAAAGGGCATATGGCGAAAACGGAAGAGAGCAGGGATGATCTCTACGTTAGAAAAATGTGGAGGACATTTTGCCCATACCTAAAATGCTGCTGTGACAGATTCAAACAGGGAGGAAATGCTTGCAGAGATCATATAACATGGTATGACCACGCGGTATGGTATATCATTAATAGCCTGGACAAACTTTGGCCGGAAAAAACATGTCGGTACAGGTTCTTACAATTTCATGCACTCATGAACACTAAACCGATGAGGGCAGGCGCAATAGCGTTCATAGCTTACCTCAAAGTAAGGGAAATCATGATCAAGATGACGGATTTATATGCTGAGGACAACTCAATGGATCTGGCAAAGGAATGTGGGGGATCTAAAATAGCAATCATACTTGAAAGAACAATCAGACCTGCTGATTTCCTCGAGAAAGCATTGGAAATGGAGGGACAAGACACACGAGTTACAAATTTCAGAAAAAGAAAGAACAAAAAAGAAGAGGAAAATGAAATACAGATCGTGATGCCACCCAAATACAAAAAGAAACCAAGGAAAGCACTTGAGGTGACTGGAAACAGTGGTATTGAATCAGCAAATACTACCAATGAGAAAAGCACGCATGTGGACAAGTCTGTGAACAAGCCAACCAAAGAAGAACAAGGAATGAGGACAGGAATACTGCCGACCAAGCTTACCTTTTAGAGCAAAAGTAAGTTAATTCTTCTTTTTTTCGAAATATTTAATTCTGGTGAATGACATGAAAATGTTTATGTCTTGTTAATGCATTGAAAAGATTTAAAAATAGAGTAGAACATCAAAGGGATTACATGTACTAACCAAAAAGAAAATAAGTGAGCAAGACTCACTATAAGAATAAGTCACCCGAAAGGGAGACTAAAAGAAAAGCATCTGGCTTATCTATGAGCAAAAGGCAGCAGAAATACTGTCTTGGACAAAGGGAAGGCCAGCATCACACTACGCTATTAGGTAAGTGGAGTAGATAATTGTCGTATGCCTAATTAATAGTGTTGTTTATGTGATTATACAGACCAAAAGCAGAACATTGGTTAAGATGGCAAATGGCAGACACAAGTTATTAACGGTTAGAATCAAGCAAGACAAAAAATATGTACATTTCAACTTCTTTTCCAAAGCAGTTGAAAAAGTCAAGTTTGCCAGTGTAATTAATGAAAGTATGAGCCAACATTTTGGTAAACTAGGGGAGAATATTTGTGAAAATACCACTTATGGATGGAGGTTTATGGGAAGCTTGAAAAACCTACTATACAAGCCAAGGAAGGTGTTCGCAGAGGAAAAAGAAATGGCATGCCCATGCAACAACCTGACCCTAAAAAAATATGTCTGCCAAGAGATAGGACACATCAGAACCATGGATTTAGGGATAGTGCACAGCAGGGCACTTAGAAATTGGTTGAGAGCTGGCCTAAACTATATACCCGACAGGCCATTCACTCTTTTGCAATTTAAGAAAGAAATACAGGAGTCGGTTGACCAATTTTTCCAAGCGCACAGGTTTAGTTTGATCAGTGAATCAAAACAAAAAATAGCTCAGTGCAGAAGTGATATAATCAAAAAAGCATACAGACTAGCCAAGGATTTTATCAGGGGCAACCAGAAAGAGAAAAAGTTTCATATCAATGATACCAAGGTCATTAAAAACATGGAATGGTTAAGCAATAACCTCTATATTGCAGGAATAGACAAAGCTGGAAATAATCCGGCATTTATATGCCCAAAGCATATACGAGAAGAGGCCAGAAATAGACTAGATAGCAATGACTTCTGCAAAATGGAGAGTACGCCAAAGGAAATTCAAGAAACCTGCAGCAGACAGATACAGGAGTTCATGGGAAAGTGGGAACTTAACACGAGCAACCTACCATACATTTTAGGCATATTCAAGGCCCACAAAAGGAGTTATCGTTGGATAACTAACGCACATGCTTCCGTATTTTCCCAGCTAGCAAGTCTGGTGGCCAAAATTCTGAACTCCTTTTTAGAGGTATGGCCTGATATGTGTCAAGCAAAACTGGCAGCAGTCAACATGTTCAGAAAAAAGAAGATTAAAGGGTCATGGTTAATTAATTCCGTGTATGATGTGACCTGCAATCTTCCAGATGAAATCTCTGATGTTTTTGTCGCAGACATAGCTAAATGCTATGAAAATATTCCATTGGACGGAAATGAAGGCATATGCCAAATAATGAACAACATTGCAGCACAGGTATGGAAGCATCAAACAAAGCAGAAGAAAGGAAGTAACATTTGGTATAAGGTCAATAAAAACGGGGAAGTACAAGTGATATGGAGGAGCAAGTCACCAACAAGTGATTGCTGGGAATGTATTGATGAAGTGGCATTCAACAACATGAATAACTGGCTTCTGAGAAATTGTTGTTTACAAATGGCAGGAAAAGTTTGGAAGCAGATTAAAGGAATCCCAATGGGATTCGCCTGCAGTCCAGCTTGGTGCAACTTGTACCTGGCATGGTTCGAGATGCAGTTTATCATGAAGTTAATAAGGCAAGACAGATATGAGGAAGCAGCTTCATTTTCCAACACATTTAGGTACATTGACGACCTCTTAGGGTTAAATAGCTTCCAGATAAGGAAATACCTTGGATTAGCAGGTAATGAAAAACCTGACCATACAATCTACAATATGGAATTCTTGGAAATAAAGGATGAAACGGTTTACTGGGAGGAGTACATGAGAGACAAGTTCAAGGGAAGAAGAGTAAACTTTCTAAATTTGTCTATTGAGGTATTGAATCCATTTCATGGATTATACGAGACATATCATTATGACAAGAGGGACATGCTGCCCCTTCAAATAACAAAGTACGTACAAGCTGAGGCGTGCAGACCATACCACTGGGCAGTAAATGTAATCATATCACAAATCATGCCCATTCTATATGTGAATAGTAATCCAATAAATGCAGCCAGAGACCTGCAGATTCTTATCCAGAAATTTGTAACCAATGGGTTCAAGGAGACTGATGTACAACAACGGGTCTTCAGGACCTTGAAGGAGGAAAGCTTCCCAGGACTAAAGTACGACATCATGACGGTGAACAGGGCACTTAAGGAACTCAGGTATTTCTGTAGAATGTACATTACGCATTTATTAAGTTTTAGTGGGCAGGGAGGGTCCTTATGTAGAGTAGGGACCCTCCCATCCCATACTCTACACTAGGAACTTAACCCTGCCTTCCGGTAGGAGGTAGGATTTAGTTTATATATATATAAATATATATATATATATATATATCAAAAGATTTGTTTGGTGTTGGGCCACGAAAGTGAACAGAGCTGAGCCAAGAAGGTGGACAACATGGAGTCGCAAGGCAAAAAACAACAGGGTGACGGAGAAAAACCACAAGCAAGAAAGACTAATGAATGATACATGAAGATATAGGGAGCTAGGCAAAAAACCATGATCTATGGTCCAAAGCAAAAAATTGGGTCTCAATCCCAAGTATTATGAACTGTTAAACTGTAGAAAGGGGCTTGGGAAACCCAAGGGAGAAAATGAGCTAATTAATAATGATATGGAGAGACATGAACTAGTAGCTTTAGTGGATTGTACCACTAAGGGGCTTAAATACTCTATAGATTTACAGGATAGAAATATTAAAATGAAAGAGAGAATATGAACATCACAGAGAAAGGAGGCGCCAAAGGCATGCAACGAGAAGTGAAAGAAAGATCGATGCAAAACGACAGATACAAAAGCATTGACGGTGAAAAACAGGTAAGCATTTGGTTTGCACCATGTAAATGAGACAATAATACTAAGCGATTGGGTTCGAATATTAATGGAAGGAATAAATAATAGAAATGAAAATTAAAAGGAGGGACATAACAAATAGGGAAAATATAACATCTGGGTTTAACGGGCAAGAAAAGTGTTTTCGTAGCTGCATATAAGGTTGCATTAATGCAAAATGTAAATTGCTAAGGCAAATAGCAACAAATATGGAGTTAGCACATATATGACGGAGTAGTTAAGGGAGGCTTCCAGGGAGAAACCTAACCACATTGAAAGAAGTAAAAAAAAAACATGGAGGCGAATATAGCGGAAGGGCAAAACTTAGGGTTCTTTGATGCGGCTCCAAAACTCCATCCGACCATGGTGTCATTTGGGCATCATTCACGGGACTGGGAGATAGCGCATGCAAAAGGACACCGGTAAGCAAAGCAGGACCAATACTTTCTCATGATGGCGAACCGGCCGGTCGCACAAAAAGTGGGGCGGGATCTTGGAACACAAGGCGACAAGCGAGGGTAAAATGCTAAATGCGGACTTGGGACAGCCATTTTTAGCTAGCTCTAGATATGTAGAGGTAAAAGAAAGTCTTGATAAATGTAGTTAAAAAGACCGCAAATAGTAATCCTTGAAACCGTGTGGGGCCATGAATTACACAAGTCCGAGGGAGAGCCAGGAGATAAGGGCGCACTGGGATGACACGACCCGGAGGGTTGAACAACAGGACCATGACAAGATCCGAGATGGTAAAAGCTGATCAAAGATGCAGGCATTAATCTGATTGTTCTGTGCAAGGCCAATGGCGAATCAACAACACAACCAACCAAAGGTTTTCTGCAAGAAATAGTAAGCAAATACAATCTAGTTGCTCCTGCTACACCAGCAACCAGTGGAATTCAGAAGTATATAGGCAACAAAAACGTGGAGCTCAACATGAACCAGAACATTACAAGCATTGCAGAAGGCTCTGAACCAGAGGATGGGAATGAAAACATTGATGAAGAAGTCGAGGAGAGCCTGGACATAGCATTAAATCAGGTTTTCTAAACTCATGCATAGTATATCTGATACCAAAGGCATTTATTAGTGGTCATTACAACTATCTAGCCATCTTGATTCTAAAGGCAGTAATTAGTAGTATGATTCTAAAGGCTAGTTGATACCAAAGGCATTAAATATTAGTCTGATTCTAAAGGCCATCTGACACTAATGGTGGCAATTAAGTATCTGATACTAAAGACATTAATTAATAATGTTTGATTTCCTGGAATTGGACATCATAAATATGATGTTATAGGCAGTTATGAGGAAAGAGGAGTTACTGAAAGATTAGTGACGGATTGTTAATGTTTTGATTTCTTAAACTGGAACATTATGAATCTGATGTTACAGGCAGTATAAGGAGGTCACTAAAGCTAGTGACTGACAGGTTTTTGAGTTATTATAATTTGATCTAAACTGATATTTAGGTTATAAATGTTATGGTGAAGGGCGAAGAGCCATATAGAACAATAGCTTACGGACGGCCCCTAACTTCGAGTTACCATTATCATGCTAACTTGGGTTTTGTTTGGCTGCAGGTAACCTGTTCTATATCTCCATAAACTCGTGTTTTTTGGATTGATGTGGATGTGATGCAAAAAGGGAAAGCTGCTAGCAGATCTCTAGTTTTCGTACACTATGAATACAAGACTTTGCATATTTCTGTTTTCAAGTTTCTATTTGCTGGAAAGGCAATTTGGTAAGCGGATTTTATATTCAGTCATGCTATTGTTCAAAAGGATAAATGCCACATGAAAAGGACATACTGGCAACTGGAAAAGCATGATAATGTTGGAGAAAAGCTGTAAGTAAACTCTAACACATGAATGGAAGACTTATCAAAAATGTTTTTAAGAGTAATGCATGGCAGGATAAACAAGGATAAGGCAAGTAATAGGATTAATACATTACGAAAAAATAAGGGATGAATCTATTCTCATTAACACATAAAGATGTAGAGTATGAAATGCTGAAGGTATGCAGTACTATAACTGGTTTATATAGTTAAGACAATGAAAGTAGTAGTGGATAAAATAAGAAGGTTAAATTAAGCCTAGAAATGGAAACCTACTCTAAAATAGGGAAAGCAGAAATGGGTTTATTTAGGACTAAAACCACAGTAGATCACATTAAATGGAATATGCAGAGGCAATAAAGCATTAGCCTGGATAAAAATGTTAAAATAAATAATGATTAGATGAGCAGAATTAAATCTGGATGGAAAATGAAGGAAATAGATAATGCTGTATAAAAGGCATGACTAAGGAGAATGGGGAAACAGTTAATAAAGAAGGAATAATCAAAAATATAGGGACTAAAAATAAACAGAAGGAAATTAAGCAAAATAGGTAAAATAATGAAGAAAGCAAGGCTGGACATAGGTGAAACTTATATTGGACAGAAAGAGGACTGAAAATCAGCGATAGCAACATGAAGGAGTAAGAAACTAAAACGAGTTATCAATGATTGTAAAGAATTGGCAGTAGGATATAACAAGGAAATTAAGCATTTCGCATATATTTGGAACAATGAAGGGTCTCCAAGGCTTCACCAGCTTCGGCTGGTGGCTGATAAGTCTCGATTGGTTGAAAGATTGATTGGGATTGCTTGGCTTGGTCCAGGGGAACAAGACAGGAAAGGATATATATATATATATATATATATCCTTATATATATACAATTATATTGAGTGCCACAAATGTTGTCAATACCCCAAATGATGTAGAGATTGATGCCACAAAATGTTGGTAGAGATTGATCTTGGCCGTCCATCTCTGAGATGGACGGTGCAGACGGTGCCACCTCGTAACTCCCCAAGCATCCCTCCTGTTGGTGTACCAAAATATTGAGTGCAGATTGATCTCGGCCGTCCATCTACGAGATGAGCGGCCCACAACAAAAGCCCCAATTGATTTTTTTGTGGCTTGCCCTAATCAACAAGAAAACTCCGTGGCGTACTTTCTGCGGTGTTGGGTAGTCTTTGCCATCTCATTTTAGTAACGATTTGAGACTACTAGCACTCTATATTCGGTTTTGAATATCGAAGTTGGGATGTTGAATGACCCTCGGGAATTTGTAGCATCTCTAGCTCGAATTTTTCTATACTACATGTGATTTAGCTTTCCGGCTTAATTCTTCTCGGTGATTCTCATTTTTTGCCATCTCGTTCTCTTTTGATTGAATTGTGTTTAAGCTTGCGGATTTGAGTTGGGTATCTCTAATTTGGGTTCACAAAATTGTTTTTTCCTTTCTTTTGCTTTACGGTAGCCCAATTACTTAGAGAATTACGGGCTTTTGTCTGCGGCGTGGATTTTTTGTATGAAAGCAAGAATCTTTGTAGAATATGGGCTTTATTAGGTTTTTATAAAATACTTTTCAACAATGCCATTCTTTATTACTTTGTTTTGGCTTTGGCGGATTATGAAACGAGTAAAACTCGATGTTTACCGCTTTTCGAGGACCAATTCTTAGTCGTCAGCCCTATTCGGGCCTTATGCTATGGAGTTGACGAAACTCACATTACAAAAGCTGTTTAGGTAACGAGCATGTAACATGGCAACGGAGTAGCTTTTACGAATGTGAGAATTATTTCTTGGCTAAAGAAAGTAGCTTGAGAAATGGGAAACCCCCTTCGATTGCTTTTTTACGCCATGTATTGTATGGAGTAACCACGGGGCACAAAGGGCTCCTGCAGTTCTTGTAAAAGGAAGTTTTTTTCCCCTTCTTAACACATGAAGTGCATTTGGATCTTTCCTTCTATTGATTTGGCAACACACGCACATAGGAAAATTTCGGTTTGATCGATGCAAGATTGTTCTTGAATCTATGGAGCGGTTTTGTATTTGGCTAGGGATTTAAAGGAGCACTGGGGAGATTGTTGATCTTACCCTGCGGACTACTAAGAATCCGGGGGCTTTCTTTGTCGAGTTCAAGATTTATGGTTTTATTTGCTAGGTCATGATAATGTCTTATGCCTTCTATTTTTTGCAGGATTTACCATTGACTTTGATCTCAGCATCGTGTTTGTTGGAAGCAAGGGCTATGGCCACTTTTTGGTGTATGTTTACATGGTCTTCCGAAGCTATGAGCGGCAATTTGCCGTTCCTCTCCATTTTGCAGTTGTTCACAAGAAGAAGTGCAAGTCGAACATGCGGGGATATCTTCAAAGCCGTGCACGAAGTTTTATAAGGTATGCCACGAATTTAAGATTTTTTGATTTGGCCATTAAGTGCAAGGGTTTTCAATTGTATATGCATGACATATTCCAACCAAGATGCTTACAAAGCAAAGCACACAAGGCGACTTGTTGGCCATGTAGGCGAGGCAAAGGAGAGGTAAGACACTCCGTCATGCATTTTTGTCTTGTGAATCGGCCGCTTATTGATTCAAAAGAAAATTCAGAACCGATTGCCAACCTTTAATTTGCATCGGATAAATCGTCGGGTTACATTTAGGTGCCATGGCCGATCTTTCTACCAGGTATGAAGCTGAAACCATATCCTTTAACTTGCTTAAGCTTTTATTTTTCTTGGAGGATGAATGATACTTATAGGCGATCGGGACCTTGCGAAATAAAAATTTGGCGGTCTATGTGAGAAGGGGCAGTTCGGGGAGGCAACGCAGCAGTTCTTTGAAGGTATGCATTGCTCTTTGTCCATTAGGATGGCATTACGCCTTACAAAGAAATATACCAGTGAAAAGATCTTTGAGAGACTCTTTGACCCGTAGCGGTTATTTCTCCATTTTCTCCTTGACATTGATGTTTCATAATGCAGGCCAAGAAGAGATACGTTTGAATGGAGTTCAACCCCGGTTGCATGATTAGATTTTTGAAGCCGGTTGCCTTCTCGCCGGTTTCTTGAATCAACATGGTCATGCGAGCACTCGGCGTATCCGATCATATGGTGAGGCAAATCCGATCATATGATGCATGAAGGGTTTTTTAAGGTTTTGTTGTTGATCCTTACCTGTGTGGTCTCCGGTTTTGCCGGCGCTTGATTTAGTGGATGGATCATTTCTTGAGAACACAAGCGGCGAGATCATTTCTTTAATGGGAGGTCTCA
The DNA here is from genome assembly GCA_021234155.1 of Isoetes taiwanensis. NCBI lineage: Eukaryota > Viridiplantae > Streptophyta > Lycopodiopsida > Isoetales > Isoetaceae > Isoetes > Isoetes taiwanensis. Next base: position 14,292,349 of record JAJEKV010000016.1, on the reverse strand, counting down.
TAGCTACGTGAAATCACGAGGTCGAGAGTTGGAGGCTCTCTCACTCCCACAAATGTTTTCTGATTTTTTTGTTTCTTGCCAAGATTTGCGGTGTCTTGGTTTGAGATAGGTAAGATTCCAGCTAACCCATCTATTTTATGAATTTTTACGCAGAAGCCCGATACATTTGCTCTTACATTTGCGAGAATATTATCTCGAGGCGAAAGCTTGTGTTTGGCATATAGCATCATGTGAAACTATTGTAGGGCGGTTATTCTTATTGTGTTTCGGATCTTGGTTTTCCAAAAGCTGCTATGTCTCCTTCATTTTATCACGTTAACAACAGGTTGGAAAAATGTAAAGATCACGACGAGGGCGGGGCATTGAGAATTTCTTCTTTATGGACTGGATCACATGCATGGTATGAGCTATTGGATAAGCTTCTGTAGGCAAAGAGTCCTCTTAACCTCACATTGAAGGTTAGTATGGAGGCTCTTGAATATATCCCATTTTAGTTGGTAGGTTCCTATACTCAAAATTTAATGTCTTATCCTTGCGAGGTTGGGCTAAATCGGGTAGTTCTTGGTCCATGCGTTATCTTGGTTGTTTTCGCAAGGAATAGTTTGTGGCAAGGCCAACCGCATGAACTTCCCAAAGCAATATCGGGATAAGGCCCCATCGACTTTAGTTAGTGGTACAATTTCAAGTTGTGTCTTTTGTGCATATTTGGACATCGTGCGGCGGGAATCATGTCTACTGAGGTTGGAAGTTACGGATTCACGCAAGTGTTGTAAATTTTGGGTGAGTGGCTTCCCTGTGCTTATCATTTTACGTAGAAATGCCTTGTGTGAGCGATAAGTTCTTATAAGTCGCGATGCTAGAGAAGTATGAAATCTTATCTAAAAGTCGGGAAGGACATACATATTATACAAATCTCTACATGAAGTCAAGCTTCATAGTCAGCAGAGGTCGGGAGGTTTTTGCACTTTTTTGAGCTATGAATTGTCCAAAAAGTTGACCGGGGAAGAATTCATTCAACTCTACTTTCTTAATGCGTTTCTTTGAAGTGACATTACATTTGCAAAGCATAAAAGATATTTCAATCAGAAAGTTCAAACATACATAGTTATGCACGCGTTCGATTTAGAGCTAGATTCCATGGGAAGTTAGTAGTGGTATTAATTGCTTAAGCCTTTGTGTAATCTTGGACTGCCATTTTACAAGCATAAGATTCAATAGATGTTAGGCATGTACAAGTGTAAATGCAAAAGAACAGCGGGCGTAACCAGTATGGGGCATAACTCTGATCTAATTGAGCGAGCTTTTGGATCTCCTCGTGATATTCCCGATAAACACCTTGGAGCACTTTCTATCCGTGCCATTAAAGCGTGGTTTCAAACATACTTGTGGGCGATAGGCCCCATTTAACAGTCGAGTTAGTGATACAAGTCTCTAATAGTATCTTTGGACTTGAAGTTGCACATATCACTAAGTATTGCCAATCACGGGATTATTCAAACTTCTAAGGTGACATTTGCAAGAGTTGAAAACTTGCATGTCATGAAAGCCATATTTGGATGCATTTTAAGGGCCTGTCATTCAAAGTGACTCTGCTCAACTTATTGTGTATAAGATCATATTCATTTTTACTTCATACACTCACAAGTATTATATGTTTGCGGCGTGTAGAGTTGTTTATTACGCTCTTTTTTTGTTGTTGATTCATATGGTGGATGTTACGGTTGGTGGGCATATACGGGTTAAAAAGCAGATGAATTTATTTAAGGGTTTCTAAATTACGCTATTTATACAATTTTGCATTTTCGGGGCATTGTGCCTGGAACGCCAGCGATTATAGATTCCATAACTTCTCTCTTGGCGGGGGCCTACGGTATGTTGAATATGCACGTGGATGAAGTTAAAGACAATCGTATGTAGCAAGAGTAAATATTAACCATTGCCAAAGAATGGGCGTTTGCCAAAGAAGCTAGAGTTGGAAGTGCTTGATTCTCCAGTATAAGATGCTAATAAGATATATCCTCTTTTCTTAGGCACGAAGCATATCTCTGAGATCGTCTTTGACCAGCGTTCACGATAGTTAACGGTATAGTTTTTCAGATAATCATATGGCTGTTTTATTGGCGAGAATCCATTTGCTCTAGTGGGAAAGATATCAAACTTCTTCTTTCTTTGGTAAATCTTTTTAAGTCTTGGCACTTTGTTCCCAAGAATGTCCTAATGAATATGCCATTGGGTTAGATATTATACATCCAAGTCTTATGTAGGAGCTTGTGGACTGTTATGTAGGAGCTTGGGATTTATATTATACGGAGGAAGGTGATGTGTCCATTATTTTATTCCTCTATGATATGTCTACAAATTTTTCTTCTGATTGTTGGACTTGCGTGCTGTTTCTCATGCTCGGCGGTTCCCAATAGAGTCCAAGGGCGCTTGAAAAAAAAAGTTATGGAAGGTCGACTTAGTAACACATTACTAGAACATACATGACATGTCGTTCACGCTATCAGCATTTTCCAATAAGGATTATCACGGATTATAAGGTCTTCATAAAAACATGTTGAAGCAGGAATAATGTTAGAATTAGCGCACGGCAATTACGAGATGTTTCTAGTTGACTCACTATGTCACATTTTCCAGGTTGGTTATGTAAGCTGCTATATGCTTTGCTGCTTTGCTATAAGATCCTTTTTGTAAGATCATAGCTCTTTCGATCGCCTAGGTTCTATTCTACCTATTTACTCACGAAAAGAAGTATTTTACGTTAGCATTTTTTGATCGGTAAGAAAGCCGAGCTAGATGTGCTATATCATCCACTTTTGAATGTGATTTATTACGGTAAGTAGGTGTAGTTTCGGGCTTGCCATAGTACTTGGATTAAATGCGGATATTTGGTTTTAACGGTGGTGGAAATTCTTCCCTCTGCACTTGTCTTATTTATTTTTCGGAAGGCTGCCCCCCAAAGAGGACAAACCGGTATCATCCGATTCCATTAGTGTTGGTCGGGATTGGGTCTAATTATGCCGCTGGCCTAGGGTTGAATTGTCACGGCAGCGCCTTTATTTCTCTTGCCATGCAGATCTTTTCCAACAATATCGTTGTTTTGTTGAGGCATTATTTGGATACTTTATGATAAGGTAATGTGTTTAGACTTTTAACATTATTTGCTACTAGAATACTCAATCTTGAACTCTATTTGCACTCAAACTTTCAACATTATTTGCTACTACAATAGTCAATCTCGAACTCTATTTGCATTCGAGTTGCCGTTGATGAAGCCTTTGGTCATGATTATTGGAATCGAGGTGGTCATATCGATTGACCCTGTTCAAAAATTTAAAGGTTTGAAAACCCGCACGCTTGGTCGAGCTTGCCCGCTTCTTATTTACGAAGGTCCTCGGTTGTTGGCAATGGCCCATCGGTACTCTCTTGTGTAATTAGGCAACGCATGCATCGTTCGGAGAGTATCCTATAAAAGGTAACGATTTGTCCGGCTTTTGCATTAGCAGAGTTTACGCCGATTATTTTTTAGAAATGCGAAGCTTCATGTGAAGGAAGGTTGCAAAGAAAATGTTGGCGTACATGACTAGCATATCTTTGGTATTTGCATTTAGTTTCTGTCTTTAACATTGCCTCTTGTGGAGATTGATGAATCTTGATGCGGGTAAGTTAAGGCTTTACTTTTAGATTTGATGGGGCACAAATCGCATGCCAAGAAATCACGGGAAAAATATCAAATTCGGATTGCCATATAGGAGATCTTTGCGGTTTTTTGCATCTGTTGGTAGGTCACAAAAAATCTTTTCTTTTAGTTATTTCTTGGCAAAAAAAAAATGATCTTGACCAACTAGGGAAATCACAGTGTCTTTGCATCGAGGGACAAATGAGGTCGGTGACTTGATCTTATGAGGAGGGAAAGAAAACTGAAGCAAATGAGATGTGGGTAAACTGGAAGATAAGTTGGAACTGCAGACTCTTATCAAGAATCTTGCTTCGAAGCTATTCATAGACATTAACTGAAGACAAAGCGCCCTGTCTTAGCAAAATTTGACTGGAAAAAAGGAACCCGTATAAAATTGTCAAACCCCATACCCACAATGCTAAAATGTGGCAACGATCTGAGGCATGGAGGAAAACCAGAAATCTCGTCAGTCCCAGCTATCAGTGCCAACAATCAAGTGCTTCTTGCAGGCTCTCATTGCAAAATGTGGTGTCTTGGCATAAGCTCAAAAATGCTTGAGACTTTGGCTTAATTAAAGAGACAATCATGAAACATCTCGTACAATAACTTCAAAGCATGATCGCTTTATTATTGCGATGCTGCTTTTTTTTTTTGTGTAACATGTGCAGATTACTGTCTCTACAAATCGCCCATACTTGATGTCACTATATTATCAATTTGTTTTATCCAATTTACCATTGTGGAAAAGTTCAGATATTGATGAAGAAGGTGATTCCGTCTTTAGCCAAGTGAAGGTATTTGCAGATACATTCAAAGAACATGTGAGGAGATTGCTCAGATATTTAAAATAATATCCAATATTTGAATGGATCCCTGACAATTGTAATACGGTATGTATTGAAATTTCCTGAGCAAACCAACATCAATTTCTGAAATATCTAATGGTACGGATAGTATACGGAGGTATGCAGCTAGGAGCTAACGCAAAATATTTTAGGCATGATTAAATTCCTCTGTAATGAACCTGATTAAGTTGGAGTTCCTCCAGGTTATCCTGCTCCCCAGGAGGACTTAGAAACTAGAACCAAGTCTGCCTATGGCTTCAACTACTTGCTTTTTGTCAGGAATTCTCTAGCCCGACTCAAGCTTGCATATCGTGTCCTTTGCTGATGGTATTTTTAAATTGTATAATTGTAGGGCCCTTGCTCATGTTATGGACTCTGACTCTGAGATCAGCTCTCACAGAGCAGCATAGAAGAAACGAGAGCCCATAATGAAACTTGTGACCTCTTCAAGCAGCATAGAAGAAACGAGAGCCCATAATGAAACTTGTGACCTCTTCAGGTCTTCACGCTATCGTGTACATAACGGCCGAAGTGAGTAATTAAACGGCCGATTTTGGAATGTAAGCCTCCCGGATCACGCGTGTCCCGGCAAACATAATTATGCGCTTAAGCTAAAAGGCTAGTCACAACTTGCTCTTATGTAATCGCTACTTGTGTGTTGTTGCAAGTAAAACTTCTCTCTAGATTTGGTTATCCTAGGATAAATCGACATGCAAACTCTATCATCTCCAAGAAGTTAAGGATATAATGGCTCGGGGGAAAACTTTTGCAATTTGGTAGAATGTTGTGTCTCCATATGCATTATGCTTTGCCTTTCAGGGTAAATTATTTTATGACTTTAGGTTGCATGGATTAGGTCACCTTTTGTAGATCAATGACCTTGGAGAACAATAAGAAATGTACAATTCATAGTATGATTGTTTTTTGAAGTCCAAAACTTATAGTGGTCATTTGGAGTGCTCGTCTAAGACAATCCTAGATCGTTCATTGGAGTACCCCATTCTTCTTTGTTCTTACCCCTCTTATAGTGGTCATTTGGAGTGTGTGTCCAAGCATCCTAGATTGTTCATTGGAGTACCCTTCACGTTCCCTCCATAATCAAGTCTTGCGCTTACAGACTTAAACTTCTTGGTTTCATTAAGACTATTACAAGTAATTTGAATGGTTGGGTCTAGATTGTTCATTGGAGTACCCTTCACGTTCCCTCCATAATCAAGTCTTGCGCTTACAGACTTAAACTTCTTGGATTTCATTAAGACTATTACGAGTAATTTGAATGGTTGGGTTTGCGGATTTAGAGGTGATAGAAAAAGCCAAATGTTTGAAATCATAAATGTGCACCATGGGACATTGAGTCTTCCCTTTTTTGGCTTTTTGTTTCCTTATCACCAATTTCTTTTTTCTAGCCTCTTTGTATTTCTTAAGCTATAAATAGTTGTGAGTGGAAGACTTTTTATGGATGTCCGGTTTTGATTTAAGTATTATTAGACTTTGGCTTTAGAACAATTAACCTCCCCACTGTTTAAATTTTATGGATGCGCTTTCCAAATATGTTACTTGATGTAAGAAAAATTTATGGATGCGCTTTCCAAATATCTTACTTGATTACAACGTGTTGCCAAATATTTGGTTGGTCTTAAGCCTTGATCCAACTTTAATCGCTCTGAAGTCACCTTGTGCCTTTAAAAAGGTAGTTTGCACATGACTGGTTTTTTTCAAAACCTCAATGCTTATACAATGTACATCAATCATGTCTCACATGCATCCTATCTCCACATTTACACCTTAAGAACATTTCGATTACATTTGTTCTGTGATGTTATCTTAGTCTTTGTTAGGTTGGTCAGCGAAATTCCTACCCCAAGAAATAAATTGTTCTTTTGGTCTAATAGGTCATTGATCTTCCATGTGCCGCACCTTTATAATAGATTTCTAGAAAACCTTAAAGAATCTTATAGAATCTCTCTAAAATAGGGGTAGCCTTGATGGAATATTGGTAAACTTGAAAATCTTATAGAAACTCGGGAAATCTATTCTTGCCAACGTATGTACATTCGGCTTTGTACACTTCCTCATAGTATCCATACTTGTATATATATATATATATATATATATATATATATATATATATATATATATATATATATATATATATGTTCTTATGTTTGTCCTCCTAAATCCATATATAGTTGATCCGAGATCCTACGGCTCACGTGGCTTTGGGACGTATCCTATGGCCCAGATGGCTTGGGAGTTTGTGTATAGACTATATATGTAAGCGATCCCACGGTCCGAGGTTGATTTGATCCCGATCGTCGGTCCAGAGATCCCACGGCTCACATTGCTTTGGGACACATCCCTACGGTGCACATGGCTTTGGTAATTATATGTAATCGATCCTATGGTCCAGGTTGTTCTTGATCTTGATCGTCGATCTAGGATCCTACGGCTCATGTTGCTTTAGATTTTTGCCACATGGCACGATCTCGGCCCTTGATCGGGTCCAAGATCCTACGGCCCACGTTGAATGCTCATCCTTTAAGGAAAGGCTTTTAAAATTTTTATGTTGTGTGGGGGATTTGAACCCTGGTCATTGACCCCCCAGCCCCCCATTCTAACCACTAGACCAAGCATTAATTCTATGAATAATTTATGTTTCAAATATACTTAAGGGTAACAATCTAGTTAAGATAAGTGGAGTATAAAATTCTACCTAGTTCAAAAGAGTTCTAGAATGTTCTGGTAGGCTCTAGAAAGTTCTAGAATCTTCTAGAAAGTTCCAAAATAGTCTAGAAAATTCTAGAACATAATCTGGGGGGAATCTATGAAAATTCTTCCAGAAAGTTTCAAATTGTTCTAATAAGTTCTAGAATGTTCGAGAATGTAGGAATCCATAAGAAGGTAAGAGAATCTAGTTCTAGGATATTTTGAAAGTCTCAGAATGTTCCAGAAAGTCTTAGAATGTTCCAGAAAGCCTTAGAATGTTCTAAAAAGTTCTAGAATATAAAGGAATCTAGGAGAATCTAACGGAATCTAAGAAAATCTCATAAAATGTGAGAGAATCTAGGAAAATATTTACAAGCCTAGGGGGATCTCTTAAAATCTAGGGTATTTAAGGGAATCTTCATAAAATCTAAGGCAATCTAGGAAAATGTTGATGAAATCTTACAGTATCTAAGGGAATCTTTATAGAATCTCTTTGAATCTCATATAATGTAAGGGAACCTAAGGCAATCTCATAAAATCTAAAGGGATCTAAGGGGATCGTCATAGAATCTTGGAGAATCTACGGAAATCTAATGGAATCTAGAGGGAATCTTATAAAATTTAGAGGAATCTCCACGAAACCTCCAAGAGAACCTTGGTAGAATCTTAGAGAATCTATGAATTTAGAGTATTCTCAAGACATTCTTTTAGAATGTAGGGCACGACAAGAACTTGCAGCATAGGAACATGCTAAAACTCGAACATGCACCGTAGGTATATCTAATATATATATGTTCTTATGTTTGTCCTCCTAAATCCGACCGTTGATCCGAGATCCTACGGCTCACGTGGCTTTGGGACGTATCCTACGGCCCAGATGGCTTGGGAGTTTGTGTATAGACTATATGTAAGCGATCCTACGGTCCAGGTTGATTTGATCCTGATCGTCGGTCCGAGATCCTACTACCACATTGCTTTTGGGGACATCCTACGGTGCACATGGCTTTTGGGAATTATATGTAATCGATCCTATGGTCCAGGTTGTTGTTGATCTTGATCGTCGAACTAGGATCCTACGGCTCATGTTGCTTTAGATTTTTGCCACATGGCACGATCTCGGCCGTTGATCGGGTCCAAGATCCTACGGCCCACGTTGAATGCTCATCCTTTAAGGAAAGGCTTTTAAAATTTTTATGTTGTGTGGGGGATTTGAACCCTGGTCATTGACCCCCCAGCCCCCCATTCTAACCACTAGACCAAGCATTAATTCTATGAACAAATTATATATATGTTCTTATGTTTGTCCTCCTAAATCCGACCGTTGATCCGAGATCCTACGGCTCACGTGGCTTTGGGACGTATCCTACGGCCCAGATGGCTTGGGAGTTTGTGTATAGACTATATGTAAGCGATCCTACGGTCCAGGTTGATTTGATCCTGATCGTCGGTCCGAGATCCTACGGCTCACATTGCTTTGGGACACATCCTACGGTGCACATGGCTTTGGGAATTATATGTAATCGATCCTATGGTCCAGGTTGTTGTTGATCTTGATCGTCGAACTAGGATCCTACGGCTCATGTTGCTTTAGATTTTTGCCACATGGCACGATCTCGGCCGTTGATCGGGTCCAAGATCCCACGCCCCGTTGAATGCTCATCCTTTAAGGAAAGGCTTTTAAAATTTTTATGTTGTGTGGGGGATTTGAACCCTGGTCATTGACCCCCCAGCCCCCCATTCTAACCACTAGACCAAGCATTAATTCTATGAACAAATTATGTTTCAAATATACTTAAGGGTAACAATCCAGTTAAGATAAAATGGAGTATAACATTCTAACTAGTTCAAAAGAGTTCTAGAATGTTCTGGAAGGCTCTAGAAAGTTCTAGAATCTTCTAGAAAGTTCCAAAATATTCTAGAAAGTTCTAGAACATAATCTGGAGGGAATCTATGAAAATTCTTCGAAAGTTTCAAATTGTTCTAATAGGTTCTAGAATGTTAGAGAATGTAGGAATCCATGGGAAGGTAAGAGAATCTAGGGAAATGCTTTAGAAAGTTCTAGGATATTTTGAAAGTCTCGAATGTTCGAGAAAGTCTTAGAATGTTCCGAAAGCCTTAGAATGTTCTAAAAGTTCTAGAATGTAAAGGAATCCAGGAGAATCTAACGGAATCTAAGAAAATCTCATAAAATGTGAGAGAATCTAGGAAAATGTTGATGTAAGGGAATCTCTTAAAATCTAGGGGATCTAAGGGAATCTTCATAAAATCTAAGGCAATCTAGGAAAATGTTGATGAAATCTTAGAGTATCTAAGGGAATCTTTATAAAATCTCTTTGAATCTCATATAATGTAAGGGAACCTAAGGCAATCTCATAAAATCTAAAGGGATCTAAGGGAATTTAAGGGGATCGTCATAGAATCTTGGAGAATCTACGGAAATCTAATGGAATCTAGAGGGAATCTTATAAAATTTAGAGGAATCTCCACGAAACCTCCAGAGAACCTTGGTAGAATCTTAGAGAATCTATGAATTTAGAGTATTCTCAAGACATTCTTTTAGAATGTAGGGCACGACAAGAACTTGCAGCATAGGAACATGCTAAAACTCGAACATATCTAACATATATATGTTCTTATGTTTGTCCTCTTGAATCCGACCGTTGATCCGAGATCCCCGACTCCACGTGGCTTTTGGGACGATCGCGGCCCGAGATGGCTTGGGAGTTTGTGTATAGACTATATGTAAGGGATCCCACGGTCCAAAGTTGATTTGATCCTGATCGTCGGTCCGAGATCCTACGGCTCACGTTGATTTGGGACACATCCTACGGTGCACATGGCTTGGGAATTATATATAATCGATCTAACGGCCCAGGTTGTTCTTGATCCTGATCGTCGATCCAAGATCCTACGGCTCAGGTGGCTTGGCACATATCCTACGGTCCAGATGGTTTTGGGAATTATATGTAATAGATCCTACGGCTCATATTGCTTTTATATTGTGAGATCTTGATCGTTGATCGAGTCTAAGATCCTAAGGCTCATGTTGAATGCTCGACCCTTAAGGAAAGGCTTTTAAAATTTTTTATGTTATTGGAGGGATTCGAACCCTAGGCCTCAACCCTCCAAACCCCCCACTCTAACCACTAGACCAAGCATTAGTTCTATGAATAATTTATATTTCAAATATACTTAAGGGTAATGTTCTAATTAAGATAAAATACAATATAACATTCTAGATAGTTCAAGAATGAGAATCTTCGGAAATGTAAGGGAATAGGGAAATACTTCCAGAAAGTTCTAGGATGTTTTGAAAGTTTCAGAATGTTCCAGAAAGTTCTAGAAATTTCTAGAATATAAGGGAATCGAGGAGAATTAAAGGGAATATAAGGAAATCTCATAAATTGTAAGAGAATGTAGGAAAATATTTACAAGTCTGACGGAATCGCTTAAAATCTAGTTGAATATAAGGGGATCTTCATAATATCTAAGGGAATCTAAGAAAATCTTCATGAAATCTTAGAGTTTTTTTTAAGATTTTGCAAAGAGCAATAGAATGTTCTAAATGTTTCATAATAAAGGTGTACAGTATAAATGTTGAAAAAAAAATGATCTAGATGCTCAGGCCAAGCGTCTCAGTCTAAAAGTAGAAAGTGTTTTAGAAATGTTGCACGGATCCAAAATAGATTATTTTGGAAGGTTCTAACTGCTCATGGGTAAGCACCTCAATCAAAATAGAAAATTCTAAGAGAATCTAGGAGAATCTTCATGAATGCTAAATATAGTACATAGAATGTTGAAGAATATAGAGGAATCACAAGAGAATCTCAGTAGAATCGTTGGTTATCTAGAGCACGACAGGGCCTTGCACCGTAAGAACATGCTAAAACTGGAACAATGTGCCGTAGGACGCAATAAATTTCTTGTATATATATATATATATATATATATATATCTCGGCCGTTGATCGGGTCCAAGATCCTACGGCCCACGTTGAATGCTCATCCTTTAAGGAAAGGCTTTTAAAATTTTTATGTTGTGTGGGGGATTTGAACCCTGGTCATTGACCCCCCAGCCCCCCATTCTAACCACTAGACCAAGCATTAATTCTATGAACAAATTATGTTTCAAATATACTTAAGGGTAACAATCCAGTTAAGATAAAATGGAGTATAACATTCTAACTAGTTCAAAAGAGTTCTAGAATGTTCTGGAAGGCTCTAGAAAGTTCTAGAATCTTCTAGAAAGTTCCAAAATATTCTAGAAAGTTCTAGAACATAATCTGGAGGGAATCTATGAAAATTCTTCCAGAAAGTTTCAAATTGTTCTAATAGGTTCTAGAATGTTCGAGAATGTAGGAATCCATGGGAAGGTAAGAGAATCTAGGGAAATGCTTCCAGAAAGTTCTAGGATATTTTGAAAGTCTCAGAATGTTCCAGAAAGTCTTAGAATGTTCCAGAAAGCCTTAGAATGTTCTAAAAAGTTCTAGAATGTAAAGGAATCCAGGAGAATCTAACGGAATCTAAGAAAATCTCATAAAATGTGAGAGAATCTAGGAAAATGTTGATGTAAGGGAATCTCTTAAAATCTAGGGGATCTAAGGGAATCTTCATAAAATCTAAGGCAATCTAGGAAAATGTTGATGAAATCTTAGAGTATCTAAGGGAATCTTTATAAAATCTCTTTGAATCTCATATAATGTAAGGGAACCTAAGGCAATCTCATAAAATCTAAAGGGATCTAAGGGAATTTAAGGGGATCGTCATAGAATCTTGGAGAATCTACGGAAATCTAATGGAATCTAGAGGGAATCTTATAAAATTTAGAGGAATCTCCACGAAACCTCCAGAGAACCTTGGTAGAATCTTAGAGAATCTATGAATTTAGAGTATTCTCAAGACATTCTTTTAGAATGTAGGGCACGACAAGAACTTGCAGCATAGGAACATGCTAAAACTCGAACATATCTAACATATATATGTTCTTATGTTTGTCCTCTTGAATCCGACCGTTGATCCGAGATCCTACGGCTCACGTGGCTTTGGGACGTATCGTGCGGCCCAGATGGCTTGGGAGTTTGTGTATAGACTATATGTAAGGGATCCTACGGTCCAGGTTGATTTGATCCTGATCGTCGGTCCGAGATCCTACGGCTCACGTTGATTTGGGACACATCCTACGGTGCACATGGCTTGGGAATTATATATAATCGATCTAACGGCCCAGGTTGATCTTGATCCTGATCGTCGATCCAAGATCCTACGGCTCAGGTGGCTTGGCACATATCCTACGGTCCAGATGGTTTTGGGAATTATATGTAATAGATCCTACGGCTCATATTGCTTTTATATTGTGAGATCTTGATCGTTGATCGAGTCTAAGATCCTAAGGCTCATGTTGAATGCTCGACCCTTAAGGAAAGGCTTTTAAAATTTTTTATGTTATTGGAGGGATTCGAACCCTAGGCCTCAACCCTCCAAACCCCCCACTCTAACCACTAGACCAAGCATTAGTTCTATGAATAATTTATATTTCAAATATACTTAAGGGTAATGTTCTAATTAAGATAAAATACAATATAACATTCTAGATAGTTCAAGAATGAGAATCTTCGGAAATGTAAGGGAATAGGGAAATACTTCCAGAAAGTTCTAGGATGTTTTGAAAGTTTCAGAATGTTCCAGAAAGTTCTAGAAATTTCTAGAATATAAGGGAATCGAGGAGAATTAAAGGGAATATAAGGAAATCTCATAAATTGTAAGAGAATGTAGGAAAATATTTACAAGTCCGGACGGAATCGCTTTTAAAATCTAGTTGAATATAAGGGGATCTTCATAATATCTAAGGGAATCTAAGAAAATCTTCATGAAATCTTAGAGTTTTTTTTTTTTTTAAGATTTTGCAAAGAGCAATAGAATGTTCTAAATGTTTCATAATAAAGGTGTACAATTATAAATGTTGAAAAAAAAAATGATCTAGATGCTCCGGGCCAAGCGCCCCAGGTCTAAAAAGTAGAAAGTGTTTTAGAAATGTTGCACGGATCCAAAATAGATTATTTTGGAAGGTTCTAACTGCTCATGGGTAAGCACCTCAATCAAAATAGAAAATTCTAAGAGAATCTAGGAGAATCTTCATGAATGCTAAATATAGTACATAGAATGTTGAAGAATATAGAGGAATCACAAGAGAATCTCAGTAGAATCGTTGGTTATCTAGAGCACGACAGGGCCTTGCACCGTAAGAACATGCTAAAACTGGAACAATGTGCCGTAGGACACAATAAATTTCTTGTATATATATATATATATATATATATATATATATATATATATATATATATATATATATATATATATATATATATATATATATATATATATATATATATATATATATATACAAGTGAGTGTACTATAAGGGAGTACACAAATTTTGAGCCATCCAAACTTAAGATTCTCTTAAGATTCCCCTAGATTCTCAAAGATTATCCCAAATTTTCTCTACATTTCTTAAGATTCTATATAAATTCTCTTAGATTCCTTTAGGTTCTATCAAGATTCCCCTAGAAAAACACACTTAGTGTAAAAAAGATTCCCTAAGATTCCCTTAGATTCTTAGGATTCTACAAAGATTCCTCGAGATTTCAAAGCGTTATCACAAGGATCCTCTAAATTCTTTTAGAATTCTATGTAGATTCTCCTAGATTTTGTTAGATTCTATAGAGATTCCCATAGAATCTTGAAAATTCCATCAAGATTCCCCTAGATTCTCAAAGATTTTAGCTTAGATTACGCTAGATTACGAGCCATTCAATGAAGATTCTATAAAGATTCACTTAGATTCTTGAAGATTAGGAAAAAGTATCCTAGATTCTCAAAGATTTAAGGAAGATTCCCTTAAATACTCTTAATCCCATAAGTTACTTAAGATTCTCTTAAGATTCAACTAGATTCTCAAAGATTATCCCAGATTTTCCAAGATTCTATATAGATTCTCTTAGATTCTATCGAGATTCCCCTACTAAACACACTTATTAATGAAAGATTCCTTAAGATTCCACAAAGCTTCCCCTAGATTCTTAAGATTCTATAAAGATCCCTCTAGATTTTCGAACTTATCACAAGAAACCTCTAGAGTCTCCAAAATTCTATGTGGATTCTCCTAAATTTTGTTAGATTCTATAGATTTTCAAGGATTCTCAAAGATTTTATGAAGATGCACTTCGATCCTACTAGATTCTCTATGATTCTCTTGAGATTCCCATAAATTCCCTAATTTTGTTGGGGTTCCTCTAGCCTCCTAAAGATCATCTCAAGATTCCTCTAGATTTCCCATATTTCTATGTAGATTCTCCTAGATTCCCTTAGATTCTATGAAGATTCTTCTACATTCTCAAAGGTTTCATAAAGATTCCTATAGAATCTCAAAGATTCCCTTGCGATTCTCATAGATTCCCAAAGATTCTCTTGAGCTTCCTTTAAATTCCCTAAAATCCTATGGAGATTCCCCTAGATTCTTTTAAATTCGCATAGATTCTGTAAAATTCTAAGTTTCCAAAAAGAAACTTAGTATTCGATCACATTAGCTCCAAGCTGAGGAGCGATGCCAAAGCACCACTCATTGGAAAGTTCTCGTGAGAGGAATCCAATGGTGTGGGTCTCACCTTCATCAGACCCCCTCTGCGCAAGTTATCGGCCTTTGAAGCTGATTATAAAAAAGAAGCTTCCTAGAAAGTCCATCTATTAATGTTGGTGCCACCTCATTACCTTTTTATTAAATAAGGGTGCCACCTCACCTCTTTTAATAAAGAAATTGCAATTTAATAAAAAAATTTAATGGTTAGGATTTTTTCCTCCCCCTTTTGATCCAAGCGGTTAAGATTATTTGCACCAAAAAGCACCTTTAAAGGGACCTTCCTTGCATCTTCCCTTTAAAAAATCAAGGGCCAAGATTTCACACGTGCCCGATCAACGGTTCATGGATGGGGTGCATGGCCCATGCATGGCCCATGCATGCCCCCCATCAAATCCAAGGGCCATTTAAGTGCCACCTCAAAAATTAGACGGATAGGATTAATCTCTACCCACATTCAACCCCCCATAGGACCCATCAAATAATTGTATATATATAAGAGATATATATATATATATATATACAAGTTTTTATACTATCAATGGGTTTATCAGCTATAGTTTACGAACATATGGGAGTAAAATCCAAGCTTAAAGGCATCGATATCTAAAGTTGAGTGCCAAGAATCATAGGTAAATAACAAAATGGGAGTATGCATCTAGTCGTAAGTTAAATCCCGTTAATTAAAACTTCTCGATGAAGAGTTTATCAAGAAAATTGAAAGTTGGAGTTACCTTAATTATTGTGGACCTAAAAAATCTATCTATCTATCTATCTATCTATCTATCTATCTATCTATCTATCTATCTATCTATCTATCTATCTATCTATCTATCTATCTATCTATCTATCTTAATGGGTGAGATTAAATCGAAAAGCAAACCTAAATTTGAATTAAACTAAAAGAGTTAAGTTAAATGAATAACTCAAAGCCAAAGCTTTTATTAAAAAAAATCAATGTTTACTACATACAATTTCGTAGTATTTCTCTAACATATAGTCATAGATGGCTTTTAAAATATTGTTTGGTCAAGTCGAATTCGAGTATCATAATCCACTAATTTGTTGTCTCCACATTTCGAACTATTAATGTCTTTAGTGCATATCTTGTTTGAGATTTTACCTCCTCAAATGGCAGTATGCATCTAGGTGAAAGTCATGAAGCTTTAAGCTAAATCGCTTGCCTGATAGCCTGCTCACCATAATTTATTAGAACTTCTTTATCCACAAAAGAAGAAATGATTTAATGGTCATATTTTTTGAACTGGAATTGGTAATTTTCTTGGACTCCACATTATCATTTGAGAAATTATTGAACGATTTGGTACATGGTCCCATTTGGGAACCAGTACATAAGTTCTATAAGGCAATAATTTTAAGATTTTTACCCTATCTTTCACTGAGTGCGGCTCAATTGGAGGTTCAATATCTTTAATTGGAAGGTATGGACCCCGACAATAGTGCGTGAAGAATAATTTGACAACTTGGTGAGTATCTTGCGGAGAGTGTCTGAGAAGTCGAATATGCATTATGTTGGGAAGTATAGATTTCCCAAGTTTCTATAAGATTTATAACTTTACTAACATTCCATTAAGAGTACCAATATTCTAGAAAGATTCTTCGAGGTGAATCCAAAAATTTTATTTGCTCAAGGTGTCTTTAATGCACATCCTAATTGGGATTTTACCTTCTCAATTGTCAGTTCACACAAATAACAGTATGCATCTACTTCAAAGTCATGAAGTTTTAAGCTAAAATCTCTGATAGCCATTCAATGAAACTCACCATTGTTATTAGAACTTTAAGTAGTCAAAGGCTCACAACTGTTTATTAGAATTTCTTCGTCCACAAAATAAGAGTGATTTAATGTCGTGGGAAGTGCTATTGTTTTCTAGTCCATAATGGTCCTCTTTTTAGAAAACGTCAAAATTGTTGGATTTGGTAATTCTCTTGGACTCCATATCATCATTTGAGAATTGATAAATCGGACCATGTTTGATACATGGTCCTAGTTTGGTTCTGTAAAGGCAATAACTCTAATACTTTTACCCTAGCTTTCACTTATTTGGAAATAGAGTGTGTGTCTCGATCAAAATCCACACTAAAGCAGATCACACTAAGGGGTCTATTGCTTGTGCCTTCCTTTCTTGAATTCTAATCAAAGAATGTTTGTGAACGGAAGGTGGTCTATTACCAAAATTAGTATCACTATTACAGAGTCCTCACTGAAGAGTTTATCAAGAATGTGAAAGTTGAGTAACTTAACGGGCAATGATCAAATCGAAAAGCGAAGATAAATTTGGTTAAGCTAAACTATGAGTGTCATACGAGAGATAACTTCTTTGATAATGTGCTCCTTGATTGTTAGAAAGGCAAGAACCCTATGGAAAGTCTTGCATATGTCTCAATGTTCAAAAAGGCTGTAAAAAGGACACAAGGTGAGTCTAAATTTTTAAAGTTATTGTGACTAAACTTTGGACACAATGTGAGTCTAAAATGTTTAAAGTTATTGTGATCAAACTTTACGCAAATCATAAGTTCCATAACCGAAAATGGAATCCTTAACATCTTTGCCTAAAGCCCGATATCGAAGCGGGATAGAAGATGCGTATTGGCTTTTCAAAAGTCATGTAAAACGTTTTGAGTCCATGACACAAGGCGAGTACCTCATCGTGACTCAATAATGAGCGATACTTCACCGATACTCAATATTCAGCGGTTTAGTCAACAAATGTCAAACTTGAGGCGGTTCAATCAAAAGCGATTGTGGTGCTTTGCCTAGATTGAGATGAGAACTAATAGAAGATGTACATGGACTTCATACCCAAGGGGTTGAAGTCGAGGCAGTGTATCCCAATTGTCAAATTTCCTACGTCAACAACCTATGCCCTTTGCAATATCACTTTTATTCCCTTCGACTACTTTGTTCCTTTCAAATCCAATTTACTCTTCCTCTAGTTTCAAAAATAGAGAGTAAAGGTAGTTGGCCATCCCGACCAAACCTTAAGCTCTTGAAAATGCATGCTTTAGAACTCAAAGCATGTTAATGTAAACCTTCAAATCATTTAAAGTGAGGACCACCCATGCATGTACCTTAAGCCCTTGAAAATGCATGCCTTGCATCTCAAAACATGTTAATGTAAGCTCGAATCATTTAATGTGAGGACCACCCATGCATGTGGACAATTTAAGCAAAATTCAAGCATTGATGAATTTTCCCAAGTTTGTGTCCATTATAGCGACAATGTTTTTACATTATCGCGATCTTTGCCATCGTATTTTCAATTCAGCGACCATGGGTCCTAGAAGTTCTTACCGGTACAAAAAGGATTGAGGTTGATCATGGTTTATCCAATTATGTGAAACCAATTTTCATGTATTATAAGAATGGTGAACCTTTTATTCACATGCCTAGTATATGACATTTTTTTAAATAGAGGAAGTTGTTTCCTTGCAAGTAGCGAGGTTATTAGCGATAATAAGCATGATATAGACTACATGTTAGTTACATGCACTTCACATTCGACTACATGTTAGTTACATGCATTTCACATTCTTCCTTTCTTTTTTCTTGTTAGTACGCAGGAGGGATTTCTGGTCTTCATCCCACCCGTCTAGCGACTCCACTACAACGATGAAAGGAGCAAGGTCCAAAACCAAAATAAGCTCTTCCGGGCCAAATAGACAATTGAATTTACCTTTTCATGGATTACGAGCTTGTTGTTACGGGAAATTTTAACATAACTTTCAAATGCAAGCTCTATCTTTGCGGCAAGAGTATCCATTAAAAGTATCGGGGAGAACACGAGAATAATGTTAGGCATACAATTTTCAGATTCCTACGGTAAATGGCCCAAATATCATAAGATGCATTTCTTTGTTCTATATTTCCACTGATTGTAGAAAGAGAGCCATAACTTCAACAAGCAAACTTTGTTTCTCAAGCGTGAGCATGCATTGAAAAGCTCAAAGAATGAGAATAAGACCTAAGCTCAAGGGAAGACCTAAGAAAAGGTCTGAGAATAAGCTCAAGGGAAGACCTAAGTGTATTGCTAAGCACACAATTTTTCAGATTCGTATTGTAAATGGCCCAAATATGGCAAAATGCATTTCTTTGTTCTAATTTTCTACAAGCGTAAAAATATGGCCATAACCCGACAAGCAAACTCTGTTTCCCAAGCATGAGCATGCATTGAGAAGCTCAAAGAATGATCTACAAAAGTCGCTAGGTACATATTTTTCAAATTCATTGTGTAAACATGTCAAATAAACCAGAATGTTTTGAAATCCAGGGCCTCCGTTATTAGGCATCTTTATGCGTACATGGCAAAAGAATATCTCAAGCTGAAACTTAAATTGGAAGATACCTGATTTAAACTTAAATTGGAAGATACCTGATTTATCTCTCAAAGATAATGTTGCCAAAGCAAGAAGGCTCACGGTAACATTTTCCTCATCCAAGTAGAATAAGATGAAAAGATGCAAAAACATGTGAGCTTCAAAACCTTAAATCATGATAGCACGATCAGCCATGCCAAGAGACCATTCCTTATTGTTTTGAAATCACCATCATAGTCGGTGCATGTCATCTTGTGTTGTAAGAAATGCGTGTCGGTGCACACCTTGACCTTTGCCGGATGCCTGCGCAGAGGCAAAAACAACGATATTCAAGCCGGCATTTGTAGGTAATCAATTTGCTTCACCGCTGCGGATACAAAAAAACTCATTAACCTGGGTCATCGTTGTGACAAATTGGATGGGCTGCCATGGTGTTTCTTCTCGATAACTTCAGCCAACATCGAAAGGATAGTCGTCATCACCCTTGATCATTTGAGCAACCTACAATGGCACAAAAATTTAAAGTATCACGCATGCTGGAGGTAATTAACAAACAATGGAATTGAGGAAGGTATATTCATTTATGAGCTTTCCAGATTACAGAAGTAAAAATCCTTGCTCCATATTGACAAATATGAACATGAGATGCATCCTGAACCTCAATAGGAAGAAGATGCCGGGGATATTTTCCAAATGCCCAGAAGCTGGAGCAAAAATGTGCTGCCCAAGCTGATACAGAAATCTAACAGCATATCTGATATGAACGAAGGTAACTACTGAAACAATGGGAAGCAAAATTATAGACTTATCGCTCAACTTACCAAAGGAGGCCCAAATCATTTCTTCGCTGAAACTCCTTGTCCGCCCGATCGAAAAATAGTGTATGGCACCACCATCATAGACCATGGCAGCATACCATGGAAAGAAATGTAACAAAACAATCGTCTCCACATTGTAAATTCGCCTTACAGAAAAATATAGCATGCACGGGCTGTATAATCAGACAAAAGCATACGCTTGGAGAAAATAATTAATGCATATAATGGAACAACTTCAAGAACGATCTCGATGAATAAAATGTACTCATTCATGAGTTTGCATTGAATTGGTAAAAATCTCAAAGCATTGTGATATTTCTGCATTCCATAATCTTTACTATGCAATCTAAAGGTGGTTTCTCAGATGTTGAAACACCTCAATCATTACGATTTGACACTGTAAAAATCTTAGAAAAGAGTCCACGAGAGCCTACTTGTTTTCAATGGTTAAACATTTCCAGTGATAATCCGGTTATGGCAGCCAAGCTTATATCGATCCCTACTCTAGCCATTAATATTCAGCATCTGCTTCTGCTTTTAGGTACCAGTCGCCTTGCATTTCTCATGGTTGTTTATGCAAATCCCATTGCTTTCTGACCCTAGATGCTCAATTTAATGCTGCAAACACATTGAGCACAGCCAATACCACTAGTAAATGAAACAGCAAAGCTACATACATCCTTTTAGCAATAGAATGTCCCAACCTCTGTGAATTAGCCCTCTACTTTTCACCAAACTAGATCAAGCATTGCAACTCACACTCAAACTCTTGAAATCTATGCCGATCCAATGCAATCAAGTGCAATCTAACAGACGGGCCCGTTTAAAACAGAGCATTATGAGCTGCATCTTTGCTTTCAACAATAATCGAGAGTTTTGAATCAACTATAAGACTCAGAATATATAACTGGCATACCATACATTCTAGGAAAGGAGGCCCAGAGCTTCCATCTCAGCTCCCCTGCTCCCCAAAACGAAATGGAAATGCATCGGCCTCACATGTTGAAGCACGCAACTCGAAATCTTTGGATGAGCTTAAGGCATGAAAATTGCAAAGTAGTAGCAAGCTCACGGTTGCAATAAGAAATATTGTGGACTAATTTGGCTTATCCGTCTGGCAAAAATTCCTGCAGATTATGACAACGACGAGAAACATGAGGCAACTGATCTCAAGAACATCCATTTTGAATTGAAACGGACAGACATGCAAAAAATCATCCAAAAATCTTTTTACTCATAAGCATCAGAATCGAAAATGGAAAAGCTTAGATTCCTATCCATCCTTTAATTTGCATAAGTTCCATAACACCGTGCAACCTCAGCAAAGAACAATATAATATTCTACCCTACTGTATTAAACTGAAGCATGGCAACTAAAAGAAATGGCTGAGGGAAGAAAGATACCAATAAAGCCCCATTTCTTTAGTGAAGCAAGTGTATCAAAATCCCTCGTGTCCTATCTTCAGAAATTATCTCAACATGCTTATCATTTCAATCGTATTTTCAATCATCCAGATTTGCGACGACGAGAATTCCATTGCATCCCAAACATTCGATTCGGTCTCATCATTACGCCATGTACCGGTTGCCATAATACACATATAATTTCCAAAAGACACTCGTGAATGAAAAAGCTCCCCAATGATGCTAGCTGGAAATCGGTGATAATGAATGAAGGCCTAAAGGTTACACATTAAAAGTATGAATGCGGTATCCCCAAGCAATAAAAGCTTTCATTATAACCAAAATCTCAATCTGCCTAAATAATATCGGAAATTCTCGATTAATAGATTCATCACCTTATGTACCTCAAAATCTACATCATTGGCAACTTCACGAGCACAAGCAACTCAATATGATAAATCCAAATACGGGATGGCATAAGGTGTTCGAAATTGTGTTGTTATGACACCAAAGTAATGCCACGAATGTTTTGACCAGCCACTAAAGCTTTTTAATGTTGTTAAGGCGCAAGGCGCAAAACTCGAGGCCTAGAATGCATAGACAAAGTACATCAACCTTTGCATCAACTTCATACACGGATGCCCATACTTACGATATTGTTAAACTACAAAACTTATTTGAGTAATGAATATCTTGTTGTAAGCACTCTGACAAGAAATCAAGAAAATAAGCAGAAATCATATCTTCTGCTTGAACCGATTGTGCAACAACATACTAACTGTTCAATTTCATGGTGCTTAATTCATCCTAGTACATTTTATTCCTCAATCTAAAGCTGTGTTCCACAAGATTGATATCATGCAGAAGCAGAAGGCAAGACCATGTCGAAACTGGAGCACAGGGCAAGGCGATTAGGCAAAAGGGTGATACGAAAAATAGAGCAAACCTACTTTGCCAAAAATGGCAAATCCTGAAACATACCTGTATAGATCCTGGAAGTTCGTGAAGTGTGTGAACAATATCGGTGCCTTCCAGTGGTATCTCTGCACGTCCCTTGCCTAATTCAACGTCCCTTCCAAAAACATTTTTTAAGCAAAAACCACCTACAAAATAAAGACCAATTTCCTTGTTAGGAATTACCGATTCAAATACGTTTTCTCCGATATTAAGCACTCAAAGCTTTTGCAAAAATACAGAGGTCATACATACATATAATAGAAAAAGACAACCAAATCATAAGAGCTGGCACAAATCCATAAATTTCTTGGTAGAATGCTGTACTCTCGATACAGTGTATTTTGCTTCCTCATAGCTTTCTGCTTTAAGCGAGGGGCACCGCTTCTTTTGTTTTGGGCTCTTGAATTCCAGAGCATTATCCCAGGAACTGAGCCCGCAAATGCAAAAGGGGGTTCTGAATAAGTGAAGCCAAGAACATGGCGAAAATTTTGAAGCCTGCCCAATTCCTTTCCTTTCAGATTGGGACCGTTCCTTTCAGATTATCCAGATTTGCCAACTCCTGCGGGATTGAACCCACGAAGGCACTCAAAATTAAACTCTGTAATGAAGTATTGAAGCTTTCAAACACCGGACTTACAGCTGCTGGAGCTCACATGATTCAGATGCAATTTAAAGTCTAAACAACAGAGGCCAGGAAGCCAAATGTCGTGTTGAACAGGGGCAGGGCGCATTCCGTCAGAGGAGTTTGCACCATAGCCATATCTGCCCCTTTCATTTCCAGAGCTTGAGAGAGCCCAGATGGCCGCTGCACTTGGAAGCTTAGCCGGACCAATTTTTCGGGCTAAGATATGAGAGGCAAAAGCAGCATTAAATTTTGACGAACTTTTAACCACCGGCCCCATGCCACCTCACAAAGATTGCTTTCCACAACCTCATATCTTAATGTCCAATGCCACTAAAATTTTAAAATGACACGTCATTGCTAAGTGGTGCCACC
Organism: Isoetes taiwanensis; assembly: GCA_021234155.1. NCBI lineage: Eukaryota > Viridiplantae > Streptophyta > Lycopodiopsida > Isoetales > Isoetaceae > Isoetes > Isoetes taiwanensis. The sequence continues at coordinate 14,268,973 of JAJEKV010000016.1, read as the reverse complement.
TCTTGAGGTGCATTTAATTTTAATGACCTTTTTATTTTTATCAACGGGCAAGATTGAATCCCTAAATCCAACGGCCCAAATTAAAAGCCCCAAATAAAGCTGGCTCTATCTGGATCGTCGATCTTGCACATTCAACGGACGAAATCGATTTGACACAAGCTGGCCCCTTATTTCTAGAGATTTTGGTGTCACCATGTGGGCCGTTGATCTCAGATCTGGACGGCTCACGCGGTGACACCAAAATCTCTAGAAATAAGGGGGGTGCTTATATAATTGTATATATATAAGGGATATACAAGTGAGTGTACTATAAGGGAGTACACAAATTTTGAGCCATCCAAACTTAAGATTCTCTTAAGATTCCCCTAGATTCTCAAAGATTATCCCAAATTTTCTCTACATTTCTTAAGATTCTATATAAATTCTCTTAGATTCCTTTAGGTTCTATCCAGATTCCCCTAGAAAAACACACTTAGTGTAAAAGATTCCCTTAGATTCTTAGGATTCTACAAAGATTCCTCGAGATTTCAAACGTTATCACAAGGATCCTCTAAATTCTTTAGAATTCTATGTAGATTTTCCTAGATTTTGTTAGATTCTATAGAGATTCCCCTAGAATCTTGAAAATTCCATCAAAGATTCCCCTAGATTCTCAAAGATTTTATGAAGATGCGCTTAGATTCTGCTAGATTCTGAGCCATTCAATGAAGATTCTATAAAGGTTCACTTAGATTCTTGAAGATTCAGGAAAAAATATCCTAGATTCTCAAAGATTTAAGGAAGATTCTCTTAAATACTCTTAATCCCATAAATTACTTAAGATTCTCTTAAGATTCAACTAGATTCTCAAAGATTATCCCAGATTTTCCAAGATTCTATATAGATTCTCTTAGATTCTATCGAGATTCCCCTACTAAACACACTTATTAATGAAAGATTCCTTAAGATTCCACAAAGCTTCCCTAGATTCTTAAGATTCTATGAAGATCCCTCTAGATTTTGAACTTATCACAAGAAACCTCTAGAGTCTCCAAAATTCTATGTGGATTCTCCTAAATTTTGTTAGATTCTATATAGATTCCCTTAGATTCTATGTAGATTCCTTAGATTCTCTGATTTTCAAGGATTCTCAAAGATTTTATGAAGATGCACTTTGATCCTACTAGATTCTCTATGATTCTCTTGAGATTCCCATAAATTCCCTAATTTTGTTGGGGTTCCCCTAGCCTCCTAAAGATCATCTCAAGATTCCTCTAGATTTCCCATATTTCTATGTAGATTCTCCTAGATTCCCTTAGATTCTATGAAGATTCTTCTACATTCTCAAAGGTTTCATAAAGATTCCTATAGAATCTCAAAGATTCCCTTGCGATTCTCATAGATTCCCAAAGATTCTCTTGGGCTTCCTTTAAATTCTCTAAAATCCTATGGAGATTCCCTAGATTCTTTTAAATTGCATAGATTACGTAAAATTCTAAGTTTCCAAAAAGAAACTTAGTATTCGATCACATTAGCTCCAAGCTGCGAGGGAGCGATGCCAAAGCACCACTCATTGGAAAGTTCTCGGTGAGAGAATCCAATGGTGTGGGTCTCACCTTCATCAGAGCCCTCTGCGCAAGTTATCGGCCTTTGAAGGTGATTATAAAAAGAAGCTTCCTAGAAAGTCCACCTATTAATGTTGATGCCACCTCATTACCTTTTTTTATTAAATAAAGGTGCCACCTCACCTCTTTTAATAAAGAAATTGCAATTTAATAAAGAATTTAATGGTTAGGATTTTTTTCCTCCCCTTTTGATCAGCGGTTAAGATTATTTGCACCAAAAGCACCTTTTAAGGGACCTTCCTTGCATCTTCCCTTTAAAAATCAAGGGCCAAGATTTCACGCGTGCCGATCAGCGGTTCATGGATGGGGTGCATGGCCCATGCATGGCCCATGCATGCCCCCCATCAAATCCAAGGGCCATTTAAGTGCCACCTCAAAAATTAGACGGATAGGATTAATCTCTACCCACATTCAACCCCCCATAGGACCCATCAAATAATTGTATATATATAAGAGATAAGAGATATATATATACAAGAAATTTAATGCGTCCTACGGTGCATGTTCGAGTTTTAGCATGTTCCTATGCTGCAAGTTCTTGTCATGCCCTACATTCTAAAAGAATGTCTTGAGAATACTCTAAATTCATAGATTCTCTAAGATTCTACCAAGGTTCTCTTGGAGGTTTCGTGGAGATTCCTCTAAATTTTATAAGATTCCCTCCAGATTCTATTAGATTTCCGTAGATTCTCCAAGATTCTATGACGATCCCCTTAAATTCCCTTAGATCCCTTTAGATTTTATGAGATTGCCTTAGGTTCCCTTACATTATATGAGATTCAAAGAGATTTTATAAAGATTCCCTTAGATACTCTAAGATTTCATCAACATTTTCCTAGATTGCCTTAGATTTTATGAAGATTCCCTTAGATCCCCTAGATTTTAAGAGATTCCCTTACATCAACATTTTCCTAGATTCTCTCACATTTTATGACATTTTCTTAGATTCGTTAGATCCTCCTAGATTCCTTTACATTCTAGAACTTTTTAGAACATTCTAAGGCTTTACGGAACATTCTAAGACTTTTACGGAACATTCGAGACTTTCAAAATATCCTAGAACTTTTCCGGAAGCATTTCCCTAGATTCTCTTACCTTCCCATGGATTCCTACATTCTCGAACATTCTAGAACCTATTAGAACAATTTGAAACTTTCGGAAGAATTTTCATAGATTCCCTCAGTTATGTTCTAGAACTTTCTAGAATATTTTGGAACTTTCTAGAAGATTCTAGAACTTTCTACAACCTTCCAGAACATTCTAGAACTCTTTTGAACTAGTTAGAATGTTATACTCCATTTTATCTTAACTGGATTGTTACCCTTAAGTATATTTGAAACATAAGTGTTCATAGATTAATGCTTGGTCTAGTGGTTAGAATAGGGGGCTGGGGGGTCAATGACCAGGGTTCAAATCCCCCACACAACATAAAAATTTTAAAAGCCTTTCCTTAAAGGATGAGCATTCAACGTGGGCCGTAGGATCTTGGACCCGATCAAGGGCCGAGATCGTGCCATGTGGCAAAAATCTAAAGCAACATGAGCCGTAGGATCCTAGATCGACGATCAAGATCAAGAACAACCTGGACCATAGGATCGATTACATATAATTCCCAAAGCCAATGTGCACCGTAGGATGTGTCCCAAAGCAATGTGAGCCGTAGGATCTCGGACCGACGATCAGGATCAAATCAACCTGGACCGTAGGATCGCTTACATATAGTCTATACACAAACTCCCAAGCCATCTGGGCCGTAGGATACGTCCCAAAGCCACGTGAGCCATAGGATCTCGGATCAACGGTCGGATTTAGGAGGACAAACATAAGAACATATATATATCAGATATCATAATATATATAAAATTACTTGGATGTACCCCCATCATATACCGTGTCTATATACTCAAACGAATCTAGGCCGTTTGTTAGAAAGGCTGTGAGGTGGCGAGGTTACAGCCGTTGGATATCCATGGGGTCATGCATGGGGGCATGCCCCACATCTCATTACCGTTGGATAGGGGAGGGAGGCAGAATCCTATGCGTTGATTTTTTCTTGTGAAAATGCAAGGAAGGTGCAACTTTTTAGGGTATCTACAAGTTAGATTTATTTTTGCAACTACGTGGCAGTGTGCAATAAAAAAAGTGGCTAAAAATACGTAGAAATGCTTAGATTTAGCCGGGTATATTAATTGTCTCTAAATGCCTGCCATTATTTCGTATCTTTTTTTCCTTCTTCCTTCCGGCGTCTAGCCATGGCCTTCTTCTTTCCTTCCAGAGCTAGCTATGGCCGCTTCCATAGCTTGATTGTTTTGGAGATTCTATAATTCATTCCTTGATTTTGTGGCCGGTTTTATAATCCAATCTGGCAAAGCTTGGAGTTCAGCCATGCATTCTAGCTACGTAGCCTTGGTATTCAGCTATGCATTCTGGCTATGGCGACCGCTTGGGCTTTGAAATATGGCAATGGGGCTCCTCAGGACTTTAAATCCAGAACCGGAATGCGGCTTTTGAGGGTTTTTAATTCGGCAATGCGGCTTGCATGATGGTATGAGATTATGGGGCATGATGTTTTCTCTGGCAGTATGAGATTATGGGGTATGAACTGTGGCAGTATTATGGTTCGAGGTCTTGGGATTTTGCAGCAGTCCGTCTATGAGCTCAGGCCCGTGTCCAGAAGCCAAAAGGATAGGTTTTGCTACAATAGGGAAGTTCTTGACATTTGTTCACGTTGTGAAATCCATTTTTTTAGCTATGTGCATCTGCAGCCAGTGGTATATTTTTTTATGGCTCCAATATGCTGAGCTCAATCAAATAGATGATGCAGGTAAATGGCAGTTGGATTCAGATAGAGTATTTTCATGCGAATGCAGCACGTTAAAAAAGTCTACTTAATTTAGATTCATTCAAATTTGTACTTACGTATACTGATCGCTGCCTATGATTTCTCTATAAATTTTGTTATTCTCTTCTATGTGCAGATTCTCTTGGAGCAATATGTCTCTGAAGATATCTACGGGCAAACTCTGTACAATGCTTGAAGGAGGTCCTAAGTTCTCTGCAAAAGACAACAGCAATTATGGTTGATTCTCTAATCGAAATTTGCTGGTCTGTGCAGGGGTCTCGACTGCTCGGTTGTAGCTATGTTATTCTATTCATTGTCTAGACCATTCTCTGCGACTGTCTTATCATGCATATGGGATTGCATGATATTCAAAAGCTCTAGGTCTAACTCTGCTATAGGTGATATTGGCTATTATTATATCAGAATCAGCTGCGAAAGACCTATCTTAATCCTGTTTGGCATCTAAAAATCCGGAAATGGCAGTTTGGTTTGCAAAACTATGCCAAAGGTTTTGTTTCTTTATTATGCTACAAATTGATCGGCCATTTTTTGCTAACAGTTAGGTTTTGTTTCTTTTCGAATTTATATGATTTTGGTAAAGCATAGAACGGAAATTTCTCACGCGCCTGGATTGGGTCCGAAGGCAGTTTGCTAAATACTTTTGATGAGGAAAACATGGTCAGTCTGTTGTGTCCACTTTTCCTGCATGTATGTATTGCTATCTGTTTTCTATGTTTTTGTTCTGAAGCTTATTTGGACTAATGGGCAGAATGAGGCAACGGATGGCCTTGTTGGTGGAGTTTTGCATGGTCTAGAGTCCCATGCAGTTTAGGCATGCAATTTGAGTCTTGTGTCTATTTTGATTAATTTCAGATGGGCTGCAGGTTTTATGAAGTTCTGCTACTTCGATGTGATATTGGACCAAAGAAACTATTTCCCTTGCAGGTTAGGTTAGCATAGTTTGTTTGTGAATGTAATATTTCTTCACACTAAGATGATGTATGGTTCTCCAGACAATTATTTTAGAAGAAAAAATTTGTCCAACTATTCTGTAGTTTGATCAACATGGGAATTTATGGGTAGTTGCTAGTGCAGCTGAAACAACGGTCATTGACAATTTTGGGCAGCCTCTTGTGCTTGGCCAGTCCCTTTGTTTTGTGTATTTGGAATTTTGTTGACCAAGCACAATGAGCTTTGGACTGTGGCAGTTGGTCATTATCTTCCTCACCATCTTACACTCTAATAATGAATGAATAATTGTTTCATTGTTAATACAACTGAGACAGAGAGAGCAGAGCACTACCATATTTAGCTGTTCTAGAATTCAAGTAGCTACAATGTGGTTTTGAATACCAGCGTTTTAACACTTGCGAAAACTTGATTTGGGCAACCAGCTGTAAATGCACGATCTGACTTTGCACAACTTTGACTTTGACTTTATGAGGCCTGTTGCATTACTTGAAGTAGATGTTCGATGCATTTACACATTGCCTGCCAGTATTTTTTTCTTATACCAGACTTGATTCAAATGTGGTTTATCTATTTGCATGCATTGAAGGTTCTGCAAGGTATACTGTATCTTTGTGTGTTTTTAGGGCCAGTAGCTTTCCTTATAGAGAAGGATTTGTTTTTGAGGTTGTGCCATATTTTTTAGCGCGGGAGCAAAGAATATGGTCTTTCTACAATAGGGCAAGGTCATTTTTACTTCAATAGATTGTCTTTGTTATCTAGTGTGTTGTTGAGGAGTCATGTATTGGCCGAATCCATGTTGAACATGTCCATGGTGTTGCTTACAGCTGAGATGTCAAGCTATTTGCTATTTGGTGTTCCAAAGTAGGCCGATATTAGGCAGACCCATTCATCCAGGAAAGCTTGTTGGGCACGACCATTGTGAACAGTTAAATGGCTAAGTATATTTTTTTGTACGTTGTAACTTTGAGGCTCAACAAACTTGGCAAGCTCTGTTTAATCATTAGTGTATACCCTGTAATTTTTCTAGAAAATGAAATACAGATATTGATGATGAATTGAAATGTGCTGATTGTGTTCTATTTGCAACTGTTTCGTAAATATAGTGTACTCGACTTCAATTGCTATGCTTTATTTTCTCAGAGGTAGTTTGCTTCAACAGTGCACTATAATGTCCTAAAAAGCAAGTTGCATTCTTTACGCAATAGGAGAATCCATTAACGATGCAGCGCATTTGGCTATTCACAACTTGCAAATGCCCAGCCGAAGCAAACCAAGTCCTATATAATGCACTTTAGATGAATTTTCTATCGTTGGTGCTCCAGACGTTTCTATGTTGTTCTGGATCATCCATTTTCAAACTTCAATTCTGCTAACGTAGTGAGCGTAATTTTTGTGAGAATAGGGCAACATGGCACTGGCATGTTATTATACAGAGCAACACCTTTTGCCTCCTTTCTTCATTCCTGGTTTTGCTACCTATAGGAACTGAACAGGCTGCAAAGAGAAACAAATGCCTTAAATGTGTGATATTGTTGGGCAATGACTCGTTGAACGCACAATGCATATTAATTTCTTGGGGCCATGGTAAAAGTCAAGCTTGCAAAACACTAAGCATATTTTGATGATCCAAAGTGGCACTGGTTTGTTTTCGCGACCAAGTTTTGTGGTCTAATTTAAGTGCATGGCAATCGGGGAAGCTTATGCTACAAATAGGTATGAAGTGTAAAGATTGAGTGGCGCCTCAATGTAAAACTTCTTCAGCCGCGACATTGAAATGACTAGGAACAAGGTGTATTTGCTTCATTATCACATCCGTTGTATTGTTTGTTTGTATGCGTAATATTCGTTATCCCATTAATTGCGGAGAGATCCTTCAAACAAAATTGTATGTGGTCTATTTGATTCAAATTTACATCGTCTTCCATGTACAATTCTGTCATAAACTTCATGTTGTTGCAGTGCATGAAATACTATATCTTCTATTTCCCTAAATGCAAGCACTCATTTTATACGTTGGCAAATGGAGGAATTAGAACTAACATGATACAACAAACATAAGCAATGCTAACCTTCTTTGTTCATGATATCCTGCAAAAATACTTTCATCAAGTAACAATGGCGAGCTTCCAACAAGTTGAGGGATGGCATAATTAGTGTTTTTAACAAAGAACGTAGAAGTGGAATCTGGAAGTGCAACACGTCATTTGTTGTGTCAAGATGGTCATTAGATGAATATCGAGCAATGGGTTTAGCTACACCTTCATAAGTTTGGTCTAGATGCATACTCCTATTTGTGTGTGGAATCGTTATAGAATCTAAGGGTACCTAGAAGAATGTACCAAGAATCTTGGGAAATAAGAGGAATTTTGGGACAATGTTTGGGGATCTAGAGGAATCGCAAGAGAATCTTAACGAAATCTATGGGGGAATCTTCATTAAATGTTTGAGAAGCTAGGGTTATCTTGATGGAATCTTGGAGAATCTAGAGGAATCTTCGTAGAAAATAAGGGAATCTAAGAGATTTCACATAGAGTCTTGGGGAATCTAGAGGAATCTTGAGATAATCCTCAGAATAGATACATTCAACTCGTATAGGCCCTACATAGTACAAAGACTTGTATATATATATATATATATATATATATATATATATATATATATATATATATATATATATATATATATATATATATATATATATATATATATTTGTACCATGAAATTAATATGAAGTCGAATGTGCGCACATTAGAAAGTATAACCCAAGTTTGCCAACATTCTATTAAGGCTGTCAATATTCTAAAAACGTAGTAGATCCTGTGCATTTCTAAAAGTAGATTCCTAAAATTCTACAAAGTCTCTTGGATTTCCTAAGATCCTACAAAGATTCCACATTATTCTGAGGGATTCACGTGAATTTGTTTAAGAATCCTAGATTCCCTTAAGATTCCCTATATCCTTAGATTCCCTAAGGTTCCTTAAGAATACACCAGGATTCTCATAAGATTCCCCTATGTTCCCAAAGATTCTCCCAAGGTTCCTTAGATTCGCTTAGACTCTATGAAGATTCCCCTAGTGCGAGAGTTTTAGCGGACGCTCATGGAGTCTTGAAGCTAGAACCCAGTAGAGAAGAAGGAGAGGAATAATTTTCCAAAGATTCTAGGCGCCCTTAGTTTAGAAAAAAAAGGTGTTGGAAGGAAAACCAAATAGGTTGCCACGTAGTTCACATGACATCAAGCTCGTCCTCATGGTTAAAGATCGAAAGAAAACATGAAAAGAACAAAATATAGCTTTGCCACGTTCCACATTAAGGTTTTTCTATAATAAAAGGCAAAAAATGTTGCCATGTAGTTACATCAAGCTCGTCCTCATGGTTAAAGTTTGAAAGAAAACTTGAAAAGAAAGCAAGATATGGCTTGCCACGTTTCACATTAAGATTTTTATATTCTATATTAAAAGGCAAAAAATGCATAAATTAATTACAATGCCACCTCAAAATCTATATATTAAATATATAGATAAGATATGGTGGCAAATAAATGCACATGCCACCTCAACTAACACCTCATGATTACAATAAATGCTTGCATGCATATGTATGCCACCTAACCACATGCATAGGAACTTCTTGTCACCTTCCTCTCTTATAGTTTGAGCGATCCAGTTTCACCTTCCCCATCTAACGGCCCATGTGCATGGTGCATGGCCCATGCATATATGTGCATATGTATGCATGTGCACATCGTGCCCATCCATGCATCACATGAGGTGGAATTATAACAACCCTTGATTTTGTCATTTTGGCTAGGATCAATCTCTATGAACATGACCCATGGGATGACAAAATCACACATCGATCAGGCGGCTCCAAATGCGACAAAATAGTGCCAAAGCACCACTCCTTAGAAAGGTCTCGGCGAGAGGAATCAGCGGCGTAGGCCCCACCTTCATCCGACCCCTCTACTGCAAGCTCGGGGGCCGAAGGCGATTAAGCGAGAAGGAAGCTTCCTAGAAAGTCCATTCATAAATACTTTTGCCACCTCACTACCTTTTTATTAATGAGGGTGCCTTTTTTATTAATGAGGGTGCCACCTCACCTCCTTTAAAAGAAAAAAATCAATTTAATATTAAAAAGTTAATGGCTAGGATTTATGCTCACCTTTAATCTAGCGGTTGAGATCTGCACCAACTTTTTTTTTTTTTTTGGCACCTTCCTTGCACCTTCTTCACAAAAATCAAGGGCTAGGATTTATTCTCCCCTTTTTGAGAGCGGTTTGGGGATGTGGTGCATGCCCCCATGCATGCCCATGCATGCCCATCATGGCCATCCATGCACCTCAATGAGGTGGCATTATCTGGCCTTTCATTTTAGGTGATTGGACGGTGGGATGAATCTCTATGAACATGGGCATGGGATGACAAAACACACATCTAATCGTGTATATATATATATATATATATATATATATATATATATATATATATATATATATATATATATATATATATATATATATATATATATATATATATATATATATATATATATACGATATATATATGTTCTTATGTTTGTCCTCCTAAATCCGATAGTTGATCAGAGATCCTCGGCTCACGTGGCTTTGGGATGTATCCTATTGACCCCAGATGGCTTGGGAGTTTGTGTATAGACTATATATGTAAAAGCGATCCTACGGTCCAAGTTGATTTGATCGATCGTCGGTCCAAGATCCTCTGACTTCGTTGCTTTGGGACACATCCTACGGTGCACATGGCTTTGGGAATTATATATGTCGATCCTACGGTCGAGGTTGTTCTTGATCTTGATGCGTCGATCTAGAATCCTACTGACTCATGTTGCTTTAGATTTTTTGCCACATGTACGATCAACCCTTGATGGTCCAAGATCCCTCTGACCCCACGTTGAATGCTCATCCTTTAAAGAAAGGCTTTTAAAATTTTTATGTTGTGTGGGGGATTTGAACCTTGATCATTGACCCCCCCCCGCCCCCCATTCTAACCACTAGACCAAGTATTAATTCTATGAATAATTTATGTTTCAAATATACTTTAGGGTAACAATCCAGTTAAGATAAAATGGAGTATAACATTCTAACTAGTTCAAAAGAGTTCTAAAATGTTCTGGAAGGCTCTAGAAAGTTCTAGAATCTTCTAGAAAGTTCCAAAATATTCTAGAAAATTCTAGAACATAAGAGAATCTGGGGGGAATCTATGAAAATTCTTCCAGAAAGTTTCAAATTGTTCTAATAGGTTCTAGAATGTTTGAGAATGTAGGAATCCATGGGAAGGTAAGAGAATCTAGGGAAATACTTCCAGAAAGTTCTAGGATATTTTGAAAGTCTCAGAATGTTCCAGAAAGTCTTAGAATGTTCCAGAAAGCCTTAGAATGTTCTAAAAAGTTCTAGAATGTAAAGGAATCCGAGGAGAATCTAAGGAATCTAATAAAATCTCATAAAATGTGAGAGAATCTAGGAAAATATTTACAAGCCTAAGGAATCTCTTAAAATCTAGGGATCTAAGGGAATCTTCATAAAATCTAAGGCAATCTAAGAAAATGTTGATGAAATCTTAGAGTATCTAGGGGAATCTTTATAGAATCTCTTTGAATCTCATATAATGTAAGGGAACCTAAGGTAATCTCATAAAATCTAAAGGGATCTAAGGGAATCTAAGGGGATCGTCATAGAATCTTGGAGAATCTATGGAAATCTAATGGAATCTAGAGGGAATCTTGTAAAATTTAGAGGAATCTCCACGAAACCTCCAAGAGAACCTTGGTAGAATCTTAGAGAATCTATGAATTTAGAGTATTCTCAAGACATTCTTTTAGAATGTAGGGCACGACAAGAACTTGCAGCATAGGAACATGCTAAAACTCGAACATGCACCGTAGGACGCATTAGATTTCTTGTATATATATATATATCATAATATATATAAAATTACTTTGGATGCCCCATGGAATAGATATCTATATATTCAAATCGATCTAGGCCGTTCATTTGAAAATAGGTGAGGTGGTGAACACATAGCCATTGGATCTCCATGGGGGGCATGCATGGGGGCATGCACCACATCCCCAAGCCATTGGATCAAAAGGGGAGGAGAAATCCTAGTCCTTCAATTTTGTGAGGAAGATGCAAGGAAGGTGCCAAAAAGTGGATTTGGTGCAAAAGATTGTAACCGTTAGATCAAAAAGTGAGGATAAATCCTAACCCTTAACTTTTTATATATTGATATTTTTTTTTTAAAAAGAGGTGAGGTGGCACTCTCATTAATAAAAAGTTAGAAAGCATTTATGAATGCACTTTCCAAGAAGCTTCTTTTTCTTAATCGCATTCAAAAGCACGTAACTTGCAGTATAGAGGTCGGATGAAGGTGGGGCCTATGGCATTGGATCCCTCTCGTCGAGGGCTTTCCAATGACTGGAGCTTTGGCACTATTCCGTTGCAATTGGAGTTAACGTGATTAGATTCTAAGAATCTTCTTAAAATCTTAGAAGTTTACGAAATCTATGGTAATTTAAGGGAATCTAGGGGAACCTTCATGGGATCTTTAGGAATCTAGAGGAATCTTAACAGAACCTTAGGGAATCTAAAGAATCTCAAGAGAATCTTCAGGATTCTTGGGAGAATCTTTGGAAATCTAGGGGGATCCTCATAATATCTCAGGAAAGCTAAGAGAATCTACATAGAATCTTGGGGAATGTAGAGGAATCTTGATATAGTCTTTGGGAATTTAGGGAATCTCAAGAAAACCTTAGGGACTATGGGAACCTTAAGAGGATCTATGGGAATCGAACAGAATCTTCATAGCATCGTAGAGAATCTAAATAGAATCTTGGGGAATCTATATGAATCTTGAGAGAATAGTTCGGAATGTAGGGTAATCTCGATGGAATCTTTAAGAATCTAGGGGAATCCTGATGAAATGTTGGAGAACCCAAGGAAATCTTCGTAGAATCTAAGGGAATCTACATAGAATTGTGGGAAATCTAGGTGAATCTTGGGACAATCTTTGAGGATCTATGGGAATCTCGAGAGATTTTATGGAAACCTAGGGAATCTTCATAGAATATTTGAGAATCTAGGTGAATCTTGATAGAATCTTAGAGAATCTAGAGGAATCTACATAGAATCTTTAAAAATCTAGGGGAATCTCGATAGAATCTTTTAGATTCTATGGGAATCTTGATGGAATCTCAATCTTCATAGTATCTAAGGGAATCTAAAAGGATCTCAATAAAATCTTTAGGAATCTAGGGGAATCTTGATGAAATCTTTGAAAAACTAAAGGATTTTCATAGAATCGAAGGGAATCAAGAGACAATACAAAGAATCATGAAAAATCTAGGTGAATCTTCTAGAGAGGACGTAAGGAGATCGAAGGGAATCTTCATAGAATATTTGAGAATCTAGGGGAATCTTCTTAGGATCTTAGAGAATCTAGGAGAATCTACATAGAATCTTGGGGAATTTATGTGAATCTTGAGAGAATATTTGGGAATCTTGATGGGATCTTTGAGATTCTAGGGGAATCTTGATGGAATCTTGGAGAGCATAAGGGAGTCTACATATGATCTAAAGGAATCTTCATAAAATCTTTAATAATCGAGGGGAATCCCTGGGAATCTTGATGAAATCTAGGAGAACCTAAAGGAATCTTCATAGAATCTAAGAGAATCTAAAAGAATCTTCATAAAATCTTTGGAAATCTAGAAAAATCTTAATGGAATCATGGAGAATCTAGAGGAATCTATATAGAATCTTTAGGAATCTAAAGGAATCTTGACGCAATTGTGGAGAATCTAGAGGAATCTTTATAGAATCTATGGGAATCCAAGATAATCTACACAGAACCATGGGGAATCTGTGTGAATCTTGAGGCATCTTTAGGAATGTAGGGGAATTTCGAGAGAATTTATGGGAATCTAGGGAATCTTCAAAGAAATACTTGATAATTTAGGGGAATCTTGATAGAATCTTAGAGAATCTAGGAAATATACATAGAATCTTGAGAAAACTATGTGAATCTTGAGATAATCTAAGAGAATCTTCATAGAATCTTGGAGAACCTAAGAGAATCTTTCTATGATCTAAAGGAATCTTCATAAAATCTTTAGGAATCTAGGGGAATCTTGATGAAATCATGGAGAACCTAAAGGAATCTTTATATAAACCACGAAAATCCAAGAGAATCTACATAGAATCATGGGGAATCTTGGGGCATCCTTGGGAATCTCGAGAGAATTTATGGGAATTTGGGGAATCTTCATAGAATATTTGAGAATCCAGGGAATATTGATACCTTAGAGAATCTACATAGAATCTTTGGGAATCTAGAAGAATCTAGAAGAATCTAGGGGAATCTTGATGGAATCTAAGGGAATCTTCATATGATCTAAAGGAATCTTTAAGAATCTAAGGGAATTTTGATGAAATCTTATAGAACTTAAAGAAATCTTCATAAAATCTAAAGGAATTCAAGAGAATCTACATAGAATCGTGGGAAGTCTAGGTGAATCTTGAGACAATCTTTGGGAATCTAGGGCAATCTCAATAGAATCTATGGGAACCTTAGAAAAATCTTTGAGAATTTAGGGGAATCTAAGGAAATCTTCATAAAATTTTCGATAATATAGCGGAATCTAGGCGAATCTTTATGAAAATTGAAAGAATCTAGGGAATCTACATAGAATCTTGAGGAATGTACACGAATCTTGGAATAGTTTTTGGAAATCTAGAAAAATCTCTGTAGAATCTTAAAAATCTAGGGGAATCTTTCACACTGGTGTGTTTTGCAGGGTCGGCTTCACACAATCCTTCATAGGATGGATTTGGTGTTGCCAATCTTTAGTCGTTAGACCAAAAGGGAAGGAAAAATCCTAACCATTATTTTTTTAATTGAATTGTAATTTTTTATATTAAAGGAGGTGAGGTGGCACCATCATAAATAAAAAAGTAATGAGGTGGCAAAAGCATTTTTACAAATGCACTTTCCAGGAAGCTTCCTTAAAGGCTCGTAACTTGCAGCAGAGGGGTCGGCTGAAGGTAAGGCCCACATCTTTGGATTCCTCTCATTGAGAGCTTTCCAATGAGTGATGCTTTGGCATCATTCTGTCGCAGTTGGAGTCAATGTGATCAAATTCTAAGAATCTTCTTGGAATCTTAGAATTTTATGGAATCTACAGTAATTTATGGGAATCTAAGGGAATCTCCATAGAATCTTTGAGATTTTAGAAGGATCTCAAGAGAATCTTGGAGAATCTTTAGGAATCACAAGAGAAGCTTTAAGAATTTAGGGGAATCTTGATGGAATCTTGAAGAATATAGGAGGATCTACATAGAAACTTGAAGAATCTAGAGAAATCTTGGGATCTCAAGATCTTAAGGAATAATGGAAAAATTTGAAGAAAATTTTAAGGAATTTATGGAAATATCAAGAGAATCTTTGAGAATCCAGTAAAATCTAAGAGATATATCTCTGTATTTGGCTTCTAGTTGGATTTGTACAGTCCCTAACTCGTACAGGCCCTACATAGTACAAAGACTTGTATATATATATATATATATATATATATATATATATATATATATATATATATATATATATATATATATATATATATATATACATATATATATATATATATATATATATATATATATATTGAAACATAAGTGTTCATAGATTAATGCTTGGTCTAGTGGTTAGAATGAAATTTTGGGGGTCAATGACCGGGGTTCAAATCCCCCACACAACATAAAAATTTTAAAAGCCTTTCCTTAAAGGATGAGCATTCAGCGTGGTAGTAGGATCTTGGACCCGATCAAGGGGCGAGATCGTGCCATGTCTTAAAAAATCTAAAAGCAACATGGGTAGTAGGATCCTAGATCGGCGATCAAGATCAAGAACAACACGGACCATAGGATCGATTACATATAATTCCCAAAGCCAATGTGCACCGTAGGATGTGTCCCCAAAGCAATGTGAGCCGTAGGATCTCGGACCCGGCGATCGGGATCAAATTGCTGTCATCTGCCGTGGAGGACAAAAAAGAACATATAGTCTATGCACAAACTCCCAAGCCAACCGGGCGTGATCCCGATCCCATGGCCACGTGAGCCATGGGATCTTTATCCCACGCCCAGATGGTTTGGGAGTTTGTGTATAGACTATATGTGCCATCCTACTATCCGTGCTGATTTGATCCCCGATCGCCGGGTCCGAGATCCTACTACCACATTGCTTTGGGACACATCCTACGGCACATTGGCTTTGGGAATTATATGTAATCGATCCTATGGTCCGTGTTGTTCTTGATCTTGATCGTCGATCTAGGATCCTACTACCATGTTGCTTTAGATTTTTGCCACATGGCACCCATCTCGGCCCTTGATCGGGTCCAAGATCCTACTACCACGCTGAATGCTCATCCTTAAGGAAAGGCTTTTAAAATTTTATGTTGTGTGGGGATTTGAACCCTCGTCATTGACCCCAGCCCCATTCTAAACTTGTCCACCAGACCAAGCATTAATCTATGAACACTTATGTTTCAAATATACTTAAGGGTAACAATGGGTTAAGATAAAAATGGGTATAACATTCTAACTAGTTCAAAAGAGTTCTAGAATGTTCGGAAGGTTGTAGAAAGTTCTAGAATCTTCTAGAAAGTTCCAAAATATTCTAGAAAGTTCTAGAACATAACTGGAAGGAATCTATGAAAATTCTTCGTAAAAGTTTCAAATTGTTCTAATAGGTTCTAGAATGTTCGAGAATGTAGGAATCCATGGGAAGGTAAGAGAATCTAGGGAAATGCTTCGAAAAGTTCTAGGATATTTTGAAAGTCTCGAATGTTCCAGAAAGTCTTAGAATGTTCCAGAAAGCCTTAGAATGTTCTAAAAAGTTCTAGAATGTAAAGGAATCTAGGAGGATCTAACGGAATCTAAGAAAATGTCATAAAATGTGAGAGAATCTAGGAAAATGTTGATGTAAGGGAATCTCTTAAAATCTAGGGGATCTAAGGGAATCTTCATAAAATCTAAGGCAATCTAGGAAAATGTTGATGAAATCTTAGAGTATCTAAGGGAATCTTTATAAAATCTCTTTGAATCTCATATAATGTAAGGGAACCTAAGGCAATCTCATAAAATCTAAAGGGATCTAAGGGAATTTAAGGGGATCGTCATAGAATCTTGGAGAATCTACGGAAATCTAATAGAATCTGGAGGGAATCTTATAAAATTTAGAGGAATCTCCACGAAACCTCCAAGAGAACCTTGGTAGAATCTTAGAGAATCTATGAATTTAGAGTATTCTCAAGACATTCTTTTAGAATGTAGGGCACGACAAGAACTTGCAGCATAGGAACATGCTAAAACTCGAACATGCACCGTAGGACGCATTAAATTTCTTGTATATATATATATATATATATATATATATATATATATATATATATATATATCTATATATATCAAAGGTTGGGGTTGGTTGGCCCTTAATCAACTAGCCTAGAGAAAACTAGCCAGTTTACTAGTTGCACTCTGTTTGAGTAATGCATATAATTGGTAATGTGAACATCTCATGTCTGTGATTGAGTGATCAGTGCAGACAATCCACACCTCCTGACCATGGTGGTGGTCTCGTTTTTATATTTTGAAAGTGGGATTTTGTTGTTTCTAACATGTTAGGCGTAGCCAATTTAGTGGGCATGACCACCATTGAACCTTCAAATTTATTAATTTGGTTTCAATATAATTTGGGCCGTCATGGTTTGGGCCGTCAGGTGGCTAATACTATGGTTTAACTTGTATTTTATGGCCTTGTACGAAAAAATTTATAAATATGGTAAAAATTAGACCTTGGAGAAAATTTCTTAAGGTTTTTTCTTAGGGTTTGCTTGGCTTGGCCTGATGGCGCCAGAACGGCTTGCCCTAGAAAGCATGGGACACAAAAAGCAGGGGCCGATTTTACAGGATCATCCCTAGAATTGGGATACAGATGGCCGATATGCTCATAAAGTAGTAACATGCTGTCGCTCCAAACTTGGCAAGAGCAAATATGGCCGTGACAGACCTCTTACTGGCCGATTTGGTCGGTTTGGTCGAAAAAATGCATGCGGATTCTGCCTTCAACAGTTGAATCATGCCGGATCTGCTGGGTTGCGATTTGGCAATGCCACAGAGACCTTTATGCTTTCACAAAAAAATACTATGAAGCTGGGTTCTTACTGTGACACAAATAGATTATTCTTGTCTTATACTTCAGGTAATTCTTCCAGCTAAATGATTATATTCAGAAGGCTTTTACCTGGTTTTTCTGCTTCAAGATGGAAGATCTTGGCTTTACAAGTTCCGATTTTGTATAAGGATGCCATATAATGACAGTTCCGTTATGGGGAGCAGTCTTCCTCTCGATCTGCAACTGGATAAAGTGACAAGTGCAGACATGAACTGGTCTAAGCATACCTAGGCGATATTATTTAAGGTAAAATATTTTTGTATATGTCTTTAAGTATGAGTGCCTATCATGAATAACAGGGCCTGCATGAGATATCGGGATAGAATATGTAAGTTCATAATATTGTCCATGTCTTGGGCAACAATATGTGAGCAATAATATCTCTGCTGTATGAAAAACAGGTTTGAGTGGCATAATTTTGGTTTATGCAGTAAAACTCTTACTTCTCATTTGAAATAATGCATTGTCTTTTGACATATGGAGTAATATCCCTGATCCATTTTCTTGTTAGCATAAATGATCAAGGACAGAATGGTACAATGGGTGAAGGGTGAAAAACCAAGAAACACCAATGTACCTTCTGGCCCTTGCATCATTACCAAGACTATTGCTAATGTTTGCATGGTTGGCTGCAGGTACGTGTGTTTCTTCTCCTATTGTTCCTATTCTGTGGTTTGTTCAAGTGTTGCTGCATTGAAGATGGATACAAGAGGATAAATTACCGTGCTGGGAAGATCTACTAGTACAAAGGTTTGGTGCTACAAAGGTTCTTTCCTGGTCTAGTTTATGGGCCAAAGGTAACATGCAAAACTCGTCTTCCCATTTTTAAGATGTTAATGGGCAGAGAAGCCTTGGATGTACAAATTCGAGTTGAATTTAGACTGTGGTTTTACATACAAGGGCATCACATTTGCTGTTATTAATTCGTTTAAATTGTATATTTTGCTAGTATTTGAACATGAGCATACAGAGTTGTGTATGAGAGTATTATGTATACCATTGGGTTTTGTGCTTTTTGTCCAAGAATATCATAAAAACTTTGTCTTGGCTTTTCTTGTCTAAGGATAAGTTTGGTTTGGAATCAAAGACTTGATCCCCATTAGACTTACCTTAGGTGTAGAGAGCCTTTAGGCTAATATTCATAGTCAGTTTGAATAAAGCTAGGATTAATGGCTTGGGCCTGGGTAACGCCAGGATAGACAAATTCTCAGGCTCTAACGAGGGTTAGTGTTTGGATATGGGAAGCTCTCAGAGATCAGAGCTTATCAGACCCATTTAAATATGGGAAGCCATTAGGAACCATGTATTCTTGTTATGACAGCAAAGCCTTTCTAAAATCAAAGAAATGGACAGACCATCAGGCCAGCAAGATACAGATATATTTGATATTTTACTGCTTAGAGATATAGACCCATCATTAATGGCTCAGGAGTGTACATGAAGAGGTAGAACTTAGCTGCTTGTTTTGGTCATGACATGAAATGTTGGCTCAAGAGTATACTGTTTTTGTTGCATCAGAACCAGGCCATAGGCTTTAAATGAGGTCAATGCTTGGTAGCTTCTAAAAAATCGTGGTAGGACTGAATAAACTAAATGAAAGCTAGTGCTATAGTTATGTTCAAGAGCTGTGTAAAGATATGCTCAGGAAAAAAACTTAATCCATGTCATAGAGAGTATGTATATTAAACAACAGCAGTATCCAGAGGCTAGCCATTTTACTGCGGTAATGGAGCAATTTTAACAGCCGTAAAGCTTATAAGCTATTGCATGCAAACAATCCAAAGAAGGAAGCAGTAGTGTATTATGTATTTTTCAAGGAGAGTACAGATGCCATAATGTACGATTTTAATGCATCCTATATCAAATTTATAAAGCCATTCAACAAATGATCCATGCAAAGTGCATCAATATACTACATGTTTTATCTCTGCTACATATCTAAATATTTCAGATATGCATAATGAACATTAAAAGAGAGCACTGCATGTAACATTCATATCAAAGTTGTTTTCCAAAATATATTTCCATATCCAAGTTTAAGGAAAAACATAACTTATGCTAGCATTCTTATAGTTCATGCTGCTTCCTTAAATAAAAAAGCCAAAATAACTTATCTCATTCAGGCTATATCATATCCTGATGCTGTCTCAAACTTAGAGGAGATAAAGAAGCATACCATATGGTGTAAACAAAAATGCTTTAAGGGAAAACATGACATAAATCAGACGCAGAAAAGTTCATGGCAGCAGCAACTTCCATGTAGTCTTGATAGCTGAAACAAATAAACATAGATGGGAAAAGGAACCCCGGTTACCTGCACCCAAACATAACCACAATTAGCTTTAATCAAGGTAAAAGGGTAAGGGGCGTCAGGTAAGCTATAGGGAACCTTGGCTTATCGCCCTTTGCCCATTAGCATATTAGTATTAGCTAAGCAAAGAATGGAAAAACAAAACAGCAAAACATAATCATTTTTTGTAGATACATAGCTGGAAATATCCAATCTACCCATATATTTTCTAGAATAAACATGTATGGGGACCTGATTTAGTGGCAGATCCTCCTCATCTGAGTCTTGATATTGCATGGAGATGTTTTGAGGTGTGTCCTCAGCCAGATCCACTATTTCTTCACTTGTACTCTTGCCTTTTCCATAGTTACCAATATGTAACTGTGTTTGTTGCAGACTACTGCTCTGGGCTTTCTTGTTCATTTCATTCTGCAGTTCAGAATTAAGGCCAGCTTTGGTGATCATATCCATCAGAGTATTCTTTGGTATATCTTTAGTCGAGGTGCCATCAGCTCTTCCATGCTCATTGAGCAGTGCAGCCTTGGTAAGAATTTTAATAATATCATTCCTAGTAGCACTACAATTAGGGGCGCCCTTTGTTCTGCCCATGTTCTCCTCTTTCCAGAAACACACAAGACAACTTTCACAGAAGGTGTATTCAGCTAGAAAACCAGCTCTACCAGAGAATACGAAATCGGCTTCTTCCTTATCAGCTGCGGAAAAATGCAGTTTTTGTTGCAACAAAACGTTAGGTTTTGTGCAGGCGCATTTTGTTCTGATAAAGAAGTGATCAGAATCCGGGCTGTGATCAATGTTTAGCTTGAGAAATTCTTTAAGAATATTCTCCTCTTCCTTATTCAAATCTAACTGGATCATTTTGGCGCATGCAAAGCTCAGAAAAGAGTAAATGAGAATGCAGAGTGAAGAATGAAGGATAAAATACCAGTTATAGCCACAGATCATAGCAGACTTGTTTAAAAGCTTACTGGAGAAGTTCGGCCAGCGGTCATTCCAAGTGTATGAGCATCTGCTCCAAATCGTCCTATGCATCATCTTTCTTCCAGGTTTCTTGCTTGGGCGCCGTCGGCCGTATTTTGGTGCTTGAGTGATACCTAAATCTGGCATATTAGGTTTAGGTCGTCTGCCATTTGCACGCAGTCAGCAAGCGAAACAGTAAATGCGGTATACCATTACAACCGATTTTTTGTACAACCTTCCAGTTAAGAAAATCAAAGGTCAATCCTTTGCATTACTTTTGCCTTTTTACTTACTGCGGGTAGGTGGACGTACCATAATATGGGGCTATGGTTTTCTAGGCATACTAAGTAATCTATAAGCTCTCATAAATCAACCCATCAAGGTTACAATGGTGTATGTGCTACCATGTGCTGATCCCTTGTTTCATATCAACCTCTTCTAGGTTGAGATGTAGGGGTACATATTTGTCTAAACCATTTTAATCATGCCCAATGCCCTAATACCAATTTTCAGACATTTCTCATGGTTCAATTACCATGGTGTTCTAGAATTCAGTTGAGGGTATCTTTTACCCCTTGTTGGGTGTGTCTGCAAGTAAACATTACCAAGTGACAATTCGTAAGTGAAAACGAGTTTGGCAAAGCCCAAATCCTGGTTAGCAGAGATATACTAAAGGTTTTCATTCAAATGCAGTCATGGTATAAGTGCCATGCAAGCATGAATTTAAGCATAAATAGGGATGACCCCTTTTGAGTCCCCTAAAGTTCCCAAAGATATCTATCATAGGGTTGCCTATTTCTGTTATGTACAGGGATATGCTGGGCCAGTCAGAGGACATTGAATATATATTTATATGTATAGATATATATATATATATATATATATATATATATATATATATATATATATATATATATATATATATACAAGTTTTTGTAATATGAGGGACTGCATGAAGCCGACCCTCTAAAGCACACCTAGCGTGAAAGATTCCCCTATATTTCTTGAAGATTAACCCAAGGTTTCTTTAGATTCTACAATATTCTATGTGGATTCTTCTAGATTCTTGCAGATTCTATAAAGATTCCCCTAGATTCTCCAATATTCTATCAAGATTCCTCTAGATTGTCCAAGATTCCATGTAGATTCTCTTAGATTTTCCAAGATTTCATAAAGATTCTCTTAGAATCCCTATGATTCTCTTCAGATTCCTCTAGATTCTCTAAGATCCTATGAAGATTCCCCTAGATTCCCTAGGTTCTCAGAGAATTCCTTAGATTCCCAAAGATATCTTGAGATTCCCATAGGTTCCCTAAGATTATGCTGAGATTTCCCTAGATTCCCAAATATTATCCCAAGTATCCTCTAGATTCTCCAACATTTTCTCTAGATTCTCCTATATTGCCTTAGTTTCCCCTAGATTCTCTAAGATTCCCCTATATTCCCCAAGCTTGGCAAAGGTTTTGTGAAAATTCCCTAACATTCCCTTAGATTCCTAGCGATTCTCGTGAGATTCCCATAGATTTTCCCTAACATTCTCTTGAAATTCCCTTACGTTTCCAAAGATTTCAAAATTCATCTGGATTCTTGAAGATTCCATCAAGACTCTCCAACATTCGCAAAGATTCTTCTAGGTCCATCTAGATCCCCAAAGATTCCATAACATTCTCTCAAGATCCCCTAGATTCCCAAAGATTAACTCCAACTTCATTTGGATTCTCATAAATCCTGTTGAGATTCCCATAGATTCCCACAGATTTTTTTGACATTCCCCTAGATTTTTAAAGATCACCCCAAATTTCTCATAGATTTATCAAGATTCTATGTAGATTCTCTTAGTCTCTATGATCCTATCGAGATTCCCCCAATTCTTCAAGATTCCATCAAGATTTCCAAAGATTCTCTCGAGATTCCCACATTCCCTAAGGTTCTCTCGGGATTCCTCTACATTTCCAAACGTTATCATAGGAAACCTCTAAATTTCTCAAGATCATAGTTTCCTAGACCATAATGGTCCCCCTTTTGGAAACTTTAAAGTTGTGGTTCTTTAAAGCCAATAACTCTAATAGTTTTGCCCTAGCTTGCACTGACTGCAGAACACGTCTTCTCATAGAATTCCATTTAGATAGGTTGAATTCAATGTTTCCTATAATGGTGGCCATTCGCATAGACTTCTATTTAAACGAGAAGACTCCCCTAGTTTTTTTTAGATACCTCGAGATTTTATCAAGGTCCCTCTAAATTTTACGAATTTCACAAGATCCTCTCCAAATTTCTTCATTCTCAATGTTGTGAGAAGTGTCATGCTAAAAGCTCATTTCCTAGACCATAATGATCATCCCTATGCGAACGTCAAAATTGCAGGAGTTGCTAATTCTTTTGAACTCCACATGGCCATTTTAGACATCTCTGAAGGGTTAAAAACACGTGTTTGGAAGTTGCTCCAAGGAGGGCATCATTTAGCAAACATCATGGAATTCCATTTCCATTTGAGGAACACATAGATTGCATTTGTCACCACGGGAGATCCTACATGTTTGTAAGTGATATTCAACCTTCTCTATTGTGAGCGAGCATCCATTAAGATGTCGATCCTACTCTATCATACTCTTTGGCTTAAGATAGATATATCAAAGAATCTACTGTGTCCATCACTATTCCATTAAGGATATGTAGCAAGAATATATACTTTATTTATGACTAGTGTTATAACTTAAGATAACATATGAAGAACATCTTAAATAAGTAGATATGAAGAATGTTCTCAATGTCAATCCGTAAGCTTTATGAATCCGTCCTTATAAGATCATGCACAAATTCACAAGAAACTTAAATTTCTAAGGTTTCAACGCGAGACTTCCTAGTCGTATATTGATGCTCTTATGTGTCTAGACACTTGAACAACAGATTTCCTAGTCGTATATCGATGCTCTAATGTGTCTAGACACTTGAACAACACACGTTCTTATCACCAACCTTTAACACCAAGACCTTTAACACCAGCGCATTGATTCACACAAAGCTAATTACATTTAGCCCATTGATTCACACAAAGCTAATTTTATTTATTATTGTATCTAGCTTAGATACACCATAGACGTCAACCTTTCATGCAAAACAGATATTATTACGTTCGATTAAACTAGATGTCCAGTACAAAAAGAAGTTGTAACTAACGAATCCTATGTTCATTATACAGAAAATTGGTACCCTGGACGGAATTGCCGAATATACAGAAATGTTTTGCATCAGCAACAACTATCTCTAAGCCGATACGGCGGATGTGGATGCAGAGTTGCCTTGCGTTCGGAACTGAAGAATATAATTAGATGAAGTAAAAACATAGCAAAATTATAGTGTCGGGATGAAAATAGTCGTACCTGGCTGTAAGTTCGTTGTTTGAACAAAAGCACCTTAATTTTTGTTCCAGTCCATGAGGCAACAGGCCAGAATATAGCACTCGGTCTAAAAGATCCATGCGGAAGATAGTTGTGCAGTAGATGATGAATTGTGACACCAGGATTGTTGGTGTCGACAGCCTCCAAAATAGCAAATATTGCATCTGGGAAAACTGCATCATTAGCAAGAGCGTTGAACATCGTTTCTGCCGTCGATTCTATCCATCCGCATCTGATGTGTGGCGTTCCTTCAGCAGGTTCTGATATAGATACGCAGAAGAACTTATGGGTAGTCGGAGCTAACTGCTTGCTAGTCTTAGTAGTCATTGCTATTATATCATCTGGAAGTGGAATTCCCATGATTTATTGTTGCAACTGCACCAGCATATAAGACACGGGGCACGACAAAATACAGATATGCATCATGATTTAGGCTCGATACCTTACCTCACAGAGACAAACTGGTTGGCCGGATGTGGTATCTGCAAGAAATTTAAAACCTCAGCAAGCTGAAACTGTGTCTACGGCTTTATTTGGGCTTAGTCATTTCTAGAATCAGTCATCCTATATTATAAAGTTATTCTGTAAGTGTTGGACCCAGCCCTAAATCCAAAGGCTGGGATTTGATCATTCCAATGGTTGAGATTTCATGTCAATCTCTGAGCGCCGAGTTCCGGAAGGCTTCTCCAGTTTTGCGCTTCTTCGTGAGACCCAGCCCTAAATCCAAAGGCATTTGCGAAAGAGGTGCAGATTGTATCTGCTATGTCTGGCATCGTTTGGTTCATTTGCAACATTCAGGGCATTATTTGAACGGTTTTGGACGAACGGCAGTGACAACGGCAGAAACGGTTCAGCAAATCTGCTCTCTGGATGTCGTTTTTAATCTAGAAGAAATAGGAGTTTCTGTATCACACAGAATCATTGATCAAATTGGACAGAAGGTGAGCCCACGCATTTATTTTTTTTCTTTCTTTTGTCACAGTATTCTACATATTATAAACTTACATTATGCCTTAGTTCTGCATATCTTTTCATAGATCCCATCTCTTGAGTTCTACTTTATTTGTTACAATATTCTCAAACCATTTCTTATCCTTCCTTTTCTTTATGTTATGTCTCTGAAACCCCAGATGTTTTCTGAAGCCATCTGTAAAATCTATAGTATGTACATATATTTTGCTTTAGGTTGCTTTGGCTGACTATCAAGTTCTTTTCAAGAGCAGCTTATATAGAAGCAGCCAGATCTGAGCATGAATTAGTTTTCTGTAGTTATAGCTCGGCTTTGGATTGTTATGTTCAGAGACGGAGTTACATTTCAACAGCAAGTTTTAGGCATTGGCATTTTAGAATCTCAAACCAAAGATCAAAATCCATTTTTTGACATTCCATGGAAACACTCTCAGAGCTTCATTTTGTTGATTTCAAGTTTTAAAAATGACTGTAATGTTAGGCAATATATAGAATTCTGGGTATTTGTGTCTTTTGGCTGCTTTTTTTTCTTCCACCATAGGTATTTTAGAGAGTGGATTTCTGTTTCGGGCACAGAGTTTTGATGGCTTGGAGTTTCTTGAAGATTGTAGGATCTTTCTGTTCATATTTACGGTGGTTTTTTATTCTGGGTTGCTTTAAAAATTGATCAGGCATGGATATTAGGAAAGCTATTAAACTAATCTTGCATTCCATTCAAAGCCAGCTCTATTTTTTCGTTCTTCAAACCAGTGCTTCATCACCATGCTGCTATCTCTTTTGAAGAAACAAATCTAGGTACATGTTGAATGGACACGAATTTAGAACAGGGAAACACCAGCTCTATTTTTCCCTCTTCAGTGATGGTTTGCTTCTCTGCCATGCCGCTGTCTCCTTTGAAAAATTAGGTACGTGTTGTTTTGTTTCCAGGTACCAGAGTCTATTTCATGCTTTACATTTCATGCACCTGCATTTTTGTGGTTGCATCTGATACTATTTATGATTTGAATGGAACAGTCTTGCTCTGGTGGATAAATGATGCAGCTCATTTAACTCATTACGATATCAGGTATATTTTTTCTGCTGAAGGGCATATATTTCGATTGACCCCAGAGATATCTTCATCCTCAGAATATTGCACATATCCATTAGGCTTTTCAGTAAAGTGGCTGACCATAACCAATGCATGCGTAAGTTTCTAAGAAGCAGTTCCATCTTTTCTTCACTTGATTCGTCAAAACTTTTCCTGTTTGGCATGCTTCTGGTTCAATGTCAACCATGTTTTTCCAGCTGATGTAAAAGAAGAGATTATAATTTTTCGATGCCTGCAAATTCTTCAATACCTTATAAGGAATGCTATATTGTGGAACGTCATATTGTATTATATTGTTTAGAACCTTATTTTTCTCTACCTTTTCTTCTAGAGAAAAAGCTCAGCTACGAAGTGAGGTTTACCCTGAAACTCAGCACTAGGCAAAGTACGAGAGGTATCTCTGACAATCTACTCCAGTGGAGTTCATGCATTCCCACCCAGGTGTAGAAGATATATCTCATTAGTTAATTTATATGTCCTCATATTTGAATGTAAGATATTCAAATATCTAAATGATGATGCTGACTTGCTGGTGTTTTACGAAAAATACTGTGCCTTTCAATTATTCTGTCCATGTTGCAAGCTTTGGAAATAACATCTGGTTTATTAGAGGAACTCGCTGGTATTTACAAAAAATACTGTGCTCTTCAATTATTCTGCATGTTGCAGGCTTTGGAAATAACATCTGGTTTATTAGGGGAAAATTCTGTTGCCATTCAACTATTCTGCCCATATTGCAGACTTTTGGAAATAACAATGTCTCATGTTTGAACTAACAATGTCTCAATTAAAGGCTGGACAGTGCTTGCAGCTCAAATTTTGTATTGTTTATAGTTTCAACATCTTATGTTCTTTACAACTGTATTCAAATATTGATGGGGCCCACAGAACTGTCAAACCGAGAGCTTTAACATGTAAATTTTAAGACACTAGCACAATGTTGGAAACATGCTGCTGATAGAGGTCCTATATGTATTGGTACAATGTTAGCTTTATGTATTGGTACAATGTTAGCTTTAACATGCAAATTTTAAGACACTAGCACAATGTTGGCAACATGCTGCTGGTAGAGGTCCTATCTGTATTGGTACAATGTAAGATCTTAAAAGAATTAGAGTGCCCTCAACACTAGACAAGTAAGCCTTAAAGCACAATATGAAAAAGGTAGATATGCCAACGAATAAAAGTCGTGCAAATGTATGAAACAACTTTACCTCTTCAAATATGGGAGGTATCTTCCTCCCTTCCCTCCCAACCCATGAAAGATAGAAGAATTAGAGTGCCCTCAACACTAGAGAAGTAAGCCTTAAAGCACGATATGAAGAAGGTAGATATGCCAATGAATAAAAGTTGTGCGACGGTATGAAACAACTTTACCTCTTCAAATATGGGAGGTATCTCCCCCAACCTAAAAGGGAGAAAGAAATTCTAAATGTTTTGAGCCGTAGGATAAATTTTCATTAAGTCAATGGTGTATTGCATAGAATCATACATGTGGCAATACACACTTAAAAGAGAGAAATAAAACACTCAATCATTGAGATTTGAGTCTTGGACCAGCTACTGATCGTCGCCTTGGTAAGCCGTTGCCTCACCAACCAGCCAATCAGATGCAAGCCCCTCCTTGGGCTTCCTCCTTTAAGCTCCTCGACTGTAGGGGTAGCGGTACCGTTGTCCTCCCTCCCCCCGAGGGGCGAGGCGGGTTCTTACGCGTTACTCACCCGTTACGCGTTACATACTATTTTCATTCTTACGCGTTACTCACCCGTTACGCGTTAAATATTATAAACATACTATTTTCATTTACGATCAGCAATTTTTAATCAGTTGTGTTGCTTCAAGAGCTTGGAGATGTAAGTTCAGGGTGCATGGAGGAATGGAGCCAAATAATAAATACATATAGAGAAATAGGTTGCATGGCATATAATGTAGATCGCTATCGTGTTGAAGATAAGTGCATAAACAGTGGCAAGAATAGTACATTCCTTTCAGCACATCTCAAGTGTTCGCAATGTTGAAGGAATCCCTATGCTAAGAAATAGATTTTGAAACTTTTTTTGAAGTTTCTCTTAAGTAAGTGCAATACAGGCTTAGCATTTTTACCGATGTTATCTATGTGCCTTTAGCTTTTATTATTATGTATCTGGCCATACAATTCGTTCATGTTAAGAAAATAGAAGAAAGTTACGGGCACTCCACCATAGATGGTAGCATGTACAGCTGCTTATAGTTGAACCTGACTGTTTCATTTAAACCTTCATTTCTTTTAAACCTTCATCAAGCTAGGGTAAAAACCAACAGGCAAAAAAGGCAATTTAAACTTAAAAAGGAACAACACTTTTTTGCATTTTTCCCATATAAAAAAGGCTCTAAATAAAAAAAAGGCACAAAAAGACTTTTGAACTTAAAAAGACACCACTACCTTTTGCCTTTTGCCTTTTAGCTAGGTTTAGAAAGATTATGGAGGAGCAAGAACTCATAGAACTTTAACATCTTTTTCACACCTAATTTATAATGACAGAAGAACGAGAAAGAGGGCTTGCGGCTGCATAAGATAGATACAGGAAGAAGCGTACTGCAGACACAACTCCGCAGCATGAAGTTCAATTGGAGAAAGACAGAGACAATTACAAGAGAAGAAAGTTGCCAAATAGCCACCACAGAAACTAAAGAGGAGAATCGACAAAGATTGGCCAAACATGCCCACATCGGTCCAAAAAATGAGCTTATCATACTGCAATAGAAACAGAAGAGGAGTGTTAGCAAAGATTGGATGAACACGCACAATATGAGCATGAACGGAGAGCCCACCTATCTACAAACAAAATAGTGTGGATGCTTGGAATCACACAAGCAGAACAGCACCACTGTAGCAAATTCAATCGAGAATGTATGCATTGTAGGACATTGTCATTCAAGGACAATGGTACAAAGTGCTGCCACAATGGACAAGCCAAGTTGAAGCCTCTACAGCCAATGTCGCATCTAATTCCATTATTACTGAACAACCAACATCCAAAAAGCACTAACTTTTGCCAGCACATCAGGGCCTACAATAGTGCTCTTGCCTTTTCTTCCGTTGGCGCAAACATCAAGAAATCCGAAGGACGTGGACCATACTATTTCAATATCTAAGGACAACCTACCATAGGGTGGGGCCAACTTATGCTGATAATTCTCAACCCGCAACATATTCCCAACTCTACATTCTAGATGCCGACTACGCACATGAAGCACAAGTCCAAAACACTCGGAATGTAACTTGCTTTAGATATTTTTGTTAAATAAAAGGTTACTGCACACTTTTCTCATTGCATTCAAAATATTTAGAGACTTCCAACTTATGCCCAGCAACGCTGGGCACCATTACTAGTATCATTCTTAATAAATTTGCTATTAATTTTTGAGGCATAATTGACACGTTATTTTAGGAAATAGATGCCCCTTCAAAAAGCTCATTCCCCTTTAAAAAGAAAATACCTGGCTTCTCTGCAACATCGCCAACGAACTTTGTCACTTTGTAATGCACACGTTCTCGATTCTGGGCCTGAGTTTTGAAGGGTTCCTTGAGGCATTTTCGCAAGAGATCCGCACATGAATTAGCATAAGATACATATGTCATACCGGCACTGGCAGCTCGCCAAAACGTAGCAGACACGCCCCCGCTAGCCGCTGCAGACATCGTCGCCGGAATGGAAGAAAGTGTTAGCACTGAAACCCTAAGGCCGTAATTTCGAATATGGAGAAATGTTAAAGGTACAAATTCGAGAATGTTCTCTTTTAAATGCTATTTATGCCACGTCATGAATTTTTGCGACCCAAAATTATCACGTTTCTGCAATAAATGTGCACTTATCTTTCGTTTGCCTTATTTTTGAAAATCTTATGCCACGCAATCCATTAGTAATAAATGATATCTTGTTATCTCATAATATCTCATAATGGTTTGTCATAATGGTTAACGCAATCCATTAGTAATAAATGATATCTTGTTATCTCATAATATCTCATAATGGTTTGTCATAATGGTTATAAATGCTCTGCCACATCATATATAATACCAACTTCTAATTAATGAATTTCTTTGCACCTTCCTTTAAGACTAAATCAACGGCCAAGAATTAAGTCACCCCATATCCGACGGTCCAGGGATGTGGTGCCATGCCCTCATGCATGCCCATGCATGCCCCCCATCAAATCTGAGGGCCATAATCGCGCCACCTCAAGATTTGGATGGCCAGGATCAACTTCTATATACCACAAAAAAATGATGCCCCCCATCCGATATACCTTTATATGTACAAGAAATTTATCGCGGCGGCCAAGGCCGCCGCGAACATTTCTCTTTACTATCAAACGAGTGTTAGGAGGACGAGTAACCGATTGTGAGCATTAGTCTGAGCAGTAGCATGAGAAGCACGTTGTGAGCATTAGTCTGAGCATTAGCATGAGAAGCACGTTGATGGGTGTTCAATGACAACTTCACATACAACCCAATTCATTAGCTTAGGATGAACAATTTTAGATATTTAGTTTCAAATTTGCAAATATGAAATACTCATTCATGTTTATCAATAAGAATTGGGGCATAAAGAAGATGATCATTATAACATTAGCATTTTGCAAAGGTCTCAGTTTCGTTATACACACTTCTGCAAAGATGAAAGTGCAGCAATATATACATTTGCAAAGATGAAAGTGCAGCAATGTATACATTTGCAAGGCATTTGCATAGGTCTCAGATTTGTTATACACAAATGCACACATTATCACTAACTGCACAATTCCAGTCCACTAAATTAGGGGCCCACAGAAGGCGAATCCAGACGCAAGGGAAAGCGAGAAAACATAGCCACGCATTGATCCACACACTAGGTTCGCGCCCAGCGAAAAAGTTAGCTTTGTTGTGTCAATCTTTAATGTCAAATACTTTTCAAATAATTCAAACAAATGCAATTATATCCGGGCGAAGAATACGGTATGTTTACCTTCTTTGTTCTTAAGGCATGTCTTTGCAGCGTCAAATATTACGTGTGCAGAAAACATTCATGACCCGTGGCGTCCCCTACTGTGATACGGTGCACTCACCGTGTACAAACAGGAGTTCTTCCCCCACACCAGCTCCATGCTGATACAGGGCCCTCCACATATCACTGCACCCGTAACGAGTCTCAGTGGGGAGAGTGAAGGTGGCATTCTACCCCGTCTCCCTCAGGGCCTACCTAGCTGCGGAAGCGTAAACATACATGTCAGTAGCACATACATCAACATCCTGTGACCATCTCGAAGGATGGTCCCCTCATATCTGCATAGACAAAGATCAAAGACATCACATAGGGGATCCTACCCAAGGCTCGGACTCAATGGATGACTGGGACGGCTTGGGTCTCCGTAGTTCAAGCGCATGAATTCATGGCAAATGGACGAACGGCATAAGAACATGGCATAGGGTTCCCACTCCATCCGCCCCTCCCGTGCACACTTTGAGGAGTAGGCTGAAAAGTGTTGGGACTGGATCAGAGCCCGCCGGGATGCATGGCGAAGGGGCTATTCGGTCTCATCCTCCCGGTTCCGATGGGGGGGTAGGGATCACTCCCTCCGAGATCCGCATGCTAACTCAAGGTGACTAGAGGGCCACTGCGGGTATTATCAACCCACCGGAAAGTGTACACCACTTCCTCGGTGTCGAGCCCATGCCTTACCCGCACTCGGTGGTAAAGCCATTAGACCTAGTCACAATGATCCCGGGGAGGCTTTACAGGGATGGGGATTCAAGAGTCGGGGACATGAACCTCCTTTTAGCCCCGCCCCTTCACCCACAACCCGGTGTGGCTCTCAGACACAGCCTAATCTACAGCAAGTGCTAGAGAGGCTACTCTAGGAGCATCAACTACAAGCTTTAGGGCCTCTACCCCCTTCCCAATACAAGGAGTTCACAGTAAATACATCATCCAAATATATCACGTAAGAACTAAAGAACTAGATCCAATCATAGAGTTAGGTTCTTTAGTTAGTGTCCGAGATCTAAGATCTAGATAACACTATGGGCAAGTTAATAGTCTAAACCTACTGATTCTATGACTAGAAGACGGTTTAAGCTATTAAATTGACCAAATACCTGATCCTTGAGTGGTTCCTCCCGACTGAAGTTCAACCATCCCGTTGAAATGACATCAATTCGTGGAAACCGATGGCGCAATTCGGCAGGCGCATGCGGGAGGCGGTTTTGGCTCCCCGGGCAGCCAAACCGAGCTCTAAAACCCTAAGGGCGAAAAAAACTAGCAAGCTAGGGTTTTCCTACCCCAAATAGACATGGGGTTTAGGCTAGGGGTTTCCAATTACCCAATTTGGCATGTGGGATAGTGGAAAGGCCCCACTTGCCTTTAGTGGCTAGGTGGCAAAATATGCCAACATGGAAGGTGTGCCCTCATTAATGTGCACATGTGCATTAATAATATATGAACACTCCTAGCAAGTTGCCCCTAGGGCTACTTACCACGGCTATCCGATTGCATACACGCCAATCGAGGGTGGGGCGTGTGGCGCTGGCGAAAGCGACAATGTACGCCCCGGGAGCGATAATCGTCTTCGGAACGCCACATTCTCCCCACCTTGAAATGATCTGTCCGGCAAAGATCGTTTGGGTCTCCCCCACCTTGGGATCTTCCTAACCCGCGAACGCAATCGCGGATACCTACAATATAATCTTTTATACATTTATCGCGATTACTCTAAGGTAATTACTTTTAGAACATTATTACGTTATTATATTATGGAATACTTATCAATTCATAACACCATTAACAAGTTATTCACTATGTTAAGTTAGACAAAATTTCAGCATTTCATATCTATAATTATTGTCCGAGGTACTCTTCATTCCTTGCAACACATTCCAACAAAACTTGTGTTGCAAGTCTTCGTGAGTTCGACCTCCTTGCCCTCCTGGCTCTCTTGCCGCCGGTGGCAGACACACCACGTTAGTACCGGATTTTTAATTGTTTAATAAATTTTGGTTATATGGTGACCACCCACCTATCTACATGAATGCATGGCTAATCTCCGGCGTGGGAAGAGGATGAATCTTCCATAATGGTAGGAGGAGACAGCCTATATATGCCTATATGCCGCTCATGCCTACACCTCTAGTTGCCAAGTGGAGGATATCCTTCTGCGATGGAAGGATGGATTCCTCCTATCAAAGCATATATGGGGCTAAAGGTGCTTTCCTATCAATGCATTCCTTAATGACCTCTTTTCTCTCGGTAGTCTCCTTGGTGGGACGTAAGTAGACTTTCTAATCTACCTTCCACTCGCCTAAGCGAAGGGCGGTCATGCCTACATTGACATTACACCACGCCCTAGAGATCACCGTAGTGGTCTCATCATCGATAACAACGCATGCGACCCATACCAAGCATAGGTTGCATCGTGAGATTAATCTATACAAGAATTAACCCACACAAATCGACATGCTCGATTTCTTCGGGGAGATGACCTTGCCGCCCCATTGCTCCATAAACCGTGGGTACTGCTTTTACCAAATCCTTCTTAAGTACCCACGTGGCGTCTTCCACCGGCAAGTGTTTCCACTTGACCAAGTATTGAGGAACTCCGACCTCCTTGTCTTCTTGAAAGCTTTATCAAGAATCATTTCGAACTATTTCCACCGCTCCTCCGGTCATTTCCAACAACGTTGGAGTGTCCAAAACTTCGCCCGGATTTGGAGTATGCTTCTTCAACAAACTCACGTGGAAGACCTTATGAATCTTTAGGTGTGCCGCAATTCTAACTTGTAGGATTGATTACCTACCTCTTGATTATTCAAGGGTCCAGCTCCACCTTTGAGCAAGCTTCTTGCAATTGCCAATCGAAGCTTTCTACCGCTTCACCTTTATCTTGAGCCATACATCATCTCCAACTTTGAACTCTCTTACCGATTCGATGCTTATCTACGATGCTCTTTTTTGTCGACTTCTTGGCGCTAGCGATACCCTCGAACCTCTTCCGCAGCTCTGCCGTATATCGGCCAACATCTGCACGGCGAAACTTCTACTTTTGGGGTTGGGCCAAATTAAGTGTCGGAGTTAGGCATCGATAGCCATAATTGATCATAAATGGCTACATTTGGGGACGATTCCTCGCTTGGTGCTATTGTATGCAAAACTCCACCAAGTGAATAAATTCTTCCCACATACTTTGCTTATTCGCATATAGTTTCGTAGCATGTCTTCTAAGATCCCGTTGGTCCGCTCCTCGCCCCGCCATCCGTCGAGGATGATACTGCGTGCTCATGGATAGCTTGGTCTGAATTGTCGAAAGAGGTTCTGCCAAAAGGCACCATGAACTGATGATCCGTCGGAGATAATCTCCCTTGGCATGCCATGAAGCCTGAAGATCTCTTTGGTGAAGAGCTTTCTGTATCCATAGCTGTATTCTGTGGTCCCGCAAGGCACAAAATGTGCCATCTTTGACAACTTGTCGACCACTACCATCAAGGCATCCTGCTTCGCCGTTTGGGAGTCCCGCGGATGAAATCCATGCCGATTACCTCCCACTTAGCATTTGCATCGCTAATGGTTTCTAATGCCCCGAATTGAAGCGCTCGCTTTCGTCTGGCGGCATAGCCGACATTCCTTGATGTAGCGAAGCTATTTTGCTTCTTCATTCCCGGCCAATAATAGCTAGCCGCAAGACTTTGAAATATGTTTTCATGAATCCCGCATGGCAGCGCTATTGGGCCGCACATTAGCGTGTCATGGAGGATCAACTTCCCTTACACCTGATGATTCGGCGCGACAACTTGTTCTTATGGTATAACAAGTTGCCTTCCTTCTTATAATGCTTGAAGGCCTCCCGCTCTTTATCCGTTTCTAGCCTCCTTAGAGAGGCTTGCCCATACTTCCCCGGGAATCCACATCCGCTGGCAAAGGACTCTTCAATCCTCTTACCAAAATTTGAGAGCGCCGAAATTGCGTTGCAATGCACTCTAGTTGTGGGGGGATGCCTTGAAAGCCAAAGATCCGCTACCACATTGAGTTTCCCCGGCTTGTAGACTATATCAAAGTCATATTCCTCCAGGAACTCCATCCATCTCCGCCTGCCAGTTGAGGGTGTGGTTTGATGAATACATATTGGAGGCTCTCATGGTCAGATCCAATTGGAACTTCCTTCCCAAGAGGTAGTGCCTCCATATTCTTAACGCCCCGACAACCCGCAAGCAATTCCTGGTCGCGTTTGAAGGCTCTCGGCGCTGCTCATCTTCCCGGAATCATACGCTACCACACGCTCTTCTTGCATAAGCACCGCAGAAGCTATCTTTACTCGCATCCGTTGCTACAAGCTTATCTTTCTCCGGTCCGCAGGGTAAAAGATCGGGCTGTTGTTAAGCTTCCCTTCAACAATTCAAACCTTTTGGGCTTTTGTGCCAATGCTCTACCCATCTTTCACCTTCCGCCGCCTCAGTTCGGCGGTGAATCCGGCTGTTATCTTAGCAGTTCTTCACGAACTCCTTCAGAGGTAATTCCCCGCTAGACCGGTGGAAAACTTCGACTCCGCATTCTTCGCGCCGCCAATCAATACCACCGTCAACCTTTGGCGGGTCCGCCGAGATGCCTTCGCCGAGATCACATGACCAAGGTATTCCACCTTCAAGGCGGCGGCACTGGCCAACTTGGCTGCATAACCGGGTGCCTCTTCAACTTCTAGCACCCTTCAAGTGTTGCATCGCGTTCTTCAAGGACGGGCTATACACCAAAAATGTCATCAAAGAAAACAATCACAAAGGTGTCTGTGAACTCCTCAAGATATCGCTCATGAGCCTCATGAACGCTATGGGGTATTTGATAGTTTCGAAAGGCATCACTGCGGAACTCATAATGCCATATAAGGCCTTCCGGCAAGGCGTCTTGTGGATATCCTCCTCCTTATCCGTAGACTGATGATAACCGAATTTTAAGTCGATTTTGAGAAGATCTTTTCCTTGAAGTTGATCCATCAAGTCGCCTCGATCTTGGAAGCGATAATTTTGTTCTTAATGGTGTGCTTATTCAACTGCCTATAGTCTATGCACATTCTCAAAGATCCATCCTTCTTCTTGACAAAAAGAATGGGCGCCCAAACGGCGAGACACTAGGTCTAATGAAACCTAGGGTCGAAGCAGCCCGCAGAATCGCTTTTAGTCCCGGCTAACTCCCGTTGTCATTCTATATGGAGCCTTGCTTGTCGGTTTGTTCCCCGCTCGAAAGTGCTATCTCGCGACTCGACTCCCTATATATGAGAGGGAGCCGCTTGATCTCATCCGAAAGAGATCGTGGAACTCCGCGGATCAACTTAGCTATTTGCCTCAAAGAACTTGTCGAGCATCTTGTCTTTGCTTCCTTCCACCCGCTCACTAACCTCAAGCTTGAAGATGTATGCTACCTGCTCACTCTTGATGCACTTGAACAGCCGCTTTAGAAGACATACACCGCATGATGGGGACAACTTTACTGTTATCTCAATGATCTTGCCGGTGTTGGGAAGGTCACCTTCCGCTTCCACAATCAATAATGGCCCCTCATGGGTCCAAGGTACTCCATACCTATTATCAAGTCATATTTGCCGATGCTGCCATCTCCGGCCTCTATCCTCGATCTTTAATCCTCGCAAGTCGATGTCAAAGTTGATTCTTTTACTCCCGCCGGCTTCGCTTCATCGCCTCCACTTGCTAAGACAACGGCCTTGGCTTTGACTTTAATGGTTTCAACTTCAACATTTGAACCATTCGGGAGATGCAAAGTTATGGCTACTTCCTCAATCTATTAGGACTATAAATGACTTTGGCCTTTGGCCTTCCTAATTGTGGAAATTACTTTATAATCACCCTTGCTTTCAGAGATCTATTGGCGGCAAAGATATGACACTCAATCAATGGTAGTCGCTGGCCTCCCTCGGCCAAGGCCGTCGGACAGAGTGTCCCAATCTCCCAACTCTGGCTAGCTGCACTCATGACATATGGGCGGGTTGTCCTACACCGGCTGGAAAACACCGGGCAAAGCTGCTTTTCTATGCTCCTGTCTCTTTCCTTGGTATACCGCGAAAGGATCGCCTTTGCTTTGGAGTAGTTTGACCCTTCTGTTTGTCTTTGAAGGACACCTCGCTTCTTCTCCTGTTTCCCTTGATTGCCACTATATGGGGCTCTAGCTGGTCCCGGTTGTTGTTCTGGGCTAAAAGCGCCCACGCCTTTGCCACCTTTATCTTGGTAATATCTGTTGCCTCTGCCCAGCTATTCGAGGTCCCGCCCCTTGCAAGCTTATTGCCTTGGACTCCGCTTCGATACCGTTCTAGGGGTTTTATTGCCCCTTACAAGCTGCGGATCTCCTCCGGACCACTTCAATGTAGCTTTCCATCGCATGCTTCTCACCTAACTTTGGCACATCACGGCCTTAGCCTCATAAATTCTCGTGCCATTTTAAATGTTGACTTGTTGCCCTTCTTGCAGACACGTAGAGCTCGCTGCATCATACTGGACTTGTGCTCTCTTGGAGCGTAAAGCGCTTGGAAGGCTTTAGCAAACTTCTTGAACACGCAAGCATCCTGCTTTGCCATGAGCCTTGGCATAACCCTTCCACCAAATCGCGTCTTTGCTCCGCCGGGTTCAGCTGTTGCCACCCTGCCTTTATCCTTATCCTTCATACCATAGGCATTGCCGTGATTCAGCTCATCTCGTCAAGCCAAGCCTGCTTCCATGCGACTTTGTTCTCGCCTCGAGAATTGCTCGAGCTTCTGGCCTTCAAACATTTCCCAATCACGAGAGTCTACTTTCTTCACGGTAGTCGAGGTTCTTGTGTCCTTTGTGATCCCTCCGGTGGTTCCTCCGCCTTTCGATGCCGCTCCGGACTTGGTTACGCTCTTCTTCTTCCTCAGAATCGAGATGCGACCGAGCTTGAGTCGGAGGAGTCCAAGTTATTTGGGGACCTTCCTCTCTTGCTCCTCTTCCTGTCTCTACGTTCTCAGGAGCTGATGCTTGCGGCGGATTGAGCGTTACCTAACGAACACGCTCAAGCGCGCCAGCGGCTAGCAAGGCCTTTATCTGTTCAGGTGCGTCCTCATTTGGCGATATTTCTTCCGAGTCATTTTGTCCAAACTCTTCAAGCGGGTTCCGCTAGGGCGTGGCCCGGGGGCGGACTCTGTTCGTAAGTTCCCGCAGTTGTCGTTCTCCTGTCTGCGCTCAGGCCTCTAGCTGCATACACAAGTGGTTCATATCTACATGGTTAGTTTTCCTTGCTTTCTTGCATTATTTATGTTTGTTGGCATGGTTGAGGGGACACAAAATGTATCAACAAAACATTTATAGTGCAAGAGAATGTTATATTTATATTTTATATTACACTAATACAAGAACTTGCAACTACTGCTAATCACTTCTGTTGATGCCGGTAAGATGGATTATCCTCCAAGAACTTTTTCACTTGGGCTGTTCCTCAACCGAATGGCCCAAGTTCCTAATGACATTGGCCGGAGATCCACCCCCGTAATGCTCTTGCTAAATCTTCTATTCTGGGTGGGAGGTGTAAGTCATTGCCATTACGCCTTGATCTTGCCTGCCCTTGTAAGGGTATGGCTGGTCGAAGACGCCGAAAGTGCTACCGCTCTTTTCACCCAGATTGCATACCGTGTTAAGGGTAGCCGTGCGGCATGCCGCCAATCTCCGAGTGCAATCAGCAACGATACTTCTTCCTCGCCTTCGGGGTGAACTTGCGGTGGATAACCGCTATTCTTCCATCCATCAGCAATGGCAGTGTAATAGCGTAATGACCTGGCCGCTATAGATGGGTCCTACCACCACTCGGCATCCAGCTCGTGGTTCTGCTTCCGAAATCATCAACCTCCACCGTGGTGAGCTCCCTGTAGTCCTTGACTGTTCTTTGAAGCCCTCCCCGAGGTCGAATTCCGCCCTACCGTCCTATCCCCGGGAGGTTCTCATGGACGAAGCTTGCCGTTAGGATGTTTGAGGTCGCATAGCGGATCCCCATCTGTTCCTGGAGAGCAAGGAACTCTTCCTCCGTCGGTAGCTTGTTCTCAGCCTTGTCTGCCTCCATGATCTGCCTGATGTTGCTGTAGGCTTGGATGTCGGAGGTAAACTCTCCCGTGTAAGTGTCGGCTTCCCTTACTTGGAGGGGAAAGTCGACTCTCCCTCGGACGATGAAGTCGCCAAGTCCGCTCTTTCCGGAGTTGGTGCAGCAACTCTCAGGTCGCTCCCTTTCCCCTCGCACTTCGGGAGGTTTTGAATGTCGCCGGAGTAGAAACTCCTCACCTTCGGCGATAATGGGAGCGGTGCTTAGTGATGCCTAACCCGAGGGGTGGCGCGACTCTGAGAGTCTGCCCTCACGGAAGTCTTGCCACTCCCGCTCTGCTTGTCCCTGCTCCCATGGGTCGAGCTCAACATCGTCTTCCTCCTCCTCCGGATTCCTGTTTCATCCCAGTCTTCTTCCTTCCTTCCCGCTCCTGTTCATCGTGTGAGGAGCCGATTGTTCTGCAAGCACGGCTAATGGATCCGCCCATGGGGAATAGAGGTTTCCCCACAATGTTCTCGCACGGTGGGTGAGAAAGATTGCTGCGGTGTTGAAAGAAAGTACTTGGTCCCTGATGACGGTTAGGACCATTGGCTCGGAGTGTGCGGTCGCTTTGTTTGTGGTATTTGGCGATGTTAGGGACATCGCCTATCTGCCTGAGGACCTGTCTAGGAACAAAATATCCTATACAAGGAGGGAGTTGCACTAGCGCTGGTTCTACCCTAGCTTGGAACTTCGATCAAGACTCTACGGCTGAAGTCGGGTGCAAGGTTGCTTGGACGTCTACCTCCTTCCTGAAAATGAAGATTTGGTCGACGCCGTCGGCAAAGAAAGCATGAGCTGCCGGGCACTGTACCATCTCTGGAAATCAGAAGTTGCCATTGATTAATTCGCAGAAAGAAGGTAACAAATGGTTGCAAGAGCCTGAGGAGTTAGGAAATCGGCTAGAAGGGCAGGAGCAGACGGCAGGGTGCTATGTGAGAAGTGACGGGTCTATTTATAGAAAAGGGGAAACCCTAATTTTGGATGACTTGGAAATTTCCTAGGATTGGGTAATTCTAACTTATCCGAGGTCAAAATAGGAGTTTGAGGACTATAGGAGATGCTTGAACAAGGCTAGGTTACCTAAAAGATGCTATGCAGAGGGTTGAAGGTGACTTTGACAAGTCCAGTGTGAAGAATTGGTAAGAGGTCTCACAGCTTAGCCTCGCTTCAATCCTAACTTTTTGTTTTGGCGACGCGGAAATGTGAGACATCAGTCCCATTTGATTAAAGGTGTCCAATTTGGGTAAACTAATGGTGTAAGGGTGATGGGCTCACCAAATTAGGCAGAATCGACCCCTTATTTGGTCAATTTGGAGCTGTTTTGGTCAAGTTTGGGCTTAGGTCTCACGCTACCATGCCTCGCTTCAATCCTAACTTTTTGTTTTATGACGAGGCGAAAGCCGCGAGACATCATGTCTCTCGGCTCCCAAATGTCCTATTTCACTGAAATAAAAGCTAAAACTTATTAATTTGCTCTAATTACTCAAGTTTATGTCATCAAGGTACACAAAATTGCTCTATATTACAAAATTTTAATTATTTACAACAAAAGTTTCTAAATGCTTCCCTTACGCGGTCGCAAGACTCATGTCTTGTCGCATTAAGGTTACCCGCCAGCGTGGATAGTGCAGCTGCTTGAATCTTCAAAATGTTGCACTATCTTTGCCTCAGCCGCCTCTTGCATTGCAAAAGCCTCGTCGGACTCTAAAGTCCGTTCTATAGGCTCGCATAACTTCCGCGCACCAACCGGCGAAGGGGGCGAGGGGGATTAGGAGGCCCAAGTCGGTTGGAAGTGTCTAATCTCCCTTAACGCTCTTCTCTCCACCTCCTTCCTATCGCTTTCTTCCGGGTGGCGCTTGGGGAACCTGGGCTTCCGGTGGTGGCGCCTTAGGGTTTGCCGCCGATTTGGTCGCCCTCCCTCGATGAACTTAA
This sequence comes from Isoetes taiwanensis, assembly GCA_021234155.1. Taxonomy (NCBI): domain Eukaryota; kingdom Viridiplantae; phylum Streptophyta; class Lycopodiopsida; order Isoetales; family Isoetaceae; genus Isoetes; species Isoetes taiwanensis. The sequence goes on along the minus strand of JAJEKV010000016.1, from coordinate 14,227,534 downwards.
CCTCGTTTTCCTCATAATATTTGTTATAGGCCTCCCATTTCTTCATGTAGGCCTCGTGCTCTCTCATCTTCCTCTCATAAATCTTCACCACGTCGGTGGCGTAGGCTTCGAGGCGGTCGTGGTTGCTTCTTTCTATCCCATGCCTGTGGGGAGGCTTCTGCGCTGGTCTTGGTGGGGTTGCTCAGTCATACGTGCCGGGTACTTCTTCCTTTCGTCGCTGGGTGCTTGGAAGAGCTTCCACCTCAGCGTTAGGGTTGAAGTCTTCATGTAAGAGTCGTCGGGAAGGGTTTGGGGGTTCGTCGGGGTTGCTCCTTAATGATAATATTTGGGTTTGGCCTCTTCCTCGGTGAGGCGGTCCTTCGTTCTCCTTATCTTAGGCCACGAACTTCCCTTTCTTTTTCTTCTTTTCTTCTGCTGCCTTTTGTTCCTCTTCCTCCCTTTTTCCTCTTTTTGTCTTCCCTTCTCTTCTCCGGGCGCCAGATTACTTCGATGAATCTTCTAAGGTCGCTACCTCCGGCTGCTCCAGACGGCCTCGCACTTGCTCATCTCCCCGAGGATTTCCGTGGGTCGGCCCTCAATGGTGCGCTTGTTCTGCTGCCGGATCTCCTCTCTATCTCCTCATACACCTCCCTGTCTCGCCGATCCATGGAGTTTGGAGATGTGGCCTCGTCCTCCCTCCACTGCTGGTTGAAGACATCGATCAAATCGGAGGTGTCTTGCTCTTTCGTCCGAAAGAGCGACCCCCTCTTCTTGAGCCTCTCGGCGCAGCATCTTCGAATGATCTCTGTCTCAGTGGCGCTGGTGGTTTCGCCTTGGCGACGCTTCCTTGCGGTCTGTTTGGTTCGGGCCATGTTTTACGGATCGTCAATCGGATAAAAGCGCCGAAAGATCGCCTAAATTGGGGAGAGCGGATTTCTAGGGCTTGGACGAAAAAAATGAGGGGGTTCTATATCTATTTATAGCTTGGGGAATTTTAGGTCAAAACTCAAGTTGCTACATTTAACATGCTAAGGCACCAATTTATCTAAAACTTATACTTATTTCAGACTTTTTCTATTTATTGGTCTCACGACTTCGCCTCGTTCCAATACTAATGTTTAGTTTTTGACCGAGTAGCGAAAGTGAGATCTCATACATTTCTAGGGTTTTTAGGTAATTAAAACATGCTATTCTAACTAATTCCTACCTTAGAATTAGCCTTACCACATTATTTATCTCAAATTCATCATGTTTTGGTGTTCTTGGCTCGATGTCTCATAGCTTGCGCCGCTTCAAAACAAAAAGTTAGTTTTTGCGAGGAGCGAAAATTGAGACCACCTCACTTGGAAAATTTTGGCTCGTTCTTTTTAATCTTGTTAAATTCCAATTCACTTAATTGTTACTAGCTTAGCATAACTACAAAGGTGAGAAAAATTTTTCCCACTTTTCGAGGCTTGAGGATCCTATCAAGTTAGTACTCTTGGGAACATGGTCGGTGCTTTTGCTCTTGGTCTCCAAGAACATTGCTCGATACCACCGGGTGGACGTCCCCTACTGGTGATACGGTGCACTCACGGGTGTACAAGCGAGTTCTTCCCCCACCCGACTCCATCGACGTCTGAGGGCCCTCCACATATCTTTGCACCGTAGCGAGTCCCGATTGGGGAGAGTGAAGGTGTCATTCTACCCCGTCTCCCTGGGGGCCTACCTAGGCTGCTGAGGCGTAAACATACATGTCAATTAGCACATACATCAACATCCCCGTGACCATCTCGAAGGATGGTCCCCTCATATCTGCATAGACAAAGATCAAGACACATCACAGGGGATCCTACCCAAGGCCTCGGACTCAATGGATGACCGACGGCTTGGGTCTCCAGTTCATTAGTGACAGAATTCATGGCAATGGATTTGGCTGGCATAAGAACATGGCAGGGGGTTGTCCACTCCATCCGCCCCTGTGTGCACACTTTGCGAGTAGGCTGAAAAGTGTTGGGACCTGGATCAGCCGCCCGGATGCATAGCCGAAGGGGCTATTCTGGGTCTCATCCTCCCGCCCATGGGGCGGTAGGGATCACTCCCCTCGGAGATCTGCATGCTAACTCAAGGTGACTAGAGGGCCACTTGCCCCGTATTCGATGAACCCACCGGAAAGTGTACACCACTTCCGCGGCACGAGCCCATGCCTTACCCGCTTCGGTGGTAAGCCATTAGACCTAGTCACAATGATCCCGGTAGGCTTTACACACCGGGGGATCGATTCAAGAGTGGGGACATGAACCTCCTTTTTTAGCCCGGTCCGGCCCTTCACCCACAGGTGTGGCTCTTTGTACACAGGCGAATCTACGGTGTGCTAGAGAGGCTACTCTAGGAGCATCAACTACAAGCTTTAGGGCCTCTACCCCCCCTTCCCAATACAAGGAGTTCATGAAATACATCATCCAAATATATCACGGAAGAACTAAAGAACTAGATCCAATCATAGAGTTAGGTTCTTTTAGTTAGTGTCCGAGATCTAAGATCTAGATAACTACTATGGGCAAGTTAATAGTCTAAACCCTGCGATTCTATGACTAGAAGGCGGTTTAAGCTATTAAATTGACCAAATACCTGATCCTTGAGTGGCTCCTCCCCGACTCGAAGTTCAACCATCCTGCTGAGCTGATCGAATTGTGGAAACCGATGGCGCAATTTGGGCAGGCTGCCTCTGGGAGGCGGTTTTGGCTCTCAGGGGGCAGCCAAAACCGAGCTCTAAAACCCTAAGGGCGAAAAACTAGCAAGCTAGGGTTTTCCTACCCTAAATAGACATGGGGTTTAGGCTAGGGTTTCCAATTACCCAATTTGGCATGTGGGATAATTGGAAAGGCCCCACTTGCCTTTAGTGGCTAGGTGGCAAAATATGCCAACATGGAAGGTGTGCCCTCATTAATGTGCACATGTGCACATTAATAATATATGAACACTCCTAGCAAGTTGCCCCTAGGGCTACTTACCCGTTTATCGTTGGCGTGCACACGTCAATGGGTGGCGGTAATGCGTGACGGGCGCATACAATGTACGCCCCGGGGGCGTATAATCGTCTTTGGAACGTCACATGACCAACGATCCATGATCCACACTTTCTCTACAGATGAAGCAAGCAAAGAAATCTTGCTTACAGAATCCTCGATCTGTCTACAAATTCCAATAACCAAAGACAATGGGAGAGCGATAGAGCTCTCAGAAAGAATTAGCGGATGTATTTGTAAGAATCATCCGCAACATGAGAGCTTCGGGTCATTCGTAGTCCGATATTTGCATGCAAGCATTCATTGACTCGAAATACGAGTGTACTGGGCGCTTAACTACAGAAGCTGAATGCACAGGATTGTTTGCACTATTTGCTGGGCAACATACCAGTTCTATCACTTCAGCTTGGACTGGAGCATACCTCATGAAGCACAAGCAATACTGTGATACGCAACTGTAGAAGAACAGAGGACCGTGCTAAATCATCATGGCACAAAGTAGATTATAAAGCTCGTATGAGATGTATTCCTTGCATAGAAGCATGAAGGAAGCATTGCATCTCCACCCTTCTCTAGATATGCTCATGAGACATTGCCATGGCAATTTCACCGTGCAAACTCAGGAGGGAAAGTAGTGCACAATTCCTAAGGGCATATTTATTGCTGGAACCTACCCTATTAGCTGCCTTCATCGGAACCTGCAGAGATTAAAGAAAAGAGGAAGATGGATATTGCAGCAGATTCCGGAAGCCGTCGCCATCGCCGTATCTGCAAGAGAGAAAAAAGAAAGAAAGATCATATCCAACAGCCGCCATCGTTTACCTTTTAGCCCGATTCATTCATCTGCCACTGCTTGATCTGCTTTCTGCCATACCCTAATGCCCCCATTGCATAGAGAAAAAAATCAAACCAATCAGAGGTAACAGAGAGGAGCTGCTGCCGGATCTTCTGCCATGCCGCTTAATAACAGATTACTCTGTTTCGCTGAATGCAACGTGTCGAAAAAAATGCAATAGAAGTGTTGCGCACCAAAAATGCTAACGTGTCATGATCATAGAAGCACCCTCTAATAATTATATATGTTAAGATAGTATGACAAGTGGTTCTACTATGAGGGACTGCACAAATTCGACGGGAAGCCAATGCAGAGTCATTCAATGAGGATTCGCTAAAGATTCCCCTAGACTCTTTATGATACTATCAAGATTCCCCTAGATTCTCAAAGAGTCCCTTAGATTCTCTTATGTTCACAAGGATTCTTTTTAGATTCTCCTAGATTTCCAAACATTATCTCAAGATTTTTTTAGAGGGCGTAAGTTAGATATTGGGGTACAAAAAAGCGCGACAAGCGGAAGCGGACAAAGCAGGTAAAGCACGAGCACAAAGTATCTTTTTGCCGTAGCCGACGTGAAGCCCTACTTAGAATCGTAAGAACGAGGCATTCCGACTCATAGATTGCTCGCCCAATTGGGAGATGCCATGGATTGAAACTTTGATCTTTTGCCCATATACACCTAAGAACCAAGGCGACACATGTATACAGCCGAAAAAATATTTCAGAGGCTATCGGCCATGAATGATTCCTATCTCTATTTGATCTTTTGAATAAGTACATTTCCGTCTTTCCTTTGTCTCTGCAGAGTAGATTGCCTTAAAGCTTTTATTCGTAACTTTGTGATGTGTTCTGACCTCTTCTTTGGTTCTATGTAGCAGACGATGGGACAACAGTAGTGCATATAGATGGATTTCAATTGTACCAACCTGCTCTTGTAAGAGCTAAAGCATTTAAGCAAATTAGCAAATTCCTTGTGCAACCGTAAGCAAGATGGATTGTAGCATAGGTTATGATGCCTACCATTTGAGTCCAGCTTCAAAGGGTTGCTTGTTATGTGACAACTTTTCAATTCTTCGGTCAAGTGTGTTCACTGTGTTTGCTATCAAATTTGCTTTTTAGTATGATAGCACTAGGTTAAATACAGTGGAATGACAAAGGATAGGTGAAAGAATACATAATTATGGCTATTAAACAACAGCAACATCTCCATAGAAATGCTAAAGATTGTCATCTTGAATTCACACAAAACCATGTCAGACCTGCATAAAGCAACAACAAAGGACTTGATCATTTTTCAGAAGGATACTTGTCTTCACAAGCATCTGCTATTTGCTTGTCAGGAATTGAACCTGATTGACCAATTGAGCATCTTTTTAGTTAATTTCTAAATTGTATTCAGTCATCATGATTCATAAAAAGATGTGAGCAACTACAGGGCATCACCACCTTCTCTTTCTAAATGATATAGTGATATTTATAGAAATATATGCATCTTTCCTTGAGACTAGATTTCTAGAAAAGATAATCTATTAACTAGGCCCATGCATAAGGAAAAGTGCAGGTAGGAGATGTGAGCAGCTACAGTACAGGGCATCACCAACACAGATAAACCAAGTTTTGGCTGAGCCTTTGCATGCACAACTGCAGGGAGAAGATAGGCTAAAGTTTTGCCAGATCCCGTTTGTGCAAGTCCAATTACATCTCTTCCTTTCATTGCCATCGGCCATCCTTGCGCCTGAATGGCAAGAGGTTCCTTAAATCCTTTTGAGTAGTGGCGGAGAACAACCGACATTTACAATAACATTAGTTCAGCAAAGAACAGGTCCAAGTCAGAAAAACAGAAACTGAGAAATGTAATATGCTTGAAGTCATGAAGATCGCTTTCAAAGTTAAGAAGCATGCTAACCGATCAAGCATGGGAAGTGATACAGTTATAAAAATGTGGTCTTCATGACCAAAGCAAGAGCTTCTCGCTATTAGCAAATCTGAGATGATCCGGTCAATTAGTCTAACATATGAGAAAGTAAACTGTCATGATGTTCCTTGTATGATGTTTCAAAATATCTCATGATACTTCCAATTGAAGCATCAAGATGATTTGCAATGCAAGAGCCTCCTTACCATGATGGGTGGCTTTGTCTCTCCGGGTTCCAGGAGACATACTGACTCTTCACATATTAAGCCCCATCACATGGTATAGGCCGTTGCTCAACATCGATGAGAGTAGCCTCCATGACAATGGCAACAAAATGGTAGTGTTGTGAGGCTCCAGTATGATGAAGGGGCAAACTCTTCTACATGTCTAGAGATACTTGAAAGCATCATTTCTGTAAAGAGAATGTCTTTGATTTAGTTCCTCAGTTAGCAATTGAAGTCATAAAGCCATGACAAGTACAGCATTCAGATCTTGTGATGTCATTATCTCGAGAAATCAAATACATGTGTAGCATATGAGCCAAAACAAACGCTATAAGTTTGTCCGAAGTTTCTAAAAGTTCCATAAAATATAAAAAGCATGTTCCCTGTTATACCTCTTGAATAACAGAAGGATCATCTGAATAACAATTGCCCATTCTCACTAGGACAATATAACTTAAAGTTTGTACCAGCGGGTCAAAATGCTATACGTGGCACATGAAGATTGGTTCATGAAGGATAATAAGTTATCATATTGAACTTGAAATGAATATGCTCGATATAGGAATGGGGATGTAAGGCACCTTTGATGGCAGCACTCGTGGATCATCTGAAGTAACAAGTAAACGAAGGCCATCACATGCTCCTTGAACAACAAAAGCATTTTCAGAGTGGGTGTTTAAATATTCAATGGGTGTTTCCTCTGCTTTTAGGATCATAAACTCTTCCTTCATGATCTCACATCCAGATGCTGCTACAGAGATTAAAGAGCCAACACATGCTGCCACACTGCTAGTATCATCCCCCAAGACACTGCAATTCAGAAGAATATCTGTTTATGTAAAACATTTCCCTTTCCAATGGTTTAGCTAACTCGCTTATGTTTTGCAGAGCAAGAAAACTGACAGTTTTGTGGAGCAAGATATCCATGTCCATAGAGCAAGATATCCATGTCCATAGAAAGTATGGCACAACTATTTTAGAATCACCATGGATGCACAAAATAGAAATGATTTTAACATGAAGAGAAAAAGGGCTAGAGTATGCTTACCTCTATACAAAAGAAAAATGGCAAGCTAGGATCTTCAGCTGAAGCTTTCAATAAACCTGCATGCAAAGAAAAAAGAGATCATAAATGATTTTGAAGCTAAGGACTCACAGATGGCTAACAATTCATATCATGGTAATAGCAAGAACCTCAAATGATATTGAAAAAGAAGAATCGTTCATTTTACCTCAAAAGGTTCCTCCACTACGTCCAATTGGAATTTGCTTTTGCCCATTCATCATGATTGCATTTGGAGCTCGTGGTGGAAAAATGAGCAGAACAACATAAGCATCTTAGTAATGAGAAATCAAGAAGCAAGACAACATCAGTTGTCAAATGTCGATCATCAACAAATGCTTGTGTCTCCAGTTGCTCGATATAGCATAAAACTTTCCCTGTTTTAGAACTTGGCAATTTCATATTGCGTGAAGATTTACCTCAAGCAGAAAGCATCTCCCGTGTATTTTTAAATCCAAAACTGAAGGCGTGATGTGCTTGATGGGTACCGAAGGCTTATGTGCATTCGTAAATAACAGGATAAGATGGATAAGAGCGGCTTTCTTCGAAAGCAAGCCGAGGTAGTCCCACAAAAAAAGAACTCAAGAAAGACTCCTCGGAATTCATTCTAGCATGACCCGTCCAAGAAAATTGTCCCGCCATTCCAAAACAACCCCGCCAAATTGTTTCTGTACCGAATTTGATTTTGCGGGTAGCCATGTCATCGATCCGGAAGCAATTTGCTAAAAACGGATCATCGCGTTCCCGCTCTCCAAGCACCTCCAAGCACAGCGGACCAAGCACGAAAAGCAGTGCGTCCGGACGGGTGCTTTTGTACCCCAATATCTAACTTAGACCCTAGATTCTCCTAGATTCACAAACATTATCTCAAGATTCCTCTAGATTCTATGTAGATTCTCTTATACTATCCAAGATTGTATGAAGAATCCTCTAAATTTTCTCATATTTCCCTAGATTCTGAGAAATTCTCCTGATATTCTCATAGAATCTCTAAGATTCTCTCGAGATTCTTTAAGATTCTACAAAGATTCCCATAGATTCTCCAAAGATTTTATGAACATTCCCTTAATTACCCTGGATTCTCAAAGATTCTCTTGATATTCACCTAGATTCCGAAAGATCATCCCAAGACTCATCTAGATTCCCCAAGATTCTATGTAAATCTACTGAATTCTCCACGATTTGATGAATCTTTTCCTAGATTCCTTTAGACTATATGAAAATTCTCCTAGATTCTCCAAGATTCCATCATGGTTTCACTAGATTCTCAACGCTTTTAGAAAGATTCCCTTAGATACCCAAAGATTCTCTCGAGATTCCTCTAGATTCTCTAAGAGTCTATGAAGATTCCCTTTGACTTTACATGATTCCATAGGATTCCTCTAGATTCTTAAAGATTCTATGAAGATTTCCCTAGATTCTTCAAGAATCTATCAAGATTCTTCTAGATTCTTAAAAACTTTATGAATATTCTCTAGATTCTCCAAGATTCTATGAAGATTCTTCTAGATCCTCTTGGCCCTCCCTTAGATTCCTTAATATTCTACAAAGATTCCCCTAGATTTCCCAAGATTCTATAAAGGTTCTCCTAGAATCCCTAAGATTCTCTTGTGATTCCTCTAGATTCTCTAAGATCCTATGAAGATTGCACTAAGTTCTTAAAGATTTTATCAAGATTCCATTAGATTCCCTTACATCTCAAAGATTCTCTCTTAAACCATGTAGATTCTCTTAGATTTTCCAAGATTCTATAAAGATTCTCCTAGAATACCTAAGATTCCCTTGAGATTCCTCTAGATTCTCTAAGATCCTATGAAGATTCCCCTAGATTTTTCAAAATTGCACCAAGATTCTCGTAGATTCCCCAGATTCTAAAAAATTCTATGGAGACTCACTTAGATTTTATTAAGATTCCTTTAGATTTCTCCAAGATTCTATCTAAATTCCCATATATTCTTAAAGAGTTTATGACAATTTCCTTAGATTCTCGTAGATTTCCATAGATTCTCTTAAGACTCCCCAAGATTCACTGAGATTCCCAAAGATTATCCCATGATCCCTCTAGGTTCTCTAAGATTCTAGGAAGATTCTCCTAGATTCTTCAAGATTCTATGAAGATTCTCTTAGATTCTCTAAGATTTCCAAAAATTTTAGGAAGATTCCCCTAGATTCCCAAAGATTCTCTTGAGTTCCTCTTAGATTCTCTTGGATTCCCAAAGATTCTCTAGGTTCACAAAGATTCTCTTGAGTTCCTCTTAGATTCTCTTGGATTCCCAAAGATTCTCTTAGATTCTTAATGTTCTACAAAGATTCCCCTAGATTCTTAAGAATCTACAGAGATTCCCCTAGATTTTATTAAGATTTCCCAGGATTCTCTAAAACTCCATCTAGATTCCATAGATTCTTAAAGAGTTTATGAAGATTCCTTTAGATTCTCCTAGATTCCCAAAGATTCATTTGAGACTCCCTAGGATTCTATAATATTTCTCTAAATTCCTAGATTCTCCAAGATTCTATTAAGGTTCCTCTAGATTATTCTAGATTCTCTGAGATTCCATTAAGATTCCTTTAGGTTCTTAAGAAATTTATCAAGATTCCCCTAGATTCCCTAAGAAGCACTTGAGATTCCTATAGATTCTCTCAAGATTCCTCTAGTTCCCATAGATTATACGAAGATTCCCCCAGACTCCCCAAGATTCCTCTAGGTTCTTAATGATTTTATCAAGATTCCCTTAGATTCCCTTACATTCTCAAAGATGCTCTCTTAGGATTCCCATAGATTCTAAGATTCTCATGATATTCATCTGAATTCCCTAAGATCCTATAAAGATTCTCCTAGATTCCCTCAACTTACTATAGATTCCTTGAATCTCGAAGATTCCAAAAAGATTCTTAGTGTTCGACCACGTTGGCTGCAGCTGCGACAAAATAGTGCCAAAGCACCACTCATTGGAAAGCTCCCGACGAGAAGAATCCAACGGCGTAGGTCCCACCTTCATCCGACCCCTCTGTTGCAAGCTACGTGCCTCTGAAGCCGATTATACAGAAAGAAGCTTCCGAGAAAGTCCACTCATAAATGTTCTGCCACCTCATTATCTTTTTATTAATGAGAGTGCCACCTCACACCTTTAAAAAAAAAAAATCAATTTAATATTAAAAAGCCAATGGCTGGGATTTATGCTCACCTTTTGATCTGACGGCTAAGATTTGCTACACCAAATCCACTTTTTGCCACCTTCCTTGCACCTTCCTAAGAAAAATCAAGGGCTAAGATTTCTCTTCCCCTTTCGATCCAATGGTCCCAAGATGTGGTGCATGCCCCCATGCATGCCCATGCATGCCCCCCATCAGATCTGAGGGCCATAAATGCGCCACCTCAAGAACGAACGGTCAAGATCGATATATTATATAAAATGTCCACGATGCCCCAGCATGTCATATACGTGTATATATATTAAAAATGATATATAGTATGATATGATAGAAAAAAAAATAAAAGAAAAAAAATGACGGGCATTTATATATTTCTAGCCTCTCAAATGATGTGTGGGTCTTGTAGTTGCCCTTCTCTATGACAAGCAATTGTCCAAGTGGTGCCCTTTATTTGCCATACAAATTTTCGGCAAAAAACCCAAAAACAGGCAAGAAACCAGTCAAATTCCAGCAAGGTTAGTTACACTACAAGAATTATAAAAAAGAAGAGATAATTATGAAAGGTGTTATAAAATAATTCCGAGCTTTATGAATTCAAATCCAAAACACAGCGATCATCGCAAATCAGCGCCAAACTTCTCAAGTTGTCTCTGTATGAGCTCGATGTCGTGATTGTACTCTGGGGGAATTTTCTTGCAAATCTGTCTATCTGGGTAGCGTTTTATGAGATGTTCCTGGTAGTGAAAGAATACATACTCTCTGATTTGGGAGGAAAAACCTGGATGCTCTCTGGGCATGGCCCATCCCGGATAGACAGAAGGAAATTCAGTATAACTGCGAACAGAACCTATGTCAGGAAACCACATGTCATCCCTGCGAGTTACAGATTTAGAGCAAGAGTTATGACACAGCCTACTACTGGTGAGTTTTCGTCTATAAACTCCTGCTATTCCAGATGGCTGATGCGCTGTATCATGGTCGCATTCATGGCCAGCTTGGTGGAAACAAGCGACTCCACAACGTGGGCAATTTACATCACACCTTGGACGCGAGCTTTCATTCTCGCATGACCGCATCCGTTCCTTCACCTTATCCAACAGTTCTCCATCCATCCCTTGAACAGCGAAACATGTTTCCATGTGCTTGCATAGTTTGAACGACACGTCCTTATAGTCTATCACTTTTTCATACTTCTCATACACCTTGGCATTCACCGTGTCTAAGAGCTTGGCCAGCTGACTACACTGGGTCCGCTGACGAATCTCAGTTCGTAACGCATTAAGAAATCCCATTATGCTCTTGTTTTCACCTACAGATGCAATTGCCAATGTCCAACTTGTCTCGAAATTTTGTCTAAAATCATCCCACAATTTTCTCTGATGTGCGTCACTAAACCAGTTCTTCTTAAGCTCCGTCTTTAACACATGGTTGCTGTGCCGACGCCCATCTATCATATAGTTTAGCATCTCATCTATTTTACCTTCCTCCATCAGGTTGAGGAGGTGCAAATCAAGTTTAGCTCTCCAACACTTCCAGTCATAAACCCAGGGTTTAGATTGCATGCTGCTACAAAATGTTCTTAACAAAAGTTCGCCAGTGAAGCATTTCAACCAGTTGCTTGCAAAAATCTCTTTCATCTCTGATAGCAATATCTCTGTACCCCCAAGGTGCTGGACTCTATTTCTGAAGAAAACACAAAGCCTATCTTTTTCTATGTTTAGCCTGCCTGCAACGTTATGGTCGTTATCCCAGGCTTCTTGCTTCCTTTTTAGTTCTTCAGTGACTCGTGCTCTTGCATGTCTATGCAATGACGCTTCTTTATGCTTATGTAGGCCTATTCCTTTCAAGGATTTTATAAAGTTTTTTGTGGCATCAATCACACGATCGACGGTTGCGTCTGTATATTGCTTCTCAGCTTTCAAGTATGGAAGAATGATGAAATCTAGAAGATCCTTCCTTTTTGAGGTCTTATTTCCTAGACCCACATTATCTCGCAACTGTTTTTTTTTCTTTTTATTTAAATCATACTGTGTGCTGATTCCTGATCTGTCATAGCACCTGTTGACAAGAATTGCTACCTCCTTTGCTAATGGCGGGTATTTTTGATGTGCATCGTGCAAGATGCGATTGAACAATGGAATAAAATGTTGCCTCTCTATGTTATCCAGTGACTCCAGGTCCCTATTGCCGATGACTATCTGCTTTGTACTAAACATGTTCTCAATTTCAATTTTAACATCTTGTAAATAGTCATTGAACTTATTCTCGAAATGTACCACGCCATAAACACAATCCTGAATTTTGCGAGCCCACTGGTCCTCTGTTCGTCTTAGAAAATATTCCCAACTGTTTGTTTCATATATTTTCCATTTCTGCCATCGGGGCTCTTCAAGGAATGATTTCACCTTTTCACTTGATTCATAAATAGTGGCACTCACCTTTTGGCTGAGAATATCAAACCATATGTCTTTGGACTCTCTTTTTGACCTCTCCATGCCTTCTGAGGCTTCAAACTGCTCTGTCCATTTTTCTGCCACTCGTTGTCGACAGATTGAGAGCTTAAGACGAAGCTTTTCATAAGACCAATACTCTATAGTAGATTTGAAGCTGAGCTCAAAGTTGGATGTGCAAATACATTCCCAAACTGAGTTTAAGTATCTGTCCCACTCTATCAAACTTCGAGCTTTCCAAGAGCCTTCAGTGACCCTCTTATGAATGTCCTCTCGAGCCTTCATAACCTTTTCACCGTACTCGCTATCAGGAATGTCTTCCGGAGGAATGTTGCTCTTCTTCAGGTTCCCCAAATATTTCACATCACTGCTGTCCTCATTATCTTCTATGATCCGAAAATCAATATACGAGGAGATGTTCAAATTTTCCACATCTGGGTTATTGCTGGCAACTTGTTGAGCAGCTACTTGCAAATACTCGAGGAGCTTTTGCCGGCTGCTTCTCAATCGCCCTGTGTCATTAGTGTCAACACTCCTATAAAAAAAGAAGATTTTGGACTGTATTATCCCATTGCCCTCACTTATTTTGGACCTTTTGTAGGCCAGCATTACCATAGGAAGGACCTCTTTTAGACCCATATCATCCTCATTTGAAACAAGTAGGATGCAAGCATCCGCAGGAAGAATAGCAAATGTGGCGAGCTTTGTTGTCGTGGTGTTTTGAATTTTTAAACTCGGGTGCCCTTATCCCCTCAAGATCGAGAGCGAAGACATAGTCATATTCTTTTTACATCGACTTAACAAGCTGAAGATAAATACCACGAGTGCATTGACCAGCACTTGTCCGTAGTTGAGTGCCAAACATGAGGTTTAGAAGGGTGCTTTTGCCGCTACTTTGTAATCCCATTACACTTAACACAAAAACCTTAGGACTCTTTAATATCAAGTCGAGCTCATGCAAGATTCTGCTCACCCAACCATTGCAGAACATGGCAGCATCACCATCTAGAATCTCTAAAGGAAAACCATCCAGCAAATGTTGTGCAGCTAGTTTGGGGAGATAACCATGCTTCTGTGGATCTGAAACAAAAATATGGCTTAACTCTCGCCAAAGATGCTCCAAATTGACAATCCTCTCCACATACTCCTGTTGAGCTATCCTGTATTCATTCATGTTGAAATTTGAGGGTCTTTGCTGGAACTGCTCGAATAATGCATTCTTCTTTTCTTCTGCACTTTGGATCACTTCTGCATTGTTTTCCACTATTGTTACTCCCAATTGCCGTATACTAAGAACTCTCTCCGTTACATCTGGAAGACTTAACAAACGAGTAAAAAATTGAATGATGGGAAGACCATTGATGCGACTAGCTGCTTCATTCCGCAAATTAAGAAGTCTCTCATTATTTATTTCCATTCTTCTTTGTTCTGCCATTTGATTGGTCTGCCCCAGTGAACTAAAGTAACCTTCCGCCTGCTTCTGGTAACTCTTTTGCAACTCTAGGCTATCTCTGGCAACTAAATTCGGAAACCGTTCAGGAATGCTATAATCATGTGCAGTTGCAAACCTGCTTCCTCCAAATGTATTTTTCAAGTCAAGACTATTTTCATGGTTGAACTCATCTAGCTTTATGGAAAGTAGTTCAAGTAACTTGTCTTTCACTTGTTTGAAAGGACCTGAAAGCTTTCTGCCCTTCTTACTTAATTTCATGTCGGAACTTTCCCACAAGTAGGAATTGGAGATTATTCCCTTGCCATGTTTTGTTTCCTCAATGATCAAAGTAGCAAATGGAGACATGACATCATGCAACTTAGAGTAATCTCCAAGGATGTGGATGGATATGCAAGGTGAGTACCGTTTTCGGTCATATCTGCCTGGTATGAATCCAACTCCAATCTCAACTATTGGCAAGTCAATGGATGTATTTTTACCATATTGACTCACAAAGTTGCACTTTGTTATCTCTGCAGCCATTGTGGCATTCTCGCTCACATCTTTATCTTTTGTGGAAATAAATACAACACGAAATAATTTAGTATCAGCTGCAAGAGATAGCATTTCTTGCTTTCCCAAATGTACCTGTCAAGCAATAGGTTAGATTACCTTTAAACAGGGGAAGAAAAAAGGGAAGTAGTAGTAGAAAACCTGGAAGAATTCCAAAGCATTGACAATTTGACAAAGCGGCCGGTTGGTATTTTTAGATGGAAAGATAAGGGGTATTGCAAATCTTTGCTCCAAAAGCAACTTGCACAAAGCAATTTGAGCAAGAAAGGAGGAATTCTCCATGATTCGAATCAATATGTCAATTGGTGCGATGCCACTTGATTGCTGAAGTTGCTCAACCTCATCATCTTCAACCTCATCTTCACTAAACCATCTGCCATGGTCATCATCAATAGTTGAACTAAATGGTTGTATACCATGCCTCAAGCAGTCAATCATTCTTCTGTCTCTATCCTTTTGGCTTTCTTCTTCATTTTGCAGCTTACGGTCAACTATAAGGTCACCCATATAATTGTACATGTATTCAGTGCCTGTATGACTGTATTTAGTGCCTGTATGAGAAAGAAGAGAAGAATAGTCATTGATTTTGTACTTATCTCATGAAGAGCAAAACATTTCCGCCCACTACTTTGTGGTCTATTATAAACTAGCAATGTCTTTTATCTCATTCTAGGGTTATCTAGCCATGACTTAACATGATCACGATATTGGCAAAGGCCTATATCAAGCATTTTTTTCTGCGTAGTTTGGAATCTCATTTGCAGGACATTTCTTTTGTTCGATTAGAGCAAATTTCTTTTATTCGATTAGAGCAAAGAATACACTCTGTAAAAGATGCTCATGCTCAATTAAAAAAATAGTGCAAAATGTGTATGCGTTGTTTTTTCACATGTACATTTATATTTCACTTAAGTGGTAAATGAACCCATGATTCTAGCATCTTAATACTTTCTAGCCTAGTTGCGTTGCAATTGTATGGTGTGAAGTCCCAGCTCAGTCCACTTGGACCAATTGCTCTTCTCGATTCTTCGTCTGTTGGGGGGACGGCCCCTCACTGGAAATAGAATGTGTGCCAAAAACCACATAGGAATGCACTTATTGTTTTGAATATTATTGTGCCATAAGATTGAATAATGCATATATAATGCCATAAAAAAGGGCCATTCTTCAATGACGAGCCTATACTCATGTGCACATCCTAGCAAGTTAGGCAAAGAGTGTTGGCAATAAAAAGGGCATGTTCCCATGGAACTCTTTCCCTCTTTTAATAGAAGGACTGTAAAAAATTGCCTCTAGACAAAATTCTAGACCTACTACTAATCAATAATTATGAGGATGCCTTATCACATACGTTAGGCATATTTCTCCCCCTTGATCAAGCATCCAATATTTAATAATCATTACACGGAACCTCACTTATAGGACTTCTAGGACTCCTCTCCCAATAAACATGGGCCTTCATCGTGGATGGAATTTTCTAAGGTGAAAAACAGAAATTTTCTCCTTATATGGTTCCAGGTGAAGCTTATATGCGGCGTCATCCATTCTTTTATTTTCCTTACCACTCTAAAATTGTGCCTGCTGCATATAGGGCCATTGCATTTCTACTCCAACTGTCTTTCCTGTAGCTAGAAATGGCCTTTTACCAACAGGTCGCACAACTTTTCTTTCCAACTTCGATCTTATCTTTACCGCAGTTCTCATTATAGTATTTTCACAATCTCCCTCGGGAGTTTTAATGCCCTTTTCTAGCATTGACGAAACTTTTTCAAGAATGGTCTTCAAATTATTTCTACCAAAAATATTCGTAGCCAAATCAGCAAAAACTAGTCTTGTTTCATCCAGAACCATTTCGGCAGCCTTTTGGACATAATCGCTTCCGTTTTTTAACAATAAAATGGTAGCGACCTTTGCAAGAGTTTCAAGATGTGATTCTTGGGCTTTTTATAACGGTTCTCCTTGATTTGATCAAGGGGAGTTTCACATAATTTTAGCCATATAAACTAGGTGAATGACCCGAAAGAGTTTGCTTTTCTCTTGGACCGTACATATACTCGCACCTAAAGGTAATTTTTTTGGGTTCTTAAGGCGGTTTTGGCTGGAATGGGGCTCCTTCAAAATCATTTTGATACAAAGTGGAATGGGTCTTCATAATTCTTCTGCTGACGTACTGCTGGTATTGGGACGAATAAATCTGCTTCACTTGCATCCTTAAGCTCTCTGCAATGCTTCCTTCTAACATTAACCTGCCACTTTGCATTTTACATTCTGGAGTTTCAAAAGCTAGCTTGCCTGCTTTTGATCGGGCATGGAGGCAAAAGCGTGGCATGATGAGATATGAGATTACGTCAATGCCTATGGGATGAAGGACAAAGACAATGGGAGAGTAGCTACTGCAAACCTTCAAGGTGTCGCACACATATGGTGGAAAGGGTACTCTCATGCTCACAGTTTGAGCCGTAATAGTTGCAGGTTCAAAAAGTTTGCAAAAGCCTTCAAACATCACTATGTGCCAAGGTTCCATTAGTGCCAAATGGTGCAAGCTGTCATGAACCTACGCAAAAACAAGGAAAATACGTACGAGTATAATGTTCATATGATAAGAATATCCGTATGGTCGTCACACAAGCTTTCTATAGGCTAGAACAGCGCAACAGGACAGTTACATCTTAAATGGAAGAGTTCATGGCTTACAGCTCTATGTGCCTGAAATTGATGAAAAGTAGGCAACCAAAGGCTATATTGAGGGGCTCAATGAGAACATTATTATAAGCTCTTGCGAGCAATAAACCCACACTCAGTGACTGAGACGGAAGCTAAAGCACTTAGCTTGGAAGCTCCGACAAGTCCAGTGACTCCAGTTCAGAAACAAGGGGGTTATGACAAAGCCAAAAATGCAGGAGCTTATAGTCCAAAACCAGCTAATCCTGGGCCAGCTAAAAGCAACTACATGGATGCTATAGCAAGCAAGAAAGAAAGAAGTAGGTGACCTTCAAAGATTAGAGTGGGGATCCGAACAACTACTCAAAGCTGGTGAAGCAGATTTTGATATCCATACTAAAGGAAAAACGCAACAAGTGCATAAAGAAAAGGTTATGCTTTAAGTGCTTACAAATTGGGCATAGGACCCATGAGTGCTCGTTTGTGACCCAGTCAACTATGTTGGAAATAATAATAATAATAATAATAATAATAATATTATTATTATTATTATTTAATCATGCCCTTTTTGGACCTTGGAGGTCATGGAGCAACGGGTTACAACAACTGTTTTGTTTGTAACTAAAATGATCTATGAGATTCTATCTTTCTCATGTATAGACCTAAGGCATTAGGTGACATATCTAACAAAGAATGAAAACTGATGGCGTCAATGTCAAATACATCTCTTACGTGTTGATAAGCTGAGCAATGAAGGAAGACATGTGTCTCGTCTTCTACTTCTTCTGAATCATATAACAAGCACTTTCGGTCTTCCTTTGGAATCTTTGCCCATCGGCCTGTCTCCACTCCAAGACGATGAGAACTAGTTCGGTACCTAGCAATATTTTTTTTTTGTATGTATTGGTACCTTTGATCCCAAATATGCTTGGTCTGTATATATAACCATAGGATTTACTTCTTCCCTATAGTATGTCATCCGAGACCCTGGTTTGGCCCACAGTTTCTTCACAGCTAGCAATTGCACCAGATCTCCTATTCCTGCAGCTGTGTCTGGCTAATTATCCGCCTTAATTCCCCAACTCTCAGCCCACTTTGTCACAAGTTTATGGCCTGATATAAGGCCTCCGCTTCCAATGGAATCAATCCTGCTTCCGCCAACATTATTGCATAAGGGGTTTGGCATTTGATACCTAATTCTTCCATCAGGAAGGTCTTCAAACCAACTTCTATTTGGTCCCAAGGGACTTCAATCGAGGAGGACGACGATCCAGCACAGGATTTCATTGAAGGTGAGTGTCGCATCTTTGTTGCAATAGAGTTTGAGAATGCACAGAGTCAATATGAAGTAATGGGTAAACGTAGGGTGTCCTTATGAAGTATCATTTAGTGACCAAAAAAGTACCTAAAAAGGTAGCCAGCACTGGGTACAGTGGAACTTACGTAATGTCTCAATAGATATTAATTTTAAAGGTTATGGAGTGTGTTTAGTCTCTAGTAGGTTTGTCTTTCACATAACATCAAACCTCAATGTATCATAGACTTTTATTTTGAATTTTTAGATTGGTTTTCATGAAAAAAGAAAAGAGAAAGTACCAGTTTCTGGAATACCTAGTGTATGTACTTTGACAGGTTCTAAAAATGGACATCCCTAACATGCTTTTACCCTAATCTTTACAGTCGACAAGGTAGCCAGCAAGCAGATTGTCATTCTCATTAACATAGGAAGCACCCACAAGTTTGTCTCTCCCAGGCTAGTAGTGTTGATTAAGGGTAGAACATTGAAGTCAAAACCAGACCAGTGTTAATGGCAAGCGGCGCTATTCGTCATAGAGACTGCAAGAGGTCGAACCTCGACATAGAGTTGTCAGAAAGCTCTGTGGGATTAGGTGCAAAAGTGATGAATATAGGCCATTATGACCTTATAGTTGGGATGGAATACCTTATTCCAACAGGAGCATTTATTGATTGTGATAGGAGAAGGCTCATTCTACTGCTTCAAATGGAAAGAAGATAGAGGTCCAAGGCAAGAAGAAAATTCAAAATAATGCAATGCATGCCAAGTAAAAAGTTGCATGAGAGCATAAAGAGAGATGAAATTTATATTATAATGTTTTGCTGTCGTGGATCCAACCCTAAAATTCATTTTAATGGTTAAGATTCGCTCTCTCTGTTTAATGGACTGGATTGCCCTTGAAGACTAAAACTATAACAAGCAGAACGAATGGCAGATGGGCACTAGGATTTTTCTGATTATTCTTCCATATCCACACGTTGGACAGCTCTCAAACCCTTAGTATCCCTTTTAAGTCCTTGCAGTATTCGGCTTATGCAAAACAAATGGCATAAACGAACGGAAGCATGCTAAGGTAAGAATCTTCAATGCACATATCCTTGAGTTTTTCTTGAATTGCTTAGATCCTGAATATACTTATCAAGTAATTTCTTAAGCGTCAAATATCTGAACGATGAAAATACCTACAATAAACTTAGGGTAGAACATAGCCATGCTGATTCAATCCAATACCGAGAACTATGCCGTCCAGATTTTACCGCATCCTCCTTTCTCTTCTTGGCAGATGGGGGAATCACATGGACAAGCCAGAATGATCCAGAGTAGGACTTCTTGGCTAAGGGAGAATGTTGTTGTAGCTGGATTGAGATTGCTAGATTTAGCAAGAAAAGAGCATCAACTAGATAGCCTGTAAGTTTAACGTCATGTGCTTGCTTCCAGCTCCGCATTGAAGAAACAGAGCAACCTCGCAACCTCGCAACAAAGCAAGTCGAAATGAGGTGCTCGCAAGGATGTATGGTGCAATCGCATGGAAATCAGGCTTATCTAGATCGCTCAACTATAGTGAACCAAAGAGGTAACATGCAAACGAATCTTCCATTCTGCCCTTTTAAAGCAGGATTTGGATCAAATGTGATAGGAGCTTGAATTTGAGCATAACAAAATAAAATTGTAATAGAGCTTATATGTCTCATGTTGTTGATTTCTCCTTGCTTCTTCTATCAGATCAATGATATAATTCTTAATATGCTTTTCTGAGAAAAAAAATATTATTTGCTACTTGATTGGCGTACAAGAATCGAGTTTTTAAGCATAGTTCTGCATCATGTCCAGGCAGCCTAGCAAATATAGAAAGAATGCACTTTCCTTCTAGAATTGTATCATTTGCAATGGTATGAATGTGCGTAACAAATTTAAGACGACCAGCTATGAATTTGCATAGATATTTTGTTCTCAACATGCAAAGAGAGCATGAATTTGTGAGTTTTTGTAGCAAATACATTGCTGGAGGCGTATGCAGTATGGACAAAAATATAGCAGATGTCGTGAGTGTGTTTTTAGGTCAAGACCTAATCCTAAACTTTGTTGAACAGGAAGCAGCGGTCCCCTTGCAAATCCTCAGCAGGCTGCTCAAGAATGGGGCAGCTTCGAGGAAGGAAAATTAAACAGATTGTGAGGTTGCTTAAAAGCCTTATTTCAGGTGGGTTTGCATGGATGTTTGTGTTGTTTTAAAGCTCGAAGCATGCAAAAACTCCGAATTCTAGGCTGTGATTTCTGATGCAAACAAGTAAGATTTATACAGATAGTATGATTTGTGATCATTATTCCCAAGTCAGAGCTGATTTTTACCTTATTGTGAATTTGCTGCAGACATTAAATTAGACGTTAGTATATCACAGAAACTTGGACGCATCTAGAAGATTGTAAAACATGGAGTGAGTTTAATAAAAAAGCCGTAGAAAAGACGGCACCAGATCCTGCTGACAGAATGGAAGGGGTGTCTGGGTCAACAATACTGCCAATTTGTTCCTTTTCATGATAATACTGAAGAAATGCTCTATGGGGAAAACGCCATCATTCAAGGGCCAAATGCACACCTATGCCAAAGGAAGATCATATTAAATCTTCTAAAATCAGTGGTAACACATCATATAAAGGTTGTTCATGTAATGCATTGATCTGATGTCTACATTGCTCTCAATATTGTATTTCATTTTCTTATCTTTTCTTTCTTGCAAGCACTATTTAATATTTTCTAGGGGCATGGCAATTTTTGCTTCAAAGACTTCTATTAAGAGCTGGGTTTACTAAAATACACATTTTGAGCAAAAGTTGGCCAGTATGCTTATTTGGTCAAACTTTGCATGTCGATTTTTGGCTCCTAAAAGCATTCTATTCTAATGACATATAGGTGCTTTTTTATGTTAACGTTACAGATTAATACATGGTCTTGATATTGGACCAACCAAAACCGTTTAGCGAATTAACATGCCTCCACTTTCACATATGGTCAAATATGGTCAAAGGTGAGCTTTGTTTTATTGCATGATGTGTTCTCTTTATTTTCCCTTTTAAAGTTTCCAATTGTGCAATTGCAGGGCCTGAAAGCTGGAATGTATAATTTGCGACCAAGACCAAGAGCAGCCACAGACGCAATTAAGTTCACTGTGGATGCCGCAAGTACCAAGGTAGGGAACTAGAGACTATTATAATTCATGCTACTTGCTTAGTTGTTGATTCCATAAGCCAGTTTTACAGATCCAACCAGCAAAGTTTGCTATGGTGGTAGAAAGTATTGTACAGAAGATGGCTCAAACGATGTGCTCCTTAGAGAATGGGGAGAAGATGGCTCAAACGATGTGCTCTTTAGAGAATGGGGAGGAAGCCTAGCATGTGAGAGCTAAATTGAGATTTAATCTGCTTCTCTAAAGTCTACATTGATAGACTCTTATACAAGCAAACTAAACCAGACATAATTTCTCAGTTCGAAAAAAGGGGTAGCACGTGCAGCATCATCACATCTACGGATTCTTTGATTTTAGGCACAACCACTGGTACTGTATGCATATACACAACAATAAACCACCAGCAAGTTAGGTCTCTCAAGATATTTTCCTCACATACAACGTGTAGAATTATGGTTATTGGCAGCCTATTGAGAGTTCCTACATAAGACTTAGGGAAGCTAATTTTATGTCTACCTACCATTGAATGCTGAGACTATACAATCACAAGACAAAATAACACTACCTTACAAGGGCTATGACTTACAGCTAACATTGGTCTACAATAGAATAGAATATAATAGATTTTTTATCGTCCACGGAGATCAATTGACCTATGGGACCCAAACAAAAAGAGAGCATCAAGCGTATTACTGTGAGGATTTAAAAACCCCCGCCCCGAAGGTTTTCGAGGGAAAAACCTTAGCAGTAATAAGTATGCTGGTACACTTTCTTTTGCTTTTTTGACCCGCCATTAAATCATCACTTCACTGCCGTAACTGGCTAGAAATTGTCAATGGTTCAAAACAAAGCTTTGTTTTTAACAGATATTATATGGGATATGTATATTAAAAAAATCCATCTCATATTAAAAAAAATCCATCTCATCTTTCATCTTTGTAATATTTCATATTTAATTGCCGAGAGGCACGACATCTTTCATATTTTTTTGCAGACACAATTAACAACATCCAAGTATTTAAAAAGGTAACTCTAATTAAACGTCCCAACACAATTAACAACATCCAAGTATTTAAAAAGGTAACTCTAATTAAACGTCCCAGGTACTTTTAAAGGTGGCTAAAGATGAAGGTGCAACGCACAATGAACAAGTTGTCTAAGATCACACTAATTACTGCAATAAATGCAACACCTTTAAAGGGTTACATGGTGTGGTTCACTCCATAGTTACAACAAATCCACATTCATATAAAGCAATGAGAGAGTGATTAAATAAGATTTAGGAAACAACCTCAACAATTCATAGAAATGGCCACTTGCATTGTTTCCAAAATGATGCAAGGGCCCAGAGTTACTCTACACATGATGCAAGGGCCTAGAGTTACTCTACACAAATGCAAAAAGTCCCAACATTTACAGGTTCCCAAATTATGTCCAGCAACACTGGGCACCGTTACTAGTAGCATATATTTTCAAGTTGGAATTGGTAGACCTCGACAAAAAAGGCGATACCAACGATGAGACTTTGAATAAGCTGTCCAAGCAAGTCGCATGGCTTATTGAGGAGTTCCATGACTTGTTCCAGAGAAAATTAGGGAACTTCTATCCTATAGAGGAGTAGAGTGCGAGATTGCACTTGAACCAGGCGCCAAGCCAAGAAGTAAGGTGCCATGCGGCACCTCTAAATTGGCAGAGTTAAAGAAGCAACTCTAGGAGCTCTTAGACCTAGGGTTCATTAGAACTCTTGTCTTCCTTTTTGGAGCGCCCATCTTATTTGTTAAGAAGAAGAGCCTATGGATGTGCATTGACTATCGTCAATTGAAGAAGCATGCCATTAAGAATAGGTATCCCTTACCTAGAGCAGATGATTTCATGGACCAACTCCAAGGAGTAAGTTCTTCTCCAAGATCGATTTAAGATAAGGCTATCATCACATTCGAATCAAGGAGGATGATGTACATAATATGGCGTTCAGAACGAGATATGGGCACTATGAATTTATGGTCATGTCTCAGCAAGCTTATGAATAATGTTTTTTGTGAGTTCCTGGACAACTTTGTGATTGTCTTTTTTGACGACATCTTGATCTACATCAGAACCTTAAAAGAGCATGTCTTACATTTGAGAAGAGTTCTTGAGAAGTGAGAAGGCATAAACTCAAGGGGGGTGCACCTAGAGTACACGTATTGATCAAGTGAGTGCATCGGAAAGGGTTTTTTATTGCCTTGGTCGTAGGTATACGGTCGGGAGCCCATACGGGCGGGAAGGAGAGATTCCATAGATGATCGATTTGGGGAGCTGATCCATCTGACGGAAGGAGCGTTGTATCCTTATATTTCCAGCTTCATTTTTACCTTTCTAGCAGATTCATCTCAGCACTGTCCATTCCAGCTATTCCAGGTATTGCACATGTATTACCCTATTCCAGGAATTCCAGGTATTCCAGGAACCCTAGACCTATGTCCTCACAAAAGGTACAAAGTCGGAAAGGGATTATATAATTTGGCACAACCAATCGTAAATCTATGGATAGGGGCTATACTTTATGTTAGTTCGAAAACCCGTATGGTATGGGTTTTTCTACTCCAAAAAGCCGTATACAGGGGTTTTTTTGTGACCCCTCAAACGCACATGCCATCTGTCCATATATAGAGGTGCACCCCCCGGGCATAAACTAAGTGCCATTTTGCAACAAGCAAGGTAGAAACTCTGATTCCGTTAATTAGAAATTATTCCACGTTTCATTTTTTGAAAATGGCATAAAAATGCGTCTTTCACACTAAAACTATGGGATGGACATGTTTTGACCCAAGCTAAAAGTAGTCATTATCATGCACATATAAATCCCACTTGGCACATGGATCACAAGCTTATTTATTTGCTTTTTTGTCGAGGAAGAAGCTTGAAGATATTGCATCAATTCTACTGGATCCCATACTATTAGCTTATAAATACATAGGTGGAAATGACTATAACTGCCATGGGATGCGAGGTTGTATGGAGTTGTCAGCTGCAAGTCCTTGAAGATGAACAAGATACACTTTTGGGATGCTTTTGTGATGATCAAGAGCCATTATATGACATTGCCATTACATTCCACACTTTCAATTCTCAAGATACATTATGTGCATGACTTGGTGTTATATATTCTCAACGTGCTGGATGGATGCTCATCTTCATTTGTTGAACCAGTAGCAACAATGAGTTTTTTTTTTGCTAAACCGATTTATTATTTCATTTTTACTATAATCATTACTGCAATTTCTTGAAATATTTTAAGGTAGGAGTTTTTCAATACTAATAGTATTGTTGTATCATCTTAATTCTATGGGTTCCATGACCGATTGGTCTCCATGGAAATCAGCTCATTCTATTCTTTCTTTTCTTTTCTCTTCTATTTTATGGTATGATTTCCCTAGTCCACGTCAGATTTCTTGCTCTTTACTAAGTTCTGACGGGCATGCTCATTGGCATGAAATCGATAGAATATGGTTCAATGAACAAAATAAAACAAGGAAAACTAAATTCTTCAAGTTTTATTTCATTAACTTGTGTACATCAAATCTATTATTTCTATTCTGTTTATCTAAACATATCCCTAATATATAATTGTAATACGAGAGTTACGGGGCCAACTTATCTAAGAATTCCTAAAAAAAATGGCTTGCTTTGAATTGTACACGTGTATTATATGGAGGGCTCGTGCAGTTTTAAAGGTGCCACGTAGGATAGAGCATTCACTAGAAAGCAGTAGAAGCTTCTAAAATGGACATGATGCTTAGTATTTTTGGAGGAAGTTCTAGATGATTCTTCTGAGTTAATAAAAGGGGAAGGCGGTTGTTGCCCAACAAAATTTCCACGATTCATCTGTGACTGGCATCATTTAAGAGCTAGTCTGCACATTCTCACATTCTCTACATGTATTCGTTTAATACGATCTAGATCTGGCATCTTTGTTACCAAACACTTTCCATCTCATGTTGCGTCTTACACAAGTTGTACCTGTTCCAATATGACAGCATATGCCAAGCCAAAGCAAGAGTTTAACAAATGCATCAGCAAAGCTTTTCTATTCGCCTTCAACACTTCATGGACATGACTTGGAAATGGTATGCCACATGTCAAAAGCCCCCAAAGGTTAACAAATTATTCCCCATGGAATTTGAACCTGTTGGCTTTCTAGAAGCTATAACTATGAGATCCAAGTTTATCTTTTATTCAATCCAGCATTCAACCCTCTTTTTTGAACAATTTGAGCCAGTATAGATGTTTAATGCTGGATCTATAGCACTGAACACTTGCAGCTGCTCAAGAATAGCTTTGCAGCAAATATGCATGCATTAGATGTTATCGTTCTTGCTCAAAATGCCATAATATTCCCTTGCTGCAAATGATAGTTTATGTACCAATGTTAATGTTTTGCTCTCATAGCACAATTCAAGGACATCTCTTTGCAGCCAGCAGGCCCATCCTCACAACTATAGGGTGGCATTTTTAGCCCTAGATTTTGATGTTTTATTTGGCTACTTGCACCGGAATACTGTGGGGCTGCTGGAATGTGTAGATGACATAGTTGAAGCAAGCGATCTTACTATTGCAAAACAAGGATCACTTCACAATAGTTTCAAGAGATCGTCCTCAACTAGTCATGTGCCTCTCCATCCCTCATTTTAGCAACTGATAGAGATGAACACAATTTTGTTCTATGCTCATGTTCTGTTTCGGAGTCTAAGATTTGGTGACAATGCTCCACTTTACTCTACAGTCATGACATGAGCTACTATAACATTAGTTGCATTAGTTTTTATTGCCACGGTTGATGGAGTATGGAAGAAGAATTTGTTTTCTACTTGGATTGCATTACCAAGTAAACATTAGCATCATTTTGTCACTTAAATTTTGTGTTGAAAAAGAGCTATTCTATTTCTGTTATAGTTTTAATATGTCTCTTTGTTGCTGCATGTGACTGAAATTTGGTGGCGAGAAAGAGCTATTCAAAAGCTATTCTATTTCTGTGGTAGTCTTAATATTTCTCTTTCTTGCTACATGTGGCTGGTCATGGGGACCTCTATGATGGTTAGGGGCTAGTGAAATATTTCCACTGGAGGCATGATCCCAGGTATCACTGTTTCATTAGACTGGCTCTCCGCAATGAAATACGACATCTTCATAATTTTTTCTTGGTCTGGTGGTCATCATGTCTTTGTTTCTCTACTTTCTCCTGGCTGACACAAAGAATGTGCCTATTGAGGAGATGAGTTTTTTAGGGAGGATGCACTTGGTTGTAAGAGGTGATGCCATGAAGAGGAACAACTCAAGCCAAATCCAGACCCTTGCTGATGTCTACTCTTGGCATCTGGACTGTAAATGTCTCTATTGAGGAGATGAGTTTTATAGGGTGGAAGCACTTGGTTGTAAGAGGTGATGCCATGAAGAAGAACAACTCAAGCCAAATCCAGACCCTTGAATATATGGTCAAGGATTTGCTGTAATATTTAGTTACAGATTGTATGTAAGCATGAAGTTCACATTTTTTGCAATGAAGAAAAATAATGTTATTCGGTATTGGCATGTCACTCTTGGCATGTGGACTGCAAATGTCTCCTACTTTCATTTGGATTCTAGTCTTCTGTCGATTTTGCGGTTGGATTTTCTCGCATTTGAATGTGAATCCTCACATGGAAATGTACAAATTGCCTGACTTTGACACTCAATCTAATTAGTTTTCCAATGTGAAAATATTGACTTTCTACTCTCTATTTGTTAGTGGTCAATAGTGGTCCAGATTTCTTGGGCGCATCAATATATTGTTGTGAAAATAAAAATAAGATGAATCCATTGGGTAAATCAACATTCAATGCAATGTAGTGATTTAAAAAGCACGTAAACAAATGTGCACAAACTATAATCTACTAGATTTTTGCATCTCGTAGTAGCTTCAACTGATATTATTTTTCTTAAAAATTTGCATATGCTTTAGAAACTACCAAAGAATTTAGAAACTATCATACATTTCATAAATGTCTTTAATGCGCCATGACATGAATGTCTCTAATGCACCATGACAAGCTGAGACATTGTTAAATGATAAACTCCATAGCTTACACATTCATATTTAAGGAGGTTACATTTTACTTTTATTGTGGCATGGCGAAAGAGTGGCATAAATTTGTGGGGTTGCATGTTAATAGTGGAACTAATCTGACAGATTTGGAACCAGAGAAATGTTCGTGGCGGCCAAGGTCGCCAAGATAAATTTCTTGTAGATCTTAGCCATTTCTTAAAGTTCAAACTTTATTTCGTATTTATTGGTTTCACATTTACATTTGATAGCCTTAAAGAAAATTGTGTCAATATGTAGCATAATGACAGGGGGTTTTCTTTGTGTTTTTGTACGCTTTTCACAAAGGTTTTCCTAAGATTTCGTATTTGAATGGATGTACTAATGCGTACATCTAGAGTGCACCATTTCTTAGTCATTGATTTAGCTTTTTTTTTTCAATAGTCCAACATTCAAGGGCTCACAACAAAAGCCCTCTTTTTATTTTAGGGGCTGAACATGCAAGCCTCGTGGATAGCATTTGGAGTGGAAGCGTTAGTGCTTTAGTGCAGAGGATGATGCGGCCGGATGCTTGCTTCAGCAGTTTGTGCCATACTATTCAAAGTTTCCATGGCATTCCGGCGCCAAAGCATTTCTTTCGAAGTTTTTTCCAAGGTATGGGTGTACCTGTTTCACTTTCCGTTTCTCAGCATCTAAACCCCGGCATTTTCTTTTTCTTTTACTTTGAACTCCTGTGGGTTCTATCAACACTGCACCATTTGGCAATGCCTTCGAGCGCTTATCATCTCTTCTATCAATGCCACCATTTTGCTTTTCTTCTTTTTCTATTCTATTCATTATCCCAAGTTTGGCGACCAAGATTCTTGACCTTTTCATTTGTCTGTGTCGTCCCAGCATTATTTAGCTCCACATCTGCCACGTTTTCTGAACTGAACAATGCATTGAACTGTTCATGTTTATTCTGTCTTGACATCTGCTTTGATTTCCATTCTTGAGGGGCCAGCTCTGCAAATTTTCCTTTTAATCTGGAGCCCACAAATAGTTATGTTTCCATGAACGAGCAAAGTATATAGCTAATATACAGCAACATACTTCTCAACAGTGCGGTATTTCAACTTGCCTGGCACAGAGCTCTTAAGAAATGCTTCCAAAACATGACTGCCACCTTGTCCTTGGCTGTTTCAAGCACTCCATAGGGCTCTATTTGTGCAAAGCTTGTGCTGAATTGTTGAATAAATTCCTGAGAACAGAAAAAGATGGATTGCAAATTATTATGGCCCTAATTGGTCCAGCGGCAGAGATGGTGGCTCTCCTCTCTGGAATAAGCCTCCCCTTGTTTTGAGACATCCGTTATTTAAATCTCGCCATGTTCTTGACCGCAATGGCCGCCAATCCATTGAGTGTTAACCTTGTCTGCAGAGAGCACGCTTCGAACAATATCTTGGACAGATTGAAACATTCTTTGCCTTTGTTAGGGTTTTATTTCCCTCTTGTGATACCTCTACATTTGTATATTGTCTATCCTCCTTCGGTGAATATGTAAAAGCGGTCCCAGATGCTTCAAAATTAGCAAAGGGAAAAGCCGGATCCGAAACCGAGGGCTCGCCTTGCCCCAGGGATGGCACGTGAAGGAAAAATGGGGGCATGGCTTATGCTCACTTATTTTTCAGACATCCGTTATTTCCTCCGCCATGTTCTTGGTCGCAATGGTCGCCAATCCATTAAGTGTTAATCCTTTGCCGCAGCGCAATAGGCCAATATCTTGGACATTAGGCTATTGTTGCCTTTGTTCGTGTTTTATTTCAAAGCTTTAGTGCTTATTTGGTTTCCCCGCGGTTGAGCTCCTTTTTATTTTTCACATTCAATTCAAGTCACGAAATTTACGGTGTAGTTGTGCTCCTTGTTGCATTGCAAAGTGCCATGGTTAAATATATTTGGATTCAAGGGCTGATTCCTCTCTCAAGTTTGGCGATATAGATAAAAAATGAGGCGGTTGGAGACGTTGGAAGAGTTTATGGGCATGAGGCGTGAGCCCGATAACATTGTTTCGTAAAGATTTTCTTTAAAAGTCGGACTTTCTATCTTCGGGGGGATACCGATGGAAAGGTCGAATGGTCCCACGGAAATTATTCTTTTGAAGAGTATACAAGTGCACAAGCAAGGGCTGCAAATGATCTTTATTATTATCATCAGTTTGGAATGCAATATACTAGGGTGAGGCAAATTATGATGTCGAAGCTTTCGTCGCTATTGGCTAACTCAGTTGACACTTCTCATCACATGTGGCAATTTAAAATATATGGTTTGCAATAACACATCATTCATTTTGTATTTTTATTTTCTTCTTTACCTCAAAGTTTATCTATGTTTGCTTCTTTTGGGGCCCGAAGGGTCCAAATTTTTTTTGAATGTAACAACCAACATAACTACTATTAACATTAATTAACACAACCATTACATTCAACATGTTTAAATTAAAATCCCCTTAAGACCCCCTTTGTTTTGGGTGCATATTCACACGGAGGGTGACGTAGAGCAGCGAGAGCCCCTATAATTATGTTTTGCATGTACAAAATCAACACCATATAGTATATTACCTCAAATCTTATAGTATTTTCCGAATCTTGTTATACACAGCAAATTCTGTACATCTATACCCCACAAATGAGGAACTTTGTGTACGGTTTAGATTAAGGAATAAGGGGTGAATATGCCTATCCAACAGCTCTCGTTGCCTGGAGTCACCCCCCGTGTGAATATGCACCCAAACCAAAGGGGGTCTTAGGGGGATTTTAATTTAAACATGTTGAATGTAATGGTTTGTGTTAATTAATGTTAATAGTAGTTATGTTGGTTGTTAAGGGGGTCTTAGGGGGTTTTAGGGGGACTTTAAAGGGGGTCTTAGGGTGTCAATGATGCTTAAAATGCGTGAACTAGGATGTCAAATTCGAAATAGCCTGTCAATTCGCAAATCCAATTCTAAAACATGTGGCCAAGTAGAAAGACGTCTATAATTTAAGTTTCCCACACTCGTTCATGCAAGCTCTTGATGTAATTGAATTGATATCATCCAAATCCAGCAAGATCCTTTATATATATATATATGAATGAGACTGCTGAAGCCCTTGACTCTTAGCATTTTGGTGGATGTTGCTTAGTATTTTAGTTGGATTGTTGACCTTCCCACTTGTTCATGCTAGTGCCACCTACTTTCGAGGTGGTTTTGAGGGCATGACCATTGCCTGATCCCTAGTCCTTTTAGACGTAATTCATGTCTCATTTTCTATTATTCCTTATGTTTCTTTTTTAGTGATAAGCATTGTATTCATAAAATATCATAACTCAATGCCATGTTGCAAGATAACACCCATCCGAGATTGACTTCTTTGGCAACACATAAGTGTTCCTTTCCTTCATTGGCCATATCATTGATGTCCTAGCTTTGGGATGTCTAGGGAAGCTAAAGAGTAATCATCGATCATTTTAATAAAGTTCGAAACCTCTTATAGACTATAAATTTCACTAAACAATGTTCCAAAAATTCCTCTTGAAATTTGATTATTGATAGGAGTTTGTTAGATTGCACGTAAGCAATGCTTTCTTCTTATTTACGTAAAGATCAACTTATCTACAGATCAATTTACCTGGATAAGAAAGTTGTTGAGGTGTAGGATGATTATAGAATGGTACATCAGAGACCATACTTGGTACAAAAGTTATATCATATGTGCGCGTACATTTGCAAATTAGATCTATGAATTGGATATTTTATTTTCATCATCTATTATTTTAAAATTAAAGTTCTTATCTAATATGCTCTAATATCTGCTATCTTTAAGCATCCAAGTGGTATATAAGCTCTTGACTAGGAAGCAAGTTTTAAGTGTAAGTGGATTGATCATGCCAACCTAATGGATGTGAGGACTTGCATTTGTATTATCAAGAGACATGGATGGGATGTTCTCAATTTCTTCTCATGCGCACGTGCAATAGTATACGAGGGATAGAAAGCAATTTTGTCTGAGTTGACTGAAGGTACTATATGGATGATGTCTTTATTATTTAGAAGATTGAAGAATGCTCGATGAAAAGAAGACAATTTTAAAGAGAGTTGAAAGAATAAAGACTTCAAAGTATGTACCAAATGAAGTGATTCCGAGCTCATGAATAGATCAACTAACTTCCTGCATAGAGCTGAGGTGCATGCCACTAGTAAGGAAAATGAAGTGTAACAAGATGTCCCACTTCCATTCTACTTTGTCAATTGTTGATATATTTGTTGAGAAGACGAGGGTCAATAAGGATTCCATTAATCATAAAGTAGTACCAGACATACTTACGACTCATGAAGTTATCAATGCACATGACAATACTGGCCATGAAAAGCCATGAGGAGTTTGGTCTAGTGGTAACATACTAGTTGAGATACGAGTATGTATCAATTTTAAACCTAGTTACAAAATTAATTAAGTGATTGGAGTAAGGATCCATCAAGCAATGTGAGTGTTGTGGCTAACCTTCTTTCAGCATCTTTACTTGGGTATTCGTCAAAGCTTCATGTCCTTCCCAGTTCCCCTGCTCATTAAAACCATAATTCTTTCTTGGTACCTGTGCTTGTTCTTGAAATAGTTCTTCAAGAAGAAAAATAAGAGCATTCATTCAAAAGAATTATTCAGTTGACAAGTATAATATGAAGTCTGTTATCATTTATCAAAATCTTGATAAAAAAAAAAAAAAAAAAAAAAACTACTTGTGGCTAACCTTTCTTTAGCTCTTTTATCATGCTTTCTACTTGGGCCTTTGTTAATGCTTCAGCTCCTTCCCAGTAACCTTGCTCACCAAAACCATAATTCTTGACTACCTCTTTAACCTCCTTGCTATTAAATTGATGGATACAATCTTGGATTGCCTTTTCTACGTTACTATGAAGTTCCCCAGTTTTCAACAGTCCTTCTAGATATTGAGGCAAATCAGCTGGACTTATGCTTTGTTGCTTTTGAACTGTCAATCTCGACTCAATATTAGGTCTTTGGAGTAGCTCGTGGACACAAGGAGGAAGATTTCTAGTACAATTCTCTAGCAATTTTCCACGAAGCATTTCACGCAAGAAGCCTTTCCCAGAACTCATTTCTACATCAGAAGATTGTGCAATATATTCAACAAGGCCAACAAAGTCTGGCACGTCGAATAGAAATACTTTGAGATCATCGCCCTTGTTATTGCATATCTTAAAGAGCATTTGTACTACTTCAGATGGAGGTTGAGCATTAAAGTCTTTAAGTTGCAATCCTATGTGGTAGACTAGAGAATCCTGTAGCATTTTGCATACTATTGTATCATCTTGGGCAATGCTGGCAACAGAACTTTGCCATTGTTCCATGATCATATTAGCTGGTTCAAAAAGAAGAGAATTTCCTGACTTTATCATGACATCCCACAAGGGTACAAACACGTTCTCCTGACTATAATGAATTATGTGCCATGAAGATCTTTCTGTCTCCATCAAGGTCTGGAATGTTGCCACATCTTTAGCATTTGGACCAATAATATATGAGAAACTTTCACTATATTTATCCTCACTAACATAACAATTATCGATCTTCACTTCGCAGGATCTGGTTAGGTCTATTGTAGAGTTTGTGATCTCCGATTTGATCTCCGATTCTAGCTTTAATTTGGCGGCAGTTGTTAACAAGTCTCTTGTAACACCTTTAGTTGATTTCATTCTTATACCTTGACAGAAAACGCCTCCTAGATGATAGATGCCATCAAATATATGAGAATTAAATTTTTCTAGAAATTGTTTTGCTTTTATAGGACTGTCAATGCAAATTGCCTCCTCTTCGACTTCCTTAGTTAGGCACATTTGATCACGTGATATTCGAAATGATTTCATGGGGATACAAGTAACCTTTACAAGGCAAGTTTCATCCACCTCAATCTTTATCTCATTTTCGACGGTCCTTTTTTTTGAATAGGAAATGTTAGAACTGGCTTCTACGAAGGGAAACCAAGAAGCAGAAGTCTTCATAGAGTACTGGTTGTCTTTAACACGTTTGAAGGCTTGATTGCATTCTTGCAAGCTTTGGAAGTAAAGATCGCATGCTGTAGTCTCCAAGGTTGGACCCATGAGCTTGCAATTTTTGGGAACATCTAGAAGATGTCTAGTCCTGTTTCCATCGCCGGCCACTGAGAATCCAATACGAGCCTTTCCGGCACTGGCCTTAGCTATCAGGATCTCATCTCCCTGTAAAATACAATTTAAATGAGCAATATAGACAAATTTATCCAACGTTGATGCATTACGCCAATCATAAAAACAATACACATCTTGATGGAATAGCACATGTATGGGAATGGTTATCTATATATATATTCAAAAAGTTTTGGAAATGTGTGAGAGGGGCTTGTGTATGGGAGTTGTTATGAAAATGCCTTTGAAATTGTGCGAAGGAATGACGTTTTCTCAATACATATTCTAAGCTATATATAGAAAAATAACAACGGAATATAAGGAGTATCCTAAAAATATCTTCACACTTCATGATATGGAATGTAGGCTCTGCGTATTCATTATCCCCATATTTATTTATAAGTCTAAAATACTAATCAAATTCCTTTCTTGTGGTTTGGTGGCTAGTCTTGTAGGTTAGCAATTAAAAGGTCTTTTGTTCAAGTCTCTTTTGGGATACCTAAGAGACCTAATGATGTCAGGTGGTATGATCCATCTTGTTTTCTTTTCCTCCTTTTTCTTAAGGAATGGTTGGTTGAACCTCATTTGAAGCCAACATAATCTGTGGTGTGTCAAAACTTGTACACCATAGCATGCTCTTACCCTCTCATTAAGCATATTCTAAGATTATGGTAAATGTTTCTTGTTACCACCAAGCTATTTGAAATTGATGAAGAGGTTGAAAAGCCCCTCAAAGTACTCAACTCTAATTCTTGATTGAGTAGTACAACATTTCTAAAATTTTCTGCTTCTCTCTACTCAATCATGTGGGGGATCTCACATGTGATAAAATTTTCAATCTATGAATATAGAGACTTTACTTTCCTTCCGAATTTTCTTTCAAAGAATAATTGGATTGAATAACTATGTTTGAAAGAGGAAGAGAGGATACAAAGCATGGGCAAAAGCGAAAGTGAAACTCGTACATGGCCCCAAGGCCCGACAATCAAATCAAGCTCAAAATACCTTATATAGTATTTATCGCGGCGGCCAAGGCCGCCACGAACATTTCTTTGGTTCTAAACCTGCATAGTTGGACTTGCTATTTAAATAAAATATTTAGTAATATTTCGCTATTAATATCAAATGTAAGTAGTGGTCCAAAGGCATGTATGTTAGATGCTTTTTATGATTCATGCTTACAGGCAAGGTCTATTTTTTAAAGCACTCTCAAACAACCTAAGGTGGTTACTCATGATTAATATACTAAAATAGTATGCTACTCTGGCTATCAATGCTACGAGGAAGAGAGCATTTGTAACATCTACCTAAGACCTCATATGAACATCAATATTGCTCTATACTCTTGCAAGAATTCACCTTATATTATATCCTCATATGGACTGAACATGTCCTCACTCACTTGCTACTCATATACACTATGCATATCAAGATGCTGAAGACTTGACCATGATTAATGTGGCACATACATGTGTGCACACACACTTTTTTGTCTATTTATTCTTGCAGGGAGTGGTCTTGCACAATGTCCATCACCCTCAATCTATACTTGTCGAACAAGAACAAGGGGCAACCACAGCATAGTAGATTATATGCTGGTGGCTGAGCATGATCTGCACCTTGTCACACACCCCTGGTTCAGCAAAAATAGAAGAGATGAAGAGGTGGATTCAGACCATCAAGCCCTCTTCCTTCAGGTAACCTGGTAGTCTATTTAGATCCTGCGCCATGTTACCCACTGCATGCCTTAGCTGCGCTTGGATTATGATCATGCACATTCCTATACTAAGATGCCCACAACCTAACAAGTCCCCACATTACATTAACATATTGGTCAGCTGGTCATTGTACTTCTAACTATTGCCGAGAGATGCTTTGAGAGAGCCCATCCATGGAAGCCTTCACAATGAAGCTTTTCTCGGAATCGGTGGCTTGATACGCTAAATGTAAGGAACTTAAATGTTTGGTTTTGACTAGTCACTGACCATGCTCAAATGCAAGAAGGCCGGTACATTCCAAATTATCAAAGAGATATGTTCTAATTTCTTGACCTTTGCAGTCTACAGAAGAAGAATACTACAGAAGCCTTTGTAGTCTACATGGAACATCTCTTCCGAACAATGGGTACAATACTTGATGCTGCTTTATGATCTGCTGGGAATTCGAATTGAGTTACCCCCACAAATGTGCCCACCTGTGATGATCGCAAATGCAGGGGTCACTCAATCTTGCAATATCTCCCCAAAATGGCATGGCTACAAATTTAGATGGCATGCAGGCAGAGCTACTCAAATGAGTTGGGCCACAGATGGTTCCCCTCTGAACTGGGCTATTCAATTGGCTGCTTTAGAAAGGTTTTCCGCACAGTGGACCACCAATAGAGTGATTTCCATCTATAAGGCAGGAGATACTCACTGTCCAATCAACTACTGCACGATGGACAACTAGCTTTCTATAAAATTGCCAGCTGGCATTCTAGAGTAGCATTTAACAACATGGGCAGAGGAAGCAGAGGTTTGGGCCCTTGTATAGGTAGGGTTCAGGCCCACACACTCTACTATTGATCATATTTTTACATCATGGGCCTTGATATATGATAGCCTAAATCACCGGTAGGACCTGTATTGTTGCTTCATTGACTTTGCAATGGCCTTTGACATGGTATCTAGGGAGAAACTATGGAGATTGATGCAGCTAGGTCCTTTCAGTGTTGGTGAATGTAGTATATCGGCTGTACAAAGCATGCTCAGCGCGAATGCCACCGTCAGGCCAACTTGTGAGCAATACTATTTGGGTCCGCCAAGGATGCCCACTCTCTTTAGCGTTGTCTGGTTTGTACATTGATAAGCTAGAGGGTTGGCTTGTTCAGCATGGGGGTACAGGGACTCAGCTCTTTGCACCATATTTGGCATCTCATATACGTTGATGATGTGGATTCCTTACCTTACACCCCGGTCGACATGCAACAACATTTAGATGCCCTGGATATGTTCTACAAGAATGCACATAAATTTGGCAAAGACTAAGATGCTCCTCATCTTGCCTTCATGTCAGCCAAGGCCGCCCTCCTTCACATACTACGGTCAAAATGTAGAGGTTGTCCCCACCTACAAGTACGTTGGAGGTGGAGTTCACTACAATTACATTTTGGGACACTTATATCTAACAACGAGTGACAACATACTAGAAGGTGCTATATGCAATGTAGGACAATAGTTATCAAGCAGAGCTTTACAACTGGGCCCATCAATCCCACTTGTTCAGCGTCTTGGTGGAGTTTGTTCTTTTATATGAGATGGAAATGTGGGGATCGATGGTATTGTTTGCCACCTGGAATGGCTTAGAGTGGGTTCCGAAAGCCTTTTAAGCCTGGTAACTTGGAGTCAGAAAGCTTTTTTGGCCTTCTGCACGAGACCGGTTTCTTGCTCTACAGAGGGTTGCACTAGAATGTCACCTCGCATACTTCAAAAGGTGGTTCAGTTTGGGCAACATTCGCCTTCCAAACCTTGCCTATACTATTGCCATGGGCTGCAATGTCTCAAGGCATGCTAGACGGAGAAGCGAGCTGATTGGCTCTCCAAATGGAATGTATAGAAGCACGGGTGCATACAGGTAAAAACCGAGGAGGATCACTCTCACCTGAAGCAATAGACGATGCTGGGGTTTTGAAAGGTTTTCTAATCTTGAAGTAATATGCTTGTTGAGCTCTTTGTTTGCATCCCATAGACCTATTGGTCTTCACGGATGATAAAAACCCTCAGTTCTTCTTATGACTTTTGTATATCTAGTAGAGACTAGTTAAGTAAAAGATGTGCAAGCAACACCACAATCTAAATCCACTCACTTAACACTATAATGCCTTAAGATGGATAGAATCTACAGTTTCATATTAAAATCTTGTTCTTGAAACTAACTTTAAGCTATTTATATTAAAATTCATAGTTCTAAATGTTTGTGGATGGATACTATATAAATGTGAGGAAAATTGCGAAGCTAATACTGGTTCCATGTAAATGCTAGTGGAGACTATATAATGACCATGTAGGAAATTCAAATTACTTTTATATTGATACATCCTTTAATATTTTATGTATGTCAATTCACACGCTTTCTAGACTTTTTGCATCTCATTGATGCATTTTAACATCATTCTTGGAAAATTCAACTTATGTAATGTTTTTATATTGATACATCTTTTTAATATTTTATGCATCAATAGACACACTTTCTAAACTTTTTGCATCTCATTTGATGCATTTTAACATCATTGACACGGGCTTGTTTAAGATATCAAATTAAGATTATTATTTTCACACTTTCTAAACTTTTTGCATCTCATTTGATGCATTTTAACATTATTGACGGGGGCTTGTTTAAGATATCAAATTAAGATTATTATTTTTTTATTGCTTTTTAAAGTTTGAACCGCATGATTACAAAATAAAGTTTGAATTTTGAGAATAAGATCATATATAAGCATAATGAATCAAATTGAGTGGATTACTAATAAGTGAATTGAATTGAATGGTATTTATCATCCATGGATATGACAATATTTAATTGATAATAGAAATATTAAGTATAAAAGTTTATATGAAATTGAACTTATTAATAAATTCTACTTGTTCTACTTGTCAAAATATATAAACTTTATCAACATTCCTAGATAGAGAGCGGGAAATGCATTCGATGTGGAGTTAGATGGTTTGCAAGATTCATGTTTACAGAAGTATATATGACGTGAATCTGCTATGTCAATGTGCGGGGAAATTCGATGTGATTGAGGAAGGGTTTTGGTAAATACATGTTTGGTTATAAGCATGAAATTAAAATCAATGTATTATAGAGATTTATATATAAGACTAAAATGAAATATGGGCCCGGGGGATACAGTAAGGCTTGTCGTATAAACCATATGCGTGCAAGAAAGTTCCTTTTTTCTTTAACCATTTTGCATGTATACTCATGCAATCAATCTTTTTCAGACAGACTTTTATATTTCATGGTGTATCAAATGGAACTAAAAGTTCTCTAAGGTGTTAAATTCATATATTTCTACTTTCCATTTCATAAAAGCTTCTAAAATACACATGTATTCTTAAAGAGTAGAGAGAGCTTATCACAGATGACAGATGACGAGGATATGGAATTTGTCTATCTCATATGTTCTCTCACATTGGCAAGTGGAGATGTGGACCAAATATCTAATTAAATTTATCTAGCTCTCATAATCTTATACTACTTCAGCCGAAGGAAGGAAGGAAGGAAGGAAGGAAGGTTCTTTTATCGTCCGCGGAAGGGGGATTCACATAGTTTAGCCATATGAACAAGTCGATTGACCCAAAAGGGTTATTCTTGTGCTTGAACCATACATGCGCAAACGGGTATTTTTTGGTGACACCGGTTGGAATGGGTTCTTTTGAACATTTCTAAGCCATGTACAAGAGGTTTTTGTTCGACCTCTTGCTTGCAGATGGCATATATGCTATATAAGAGATGTACCCCTTGGGCGTCATCATCTACTATATTCCCACATAATACTACATAGAAACACTTCCAAGTGCTATTAATAGAATTGTATTTTCACCCTTCAAATTTATGGAAAGAATGATAGCATTCAGATAATGTAGTAACATGAAATATAACATGTTTATCATCTCTATCTAAATCCACCTCACTTCAATTTACAACAGTTATTTGGGTTGGCTTCCCAATACTTCCAGATTTTAAGCATGAACCATGTTGTAGCTGAATAACTCTTGAAAGAACTATTGAATCCATTCAAACTAGATCTTTAAGGGCACATCGACTTACCTCATAATCGCTTGAGGCCATGCTTGCACTTGAGATGAACAAGTCCTTCAAAGTGAGTCACTTTAATATGAGTATAGTTCTATTTTTTTAGAAATGTATGTAGTTTTAGACTTCTTCAAAGTCTTCATGGAACCATGATTGCATTTATGGACATCCTATTCATGTACATGTAGCTCTATTAATCTAGAATATGTGTGTATTTGGACAAGTCAAAATCTTCGCATAATTGTATTTATGAACGTGGCCCCATGTGAGACAAGGTGGCATAAATTTTGCAATTATTACAAGCAAGTTTACTTCAATATGACATGTTTCACAATGTAGTCTATTGTGCAGAATAGATTGTAGGTTTTGTGGAAGATATAGTGGCGTGAATGATTGTGAATTTTTTTACACGTAACACCCAATACATAGGCCTACTAAATTAAAATGTATAGACACCGTTGACATTAATTAAACCTACCCCTCCCTCTTGACCCCCTTGTTGTTTTGGTGGGGCCTTGCATATGCAAATCTGACGACTATTTGAAATATGATATATAGAGGTGTCTATGGTTTGAGATAATCTATATCCTTATGCTCTAGGAGTAGATGGGAGGCTCTCCAAGGTGGTCTCAACACTAAAGAGAAGCTGGTCCACAGAGGAATTGTGTCTACAGACCTATGCCCTCTTGGGTGCCAGGCTAGCGAATCTCTTTCACATCTCTTTTTCTGTCCAAAAATTATTGAATTTTGGTATTGGATATGCCCTATTGTGAGACTCCATATACACCAACTTGGCTGGCCGAACGTTGTGATGATCTTGGATAGAGATTGTATTGATGCTTCCCTGGTTAGCGTGGCTCTCTGGATTATTTGGAGACATCGGTGCGATGTCACTTTAGGGGGGCAATCCATCTCTATTGAGAAACTCAAAAGTCTTTTCAACAAGGAAGTGGCTTTAATGGCATTGTCCCACCATAGGAAGATGGGGATGAGTTACAATAAGGGATTGGACAGAATTGGTAAGCTTGAAGGATTTTATAACTTCTTTAAATGTCACTGGATGAGCTCTAAGGACCTAGACTCTCATGATAGATCTAATGGTGGAAACAATCTCAGTTTAGTGGAGAAAGCAATCTGAGTAACTGACAAGATGGGGTCTCTCTACCATTATGTTGTTGTGGAAATTGGACTTCCCTTAGTACACACTTCATTGATGCATAGAGAACCCTTTAATAGCCCTAATGCTTCCTATTTGTCCCGCTGTGGGGACTATCTGTATCTCTATTATTATTATTAATAACAAAAAAACTCTCTTACCCTCAAAAAAAAAAAAAAAAAAAAAAAAAACTAGCAAAAGGCACACCAGAAGGCTTTAGCAAGGTCAAATTGGTTAAGGCTTGGTAGTAGATTTAGGCTTGTTGAATTACCCTAGGGTTTTCAGCTTGTGAGCAGTTGATTTAGGCTTGTCGAATTACCCTAGGGTTTCCAGCTTGTAAGCAGTTGCAAATGATGTTGTAGAATTAGAGAGTCTATGTAAAGTCTTGTCAATAACTTGTATTTCCCGTTTACCAAGAAGGTGGGCACAACAGCAGCCCGTTGTGCAATAGAAGAAGTAAAGAAGTTACGAAACACACATTACATGTGGACACTATATTGAAAATTCTAAGATGATGATACATGGTAATACATGTGGAGTGTGTAGCCTAGCCCATAAGGGCCATGCACTCATAGCTTAGATCAAATTTGGCCAAATTATTTTAAATCCGTACTTGTGCCCCACAATGTCGGCACTTCTTACTAGTATGTCTTGTAACTATCCTTTTTATTGCCACTTTCGCTAAACATCCATTTTGGAGGGGGGGGGGTGTGTGTATTTGGGGTGTGGTAAAGATATCTTATATATTTAAAAAATTGTTGTGGTAGGTGGTTCCATGTGGCATTGCAAGTGACAAGTCAAATCTAGGAGTACATGTACCATCCGTAAGCTTATGATAATTGTTTACTTTAAAGAGGTAAGATATATCATAGGCTACTAGACCTCACAAGGCTAGATATACTCAATGTGCAGGTTGTAACTATATTCAGTGCAAATGATCTAAGTAATGGGCAATAAATTATATATTGCTCTTCATCTTCTCAATAGTAAGAGAAGGCACATTTTTAAGAACCCATGATTTATTGGCTTGTTTACACGCATAGTTTCTTACCATGGTAAAAGATTATGGTGGCTGGATGTATGAAAAACGACCCATCATTTTTTTACAAGACATTGCCCCGCCTGAATACACGGTGTATGTGCAAGTTTGGTGGTTCAGTATAGGCATGTAACATCTTAGCTGACCCTTGTTCTGATCACATTGGTGGTGCTGTAATCTCATATATGCAATATAATGTCCACCTTTAGTGTTCCAAAACTCCAACAAGCTTATATTTGAGACAAGATGGCTGCCTGTCATTCACAAATATCAGCCATCTCTCCATATGATATAAGGCTTGTGTCTGCGTCTAATGAAGCCAGCCTGAAGTTGCGCCAACGCAACCATGCAAAGCATCCTACGGGAGTAGGCTCCATCATCAATGGACATAGAGACACAACACGTTACAGCATTGCCTTCAATATATAGCACATTCAAAACCACCATTTGGAACTGATTGTATGCAACTATGGTAAATATCAACAAGCTCTGCAGATCTTCTTAATAGTATGTTCTCAAGCATAATAAAATCGTTGGAATAAGAAAGACGAGAAGCGACTAACAAACCTTCTTGCATATCATTGTCATGTCTATAATGAGGAAAGCAAAGCAAGTTTTATTGTGGAACTAAATGTCAATGTCACCTCCTCACGCGTACACTTCGATGTCAAGAGGTTCTACAACAAGGAACGTGAATTGGGTGGTTAAACAATGAGAAAGCCAACTCTCCAACTCATGAAAATTGGTAAGAACAAATCACTAGCAAAATCATTAAAACAGTACCAAGCATAAGCACAAGTAAGCTCAATGTAACAGTCCTGGCCACCTAATGGGTCAATATACATATTTATGTATGTATATACATATTCATGACATGTATACAGCATGAGACCAGGGTTTTGTCTCTTTGGAGAAAGTATTGTTGCAGAGCATGAAGGCAGGGAGCAATTCTGGGCAGTTTTAGAACCCGATTTTTGAAGCATCATATCTCGGCGACCCGAGATCCTTTTTAGATGATTTTTCTTTTGCTGGAAAGATCGTTAAGTTAGCTTTCCGGAATGGATCTGATCAGGCCGAAACTCATCTGTATGAGAACGTTATGACAGAAATTGTGATGCTGGGTCAGAATTGACTGCACTATGTATGTTCTTCTGCAGTTTGATTCTTGGAGTTAGAAGACGATCTTTGGAGGCACAATCAATTGCAAGGGGTCCAGAGGTCTATCCGCGAAGAAATTCTAAGGTGGGGTTTTGCTGAGTTAATTTGAGATTTGATATGGACTGCCATGGTTAGATCTATGATGATTTGTTAAGAGGGTTATGGCTATGTATTTCCAAGGAACTATGGCGTGTAAAAACTCCAGAGGTAAGAAATCATAGTTGCTTCTACGCCTAAATTTGTTCATGCTTTTGATAAGATATTTGGGTGCTTATGAGTTGATGTGAACATAGAAATTCAGAAACAGATTGTTTAGGCTTTGCTTAAGCAGATGGCATGGGATCTAATTGAGAAAAGCTGAATTGATGCATGTGGATTCTTTTAAGCATTTGGGCATAGCTAGGAATGGTTGATTTGCATTGGACTTCTTCAAAGATAGAGATTGATGCTGCCTCGGAGGGGTATAGAGGCCTTTTGCGAGATTTGCAAGCCTAAGCTAGTCTAGTTGAAGAGAAGCTGAGAGGGATATGATGTATTTGTATATAAAAGGACCGGATTCAATGGTAAAGGGGCATTTTGGCTGAATCAAGGATATCATGGAAGGATTTTTGGAGCTATCTGGATGGGTTTGAATTACGCGGAAAACATGCCAAAACAGCTTTGGGAAGTGTGGATTTGGGCATGGAAAGTCCCGATTGGGGATGCGAACTCCGATATAGTAAGATCGGGGCTGGAATCTGAGAGGTGTTGTGGCTATTCGGTCTTCTAACTTGTTGTTTTTTCTTTCTTGTCTCATTTGTGATATATGCATGTTGTTAACAAATTGG
Source organism: Isoetes taiwanensis (assembly GCA_021234155.1). Lineage (NCBI taxonomy): Eukaryota > Viridiplantae > Streptophyta > Lycopodiopsida > Isoetales > Isoetaceae > Isoetes > Isoetes taiwanensis. The sequence continues at coordinate 14,183,529 of JAJEKV010000016.1, read as the reverse complement.
TAATTGGTAATGATATAATAATAGGTAAAGATAGAAGCCAAAGGGGAACAATGGAAGTGTAAGGGCTATGGTATGAATATAGATTGGCCAAGAGAGCAAAATTGCAGGAGATCTAGGAGATCCGAAAGTGGTAACATAAACTTAAATAATTCTAAGAACATGAGACATCGATATTTTGGCTCGCAGAGGTGGAGCCATAGTTGGAATCATTTGACGGTTGATATAAGCAGTTGTGGTCATGAGTCGATGTGGATTTGTAATCCAGAATGAGTTCCACCTTAGATGCACTAATAATCCTTAGCTATAGAAAGAGGGTTTTTAATTGGAATATTAAAAACCTTAACTAATTGGAGATAAATAAATGGTGGAACCTTAGAGATCAAATGAAGTTGGGCCGAGAGAGCAATATGAGGCATATGTGGGTGTCTAGATGAGGCTATGGCATGGAGCAATCATTATTCGAGTGTACAACTTTGTAAGTTTCCAAGTTATTGCACTATACTTTGTCAAAGGCATCATAGCTAATAGATTATCCTCAGGGAGAATGGTTTTGAGGTAAGGTTTGCATTGTGTGGATTGTTAGTATCTTTCCTTGTTGTAGCTACATCAAGGATAGTTAGACTTATGGCTTCCTCGACGTGTCGGATTGCGATCATTATCTTCATCAAGAACCTAGCTACTTCAACTTGGCAAGTTGTATAGACAACATCAGCAACATGATAATCTAGGCACATGATAGTAAACATTCTAATGAACTTCACATGTCTTGGTCTTGCATTGTCCACTTCGTTGTCTTGGTATTTGATGTCTATTGAAACCTCAGGGGTCGGACTTCTAGGTTCGGCGGGCCTAGGTTGTTCCAAAGATGCTCATGTTCATCTGCGGATTCTCTCAGAGTATTCTTGTGCTCGTGACACGGGCGCTAGTTCTCCGGCCGGGATTGCTACGTCACCAACTCTTGTGAACTCCCATGGTAGAGAGGTCCTCCAGTGGGGACGTGGGCGGGAAGGGTATGGCGATACGAGGTTTACCCCACCAACTCCCGCCAATGGGGCTTCTAATGTGAGCTGGGTGGGCATTTCTCGCTAACGTGGCCTGCATGTAGGTCGGGCCGAAGCTACCCATTGTCCCCGAGCTATATTTCGACGATGTTTTGTTATTCTGGCTACGTTCTTTTGTTGCTCAGAGGTTGGTATTTACTTGGATTATGTTGTCGTTGTCTTAGCACTGTACTCATGTAGGATTTTCCGTCTGTGTTTGTGCTTATCCAAGATTTCCAGAGTATTTCCATGCATGCAGTGGCAGCCAGGGATCCCCACTTAGTCACGAGGACTAACCCCAGTAAGTGTATGTGCAGTGAGTTAACAAGCAGTGGTCAAGCTAACGGAGACAATGTAGCCGAAGAGCATGGTCGCGCTAGAAGATTGTGAGCAAAACTGCTGCATTTTATTATATTGTGTAGTGAATTCACATTGTACTTGATGGATATTGAGTTTATAGAATTTGTCCATTGAATATGAAGAATGAAAGTTCAATTGTCAAGGAAGATTCAATTCTTCACCATACTCAACTGTTTGCCACACAAACCTAGTAAGAGTTTTCGCAAGTTTTGACAAGATCCCGAGTTGCCAGGAGGGTCAACTCGGCAGGCTCGTCACAATTGGTATCAGAGCAATGTTGGATCTTTGGATGTTGACATTATGATCTATGGATTCTAGAGAGATCTAAAAATGCTATCCTCAGGAGGAGGAGGAGTATTTAGAGGCTTCGTGGGTTACCATAGAAGTATTCAAGGGAGAAGTCTCCTCAGTATAAGCAATGAGAACAATTCGATGATGTTGAGGTATGAATTAGTGAATAAGTTGGCATTGCATATCGATTTTATAAGTTCTTTGGAGAATTGCTTCACCAAATCAATGATCGACCCATGAGGACATGGGTTAAATTTTAGAAGGGGAGAGGCAGAATAGATCCCCGGCCACCTAATGGGTCAATATACATATTTATGTATGTATATACATATTCATGACATGTATACAGCATGAGACCAGGGTTTTGTCTCTTTGGAGAAAGTATTGTTGCGAGCATGAAGGCGGGGAGCAATTACCGGGCAGTTTTAGAACCCGATTTTTTGAAGCATCATATCTCGGCGACCCGAGATCCTTTTTAGATGATTTTTTCTTTTGCTGGAAAGATCATTAAGTTAGCTTTCCGGAATGGATCTGATCAGGCCGAAACTCATCTGTATGAGAACGTTATGACAGAAATTGTGATGCTGGGTCAGAATTGACTGCACTATGTATGTTCTTCCAGTTTGATTCTTGGAGTTAGAAAGCGATCTTTGGAGGCACAATCAATTGCAAGGGGTCCAGAGGTCTATCCGAAGAAATTCTAAGGTGGGGTTTTGCTGAGTTAATTTGAGATTTGATATGGACTGCCATGGTTAGATCTATGATGATTTGTTAAGAGGGTTATGGCTATGTATTTCCAAGGAACTATGGCGTGTAAAAACTCCAGAGGTAAGAAATCATAGTTGCTTCTACGCCTAAATTTGTTCATGCTTTTGATAAGATATTTGGGTGCTTATGAGTTGATGTGAACATAGAAATTCAGAAACAGATTGTTTAGGCTTTGCTTAAGCAGATGGCATGGGATCTAATTGAGAAAAGCTGAATTGATGCATGTGGATTCTTTTTAAGCATTTGGGCATAGCTAGGAATGGTTGATTTGCATTGGACTTCTTCAAAGATAGAGATTGATGCTGCCTCAGAGGGGTATAGAGGCCTTTTTGCCGAGATTTGCAAGCCTAAGCTAGTCTAGTTGAAGAGAAGCTGAGAGGGATATGATGTATTTGTATATAAAAGGACCGGATTCAATGGTAAAGGGGCATTTTGGCTGAATCAAGGATATCATGGAAGGATTTTTGGAGCTATCTGGATGGGTTTGAATTCACGTGAAAACATGCCAAAACAGCTTGGGAAGTGTGGATTTGGGCATGGAAAGTCCCGATTGGGGATGCGCAACTCCGATATAGTAAGATCGGGCTGGAATACAGAGGTGTTGTGGCTATTCTGGTCTTCTAACTTGTTGTTTTTTCTTTCTTGTCTCATTTGTGATATATGCATGTTGTTAACAAATTGGTAATTGGTAATGATATAATAATAGGTAAAGATAGAAGCCAAAGGGGAACAATGGAAGTGTAAGGGCTATGGTATGAATATAGATTGGCCAGTAGAGCAGCTGCAGGAGATCTAGGAGATCTGAGTGGTAACATAAACTTAAATAATTCTAAGAACATGAGACATCGATATTTTGGCTCGCAGAGGTGGAGCCATAGTTCGGAATCATTTGACAGTTGATATAAGCAGTTGTGGTCATGAGTCGATGTGGATTTGTAATCCAGAATGAGTTCCACCTTAGATGCACTAATAATCCTTAGCTATAGAAAGAGGGTTTTTAATTGGAATATTAAAAACCTTAACTAATTGGAGATAAATAAATGGTGGAACCTTAGAGATCAAATGAAGTTGGGCCGAGAGAGCAATATGAGGCATATGTGGGTGTCTAGATGAGGCTATGGCATGGAGCACTGTTATTCTGAGTGTACACTGTAAGTTTCCAAGTTATTGCACTATACTTTGTCAAAGGCATCATAGCTAATAGATTATCCTCAGGGAGAATGGTTTTGAGGTAAGGTTTGCATTGTGTGGATTGTTAGTATCTTTCCTTGTTGTAGCTACATCAAGGATAGTTAGACTTATGGCTTCCTCGACGTGTCGGATTGCGATCATTATCTTCATCAGTAACCTAGCTACTTCAACTTGGGCAGGTTGTATAGACAACATCAGCAACAGTATAATCTAGGCACATGATAGTAAACATTCTAATGAACTTCACATGTCTTGGTCTTGCATTGTCCACTGTTGTCTTGGTATTTGATGTCTATTGAAACCTCCGGGGTCGGACTTCTAGGTTCGGTGGCCTAGGTTGTTCCAGCATGCTCATGTTCATCTGTGATTCTCTGTAGTATTCTTGTGCTCTGTGACACCGGGCGTTAGTTCTCCTGGCCGGGATTGCTACGTCAGTCAACTCTTGTGAACTCCCATGGTAAGAGGTCCTCCAGCGCCAGACGTGGGCTGGGAAGGGTATGCGCATACGAGGTTTACCCCACCAACTCCGCCAACGGGGCTCGGAATGTGAGCTGGCTGGGCATTTCTCTGCTAACAGGGCCTGCATGTAGGCTGGCTGAGCTACCCATTGTCCCGGAGCTATATTTCTGATGTTTTGTTATTCTGGCTACGTTCTTTTGTTGCTCAGAGGTTGGTATTTACTTGGATTATGTTGTCGTTGTCTTAGCACTGTACTCATGTAGGATTTTCCGTCTGTGTTTGTGCTTATCCAATATTTCCAGAGTATTTCCATGCATGCAGTGGCAGCCAGGGATCCCCACTTAGTCACGAGGACTAACCCCAGTAAGTGTATGTGCAGTGAGTTAACAAGCAGTGGTCAAGCTAACGGAGACAATGTAGCCGAAGAGCATGGTCGCGCTAGAAGATTGTGAGCAAAACTGCTGCATTTTATTATATTGTGTAGTGAATTCACATTGTACTTGATGGATATTGAGTTTATAGAATTTGTCCATTGAATATGAAGAATGAAAGTTCAATTGTCAAGGAAGATTCAATTCTTCACCATACTCAACTGTTTGCCACACAAACCTAGTAAGAGTTTTTAGAAGTTTTGACAAGATCCCGAAGTTGCCGGGAGGGTCAACTCCTAAGAGCTCGTCACAATTGGTATCAGAGCAATGTTGGATCTTTGGATGTTGACATTATGATCTATGGATTCTAGAGAGATCTAAAAATGCTATCCTCAGGAGGAGGAGGAGTATTTAGAGGCTTCGTGGTTACCATAGAAGTATTCAAGGGAGAAGTCTCCGTATAAGCAATGAGAACAATTCCTGATGATGTTGAGGTATGAATTAGTGAATAAGTTGGCATTGCATATCGATTTTATAAGTTGCTGGAGAATTGCTTCACCAAATCAATGATCGACCCATGAGGACATGGGTTAAATTTTAGAAGGGGAGACTGTAACAGTCCTGGCCACCTAATGGGTCAATATACATATTTATGTATGTATATACATATTCATGACATGTATACAGCATGAGACCAGGGTTTTGTCTCTTTGGAGAAAGTATTGTTGCGAGCATGAAGGCGAGGGAGCAATTTCGGGCAGTTTTAGAACCCGATTTTTGAAGCATCATATCTCGGCGACCCGAGATCCTTTTTAGATGATTTTTCTTTTGCTGGAAAGATCATTAAGTTAGCTTTCTGGAATGGATCTGATCAGGCCGAAACTCATCTGTATGAGAACGTTATGACAGAAATTGTGATGCTGGGTCAGAATTGACTGCACTATGTATGTTCTTCTGCAGTTTGATTCTTGGAGTTAGAAGACGATCTTTGGAGGCACAATCAATTGCAAGGGGTCCAGAGGTCTATCCGCGAAGAAATTCTAAGGTGGGGTTTTGCTGAGTTAATTTGAGATTTGATATGGACTGCCATGGTTAGATCTATGATGATTTGTTAAGAGGGTTATGGCTATGTATTTCCAAGGAACTATGGCGTGTAAAAACTCCAGAGGTAAGAAATCATAGTTGCTTCTACGCCTAAATTTGTTCATGCTTTTGATAAGATATTTGGGTGCTTATGAGTTGATGTGAACATAGAAATTCAGAAACAGATTGTTTAGGCTTTGCTTAAGCAGATGGCATGGGATCTAATTGAGAAAAGCTGAATTGATGCATGTGGATTCTTTTTAAGCATTTGGGCATAGCTAGGAATGGTTGATTTGCATTGGACTTCTTCAAAGATAGAGATTGATGCTGCCTCAGAGGGGTATAGAGGCCTTTTTGCCGAGATTTGCAAGCCTAAGCTAGTCTAGTTGAAGAGAAGCTGAGAGGGATATGATGTATTTGTATATAAAAGGACCGGATTCAATGGTAAAGGGGCATTTTGGCTGAATCAAGGATATCATGGAAGGATTTTTGGAGCTATCACGGATGGGTTTGAATTATGCGTGAAAACATGCCAAAACAGCTTGGGAAGTGTGGATTTGGGCATGGAAAGTCCCGATTGGGGATGCGCAACTCCGATATAGTAAGATCGGGCTGGAATACAGAGGTGTTGTGGCTATTCTGGTCTTCTAACTTGTTGTTTTTTCTTTCTTGTCTCATTTGTGATATATGCATGTTGTTAACAAATTGGTAATTGGTAATGATATAATAATAGGTAAAGATAGAAGCCAAAGGGGAACAATGGAAGTGTAAGGGCTATGGTATGAATATAGATTGGCCAAGAGAGCAAATTTGCAGGAGAGATCTAGGAGATCCGAAAGTGGTAACATAAACTTAAATAATTCTAAGAACATGAGACATCGATATTTTGGCTCGCAGAGGTGGAGCCATAGTTGGAATCATTTGACAGATTGATATAAGCAGTTGTGGTCATGAGTCGATGTGGATTTGTAATCCAGAATGAGTTCCACCTTAGATGCACTAATAATCCTTAGCTATAGAAAGAGGGTTTTTAATTGGAATATTAAAAACCTTAACTAATTGGAGATAAATAAATGGTGGAACCTTAGAGATCAAAATGAAGTTGGGTAGAGAGCAATATGAGGCATATGTGGGTGTCTAGATGAGGCTATGGCATGGAGCAATCGTTATTTCGAAAGTGTACAATCGTAAGTTTCCAAGTTATTGCACTATACTTTGTCAAAGGCATCATAGCTAATAGATTATCCTCGTGGGAGAATGGTTTTGAGGTAAGGTTTGCATTGTGTGGATTGTTAGTATCTTTCCTTGTTGTAGCTACATCAAGGATAGTTAGACTTATGGCTTCCTCGACGCGGTCGGATTGCGATCATTATCTTCATCAAGAACCTAGCTACTTCAACTTGGGGGGTTGTATAGACAACATCAACAAATGTGATATAATCTAGGCACATGATAGTAAACATTCTAATGAACTTCACATGTCTTGGTCTTGCATTGTCCTTCGTTGTCTTGGTATTTGATGTCTATTGAAACCTCCGGGTCGGACTTCTAGGTTCGGTGGCCTAGGTTGTTCCAAAGATGCTCATGTTCATCCTGTGATTTCTGTAGTATTCTTGTGCTCGTGACACCGGGCGTTAGTTCTCCTGGCCGGGATTGCTACGCCGACCAACTCTTGTGAACTCCCATGGTAAGAGGTCCTCCGGCGGGGCGGGCTGGGAAGGGTATCTTGATACGAGGTTTACCCCACCAACTCGCCAACGGGCTCGGAATGTGAGTCGGCTGGGCATTTCTCAACGCTAACGGGGCCCCGCATGTAGGTCGGGCGAGCTACCCATTGTCCCGGAGCTATATTTCTGATGTTTTGTTATTCTGGCTACGTTCTTTTGTTGCTCAGAGGTTGGTATTTACTTGGATTATGTTGTCGTTGTCTTAGCACTGTACTCATGTAGGATTTTCCGTCTGTGTTTGTGCTTATCCAAGATTTCCGAGTATTTCCATGCATGCATTGGCAGCGTGGATCCCCACTTAGTCACGAGGACTAACCCCAAAGAAGTGTATGTGCAAAGTGAGTTAACAAGCAAGTGGTCAAGCTAAACGGAGACAATGTAGCCAAGAGCATGGTCGCTAGAAGATTGTGAGCAAAACTGCTGCATTTTATTATATTGTGTAGTGAATTCACATTGTACTTGATGGATATTGAGTTTATAGAATTTGTCCATTGAATATGAAGAATGAAAGTTCAATTGTCAAGGAAGATTCAATTCTTCACCATACTCAACTGTTTGCCACACAAACCTAGTAAGAGTTTTCGCAAGTTTTGACAAGATCCCGAGTTGCCAGGAGGGTCAACTCGGCAGGCTCGTCACACTCAACAACTAACGACAAGTCTGATGATGAAGGTTTTGACATGCAAACCTAGGACCAATTTGAACTGTATAGCACAGATACCTTCGTGTACAGCATTCAACATGATATGCTCCTCGTGTCAATGTACTCAAACATAGTTTGGAATAATAGAAACAGCTTGATGAACAAAGCTAGCTACAATATATAAAGTAACGTTTATAAGTGGTGCCAAATGAGGGAAGCTCATCCAACAGTCTTACATGTGCATCATCTCTAATGTCTTTTAACTTCAAAGAATTATTGAGTCCCTTAAAGAAATGTCTAATGTCTTAAAGAAATGTTTTACCTAGATCAGAGTTCCACCTTATTAAATTATTGACGCGTGTAAGCTCCAGGTGATATACAAGCCCTGTGGTCTCAAGAAAAACGATGCTTGATCTTGTAACCAAGTATTGTGAAGAATCGTGCTTTTTGCATTAAAAAAAGAATGCCAATAAGCTTGAATTCAACAGAAATGGCCAATATGGTGAAATAATGATGATATGTTCAAAAAATTAACCCGCTATTCAAGGATTTGTTGGGTGATAATGGCAGCACTAATGAACTTTCCATCTCCAAAAGCTTGAGAACGTAGACACATATAAAATCCGAGAAAAGGTGAAGATATAGGGGCTGCATTTCTTGAGGTTGCATCTGCTTTCTTAAGCTTTTCATGTTGGTCAGATGCTCCAATTATCATATTCCGTGAGAAAATATTGAATAAACTATTCTATCAAATATGGATCATGCAAGTCAACTTGTACGCCACTCAAATGATGCCCAATAACTTGAATTGAAGCGTAAATGGACAATATGGTGAAATGATGATGTTATGCTCAGAAAAGTAACCCGCTATTTAAGGATTTGTTGGTGATAATGGCAGCACATATGAACTTACCATCTCCAAAAAGCTTGTGAACAGGTAGACACATACAAAATCCAGAAAAGGTGAAGACATCCGGGTCGCATTTCTTGAGGTCGCATCCGCTAAGAATCGACAAACATTCTTAACCTTTTCATGTTGGTCATGACGATCCAATTATCATATTTCAGGAGAAAATATTGAATAAACAATTCTATCAAATATGGATCATGAAAATCAACTTGTACGCCATGCTCAATTTTTAATCTGCTCACATGGATTGATCCGAGAGAATGCAATTTTGTTATGGCTATCTAGAAGGCACTAATGTAAGTTTATGAAACTACAAACTATAAGGAATATGCAATCGTTGCCTTGGCCTATGGCTAAATAAGATTTTTTAATGCTCACAATTTAGGCACTTTGCCAATGAAGTATGGGTGGTATTACCAGGGTTGTTGACAACCACAGAGGTCAATTAGGTGATTCGTGATCATGCATTAGCAAAAATATAGTTGCCTCTCGGTGGTTTTGAAAGGTTCAAAATGGGTTGTCCAATTTGTATGATAGAAGACATTGTCATACTTCATTATGTGCGTGAACGTAAAGAGAGGAACACAAGGCGCAAATTTCATTCGCATGCTAGTTTCAAAACAAGAAAGTAAACAAAAGTTGGCATTATATGTTTGGTCCTTGAAGCCACTTGGCTCGGCATTTCCATCACACATTCAATATTTGCAGCAAAACCTTGCCGGATAAAAAAGAATCTAAGTTGGAAAACAGATGGAAATAACATACCGTCCATGTATGTAGTCCGAGAGGCGTTGATGTCGGCTCTAACTAAAAGCTGAGTTCGATAGCTACCTCGAGGAAGATTATGTTTTCTAGAAGATTATGTTTTCTCGCAAACATTTATATGCAAGAATACAAACCACAAAAAGCACATCATCATAAATATGAGTTCTAGCCCATAACGCATAAAACTAACCCAAAAAATCAAACTGTAGCTCGATCTCTTGCGGTATATAGAAAACCCTTGATTTGAAAGCAGCTATATCCACCGCCTCAAAACGGCAATGTCCAGAAGGAGAGAAGGGGATAATATTTGCATTAAGTAGCTTTTCCATTTTCTATATGGCAAGATATTCCTACCTAAGTAATGTCGGAATACCCCCGCATCGAGTGTACGTTCTTACCAACATGGCATAAGAAATACCACGAAAAGAAGATCCCAACCCCTTTCCAGCCCCAATCAACTCGATGCGGATCAGAAAAATCCTTCATCTTCAATCTATTCAAAGTAACCCATAGATGCATTACGAAGAGTTACCTATCCTCTTTCGTCTTGCAACATGAGATGGTCATTATAAAATTATCTCAACAATTGGTCTTATGACTTGTCCACCATTTATTAAACTTCTATTGAAAAGCTTAAAATAGAATGATAAAATAAACAACTCTCCAGAATTGCATCAATTAATCGATGACAAGATGATAGCGTAAAAATACACTAAGTCCGAAAGTAGAAGGCTTCAAGAAAATGTCTTGGCAAACGGTTAGAAATCGTGGTATTGAACCACGTAAAATCCATTTTGCAAAATCAAGATGAAGAGCATACGTGGGTGAAAGAGGTAAGATGATCTCTCGATCTGTGCTAATTCACAACCAAGGACCTCGCATACACTCATAAAGGAGATCAAGAAACACTCGAGGAGAAGGAAAGTCATGTTCCCCGATCCGAATACGCCTATGACTTTGTTTAAGAAATGCAACTATTTATTCGCGTAGCGATTAATGGAAGTTTATCTTTAATGCATATGCTCGTTACCCTTTAGAAACCTTTGGGATACTTGAAACCGAAAAAAACAAAACACGTAAATAGATTAACACACCAAGGGGTGTTGCTAAAGAATAAGCCGCACTTAAGCGGATGCGCCCGATCTAACCCGCGTGCTTCAAAACCCATTGGTACTGGATGGAAAAAGACCGCCCCACAGAGTGCCCGGAAATCTAAGATATTATTTTACAACAGGAAATACACGGCGATGGAAGAAAACGACACGGAATCAATTCAAAATGGCATCATGCAAACGCAGCCTTTTTAAAGCGTTCCTTGTTAACCCTCGATTCATAAAAGTAGAAATAGAAGAAGTCAGCTAGCCGGTCCTGTTCTATATCCCAAAGCAAGATTCAATGACGAAGAAGATAACATGAGAAGGGTGGCGCAAAAAAGAAAAAGGCGATCACATCATAGCCGGGCTCCAAACCACGCCCGATGTGTTCTTGAGAAAAAGACCCCAAACAACCATACGCCCAAGGTCCCTCGCTCCAACTTTTGCCATATTTCTAAATACTCGGGGCTAAGGACCGCAAAGATTTTGCTGCAGCATAAAACCCGAGAACCACATTTGCCTAATTCAAGATTGAAGGGCTCGCTTTTGCCATGGCGAGGAAGGGGAAGTTTGAAATCGAGACAAAATAATTTAAGCTAGAATTTGGGATCGGGGACAAACACCCAAGTGGGAAAAAGGCAAGAACTAGGGGATTGATCTGCAAAATAAGAAGGAAAGCTTGAGCCGTGAAATGTCCGAATGGTTTTAGCATGGACTGGCCTTAAACCGGGCCACAAAATTGCTCTTCACATGTGCGGAACTGCAGGATTTTCAAACGGCATTTTTGGGCAACGATTTACCCATCCCTCTAAACCTGATTTTATGCTTCTGTGTTTTGGCACAGAGGGCATCGATTTACCGGGCAGAGCAAAGGAGATTTTTGGGCAACGATTTACCCATACCTCTAAACCCGATTCATGCCGCTCAGATGCATGAGTCCACGCTAGAATGGAAAGGAGAGGCTGTCGTCAAAAGCAAGGATAGATGGTTTTGTTACCTGAAGAAAAGTTTTGAATCCCTGAACAGGTCACAAAGACGGAGGGCACAAAATGAAATCACTAGACGAATTTCCCTGGCCTTAGATTTGTAGAACAGAGATCTGATGGTAAGGCACATCAGATTTTGATGAGATGGAAATTACACGTGGATAGGCTAGAATTTGAGGACCTATCATCCCTCCCCTCCCCTTTTTTGTTTTTTGAAGAACTGTGTCATCAATATATTAAAAGAAGGGTAATGTTACAAATCAAGTGAGGAGGAAGGAGAACTGCCCCAAAGAGACAGCGATACCTCGACACTCCACAACAAACTCACAGAAAAACTTGCACATATGACTTGTAAAAAAGGTTGCCAACGGACCTCCATTCCAAAAAGGAAAAATTAAGCCTTGCCTTTCTAAGCCGGTTGTGCTACCAATGCACCGTATTATACATTTGTGCCTAACTTGCATCCCAGACTCCCTCATGTTCTTCAACATAACTTCCACGAACTTATTAGGATCTGTACCTGGCTGAAAATTATTGTTTTGAAATTTTACACAATATGGTTCATCCTTAATAGAACTAGAACCTAAAATATTGCATTTATGCACCGTGCCATATGAACCAGAACCAATTCTTTGTCTATTTATTATCTGCGATGAATCTACTTTTGCAAATCAGGTTGTCTTAGCATCCGCTCTTCTACGAGCTTCCCACTCCCTATTATCACCAGGACGTTTGGCTCTTATTGTTTGCGCCAACACTTTCTTAAAGATGAGGGGGTTGGTGGGCTTCTTTCTTCAACTTTTTGTTGCTCCAAGCCGCATTCCACATGATGGCCTTTTCTTTCAGCTCTAGCCTCAAGTGATGACTATTCAAATTTGCAACTTTCGTAATCATATTCCCAGCAGTGCGGCTAATATTGCCCACTATCTATGTGTACCTCTCTTGCTCACCCTTTTCAGGCTCTAGAGCTATCATTCGAGGTTTAAAAGCCCTCTCGACATCTTTAACAAGCCCTGCATGTAGTCTAGCCACCCTTCCTTGCTGTTGGTAATCAATTCCAAATCCTGGGCTGAGGCATTGCAATGTCGATTACATAACTAGTTCATGAATTCTGGTCTGAAAGAAGACCATGCTTGTTGTGGTCTAATTCTTTTTCTACGCGGCGATGGTGCGGAAGATGACTCAGGTTGCAGCTCTGTTTGAGATACCAATGCCTCTGCTGGTTGCGGTTCTACTTGCGGCTCTATCTGAGACACTAATGCCTCTGCTGCCACTAAGTTACTACTTGTTTAAGGGATTGTCTAGCTAGCTAGCAAAATACAACTCCATGACAGTACGCAAATGACAGCAACAACATCTACAGGTCAAGCAAAGATAAAACCTTCAATTTAGTGCTTAGCAAGAGCGTAAATCAACTCACTTTAACTAAAACAAAATGCTAAGTTTTAAGCCACTACGTCAAGACCCTAACATCCTATATTAATACTACTAAATGAATTTTGATTGGTTGATATCTATGTGCAAGGATGGGAGAACACATGAAATGACCAAAACACGATTTATGATCTAGCCCAGCTACTGACAGAATACTCCCACTTGGAGGCTAGCAAGTTTAAAATGCATTGCACTTGACCCAGGTCGCGCTTTTTCATAAGACAAGACTAATTGAATACTTACTAAAACACACGCTAATCCCTATATTGGTGTCGGACTTTCATCAACAACACCATCAGGAACTAGGGTATATGTTAGTAAGACATTCTTGTAACCTTCTGTAAGAGTACAACGCACACCTTTCGATATAGCGTGGCCAAAGCCAACAACAGCATCAAGCGATGGCTATACTTCTCAAAGAAGGAAAGACCCCAGTTGCCTTAAACTTCAGCAATGCCACCCACCCTCGGCATAGCGCAAATAACTGCGGCAATACCAGGAAAGGGACCTGCCTATGCTCTTGGCAACACGAAACCCTATGGCACTACACCTAATTGGCACTACTACAGTTGTCCTTTTCCTTCCTTCCTTCCTTCCTTTGATAAGGGAGGGCAACAAAAATTTCCTTTTTTTCTTTGTGTTATTTTTTTTTTTTTTTTTTTTTTTTTTTGTGATCTTACCTTATTGTTCTTTTTTTTTATAAAATAGGTCAAGCTCACAGAACAAGGCGCTCACCATCGTCATGCCCCTTAGACAGGGGAACAATAGGCAAGGGCCTAACTGAGGATCTTGCCTGACCTAGCTATCAAAAAACAACAAAAAAACTAACTACTTTTTGCCTAAAAACTAAGAGAAACAAAAAACAAGGTGCTGCGCACGAGGGGTTGCCCCCCGATGGCGCGAAAGTGTGTTTTCATGGTTTCTGTTTTTCCACCAAGTTCTTAAGATTAATGTTGCTTACTCTTAGCTTGTTACTATCGAAAGAATTATATATTCCCCATTATGATATTTTGAATGCCACAATTTTTCAATAAAATACAAGCTTATATGGCATTGCCATGATATCAGATTGTTCCTATCAATGCAAGGTGTTAATTTCATTGGAGAAGAAAAACTAACTGTATGTGCAAGACAGTCCACCAGCTTTCAGTGTTACATCATGTGTTCTTGGAACAATAATGAAAAAGTCTCATTACATTTCGAGAGCAAACAACAAAGAACATTGAATGCTCCCTTGCAACTGACCATACTCCAATTGACTTGATGGTTATCACACTTATGGTGATGATTTATATCACATTTTCAATGTGTAAAATCTCAATTGGAAAGCCATTATTAAAATTGTATCCTTTTCAATGAAGAGCTATTTCGGCTATAGACAGCAATGTCACGAGGGCTCAATAGCTGTGGGATAGCTGTGGGAACAAGGAGTCGCCCTAGCAAAGGGCAAAAATAAAGGCAAGGTATAAACTACATGCATTGCAGAAAATTGTGAACACAACTCATTGGATAAAGCAAGTGTGTCCAAAATAGATTAATAATACACAAGAGCCCTCCCATACAAGTTTATTTAATCCAACATCTATGTTCCATATAAATTATATAGCACCCACCATTAACAAGTTCTTTTGGATCCATAATTGTATTTCATAGATATATGGAGCCACCCTTAACAAGTTCTTTTCAATCCAAGAATTGTGTTTCATAGATTATCTTGTATACAAATATCCCTGGTAGACGCCATTAGAGAGAGGTCGAAAATGCAATTGCTTGCACAGTTAGGTTCAGTAAAATGCAATTTTAACGGGCGGGTGAAAATCTCGTAACATTCTTAAAAAAAATTATGCCACTTTGGCATCAGGCGTGCGAACCTGAAATGCATTTAACTGAACTTCAAATGTAAGAGCTTCCTGAGATTTTTTCTCCCTCCTTCTTGTATGAACACAATTTTGGGATAAGAGATTATATCCGAAATGGGAATCCGAAAGTAAATTATTGGAATGCTTAACCAGATCTCTAAGAAACATGGCTCTCTGAGAAATATGGTGTGCGAGACCACAGACTTTTAGTCAAACTATAACTTTGTAGATTTAATTTGTAATTGCCGCGATATGTCTCAACAACAAATGAGAATCAAATGACGTTTGGAAATAATACGTGAGCTACAAATGACGCAAGCTATTTTCACAACTATGACCGATGGATGCACAAAAGCAATTGTTCCTAGATGGACGAAGCTTAGTTGTTCGTGCTAAAACACTTGGTATTTGTCATTAATAAGTTGTGTCCTCGCTAAGAAACTTTACATCATCTCCATTCTCAGATTCGGGTTCACACTTGCAACCCCGCAATGTACGATAAAAGCCATGTATAATATATTTGATATTAATATTGCCAGAACATAATACAGTACCTTTATATTGCAGAATGTTCTTGGAGAGGTGAACCTGACATCAACTGGAAAAAATACAGGTGGATCTGCATGATACCAACAATAAGATATCAGAGTGGGGTAAAGATTAGGTTCATATGCAACCAATGATGCCTACGTTCTGTTGGTACTATCAATAAGGTCAATTGACCGTTCCAATATTGCCTTGGGCATATATTGAGACCATAATATTCCATGAGAACAAGTTTTTTGAGAGAAGCTACTGCTTGGCTTCCTACATATTTCAGCCTGTACTGATCTAACTTTATTCTGTTCTCGACCTATGCAACATCCAAGGGAGGGACAAGTGTAATGTAAATGTACAGTCCTATGTTACGCATACGTTTGCGCTCATCTTCAAATAGATTGGTAATGGCGAACATTTGGGGATTTTCATATCTATCTGCACCTCCTCTTGCACAGATTCGATCTCGTCGTTGATCATGATAGCATAGGACCTAAGTGCTTCATTCCCTGATGTAAAAGATATATGGTCCCATTATCATTGATTAAGATGAGTCTTAAGCAAACCAAATCCATCTTTAATGTCTGCTATCAAAGTAGAACAATTGCCTTAAATGATTGTCTTGCCAAGACAAAAGAAACAGCCTACTTTTTATTATAGACAAGCTAGCTTTAAGATTTAAGCAGAGAATAAATCCAGCGCTTACCATCAGATATCAGTTTTAATTCACGATCTGGTGTTTGTGGGCATCGGCAATTTGAAATGAGCACTTGTCGCTAGTGTCGCATGTTTTGCTTGATGTCATATCATCTCCATATAATTATGACAAGGTGCCTCAAGATATTGCCCTCTTTTTGAAGGCAAATTACCCGCATGCCGTTCTTTCTTCGCCACAACCGCCATCCATGGCTGAAGTAAATATAATATCCCTCTTGCTAGAATATCCAAAACAGTAAAGTTTTCTCGGCTCTTTAGTCTTTTTCACGCATCTAATCCCTTGGATCACCAAAATTCTTTGCTTACGTGTTTCCTTATATCCAACACATGTGAATACAATGATCCCGCTTTTTCATAGCTAAAAGACATAATTTGGCTTCGGGCTCCTCCTCGCAACACAATAGAATGAATAACGGAAAATTCTTTTTAGGATAGAAGAATCTATTCGACAATCTATTGCAAGCATGTGATTTTTTCTCCTATGTTGCTTTATACCTAGAAACATGGTATCAAATAACAGAGCAGAGATATAATATGGATTGTAAAACTGCGATTTTCTCATATCAGTCTAGGAAATAAAGTAGACACCCAAAATCGGGTTGAAAGCTTCGTTAGATTCAAATAAATGCCACGGGAAAGTCTCACGCACCATTGATATACTATATTTCTAGAAAACAAAACAACTCGGAATATTTCTTATTTGCATGTCGGATATCCGCCCGAAAAAGCCAAAATCTTACAAGGTGTCATTAAAGGCATGGGGTCTCGAAAAATTCAAGCTGATAAAGATGCATGAAGAAACAAACAGGGGAAGGAAATGCAGGACTGCCGGAATGCGGATAGTAAATCTGACCACAGTAACTTATGCATAGTCTGGTATGTAAAGAAAAGTTGCACTTTGACCTGCACATCATTACCATTTTCTCGTGTAAAATGATATAGCATACCATGTGCAATGCAAAAATTACCTAATCATCATGTCATGGATGAGAATTTGTGGAGGCAAAACGAACCAGCTAAGGCACCAAATTGGTAAAACAGAGACAAAGAAAGTACTAACGTAAGTTAAACTGGAAAACTATGCATCAAACGCACCTTATGAGCAGAATGAGTAATAAATGTGACAGAATAATGTGACCGCACCTTGGCAAGAGCAATTTCTTTGCAAGACCGCACTCAATTAACATAGTGCATACTGGGAAGATTCGATTCTTAATGGAACATGAAGGAGTTGCTTCACCAAGCTTTGCGTACTCATCAAATAGCTTGCTCCCCGGCTTCTAGATACTCTGTTTCTTGCTATTAAATCTAATTTCTTGCTTGAATAAAAATACTGTAAACTTTCCTTGTTCGATCACACGGGTCTTAAACCGAGCAATCCCTACCAGATTTCTTTCCCTGGTCATTTGGGTTTTTCCCACCTCTGTGCTTGTCCCTGCCGGACTTCTTGATTCCATCATCTGCGCCAAGCCAAGACTTTGCTCTTTTTCTACCATCTCTTAGAAGCCGAAGATCTGAAAAGCTTCTTGAATAAGAATGCGTTATAGCGAGGATCCAGCACCGGTTCGCTGGTTTCGAAAGTGGTTGTCCACAACAGCGGCCACCGCCAGTTTACCTCCGATATCAAGTTTTGAGCAGTCATTGGCATATTTCAGGTATATACTGGCACATACCTGGAATATGCCATAAACCCACATAAACAAGGGCTTGCCCCCCTAGGGGCAACCCAAAAATAGTTTTTGATGGGCAGGTTGAAAGGTTTGGTTGATTGGCACATTTTTGTCATGTATTGGAATCACAATAAATTACAAAAACTTAAGCTGCACACTTAGAGAACAGTAGACATATGCAGAGAACTAAACAAAGCAAAACAAAATAGAGAGAACCAGTGGGTCTTCCTTGTTTGTTTTGTTAAGTTCTCTTCATCTATGCTTTTCTAAGTGTGTAGTTTATGTTTGTGTAACTTATAATAGTTCCAATACATAGTTATCTTCTGCTTCTCTTTGGTGTTAAGCTGTGTTTTTTTATATATAATGGAGGAATGGTTTAGGACTCAGGCTCAATGCGAGTTTGATATTTAATTATATCTTAAAATGAGGGGAATGATTTAGGACTTCTGTGCTAATCTATGTGTAAAATAATAGGTAAGTGTGAGGACAATGTCTTATGATTCGCCTGTAGCGTGAATCGGAGTAACATCCCCTCATGTTTAAATAGTATGAGACATTGAATTCGCGCTTAGTGCGAGCTTAGCAAAGTCTAATACTTTTTATGTTTCATTTTAAAGTATGTGCCAAGCGCGAGACGTTTTGGGGCAAAGATTAAAGATGCGTTATGTTACATAATATATCTTTAATCTTTTCCTCAAAGCTTCTTGCGCTGTCGCATACATTAAAAAAAAAATGTGAAAATCATTAAACTGTGGTAAGCTCATGCTAAGTGAGAGAAGTCTAAGTTCGATGCTTCATAATATTTAAGAATGAGGGGAGTGTCCTTAAACTCACGCTACGCGTGAATCATAGGACATTGCCCTCACACATACCTCTTTATGGTCTTTTCGCTTGCCTTGGCGTGCTTAGTGCGAGATGTGGGTGCTTGATGTCCATTTCTTAGACTCATAGTTTATTAAAAATGGCTAATCTAAATATTACTTGTGTAGAGCGCAAGAGATCACTTGTTACAGAAACTAGTGCACCATCAGCACCATCAAAAAGTCAGGTAAGAAGGACCCCAAAAAAGTAGTAGAAGAAACTAAGGATATAGACCGAACTCTGAGCATCAAGCTCATGAATGATGGCAGAGTCATAACATGTGAGCTCAGTCAGGATTTGCCAGAGATAGTTCTGCCCGAGGGAGGTGAATGGTATGTAACGATGAGCAGAGCAGGCTAAAAGTATGATGTGGCCTTGCAATTAAGAGATAAGAGAGAGGAGGCATTTAAAAAGGTGGAACTGATCCTCTCATGCAAGGATCTAGACAACCGTATATGTACCTTCATAGTAGAGAGGACAATGAAGAAGAACATGAGCATTTGCAAATACAATATGGATATAGACGGATTCAGGGCAGATAAGTCAGCAAACAATGTTATAAAGCATGGCTGGCTTTTAGAAAAGTCGATCCATACAGTTCGGTCTATCTGTAAGGGAGTGTCCGTGGTTAGAAGGAAGGAAGGAAGGAAGTTTATTTTAACGTCCACGGAGGCCAGAGGCCTATGAGACGGAGCTTGCAAAAGAAACTATCATCAAATTTCTACCTATCAGGTTTGGTGGCAGTGGCGGTCCACTTGAGTCAAAATCTTTGGCCTTGTCCCTACACTAATAGTAGTGAAGGAAACAGATAGTGAGAAGAAATCGAGAGTGGAAGTTGTAGACAAGCTATTGAAGTTCAAGCAATGATATCCACTTTGGCTTAGATTTCACAAGAAGGATAGCCATTGACAAACTAATAAGATTGCTTAGAGCATCTTTTATATCCAGGATATTTGATCCCAAACATGCCCGGAGAATATAGAAGTCCATGGTAGAATATCTCATTATAGTACCAAATCCTGCTGATCTTCTACCATGGGATACAACTACTGACAAGCCCTATCCATTGAAGATTTGGGATGGCCTGAAGAAGAGCGACACAGTTCGCTATATAGTCATTGATGGGCAGCACTCAGTAGAAGCGGCAAAGGCACTCACAGAGAAGATGGATAAGATAGGCGTCAAGGAGTACATGGAGAAGATTCTTAGTGCTACAACACCTCAACTTTCACTCATTATAATAGATGCAGACATGAACACAATTGCAAGGGTGGTACAATATTCCTCTGGGTCTTGTTCCACAACAGGTTCCTCTTGACACACTTTGAGATGACTTTCGTCCTTGTTGCATGCTTGATCACAGGCAACTGCTGTCAGAAATTGTCACCGATTAGTAAGTTAATTACCCAGTCGCATACTCCCGCGTAGCGTGGATACACTTTGTTTATTATCCTTCACGCTCAGTGCGACATGCACAATGAAGTGGTTCTAACTTGCTGTTTTCTGTTCTTGTCTCAGGCCCTATCCCATGCAGTTGAGGCAAGCTAGAAATCAATGGATTGAACTTGGCCGTCCAGTTTCAAAAAGAAAGAAGCAGGGGAAGAAGGACAACAAGTATGAAGACATGATAAAGATGATCAGCAAGTCACATAATAGAAAAAGAAGGATGCCCCCGAGGAGAAGGAAGAAGAAGGTAGCACCAAGATAAAGAAGTCTAAGGAAGGACCATCTGATTGATATCACGTTGTATTTAGTCTTGATTATATGTGGGACAAATGGAATGAGATGTAGAACAGATGGGCAGCAGGTGAGCTTGTAGAAAAGTCAAGCAAGGTTACGAAGGGATCCCTTGGAGATTTCAATGTCACAGAAATGAAGAGTGCACATGGCTTAAAGGAAGATGAAGTACTCAAGGTGCTCCACTCAGTTTTGGATGGACAGGTACTTGTGAAGAAGGTTGCCAAAATAAAAGATCTACCATTTTTTCCATAGGCTTGCAAGAACATGAAAGACCTCCTTGTCATGAGGATGGCCATCTCGAAGGAACTCTTCAACATGTCTAGAATAAAAAACCTTTCTGAGCATGCTCAGGTATTAAAATGGCCACCTGACATAAGTGATCATTAATTTCGATATTTTGAAATATATCTTGCACTAGACGCGATTTTGTTTGAAAGTGCTAACCTAAGCTATGTAATATGCAGGGAGGAAACTGCCTCGAATAACAAAAAACTAATACCCTTCGACTTGAATCGAGTTCTTCTGAAGACTTTCTCTAAGGCAGAGTACCGTGCTGCACCTCCTTTTCCAGTAGGATTCTACAAAGACCTGGTTTATCCAAGACCTGGTGTTCAGAGATTGTTAAGCCATCTGAAGGACATAGCAGGCATTGGTATATGGTCTTCCATGATAAGGGCTAATATACTCGAGATTAGATCAGTTGTTCCTGAGCTAAAGGACTTTGACTTTTACATCATTCTAGATCAAGGGAATTGTGGAGTTGTTCGCTGCCCATAACATGGATAAAAGAAATATACATAACAACATACATGAAGCATTGAAGGTGATAGAAGGATTTCAAGAAGACTAGATATGTTTGGTGGATGATGACCCCCATCAAGTTTGCTTGAATGTAGAGAGCAGCATAAATCCATCCATCATGGCACCCAAAGGATGAAGAAGAGAATTGGGTGTCAGCTGAAACACTCGAAATAGGCCCCACCGTGCCTGCTATCTTAGAAGCAGATCAGATTTGCAAGAAAAAACACACACATCAGATGTCGATCTGGTTGTAAAAACTTATTGTCAACTAGTAACGGTGCCCAGCGTTGCTGGGTATAATTTGGAACCTATAAGCGTTGGAAAACTGCGTACAGTAACTTCTAGACCATTGTAACTGCACATTTGCATGGAATAACTTCTAGGCCATTGGATAACTTTGAGAACATGTAGATTGCAAGTGACCATGTGTATGAGGTGTTGATGTTGTGTACTGAATCTCTAAACCATCATTCAATTAAATTGGGATTGTGTCTATTCCAAAATCACGTTGTATAAGCCTATTATTTATGTTTGTATTAATTTACCTATACTTTTGCACTGAGTTCATTTTTAGCCTGGGAATATGCATTTTGTGTTGAAATTGAAGGACATTCAAAAATACGATGTAAATCACCCATATTATGACTTAATGTTGGCAATATGAAAAGTAGAAAATTGCATATTATTTTATACCATCATAGACGACTACGAAATTTATAAGAGTAAAAGAAGAAGCCTTTTTTAATAAATAATGGCAAGCAAGTAAGATTTTTGTAGTACAAATCGCGCCTGGCGCAATTTTGTTGGCATAAATATAGCATGATCAAACAACATAAACGCCAAAAACTATTCAGATTCATCGTCAACAGGCGCTTCAGAGATTCTTTGGATCATGAACAAACCATGCTCTGGATTCCATAGAAGATGGGTCACAACATCGAAGGGATCAGGATAGAAGCAGACGGGATTCATAGCAACGATAGTCAGCCAGTCTTCAAGTTCTATGCCTTGCTGGCAGCAGCTACAGAGGTCCTCATGGTTCATATTACAAGTAATGGAATGGCGATCGAAAGCAGAATATGTGATAACAAGAAGCAGGCAGAGGCCAAAGTCGATGGCTTGGCAATTTGATGCATATCTATTTATACCCACCAAAATTATTGACGGTATATACATAGAAATTATTGGACGTAATATAGCAAATCATATATATAATAGAATAATACAATACATATATAGAACCAATAATGCTGCTACAGTTGTATTTCGTCTCTAATAATCAGACAAGATGAATGCCATAAAACATTGCAAAGTTATTTTATAATAACACAATATATACTAGTAATGGTTCCCGGCGTTGCCGGGCATAAGTATGAATATATTGGAAGGAATGACATTCTAGATGTAGTTATAGATATAGCTAGAATGTAAGATTTTGACGCTAAGGGCATTGAGTTGCTAATTCATACCCTAGTTCCTGATGGTGTTGTTGATGAAAGTCTGACACCAATATAGGGATTGGCGTATGTTTTAGTAAGTATTCGATTGGTCTCGTCTTGTGGCAGAATTTTGATCGGTCATATCTCTCGCATCCGGTGTCAGATTTTCATGTGCTTGGGCTTGTTGGAAAGCTGGTTCAGAGATCTTTTCAAAGGTGTATGGTACCTGCATGCTTGGCTTTGTTTCTATGCTCAAATTGGCATTTTTCCGGGCTGTGTGCTAGGGTTTCTGTGGCAATCGGTAGACACTTCAAGCGGATTTGTATCTCTCACATCCCGGTGTCAGATTTTCATGTGCTTGGGCTTGTTGGAAAGCTGGTTCAGAGAGATTTCCAACGATGTATGATACCTGCATGCTTGTCTTTGTTTATGTGCTCAAATCTGCACTTTTCCGGGCTGTGTGCTAGGGTTTTTGTGGCAGCCGGTACACACCAGATATCCAGGAGTCGTCGCCCAAGTCATACCCCAAGTCATGGCCAGACAGTCCGTGTGTGGACCCACACTTGGTTGGTGAGCTACCTCGGACCACACCAACCCATCACGGGAAGGCCCAAACACACCAACCACCGGTTGACCCCACGCAGCAGAGCCCTCGGGAAGACCATGAAGCGGGGCCACCAAGGAAGAGGAGGCCAGGCGGAAGGGAGACGTCTTCCATGAAGAGGGAGGCCTCGGTGCCAAGGCCAGTCGACCAACAGCGGGCAATACGTGCAATCCGCCCGGTCAACCTTGGAGCCGCATCCGGGCGAGGGTTGAGGCCATCAGCAGTAACGCTGCCGCGTGCTTCACGAGGTGGAGAACATAACATCTCCGGATGTTGCTTGAGCGATTGGTGCTTAAAACGGCGAATCACGCATTGGAGGATCGCTGCATTTAGGCGGATGATAGCATCCACTTGCTACAATTTGTGAGCAGCAATACCGCCAGGAGCTCAAGTATATGAGGGGGCGTGTAGACACCGTGGTTGGCAGCTATGGAAGCGGGAGGGCCAGACAGAACCGGTAGAGCGGGAGACACCAGAAACCGCGCCCCGGCGCCGAGGGTTGAGGGAGGCTAAGGCCAGGCACGAGAGCACAGGCAGCCCTCTGTCGGGGGAGGGTGCGGAGGCCGCCAGCGTGGGAGACAAGGATTCGTGGCTGCTGGGAAGCTAGCCCGGCGTAACTGGCGCTCGCCGGAAAGGATTTAGCATCGAGATCCGGGAGCTCACGGGGAGCTTGGGCGCCGTTGCTCAGCAAGGCAAGGGCCTCCATGCCGAGGCACATGAGCAACTCCGCCATTGCACGCAGGAGATGGCAAGACATGACAACGTCTGCAAGAGCTGAGCTCCGGACCGGAGAACGAAACCCACGGCAAAGAATATACCAACCCCATGAACCCACCAACCCTACGGGCGTCAACCACGGACACACATGCCGCGGACACATCAGGATCACGCCCGGCACCACCCCCCGGGCCCGCGGCCTATGCCTCACCCACCTCAACCTGTCACCTGGTGCGGCCCCCCGAACTCCGTGAGCAGACGCAGGGAGCCGCAATGTGGTAGTGCGAGGCGACGGAGGAATTCCCGGAGAACATCTCACTTCAGAGCTCCGCATACGGATCTTGGACCGGATGATGTTCCCGGCCTGTGACCATTGGAAAGGTGAGTCGTCATGGAATTCGCTCGACGCCCGGGTGGTCATCTTCTTCACGATTGAGAGCATGCAGGCGGGTGGCCATCCCGTCGGGGCGGAAGTTGAAGGGGACGGCTCAGACGTTATGAGGGACTTGACCCCAAAGACAGCAAAGAGACCAGACCCGGGCGTGAACTGGCCCAAAGTCGGGGACCGCCGCCCAGACATGGAGGGGGCGTGGGGGCTGGTGGGGAAGGATGCGGGAATTCAAGCGACCAAGCGGGGATGCAGGCTCCGGCCCCTCGAGTCCCCTACGAGGGGCCCCGGGTACAGCATCCACATCTTCCGCTCCCCAGGACCACCACTACCACCGGACCTGAAGTGGCGATGCATGCCACTAAATAGGGATCGTGCCTCAGCGTGGTATCCGGAATTGCCGCGGGCTTTCCATGGCGAAGGGGACGATCTCAATTGGTCGCCATGGACATGGACCTTATCTTCCTCATGGAAACATGGGAACATCTTTGGTCACACGAGCTACCGATTTGCCGGGATACCGGCGCTACTCCGTCTTCAATGAGTGCGGAAAGCGAGGACGGAGGTGCGTGTTACTACCGGACAACCTTGCCCCAATCGGTCTCCCTATGCAAAGGCAGGCGGGCACAACAGATACACGTAGTGCGAGTCGCGAAACGGCGATGGCGAGCCCTCTCTTTGTGGCTGACTTGCTACTTCCCACATCTTTGCCGAGCAACTTTTACCACACGCGCGCGGATGTGGGCGGGGCGAGGAGCCCTATGTCGATCTATATGATGACATACCAGCAAAGATGAACAATTGGGCAAGGTCATGTTGCTTGGAGATTTCAATCTTGGCGCCGCGAGGGGCCGAGGCGAGATCCCAAAATTCACACCTCTAGCCGAGGATGTGTTGCAAATGGACCCGAGAGATGGTTTGGCCAAGGCGTCGGATGACGACCCGGTGACCGCGGTATGGCCGGCATTTCGCTGTTCGGGCATTATCTTTGACCACGGTCATTTGCAATGGGCTGGCAGTGGCCGTCCTCCGGCCGCTTCACTTGTAGACGGGGAGAACCGGGGGTGGCACCCGGTGTGGTGGATTACGTGCTAGCGGACGAGCAATGCCTACACTTGATCACTCGCCGATTGTCGTGGACGGTGGCGGGGACGAGGAAGTAGACTCGACCATCAACCCCTCGTTCTGCAGATAGATTGGCAAAGCCAACCAGAGCACCCATTGCCCCAACACCCCATGTACCACGGTTGCGTCTGGACTATGATCATGCGGCGGTCTATGCGAGGATGCTTGAGCATGAGCTGCCGGGAGTGCTGCAACTCCCCACACTTCAACAGCAGACGGCCCAGCTGAACCAGCTCCTTCTGAGGGTAGGGGACAGATGCTTTGGGAGAGGCCGCTCGGCGATCCACGAGGGGCTGCAACCACCTTCCCTGCGCAATCACCGGGTTCGATGACGAATGTCGGGAGCTGAAACGATGGCTCCGCCAAGTGCTGGACCCCACCATTCGCCCGCAGGCCGTCCGTCAATACCGCTCCTTCCTCAAGACCAAGAAAGCCAGGTACCTTGCGGAGCACCAGCAACAGATGTTTGGTCTTCTAGACCGCCACCCTAGGGCCTTCTGGAGAAAGGTCTTGAGTAAGCACCACGTACCAGGAAATATTACCCCGAACAATGGGTGAGATACTTGCGGTATTTGTATGACCCAATGGGAAGCCGGGCACTAGTACCCTCATGACAGGCCTAGCACTGGTCATTACTGAAGGGGATGTCATAATGGGCCTGCAACGCCTCGCTAACGGGAAGGCAGCAGATTTGGATGGTATGCAGGCAGAGCTTCTCAAGTGGGCCGGGCCCCCAATGGTGCCGGTTCTCACAGCACTCTTCAACAAGGCATTGCAAGAAGGCTTCCCCCCGCACTGGACTACCAGTAGAGTTGTGCCCATATACAAAGCAGGGGACCCCCACAGCCCAGCCAACTATCGTACCATTATAGTCGGGTTACGTCTTTGCCAAGTTGCTTGCGGGATTCTTGGCGCGATTGACACTTTGGGCAGAGGATGGAGAAGTGCGGGCTCTCAGCAGGCTTCCGCCCAGGCATTCTACTATTGACCACATCTTCACTCCGCGAACACTCATAGAGGATGGCCGAATCGGCCTTGAATCTGCATCTTGTTGTTTTTGTGGATTTCGCAAAGGCTTTTGACCACAATGCCTCGGGATAAGTTGTGGGATAGATTGAGGCGGCTAGGGACCCCCGTCGACTTTGAGAATGTTATATCTGAGACTATCGAGGCTTGCTCGGTCGTCTCACCTTTGTCGGGGAGCCGTTGTTAGTAACATTGGGGTGCGCCAGGGCACTGCCCTCTATCCCGGCGCTCTTCGGCTTGTACATTGACCAGCTAGAAGAATGGCTAGGCGAGCACGGGAGGCTTCGATTGATGCACCACATAATCCGCAACTCATATATGCCGATGATGTTGACACGCCGCATATACCCGGAGGACATGCAACGCCACCGGATGCTTTGGACACTACGCCAATTCAGCGACATGAGAGTTAACTTGGCCAAGACAAAAGTGCTGCTGGTCCCATCATCATCGGCACCCACGCCTTCCCTCATTCACTTACCAGGGGCGGGTAGTGGAGGTGGCTTCGATCTTATAAGTATTTGGGCATTGAGTTTTCTACTACCACACGGGATGCATCCATCGAGGTTACGGGTCCTTTGCAAGTCTGGAAAGCCACGTATGCAATGCAAAACTTGATCACAAGGCGAGCTATATGCATGGGGTCACCAGGGCACACTTGTTCGAGGGCCTTGGTTGAACCGGTCCTCCTCTATGGGGCAGAAGTGTGGGGCGGTGATATCCCTCACCACTTGGAGCGATCTAGAGCGGTCTGAGTAAGGCCTTCTTGGCAGAACCGGGAGTGAAATCCCCGGTCCCATATTAGATCTTGCTCCGAGAGAAGGCTTCCTTCCATTACGGAGGGGGCTACCTGAAGCGTCACATTATTTACTTCCGGAAGGTGGTGGCTATGGATGAAGCCCGGCTGCCCAACCTTGCTTTGGCAATGGCGATGGGCCCTTGGCGACTCAAAACTTCTTTGGAAAGACAAGCAAGCCCGGTGGTTCGCTATGGAATGTGCGAGGGCACAACGATGTGGACCGGTACATACACCGAAGGAAACCGCTGCCTTGAAGCGATGCATTTGGATGCTTGCTTCATGGCCAAGCTTTGGGATCAGAGGCCTGTCACATGTCAAGGTGGCAAATTATCGACAGACCAGGTTAATCCCATGCTCACGAGGGGCCCACACCACTACCTCGCGCACCCATCTACCCATGAAAAGCGCTAGGTGATTGCTTCCATTCGCACAGGTGCACACCACCTCGCATTGAGGCGAGGGAGATGGATTCGGGGCCGCGTGAGGACAGAGTCTGCCGTCTTTCAACAGGGCGCCATTGAGGATGAAAGTCACGCCCTCCGGCCTGTCCGGGCGTCTGAGCATATCCGGGCTCGGTATGCTCGGTTAGTTGTGCCCCATCCGGGCCTTGCATGAGCCTGCGAGCCGCGGCCTCGTAGGTTTGTTGGGATCATTACCTCAGGGAGGTAATGGATACGATTTCGATTATGCCCCCTCGTCAGGCATTAACCTCAGTTGTACTTGTGATTATGTATATAATCATGCGGTATGTCAGCATCCTTATTGCTACTAAGGTTTTTCCCCCGAAAACCCTTCGGGGCGGGGGTTTTTTAATCCTGGTAGTCATACGCCTGCTGCTCTCTCTTTGTACTTGGGTCCCATAGGCCAGTTGGTCTCCGTGGACGATAAAATCATATTCTATTCTATTCTATTCCTAATATGACAATTAATTATATTGGTGCAAATGAATTTATGTATTGAAATAAGAATCTGCATTTTTTTGCAATAATTTTTAAAGTCGTGTGGAAGACAATAGGCATGCGTGGTTTGAGATATGATAATGAGAGGTGTAATGGATGATGTTTACATTGAATGTTTGTATATCCAATCGAACTTGAAAGGGGACTATCTTGAGGTCGAACATATTTTACTTCTAGGATGCAAATTATCAATTTGAAAGCCATCCATTGATGTGTATACAACAATTAGGTCATCTCATTTGTTTAGCAAGATATTTTAGTGAAAATACAATGAAATAGGGAATAGCACAAAATAGTAGAATAATGTATGGTTTAGTGAGCAACAATTGGTACTACAGAATACATGTCATCTTTGCACTGAGCAATAAGGCCACAAACTTTGTAAGACGATAACCATGGTGCATAGTTTAAAAAGACTTTGATAACTCCTTGTAATCGACTCCTACTTTCCAACAATTTATAGGCTTTTAAAAAGCCATGGCGGTAACAATAGTAGATGGTGAACATGACGAAAAGCTTCCTATTTGGTAATAATATGGATGGTGAACATGGAGAGAATCTTCCTATCTACACTGCACCCACCATTAGTACCACGAATTTATCAAGACAATAAGCAAGATTCACAATTGTGCAAGATAATATGCATGGTTCACAATCTGACACAAATAACGTTGGATCTCATTGCATGTACGTACAGAAGAGTGAAGAAATTATCTACACCCTATATTCACCGACAGCTATTGTACTCTTCAATAATCTTGTTAAAAATTTTCATCCACCAAAATATTATCTCGGACATTCTTAGAAAACTTATATATTGCAAAACAATATTGCCTTGGCATCCATCTTTATTTCGAGATAAAAACCTCAAATATTGAATCTGCAGCTTTTCGAGCTTACATAAGAATGAGTTGCTTCAACAAATAAATAGTACGTTCAATAGGTTTCACATCACATGCATAAGACTAATAAAAGAAGGCAGTATTGCAGCTGAGATAATGTTGCAGAAAAGACAATAATAAAGATGGATATGCATATCTATAAGATGAAAGTGCACAATTAAGAAAGGGCCTTATGCAAACATCACCATATGCAACATTAGGAATTAAGATCACGTCATTGCACTTGTAATTCTACCACTCAGCTTCTAAATGGAGGAAAAAATATAAAATCCATCATGGCAGCCGAATAAATTGACATGCAAAATAGGACTTCTTTCATGGCTAGCGATGACAGGCAAGATCCACAATTGTTTTTGGATCTACAAATTTGAAGGATACCAGGGACTCAAATTAGGAAAGAAAGGAGTTGTTATGAAGCTCACAATGCAAAGCCTTTTCCATATTGGCTCCAGCCTTGAGTAGGACAGTGAACTGTGAAGCACATCTTCTATATGCAGCTGAATTCGGCAAAAAGGCGAATCCCATGTAAAATCCATGGGAAGCAAGAGGGCGCATTTACAACAGCAGATTTCCAAGATCGCGCTGGGAGAAACACATATTTAAGAAAACTTTATAAGAAAAAATTACTACAAAGGCAGAATTCACATTTGAGAGCAGCCTGTTGTGGAAGCAAGTTTCTCGAAAGCCCTTCCAGTGTTCTTTCTGAAGATCTCTGTCAGCTCACTGGCAAGCTCAGAACTTTTATCACCTAAGTTGTTTCATACACCAACTCAATTTAGCAGCGGATGTTCCAGAAATGTCTATTCAACAGATGCATGAATATCTACCAGCATGCAATACCTGGCTCCACGAATAGCAACACAACTCTTTGCTTTCTCTGAAGTGCAAAATGAAAGAGCATGCTCTGCAAAAACATAATCAGATATTGATGCGCACACTGCTTTTTCAAATAATAGGAAGCAGGGAGAAACTTTTCTCATCTACAAAAACAATCAGCATGCATCATCTAAGCTCTGCTAATTTCAAATACCAATTAATAAGGTGAATGCCAGCTCCATTATATTATTCACGACATCAAGAATTCAAGATTGTGCTCCTGGTTTTCCAAATTTTATGGTTATATCCCTGAATTTATAGCAAGGTTTAGCGTGTCATAAGGAAATCACCTCAGACTGGTTGAGGGATTTGCAACATTTAGAAAATATTAAACCTGATAAGGTTACATTTATCTCATTTGGGCATTTGAGAGCCTAGCAGACATGGAACAAATTTTGTGTATTCTAGCACTGATCATGACTAACATGTACCAGAATTGAGTAACAGAAAATGTGTCGCAAATATATCCAATAAAGTAAAAGGAAGTCTGGAAGTCTGGAATATATCTAATAATGTGTCGCTATTATGGAAGTCTGGCCTTCTAGATAAAATAGCAACACAGAAAGGCAGTTGGGTCAGACATTTTACTTTAAGAGGTAATGCTGGCCCATCTTTCCATCAACGGATACATATTTTAGAATTAAATGCAGGGTTTCATATGTAACAATATGAAGGGCAGAACATTCCCAAAAGAATCCTTACTGCTTACCAAGAAGACAATATCAATTTGTCAATGAACTATGTTGGAGGAATTACTGATGCTTTATTGATGTCCTCTATCAGCAAATCATAAAGGAATTGCATAACAAACATGTGAGTTGAGGAAGTGCAGAAAAATGCCTCCTCACATTCTATTTTAGTTCGTTATAACTATGCCAGACACATAGTGGCCCAATCTCATTTTTAGATCACACCATACGTATGATGGAGAGAGCATGTATACAACTCACAGATTACGTTTCTAGCAGCGCACTTTCACAATCCTCTGCAAGTGATTGTACCTATCCTCCAAATCCTCTTTTTGCCATGTGCTTCAACACCTAGTAACCGAGGAACCCAATATATCAGTATTCCAATTTAGTTTGAGCTATTTAGCATTAATATGTATTTCAACACCTAGTAATTGAGGAGCCCAATATACCACCATTCCAACTTAGTCCGAGCTATTTAGAAATTTAAAACTCAATGGATTTGTTTTATAACTCGTACACTGTAGCTGTATCTGTGACAATCTTTGTATTAGGACCTATGCAGAAAGAGTAAATAACAGGGTGTAAATACCCAATCAACTAAATTGCATCTTCCAACTCTATCAGCACCTTTTCTTGTTTTGTGATTAGTTCTACACAGGATGGATGCCAAGAATCATGCCAGATCTACCAGATCCGTTAAGGTAATATGATGCTGCCTAATAGAAACTGAAGATGTTATAGCTTATGTTTACTATACCAACCAATTGCCATTGATAAGCACTCTACTAAAGCCAAGAATCAAGTTGTCCCTGTAAGAGTATAGCCATTCTGAGAGATTCAAAACTTGGAGGTATTGGGTCCATCACCTGTTTATGAAGGGAAGTAAAAGGCAAGAAAATTGGACATGAGCAACAACTTCAGCCTAGAGAGCAATAACCTCGATAAATCTTAAAATTGTAGGGCTGGGAATCCATATTGATGTGTCTTATTCCTTAATTAGATCTCCATGAATTCGCCTCTAGAACTAAGAAACTTACAGCATCCAAACAGCTAATTTTAGAATAAAAAATCTATATTGTCCAGACCCTTATCTACAATAACAACTGAAGCATTAAATGCATTAAAGAACTTCACTTACATGGATCAAATATTGATCTGTATCCTGTTGAAAACTGATCCATTCCTTGAAGCTGTACACATGGCATTATTCACCATTTCTCATTTGCATAAATAGAATCCAGGATATGTAAAAGAAGCATTATACTTTACCTTTGGGCACATAACACAAAATGTTGCATTCACAGCAAACACAACAAAGGCGTAGATTCAGCACAGTCTAGGCTGGAGTGCTAAATGGTTTTTGCAATCACTGTGTGCTGCTCCAACCTATCTGCAAGAAAAGCCATCTTCCCTTAATGCAGCATAAAGAAAAGCTTCAAAAATCTTGATTATTAAGAGATGTTCTTACGACTTGAATTTGATCCTATTTAAAATCAAAGCCTCACCTCTAGATCTCCAGGTATCAAGGACTTGGCTTGGAGGATGCAACACAAATAGAACTCTGGATTCATGATTCAAAGACCAAATAGAACCTCTAGTGATCAATTTGATGATTGGAGTCCTCTACAAACCTTAGCAACGGAGCTCTCTAAATCCACAGAGCTCTATGCAACATACCAAAAGCCGGTCCTTGAATATGAAATACATGCAATAATGAAAGATGCTGTAGTCAGATGAATAACTTAGTTTATCACAGCAGAGAAAACCGATGATGAAATCCAAGCCATGACCTCAGGGCATCCATCCGATATTTGATGAAGCTCAAAAAAATGCCAGCGCAAGTTCGCATCCACCCATTTGACGAAAAAACCTAAATTGCCAAATTAATAAACACAAAGTCTTAGAAATATAAATGCATGCCAATCCAATTGACCAGCATGCATCCGTCGACAGCTGCAGGAAAAGATAACGCATCCGCTACAGGCTCGAAATGGATATAGCAAGCTGGAAATCTAGAATTTGGAAATCATAGCAAAAGCCACAAACCCGATTTATGGAATACCTGAAAAATTTTCAGGCAGTTAAAAGCCTCAAAACCTTAGAAACTAATCTGAAAAAAAAATCCAAAAAATTTTGGAACCCCGGAAAAACCAAATTTAATTAATAGGATTCCTCCTTTTATGCCAGATCAAGGGCCCTCTGTTTTTTGCAAGCCGCGACCCATACAAATTTCAAAGGTGCAAAATTCAAATACATTACCACTGGCGTTAGCCCACAGAAAGGGGAAAAAAAAAACCCAATAATCAATGGTCAGAATGAACTCTCTGCGAAACCAGGCTACTGCCGGGCTGCTGTATCCTCTTCCGGACTGCTGAATCCTCTTCCTCCAGGAATCCATCCTCTACTCCTAGTAAAAGTAAGACACCTAGGGTTAGGAATCAATCCAGTTCATAGCAATCGGATGGGGGACACAAAAACCCTGCAAATGGCATCCAGAGGCCGAAGCAAAAAACAGAGGATTACGCTACATGCAAGAAGCGGCTATGGCAGCATTCATTTCAGCAGCAAATCTAGCCTAGACAACAAAGCTAGCGATGGGTCCTCTGTGGGCTTCATCTGCTATTGCCTATGCCGAAAGCACTGCCTCGAAGCCTGCCTTGCTGGGTGTCGTTGCCGCCTCTGCTAAAAGAAGGAAGGTTCATGCACGCTTATTAATTCCCTGAAAAATCGGGCTTTTTCTTGGCATATGGACACGCGGGAGCTTCCCAAAACAGCCTCCAAATTTTCTTCCTCAGACCATTGCGTTCAGTTAAAAAAACAATACACAAACACCCCACTGAAATAGAAACTTGCCCCTCACAACAAAGAAGTAGCTCAAACATGCACAAACATACCATTTTCAATACAATACAATACCAGAATCATAGTTTCCACCATTGCGAGAATACCCTCCTGCAATACCAAACGAATTGGGCAAACTTAATTCAAAGCTTCTTTGTAAAGTATCTTTCATATTCAAAATATTTCTGCAAAGTATATTTCCGCTATATATCCTCCTATATATAAGATTACTGGCTGCTTTTTTGGATTATCAATATCTATCTTTAACCGGCAGGCTTTCGGATCCAACCGTTGCCCATCGTTGATTGCAGCCCTGTGATAGGCCACAACAGGCACCCAACCCACTTCGCAGGGATGAAGAGGCAGCTTAGAACGCGGGAACAGGCAACATCAATCTTTGTTTGCAGCTTTCAGCATTGGATTCAGCCTCGGAGCTGATAACTTAGCTCTGGAAGGTGCCGAACCTATGATAATCTAGTTGTGGGAGCTGATAATCATGCTACGGGAGATGATAATCGAGCTGTGGGTGCAGGAATGGGTGAGGAATCTTGCCTAGGGGTGTTTATCCCCTTCTTCCGGCAAAAAAAAGGGCCAAAATTAGAAGGGAAAACTACCAAAATACCCCTATGAGTTTGTGTAATTATAAAAATACCCTTATGAGTTTCAAAATTACCAAAATGCAGGGGCATTTTGGTAATTTTGAAACTCATAAGGGCATTTTGATAATTACACAAACTCATAGGGGTAGTTTGGTAGTTTTCCAAATTAGGCTACGTTCCCATGCGCCTCCGACCGGACTCCAAGTTTCAAGGCAAATAACCGGAGAGTTCAGAAACCCCCCTCCATTTCTGAAAAATCCAAGCCAGACTTGGAAGTTGACCTCAAAATATGAACATGGGAACTGGCTCGACTTCAGCTTTGACAAGAAATTTTGAAGTCCGGTCTGTTTCAGCCTTAGAATTAGTCGTGCCCTTTTTTGTTTCCCGCCTACAGGACGGTTTGTTTCCGGCAACGAGCTCCCATAGCTCAAACCCTTGGCTGCCCCATGGTGCAGCGATGAAAGCCGTTCCCGGCCCTTGAAAGAAATAAAAGTGAAGCAAACAACAAAAACCCCACGCAGGTACACCTATTCTTGCCCTGTTTGTTGCTGGCAAAATTTGGGTCCTTATCCGCGGCCTCTGCATCCGTGTAACAGGTGGCCAGCAGTGTCGTTGCCGAAGATTTGAGTGTAAGAGGCCAACTGAGAACTGGAAAAAGTCATCTTAGGAGCCCCCAAAATTGGGCCTGCAAAAAATCACAGGTATGTTGCTACTGAAGCCAAACTCTTGCAGTATTACAGCTGATTCTAGAATCGTTAAGTCTAATTGAGAGCTTTTGAGGGAGTGAAATTTCACTTATCTTCTGGGGCCTTTTATTGCTTGGAGCGATCATAGATGGATTCTGATTGATTGTGTAGAATTCACAGGGGAAACTGGCACTCACATTACTAAGATAGATTAATCTGGATAAATTTTCTATTTGCAAACTGTTATATTCGGTTATTCAGAGATCAAGCAGAGGATACAATCCTTCTGCATCCCTTCTGCATCTTAAGCATAACACAGCTGCAGCTTAGACCCTTAAGCCTTTGTTAGAAACAGATTTCTCCGTCCCAAAAGATTGAAGGCAAAAGAGTAAAGGACAAATGCTTCGATAGTATACCAGAGTAAACCTTTTAGCTCTTTATAGATTCCAGGATATAACTTCCCCATGAGAAAATCTGAAGCATCAGGCCCATTAAAGCTATCATAGATCCCAACAAACAACCAGCCATGTTCTTCCGACAGAACTACATGCATTCTATCTTCTCCAGCCTGTTATGTATAAATTTTGAGAAGCTTCTATCCATTTACAGGGTCGGAATCATGATTCTATGCCTACAGATTGAAAATCCTTGACTGCAAACCCATTTCTTAGCCATGTTCTACTTCATGGGTCTTCAAATTTAACTGGCAATCTCCAAATCGGGGCCAATATTAGGCAAATAGAGCTGGCCTTATCTTACTTGCTGCCGCCACAGACAATTCAAAGCATATATTCATAGTTTCTGCGGAGATTGAAGCAGAAAATCCCATTATGCTTTGGCCGTCTTGCGGGCATCAAAGCAGGCTATCCCGATTCTGCAGGTCCAGCCAGTTTGGAATAAGGCCATAGCCAAGCCTGTTCATGGCTGCAAGCAGAGCATCCATCTGGGCATCTAACATGTTAGTATAATGCAGAGACCCATCCGACACAACCGTGTGCGAGGCTGCAAAAAGAGCATATTCAAGTGGGATTTATGATGGGTTGCTTGCCCATGCGAAATATGGATACATATTGATGAAAAAAAAAAGATCTGCTTCGTGATAGAAAATGCAGCAATGGTGATATCACATTCAGTCTGGTTACCTGTGTAAAAACCGGCCATTTTACATAGCCTTCTGAAGCTTTTCGCCAGTGTTTAAAATCTAACCCCCAATCCTTTCCTAATTTCTATATACTCTGTTTGTTGCGGCTTGCCTTCAATACCCAGAAACCTTGCTAAAGCGCCTTTCTAGCAAGAAACTGTTAAAACATACAATGTAACACAGGAAGAACACGATATGATCAGAACTCAGTGATTTCATTGATCCAGGCTTCAATCTTAAATACATCATCTTCAGCAAGTTTAGCTCATAATCAAGGAGCTAATGTTGCCACAATATGCTCAACCGTCTGATCAGATTTTCCAATATATAATGCATAACTTAAGGATAAACAGAAATAGAAACAACTTTAAATAGAAACACTTAATATATTTCAACACCCCCACTTAAGTGTTTGCCTTTTTAATCCCTGCCATCTCAAGAAACTTCTGAAACTTGATGCTTCCCAAGGCCTTTGTCATGGCGTCAGCAATCATTTCTCCTATAGGACAATAAAGTAATTTTAGAGTGCCCGTCCCTAAGATGTCCCTGATGTAATGGAATTTTATGTCAATGTGCTTCATCCTCTTGTGCTCTGCAGGATCATATGAGACCTTCATAGCTCCCTGATTGTCCACCATTAAGGTCATACCTGTGTCCTTGTGGATGTGCAATTCAATTGCTAGCCTTTGTAACCAAACTGCCTCATTGCAACCATGTGCAATTGCATAAAACTCGGCTTCAGTGGTTGACAATGCAATACATTTCTGTTTTGAGCTGCTCCAACTTATGATTCCTCCTGCAAAGGTAAAAACATATCCAGAGGTGGATTTTCTGTCCCCATCCCCTGCCCAATCCGAGTCTGTATATCCAACTATTTCTCTGTGACCTCCAGCTTTAAAAGCGATCCCAAAGTTTGAAGTTCCTGTAATGTATCTCAAACATCTCTTTAAGGAACAACAGTGGCTATGCTTGGGATCATTTGCAAACTGACTGAGTTTGGATAATGCTAAAGACAGATCAGGCCGAGTAGCCACTGCGGCAAAGTTTAAGGTCCCCAAAATGTTTACAGTCTTTGTTCATGAATATAGGAAAGATTAGAAGAACATGGATTATCTTTTTGTGCTCAATCTTACCCCATACTCGGTGGAGTTCCAACTGTATTGCAATTTTGCATATCTAACACATTACCTTGAGATGGGTCAAGTACTTCTCACGGTGCAAAAACATCTGCCCTTTTTCCCTGTCATAGTTGATTTGAATTCCAAGAAAATGGTGAATCATCCCTAAGTCTTTCATTCTGAACTGTTTATGAAGCTGATCTTTGATTGATGTCAGCTCATCTTCTCGGGCTGCTATGATTATCAAATCATCGACATAACATAGGACAAAAAGTGGAAATGGGATGAACCGAAAGTATACACTAGGATCATTTGCACTTACTTGAAAACCAAGCTGGAGAAGTACAAGATTTAACTTGGAGTACCAAGTCCGAGATGCTTGCCTAAGTCCATATATTGCTTTATGTAACCTGCAGACCAAGTTTGATCCCTGCATGAATCCTTCTGGCTGCTCCAAATAGAGTTCTTCTTCAAGTTCCCCATGCAAAAAAGCATTAGTCACATCCATTTGATGAATAAAATAAGATTGCTGACATGCATAAGCCAAGATAGTCCTCACAGAGGTTAACTTTACAACAGGTGCAAAAGTTACGTTGTAATCCCACCATACACTTGTGAAAATCCTCGGCCACTAATCTTGCTTTGAATCGATCAATCTTGCCATCACTCTTGTATTTGATCTTAAATACCCATTTTGAGCCAATGATGCTCCTATTATTGGTTTTTCAACCAAGGACCATGTTCGACTTCTTGGATAGATGCAAGCTCAAGTTGCATAGCAGCAATCCATTGGTCTTTTTCATGTTGTTGGTGACTTCAAGATAGCTTTGGGGCTCAATAACATGATGCGTGGTGGTGAAAACATAGTCACGCAACCAGCTTGGAGGCCTTCTAATTCTTACCGGTCTTCTTGCATCAAGGTGTTCATCGCATCTCACGTAATCTCACTATCCCTCGTACCATCGGTATCATCGGAAGTATTACTACGGTATTTCCTCCATCAATTGTCTACGTACCATCGGTATCATCCAGAAGTATTACTTACGATATTTCCTCCATCAATTGTATCATTTTCTGCATCATGTGCATGTTCCAAATGGGATGTTGAGGTGGTCAAGTTCTTACGTGGCATATCACAGTGCGCAAGAATGACAAAAGTGGATGCTTGTGGCTTGGCTTGAGAGAAACAATTCTCATACTCATTGAACTCGGCATGACAACTAATCACCAACTTCTTTGTGTCAAGATCAATGAACCTATAAGCTTTTACATTCTTGCAATAGCCAATAAACATGCATGGTTTTGCCATTGCCCTAATTTGGAACTTCCAACATTTATTCTTACAAAAGCTTTGCATCCAAAACCTTTAATTGATTAAAAGTAGGAGATTTACGGACAGATTTCTTGGGGACTTTGAAATCGAGCTTGGCATGTGGGGCTCTATTTACCAAGTAGGATCACGGTTGTTATAGCTTCTCCCCAATAGCAAAGCTGGTACTTTCATCTTTGAGCAACAATGTGAGCCATTTTATATAAGAGTTCATTAAACCTTTACGCTGCCATTACGCTCACTTGTATAGGATGCGATGGTGATGTTCAATCCCATGCATCATGCAAAACTCATCAAAAGTTTTAGAGCAATTCTCCCCATTATCGGATCTTAAAGATAAGATTTGATTTCTGTCCCTTTTCAATCAAGCTGCTTAAATATTGAGAAATGCTCAAAACTCGACTTTTATTTTTGAGTAAGTACACAAAGACCTTTCGAGAAAAATCATCCAAGAATACCAGAAAATACCTTGATCCTGCGGGAGTTCTTTGGATTAATTGGTCCACAAAGATCAGTGTGCGACAAAGCAAGCCTTTGAATTGCATGAGAGTTGGACTTTGGAAATCTTCCCTAGTTATTTTGCATTGAAGGCAAATATTGCAAAGATCTGCTTGATATCTTTCCAATCTTGACAAGCCCTTGCTTGACTAGAAAATCCATTGAAGGGGGCTATGTGACCAAGTGCAGTAATGCCACAAGGTTTGCTTTCGAGAAAGGTGGTTCTCTGCATAGTATACCTCCTCAATTACTTTAGGCACTCCAAGTATCTCATCTGATTTCCCTTTCGATAGCTTGAATCGACATCACGCCCATCTCGGCTTAATACTTCTGGCTGGAAGTTGAAAACTTGATCTCATGGCCTATGTCGGTTAACACCCTTCTTGACGGGAGGTTTCTGCAAACCGGGCACATCTTGAGAACATCCCTAAAATGTTAATGAAATTTCCAAAAGGAATCTTAACAATACCTATCCCAATAGCTTCTTGGATATGGTGGTCCCCCATTGAATCACTCTTGGGCATGCAAGCGGTGGTGGTAGTGTGAAAGAACATCCCTTTTGGAAGTCATATGGCTTGTGGCTCAGAATCCCTCATACCACCTGAGCTAGGATTCCCTTCCATAGCTTCTAAAGCAACGAATAAGAACTCACCAAGATCATCTCCATCTTCTTGACAATGCAATTTTGCTCTTCTTGAACACTTTAACATGCTTTTCTTCATCACGCAATCGCTACATGTTCCTTTGGAGGTGGTTGAACGGGTGCAGGAGCTCGACAATCTCTTGCCAGATGCCCGATCTGCTGACACCTAAAACAGGTTGCTTTGGACTTATCAAACTTAGATTTTCGTCCCCCAGTCTTCTCTCCTTTCTTGGTTTTAGCCTCGCGAACATCAGCGTGTACGTCACAAGATGAGATTTGTTACGTGCTTGCGAAAATACTTGACTTTGAGTCGGCTCAAAGGCCTTGTCAAGGTATACTCGGCGACCTTCCTTCCATATTAGCTGACCACACCCTCAAAAGTAGAAGGTAAACTATTCAGCGAAGCATACTAACCTTCTCATCCTCAGTGATATCGATTCCAGTTGCTTGTAATTCATCAAGCATTTCCCTCATGATGCATGCATGCTCATGAAAATCTCCACCTTCAGCCAAATGAAGACTATAGAGTCTTTTCCGTAGTGCAAGACGATTTCCTGCTAAATCTGAAGCATAGTGATTCATCAACACTCGCCAAATGGCATTAGCAGACGAAGCGCCCCTGACCAACCGTGCGGGTGCATCATCCAAGCTGGAACAAATGACTAATCGAGCTTTTCGATCTTTCTCAGCAAAGTCGAAGGTCGATTCATTCAACATAACTTCAATGGTTGCATCTCCCTCAGTGTCAACACTTTCGGTAACACTAGACGCAGCAATGGTAGCTCCCGCTCCCGAATTCACAACTTCGAGTCCCTTATCCTCCGGGATCATCACGGATCCGCCATTTCAAAGCATGAAGTTCTTCCGGTGAAGCGGGAATAAACTTCCACTCAAATGCATTCAAGGTGCCGGTACTCTCCATCGATACGGTATTTAATGCGAAATTGCTTAGGATTTAACAAGGAACGAGCCAAACAAAGAAGTAAATGCGATCGGATCACATCGTGGGCCCATAACTGTTAAAACATACAATGTATACAGGGGAAGAACACGATATGATCGAACTTCGGTGATTTCATTGATCCGGCTTCAACCTTAAATACATCATCTTCAGCAAGTTTAGCTCATAATCAAGGGGCTAATGTTGCCACAATAGGCTCAACCGTCTGATCAGATTTTCCAATATATAATGCATAACTTAAGGATAAATAGAAATAGAAACAACTTTAAATAGAAACACTTAATATATTTCAACAGAAACTATAAAAGTCGTATTTAATTAAAGTGGGACTCATTCCATTCCCATTTTTTTTCGGAACCCTGTTAATTTACACAAAAAGAAGCACCCCGACCCGAAAACTGGCCATAATTGGAATTTTTGTCTATTAGTGTGCATCCAAGCTTTTCTTCCAGTTTTCTTGGATAGCGTGTCGAGAACAAGAACAATGCAACGCAAACATGCATTAGACCTATCAAGTTCTAATTGAAAAAGATTCTTAGTTGAACATTTTGGCTCTATTTTCTTAGGTGGGTAGACAATAGATCACAAATTCCAACAAAAATTATGCAAATCGTTTACTTAATCACCCAAAAATACTAGTTTTGAGATACCTTATATTTATAAATGGGCTCATTACAATATATATTACAGTGGGTGAAGAGACCATAGTGGTCGTATGGGCACAATCATTACACCCTCTTCACACATGAACCACCTAGTGCAAAGGGCGCGTGGAGCTCTCTCCTAGTCATGGAGCAACTTACAGACGATAGAAATTTGTATGAGGAGTTCCTTTATGGGCCACGTGCTTGTATGTCCAACTGATGTCACCACCCTCTTCTCGGCATCTTTCTTTAATGAAATGATCTTTTCATTGCTCCCAAGCATGTACTATTTGGTCGTGCAAGAGACAAAATCAAATTAGTCAAGTGATGCTACATGCAAAAAAAAATAAAATAAAACATAGTTCTT
This sequence comes from Isoetes taiwanensis, assembly GCA_021234155.1. Classification (NCBI taxonomy): domain Eukaryota; kingdom Viridiplantae; phylum Streptophyta; class Lycopodiopsida; order Isoetales; family Isoetaceae; genus Isoetes; species Isoetes taiwanensis. The sequence goes on along the minus strand of JAJEKV010000016.1, from coordinate 14,141,867 downwards.
AGGGCCATTTTGAAAAATCTGAGGGCATGAGAAAGGCGAAAAAAAGTTTAAAAAGCGGGTTTTATGGGTCAGGAAGGCCTTTTCGACTGTGTGAGTCGAGAAAGGCAGCTCAAAGCCAGAAACGCAGGTTTTATGGGTCAGAAGGCCTTTCTCGACTCGCGAGTCGAGAAAGGCAGCTCAAAGCGAAAAATGCAAGTTTTAGGGGTCAGAAGGCCTTTCTCGACTCATGAAGTCGAAAGGCACCAAGCGAAAAAACACAGGTTTTATGGGTCAGAAGGCCTTTCTCGACTCGCGAGTCGAGAAAGGCACCAAAGCGAAAAATGCAAGTTTAGGGCCTTTCTCGATTTCGAGTCGAAAAAGGCAGCTTCGGAGAGTAAAAAAGGGCAATTTCAAAGCTCGAGTCTAGTTAGTGAAAATGAATAACCTTCAAACATCCTATGTATTTTCTATGAAAAAATACCCTCCCCATAAATTTCCTACGTATTTTCCATGAAAAATAGACCCTCCCCATGTATTATCTAATGGACACATATCCAATGGACCCTCCCCCTTTCTAATGGACCATACCATATAGCCATATGAAGAGGGGACTATTGGGCTCATATATAGCTATGTAAAGAGTAATGCCTAATGCACATGTAAATAGCAACATATGCACCTATACCTATGAGAGCCTATTAGACCTATGCATTAAATCTATTAATATGCATTAGACCTACTAATATGTACTTGTCCCCATTTTGTGTCTAGAACCTTCAAAATGGGTTAAACAAGGTGTAAATTATATCATGATCTATGCAAAGTTAAATTTTTACCTTAGAATAAGAATATATGCCTAGAAAACGTGCACCATGGGAACATAATGTTTAACGTGTGAACATAGTAGCACACGTCAAAATATAATCCTATATTATTAGCATTTATTTTACACTTTCTTTTTCAATGTATTATTTTAACCTTTTTTTTCTAATACCCCGCCTTTTTTCCCACCCATGCTTGAATTTTAAAATCATTTATTTTACACTTTCATTTTCAACGTATTATTTTACCCCTTTTTTTCTAACCCCGCCTTTTTTTTCCCGCCCATGCTTGAATTTTAAACTTTGGTAACATACCTTTGAGACAGAAGTTCATTTGTACCGCTTGGAAGAAGCTCCCAACGCCATAGCTCCCACCGGCTTTTACTCCACCTCCGATCCATCACCGCAGATGGATTTACGACTTCACAAGCAGATCCATCACCGTGGAGAAGCCTTCATCTTGCCACGAAGCGAGGCCCTTTTCCTCATCATCGTTTCCACTTGCTTAGATGTGAAAGCACAAAATGGAGCATCGATCTTGGAAGCTCAAGCATATGCCCGATTTGGGTATGTACCTTGCCATGGATTATTCATCGTTTCGGATTCTTGACATTTTCTTGGCACTCCGCCATTACGCTGCCGAAAATAGCAAAGATCCAAGATCACGGGGTTGGTAGATCCATATCGTGCGGTGAATGCTAGCTTAGTTGAAAATACAAGGAGGGCGGATGTCTTTGGATCCAAGAAGGCGGATGCCAGCGAGCCATTTGCAGCAGCGAGCCATTTCCGGCGAAAGCTCATGGAAAGAAAGAAAGCTCATGGAGGGTGGAAGCGGCCCCATCGACGGAACTATGGAGGAGGAGGCTGCTATGGCGGAACTATGGAGGTGGAGGTGGAGAGAGCCCCCAAATGCACACCTACCAAAAGCCCCAAATAATAACTCAACTATCTGGAGCCCTCAATCCAAGGAATCTGAGGAGCCCAGTTCTAAAATTCCTCAAAAACAGACGAATCAATTGCTTGGCAAACGAATCGGAAGCTTGGATTGAAGCTCAGGCACCGGAATGGAGGGGACCCAAATGCAGCCTGAAGAAAAGAAACTACGTGGGTGCTCCGGAGATGGGCAGTTTGAAGCGGGAAAACGGAAGAAAGGGGGCGTTCATAAGACCGATCGATGCATTGTGAGGTGTCTGAGACACTCCGGGTAATGATTAGCAAAACAAAAGGCAGATCTGCTCTGTTTGTGGCATAGTTGAGCAGGAAAAAAAACCCCAGACAAGAAGGAGAAATGGTGAGAAGGAAGAAATGGGCAGAGAGAGAGAGTACTTCAATATTTGACGTTGGCAGAAAGGTTTATCTGTGGCAGAAAAAGGCTTTTCTTTTATGATCAGCCCACCTCGGGCATGGCCCCGGTTTTGAATCTGTGGTCCCTCACCATAGCTCAGAAAGGTTTATCTGTGGCAGAAAGGTTTATCTGTGGCAAACGTTGGCAGAAATATTTGACGTTGGCAGAAAGGCAAAGGATTTATGTTTGGCAGAAAGGCAAAGGATTTATGTTTTCCAATTCTCGACTCACTAGTCGAGAAGAGGAGAATGGTTTATATTTTTTTATTGGTTATTTATTTAATTAAATTAATTAAATTATTTTATAATTAATTAAAAAATAACCCTTGCCCCTTGCCCCTTGCCCCTCTCCCTTTCCCCTTGCCCCTTCTTCTCCCTTGCCCCTTGCCCTTGCCCCCTTCCCCTTGCCCCTTGCCCCTTGCCCCTTCTTCTCCTTGCCCCCCTTCCCCTTGCCCCTCTTCTCCCTTGCCCCCTCTTCTCCCCCCTTTTCCTCCCGTCTTCCCCCCCCCCCCCTTTTCGATCTCACCTCGCTCAACCTTCTCAACTATTTATTTGGAAATTCTGTAAGAAAATATTATGAACCAGTCCTTGTTATATGATGTGAAATTTTGATGTCAATATGAGTCCCATTTTCAGTCCGAGTCCCAAAATTCAAGATTTGTCCCACTTTAATTAAATACGACTTATAAGCTCTGGCCACTGCATCTCCATTTTCTTTATGCCTTGGCCTGATCCTTGAAGAAACAAAGGCCCATTCGGGACCAAATCAGCAAACCCAGAACGTATTGACTGCAAGGATCTCATTTTAGAACTGAGAAAAACAGAGTCTTGGTTCTTTCCGGAGAAAAAAAAAAATACATAGAAAGAAGCAAGAAAAACTCTCCAGGAAAGGATCATCAGGCACATGAACGAAGAAGAGAGCTGCCATTCCCTCGGTAGAAACATCTAAAGAGCCCATCGCCTTATCTGAAGACGAAGGGAAAAAAAAAATCCAGATGAAGGGAAAAGCCCATCGCCCAATCTTGTGAACGTATATATCCATGGCACAAATGGGCCTTCAAATTCAATGAGTCCCTCTTATTCTCAACTCTTGGCTCCTGAGTGTACTGATCCAGAATTTGCAGGGCGATCCCAGTCTTTATAAGCACGAGCCAAAATCGACCGCCCTTATAATTCCACGTTTCTGCTACATGGCAGCATCTTAAAAGCGGAATTGCCGACCTTTCAATTAATTAAATGGTGCTTTGAGTACATGTCCCATGAAAGTACACCATTCTATTGATATATATGTTCAGATTCTATTAGGTGATTGTTGTTTTTTTTCTAGCCTTGACACTATATCCTCTAAGGTAATACCTATAGTATATCCTCTAAGGTAATACCTATAGGAGCATTTTTGCCGACATGGATAAATACGTAAACCTTAAAATATGTATAATATAATATGCCCTGCCCTAATGTATGCATACTACAGTGCTATGATGGTTCGCATGGGTGGGGAACTTCATTGTTAAAGATAGGCATGTGACATTCCTTAGTGCATTTGTTATGATGCTAGCTTAAATAAACAGGCATTCCTTAACATTGCATTTTTTATTTTACTTCTGTTCCTTTACTCCCTCCACTGCATAAGTAGGCTATCCAAATTGTGTAATGGGCATTCGTTTCATTGAATTCCCTCAATTCATTTTTCTTTTACATGGATTTGCGTTCAACCTTCTAAAATTACACAGGACTTCACATTTCATTTTCTAGATTTCGCCCATGGTTAGAATTGTAAGGCCTTTAGGCCATAAAGGCGATTCAATAAATATCAGCGTACATACAATAGATTTTATAACTAATCATTCGCTTTCACGTGGCGAGAGTAATCTTGCGCATGGCAGGCTAAGGTGGTAGGTTACGTTGAATTTAAAGAAGGTTCTTCAAAACAATTTGTTCAATTGTTTCATTTAACGTTTATAGATTCACCTTACCCTATATTGTTACCATGCCACAACTTTTGTTTTGCTGTTTTCTGAAGTTCCTCATGATAGAGTCGAACATGCACCTAGATTTATGATTTCTTTACAGGTGTGTTGCAAGATGGTGACCTTGAACATGCTAAGGTAAAGTCAAAACCATGAGACCCCTAGTGGGCTTTTGAGATAGTCCGGAATCATGTTTTGACCTTAGCATTCCATTCCACGCTTCCACAACTTCTCAGAGCACCATCTGTGCATGACTTGGCATTATACATAATTGAGGTTCTAGATAAACGTCTGCAATTACTGAGCCCTCAGTAGTCATTATCTCCGCTTGTCTAGTATCATCATTACTGCAAAGGTTTTTCCCTTGAAAACCTTTCGAGGCAGGGGTTTTTTAATCCTAGTAGTAATGATTGTACTAGCCCATTGTATGGGTCCCATGACCTATTGGTCTCCGTGGACGTTAAAAAAACTATTCTATTCTATTCTATTCTTATTATGAATACACCTGGTTCAACTTCTAGAAATGCACGAAGCGCCGGCAACCAATTTATGCTCCAAACCACTGTGTCAGATCGAAAAGACAAGGCAGTGATTGCAATGCGCAGAAATCTTTCTCAAGAGGTCTGAATCAGATATGTAAAGTATGGGATTTGGATCAATATGTAAGGAATCAGATAAGGAACAGAGCTCCCACGGAAGGAGGCGCCGAAACTAGCCGTAGAAAACAACAGAAGCTCTCCTTCTTCAGAAGGCGCCGGAATCGAGAGGGGGAAGATAAAAAATGCTAAAGCATGTGATGGTTAGATAAAAAATGGAATCTAGCTAGGACCTTGGCGCCAAGTGGCCGTTGTGATTCCATCAAAAATAGAGGCTTTGAAAAATGAAAAATAAAAAGTGGCTACAGCCAGACGAATTGCGGATCTCCTGAGAGACAAAGTCATATGCCCGCAGATTCAAGGCTAGACCAACTATTCCAACAGCACTCATCCATAAACCAGTTACGGGTACGAATAACATGAAGAAATGTAACCAACATTTGTTGGAAGAAGAAGAAGAAGAAGAAGAAGAAGAGATTTTAATGTCACGCCACAAGGCAGCGTCCTATCGGACATGTGACACTTTACAACACACCCAGATGGGTCCTGCCCCCACCACTTTACATTGCTGAAGTGGGTCCTTCCCCCACCAACTTTACATTGCATGGCCACTTTCACAACGAGGCGTTGAACCCGTGACCTTGGGTATGGCAGTTTAACGACACCAAAATTTTGGGACCAGAAAAGGTTGTGAGGTGGCACCCTCATTAATTAAAAAGTAATGAGGTGGCAAGACATTTATGAAAGACTTTCTAGGAAGCTTCCTTTTGTTTAATCACCTTCAAACGCACGTAGCTTGCAGTAGAGGGGTCGAATGAAGGTGGGACCCACGCCATTGGATTCCTCTCGATGAGAGCTTTCCAATGAGTGGTGCTTTAGTACTATTTTGTCGCAGCTGCACCCAACATGATCGAACACTAAGAATAGAATCTTAGAATTTTACGAAATTTTTGGTAATTTATAGGAATCTGGAGAATCTTCAGAGATCTTAGAGAATCTAGAGGAATTTCAAGAGTGTCTTAGGGAATCTAAAGGGAATCCATAGAAATCTTGGGGAATCTAAAGGAATCTTCATAAATACGTGGAGAATATCGTGGAATCTTCATAGAATCTTAGAGAATCTAAATGAACCTCAAGAGAATCTTAGGGAATCTATGGGAATCTCAAGAGAATCTTTGGGAATCAAAGGGAATCTTCCTAAAATCTTTGAGTATCTAGGATAATCTTGATGGAATTTTAAAGAATCTTTGTAAAATCATAAGAATGTAGGGGAATCTTTGTAGAATCTTAAGGAATCTTCATAAAATCTTTAAGAATCTTGATAGAATCTTGGGAAATCAATCTTGAAGAATCTTCATAAATACATAGAATCTTGGGGAATCTAGAGAATCTTGGGGAAGTAAGAGAATCTTCATAAAATCTTTAAGAATCTTGATAAAATCTTGGGAAATCTAGGGAGATCTTCATAGAATCTAGGGGAATCTATAGGTTTCACAAGAGAATCTTTGAGAATTTAAGGGGATCCAAGGAATGAGAATCTAGTAGAATCTTCATATAATCTAAAGTAATCTAGGAGAATCTTCATCAACTCTTGGAGAATTCAATAGAACTACATAGAATCTTAGGGAATCTAGAGGAGTCTTGGGATAATCTTTGGAAATCTAGGTGAATATCAAAAGAATCTTTGGGAATGTAGGGAATCTCTATAGAATGTTAGAGAATCTAGGGAAATCTTTGTAGAATCTTAAGGAATCTTTGTAGAATCTTAGGGAAATTTCTCGAAATCTAGGGAAATATAAGGAAATTTAGAGGAATCTTCATGACGGAATTGAATATATCCATCAAGGATAAGAGAACAGATGAAGTAGATAAGCATGGAATGGAGTACTTATCACGAAGTTTGTTTATCAATGAGGTGTGAGCCTCACTTTTAGAACTCGATGTCTGGATTTTTAGATTTTCGAAGATTTAAAACTGGAAGTAGATACTATACGAACTGCACACTTCTCGCATATAACAAATTACTTGGGTAATCTAAAGAAATCTTCAGATAATCTTTGAAAATCTAGGGGAATGTTTGTAAAGACCTTAAGAATCTAGGTGATTTTTGTGGAATCTTAGGGAATCTAGGGGGAATCCAAGGGGACCTAGGGAAATCTTTGGCACTAGGTGTGTTCTACAGGGGAATCTTCCTAAAATCTCCTACTTGGAATTCAAGATTGTCTACCTTAGCATAATAAGTCTTAATTTTACCATCAGCCAACTCCACATATCTAGGGTCCCGGCTAATCATATTCAAATCTAGTTTCTTTGCCAGCCTTGGGGAAATAAAACAATGTGTACTACCACAATCAATAAGAAAGAGAACATGAACTCCATGAATAATACCTGGAACTCTGATGACCACAGCTTGGTTATCTACACGACCCTGGTCCACTGCAGCATACATGCACATTCTTTCCACAGGAGGGTCCGTGATTCGAGCAGCCCTAACTTCAACTGCAGGGTTATCCCCTAGCTTGTCCTCTGCCACCCCTATTATTGTCCCAAAAACCCCTGCGACCACCGCGGTTACCTCGGCCTCCGTTTCCTCTGCCTTGGCCCCGTCCATAAGTATCACTAGAATTCGACCTGGACCACTAGTTTGTTTGCCCTCCACGTTGGGAACATGCAGACGAGGCAGTACTATCCATCCACCTTCTCGGACAATCTCGTCCATAATGACCAACTTCTCTGCACCTAAAGCATTGATTCTCATTAATACACTTTTCCCTGGTTTCATCATTCAAAGGTGCATACATAGGCCGAGACCCTCGATTTTGACTGCCCTCCTGCATACTAACAACTGCGCAGCCATGCCACCCCGACTAGAAAATCTACCTCTGCTCGTAGATCCACCAGTTTGCCATGTGGAAGGAACTTGTCTCTTCTTAGCATTCTCCAAGGTTGCTTTCTCAGCTAGGTCTTGTCTACTTTGTATCCAGGAGGCATAAAATGTCCTTCAAAAGCGGTCTTAAACTCTTGCCAAGTTGTCTGCCCTGCAACCTTATTTATATCCCGCAAGTAATTCTCCCACCATACTCTAGCAAATCCACCTAACATTGCTTGAGCCAATACAGCTTTAACAGAATCTTCAGCATTAATGAGTTTAAAGTAAAACTCAACCCCACGAAGCCACGAGTCTGCATCATCCCCTGTAACATTTTCTCCCGTAAATACTTCCCTCTTAGTATCCTTCAGCACCTTGTCCACTGCCTTATCAGCGGCTGTCTTTTGTTGCGACGCACTCTGCTGCAACACTTGCTGAATAGCCTGCAAGATATCGACTACATCAGGGGTTCCACTAGGCCCAGCTCCACCAGCCTGTCCAACTCCTCTTGGGGATCCTCCTGGGGAACTCATCTCTACAAGAATCCGGAACCATAGCAAATATCATCAATAATCAAATTTCTCATAATCCACTAACCAAAACCTTGCTCTGATACCAACTGTGATACTTTTTACGAGATTTCAATGCTTTATGCAAGCTTTCAGTATGCAATCATAAATTATTTCCATACTCAATCATACAAGTTATTCATATTCACGCACTTATAATTTAACTCTAAATATATGCTAAGCTCCAGAACAATCCTACTGCATCAACACAATTTTACTACTCTAGAAAAACCCCAGGTGTAAGGCTTAATCCCCACCTGGAATCCCGCTTGCTTCTTCTGCGCTCCAACATGCTCCCAGAGCTCTGCACGCAACTCGCTCCTTCAGCAATCCCTCTACAATCGATCTTTTTCCAAATGCTTTTCTCTGTACTTATATTTATTTTTAACCACCAGTATTTCGTCCGTATAATCTCTACATATACGACGTATTACTCTGCATGCAGGATATTTTGATTAATATTCCTTTGCATCCTTTAATAAAATAATTCCACAATATACCTCAAAATCCTAGGTCCGTTACATTAACTCAGGTGTTATGGCAATCGGTTGTGTGTAAGTGGAGGAGCCAGGGATCGGTTTATTTTGAGGACGGGAGTGGTTGTGTGGAATGGGTCGGAGGAGGTAAGATTGAGATTTGGCTTGGCTGCCTCTCGACTTGTGAGTCGGAAGTCCGACTCATGGTAGAAAAACATGGAGGGCATCGGGGATGGGATTGTTTTACGCCTCGGTTATGCCTCCGCTTTCCCTCGATTCCATGCTTCGATTGATGCGATTCAGGTACTAGCGAATCCAGGTATGGGCACCGAAACTTGAGTTTTTTTCTCCTTTGCTGTTTTTCTGTCATGCCATGTTGAATTCGATGCCTTTAGGTCGCCCTGGCTTCAACATCTCCAAACAATCTCATATTATGGTGAGCTACAGGATTTTGCTTTCTTATGTGTAATCCTTGATTGTAGTTTCGATGGTGATTTTGAGAGGAAAAGATACGAGGCCTTAAGTCGCGGTTCATATTCTGTTGTTTATAAGGCAAAATGTGTGCAAATTGGAGTGAAAACTGGATTATGAAAGAATTGGAGGTACAAGCAAAATTGCAGGCCAAAGATTCCTCCCACGTTTTGCAGCTATTAGGGTATTTTGAAAACAGAGCAAATGATTTCCTCTTCGATACTTTTGATCATATAGGCTTGGTGGTAGCAGAATGAAAAATGAAGATATATCACTTCTTTACTTTCCTCTGACTATGATTTTGCTTTGCTGCTTGCTTTACCCATTTTGAAGCCGCGAATGATGCCTATAGCATTGTTGCTGCTCTCTCCCTGCAATCATTCTATTTCCTTTGTTGCACCTCTCGCCACAAGAATGAGGTTACCAAAGAATCTAAGTTTAGCTGTAAAGAAGACGTGGCTTTATGGAAGAAGGGCATGCACTTAAAATAGCATAGCTGAAACAATCCTCTTGTTGCCAGTAGCAGATTCAAATTATGGGAGAAAGATTCATTTAGTGTGTGATCTTTGTAAAAAAGAATCTTCGGAAAGGTTTGCCTGATATCTGCCATAGTTTTTGGTTGCTATTCTAAAGTTCTCATCGGTCTGGGCCCACCCACATGCCCTTTTCTTTTGCACCCTTCCTCGGCTCTCGCCTCGGGTTGGGCCCACCCATGTAGTCCTCTACTAATTCCAAAGTATCACCCATTAAGGGCTTACTCAACCTCGGTTCATGGCATCTATTACTTGGCACCCATGCAAGAGGAGTTTACTCACGCCTGTATATTCCAATTACAACCCCTATACGTTCAAGAAACTTCCCATGTTACTCAGCATCCATTGCTCAACCACCCATAAGGAGCTCACTCATGCCTATTACTAATTCCAAAGTCTCATGCATGAGGAGCATGTTCACACATACATCCATGAGGACCCACACACATCTACACTCATGAGGACCTTTACCACATCTATTATGGCACCCATGCATGAGGAGTTTATCACATCTACGATCGTGGAAGTTCATATACACACATGCCTTACTAAAGTATCACCTCCGATCGTTGGTTGAAGACGAGTTTTGAACCAATATGGTCATAAGAGGCCGATTGGGCCTGTGTAAAACTAATTATTTCTTAAGCAATTGACCGCAACAGATGTTTTAATCCACATGGCTTCTTTTTTGCGACCTGCCATCTACTGTAGCTTGGTTTATGTTGTCAAAATGGAAATAACTTTAGAGCTGATAAAGTATTGGGGTAAGCATGCCCTGCCCAACTCCCTCTGTAGAAGAAATAAGCTGAAATATGTTGATGCTGTCTTAACAGTTCAAACGGGAGTATTATTTGCACGAATGGATTGACGTAGCATTTGATAGGGAGTCATGGTGAAGCTCCTTCTTAAGAAACGTGGAAATAGAAATTCGGTTCAGAATTTGATTATGTATGCTGGGTCTATGCTTGAAGATTGACAGTCAGCAGCAGCAACCTTGCCAGCGTTTCCCTTTGGCCTCTGCCAAGCAGCTCAATTGTGTTTTTAAGTTGCAGATTGAAGATCATGGCAAGATCAAAGTAGGTATAATTACTTCAATTTATTTACATTCTGAACCATGCATAATTTAGTACCATAATGTTTTGGAATGCTAGGTTTATCATAAGGTTGCCGCATAATTCTGAATATAAAAAATACACAAAGACCATACAATTTCATTCTTTGTATCTCCATAGTGTGCCTGATTATCGTCCTTGACAATTGAAGTCCACAGTCTCAAGCAGCGTGGGAGAATAACCCTTATTCTCTGCTGCCTTGCTTCTGTTAACTATTGCCCACGAGTTAAAGATATTTGACGAATTGTGACGAAACTTCCAAATCCTCTTTTCAAATATTATATTTGAGAAGAGATCTAGAAAAGATTCAGGGCGCTTAACCTCCGAGAAGTACATGTACTCTGCCTATTTACAGAGAAACTCAAGAATTCTTTAGCTTTCATAGCCAAAATCCGTCTTGTGGCAGAGGTCTTTTTTGCATTATCCCACCAGAATCATGGAAACTTTCATTTGCCTTAGACTTATAGTTTTTCTGTTTCCCTGCATTGTTTGTGGAGTTCTAAATGGTGTGAATTGGCTATTGTAGACCTTACTGTTAGAATATTCAAGCTGTACATTAGAGTACATTTAGAATACATTGATGTACATTAGATACATTGATGTACATTAGAGTACATTAGAAATACATCATGTATATCTCTGGCCTTTGGCCTTCTGTTTCCGACTGTTGGCCTTTCAGTGACATTCATTCCATGTACTTATAGATTACATGCAATACATAGAACATCTAGATTGTTCCTATTCTATTCCTATTGTGTCTCTTCCATTCTTGCTTTCGCATTGGCTCACTCTGTGCTGCAGGTTTGTATCAGTCCATAGCTGATATGTTTTCCAACATGGTATCAGAGCCTATTGGCATGTAAAGGGAAGTTCGACAATAGAGGGACTTGGGAGAACAATTCTGGAAGAATACTTATCTGAGCAGGAGAAGGTCATGGAGACCAGATCTGTATCAGCAATTCTGTAGCCACCTATGTTTGATGGCAAAGGGTTTCAAGGATGGAAGAAATCCATGAAGTTATATCTAATGGCAGAGGATGTCTGGGATATAGTGGATGGGTCTAAAACTAAACCAGAGAATGCTGGGACAACAGCTCAAATAAAGCTTCAAAAGGATTGGCAGCGCCGTGATAATAAAGCAATGGCTTGCATATGTATGTATCTTTCCAGAGCCATAGTCATGCAAGTAGATGTGGATCAGGGCAGCTATTCTCTTTGGATCTGGCTTGAAGATAAGTATGGCACCAAAACAGAAGGTGAAGTTATGCATTTGTATACACAAATTAGGAATTGCAAGTATGTGGAAGGAGCTGATCTGAATACACACATAAATCAAATGAAGGAGATGTTTGATATGTCGGCAGCAGCAGATTCCAAGTATGCAGTTCCAGAGGGGCAACAAAAGCTCCAGTTATATGCTTCTCTTCCCAATTCATGGGAAAACTTTGTTGATTTCTTGACAGCTCAAAGTAGTCTTTCATGGGATGACGCCGTCTCTAAGCTTTTGCAGAAAGAGATGCGCTTGAAAGACAAAGTGGAGGATTCCAAGCCATCACAAGCCATGCTTGCACGAGGGAGGCAAGATAAGAAGCCTCATTACAAAAAGCAATCAGATGGGAAGGTGGAAGGATCAAAAGGAGCACGTCCTAAGAAAGTTTATGCCAAGAGAGGGCAATGCAGGAACTGCTTTGAATATGGCCATTATGCAGTCGATTGTCCGGAGGGAAAGAACAAATCAGAGAAAGCACACCTAGTTGAGGCACAAGTCATCAAAGGAGAGGCTTCTCTTGTGATCCAATCAGACCGGAGTCTCAGAATTAAAGGGGATTGTGGAAACAAGTGCATGTACTGCTGCTGGAAAGAAGGTTCTTACAGTGGATTCTGCATACACGTCAGTAATGTTGAAGGATAGGGATCTATTCTCAAGTTATCAAAATGACAAAAGTCTGGTGCAATTGGGAGTTCACAGTGAAATTGAAGTGCAAGGAAGCGGTCAATATCATTTCACGCTATTGAATGGTGAAAGTACGGTACTTCCAGAAACCTTACATGTCCCGGAATTGCAAAAAAACCTTTTGTCAGTTGCATGTGCAGCAGATGCTGGTCTGCAAGTTTTCTTTGATGATAAGGAAGTTCTTTTCTTGAAGAATGTAAGGATTGAAGCGGATATAGTGGCCAAGGGCTCAAGACATGGAAATTTGTATGAGCTGGAGGTGTCTGATCCAAATCAGGCCCTAGTCGTATCAGCAAAAGAAAAGGAGAAAGTGTTACTTTGACACAAAAGGTACGGTCACGCTAATGTTCAAGCTTTAAAAATAATGCAGCGGAAGAACATGGTTCATGGCATGAAGATAACTATGAAGGCAGACCCGGATCTTTGTGAAGCATATATCCTTGGTAAGCACCCTCGCAGATCATTTGCAAGTGTAGCCAGCAGAGCTAACCAAGTGCTGGAGCTTGTCCACTCAGATCTTTGTGGACCAACAAAGGTGTCTGCGCGCCTTGGTAAGGCAGTATATTTCATCATGTTTATTGATGATTTTAGTCGGAAAACAATTGTCTATTTTCTAACCAAGAAAAGTGATGCTCTTGAGGCTTTCAAATTGTATAAAGCATGTGTAGAAAATCAGACAGGGAAGAAGATTAAGCAATTGTGCACTGATGGTGGTGGAGAGTATCTTAGTGATCTATTTCATGATACATGTGACCAGGCAGGGATTCAGCGTCAATGCACAACAAGGGCTACTCCTCAACAAAACGGTGTTGCGGAGAGGAAGAATCGCACTTTGTGCGATGCGGCAAGAAGTATGCTTGTTGAAAGTCATTTGCCAAAGTATTTTTGGGCTGATGCAATTGTTGCAGCAGCTCATGTGCAAAACAGATTGACCACAGTTGCCTTGGATAATGAGATGACTCCAGAAGAAGCTTGGTCTGGAGAGAAACCGGATGTTTCTCATTTGCGCACATTTGGATGTACCGCTTATGTACATGTTTCTGAGCATTTGCGCAGAAAATTTGATGCCCGTAGCACCAAATGCACTTTCATTGGCTATGCACCTAATCATAAAGCATATTTGTTGTGGGATCAAGAGTGGAGAAAGGTATACACCAGCTCAGAAGTAGTTTTTGATGAGTCAAATTCTATGTGTGTTGATCCACTTGCAGATGGAAGCTTCATTCAAGACAAATATCTTGTTCTTGATGATCCTCCACTCATTGAGCTTCAAGATTTGAGGCTGGACCAGCAGCAAGATGTGCCTTTGCCGGTGGATGTGCAATAACCCATCAATGATGATCCACCTCATAATCAAATTCTTCCTGATCCTCGGCTCATTGGAATGCCCCCTCCTCCTGATCAATCGTTGCCACCACGTAGCAGAACACCTTCTCGTAAAGTTCTTGAAAATGCTGAACTTAGTTTGGTTGAATGGTGTTGCTTGGCAGTGCAAGGTGAACCAGCAAGCATTGAGGAAGCATGGGCTACCTCTGAAGCTTCACATTGGAAAGGGGCAGCTGAGGTAGAGCTCGCATCCATGGATGCAAACCAGGTATGGGAACTTGCTGATTTGCCCATTGGGCGCAAAGCAGTGGATTGCAAATGGCTATTCACGAAAAAGTACAAGGCTGATGGCAGCCTTGACAAGTATAAGGCTAGGCTAGTTGCTCGAGGTTTCAGCCAAGTCAAAGGTCTTGATTATGATGAGACATTTTCACCGGTCGTGAGAATGAATAGCTGTGTTTTGCTTGCCTTAGGAGCCAAATTGGATTGGGAAATTCATCAAATGGATGTGGATACGGCATTTCTGAATGGAGATCTTCTTGAGAACATCTATATGCTGCAACCTCCAGGTTTTGAAGTACCCGGCCAGGAAAACAAGGTATATAAACTCCGGAAGGCCATTTATGGCTTAAAGCAGGCATCTCGGGTTTGGTACAAGAAGTTTGATGATGCACTTAAGCATGAAGGATTTCAAGTTGCTACAACAGATTCTAATGTCTACATCAAGTGCATGGGAGGTATGTATTTGATTTTAGTGCTATATGTGGATGATATGCTTGCAATGGGCAGCAATCTTCATGATGTTCAAGCACTTAAATCTCAACTAGCTAGCAAGTTTAAGATGAAAGATTTGGGTGCAGCTAGCTCTTTCTTGGGTATGCAGATATATCGTGATAGGAAGAAGAGGCTAATTCATATCAGCCAACCTCGGTATGCTGAATTTCTGCTTGAGCAATTTCGCATCGCAGATTGTAAGCCTGTTTCCACGCAAATGGAAGCTGGCCTCAAATTGTTTGAAGATGAACTTGTTTGTGATAACGTGCAGTCATCTTCTCTACCATATAGGCAGCTTGTTGGGAGTTTGATATATCTCATGACCATAACACAACCTGATCTTTGCTTTGCTGTGATTGCATTGAGTCAGTTTAACCACTGTTATGAGTTAAAGCATTGGCAGCTAGCAAAGCGTGTTCTTCGCTATTTGCAAGGAACAAAAGAGTATGGAATCTGTTATTGTGATAACGGATCAGCAAGTCTTCATGCATTTACTGCTGCAAGTTGGGGCAACAACAGGGATTCTCATTCCACTACAGGTAGCACATGCATGTTTTATGGAGGTGCAGTAGGTTGGATAAGCAAAAAGCAATCTGTTGTAGCACGATCTTCAGCAGAGGCAGAATACATTGCCTTATCTACTGGAGTTGCAGATCTTATTTGGTATGACCACTTGCTTAATGATGTTGGTATTTCTGCGCAGCAATCTATTCATGTTTATGTGGACAACCAAAGTTGCATGAAAATGGCAGAGCGACCAGGACATCATCCTCGGACAAAGCACATTCCAATTCATTATCATTATGTCCGTGATCTAGTGGAGAAAGCAATCATTTCATTAATCTATTCGCCCACTGGTGCAATGGTTGCAGATATCTTTACTAAGCCACTGGGCACACAAAAGTTTGTACAGTTTAGATCAGCACTTGGTGTTATACCATTGCAGTAGCTTCAGATTATCCAGCTTGAAAGGGGAGTGTTAGAATATTCAAGCTGTACATTAGAGTACATTTAGAATACATTGATGTACATTAGATACATTGATGTACATTAGAAGTACATCATGTACATCTCTGGCCTTTGGCCTTCTGTTTTCGGCTGTTGGCCTTTCAGTGCCATTCATTCCATGTACTTATAGATTACATGCAATACATAGAACATCTAGATTGTTCCTATTCTATTCCTATTGTGTCTCTTCCATTCTTGCTTTCGCATTGGCTCACTCTGTGCTGCAGGTTTGTATCAGTCCATAGCTGACACAAGGCACCCAAAAAATTTACTATAATTTACCACTAAAAAACCACTATTGGTGTGGTTTTCTATGCAGATTTTTTTATCCTTAATAAAAACCACATATTATTGTGGTTTTTATGATTAGTACATAGTTAATTATATTGGTTTTTTGTTGAAGCATGGTTTATTTGAGTTGATAATGGTTTTTGATATGGTTTTTAATGCAATAGTGGTAATTCATTATGGTTTTTTAATATATCATGGTTTATCAAATTGGTAGTGGCTTGTCGTAAGAGTTTTTCAATATTGTTTTCAATGTGATGATGGTTATTCATATTGGTTTCAATTGTGGGAGTTTTTAATACTATTTTAAATTTCATAGTGATCCTTTATTATAAAGTTTTAGTGTATGTCGTGCATAAAACCCTAAAACTTTCGACGGCGCAGATTTGATGAAATCAATGGATCGGACCGCTTGGATTTAATCTAAAGATTGGACGGTCCAATTTTTCCCTCCTAGCTCTCGCTCTCGCTCTTACAATAGCCGGATTTGATCGATCGGTTGCTTGAAGGTTCGATAGCCAGTGCTTGCCATGGTTTCCTTGCCCTTCTTCTTGCTCTATGCCGGATTTGATGTTTTGGTTCTTTGAAGAAGCCAGTCTCTTGCCGATTTTCCTAAGAGGCTATGGAGACGGAGAGGCGATGGCACTTGATCCCGTTTAGGGAGCCGTAAGTAGATGTAATCTTTGCATGTTTTTTTTTAGGAAGAAGTTTACACGTAACTCACAGATCACGCATCATCTCAGAGCACATTGAATGGCATAGCCTTGAGTCGGTTCTCATTAGGTTAATCGCCAAATATACCGTGGAATCTGATACCGCTTGAGCAGCTTTGGCTTGCCTTCTATCCACAAAAATGATAAGTGCAAACAGAGGATGGAGCCGTTCAAGCTTATCGGGTTGGTGACTTAAACAACATATGCAATTCTCATTCCAATAATCTTCCCGCCTCGGTGAGTGTATTGAATATTTTCATTGCGTTGTCGCTTTTAGAAGAAAAAGGTGCAAATTTGTATGTTTGCTCTCTTTTAGCGAAGGTTCTAGATAAATTTTTATGTTGTTTGCTTATGTTGCATGCTGATGAGCGGGTTCCAACAGCATAGTTCCGTTCAAAGAACAAAGGGTCGCTCATGGTCGTGATACTTAACTCCCCGCATAAATTTTAACCGCATGGAAGTACAATGAAGAAAGTCAAGAACCTCGAGTTGTTATTATAGGTACAAAAGCTTTTTGCTTTGCATATTAGACATGATTGAATAACATTTGTGTTTTTACTTGCAAAAAAATGCAAAGCGGTTCCTTACTTATGTGCATGTTCTTGCACAAATTTTGGCCAATAGAACAAGCTTTTGCTTTGCATATTAGACACGATTGAATAACATTTGTTTTTTTTTATTTGCAAAAAAATGCACGGTTCCTTACTTTCTCGCTGCTTCCCTTCTCACAAGTGGCCATGGCCATGTAAAAAAACAGAAAAAAGAAGGGAACGACCACACCAAATAGGGTGCATGGCTTTTCCGGGGAAGGTTTCATTGATGTTTTCAGCACGATTTTTAAAAATTGAAAATAAGTTAATGGTAACGGGTCGGGACGAGGTCCCCATAGGATTGAGGTTCTTGCATCTATAGTGGCGAAATATCAATACTATAGCCAAGCCGATAACCCCAACCGGATTGTAACTCTTGCGATGCAATGAAGAGGAGGAATGCTTTGCTTTTTACACGGTATGTCTTAAATCATGGCGGTTGTAGAATTGCTGGACATCATGCTTTTTTTGTACCCTTTTTTCTAGACTATGCGAGGATTGCACTATTTACGCTCATTTATACATCCTCATGGTGATGGAAGATTTGAATTTCTTTCGGTCTATGCTACTACGGTATTGTAAATTGTACATACTCGACTAAACTTTATGAAATATAACATGCAAATGTTGTTGCAACTATGCTTAACAACTCGTTGGTTATCAAACAAACGATTCTTATGCATAATATAGCCTATACTTGATATTATTCTTGGCAAAAGATGATGTAGACCGGTTAAAAAGTTGAACATGAATCGGATATATTATGGAATTATTTCTTCGAGAAAATTGGCATCTCGGTTTTGCAGAGTTGACTAAACGTTTCCAAACCAGCCTCATTTCATGTTATACATGTTGCTCTTCATACATATTGCTCTTCATAATTCATCCATTTGTGCTTCATAATCCAGCTAGACGGATGCGGTTCATGGTTGGTTGTGCCCAATTTCATCAAAGATGCGAGGGTAAAATGATTGGACCGAACAATGTTCATGTTGTGCTCAGTAAAGTTATCTTAAAACACGAGGCATAATATTAATATGCATGACTTTGCTCTCAAATTTATATTTAATACAACATTAGCTTTTGGTTGATAATGAAGTCGCATCATTTCATAAACTTCCATGCTGGTTGGACATGGCCAAACTAGGTTTTAATGAACCCGTAATGTCTTTCAACAAATGTGTTGTAACTACATTAAACTCAACGGCTTTACATCACTCTCGAAGGTCATTTCAGATTATTGCCATTAGCATAACCACCATAGTTAAAATGTGCATCGATACGAGACTCATCAGATAGATTGCAATTTCTCCCCACATATTTATGGTAGATACCATTGTTAGAAAAGCTCCCGGTGATCGCTTCATTGAATAAATCTCTTACAATAGGCGCAAGTGTCTCCATTTCATGTATAAACATTTCAACTTTAAAAGGCTCACAGTCTTTAGTTTTTTTGAACACAGTTGTTTTATGATTCCGTGAATAAGAGAAGCAAAGGAGCAATCTACTACGGTTTTGGGAGCAGCATCAGGCAACTTTAAATGCTGCATCTTGGGACATATCTGAATAGCAAGAATTGTGGTGATTCAAAAGCTACACGTAAATTTGCTTGGCCTTTTTTTTTTCCGAAGAAACTACATTTCCCATAAGTTCTCTAGCACCCGTCTTTTATGTTTAGGGTCCTTGCAGTTGCAACCCCTCAACACAACATTAAACCCATGGTATTGTGTAATGTTGAAAATCCTTTATAGGTCCAAACTACTTTTCCACTGCATTCGGCCAAAATTCGGCTTGGTTACAAAAGTTGGATTATTACTACACGCTTTTCTCATTTTGGCCAAAACATTTACAAGCTCTCAACTTATGCCCAGCAACGTTGGGCACCGTTACTAGTTATTCATGTTGATTTTCTATTACAACATTGATTTATTAAAAATTGGATTATGTTCAATTTAGTGGTTACTCATAAGTTTCACTCAAAAGGGTCGTCATTTCATGATGGCTATTAACACAAGAGTCCAAAGGAAATAGCTATTATAACTAATCGTTATCAGACCACTATAGGTATAATTATTTTTGGGTTGCTCGAAAGGGCAAACCCTTGTTTGATGGTGTTGTGTGGGGGAGCTAAGAACATTCTCTTGATTCCCAATTCATGTTGAGTTATTAATGGGGATCACCCAAATGTTGTGGAGCTCCAGCGCTGGCTAGAATCCCCGCTTTTATGACACTAGAACTTTTTTTTTTTGCAAAATGTAATTAAAGTTCAAAAGACACCATATATCTGATTTAAATGTAGAAGACGCAGAAGTTGCAACAGTCTTCAAAGCTTTCAGCTTAGACTGATCATTCATGAGCAGGCGATTGCTTACGATTTTTTAATTTGGATCATCAGTTCTAACAAACGTTGTAACCCAAGAGAATTGTATCCAGTTTAGACATCATAGCAACATTTCATATACACAAGAGTGAGCTTGGATAAATAGTAATTATGGCAGAGGGACTAGAATTTACTGAAGATTTCTATTAATTTGGCACTGAACATTTAGGATGTACTGCCTTAAAGCAGAGGAATATGATCGAAGTATTGAATTCCTTTTTTCGAGCATCTGTTTGAAGGTAGGTTTCATGATTATGTTGAAGGATGAATGTCCCACTTTGAGTGTGGAAATATTTTGTTCGACGCTTGAGTCAATTATTTTTTTTTTTTTTTTTTTTTTTTTTTATGTTTATATACATGGGCTGGTCTCCCTTATGGCTTCAAATTGAACACTAGGGGATCAATGTACATAGTATAACAGTTAATGTCCTCTTTGGGTTGCAAATAAGATTAACTTATACCTTCACATGATGGAGTTTGGAAAAATAAATAATGGTTAATAGATGATATATGTTAAACATGCAAAGTTTAGGGTTTTCTCCACACGTTCCTCTACCTGTAACTCAAGTAGCAGGCTGATGGGAGGCGTCTGGTTCCCTGAGCCCATTACGTGACGTGAGACCAGGCAGTGGCAGGGTCGGATATGGAAATCCACATACATTCCGTGGCTGGCACATATGGTGAGATCCTCTGACCTTAATTAGGTGTTTATCTTAGCAGCATATAGGCTTCACGGGCAGATCGATGAGCTTTCATTTATAAACTACGGCTGGCTTTAATCACATGAGGCACTGGCTCACATGCTTAAACTGCATTAGCATCACTTCAAGCATTTTTGGTGCCGGTGTATTCATGGTCCTTGGGCGGGAAAATCTTCACTAAGGGATGTCTCATGATATTACTCGTAATATGATTGAGATGGTTGCCCATACACCCGGATAGCGTGACCACTCTTGAGGAGGAGTGGCTTGAAGCGGAGTTCCAAGCCTGTCTCGGGGATAACTGGTCTGATAATAGACTCATGGAGGCCGGGAGGAACACAGGGATCAAACGTCCCTGGATTAACCATCAGGGCAATGATGCTCACAAGCAAAACTATCTTTGGAAGGCGTAATCGCGGACACCGGAAAAGGGGTAATTCCGGCTATAGAAATACTGTCCCAGATACACAGGATGGGGACAATGAGTTTGAACCCGAGGACTCTCAGGTCTGATCATGCTATGCATTTTGGACTTCAATACATCATTTAATGTGGGCTGGTCCATAATCAACTTTTACTGATTTTACATTAAACCTAGCTGGTTCAGGATCAATCTATACTTGGGTTTGATTTAGATACACTAACGCGGGTCTCTGCATACAAATGGCTTAAGTTATGGTCATATTACTGGTTTAATATTTATGTCCTGTGTAATCCAGTGATGCTTTAGATATTGCATGGATGTTTTAAATCAATACACAGGTTTCAGAACTG
Organism: Isoetes taiwanensis; assembly: GCA_021234155.1. Lineage (NCBI taxonomy): Eukaryota > Viridiplantae > Streptophyta > Lycopodiopsida > Isoetales > Isoetaceae > Isoetes > Isoetes taiwanensis. Next base: position 14,120,619 of record JAJEKV010000016.1, on the reverse strand, counting down.
TATTTCAGTTATCTACATTGATTTTTGTGTTGTATATGCATTGTTTATAGCTTGGAATGAATTTGAGGGAAAAAGGTAACAATAGGTGACCAGCGATGAGCTGAGAAACCTAATGTACCTTTTGGCCCCTCACTCATTACCAAATTCTTGCTAATGTTGTGTTGTTTGGCTGCAGGTACCCGTTTCTCTTCCTATTGTTTCCTTTTTCCGATTTCAAGTTCGTGTCCTGGCTATTATATGGATGATATTGGTGACATTTCTTGCACTCTCACTCATGTGGTGCTTACAGAAGGTTTTTATGAAAGGGAAGATTCACTAGCCTATTCTCAATGATATTTTTAGCTCAACGCTATGATGATCAACAAATCTATGAGTCCTGTCTTATATGACTTGCTTTAAGTTTTATCTGGCCAGCTTTTTGTGGTGACAACTATGCACACATGGCTGTAATGACAGAGTTTTTCATATTTAAATGTTTTACCCATCTTTTACCGAATGAATCCACTATTTTTCTTACAAAAGACTATGTAGTATGTTAATCTGTCATGGTATCTTATATGTGATTAGGCTGATTCCATGCACTGTTATTCAGACCTATTTTGACCAGACAGACCGACCATGGTGGTCTTAAAATATCATCATATCAGGGATTATGGAATGCTCTTTAATATATTTCCAGTATTAAAATGTAGTGTATGCTATTTTGATGAGTTCTATTCCACGGGTTAAAGGCATTGAAGTAATCTTCTAGTAACATGCAGAGTTTAAATTGTTAGTAAACATGGAGACATTTATTAGCTAGGTGCTTAAACGTTGCTGTTTGATTGGGGTTTACACGTGAATGGACATAATACACTTGCATGCATAGGCTAATAATGGCAAGCATGCAGTGGCCAAGAATGACACAGGGTGACAAAAAAATTGGCTGTACAAGTGGTGAACAGTTGCTGGCTTAACATGCATGTGGGCTAAAAAATAGCATGCACTGTCAAAGATTTAAATTGACTTTATTTACCTTTGGAACTGAAAGATACTTTAGTTGCATGTAGTCTACAAGTACCTGTGTTTGAAAAGTTACTTTATTTCTTTCAAAGAAGGCCTTAGATATAAGTCTTAAGGCTATAAGAAACATGATCTCATGGATCTGCATGATCCGTGGTATATAAACTGGCACTTTGCATAGAATCATTTTGCATGTATTGTTTTTGCATATATTGTTTCATGGGGCACTTGCTAGCTTGCATTTACCCTGTTATAGCAGTTGCAAAGGTTATAGATGGAACTTGGCTCTATTTGTGTACGTGTATTGTCTACTAGTTGTAGGCCAATGGTCTTGTGACATATTTATTCTTTGAACCATAATATGGATAATTTAGTGTTTTGAACTAAATACTTGGTATTCCATGGCGGATAGTGTCATCATGGATCTTGATCCTAGTATGAACTGATAAGACTGCATAAGGGATTGACCTGTGTTGATGTCACGACTAGTTGGTTGATGCCATGGCTAGTGTGGACTGGATTTTTTTTTTTTTTTTTTTTTTTTTTTTTGGGAAGAACGACAAGCTTATTTGAAACTCCAAGCCAAATGCCAGATACAGATGCCAGATACAGATAAATATAAGTACAGAGAAAAGCATTTGGAAAAAGATCGAAAACAAAATACTAGTGATTTATGACCTTTAACCACTCCATAAAAAACTTACTAAACCATCGTCCCATACTAAAAGCATTACGGGTTTTATGCATAAACATGCAAGGCTTTAGGCCATTAAATGATCATGATCTATGACATGTAAACACAAGGAGAACCATATAAATTTACCACATCAATAAGTCATGCTATTTTAGCATTCTAAAAACCACGTATATATAACAATATATTAAACCACGTCTTATTACCACCATACCACACCACATTCACAAACCACGCATATAAAGCATTATCTAAACATATATAACGCAGTCTCCTATTTTTCTTTTTTATTTTTGTTCCCCTGAATTTTTCTGCGCCGCAATCCATTTTCGTATTTTGTTGACACGTCTTTCTTGAAGACCCCCGATGCTGTAACCTGTGACCTCCTATTCCGGATCAAGCTGCATCATCCTTCCTCTCCAATCGATTCCCTCAATCCCGAAATTTCTCCCGTTTTGGTTCCTGTCAAATTGGGTCGATTTTGCCCCGTCGATCCTTCCGCTCCAGTCTCCCCTCCATCCCACAGCAAAAATCGACGCTCTTGCTCTGTCGGATCTTACGAATATGTCCTTGACCCCTCGAATTTGCAGGTGTTTATCTCCTCCCAGGAAAAAATTGCCAATTTTAAGCCCCAGTCCCCGGCCACCTTAATGCTCGCCGGAATGCATTCCGATCGATCGCCCCTTCTTCGCCCAAAATGATGAGCTCCAGTTCGCCAATCGACACCTTCTAGTCACGGAAAATGGATCGAACAGAAAAAACAGAGCTGTCGATGGACCGTTTGTTGCGACTTGCATTTGGGTGGGCCGGATTCTTCCACCCTTCAAGAGGGCTCCTCGAAAAGGCGCCGATTTGGCTTTTCAAAAAGCGATTGCTTCAAGGACATATTTAGCCTCGAAAAACACTGCTTCTAGGATGGATTTGGCTTCAAAAGAATGTGATAGACCTGCCAAAACTATCAGTTTTAGATTTCCTGCAACAGATCCCAAATTGAAAAATAGTTCGAGCAGAAGAACTCTGACCTTTGTTGTGTTTGATGGGCCTGATAATAGCCAAATCAGCTTCACCTTGCTCGCTGCCCGCAATCATCGGCAAATCATTTTTGGTGTCTCCAATCCAAACACCTGCATAGGGATTTACGGCTCAGGAAATTCTATAATAGAGGAGTTTTTTTTTTTTTTTTTTGGGGGAATGCATATACAATTTGAAGTTGAAAATATTAAAGAACATGGTGGTTATTTGGCCAAGACGTAATTTAATGCGTCCTATTAGCTGATTTTCTAAGCAGTGGTTTTATACTATTTGTACTACATGTATTTGAATAGTGGCTCTGTATGCATGAAACAGGGCTATATATTTTTAGGGAAATGTCATCTATGGTCATAATTACTTCCTAAGAAAAGGCGAGATGATGTCATGCAGATTCTAATATGGATATTAAATGGATGATATTTGATGGGTCACTAAGGCTCCCTAGTGATTGGAATTATTGTTATATGCAGGCCTTAATATTGGTAAATGAATAGTTGATAGAGGTTTATTTTTTGTGATGAAATGCTAAATAACTGAGTTTTTCTAGAAATTTTTCCAACATTTCGAGCCGAGGGTTTTGACCATGGCAACATGATCGGCAAAGGAAATACAGGGCAGTATGCAAATACAAAAGTAGATAACGCCAGCCATCCAGCCAGCGTGATCCGACACTTAGGTATATCTAAATCCGACATGCTGGAACAGCCGGTAGCAAGGGCGATGTGACTATAAAAATAGCCCCAAATGTGGATATAGTATTTCGATTTGCAGACACTGTGTCTATATGCTGAATTCTAGACTAGGATCTTCCGATAGCTTGAATGCAGTGGATAAAGGATTGAAAATTCAGTGCATAATGGTTTGCTAGCAATCGATCCAAACTCTGTTACTCATGGAGCTTTTCTAGTCGCTTGCCTGTGCTTGGTGATGGCTAGGGAACGAAAGAAATTGGATCTGATATGGCCACAAGGAAAAGAAGTAAGGAAACGGGCAAATCTGCAAAGAGAACAAGAATCTTATTTCATGAAACTGTGGTATCTACATCCTGCTCTGATGAATATGATAAATGCTTTTGTAGTCAAATTAGTGGAACTATTGTGCAATCTGCAGATCAGGATAGCAATGGACAAGATCTGTGGAAGACCATGTGGATGAGGAAAAGAGGGCAAAATATGCTCCTTCAAGTTAAGAAATCATGATGTAGCTGCTCAAGACATGGGCAAACAAAATCGAGCCATTCAGGTTGGAATAATTTTTGCTTTATTTGAGTTTCATTCTAAGAATAGATAGTAATTCCTTCAATAGAAAGGCATTTGCTGCTGACTAGGTATACTTGTAAAAATAAGCAGAGTAAGAAGGAAGATTAGTCCTAATGGCACACTTTTTGAATGTTATGTGTGCATGCGCTTTTTAAATTCACATGTGATAGATGCGGGGTTTTTTCAGATCTAAGATTAGTCCATTCATGGTTTATAGACCTTAAAAGGATAGATATACTATATTGATGCATGTCCATGTATGAGAGTTGTTCTGGAGATTCTATTTGAGTATGCTGTAACAATGCAATTTAGTCAGCTTCAAAGACAAACGCTATGAAAGTCTAAACAGGTCTGCATTCTTTCTTGATGTTAGGAAGTAATTTGGAAGTAACCTGGGATGTCATGATATTTTCTGACTCTTTGGGTAATTTATCTTCTACAACAAATTTCTGTAGTGGCAGAGGCACATATAGTATTCTGCATAAGTGATCTAACAGAGACTAATGGCAAATGGGCTGGTTGCTTGTACTTAAAAGGCTGTGCTTATTATAAAGTTATAGTTATTATAGGCTTCTAATTGCATGGCCATAGAATATTCCTTGGCTCTTAAATTGGCAGAGAAACAGGATAACAGCAGAGGCTGCTAAGTATGCATTTGGAAAGCTAGGAATAATTATGCCAACTTAAATTCGTAACTATAGAGTGGTTATGCTCCTATTTGCTTCTTAGGTTATCCATTGCTAGACCTGTTCACAGTGGCAATTATAGCTTCTTATTGGCTTATAAGGTGATGCCATATTTTGGATTTCAGTGTTTGTCTGAGTTTTAGCTCTTAGCTTCTATTTACCGTATGTTTGGCAGAGGCACTAAATATATGTAAACTGGTCTAACATGTACTGTGCTTTTGCACTATCCCTTGGTGGATTTAGAACTGACATGAAGTTAAGAGGAGATTTAAGTTAATAATAGAGTATACTTGTGGACTTTATGGGATCGGCATGGGATTTCTCCATTGTGCTATATATCTGACATCATGCTTAGCTAAAGAAGGTGTATTTGAGGTCTCTGCTGGACCTGAGCAGTGTCAATAAATGATGATATGGTTAATAATTGAAGGTTAGCACCTAGGTTAGCAAGGTGAAGGGCGAAAAGCTCAAGAAATCTAAAGCTTACCTGTTAGTGCTTAGGACTTTACCCTGATTAAGGCTAACTGTTCTATGGTTCACTGCAGGTAACGGGATTTCTTGCTCCTATGTGTGTTTTCCCATTTACTTAAAATTGGAAAAGCTTTACAAGACATGACAAGATTGAAGATACAGTGATGACAGTGGAGAAACTCATTTTAACAAGTCTGCTGAGCTTTGTTATGTTGATTCTAAAAGACAAGGAAAGTTCTAAACTTTATTATCAAGCGGAGTCAATTCTGAATTCTTTTGAACGTAAATATGATGTATCAACTGAAAAATGAATTTGATTAACAAAGGGAAATTGTCATTTGTTATAGAATCGTGTAATTTCTTTTGACTTTATAAATATTAACCATTTTAAGGCTTAAGTCAATTTTACACCTGTTTTGGCTTAAGGCTGCATATTGCCCAGAAGTGGTCTTTGCAAAAGTCCATGGAAGGTAAAAGTCTGTTTAGATAGATTTAAAAGGTTTTTTTTTTTTTGGGAAACAAGCTCAGCCGTCTGTCTGCAGAGATAGCCGCCTCTTTATTTTGATGGCCCCTGCCAATGTGGCAATGCCACGTGGCGACATACATGCCTGCCCAATCCAAAATTTATGAAAGGGTGTGTTTTTTTTTAAGGTACTCAACTTTTTATGTGGGCGACGCTTGGCCGGGTGGTCTTTGGACCCGGACCCAAGTGAAATTTTTTTCGTCATAGCACTTCACCCGCCATTTCCTCCGGGGGCCAAATTCGTTGGTCGATCCGGCCTGTGAAATTGCCACTTCAGCAATCCGCGGCGGGTTGTTGATCCCGTCTTTGGGTGCGAGGTGATGACGCCATGTTCTAAGCAAGCAATTTGAAAGTAAATTTGGCGGTTTTGAAGTTCTTCGTGAGTATAAATACCATGAATTTTGTCGCTAGATTTCTCCAACTCGCCTATGGCGGAATGGAGAGAAGCTTTTTTCGCATCCCGGTGCAAGAATCAAGTTAATTTTGATGTTGCAAATTTGCTATCTAGCCTCCAAGTTTTTCAGAGTCGACTGAAAATTTTTTTGGCGCTTGTTCCCGAATTGTCGATGCAATTTGTCGACAATCCGCAAGTGCAGATTCAAGAAACAGAGCCAACAAGTTTTGGGCCGAATGCAAGCTTAATTTGTGCTAGATATTTACCATGGTAATTGAGGATCATGATGCATTTCATTTTCATGTATGCTGAAATGCATATTAATCTATGAGTTTGCTTTGAACTAAAAGAAGCTAGGCCTATAGATTCAGGTAATTTTGAACTTACATATTTGTTGTTGATTTCTTTCCTTATTTGTTGATGTTTGCTTTAATTCTAGAAAATGTTTATGTCACAATCGAACCTTATGGAGACAATGAAGAGTCCGTGATTTCATGAAGATTTGCAACCTTCTTACCATGAAGGTGATTTCCAAGAGTCTGAAGGGTGGCGCCAACAGGGAACTCAAGATGTCCAAAGTGAAGAAGGTGTGCAACCTTCTTTAAGTCGATTTCAAGGAATTGGATTCCTTGAATTTACTTTGAACTTTTCTTTTGCTAATCTTTGTTGTCTTTTCTTGTTATGAAGGGTGTCACCAAGATAATACACAAGGAACCCAATGTCATGATCAACCTCATTTTCAAGGTAAAAGCAAGGTTTGCATGATTTGAAGGTTTCTTTGACTTTTTTCACTGAGATTTTTTTTTCTAGCAGATTGTCATGCTTTTAGAAGGTATAGAGCTGAATTAAGGAGAAAAAGAGAGAGCTTAAGAGGGAAAGGAAATTGCAGCAGATGAAGAAGCATTGCTCCAAGGTGATCTAAGCACATGGAAGAAGAGAATGCTATCAAAAAAGGTTGCAGTGAAGGTGAAAAAGGTTCTTGGTAATGCAAGTTGTAGGGATAGGAAAGAGATAATTAAGTCTGCTGCAAAGTGGCTACCTGAACTTGTTGTTCCTAACTCCAAGGATGAATCAGAATGAAGAAAATTGTGGAGAATTTAAAGAACTCTTTGCGAGATCATAAGAATGAGAAGAAAACAGATATTAAGAGGGCAAGAAATGCTGCCATGGTTTATCTTTGTCAATACCAATATTAACAAATCAAGCTTTCTCCTTAACTCTATGCCCGAATGTAAAGATTGTCACAACTGCCAGAAGAAGAAGAGTAGATGCTGAACTTGGTGAGGGTCCATGGTCCATGTTCAAAAATAAGATTAGATGTGACAAACTCTTATGACTCCAGAGAAAACTAGTGGTGGATTTTTGGAGACACAATACAAGAGTTTCCCCATGTAAGAAACATGTCATCAAGATAAAAGCAACTTCCGGAAAGAAGATATTGCATGCACTACACTTTCTTGAAGAGACACGTGTAATTTTAAAGCAATTTGTTTTCAAATTGTTAAGGTTTAAGATTTTCAACTTAAGGTTGTTGATATGTTGTTCTTTGTTTAAAGAAGTTTTCTTCCAACGATTTGAAAGGCAATATCCATACTTTCAAATATCATTTACAAAGATTCCATGCTCTAAAGCCTCCATATGTCAGGGAAGGTAAAAGATAGAGAGACTTGTCAGATCTACCATTTGAGAGTTGACTTTGTGAGATGGGCCATAAACAAAGTAAGATTAGATCAGGACCTCCATGGTCCAAATTGCACATGCAATTGTGATGTATGTGGTATAGGACCAACCTGCAATGCATCTAAAGCTACATATGCTTCAACCTCTGAGCTTTGGAGATCTTTGGTATGTCCTAAGGATGAATCAGAAGAGTGGCATCAACATAATTGTCTGCTGCTTAAATGCAAGGCTTGTGGAAAAAACAAAGTGCCAACTTGTCCAAAAGAAAGAGATTACAAGTTGAACCATCAAGTAGATTGGAAGACATTTGATAAGGTAATTCAAATTGTTATTCTTAAATGAGATATTCTTTTCAGCTCAAACTCTTCTTTTGAACATAACAGGTTTATGAGGAGGACAAGGTAACATTCTGCTTTCTAATGATGAAATAATGTTAATAGAGTTTGGTATTGCCAATTGCCATTCTTATAGCAATAGTTAAAATGGGACAGAGCATAGTTGAAGAGCATCTTAATAAGGTTGCTGAGAAGGAAAAACTTGTTAAGAAGAAAGGAGCTGCTGAGAAGACTGCAGGGAAGAACAGTGCTGGTCAGAAGAAAGGTGGTGCTGGCAAGACTGCTGCTGAGAATTCAGGACAGAAGAAAGGTGGTGCTGGTAAGACTGTTGATGAGAATTCAGGTCAGAAAGAAGATCCGAAGGCTAAGAAGAAGGTATTACAAGTAACTTGAAATGTTAAATCCAAAAAGGTGGTACTGATATATGTTTTTGCTTCTTTTGTAGGAAGCTCCCAAACCTGTCAACAAGCTTGTTTACAAGACGACACCAGTAGCAGAGTTGTTCCAATTTGCTGATACCTTCCTCATTCCATTCATCCCTCATAATTATGAAGCCAGATGGCAAGCAAAACAGTTTAGGCAGAGAACTACACCTTCAAAATCCAACAAGAAATACAAAGCTTGCATTGGAGGAATGACCAATGCACCATTTTGGTGCACATCACATATAGGCATGCTCCACCTTCTGAGAACGTAATAGAAAGATCATTAAGGAAACACATTTTACATAAGTGATGATAGAGAACATGATGTACTCTTCGTTCAACATTGTTTGCAAAAACATGTAGTTTTCCTTTGTCGACAAGGGTGTCCATTACAAGAATCATGTCATGTGGTCTGATGGATGTTCCCATCAATTTAAAGGAGCAAGGATGTTCTACTTCCTAGGCAGGTTCTTTCAAAGCACTGGAAAACCAATACACTGGAATTTCTTTGCATCATATCATGGCAAAGGTAATTACTTTTATTTTAGTCTATTGGTTCTTTTTAATTGGCATTTCTTTAAAATTTCGTAATCAATCCTTGCGAGATGAGCATGATGGTGTCGGGTGTCAGAATAAAAGAGCCCTCACACATGAGATGTTGAAGAGGAATTCGAAGTACCATTAAGGAATACACATGATGCGCTTGTGTTTTCTTGAGCACATTTTAAGTCGACAGACAATGAAGGAGATCATCCTTGCGGTGTACACAAGAGTTCAGGTTTTACATGTTGTTTGCATTGCATGTTATTTTACATGATTCCTTTTGTGATATATTTTTTGGGAGATAGCTATCAATGAGGTTGATAGAAGTGATGATCATGATTGTAAGACATTAATGTGTTCCGTAAAGTTGCATTGTATCAGACCTGTGCATTCCAATGACCCTACTCAGGTTGCTCATATGGATTTCAGTTGCTTCTGTAATTACTGTTGGGCAGGAAAGTTTGGGAAGTGCATAAACAAAAGCAGAATAGGATCTTGGGTTTATTCTGAACTAATTCCAGGTGCTGAAGACGAGCTGGAAACATTACAGGGTCCTATCTATGAAGGGGATCATGAATGGGTTTCTGATGTAGTTGATGTTGGGGATAATTTTGCAGTACCATCTGAGGCCAACAACAAGGAACAGGTAGACTTCTACATCATCAAATGCACTAAGCCTAAACACATTGTAGAGAGGGCCTTTAAAGATGCATGGGGTGCTAAATTTGCTAGAAGAGAAGTGGTCCTCTCAGGTAAGTATTATAAGTTTTTAGGAGGTAGTGAATTTGAATTGCTTGAAGATGCACCAGAGTGCAATGCATACAGCCACTTGGTCATGTCGTGTTGCTTTGATATGGTGCCTGTAAGTGAAAACATATACAAACTTCCAAAGGATGTTCATGATCATCTTTTAGATCGAGTTTTGGAGCACAAGAGTAGTCTTTATGCAGATAGCTTAGTAGATGAGGATGAGCCTGCACCGAGTTCTTCAATGAGAAATGGAACCAAATGAATTCTTTACTAGCATACAAGCATTGCTAGTGCTAACCAAATTGTATTCAATTGTAACATTCATATTCAAGTAATAAAGAAAAGTTTCATTCTTTTTGCTATTGCGAGAATCTAGTTTGAATAGTAAGAACTAGTTGCGGTGTTTATTTTGAAATGTAAGATTTGGTTGCAGATCCCGGTAATCCCTCAATTGAGTTGGTGTAGGACCTCCGGGTTGCACATGGCAACCAATCTATACCTTGATCTTGCAAGAATGAAGCTCATTACCTTGTAATCGATTTCCCAATTCTTAAAAAGACCGTGGTACTTCAAATGCCAAATGCTAGCAGGTCTTAATGTATTTCGTGTTGAATCCAGCTGGTTTATATGCTTGAGAGATGTACTTAAGTAGATATAAAACTTTCTCTCAAGTCGAGATCGCGCTTTAGCTATTTCAAAAGATCGTCATTGACTGTGTCAAAAATTGGTCAATGACCGAGGCAAATGAGCTAAGATTTGCTTGAGAGTGTTCAAAGTTTCTTTAGTAGTATAATCACTTGGAATGGTCTCGATGATCTTTAAGATTGTGTGCAAGCCATAAACCATGGGAAAGGGCAAAATAGAATTTGAGTTTGCATGCATGTTTGAATTGTATTGCGTAATACTTTTGTGGTATTGAATATCAATTGAATTGTTTGAATATCATTTGAATTGTTTTAATTCTTCGTGGTATTGCGTAATATCGTTTGAATTGTAAGAATTGGTTCTGTGTACAAAACACTTTGCATAAACAAGAGAACGAACCAATGAAGAAAAAAAAAATATACAAAATTTTAAAGAAGCACAAAGTTCATATATTCAAGTGGTTACGTACATGGTCACATTCAAAAATTGCAGACCATCACATATTCAACATGTAGTTTACATATTCAATAACTTAGAGACACGCCATATATTCACAAAATTGAGATCATACTCAAAATTTACCCGACAGAAAGCGGTTAACATTGAAAACTTAAGATTGTTTCAAAACCAAACTTCAACTTTAACTGCAAAGCTAGCAACCGCTTATCCGACTTCCTTATAAACTTCTCGCAAGAGTGAGGTCTTCCTCATCGATTGGATATCGTGAATGGTGACTTTGAAGGAGTAGGCTCTTCATGTATTGAGTCAGAATCGAGAGAAGAGGTGTAAATGGAGAGAAGCATGTGTAACGGGAGAAGCAAGTGGAGAACCTGGTGTAACAGGAGTTGTTGGGATCTCACGTTCAGGACTAGTTACAGTCTTAGGACTTGACTGACTTCCTGATCTTGCTTTCTTGTTGCTGCTCCTAAGACACTTTTTCTTGCCTTTCCTCTTAGCAACAAAATCTTTGGAAATAGGTTTGTCATACTCAGTTGCAACAGAGTTGGAATCCTCACCCATGTCTTTACCTTTTCCTTTCACCTTTGTGACCTTTGTCACCTTCACATCTTCATCGAAGACTCTTCATACTCTCTCGGTTTACTTCATCTTCATCCGCTTTAAAGTAACCAAGTTCTTGCTCGCTTGTCGTGCACTTCTACCCCACAACCCGCCATCGTACAATGCATAGTATCCAAGATGAACCAAAGCATCAAACATGAAATTTATGATCACATGATAACTTGATAAGAAAATCAGAATCGAGCTAAAACTCAAACCACAACCTTCACATCTTTTCAAAGAAATTGATCTCGAGGCGGATCATAAACACCCATGTGAACTTTGAGTTCCTTCTTACCTTTGGCTGAAATCATAGCGGATATGTGTTTGGACTTTGCATTCCAAAACTCCATCCTATGGCCATATGCTTCAATATTCACTTCCAAGGATTTGATTTCTTCCTTCAACTTTTTGCATCAACAACATTAGCACTCCCAATAGTTTTGAGAAAGTAAATCCATTAAAGTTGCTTCTTCTTTCTTCAAGTATGCAACCAAAGCTTGGTTGTTAGGCAAATCTCTGACTTTGTAAAGTTTGATAGATTCTCTCTTCTCTGAAATTTGCTTGTACAATAAAGTGCAAGTAGCATCAACACATTAACCGCACCTACCTTCTTCAACAAAGTCGCCTTTTTCCTTTAATTTCTTCAGCTTTCTTTTGCATGTCTGACAAGCTTCTAATGTGATTGATAATCACATTGAGGTTAGCTTCAAAACAATTTACTTCATGATCTTTACTCTTATGATACAGAAAATCTGTGGGAGTCTGCTGCTAAAGATGCCCAATTTACCTTGTAATTTTTAGGGGTCACCCAAAGCCTTAGGGGGTGTTCGCCATACAAATCTTGCAAAAACGAGTCCTCACTTCATTGTTGGTAGGGCCATTCGGTATACTTTTTGAAGGAGTTCATTGAACTTCTGCTCGAATTCAGGCTTGATTTCCTTGATGTTGATCTTCCCGGACCTCAAAGGAACTTCAAAAACTGATAAAAATTCAGCATTTGATACTTCTTTTGCCTTGATTTGGCTTGGCTTTCTTCCAGACGACTCCACTTTCCGAAACTTCGGCAAATTCATCGTGTTCTTGCCGGCTTCAAATTTGAAATATAATAGAACAAGTAAAAACCACTTACATTTGAGTACTTATGTTATAAATTTCTTTGAAGCACAAACATTTTCTAAAAAAGATAGCAAAAATGCGATACCTCGGGCTACCGGGAGAACTCATGGTATAGTTGCAAAAGAGCCGCGGAATTGCAAAGGAAGAAAAACAGAGTACAAATACACAAAGCTTGGGAGATAAGTTTGTTCAAGAGCTCGAATGATGATGACCGGGCTTCGAATTCTATGATGATCTTTACGGCGAAAATTCTATGATGATGACCGTCGGAATTGAAGCCGTCAGAACCCATCATGAGCCCGTCCGAGCCCGTCAGAACCCATCATGAGCCCGTCACGAGCCCTTCATGAGCCCGTCCGAGCCCGTCCGTGCTCGTTAATTTAGGTGCTGGTAAGGTGCTATAACTTCAAAAAGTTGGGTAGGTTAAGCAAAAAAGCACCCGAAATCTATTGTTGAACTTATTCTCGTTGGTAACATTATATATGGAATTTAGAGAGAACATGAGCACAAGTTTCATCTACAATATTTAGAATGTGTCACAATTATGTCATCCTCATTCTACATATTAACCATTGGCAGGAGATTGGCTTGCAAAAAGAGTCTAATGGTGCGAATGCCATGGTTGTCACAAACATCATGTCTTATATCCTACACTATAGTACAATAATAATGCATTGTAATATCAAACATCGAACATTAATAATAAATCCATCCTCAGTGATTTGGTGCCTGGAGAAATGTTCAAGGCATAAAAATCTCCTATGTGGCCTCGCTTCTAAAAATTTTCAGAAATCCACCATATTGGTGGGTTCAATTTTAAAAGTTTCGAGCTGACATTGAGCTTGACATTTGAATCGTTTCGAACTCTCACAAATTCTGTAAAGAGAAATGTTCGCGGCGGCCTTGGCCGCCGCGATAAATTTCTTGTATTTAATTATTGCTTTTAAACATGTTAGAAAACCACCTTGGTGAACACCATATAAAATTCATATAAGGTTTTTAATGATATCAACCCACAAAGATGTATTGGTTTTATTAAGCGGTTGTATATATATAACTAGGGTAAAAACCCATATTGGTTTTAATTTTGGGTGCCTTGTGTGATATTGTTTTCCAACACTTACATGCCTATATCTAGCTCGGGTTGCCCTGGACAGAAATTTGTGGATGTGGATTTGCAACTCTGGTGGAGCTTGCATTTCTGCCGTAGTGCGCATCTTGGTCAATCTATGCAAACTACATGTACATGTCTAAGGCAGCAAGGAGTTACAGTTGGTGAAATCCAGTTTCTAGAAAGGTATTCCGTTCTTATCCATCTATTGTTTAATATTCGTGCTTACATGTACCATCTACGCAGAGGCAAAGTACCGAGGGAAGGCCTCCCAAGCCAACTAAAGCAAACAAAATGGCAAAAGGAAAGAATGCTCCAAGGGAATCCCAAAAAAGCAAGGTGTGTTTCAAGGACGTGCAGCCAAAAAGAAATAGCATCACCGGACCCCTCAAAGAGGGGGAAAGGCAAGAATGACACAACTTTAAACGGTACTCTTGATACATCAAACGGCTCTTAAGAATTAGCAAGGAAAGATTTGCATCGAGCCAATGCTAAGACATCGGCCGGTCGACACATCCTCCCTTTTGATATAATCCGGAAGTTACTCAATTTGGTCACTTTGTTGACATTTTAGGCAGCCTCAAGTCTTCCTACGTCTGTGTGGCTTGTTAATGCAAAGGCACAAAGACATCACTATACTATCTTGTAAAATGTTCAAAATTGGGGCTGCCTGATGATAATATTTGGCCCGATTTTTCTGTATGGCTAAGAAAGAGAAATGTATATTGTAGTAGTAGTTTTCTTCAAAAGGTCCCCGTAATATTCATTCGGCCGGCAAATTTTTCTTAGTCTGGTCGATGGGACCATTTTCTCCAAGGTGCTGTTGTGTTGTTTCACTTGCATTGTTAGTGTGACATGACCTGACCACGTAACAAGGTGCAGTTTGCTGTTGGCAAATATCAAACAGGTAAGACCTCAATTGAGAACTGAAAGTTAAAAATGGACAAACTGCGAAACAATCGGAAGGTAAGAAAAGATTAATTTGATGGTGCGTGCGGCCCAAGTCAATTTAAAGTTAACCAGATGAAATAAAAAAGGTTACGGCCTCAAGTACCCTTGTTTAATAGCGTAAATGCTTGAGATCTAGTGTATACCATACTTTGCCTTTGTTCCGAGTACTCTTCCTGGTTCAAGACGAACTAAAAGGATAGCTGAAATGGTTTGAGACATGGTAATCGAGCTATGACAAGGTGCTTGGCATGACACTTGAATAATCTATAAGTATCCCTAAGAATATTTCTAAGCTGAATTGAGTGTTGTGGCTCAGATTTTCTATTGTAGATTATAATCCTTGTGACTAAGATTCTCAAGATTTCTAGAAAGACAAAGGGATGGTCTGAGATGAATAAGTAAATCTCAAAACTCTGATTGTATCATTGCAAAACATAGCTTTTTAATGACGATTGTGTTGAAAGGAAATGACAAAAGTAGCATACCTAACAACGCACATGTTAATGATGCAAGTCATTGGTAACATATATGGTAACACTAAATGGCTAATATGCAATGTAGAACATATTTGTCGAATAGAATCCGAGATGGCTTATGCATCTCAGCCATGAAGTATCATCTAAAGCTTTGGACAAGGGTGCTATTGAAATCCTAGGTCCACCAGGGATTTCGTGCAAATCTTGAATATTGGCCATGGAAATAAGTAAACTTCAAAGTGAATTTGTCTATTCCACGCAGATAAATCGAAAATTCCTCACAAGCCACCAAATTGTAGCTCAATAGTTCATGTTGTAAAATAGAGTTAATCTCAAAGAATACCTAGTTAGATTTAAATAATTTGAGTAACTCTAGACTTGTATATTCAGGAGTAGAATGTTTGTTGAACCATGATGGATAATGTTCATATGTGAACAAACTGCAAGTGATGTTTGATGCACTTGATATGTATTCTTTTTTCACAATATATGTCTACATGCATCACATGTTATTATGCTATGTCACCTTGTTGGAATAAAAATTTAGAATTCACACTCCATTTCACCATGTTATTGCCTGCAGTCATGAATGCCGAAGTATCTGTTATATCTATCTGATCTATATATATATATATATATATATATATATATATATATATATATATATATATATATATATATATATATATATATATATATATATATATATATATATATATATATATATATATACAAGTTTTTGTACTATGAGGGGTTGTACTATAAGAGGTTGTACTACGAGGGATTTTGCAAAGTCAACAGGTTGCAAACATTTTATTAACCTGTTACTGTTTTTTTGAATGAGAAATTATACCATGTGAAACCCAAATAACATAAACTCCAAACACTAAACGTGACAGTAACCTCTAAAATCTTAAACCCTTAAACCTAAACAAATGCTAGTAGTCAATAGTTACTCTGACAGTAAATCTTAAGCCCCTTAACCTAAAACCGATGTATCAAGGGACATTACAGACCTTGGGAACCATAGCTATGTACCTTTAAGGATACTTAGTTCCAACCAATCAACATATATTGAACATGTAGATGGTCAAATTCTTGGTCAACAACCATAGCCAACTTGGATCAACCTCTCAAGTCAATCTCGCTAAGAACAATTTTCTTTACGCAAGGATGTTTGTTGAATGCCCTTACAAAAAGTAGGGTAATAAAATAGCACACAGAAAGTGTGTGTACAAAATGGAATAAAATAGAATGCACAGATAGTTTGAAGTGTTAGAGCCAAAGATTATTGTCGAGGAAACTTTAACTTGCATCCTTCCTTTTTTACATCAAGGAATGTTTTATAATGTGAGGGGAGAACCTTATGCATTGGCAATAATTATAATGGTAGTTAAATGGCAGCCTCTTAACTCCTGATCTAAAATCTAGCTCTAAATAGAATGGATTGTGTAGAGTTTAGGATATTATTGCATTAAGACGGTGGTAGTTTATCTATTTATTAGACTTTGGCTTTGTCGAAGTGTGTAAATGTAATGGGAATGTACTTAAAGCGAAATTAAATAGATATGTGAAGATCATGCAAATGTTTACACGTTTATAAATATGGTCAAAGATCCAAGTAAACGGTGGGCATAATATTAGACTATACTTGGGCTAATGGCCTTGCAAGATTTAATAGCCAAATCTTTTTACCATGCTTAAGAAGGTCTAAAGTTGAGTGTCAAAATTAAGTTAGCAGAAGTCATCCTTTAGAGCTAGTAAATTGGTTCAAAGCATTGTGTCGCATAGTTAAAAACCTCATTGAATGAATTGTTGCTCACACCTGTGGTTAACGAATGAATGCAACTTGTCAGAAAGTTGCCGCAGGTCAAATAGGGCAACTATTTTGCCCGCTCCACCGGTTGCAAGCGCAAAATCATTAATACAATTGAAGGCCAAGCAATTAACCCGGGTTAATGACAAAATAAATGTGATTCACAAGCCAAAAAACATGCCTGGATAAAGGATATTACTAGTAACATCGCATCATACCTTAGATTTGTGTGGCTTTTCAGTACTGCATGTCCCAACTCCCAAATGACTAGATTGCCATCATCTCCAACTGATCCGAAAACATTCTCATACCTTAAATGCCAAGGCGCGTCTTCAACAACTCCCTCATGGAACTGGCACGATATATCTCCAGATGACTAGATTGCCATCATCTCCAACTGATTCGAAAAGATTCTCATGCCTTAAATGCCAAGGCACGTCTTCAACAACTCCCTCATGGAACTAGCACAATATATCTCCTGATTAAGAGATACAACATGACTAGAAAAAACATCGTATTAAATGTACAATGATCAATAAATCATCTCACTAAATTGATATGCCTTTCATAAAATACATAAAGCACAAAATGAAAACATAAAATAAGAACCAGTAGAAACATGCACAACCACTTTCCTATCAATCTCCAGTACATTTATGAAATGGGTGGAAAAACCATTTGAAAGACATACAAAAATTGGCATTTAAAAGACAAATAGCAAACATCATAATGTGCACTACAAATCCACAAGCTAGAGATGTCCATGACATTCATTGTCAATTTCAATTATATATGTTAAAAAATCTTTTCTATTCTATTTATATGTCTAAGCATCAGCATGTGCTACATGCCCATTCACTCAAAAATTTGAAGGTCCAAGAAACGAGCTTCATCACATGCCCATTCACTCAAAAATTTGAAGGTCCAAGAAACGAGCTCCACGATATGATGCAAGACTGTTCAGCAAAAACTAGCATAGAAAACACGAACACATTCTCGTTGGAAATCAGAAGCCCTAAGTGCTGACAAAAATTCCAAACTTGACCTGCTGCACATACTAAGATGGAAACAAAATAGAAGATGCACACTGGCGTTTGGAAAAGTTTTGTGAAATGATTCTACTCCAGTTAAGAAAAAGTTCATCTAAGCTTAAAATTTCACTGGCAACCTCTTGTAGATACATCAACTCCAAATACAACCTTTGATCAAATACAACCTTTGATCAGCATCATAGCACTTGCAAGCATTAGTTTGAAGAACACATTCAGTAGCTATTTCTGAAGCACCATAAGCATTTAAAATGTACCTCCCTTTATTAATGAGATATATGTGCTAAGGAAATACAATTGATTATCTACCAGGATACAAAAAATCCCACTTTAGAATCTACTCAAGCGCATCAAATAAGCATGAGAGACAAACTTTCTTTGCCTCCATTTCTAGTGGGAACAACAATCAGATAAACAATAAGCGATTGGGCCCATTGCTAATGATACACGCACATTGCACATTATATATAGAATGTGCATACTCATCTAGAATCAATAGCGAATCTAATTTTTTTTCACCTATAGATTGTGGCAGATCCCCGCATTGCAAGCAAATCCTACAATAGTCCAAATAAAATGCACAAGATGTCTTGAGATGTTGCTGATGTCTTGCTATAATGGAACAATAGCTCAAAGAAAATCCTGCATGTGTCATCCACAACATGTTATTGGAGTATAAAGGTGGTTTTTGAAATGAAAAATGACAGGGAACTAGTTATGCCATTAGGAACAAAAACACCTTTGGATGTTGCGCCTCACCCTAGTTTATCCAACATGGAAGGACTCAGTTGAAGACAAAGCACTAGGTTGCATTTAAAATGGACCTAGCAAAACAAATGTAAACAGCTCCCTTGATAATGTTCATACCTTTAATATAATGCCCGACTCGCATTATATGGCAAAATATAGGGAAGTTTCGGACATAATCCATTGACAAAACTATGTTTGAGACTTTTATATAAATATGTAGGGCCAACTTACTCCCTTCCCATCACGGAAGCATCACTAGAAGAAATCTGGACGTGGGTGTCAGACTGCAATCTTCATAGCTTTAGTGATAGCTCGCATGCTTATGAAAGCATAAAGCAAGTCTGGAAATGGCCAATTTAACAACTTTCAAGTTACACACATGTTAGATCAAAAGCAAGCTTTCTTACCAAGTGCACCTTGATGTAAATCGAATTTGCCTTACGAACGCATAAAAATCTGGTTACGAACAAATAAAGAACATGGAGTCAATTAAAATCCAGAGCAAGATCGTAAACTAAAGAAACTAAAGGCTGGATTTGATGAATACCATAGAACAGAATAACTAAGCAAACGATAACGATCCAATCATACAAATAAAATCTCAAAACTATGAAGAAATGGCAGATGCCGTTGCTTGCAACATAGGCACGATGAAATATACCCTTACCAGAGCTAGTTATAACAGCTCTTGAAGGCCCAACAAGCCATATTCCCAGGGACATATCTGTTTGCCATGTTCCTTGAGAAGAGCATGTGCTTGGTGTAATGCGGGTTATTTTAAGATGATGTTATGATATTTAGAAAGCAAAGCATTCAACTGGCCGTAACAAAATTTGTTGCAGCTGTAAAAAACCAAGTTCAAGAGTGCATGCCTGGTGGTTTGACTCATTCATGCTAACCATTTGAAAAATGTATGCCAAGCAACATTTGTGGACTGACCAATGATCTTCCAATAAATGTTCTTGCACAGACAATAGAGCTTTCATTAGGAGTTATGGCCATATTTTTACTCAACTATAAAACTGTAGCAAGCAAAGACATTAGATCATTTGGCACTGTTTTAGCCCATTTATGTTAAGAATTTGGAAAATGGATGCCTAGCATCAATTGTGGATCTTCCAGTGACCTTTCCGCCAGATGTTCCTGTGCAGAAAATAGAGCTTTCATTTTGGAGTTATGGCCATATTTCTACCCGACTGTAAAACTGTGGCAGCAAAGACATTGCCTGATTTGGCACTGTTTTGGCCCATTTCTGCTAGGAATTTGGAAAATGGATGCCTAGCGTCAATTGTGGACCTTCCAGTGACCTTTCCAACGGATGTTCTTGTGCATAAAACAGAGCTTCAGTTTGGGAGTTATGGCCACGTTTCTAGTTGAGAAGTTACGGAAAGAGTCAAGCAAGCTCCAGCTAGAGATGGATACATAATTTAGAAGACTTTTAGAGATAAGACCAGCAAGCATATAACTTTCTTATAGAAAAAAAAGTTTTGGAGTGCGTACCCAATATCTTGTCCATCAATTAAAGGCCGCACAAGCAAGTGTCCACTTTCAGCTTGAATCATCTGCAGATATTGAACATATCATGAGATGGATGGAGTTAATAAAAATGCAGAGCAGAAATTATGGTTTGAAATGCAGAACATCCAGCTACGAAGCTGCTTGAAAAAGGCATACATATTGAATTTCACTCTGCACACAGCAAAAGAAAACTTTATATGAATCATATTGTGTGTAATGAAACTTTAAAAGAAGTTGTATATACAAAATAAAATAAGAAAATATTTACCTTCAAAAACTTTGAAGTGATCTCGGCTGCTTGTTGGAGAAGCTTTGGACTTGGATGAATTGCTGTGAGAGTGCAAACACATTCATAAAGAATGGCATTTCCGATGTTTATAGTAGGGTCACTATGTTTAAGTATGTCTACGAGGACACTGTACATGTTCTCACTTGCAATCTTATCTCCACAACCAAGTAAAGCCAATATTTTGAGCAGCTTGATCTGACAATAGACATGGATATTAAAGCCAACCAAGTTAACAATTACATTTCAATAACCAAGCTAGAATTGTTCAACATGCTCTGTTTCACTATCAACGTTATGCAGGTTCAGAAATCCTTAAACAATAAGCATCAGAATCGAAAATGCAAAAGCTTGGTGCACCCTTAGCAGAAAAAAAATTAACCTTCATAACTATTTCGGCTTTTACCAGATCAGACCGATGGAGTAAACTAAATAGGAGCTGCAATGAAACCAAGATTCCACGCCATGGCGGCGGAATGGCGTCCAAGAAGAACTCTTCGAATGCATTCAGGAAGAGTTAGTTCACAGAACTAAGCGGGATAACCGAGCAAGGAAAATCCAGCAAGCACAGCCTGCACCACTCCGCCAAGCCTGCACTGCTCTGATCCGGAAGGGCGACAGAAGAAAAATTCAGCAGAAGGCAAA
Organism: Isoetes taiwanensis; assembly: GCA_021234155.1. Lineage (NCBI taxonomy): Eukaryota > Viridiplantae > Streptophyta > Lycopodiopsida > Isoetales > Isoetaceae > Isoetes > Isoetes taiwanensis. Next base: position 14,099,400 of record JAJEKV010000016.1, on the reverse strand, counting down.
CTCAGAAGAAAACTGAGGCAAAGAAGGAGCACTGCTCTGATCCAGAAACTGCTATGACCCAATATCTGTATGGAGCCTACTTGTTGGAGCGGCCAAAGTGTTGCAAAAATTGATCTTAATCTGTTCATTAAAGAAAAATCAAACAGAATAAGCCCAACCCGTGGGCTCTCTGTTTTGTTTAATCTTTGTAATTTTCTTGCTGGATTTAACCATGTTCATTGCATTCAACAAAAAGGACCTTTTCTAAAAGGCCTATTCTTCAGAATCAAAATAGTATTCTAACAATTATTCAAGATCTGGTGAAGTAAGGAAAAGGGGGCTTACCAGAAATACAGATGAGACTTGAAGCTACTTTAAAGTAAAGCATAAACTACACACCAGAATCAAGGCGTTTGAAGCTGCCTTGCCATAGTTAAAAGCTTATGAAGGCAAAACTTACTAAGGAAAATATGCCATCGAATAAGAGATCTGGATAGCCCAACCAACAATGAAGGCCCCAAAAAAAAATAAGAAAAGGAAAAAATAGACTACCTTCTGAGGCACCAAATTAGTTGCACTGCCATAGCCGATTAACCCTCCTCTGCACTTTCGTCTGCTGTAAAAATCAACCAGCCCCATGGCGCTTACAAATATTACGGGAGACAAAATGGCTTTCCTTGAGGCGATGACGGCCATCAACGAAATATTGGCCAAAAATAGAGGCATCATTCTGTGCAACAACAAAAAAAGAAAACTCCACCTCCGTCAAATGACCAAGCTGCCATAAACTTCCCGTGGTTCAGCATAATCCCGCTTGACACAGCATCAATGTTTGCCAAGCAGATCTGGCGATACAAATAGAGGTATTTTGAATAGAGTGAATCGAACAGGGATATGGGCGCTGGAGTATAGGAGATAAATCATTGGGATTCTTATGCTTGAAAAATTGGCTGCCTCAATAAAATCGCTGGCTTTGTCAAACTACCTGTCAAGAAAGCTACTATGGAAGATCTGGCATGTCCGAAGAAGACGGACCTTGCCTCAACACCTTGAATTTGAATCTAATGGATGTCTGCTCGTAGTATTTGTGTCATTAATTTTTGCTGCCAACTTATAACAAGGCATTAATCCAATATTTAATAAACATCCAATATTTAATAAACATTAACTATAAAATGCCCCCTTTTTTTTTTCTTGTTGAAGGAAAATGGCTTAGTTTCAAGGATGGACGGTCTACATAAAATGCCCCAATTGAATCCCTAGATCTAACGGGCCACATCAAAAGCCCCAAATAAAAAATTTGCTTGGGGTTGATTGAAGTGTCACCATTTCGACCGTCCATCGAGGAGATGGACCGGTAGAGATCAAGTTTTACCAAAGAACTTCCTTGCACCTTCCTTAACCTTAAAATCAAGGGCCACGATTTCACGCGTGCCGTCGGCCCGGCCAAGGATGGGGTGCATGCCCCATGCATGCCCCATGCATGCCCCCCCATCAAATCCAACGGCTATTGTGGCGACACCTCAAAAAATCGACGGCCAGGAATAATCTCTACCTACTTTCACCCCCCATAGGACCCATAATATAATTGTATATATATAATAGATATATTATATATATCTATCTATCTATCTATCTATCTATCTAACATATATATGTTCTTATGTTTGTCGCGCTTATCCGACCGTCCGTTCGAGATCCGATGGCTCACGTGGCTTTGGGACGTATCCTACGGCCCAGATGGCTTGGGAGTTTATATATAATCCCTGTATAGACACAATCCTACGGCCCGGGTTGATCCGATCCCCGGCCGTCTATCCGAGATCCCTACTCCACGTGGCTTTTGGGGCATAAATGCGGCCCGGATGGCTTGGGAGTTTGTTTGTAGCTTATATGTAGCGATCCTACGGCCCGAGTTGATTTGATCCCGATCGCTTGGCCCCAGAGATCCTACGGCTCACGTTGCTTTGGGACATATCCTACGGTGCACATGGCTTTGGGAATTATATGTAATCGATCCTACGGTCCAGGTTGATTCGATCTTGATCGTCGGTCCGAGATCTTACGGCTCACGTGGCTTGGCACATATTCTATGGTGCACATGACTTTGGGAATAATATGTAATAGATCCTATGGCTCATGTTGCGTGAGATCTCGACCCTTGATCGGGTCCAAGATCCTATGGCCCAAGTTGAATGCTCATCCCTTAAGAAAAGGCTTTTAAAATTTTTATGTTGTGTGGGGGATTCGAACCCTGACCATTGATCCCCCAAGCCCCCCATTCTAACCACTAGACCAAGCATTAATTCCATGAATAGTTTATGTTTCATATATACTTAAGGGTAATGTTTCCATTAAGATAAAATAGACTATAACATTCTAACTAGTTCAAAAAGATTCTAGAATGTTCTGGAAGGCTCTAGAAAGTTCTAGAATCTTCTAGAAAGTTCTAGAACATAAGAGAATCTAGGGGGGATTTAAGAAAATTCTTCCAGAAAGTTCCAAATTGTTCTAATAAGTTTTAGAATGTTCTAGAATGTAGGGGAATCTACGGGAATGTAAGGAAATCTAGGGAAATACTTCCAGAAAGTTCTAGAATATATTGAAAGTCTTAGAATGTTCCAGAAAGTCTTAGAATGTTCTAAAAAGTTAGAGAATGTGAAGGAATCCAGAAGAATCTAATAGAATATAAGAAAATCTTATAAAATGTAAGAAAACCTACGAAAATATTTACAAGCCTAAGGGAATCTCTTAAAATCTGGGGGATCTAAAGGATTCTTCATAAAATCTATGAGAATCTAAGAAAATGTTGATGAAATCTTAGAGTATCTAAGGAAATATTTATAGAATCTCTTTGAATCTAAGGGTAATATGATAAAATCTAAATGAATCTAAGAGAATCTAAGGGGATCTTCATAGAATCTTGGAGAATCTAGGGAAATTTAATAGAATCTAGAGGGAATCTTATAAAATTTAGAGAAATGCTCACGAACCCTCTAAGAGAACCTTGGTAGAATCTTAGAGAATCTATGAATTTAGAGTATTCTCAAGAGATTCTTTTATAAGAACTTGCACGTAGGAACATGCTAAAACTCGAACATGCATCATAGGACGCATTAAATTTCTTGTCTCTATATATGTTCTTATGTTTCGCGCTTATCCGACCGTCCGTTCGAGATCCGACGGCTCACGTGGGTTTGGGACGAATCGTACGACCCAGATGGCATGGGAGTTTACATATGTAATATGCACCATGCTCCTACGGTCCAGATTGATTTGATCTTGACCGTCGGTCCGAGATCCGACAGCTCACGTGGCTTGGGGACACATCCTACGGTCCACGTGGCTTTGGGAATTATATGTAATAGATCCTACGGCTCATATTGCTTTTATATGGTGAGATCTTGATCGTTGATCGAGTCTAAGATCCTAAGGCTCATATTGAATGCTCGTTCCTTAAGGAAAGGCTTTTAAAATTTTTTATGTTATTGGGGGGATTCGGACCCTGGTCCTCAACCCCCCAAACCCCCCACTCTAACCACTAGACCAAGTATTAATTCTATGAAGAATTTATGTTTCAAATATACTTAAGGGTAATATTCTAATTAAGATAAACTAGACTATAATATTCTAGGATGTTTTGAAAGTTTCAAAATGTTCCAGAAAGTTCTAAAATGTTCTAGAAATTTCTAGAATGTACGGGAATCCAGGAGAATTAAAGGGAATATAAGGAAATCTCATAAATTGTAAGAGAATCTAGGAAAATATACAAGTCTAACGGAATCTCTTAAAATCTAATTGAATCTAAGGGAATCTTCATAATATCTAAGGGAATTTAAGAAAATCTTGATAAATCTTAGAGTTTTTTTAAGATTTTGCAAAGAGCAACAATAGAATGTTCTAAAATGTTTCATAATAAAGGTGTACAATATAAATCTTGAAAAAAAAAATATTCTAGATGCTCAAGGCAAGCACCTCAGTCTAAAAATAGAAAATATTTTAAAAATGTTGCACAGATCCAAAATAGATTATTTTGGAAGGTTTTAAATGCTCATAAGTAAGCACCTCAATCAAAATAGAAAATTCTAAGAGAACCTAGGGGAATCTTCATGAATGCTAAATATAATACATAGAATGTTGAAGAATATAGAGGAATCACAAGAGAATCTTAGTAGAATCGTTGGTCACCGTAAGAACATGCTAAAACTGGAACAATGCGCCATATGACGTATTAATTTTCTTGTATATATATAGTAGAATAGACTTTTAACGTCCACAGAGACCAATAGGCCATGGGACCTATACAGTGGGCTAGTACAATCCAAATATAACCAAACATAATGAAACAATACAAGACATGAGCAAAAGCCCAGGTGAAACTAGGACCTGGCCCGAAGGCCAAACAAGCAAATCACACTTTAACTTATATGCAGTAGTACATGGTTCATGCTATTTAAACATAATTAAACCAAGGATTGGATGGCTAATGGTCTAGAATACACCTCCTCGATAAACTGCCCACTTTTTTTGGAGCCGCGCTTCTCTCATTTTGCATAACTCCTCCCTACACTTACAAAGCTGAAGAGGAGAGAGGTCTCCCTGTATTGAGAAGTTGGTACCCTTGAGATGATTGCCATGTTGAAGAACATTGAGGCGACTGAATGCATCTTGAAATCGTATCAGAAAATGGCGAGGGCGATCAGGCTGTACAATTCCCACCCGACAGGCAGAGACAACTCCATCAACATGTACATGCTCAATATCAATAAAAAAATGCAAAGCCTTATCCAGATCCGGGTGAGTGTCTTTCTTTGCGTCTATAATCCCGATGATATGCAGATCCAGGGTGCTAGTATCTAAGCTCAAACCTCGCATCTCTATGAGTCTGATGGTCTTGTTCCACTATACCAACTATAGAAGTTTACACTCCCATCTCAACAGGACATCTAGCTTAGGATTGTGAGTGCACTGCCTCTAAATTTTGCATTGAGGCATCCACTGTCTTTGTAGAATAGTGAATATTATGTCAATAACCGAGGTGGGAACTAACTGCAAGAGTTGTATCCATCTCAAAATAGACATTGTCATAGATGTGTCAGTTAAGCATCCCTCAAAACGACTCTGAACACAATTATATAATGTAGGTGGCAAATGTTAAACCTAAATATTCAAAGCATAAAGAAGATCTTGTTGCTGTTGTTTATCAATTTGTGGATCTCTGAATACCTCTGTATGTGTGAATAGCCCCTTAAAAGGCCCACTATCATCCAAGCTAGATACATCTGGCAATGGATGCTGGAAACTAAATATTCTGCAGTACCAGATATGTTATCTGTCAATAGTGGTCACTAAGGATCGAATAAGGCAAAAGACCCAACACTGCTATAACAAGTGCGAAATTTGTGTGAATTATTCTCTGTCCAAGATTTTACTTTTCATGGGCTGTGCCATATTTCTTATTGCTATATCTGTGTTCCATAACGAAGCGGAGTAAATAAAAATCAGCAATCTGAACTAGGATCGGATGCGATCCAAGGCAATCTGGAGAGATTAACGAATCCAATAAACCAAGTGCAGGTCCCATAAGAACTCCGAGGATAGGAGAATTTGCTAAACCTCCTTATTAGATTCTGCTCAACGCATCCAAGCTATGCATCAATGTTCCACTCATATTTTCGTCAGCCTGTGTGTCCTCTGTCAATAAGGCCCAGATTCCACAAGGCCGGCAGATTTTAATCTTGCTTGCAACAAATACCAGGTTGTTTGATCCAAAGTGCCGGAATCAGCATTCCACAGAAGTCGAAGGTAGTTTTCAGATTGAAGCTTTCTCAGCTTAGCTGGCAAGTTTTCCTGCATCTGCCAGCCATCTGTCGGGCAACATCGCCCGTCATAAAAAATCCTCTTAACTGACTCCACCTCAGAAATTTCCACCCTGTAGTGGAATCCCAATAGCGGCGGCAGTAGCTTACTTGTTTTCCCTGGATTCGACCTCACAACAACTGCCGGCCCAGTGGAATCTGGGCCTAAGAATGTTTGTATGTTCTCTGTTAATGACACTATCGTCAACCATATTTTTACACTTGTCCATTATTAGGTTAGTGGATAGTCCATTGGGTTAGCAATTAAGAGATTTTGTGTTCAAGGCTTTGGGGTCCTCGTGGATGAATTATTTATCTAGCCTATCTAGCCCGCGATATAGAATATTCTTGCCGACGGTATGAAATATTCTTGCTTTTTCTTTGCGTAGACAAACAACCACGATGAATATGAGGCCTCGTTGCTTTGCTACAATCTGTGCATTAGGGTCGAACAGCGGGGAATCTTCCCAAGATTCTGTGGCCCTAGCACTAATAACCAACAGGAGCGGGTCAACAGCGGTACTTGGTACTTGCCAAGTCAGGTCAAATGTCAAAGAAATACCATCATCCTGCCACCTCCGTTGTGTTCTAGGATGCAGAGAGGCTGCAACCGGGAGATGATCGAGAGGAAGCCACAAACAAATGGGGAAGAGATTTGCATGCAATGAAGCGGTATCCATCAATAATACAAAACCTAAATACAAAACCTAAATAGAATGCCATCTAAAAGACGAAACCTGAGTGGTTGCCGAAAAAGTGGTCAAGTCGCTTTCTCTTTTTCTCCGTCTTTGCTTCTTCCTTTCTTAGGATTAGTATATTTCCAGAGTTCCTTCCTGACATGGACATGCAAATCAATTGTTGCTCGAATCAAGTCCAATGCAAGTGCATCTCTAGCCAAATAACTATTCACAAGTTCTCAAATACTCTGTCTGGAAAGCTGTCTCATAGAAACTGCACCTAGTACGTAATCTGCAGCTGCACCAGGAAACTGCCTATGGAATATAGTAGTGCGCATCTTGGTCAATCTATGCAAACTACATGTACATGTCTAAGGCAGCAAGGAGTTACAGTTGGTGAAATCCAGTTTCTAGAAAGGTATTCCGTTCTTAACACACTGCCCCTCAAGTTTATAGTGATCCAACGACTCAGATCAATCTTGATCAGTGTGTTACTGGAGCTATAACACACTGCTACTCCATAACACCCTAGGATGTTATGAAATGGACGGATCCAGATCGATTTTGATAATGATCGGATGGCCCAAAACTCCTGGCGGTGTGTTAAGGCGATACGCCACGGCCCTCAGTGTTACTTAAAAAAATTTACCGGGCCATCAAAATGGCACCGGGGCGCGCTTCTGGCGCACACCCGCCATTTTGATGGCCCTCAAATTTTTTTTTCAGTAACACCCTCGGCCCAGGGCGTTATCTACTCCTTATCCATCTATTGTTTAATATTCGTGCTTACATGTACCATCTACGCAGAGGCAAAGTACCGAGGGAAGGCCTCCCAAGCCAACTAAAGCAAACAAAATGGCAAAAGGAAAGAATGCTCCAAGGGAATCCCAAAAGCAAGGTGTGCTGAAGGACGTGCAGCCCAAAAAAGAAATAGCATCACGGACCCCTCGAAAGAGGGGGAAAGGCAAGAATGACACAACTTTAAACGGTACTCTTGATACATCAAACGGCTCTTAAGAATTAGCAAGGAAAGATTTCTGTACTGAGCCAATGCTAAGACATCGGGCCAGTCGATACAGTCCTCCCTTTTGATATAATCTGGAAGTTACTCAATTTGGCTGCCTGTTGACATTTTTAGGCAGTCTCAAGTCTTCCTACGTCTGCTGTGGCTTGTTAATGCAAAGGCACAGCACATCACTATACTATCTTGTAAAATGTTCAAAATTGGGGCTGCCTGATGATAATATTTGGCCCGATTTTTCCTGTATGGCGAAGAAAGAGAAATGTATATTGTAGTAGTAGTTTTCTTCAAAAAGGTCCCTGTAATATTCATTCAGTCGGCAAATTTTCTTAGCTGGCTGACAGGACCATTTTCTCCAAGGTGCTGTTGTGTTGTTTCACTTGCATTGTTAGTGTGACATGACCTGACCACGTAACAAGGTACAGTTTGCTGTTGGCAATATCAAACAGGTAAGACCTGGAGAACAATATTGAGAACTGAAAGTTAAAAATGAACAAACTGCGAAACAATCGGAAGGTAAGAAAAGATTAATTTGATGGTGCGTGCGGCCCAAGTCAAGTCAACCCAAAGTTAACCAGATGAAATAAAAAAGGTTACGGCCTCGAGTACCCTTGTTTAATAGCGTAAACCACCAGTAGGTGGAAATTCCTCGATTTTTCCTTGATTGTTTAAAATAGGTAATTTTTTGGCTTGTGGTTTTACGGTGGTTTAGCAGGCGGCACCGCCACAATTTTTTTCACTTTGAACAACAAAATCGAGTTCAAAGCACAAAGCGGCGGATTTTGCGGTATACCTGATAGAAATCGGTACATCACAAAGAATCAAAGCTGCATACACAAAGAATCACAAAGAATCAAAGCAGGTATACACAAAGAATCGGGCTGCATGTTAACACAAAGAATCACAAAGAATCAAAGCAGGTATACACAAAGAATCGGGCTGCATGTTAACACAAAGAATCACAAAGAATCAAAGCAGGTATACACAAAGAATCGGTACTGCTTGTTAACTCGCTTAAAAGCGGATATATACAAAGAAGACATTAGGAAGAAGATTTGAGCGAGCATTCTCGAGCGAGCATTCCGGAATTTGTTTGAAAAGCTTTGTTGGCCGGATAACTTTCAGATAAAGATCTACTCCTCTTTTTCAACAAAAGAAAGCACAGGATGCATCAACAGCTCCATTTCACCGATCTGTCACCTGTTTCCGCCATATCTGGCGTCAAGATCTCCATATCTGCAGCACAAGAGGTAAGATGTTAAACAAAAGATAATGCAAATGAAAAAAAGACAAGATATGCAAAGCGCCATAAAGCGGGGACCTCAAAATGTTGAAATGAGGTCAAATGCCTCCGAGAGCAGAGATCGCCATCGCAAAGCTTCGGAGCTCCGCCATAGCCGGACCAAAAAAATAGAATTGAAAAAAGTGGCGACGAATTTCCACCTCTTTTGGTGGATTACGGTGAGGAGCCCGCCCCTTTTCCAGGGTTCGAATTTGGAAGCCGTGCGGGCGCCGCCGCTGCGCGCTACATTCATGGTGGCGGCATGGCGCCATTGCCGCCGGTTCAGTGGAAACCCTCAAAAGGCGGTTCCTAAGCATAAATCTTGAGATCTAGTGTATACCATACTTTGCCTTTGTTAGAAAGTACTCTTCACGGTTCAAGGCGAACTAAAAGGATATTTGAAATGGTTTGAGACATGGTAATCGAGCTATGACAAGGTGCTTGGCATGACACTTGAATAATCTATAAGTATCCCTAAGAATATTTCTAAGCTGAATTGAGTGTTGTGGCTCAGATTTGCTATTGTAGATTATAATCCTTGTGGCTAAGATTCTCGAGATTTCTAGAAAGACAAAGGGATGGTCTGAGATGAATAAGTAAATCTCAAAACTCTGATTGTATCATTGCAAAACATAGCTTTTTAATGACGATTGTGTTGAAAGGAAATGACAAAAGTAGCATACCTAACAACGCACATGTTAATGATGCAAGTCATTGGTAACATATATGGTAACACTAAATGGCTAATATGCAATGTAGAACATATTTGTCGAATAGAATTCGAGATGGCTTTTGCATCTCAGCCATGAAGTATCATCTAAAGCTTTGGACAAGGGTGCTATTGAAATCCTAGGTCCACCAGGGATTTCGTGCAAATCTTGAATATTGGCCATGGAAATAAGTAAACTTCAAAGTAAATTTGTCTATTCCACACAGATAAATCGAAAATTCCTCACAAGCCACCAAATTGTAGCTCAATAGTTCATGTTGTAAAATAGAGTTAATCTCGAAGAATACCTAGTTAGATTTAAATAATTTGAGTAACTCTAGACTTGTATATTCAGGAGCAGAATGTTTGTTGAACCATGATGGATAATGTTCATATGTGAACAAACTGCAAGTGATGTTTGATGCACTTGATATGTATTCTTTTTTCACAATATATGTCTACATGCATCACATGTTATTATGCTATGTCACCTTGTTGGAATAAAAATTTAGAATTCACACTCCATTTCACCATGTTATTGCCTGCAGTCATGAACGCCGAAGTATCTGTTATATCTATCTACCTTATATATATTCTTAGAGGGCTGCCTGGATTGAATCGTGGCCGTTGAAGCATCGTCTTGGCCATTGGTTTATGTCAACGTGGCGTATCGGACGGATGAGGTGCATCGCAGTGGAGCCGTGACGAACTGGGGTGAGATGCCTCTCGCTTGTGTTGCATCGATTTCCTTCGGGAGAGCATCGAATAGGGATGGCGGTGTGACGCCTATGCTTTCGGCCATGGCTGTTCTTGGCCAATTCGTGTTTCGTAATAGAGTATGCTGTGTAGTTCGGGTTATGGATTGTTTTGGAGTTTGGAAGTTTGGTGGGAGCTTCGGTTATGATCTATTGTGGAGTTTATAAGGTTGAAGCTGGGGACAAACAAGAACATCAATTTGGTTTCGATTTTCCAGAATTCAAAGTTGGGAAAGGTTGCGGAAATTTGATTTTCAAAAATGTCGGAGCAGCTCTTATCTCCAGAAAGGCATAGCAATGCCTCCGAGAAGAACGAAAGCCTAATCAAGAATGCAAGTCCGGCATCGGTGTTGAAACACCCTACATCAGAGGAAATTGCTGGTTCAGGAGTTCGCCCAGAAAGGATTGCCTCTGCCAATCATCCGCTACAAGAGGGCCATGGGTCTTCTAAAGAAGGTCATGAAACGAAATACATAGCACATCCATTTATCTTCTCTGGTTACGGTAAGACATGCAAAATACATATGTCTATTTTTTTGTAGATAACAATTTGAGAAGAGTAGGAAGCCCGGCATCTTCATCTCCAAAGAGGATCACAAGTTCAACGGACCGGGGTAAGTTTCATTTTGCAAGCTATGTTGTGCTTTGGAGTTCAATTATCTGGATGTCAAATTTATAGATGCAGAACTTGCTAAAGTGAAGCATGAGAAGACTGATTGCCATATTAGGGCCTGGGAGGAGAACGAAAAGGCTAAGGCTTTAAACAAGTAGGTGATTCATTACATAAAGCAGATTTCCAGATGAGAAGCTTCTGCCCTTACAAGACGGAGATTGTTTCAGGCAAGTTCTCTTTATTTTCTTATTAGTGTGTGAATCAATAGTTGCTTTGTTTCTATGTAAGGAATCTACAGGGGTGTTCCTCAATATGGCTGAATAATTCCTTGCATATGCCATAACTTTGTTTAAGATTTGTCCAAAGTTTATGTCAATCCACAATGACCATTGGACCAATCATGACTTGGCCTAGAATTTATGAAGGACCCATCTTTTAACAATGAAGATTATAATGCTTTCTGAGTTGACAACGGAAGCGCACAAAACCCCTGGCAAAATGCCATATGGAAGAGGTCAGTTCCATCTCATTGCATGTTCTTGCATTGAGTAGGTGCATATTGCTCCCAGCAGCATAATGGCTTCAATATATAACTGCAAATAGATTTCCATGCGTCTCTGCTCCAATGTTGCAACCTGAGGACATGTGCTGCTGGGAAATTAGAACAGCAAATGTATTTTGGTATATTTGAGACATATACAATAGGAATTTGATACATGTGCGCCTAGAGTTATTTTTAGAGCTTCCCTTGAGCTTTCCAATGAATAATCTTGCTTGAGAAATGGATCTTGCATTTGCAAGTTATGCCCAAATATCTGCTAGCTGGCCAAATAGTGAACATGGTTGTTTTAATTGTTGTTGGAGGTTTTAAAAAGGAGGCAATCATTTTAATGTATATCTCCATGTTATGTATTTAGTTTAGAGTAGTTACTTGGAGTTAACCTCCATGTTTGCTGTAGAATTAGAACAGCAAATGTAACCTCCATCTTTATGCTCTGCTGTAGAATTAGAACAGCAAAGATATTTTGCCATATTTGGCATATATACAATAGGAATTTGAAAGATGTGTGCCTAGACTTATTTTTAGAGCTTTTCTCAAGGTTTCCAATGGATAGTCTTGCTTAAGAAATGGATCTTGCGTTTGCAAGTTATGCCGAAATATTTGCTTGTGCACATGTCACATAGTGAACATGGCCTTCTCCGTTGTTGGAGAATTCAAATGAGAAGGTAATGAAGTATTTGTCATTGATTTTAATGTATATCTCTGTATATCCCTGTGTTATGTATTTAGAGTAGTTACTGGGAACAATAGAGCTTTCTTTTTGGAGAACCTCCATGTTTCTATTCTACAAATAGAATTGGAACAGCAAATGTATTTTACCATATTTGACATATATATATACAATAGGAATTTGAAAGATGCTTGCCTAGACTTATTTTTAGAGCTTTCCTTAAGCTTTCCAATGGATAATCTTGCTTGATAAACGGATCTTGCATTTGCAAGTTAGCCTAAATTTCTGCTAGTGTGCAGATGCCGTACAAAAAGGACAGCAAGCAATTGATGCCAACAATGCAATTCATTCTCACAAGCTATTCTTTGCTTTCAGTCTCTACCAGGTATGCAAGATGAGACAATGTAGATGATCGAGGATGAGAACTAACTCCATCTAAATCAGCCTTGCTACATTAGTAAGGTATTAGCAATGAATCTGCGTTTATATTCTTGCTATTATGTTCCATACCAAATCGGAACCAGCAAAAGAAATATCAATCCGTCATGTTATACTTTTTAGATGTTGGATTTTTATGCGACGTATAGAACAGCTTATCCTATTGCATTGCATTTATGATGCCAATATGATATGGTATGCAGTATTTTAAGGAGCCTTGCTTTAATATGTGATTGTTTACAGAGCCTTCGGTTGGAGAAAAACAGTGCATGTAATGAAAAGCACAGTAAAAGGAAGAGGTAAGGTTGCTTTATAAAATGATTGCATGGCAGTTGACCATTCTCTTTTAATGTTTTGCATCATGTTCTTTTATGCATCAACCATAAAAAGAAAGTTTCTCCTTCTCCAACTGGTTGTTTCTTACAGAGGATATATAGCGAAGATAGAATTGCCACATGTACATGCTTTCTTTCCTTTATTCTATGCTGATTCTAGCATGTCTTTTGCCTCGGGCTGAACTGTCTATCTATTTATAATGCTGGCTTGGCTGCCGCGTGCCATTATCTTTGAGAACTTATGCTTATACGACCTCGGGTTGAAAAGGAACTAGGTAATAAAAAGCTTAAGAAAATGGATTCTTTTACCTCCTGTTGTTCTCTGTTCCACCTTGCTATGGCAGCCTATACATATTGTGATATTTTTAATGCATTGCATACAAGTTAATGAATCTCTAAGGATGCTAGAGGCATATGTCTGATCACATTTACTAAACCTTTTCCAATTGTGTCCTAAATTATCAGTTTTGTGAAGTTTGTGTTCCATATTGTAGCGAGCCTGGGCATTAATATAGAAAAGGACATTAGCGTTGATACATGCCCATTGTTTATAGCAATAATACATGAACATAATGTTTGAGTCCAAGGAATGGCAAGCAACTTCTAAAACTGCTGGTTTATCTGATTTTATTTGCATCTTAAAGATAGGGTCTTACCCATCTCTTGGCTATTTAATTGAGACTTCTTAAAATGCCAAGTCAAAGAAGGTATTATCTTGCATGTCTACTCTCAAGGATATGTGCATTCCAACGAAGCTACTTTGTGATGCAATAAAACCATGGCATTGAGCCAGGAGTTTGAGTCGGATCATAATATGTATTATGCTAAATACGGATGTATTGATAACATCATAATGGAGATAGGATGTATAGACTTGGATTTATAGTACAATCGAGATAATGATTGCTTCTAAATGTATCTCTAATTTCATAATGAAGGCAGCAATAGGAAAAGTGATATAAAGAGACATAATGAAGGCAGCAATAGGAAAAATGATATAAAGAGACGTGATGTTCCAAATTTACACTATATTCACCTTTTTGAACAATGTGGTACACTAGGACGATTTCTTTAGTTTTCTATTTACTATTGTCTTCTTTGCAATATATTGATGTGTTTTAATGCAATTATTGATTGCCCACTTAGAGATTCATGCTTTCTAGAACATGACCAAGCATGGTCCTTCTAATGTTAAAAAATGGTCTTATATTGTATCATAATGCAACAAGAGAGAGCAAGTACTTTAGGAAGTTTAAATGCAACTGTACGCATCTAATACAAATGTTAAAACGACCATTCTAAGTGTTTTCTTAGGTGAAGCATTAGTCCAAGCATTGATCTTTGCTAAGTATAATTACTTGGTAAACTGAATACGGAGCAATATATTGTTAACGATTATGATGTCATATTGATTGAACAAAAATGCAATGTGTCGCAATAAAAAACATGGTAAATTATATTGAACATGCCATGCAATAGATTGCTCTAGCATGAACTTACCCACGATATATGATAAGCACAACACAAATAATGCATTATACCAAATCGCATAGGAGTATATTTAAAGCAGGCCGTAATGTATAATATGCATGTCCTTCTTCATGCCGTCTCCATCCCCTCTCCCCCGGGGCCTGCACCAAACCCACTATAAACATTCCATCTAGCAGCTTCTAGAGCATTCTACTGTAACTTTTACATCATTTCATTCTCATGTTAAAAAAATTCCCGCGGAAGTGATAATCGAACCTCTATGCTAGAATCTAAAGGAATGTCATAAAATCTAAGGGAACGTTCTAGAAAGTTCTAGAATGAGGTTTAATTAGTCAACTAGCATCAATAAGCACCTAACCTTAAAATACACGTTGCTAAAAATAGTATATTTTATCTAATGGAATATGATAAAACCTAAGAGATTATTCTAGAAAGTCCTAGAATGAGTCTTGATTAGTCAACTAGCATGGTTAAGCATCTCAACCTAAAATAAAAGTTGCTAAGAATAGTAAATAATAAAAAATCCATAAAAATAGTAATTTTTGGGTGGAATCTAATAGAATGTAAGGGAATCTTCATAAAATCTGAGGGAACCTCATAAACCCTAGGCGAATCGAGGAAACCTCATAAACCCTAAGCGAATCTTAGGAGAATTTAAGTTCTAGGATGAGCTTTGACTAATCAACAAGCACGGATAAGCACCTCAATTTAAAATAGAAGTTCAAATCATAATTTTTGAATCGAATCTAAGGGAATCTCATAAAATCTAAAGAAATCTAAGGGAGAATCTTCATGAACATATACAAACTGGAACATGAACAAAATAGAACATGCACCATAGGATCGATTAAAAACTTGTATATATATACAAGTCCCTTATTATTTAAGGACTGTATGACTAAATCCATTGCATAATAAACGTTCAATAACTGCAGAGGCATCTATGGCCCCTGGAGTTTTACCAAATAAAGATACCAACTGCAAAAAAATCCTTTAAATCTCCTTGGGCGTGCGCTTGAATCCACTCAATATTCGACTAGATTCTCTGTAAATTTGACCATCCAAAAGTGCATGTTGATCCCTTCATATGTGTCTTCTATAAATTCTACGAGATACAACACAATATCATAATTGGGTTGTCTTTTTTGTCGGTGGTGTAATCTCCGTCGACACACGCCCTATGCCAATATAGCGAATAACAATTGGGAGCACAAATTCTCGATGACACAGTAGAACGGTGGCGTTTTTGCCGGGCGACCAGCGAGGCAGATCCGGCTATGGTGGTTCGGATCCGGCGATGGGGTTTTCGGTGGCGATGGCTTTTTCGAGATCTGCGCAGGGCTGGAGAGCTAACAGACGCCATAGCTAGGAGCTCAAGCCAAGAATAAAAAAGAGCAACACAAAAAACAACTCCCCAATTATGGTATTGTTATAGGGTAAGCTAACTGGTCCAAGATTCCCGGTTTTCGCCACGGCTCCACGGTCCGTCGCAAAAGCGGGAATCTTGTCATAGTGGACATAGGAATTTGCGCAACGTTATCTAGGTTTTGTAGGTTAAGCTAACTAAATCCACAGTTTAAATTAACAGATAAAGCAGAATATATTTTGTTTCCAACTCGAATAAAGCAGAAGAAAGTTTATATAGAATCTTAAATTTAATCGTAGTTATTAATCTTTTTTATAGCATGGCACTCGTGTATCTTCAAGAACATTAGCTCGAATAAATTATATAACTAGACAAAGCAGATCATAAATTGTTGCACCTAAGATCACGATCATGGATTGTAAGTGCAAGGCCAAGATTGCAAAATACAGATCATAAGTTATTGCATTCAAACCTAGTATCATGCACCAAGTCCAAAGATGATATGAGGAATCCCATTGTAGGGAAGAAAAAAGTCATAGGGCTGTGTTGCGGCACTTCTTCTCACATACACTTTCAGTTGATTTTTTTATGAATAATGGACATTATACAGAGAAGCAAATGGTACTAATCCAACAATTAATGGAATCGAAATATTCCACAAAATTAAAGAGAATATATCCTAATGGCGTCTTTTAGAAAACCAACTTTTTTGAGGTCCACCACTAGAGTTTTTAGCACGTGAAATAACAATAGCATACCAAATAGGCCTGCTATTACATGGTAATGTTCCAATAAAAAGCTCTAATTTTGCTCCAAGCTTGGATTTGGTCTCGCAACTCATCAACCAACCAGAGTCTTCACTTCTTGAACATAAATGTTGTGCTCCAAATTGTTGAGCCTTAGCCAGATCGCGAATCATATCTGGCAAACTTATAGAAGCAGCCTAACCTCTATGGTATAGCAACGTCTCAAACAAAAATTGAGAACATGACATGTATTCCATTTGTTATAAAACTCAAAATCCCTGGTGAGAATCACAGAACGGCCAATTAATAATCTCATAACCTGCTTATTGTCAACCGCAGAGAAAGAGATGATACATGCAAAACATGAACTTCGAAAAGAAAACCTTGGATGCCGAACTCAATATGGCCTTATGGACGACTTAAAAATAATAAATTGCAATGTCGTTACGAAGTAGGACCATTGCAGCATGACATTTTGTAGATACATATTCTTACCCATACAACTTTAGGCTTCGCTGAATCCCTACAAAATTATCCATGCATATGGGGAAGAGAGAACTAATCTGACATTCGTTTATCGATACAGCAAGAACATGGAAATCTCCTCCAATGCCTCCTTTGATAGCAACCCATGAAAATGGAAAAAAAAGGGAAATTAAAAAGATTTAGAAGAGATGCTTGAGATTCTGTATCCACAATGCAAAAGAAGAAAATTCCTTGAGGGCGCCAACTAGATAGAAGGATTTTTGTCTCAAGAAAGTACGATTCAGATGCTTTGCTACATCTGAAGTAGATATACTATGCAATTGCAGAGCCCTTAAGAACTCATAAACAGAAAAAGTCACCACTTAATTCCTCCATTGGATGATATGAGTTGGGGCTTGGCCACTTCAAGGTCTTAGAGTGTAGTGGTGCCCTAGATCTTTCTGGCAGTTCTCTAAGTGTTGCAATATCACATTTTCAATCTTCGAAGCTAAGTCGATTGCAATGAATTCAAAATCTATTGGAGTAAACTGAAGAGAATATGCAAGCACACCTCATACCCAAATCGCAATAATTTCATAATAGTACTGAAGTAAGATGAATAGAATATGCAAGCACTAAGACCATGGTGAATTTAATGTTTTAATGAGATACCATGCCATTGACCATTGAAATACCTGATTGCCATGTGTTGAAGCTATGTTATCCTACGTTCACAAAACCCACGAGCTTTAATAGCTGCAACACGAACCGCACCATCGGACTTGTTTACAATTGCAAGTGCTTCAACAGATCTTTCTTCTGCAAAGCAACCTGTAGAAGTCCAATACAAAAACACAATAGAGAAGTTGCATGGTCCACAGAGATCCAGATTTACAATAGATAGTATGTCTAATCAGAGCACCTTGATACAGAGTTTAAGGATATTAAATATGTTGCATGTACACAATTTTTGATCCTAACAATGCAATGTCTTGAGCATATGAGTTAATCGGCATCCTTGGTAATTGTGCTGCAAATAAATTTATGCCATTTAAAATGCATGTAGAAACCAGATCAGTATTATAGCTCAAGGGGGAACTTGCAAGGATGGAAAATAGTGCAATTGCAACAACCTGCAATAAATAAAACCAGAAAGGTCAAGTTCAGTATGTAATACATGTACCTACTCTAGATTGCACATCCTAACAATTAATTGGTTTCTAACATCTAACTTAATCATCTTAGAACGCGAATTTCTTCAGAAATCCAAAGCTTTGGTTCGGAGACCTCTATCACATCTAACAATAGTGTCTAGCTGAAGAAACATAATTGGTCGTACGCATTCATACATCTTTCCAATCTTCTTTTATCAGACGTCTCCTTTCACAAGTACATATGACACCAGCATCTCCAACAAAATTTCAAGTTGCATACATGCAACAATGTCTGCGCTATCAGATCAAGCTATGAATCCTGCAAACAGATCCAGAAGCATAGAAGCATGAATAGATCCTGCACCTGCATGAACAGATCCGGCACCTGCCCATCTCTATGGCAAGCTTAGTTTACCTCTTTCATGGGAGCAGAGGCTTCAAATTTTCATGAGGGTTGTACTATGAGGGACTGTGCAAATTCGACTGGAAGCCAATGCATAGTTATTCAATGCATATTCTATAAAGTTCTATAAAGATTCCTCCTAATTCTTTATGATTCTATCAAGATTCCCCTAGATTCTCAAACATTTTACGAAGATTTCCTTAGATTCTTCTATTCTCACAAAGATTCTTTTTAGATTCTCCTAGATTCTCAAAGATTATCCCAGTATTCCTCTAGTTTTTGCAAGGTTCTATGTAGATTCTCCAAGATTCTATAGAGACTTCCCTAGATTCTATGAAGATTTCCCTAGTTTCTCCAAGATTCTATCAAGATTTTTTTAGATTCTTAAAGATCCTATGAACATTCTCTACATTCCCCAAGATTCTCTAGATTCCTCAAGGTTCTATGTAGATCTCCTAGATTCCTATAGAGAATGAGTTTAACCTACGAAGAAGTTTGTGGGGGGACGCTTGTTATCTGGATTGGTTATTGCACATAACGGAGGAGGGCGCATTAGATTCTACACGTTGGTATACACATAATATTATTGTTTAAAATGTATTTATTTAATCTAGCAATAATCATCATCAAAGAAGAGGCAACTAATAAGCTCACCTCTAATAAGCTCACCTCTAGGTGAAGCTGGGATAACATGCTCAAATGCCACAAAAATTGGAAATCAATAGACCATTTGAAGACCATGTTTAAGCATAAAAGAAATAGTCCTAAATGTTCTAGAACCCTTTCTTGTCCTTCGTGTTCATGGCACTGCAAATCATGCCATTCAGTCTGCAGCTTCCTTTTGCAACCTCAACATGTCATTCTGGGGCATCTACTATTATAGGAAGGCTATACAATAGTTATAGCTTGTTCATTTCTAGGCTAGTGTGATAAGAAAATGACAAATAAAGATTCATTATACCTGAAAGAATGCATGAAGTGTATCAAGGAATGTAAAGCAACACATGTATTGCAAAATATTAGTGCATGAAATTGGGAATGAGACTCAATGTTGGTCCACAATGGTTGCAATCGAACTGAAGTTGTCAATGTCTAGACGAACGTTCTTCGCTATATTGTCTCTTTTATCTTTGCTCTGACATGAATAATTTAACAACTTTTTTGCTTTTGGTGATCATTGTATTATGGTTGGAAAGCACTGAAAGATTGCTTTCAGAGTTCCAAAGGCAGATATATCACCATCTTTGATGGCATGTCATTTATTCATTTTTTCTATAAGCTCTCTATGATGATCCATTCACGGTTAAGTCTTCTACCAATGAGCATTTAAGTCGTATTTAATTAAAGTGGGACTCATTCCATTCCCATTTTTTTTCGGAACCCTGTTAATTTACACAAAAAGAAGCACCTCGACCCAAAAACTGGCCATAATTGGAATTTTTGTCTATTAGTGTGCATCCAAGCTTTTCTTCCAGTTTTCTTGGATAGCGTGTCGAGAACAAGAACAATGCAACGCAAACATGCATTAGACCTATCAAGTTCTAATTGAAAGAGATTGTTAGTTGAACATTTTGGCTCTATTTTCTTAGGTAGGTAGACAATAGATCACAAATTCCAACAAAAATTATGCAAATCGTTTACTTGATCACTCAAAAATACTAGTTTTGAGATACCTTATATTTATAAATGGGCTCATTACAATATATATTACAGTGGGTGAAGAGACCATAGTGGTCGTATGGGCACAATCATTACACCCTCTTCACACATGAACCACCTAGTGCAAAGGGGCGTGGAGCTCTCTCCTAGTCCTTGAGCAACTTACATGCATCGATAGAAATTTGTATGAGGAGTTCCTTAATGGGCCACGTGCTTGTATGTCCAGCCCCGATGTCACCACCCTCTTCTCGCACCTTTCTTTAATGAACTGATCTTTTCATTGCTCCCAAGCATGTACTATTTGGTTGAGATAAGAACGCAAGAGACAAAATCAAATTAGTGCAAGTGATGCTACATGCAAAAAATAAAATAAAACACAGCCTAAACGCAGTTTTGGAAAATACAGCATGAGAAAGGGTGTTTTAGGGGTTAGAAGGCCTTTTCACCGCGAGTCGAGAAAGGCAGCTCAAAGCTTAAAACGCCAGGTTTTATGGGTGGAAGGCCTTTCGACTCGCGAAGTCGGAGAAAGGCAGCTCAAAAGTTTAAAAACGCAGTTTTATAGATTCAGAGTAGTCTTTCTCGACCAGCGAAGTCGAAAGGCACTTCAAAGTTTAAAAACGCAGTTTTATGGGTCAAGGCCTTTCGACTGGCGAAGTCGAGAAAGGCAACTCAAAGCCGTAAACGCAGGTTTTATAATGGCGGAAAGGCTTTTCACTCGCGAAGTCGAGAAAGGCAAAATTTAAAGCCGTAAACGCAGGTTTTATGGTGGGGAGGCCTTTCTCGACTTCGAAGTCGAGAAAGGCGTACCAAAGCCGTAAAACACGTTTTTTGAGGAAGGGAAAGGCCTTTCGACTCATGCGAGTCGAGAAAGGCAACTCAAAAGCCGTAAACCGGGGTTTCATGAATCAGAAGGCCTTTCTCGACTCGCGAGTCGAGAAAGGCAGCTCAAAGCGAAAAATGCAAGTTTGAGGGCCTTTCTCGACTCGCAAGTCGAAAAAGGCAACTCAAAGTGAAAAAAGGGCAATTTCAAAGCTCAGAGTCCGAGAAGGTCGAAAATGAATAACCTTCAAACATTCTATGTATTTTCTATGAAAAAATACCCTCCCCATAAATTTCCCTATTGACTCACCTCGACATGAGTCGAGAAAAAAGCAAAATTAAGAAAAAAAATGCAGTTCTAAGAGAGAAAACACTACATTAACATTTTAATTATTTATAAATTTGTCAACTTATCTCATCCTAACCAAGTGTGTTATATGGCCACTCGACACCCCTTTCTTAAGTGCACATTATACTCGATTTTTTCTCTATCCATGGTTAAAAGTTCAAATCGTGGGGTTGGGGGGGCATACACTTTTGAAAAGGAAAGGATTTGGTACATGCGGGGTGGCGCCATTGTTTCTTATCTCAATGGCCACATCCTTTAAAAAACCCAAGGCATCATAGAACATACGCATGGAACATACCCCAAAAATGATCCTATGTTGCTTACAACAAAGAAGCCCACAACAACCCTATTTTAGATGAGAAGAAGGTATTACTAAGGAAGTTTTTAATTTTATTTTAAATAATCTTCTTTCAAGGTCTAAAACTTTAAAATTTAAAATCAATATCTATGTAGCCTACCATTACCGATTTCAACATATTATACCGCACATTCTTATTTTTCAAATATCCCCCATATATGATATTTTTTTAATTTTTTTCCAATGTTATTTCTATACCCCGCTTTTTTTTCCCACCCATATTTAAACGAATGTTTCCTATACCCCGCTTTTTTTTCCCACCCATATTTAAACCAATGTTTCCTATACCCCGCTTCTTTTTTCCCACCCATATTTAAATTTTGAAAAATTTGGTACACACACCTTTAAGCCAGAGATACGTTGTACCACTTGGACTCTTTCTGGAAGAAATTGATCTGCCATAATCTGCCATAGCCATAGCTCCGACAAAATTGATTCGGAGTCCTGGTGTGGATGTGGAGCAGGGGAGACCTGGAAATCTACAGGCTTGTTTCTTGAGAAGTCATCCCCGTTTCTTGCTAAGCTTCTTATTACAGACCGCATGCATTGACGATTTTGATTTAGATTAATACGGTATCAAGAAGAAGAACAAGGCATCAAGTAGAAGAAACGAGACACCGGCTTAAAACAAAGAAGAGATATAGATTTACCGCATCCCGCCCTTTGCCCTTTGAATGCGATCCGGCCAAGCTTACTATAATCTTGATAATCTTCATTACTATAAGCTTCGTAATCTTCGATCATCGGGGCCCCGAACCTGGATCGCTTTCGGGTAAAGGGCTTAATAAATCGTGGCCGAGAAACCGCGCAGTCGATGAGGGCAAGATAAGTAGAGGCAGGTCCATTCGTTTTTTCAACCTCAGATCCAGGCCAGTATATTGTGGCGGATATAAGCCCAGCTTGGCTGCAGTCTGTCAGATCGGTTCCCCCAGCATTTTGGTTCCACATTTCCGACCCTAAAATTATCAGATCTGCCATAGCAATTTCTTGAAGAACAACACCAGCAAGAGGCGCTTCAAGCGGCGGTGCTTCAAGCGGCTGCGATATCGGGCCGCTATCTACGCTATCTCTCGCTGCGCATCCCTCGCACCCCTCTAATCTGACCGCAGCCGCCTCTGCTATCTCGCCAAATGCTTATTTTCTTCCGGCAATCTTCTTCTCTGTAACGGAACTCTGTCCGGTATGAGCTTCCAAAGATATGGAGCCATAACTCATAGCCCCAGTGCAAAACCTCTTCACAATTTCACTAGCCACTCTCTTATGAATTTCGGATATGCAGGGGACTGTGCAATAAAAATTCGAAACCTGGAAAGCAAACTGGATTCCACAGTTTGCACAATTAGAGATCGCAAAGAATTAGAGAAGCATGTACCAACACCACTTGAAACAGTTGTGGAGTATGACAAAGCAGCTATCTTATGGTCTCTCCGTGAACAGATCAAGCAGATGGAATGCACACTGAACAAATTGCAAGGATGGTAGTTCGACCAATATCTGCATAAAAATTGTCAGAACTTATTGCTAAGCAAGCAGCAGTTACATTTGGTAAGACAAATAGTCCTTAGATAACCTTAGGAAGGATCGTTGCTGCAACTACACGCTCCACAAAGATGATGGCGTGACTTTACCATCAGCTACGGCTTCACCAAGAATTTGATCTACTGAACCCAGTGTGCTGGATATTATTGTCAGAACTTGTTGCTAAGCAAGCAGCAGCAAGGCTATGCAGTGGCGGCCAGAGTTCTGATCTGAAGCTTTCTTCTTGCTTTTCTTTGCATTACCTAACAGGGGCGGAAAAGCTCTTGAACAGGGGCGGAATCCATATTTCGCTACTCCCTTAGTTCTTGTTGAAGCAATGCCTTGCCTTAGTTCGTTCTTGAGAGATCCCTTACGGAGCTATGCTCCACGCTCTAGAGACTGGAGGCAACCTCGGTATCCCAGTCGAGAGGGCGAGATGCTAACACGACGGAGTGGAGGGCGCCCGAGATGCTAGTGCTATAATTTGCTTGTGTTGTTTGTTGTTAGTTGACTTCCTTTTGGACCGTGGTGGTTATCTTCTGAGCAAGTGTGGAATATAGCTACCTTAGTCTCTCTCTCTCTGCGCTTTGGGGGAGGCAAGGCGATGGGCTTGCATAGCCTTATGCCTTCTCGACTAGTGAGTCGAGAAGGTTGAGAATTCTAGAATTTCATTTAGTAATTATTTATTTATTTTTTATTACGTAATATTTAATTTCTATTTTTAATATGAGATTTAATTGTTTTTTCTTTAATTTATAATATTTAGTTGTTTTTTATTTATTTTTTGAAGAGGTGATCCTCTCCCTCTCCAACTCTCGTTGCCCCTAACCCTCCCCCTTTGCCCAGCCTTCCCCCATTTCTCCTTCCCTCCCTCCTTCCCTCCCCCCTCCCTTTTGCCATGTTTTTCCCTTGCCCCCTTCCCCCTTGCCCCTTCTTCTCCCTTGCCCCCTTGCCCCTCTTCTCCCTTGCCCCCTCTTCTCCCCCCTTTTTCACTCCCCCGTCTTCCCCTTCCCTTCCCCTTCCCTCCCCTTTCGATCTCACCTCGCTCAACTTTCTCAACTATTTATTTGGAAATTCTGTAAGAAAATATTGTGAACCAGTGTGAAATTTTGATATCAATATGAGTCCCATTTTCAGTCCGAGTCCCAAAATTCAAGATTTGTCCCACTTTAATTAAATACGACTTATTTGTTTGGAAAGATATGCATGCTAGATGTGGTCCAGTAGGATTCCAGAAGATGGAGTTAGAACCAAGGGGGGTTCACATAGTTTTGGCCGTACAAACCATGTGAGTGACCCGAAAGGGTTTATTTTCCCCTTAAACCGTACATATACTCGTACCTAGGGGTAGCTTTTTGAGATTTTTAGGGCAATTTTGGCACTGTATATGGCTGGAAAGGGGGTTTTTGAAAAAATTCAAACACGTATACAAGGGGGTTTTTGCTGACCCCTTGCACGCAGGTGGTATACCCCTTATACAGTAGGTGCATCCCCTGGGGTTAGAACATTATTCCGAATGATACCACATTTGTTTTAAACCGAGTGAGGGCAAAGGATCGATCCAAAAAATATACACTGGTGTTGCACAGATGTCATGTGAAAGATATCTGTTTGTTTGACAGCACTTTGATGTAGGCACACATATGCCATGCGATCTGATGGTCAATGAAGTGAGTCATTCATTAACACCTGCCCACCAAAAGTTTGTTTCCAAAAATTAAGACAACTCATGAACTTGTATCATTAGATGTTCCCAGTCTGCATCCATGCATCTAGTCGATTTGGCATTGCTCAATAGCTTTTGAAGCTATAAACTGCAAGCATGTCCAAGTTCAGAAAAAGAAAAATAACTGAAAATATAAACATGTAAGGAAAATTAAATATCAAGTTTAAGTAAATGGAACTAAAATAATGTTCAAATATAAACCAAGCCAACCTAGAAGGAGAGACAATGAATTGTTGATAGTAAGCTGATGTATTCAGTTAAAATATTGTACCAGCTAAGATTATACAGGAAATTCTCAAAAGCTGCTAGAACTTTCAATTATGCAGACCTATCTTAGAGCAAATCTATCTTGTATATGAGGCACATCCACGACGAGCTGCTAACTCTGCTAGAACCACTGAGCGTAGCAAATGCTCTAAACTCGTTGAAATATTTACCACTTACATTAGAAACACTAACAGCTCTATCAGATTCTTTAAAAAATCACTTTAGGTTCAACAACATATGGAATGAGGCAGTGCACTTACACTAAACATGTCTGCTATTATGGTGCAAGGTTGTAAATAAGAGTCTGGACGAGATGCAAGCACACCCATTTTTTGATAAAGATGCAAAAAGCTCGAGAAAAGAAAGCCACTCTCATGAGTATGTTGCCAACATCATTGATTTAAACCCACAGGCTAACACATGATATCTAAATCAAGCTGATGTTTCTTCAGAGAAAGAGCATCTTGATAGTTACCATCATTAATTCATCTAGTGCAGACCAAGACGCCACATTTTGCACAAATTTCTCAAGCAAGAAGGTACACGTTTTCATTTACTTTATAAACTGCTGCAAGGGTGTCTGAATCAAACCAGACATCTGATGAAACCACACAAGGACAGAGCAGAAATGCATACCTTTGCAAAGGGTTGCAAGAATCATTTATTATGAATGAGAGCTCCAACAACCCATGCCACCATGCCGTACAATTAAAGCTGCACAAATGCCAAATGATGGATTTTAGTACAAAATAGAAAGAAAAAGAATGCCCCCTCATGCACATGGGTTGTGCATGAGGGGCATGAGAAACCCCTCATCTTGAAGTAACTATATTGATATTAGGACATGAGCCTGCAAGAAGCACTTGATTGTCGGGATATCGAATATACGTACATAGGTTTTTGAAGAATCTATTAGGATTCTCCAAGATACTGCCAGTATTCCTTAAGATTATACAAAGGTTCATTTCAAAAATGATATACCAGATGTAGTGTATCAAGTCGACTAGTCATTTTTTTTTATCAAAATTGATGTATGAGGAATTTACAAAGGCTAGTTCGAGATTCCTTAAGATTCTCTAAGATTATGTTCGTAATATGAAAGAGTGTGTCAAGTTATTCCTGCAAAACACACACTTAGATTCAATAGAATTCTATGAATTCCCCTCAATTAACTTAAGATCCCTAAAGACTCTATAAAGATGGGATTTCTTTCCAATGAATATGTTATGTCAATTATAATGTCTATTTTAAGAGTTATAGACAGATGCAAAAGCCTTATAGGTTGTCAAGTGATTCAAATCTAACACTGCACGAGGTGAAGGCTTACTTCCATAACTCTAAGTTGAGACTTAATGGAATGAGACTCAAGCAATAATCCAAGCCTTTGCTCACAATTAAATTTTTTATAAAGTGCATAATGTGTTGATAGAGCTCACATTATTAAGGGCTTGAATTCCACAATAGAGACAACATATATGGTCAACATTATATGATCACAAGCATGTGAATTGCACAGGGGTTGTGACAATCTCAAATGCTAAGAACTCACTTTTGGCTATATTGGTGAACTGCAAATTATTTGCTCCATTGGTTTCTGTTGTCCCATAGGTGCCTGCAACAGATGCAGAAGAATAATACAGAACCAGATTATCAAGGTTATATACTTTCACAAGTTTTGAGAAGAGTTCAAGAAGGTTGGTATTTTCTAGTTGTAACTACGAGTGATGATCACATAATGGCTAAGACAAATTGAGCATGCCAAATGTGTTAAGGTATTTTGTATTTGCAAAGTTCATCCTAGTTGTATAAAGATCCAAACATCTTGTGCCATTCTTTGCTCACATATATTGGAGTATTTTTCGTGTTTGAATAAACATTTTTGTGCTTTGTGTGCAAATGTATAGTAAATGATGTTAATGCTTCTATTCAACATATTTTCAATCTTCCTTTCTTCACTGGTCTATGCCTCAAATGCATGGCCTGGTGTCAATAGCAAATATATGTGCAAACCATTTTCTTTTTCATTCAAGAATAAAATCTGCGGCATTTTGTTTGGGTTTACCCTTATTCATAAGTGAATTTACATTTACAAAGGCACTTTATATAAACATAGCACCTTCTTTGCGTGTTCAAAACCGAAGAGTACAGGGGCATGTCACAGTGTAATGATCAATAATTCTGATGAATAGCACAATTGCTTGGAGCACAATGGGAGCCATATTATAGTGTGGAAAAAGTTCAAGGTGCAATATAGAAAAGCCCAAAGAAAATGCATGCATAGAGGCTATGAAGATGTACAGAAATATATAAAACAAAAGGATTCCACCAAAATAAACTGGTTAGATCTAGAAACATGGACTTATGACGAAGAGAAAAGTCAAACAACTACTTGAATCATCCCAAATGCAAAACCTTTTCTGACCAATTTTTTGAAGAATACGGTTTCTAGTGATCCGTCATGAATATAGCATATGTGAAGAAGTGCTTCTTGAGCACCTACCAAGGCTGCTAAAGAATGACGACCAAATTGTTAAAATCTCAACATGGACCCTATAAATTCCATTCACATCAAATCATATTATTATTCTGAGACCCCCGTAATAACACAAAAGTTCTATGCCATTCTCTGTTCAGTTCAACAAAACCATCTATACCATGTTTTATTTTGTATACGAACCATCCATACCATTTTTATTTTGTATACTGAACCACAAAGATTTCAATCACGCCTTTATGCTCTTACCCATTCGCAACATTTGAGATATTTGCTAGCATACCAATTGAACAACACACGAGATTGTACAAAATGACAAAAGGTTTGAGCCGCACAACTCTTGTCATTCATCAAAAAGCAATGAACCGCAAATATTAAATATTAGTCTGTTTTCAATCGTTAATCCTTGCCGCTTTGTTTGTCTTTTGCGAAAAAAAAGTCTTTGGCTAGATAGTTTAGCTGCTGCTTTGGAAAGAATACAAAAGTTCTCCAACAATCAAAATGATCAGATCGGGAAAAGCATACTACCGCACTGCTTCCATCCATCATTTATCTCATTCACAACAATGTACAGTTTGTAACTCTCACATATGTGGACACATCAACATACCAAATTATGGGAAATCTCAAAATTATCACAACCTGGCGCCTTATTTCGGTAAGACAATTTTATAGTGAGATACCAATACCGAAATATAGTACCTAGTTTGATCCGACATTTGGGCATCCGTCTTGCAGTGGCCTTTTTAAAAAGGAGGCTTTCAAATTTGCAAAGTGGATAGCTATAATTTTGTTGGCACTTGGAACAACTACAAGCTAGGTTTGAATGGGCAAAGAGGAATCTAGTGTATGGACAAGGCCTATACATTTATCTCTCGACCTTGTACCGCAGATAAAGGGTTGTATGAGTTGGATTGTGGCAAACTTTTCTTTGCACCAATAGGGGGTATATGTTTGGTATATTGTCACCTACCTTTTCAAAGATCGCCAGGAGTTTACACCTGAGTTTCTAATGAAGAAGGATTATGATTCCCTCAGATTGGCAAAACTTTGCAACTCTATACATGCTTCTGACACGGCCGATTATATGCTAGGTTTATGCCACATCAATGGCTATGCTATTAACAATGGTGCTATCAGTTCTCCTTTTCCACTTCCGACCTACCTTGCAGGTTCTCCACAACCTTTTGTGCATGTCACTTCAAATGTACTTTACACCACCACACTTCTTGATTGATTACGCTGCCTTACAACTACCACAACGTCAAGGCAATCAGGGACATCATATTGGGGAACATAAATATGTATTTATTCATCGTGGCAATTACCGGTGCAATATTTCCTGGCAAGCTTAGGAAATGGGATGCTACTTTGATGTGTCATAGACAAATGTTCTTATGCGGTGAATGGTGAGCTGAATTTCCATTACATCCGCAATAAATCCAGTGAATTGATGTTTTAGTTTAGGGGGGCTAGGCTATTCTTGAGTGTAGTCTAGGCCTAATTTTTTTTCATATATTGATTTATCTTCGATGCATATTAACTTATATCCGATGCAGGCAGTCTCTGGCCATCAAGTATCTGTCACCCTTTGAAATATACAATCAGATCTCTCTGCTTGCCAACATGCACTCAATATTTATGTCACGGAAATGATAATATAATATGTTTACAAGAAATATTCATTGCTCATTATTACAAGAAATATACCGGGACAGCATTAAATCAACAGCCTCATATCCCGCGCTTCCAAAACTAAGAAATACTGGTACCTTAAATGGAGGGGTATTATCTAAAGTATCCAAGCAACATATGCTATTTCATATACAATAAATTTCAATACAATTTTGCCCTAATACAAAAATAATTCAATTATCTTTTGCTTTCCAATTACCTTGTTCATCTCATCTCTTCTTGCGCCTTTATTTTCTATGGCCTCTGGCGTGCATTTTTGCTAGTTTTTTTTTTTTTTTTTTTATAGCACACCAGCCCTGCCGGGCCTACAGCCTTGCAATCTTAGCATGTCACGTATCACCTCCACCTTAGCAAAATATGACGTGGCACTATTTTATACCATTAGATGTGATCTTTTCTAAATCGACGGATGAGAAAAATAGAAAAGCCCAGAAAATAGATCCTGAGATAGGAGACGCCGTCGACTTCTAGTGCATCCTCTCTCCTTGAATATGTCCTCACGCCGAAACTATAGCGAAGCCGGATTCTGCAAGAGTTTTCAAGTTGTCTCTAAGAGAACTCCTTCATAAATTGTAGATTTATCTTCTTATAGGCATCGGTCCATCTAAGAGGATCCGGACCTGTTCTGGCACAATTTATTTATTTATTTTTCTTTTCCACTTCTCTGTTCGTGCGGCCGGGTCGTTAGGGTATGGCAGATGGACAACCAAAGCAAAGAAGCAGCATGGAACGTATGTTATTTGCAAGTATCGGACTGAATGCCAGCGGAACAAAACCATTTCATCAGAGAGGACACCTATTTGTTTTTTTTTTTTTTTTTAAATGTTAAAAAAAACTCAATTTCAACAACATTGGTATCAACAAAAAAGAAAAGTTGTAAACTAAGTTGTCGGGCTTATGCTAGTTTAGAGGCAATGCTTAGAAAAGTATTTCCTACGCAACCACCATATGGTAGAGATGAGAATTTGTCCTTGTTGAGTTTTATGCTGAGTCGTATGCCATTCTATTAGCAAGTGTTCTTCACAACTTGTTGGTTAGCCAACTATGAATACCTCTTGATGGGGAAAGGAAACCACAATGACTTGCCCCATCTCAACTTAATGAAGAAACAAAATGCAAAATCACATGGCATCTCTTCCCCCTCATGTGAGTAAGAACGGAATCTTCTACCCGGTGCATTAGAGGGTCATAAACCTATGAGAAAATGAATACGCGAGGAAAACTTAAGACACTATGATACAGAATGCAACTACAAAAACTAATGGGCAAGCAAGAGCACAAGATGAGAACAAGAGCAAGAACTAGATACGACAGAACATACTCGCCACTTGGTAATGTGCAAGAGTGGCACTTTGTCGGCAGGCATGCATGAGAGCCACTTAGTATGGGAATCTAATTGATACTTAGATTATCTAACTAAACATATATAATGCTGCTAGATTGATTTTCTTCTCATATTCTTTTTCTTTTTCTATTCCATTGATACCTCAACATTTTTGTGCGCAACACTTCCTTAAATATTTTCAACATGTCTCTTGGAGCTCTTTTTTCGTATAACTAAGAAGCCACGTATAATTTTTCGGAACAAAGACAACCTGAATCCTGTCTATATTGGTTTGCAGACTAACTTATGGAAGAGCATAAAGCGCATGAATTATAGTTTGCCACCCCCGAGGTCATGGGCTCAAGTATGGCCAACACGGTCTAGTAATGGGGACAATAATAAGCTAGAGACTCTAAATCAATATCTTGATCGCACATTGCCTCTGGTGTTTGGTGACAAGGAAATCTACATTTGAATATATGGAATATTTTAAAAATGCCCTTCTATTTTGATGCATTTATTAAAATACCCCTGTATTTCAGATATTTATCAAAATGCCCCTTTCAATACCTCTTCCCTTTGCATCACAGATCTGATCATTTTGCAGACCTATAACCAGTGCAATTCTTTTTGGCTCTTCCAGCAAGTCTTTGATCTTCTTCCTACATGCCTCCTACTTCGAATTGCGTGAGAAGTAAGCCCAATCATATCACAGAAGTAGTCTCGCCGCAACAATTCTCGGCTCTCCACATGCAACTAAGACCCATAAATCTATTTTCTAACCAATCTTATATGCATAATGCTAATGATCTTTCCGATTTGTTGTTGCAGAGAAATGCATATTAACAGAAAAATACATCAATCTACTGTGCTCAAAATTTATCAGACAACAAGCAAAATTGCAATGGGGCTTCGAATTCTCCTCTGTAAGCTTCAACGGACCTCAATACGACATCAAAGATCTATTCGGAAGGTAAACAAAAATCTCCGCTATAGCACCACTGTTGTAACAAGATGGACAATTTCTCTGCTCAATTAAAACTTGATTGAAATCCAATCTTGAACTATGATTTAGCTTTGTTTGAAGGCAGGAATCGGTTGAATTCACATTGGGCGAATAGTGGAGTATTGATCTGCAGGATTACTTTCACATCTTGCAGATCATGCATAGTTTTGATATATAGAATGAGAGAGGGGCATTTTGATAAATGTCAGAAATAGAGGGATATATTGATAAATAAATCAAAATACAGAGGCATTTTTAAAATTTTCCCTTGAATATATGGGTTCTGACAATATTGAGCAAGACGAGGTGGAGATGGATGGAACACACAAGAGCACACCATTTCATACAAAAATTTAAAAATATTTCGTCCTACCGAGTTCTTAGGGGAGCTGGAACAGAATTTACTTGGAAATACATTGAAGCAGTCCAAGTTGCCAGAAATGTACACAAAACTGCCCACGCCATGGAAGTGGATGTACTAGATGTAACGAGCTATTCAGAGATGGATACTTCTCAAGTTATAGGGATTGGAAGAGTGCATGTTCGGCGAATAGCTGAAGAATTCGATGTAACACCTGAATTCGTATAAAAAATCCAGCGATTTCATTGCTCATGCGATGTCTTGTAAATTAAATGCCAAATGATGAATATAAATGACATATTTGAATGACTCAATGTGCATAAGTCTAATCTTAATTATTATTTCAACTGTTGTCGGGAAGATCGCCGTCTTCTCCAGCATATTGTTATTATAAAAATGTCTTGTCGTAGTGTTGAAAATGTTCATGACCACTATCATTGTAAGGATTGTCATTATCTAAATTCCATTTGCAGTTCACCAAAATACCAATTAATTGCTAGAAAGATTTGCCATCGCAATCTTCACAATCATTTCAACAACTCCTTTCCATCAGCTTTTACTCAATCAAGAACTTGGGAAGGACCCTTTGAATGTAATTTCAGACACACTATAATTTTCTTGCATTTTTTTCTGCAATAAAATGCCAACTTCTGCTCAAGCCCAACCATTTTTTGCTGCATCCTTATGGGTAGCATGCAACCTATTTCGTACTGAATTAGAATTCCAAATTTCTCAAAGCAATTAAGGTTTTCCTTTTATGCATGTTTTTTTCTTGGATATGTGAAATTTTGAACTCAACAATAAATAAATCAACCTCAATACTATCCTAAGACCATTATGCTTAAAAGATCTCAAGCCATATCTAATAGCAACATTTCAAACACACATGCTAGTGACAAAAAGATTTGCAAAAATTCTTCAAGACTGTTTCAGCAAGAGTAAACTAACCGTTATGTGGATGAGATCCTAACCTAGTCCAATGTTTCCTATCGTTGTTTTACAGGTAGCAATGATTGCGAACGCTAATTGTCACAATCCGTATTCTTTTGGACCTTAACATTGTTTGATGTTAATTGTTTTGCTACCAACTCAGCAATGATGTAGCCATCTTTAATAGCGAGGGAGAATCCTATTGGTAGGAATAACTATTATAATGGTCGGAAAGAAATGATTAGCCTAAGCACCTCCCTACTAGACATAAAATATTGAAGCAACCCTGGCATTATATTGGAGGGACCAAGTTATCTCCAATCTTTTCAACATAGCTCTGATCCTTCTGGCATAGGGTAAAGATGTGGTCGAGAAGTTGGTTGCCTTACTGGGATTTTCCAGGGTTTAATCCCCTGGGTAGGCATAGACTTTGTTATATTCTTTAGTTGAAAAAGAATTCAAAAAACTTGCTTAGTATTCTTCTTCCTTATCTCTTCATTCACTTACGTAAGCCTACGTTCTAGAATGGGACTCGCATGAAACCAACAAACCGCCCGACTTAGACTTGCTTCTCATTCATCTCAGCAGATTTTTCTACAATGGTGGATAGTGAGTAGCCGCACGCATGCGAACTACCCACAAAAATAAAGGGAAAATCCAATTATATCATTTGGACCCCAACAAATTACAATGCTAATAGAGATTGGGCTAGTGTACCTGCCGAAAGCTTATCACCGGGATTAAAAAACCCTGCCCTTTCGGGTTTTCGAGGAAAACCCCTAGTGATAAGCCTTTGGCAAGGGGCTTGGACAAACGCAAGGCATAAAAAACGCTCCTAAAACCCACGAATGGAAAAGTCGAAACAGACGCCGCTCGCTCATCTGTACCTGCACATCACCAACAAAACAACAAGACAAAACAAACCTCCCAGAGTGGAGGGGCTGATTACGCGCGTGCCACGCGATAAAAATACAAAAACAAAGAAGGGGGGGAGGGTGGGTTCACAGAGAATAAGGTACTGCTGAGAGAGAAGAGGAAGCGCCGATGAGATGTTGCTGCAGAATCGCGCCTAAAATAGCGAACTCCCAACCAGAATGGGCATGCGCCGCCCGCATGCATGCAAAACATGCATGCTCGTCCCATTCTAGAATGGCGATCCGATGTCTCGGATCGATGGGATTCTAGAATGGGACTCGCATGAAACCAACAAACCGCCCGAATACCAAAGGACTTCCTTACCAACTAGGATCGAGGACGAAGGTCACAGGACGAAGGCTAAAGGCCGGAAAAGGACAGCAAGAATGCCAAATTGGCCAAACCAAGCAGGGAGAAGCCCCTCCCCTGCCTGGGAAACAAATCACAGAGAATAAGGTACTGCTGAGAGAGAAGAGGAAGCGCCGATGAGATGTTGCTGCAGAATCGCGCCTAAAATAGCGAACTCCCAACCAGAATGGGCATGCGCCGCCCGCATGCATGCAAAACATGCATGCTCGTCTCATTCTAGAATGGCGATCCGATGTCTCGGATCGATGGGATTATTGCTGACTTGTGTTTTGCACTTTTTGAACTGACGTGTGCATCTGCTCCATATATTTATCAACGATATCACAGGCGAGCATCTACCCCTTGAAGCTTTAAACTATGTAACACGTGAATTCTAACTATGGAGGACGTTATTACAAGTATTGAATGCGAATTTAGCTAAGGAATTTGATCAACGTTGGAAATTATTAGCGGATCATTGCATAGGTTAGGAACCAATGCTTGTCTACACATATATAATCGAGTCTCTCATTTTTCGTTTTTTTTTTTTTTCGTGGAAGTATTTTTTCTCCGCCGCCAATTAAGTTGCTTCTAATTTGACACGTATTATAGAGGTTTCTCCCACGCCTTTTTTTTGGGAGGGGTGTCCGCCTTTATTAATCATAACATTTGTGATCCGTCCTTTTCATAATCAGATCTTGCCTAATCAAATCTTGCCGGCTGAGACATCCTGGCAATTTCCTGCTTTGGATTTGTTGAAGCTCTGGTTTCCTCGATAAATCCTGTGGGATCAATGTTTCCTTAGCAATGCAGAGGCCAAACGGAAACTTATCTCGGTATTAGATGCTCTGCGATCAACAAGAAGCTTTGCTACCAATCAATGGAATTGCGACAGGATCCACATATTCCGACAATGTATATGAAGCCAAAAGCAGAGCTATGGCTACCTTGATAAACCTGTAGCGCAGGCCAATATATTCTTTTGATGTATCGGAATCCCTTCTTCCATGTATTGCACGACAGGTTTACCTTGATAAGTTTCGGTTTGGCTTCTGCATTGCTGAGGGCTTCCTGGGAAGAAAAAATCGACAAGTATTTATCTATCCACTTCAGAAGACTATGGCTGATACTTGCAAAACCGCAGACTATAGTTCCCCTTCACAAATTTAGACAATAAGTCATAGCACTGAGCTTGATCCGACAGACTGGAGTTCAACTTCACAAAGTTAGCGAAAAACATTCACAGCGCAAATCGGCTGCCAGTAGTTCGCCATATCCAACTTCAACTGCATCTTCTGGTGCCATCCACCATAGCCAGGGTTGCCAAGGGCAAGGATTTCAGCGAGCTGATGTGGCTTTAACATGACACTTCTCTCAATGTGGCTTTAACATGACACTCACTAAAAAATTCGTTAAGTCCACAAAAACCTCCGTGTATTTTTTTTGGCTCAAACATGACCGTGGTTGTTAAATAAGACGATCGCTTTTGATTGAGCAATCTAGGCAACAATCTTAAGGTTGTATTTAGCAATATGTTGAGAGAAACAACGACACACATAAGCCACAAAGAGATGGACAATAGAATAAATGCCCGTTCTAAAAAATGTCAATTACCATAATTGGGCAATTTCAAAATGACTTGAGGTTGACATCTTAAAAAACTAATAACGATTTACTAAGGACAAATGGGAAGGAAGTCATGTAGGAGGCAAAGTCCTAAGTATAGAAAGTAATGCTTAATTATGTTGTTTTGCCTAATGGAATGGTAAGATTCCTAATTGTGTGCAAAAAACATTATTAATTGGGAGAGTTCTTTTCCAACATTAACACAACCAATAAATGGAAAAAGTAAAAGGAGAAAGCAGAGTTGAATTGGTACGATCATAATCCGAGTCTGCTCCGGTGATCCTATCCTATTCTATCTTATCTTAAAGGTGTCAGAGATGAACATCGGTGTGACAGAAACAACTTTTTATTGACTCCTTCTCGAAAATCTAATCCAAAACATGGTGCCTCAGGAAACAATCGGCAGCCTTTGCAGCTTTCTGCACCAGAAGGATGCATCAACTAGATATACCATGCTCTTTCATTCTGCTACAAAACAACAATTTGCCAATCCCAATGAGGTGGACAGAGTATCGGATTTCATAGTAGAAACGAGCAATGGGATGCTGCCATTTTACAACTGTTTTACAACTACTTAAACCTCCAACAAATGGACCGTCTTATCTTCCCATCCAGACGAGGATAGAATATTTCGGCCAGCCGTCTGGGAGCTTTTATGGGGAGGCCAGCGCATCTTTTGTCGAATAGTTAGTCTTCTGTGGCTAAACTCAGGGCAAACATTATCATGTTTGCAAATTTTGGCGCAGTCAAGAGCGTGAAGGGCAACGAATTTTTCACTCATAGCAGAAAAAGATATAGGTGAGTCTATTCAAGGGCTAATTCCGTGATTAATCTCACTTATAACATAATATAGCAGATGAAGATAAGAAGTGCTGCTATTGCGTGAAATCAAAGAAAAAGCAGGGGATTCGAAGACGAATTCGGAAATAGGGGGCATTACCTTATATGAAGTTTGCTTGCAGTCTTAGTGAGTCTTAGCGAATTGAAAAATTTGGGCGATCTAAGCCTATTTATACCCAGAGAGATCCACAGTAGATGTTACACGCGAATTGATCCATAAAAATCTTCCTAAATCCAGGCAACATATTGGAACCACTACAAATTTTCCACGTCCAGAAAGAGAAAGAGATGCAATCTAATATATTTGGCAGAATCAGGATGAATCATTGTTCTGACGGAATTAGGGATGAATCATCGTTCTTACATATGAATCATGGTGAATCATCGTGCTTACATCATGGGGAACCAGCTGTCTCAACAGTCCAGGAAGCCATCTCGAAAATAGCCATTTCTGTGTTTACTTAATACTTACTCCCTGTGCTTGGGCGGATTGCCATGTTGCCCCTTCTTCTAAGACCCAAATCTGCTTTTCTGGTCTTGTCCAGAAGGTCCTTTTTGTCCAAGTCCTTCTGATCCTGTTGCAAATCCACCCTTTTGGCAGATCACGCGTTAGCCCCAATTTGCTAACGCGTGATACGTGATTAAAAAAAACCACGGGGAATCACGTCTGTTATTTTTGCTATTGAATCCGGCCGTTTCTGATCGGCCCAACATCCTCAAAGTTACTGACACGGTTAAGAAATCTACGAGCTTCTGGGGGTTTTGTCATCATTAAAACCGAGTCGGTCTTGGATCGGCCTTAGCTCCGCGAGGTCTTTTGGCTCCCCAAATCGGGGTCCCCGTGACGAGAATCGCTTTTAAGCGATTTTTGGGCTGGAAAAACCGCTTAGCGATTTTCTTACCGAAAAACGCCGGAAAAATCATAAGGGTTAAAAAAAAAAAGCGGAAATCATTTGAAGCGATTTTCGCTTTACCGCCCGCCGCCACCGAAGAGGCGCCGCGTGGCAGACGCCCCGGGACCGGCACACAGCCCCCGGCGCCGGTGGCTGCCGACGACCCCGGCCGCCACGAGGGCGCCGGCGAAAATCGGCAAAGCGATTTTCAGCTGCCTCTTTTTTTTCGACCCGGCGGGCGGCGGCAGTAGAAAAAATCGCTTAAGCGATTTTCAAGCGATTTTCAGGTTTCAGAATCGCTCATATTTGAGGTTTCAGCTTGAAGCGATTTTCAGGTTTCAGAATCGCTCATATTTGAGGTTTTCCAGTTTCCACGTTTCCATAAGGTATTTAATATGTGCCCATTTGTATTCTAGATTTTGTGCCTAGATTTTGTATTCTTTAATATGTGCCTGCATTTTGTATTCTAGATTTTGTATTCCAGATTTTGTCTTGATATGCCTAGATTTGTCTTGATATGCCTTTGTTGTATTCTAAAACCATGGGCCTTTTGAACCATTGCCATTATAACCATGGTCTTGAGTAAGTTGAACATATTCTCGACTTCCTTCTTTATACACCCTACCTTCATATGTTGTTTATGATAATTAGATTTACTTTACTAACAACACATTCGCATATTCCCAAGGGCATTACAAAATGGCAACAGTGACCGATGGGGGGCGTAGATCTTACGCAGAGAGCCGCCTGATAGGGATGGGCGAGAGTGGGCTCCTGATTACGCCAACCGCGGACAAAAGGCGAGGTTGGGTACATCACTTTTGGTAACCGTCGACCCCCATTAGATAGCTTGCATAGTTGTGTCTCTAGAGTTTTTTCATTTGTACTTGCGTGTTGTATTTATGTCTCTAGAGTTTTTTCATTTGTACTTGTATGTTTGACAGGAATATCGAGGCATATGGTCGATCGCAGCGTCTGGGGCCTCAACAGCCCGTGGCACACATAGTTTGGGCACTTATCGGTATCGCGACGCACCCGGTGTCCCCATACAATGGACAAGGTAACGTGAATCGTCTGCAGGGCAGGTCCGACGAGGGGACGGTGCCATTGGGCACCATAATGCATATCATGTAGATATGTGGTGGCCATCGAGGGAACGGGTCGCCCCAGAATGACCCTTCGCAGCCATCCCTCTCACAGATGAGGAGAGGGAGCCTCAATGAACCGGCACGCATGCAGGACAAATGAGCAATGGCAAGAGCTTAATGTAATCAAGGGGCGACAAGCGAGACAAAGGCGTGTTTTGACGAGGACGACCGTCCGTATGCGTGGCTCCATGCCCGTATTTGCTAGTTCTGGCACATTACCCCCGCCGGGCGTGATGAGGCATTGGGACAAAGCCGTCTCAAATCGCTAGGCATACGGAGGTGGTGCACCCTCTATACGCCGAGAGGCGCTGTTACGCTTATGATCAATGTGACGCAGCAAATGAGGATTCAGATGAACGTACCGTACATGAGTGGATGAGCCGGATGTCGCAGAGCCCTTTACCCCAGCCTACACCCGGGGGGAGATCATGGAGTATGCAACAAGGCCGGGTGTGAAGAGGAGCAAAAAGGGGGGGCATTATCGCGGAGAGCAGCCACCGCGGCAGAGCAGCCACCACCGCAGAGAGCAGCCATCGCATCACCTGGCAGCGCCCGAACCCACACTATGGAGAGCAAATAACGGCTTATAGCTTTCATTACTGGGATTTGCATTTCAAGTGGCATGTCCTCCTCACGCGATAGCACGCCGACCGACAGGCCATTCTTACGCCACGCCGCACGCATGTCCCGCAAAATTATTGAGAGTGTTAGCCCCGTGGCCCCGCGGACACCTGTGTCTATACTTGCTTGCATGAGGGCGAGGCCCCACCGCCCCGCAGTGTCCAAGAAGAGGGATCTACAAGGCGCCACAGCGGGTCAAAGCTCCTCCAAGAAGCGAAGACCCAAAGGTAGGACCCACACGGGCCACTACTTGTCTGTTAGCACGGCCGCGGACAGCTCAGATTCTGCTCGAGTGCCCAAGTAGTGGAGCACGCGTTGTCATGATGAGGATCAGATTCAGGGCCCGTAGGGCCACCCGTGTTCCTATATATTGTAGCATTTTTGCTCCTTCAAAAAAAGGGTTCGTGAGTGTTCTTTTGTGTCACTACAGAAAGCGCACATGCTTTGGTGCTTTCACAGCGCTCTTTTGAGCCTTCATTGTACACTTGTTTTGATCAATGGATTGCCGTGTTCTCCACAAGTGTCTTGTGTGTTTCATTGTGTATTGCAATTGTTTTATCTCGAAGTTTTTCTTGTTCTTTCCTCTCGTTAGCAAAAAATCCAGCGTGACAAGAGTGTTCGGGATTTGCCCTGCTTGGGACTTCAAGGATCTCCGCAGATGCGTCCCTCAGCGATCCAGAGCGGACCCCAAAATCGGCGCCGATTCCGGCTCACTTCTGAAAAGCCGTATTGATACCATGTTCAATCCCTTCTTTACTCCCCGGCGATATTCAACACCGGATGGAGTCAAGACGCTGCCGCCATGAACTGCGCGACGCCTCCAGCGAATATGTCCACATACACTGCGGTTCGATTGTCTCTTCTCCGCGGTAATGCGAGCGCTAATCTGTTCCACCTACACCACGACAACTTTCGGTCAGACCTCCCCCGTGGAAGGTCGCCATTGTTCCGTTCCCCTGTTAGCCCACATCATGCAAATGGCCGCAACCTGACCCTTTGAATTTACTCCACCGAATCCCCAACTCAAGATCCGCGGAACCACCGCAATTTTTCTCCGGAACATCCGCAAAATGTTTTTCTCTATTGGTAATCTTTCTTTAGGAACTTCGTACCACCGCTTCCACCTTTGTCAATTCCCCTACCGCATTTCCCTTAATCGTTCCCCACACTGTTCATTCATACTGTCACAACCTTTGTTCCCACTACAAGCTGCTTGATTACCTCTTTTTACTAATCTCACACAACCTATGCCGGTTTCGGTACCTATCAAAGAACCAACACCCTCTTGTCTTTTCTTTTCCACAAATGCAAACACCCATTCATCGCCGAGCTCCTACACATGCTTTAAAACTCCCATATCCACTCTTTGGAAATGATAAAGGTAAACACATAGACCAGAGTGCTCAGGCTCACATGGATGAATTTGAGTCACTTGCAGATCTCAATGGTCACTCCGATCCAAAACTAAAATTCCACATCTTTTCGACGACCCTGCGTGGAGCACCCCACGAATGGCTGATGGCAAACAAAAGCCACTGGAAACAAGATTGGATACACATGAAGACCTCTTTTCTTTTCCCATTCACGGCACCCTTGCGGATGATCAACAAGCTGGCTGAACGACCTCAACACACTCAAAGCGAGAACCTGGGAGAATCGCCCGAGACTTTGCAGACCGACTGCAGATCTTAGTCAACAAGTTGAAGGAATTTCCAACCCAAAGCCAAATTCTAGTGTGGTTTCTTCAAGGCTTACCCTCTCACATCCGATTTATGACTGAGTATTTGCGCCCCAAGACATTACAAGAAGCCATTGAATTAGTCAATCACTGCTCATGTTTCCTCACGCGGTGATCAAGCCACGATACTCCCATTTCCCTCGGCTACACCCACGCAACCTCATTGCCTCCCACGGCGGTTCCCCAAGAAATAACATTTGGTGTACTATTTGCCGATTACTCGGGACATCCGCTTAATGAGTGTAACTCTCGTGGATAGCATGATCCATTGCAAACGCGGCGCAACATGCGAGAACCACACCATCAAGAATGTACAAATCCACGACCAAATCCAGTATCGACAACGTCTTGTTCACCAAGTGCGAAGGTACCCACGCCAAACTCAACCACGCATACCGCGTACGCCCACGACAACAACAACAACCCCAGCAACAACAACAAGAA
The DNA here is from genome assembly GCA_021234155.1 of Isoetes taiwanensis. NCBI lineage: Eukaryota > Viridiplantae > Streptophyta > Lycopodiopsida > Isoetales > Isoetaceae > Isoetes > Isoetes taiwanensis. Next base: position 14,057,797 of record JAJEKV010000016.1, on the reverse strand, counting down.
CCACAACGTGGACCCTCCTCGCTCCACTTTTGATCCAAGCAAGTCCCAATGTTTCAACTGTGACCAATGGGGTCATCGGTCTGCTAGATTGTCCTCAACTTCCTCAAGTTCAAATACAAATTCTCGCACCAATCAAACCCACGACGGTCGTCTTACACCTTTTCAAGTATGGGAAGCCAAGGGAAGGCAAGGCCCACGCCCAGTGCTCAAACGGCCACCACGGCCACCACAACAACAACCACGCCAACAGCAAACAACTCAAAAACAATTGGATGATCAACTCCAAGAAGAAATTTACCATGCAATCAACACCAGCCTTGAATCCTCCAACTGGATTGAGGTTCTCCCTCATTCCCCCGCCATAAGCACCCCCAGGTGCACCAAGTTTTTGCAGCCGATTCTGTACCGGTGAGCCATCAACCAAATCTGTTCATTTTGCACCCAAACTGGATCAACTACTTCCTCATGTTCAACCTAAACTTCGTAAAAAGTCTGCTTCAACTCATCGAGCGTCGCGAAGGTAAGGCACTCAAGTCCGCATCAATGCTACCACACGATCGGGAGCCCGCACCACGAATGCCCGCGACATCGCAACACCACCACTCAACATTGCTGCTGAAGTCGACCTCCTCAACAAGGTAGCGACATCTATTGCTGAGCAACAACAACCCACGGATCCACCACAACTACCTGCAATCCCTCCTGAACTTCAACAAGAACTTGCTAAAATCAAAATTCCTCTCAGCCTTACGACTATCCTACAACTATGTCCAGCACTACGAGCACATTTTACAAAACCTGTATTACCTGTTAATGCAGTCGCCACATCAACACCCACCGTTGCATGCACGTGCAATAAAAAACTGTTCACCATGTTCGGGTCGATGGTGGCAGCGCAGTCAATCTTATTACAGATAATCTCAGACGACAATTGGGCATAAGGGAGCTCCATACTGCCCCTTATGACATCAAGCTTGCGAATGGCCATATCACGCGACCACAAGGAGTTACACAACCAATACCAGTCAATATTGGAGATCTACAATTTACCATGGAATTCGGTGTTTGGAGAGCAGGAGAAGATCCGGGAGATTATGAAATGTTAGTAGGACGACCCTTTTTGAGACAAGCTAAAAGCATTCACCATCGGGCCCGCAGATCAACTTGTTATCACGGATGGCAAGCTCATCAAGACGATGGATCGACCACGGGCGGATCATTTCGTAGATCACGCCGAATCGCACGGTGACTCACGAACAAGTTTGCAACACCTATCGATTACAAGCCAAGGGTTTGCCACTCACGGCTTACCCGTAATACAATCAACCATGGGAAGACATGGATATTGATAAAGGCATAGCAATTTGGTTGACCCCTATTTGACACCTTGTAACAACGTCACATTGGTTCCACATGAGGAGTCGGTACCCCCAGCTCCTCCTCCTGTTCAAGAAGACACCACACCAACTCCTAGTGGCACGCCACTATTTTTCAAAATTGGTCAACATGAACATCCTGTCCTACTCTGTGAGCCAGCCCACACTGTTCAGGATGATCAAGTCATTCCACACATTCAAACTCCCCTGCAGAGACATAATTGATATTGGAACAAATCAACCAATCCGATTGGCACGCGACCTCACGCCAAAGATTCGTGGGGAGCAAGCCATTGTGCTATTCAAACGTTTCAAGCACATCTTTGCTTGGAGCTACAAAGACCTCCGAGGTATCAAGAAAGAATTGGGACAACTCTCGATTCCCACCAAGCCAGATGCTAGACCCATCTAGCAACGATAAAGATCGGGCTTAACCCAAACTACCGTGAAAAGGTTAAAGCCGAAATTGACAAGCTTTTTGGATCGCTGGACTTATCTACGAGGTCAAACATTGAGAATGGGTAAGTCCTATTGTTATTGCCCTCAAACATAATGGAAAAATTCGCGTTTGTGTGGATTATAGAAAACTCAATCAAGCCACGGACCGGGATCATTTCCCTCTCCCCTTCACGGATCAAGTGTTGGAAGATGTAGCAGGCCACGAGATGTACTCCTTCATGGACGGCTTCTCCGGTTATAATCAAATATCCATTCGAGAAGAAGATCAACTAAAGACTACCTTCACTACTCCATGGGGTACCTTTGCTTACAAAGTCGTTCTTTTGGATTGTCAAACTCACCATCCACATTTCAACGCATTATGCTTGCTTTGTTTTCAAGAGTACATGCAAGTTCATCCCTTTCTCGCCAAGTCTTTCGGGATGACTTCTCCACTTACACCCACGTTATGGACCATTTGGTAAAACTTGAACTAGTTTTTCAACGCCGCGGATGAATCGGAATTAGCCTCAATCCGGAAAAGTGCACCTTCTGTGTCACCTCGGGTGTACTTCTAGGACATGTCGTGAGTCGACACGGCATTACAACGGACCCAGCCAAAATCAGCTGTGTCATCAGAGCATATCCACCTGCGAATATCAAGGACACACGTTCCTTTCTTGGCAAAGTCAACTTCTATGCCACCTTTATTCCAGAATTGGCACCGACTGCCGATCCAATTCACAAACTGACTGGAAATCCATACACATGGACTTGGACATCTGATGCAAATCAAGCTTTTAAAGAACTCAAAGTCAAGCTCACAGAAGCCCCGTGCTATAGTACCACCTCAATGGGACAAACCATTTCATGTCCATGTTGATGTTTCAGGCTTTGCGATTGGAGCTGTTCTAGCTCAAGAGTATGCACCAAATCAGGACAAGCCCATCAGATACGCCAGCAGAAAACTCAATCCTGCTGAGCGCAACTATTCGGCCACGGAAAGGGAAGCCCTTGGCCTTATCTTTTGTGTACAACGCTTTCGACACTATCTTCTTGGTAGTCAAATTCGCTTTTATGTGGATCATCAAGCTCTTCTATATTTAATCAATAAGCCAAACCCCACGGGCCGAATTGCTCGATGGATATTGATATTGCAAGAGTTTGCCCCTTTTGACATTATTCACAAGCCGGGGCCAGCCACACACGGTCCCCGGACTATCTTTCACGCATACACACCGGATGATCCCTCGGAAGGAGTTCACGATGCCCTTCCAGGATGCTCAACTGTTCCCGGTCACCGCCGCGCCTCATTGGTACCCACGACTATCAACGCTTTTCTCCTCGGGCAAGACTCCCGGCCAAGTGACCCCACGCTCTCCGCATGCACAACCGCATAAACAACAATTCCTTCGCTGGCACGAGATTATACGATGGTTGCTGGCCATCTCTATAAATGTGGCAAAGACAATGTGCTCGACGATGTGTTCTTCCTCACGAAGTCCCCGATCTAGTCAAACAAGCCCACGAAGGACTTGGCGGTGGTCATTTCCGGAGACAAACAAAGAAGGGAAACTCCTCCTTGCCGGGTATTACCGCCCACGCTTTTCAAAGATGCTCACAAATACACACGCGACGCGTGTGATGTTTGTCGAGGCTTGGTAGACCCACGCCCGTGGACGCTCTGCCGCCACGCCAATAGCCACGCCTCTCCCCTTTGCCAAATGGGGTATGGATTTTGTTGGTCCCATGGACCCACCGCAATCAACACTAGGGCACGCTACATTCTAGTCTTCACGGACTATGCAACCAAATGGGGTGAAGCGTGTGCTCTACCTCGACAACACGGCTGCTAGTACGGCTAAGGTTCTCTACAAGAACATCATCACGCCGATTTGGATGTCCCTTAGAATTAGTTAGTGATCGTGGAGTTCATTTCATCAATCACACTATTGCTGAACTCACTAACTATCCGCACATTCATCACGAAAAAGCACGCCTTACTATCCCCGTGGTAATGGCTTGGCCGAAAGCACAAACAAGGTGCTTATCCACATTCTCAAGAAGATTTGTGATCCTACAAGAAAAGATTGGCAAGATAAGTTACCTACGGTTTATGGGCTTACAATACAACATACAAAGTAGCAACCGGTCAAACACCTTTTCGACTTGTGTATGGCCAAGAGGCTCTTATGCCTTTTTGAGTTCATTTTACCCTCACTCAAATTTCCGTTAGCAAATGTAACATAATCCATCGCCAGACTTTGCAAGAACGAGTTTATCAACGGAACAACGGATGAACTTCAAGAGATGCTTTTCTTAGACTTCAACAAGGCAAACAACTACAAAAACAATGGCATGACAAACACATCAAAAACAAAACTTTTCAAATTGGCGACTTAGTTCTTCTTTACGACTCGAGATATCAACAACATCCCGGCAAACTCAAGCTCGGATGGTCGGGACCATACAAAATTTCCGAGATACCACATCACGGAGTTTTACAATTACAAGAATTGAATGGCACTCCATTTCCTACATTAGTCAATGGATTTCGACTCAAGAAATTTCAAACCCCCCTGCGCGGCATCCTTAGCTCAAGAACAAAATTTACAACAAGATACCACTTGTACAAATTTATGAGAAACACTTTTCTATTATGTACAAAATTGCGAAGGCTACAATTATTTATGGGATTTTTTCACCAACAATCCTAAACTAAACAAAAATTGGGAAAACCCCTATCATCTGCTACTCGCCCTTTACTGCGGGGGGCACTCCACTTTCGGAGGATGCGGAAGCCCCATACCGCGACCACTCCGGTGAGCGATCACCTCCCCGGGCATCGAGTTTATCTCCGGGTTGACGGCGGTGCCTCCAACCAAGGATCCATAGGGATCCGGCGATTCCACAGACGCCACGCATCGGCGTCGTCCATCTTGCATGTAATCCGGCCGCGGAAGCTCACTTGGGACCGGACATTGTTATCGAGTTCTCCATCTTCACGAATTTTGGTTCTTCTCGATTTAACCCAACTTCCAATTTATAGGCGAATACCAACCCTAGCATTTGCTCACGAAAGGTCACCTCACGCGGATATTCCGTAATCATTCCCCACCGATATTTTTGTACCGCACACTTTTCGACTCCTCTTTTTAATATTTCGACAACCGCCGGCAGGTTAATGCCGTCGCCATTAAAGTTTTATTCTCCGCCAGAACTCTCACGCATCTTGGTCTACGAAGGTCGTCTCTTGAGATTCTCAATCGCCACGATCTTTTCACACGTGTCTCCCACGACTCAAAAAAAAAAAAAAAACCCTTCCCAACCGTCACTTCCACTCCTCACTTTTCACTCATACTCCACTCCGTCCTTCCGACTTCGTACTCCGGCGACCTCGACCTTCAAGATGGCTTCTACCTCCAAGAACTCAACACTCAACGCGACTGCACCAATGGATCCAGCGCAATTCGAAAATATCAAGTTCGTTTCTTCATCTGCACCAGCTCCCACATCTGGCATCCTATATTATAATGTTATATCGTAATTCCTGGATTTGGATCCAGCCCTAGATCTGACGGCCACAAATAACCTAACCAGATCTAAGGGTCCAAACGAAGCCCCTTTTTCTTAAATGTAATCTCCTTTTTTAGGAGGTCCAAACAAAAGCCCCCTTTTTTTTTACGAAAATCCCATTGCTGCCATAATTCAGAGCTTGGTAAAAGGAAAAAAAGTTTTCTTACCTCCGGACTACCAGTGAGTTTTTAGCAATGAGTTCTGGCACTTGGCTATGGCTATCAGAGGAGCTTTGTGAGCCCTGGAGCCTACGTCCAAGCCCTAGCAACAACCGTGGCCTATGTGCAATAGAAGCAGATAAAGAAAGCTTTCCAGGTATATGCTATGTTTTGCTTCTGGCTTCAATTTTCATGTAAGAATAGCTCTGGTATTTTTGGAATCATATTATGTAAGTATAGCGGCTAGCTACAGATGCCAGCTTTTAATTTAAAGCTTCTTAAGCCTTTCTCTATTCAGGTTTTATGGATATTTGGAGCCTGGTTGGCTATGCACGGTAGATTACGGCAGCGAGCATCACACGTCCTCAAGCAGCAACTTTGAGCTCCCATTGTTTGGGTTTGGAAACTGAAAGTTGCTTTGGTTCTAAGAGGAGAGAAGAACAAAAGCCTGAAATATTGCAGCTTTGAGCTTGGGTGTGGGTGCTTATAAGCTTTCTCTATCTTAAACTGAGGTTCGTATCATGCACACAGAGACTGTATCCTGTATTCACAGTTCTTTAATCTATGTTTTGTCATCTACTTTGGCGTATAGAGATTTGAGGCTGGTTGGACGTCCTGACAAGCAATGAGGTAAGTTTTTTGCTTGATATGGGATAAGCTCTTCATTTGTAGAACCGGATTCATAAGGCAAAACCAAGCCAGCACAGGGGCTTTGTTATTTTAGCTGCTTCTTTTGCCATCTTCATTTTGTTTCTTTCAATATTGTCTTGGGCCAAGTATCTCCACATTCATATTTCATACTGCAGTATGAAGTCACTTTTAGAGTTGTATGAATTGATGAGATGACTTTTATAGTAGTAGAAATTTAGAAACTGGAAATATGTTGCAGGAAAAATCGTAGGTGGCAGCTCCAGATTTTTTCTGGTCATTGTGCTTCTTGCACACAAACATTTTCTTCATGCTTTACAATTAACTACTGCCTCCTTCCCTTTGCTTCTACGTGCTGAGGCACTTAAGTTCTCTATTACAGTGTTTTGTTTGGTTGGCGGTGCTTCAAATCCAAAATGGACGTATGTCTTTTCTACGTTTTTCAGGGTTTACATGCTCAAGGGTAAAAAATGTAGGTGATTTTTGCGTTTTAGATCCTCAAATATTGGAGTTTTTATATGCATCAAATGCTCAGGGGTGCACAGAAGCCGTTCAATTGCTACTGTTACAAAAAAGATTATTTTCATTTTGAAGACATAACTACATTACAAAATAATGTCTAATTTGGCCATCTATTCTTGCTGTTGGTGGAAATGCAACTGCTAATGCAATCTATGAAGCATATGTTTCATTGAACATTAAAAAGCCAGAACTAGAATCATCTCCAGAAGGACGCGCTGAGTGGATGAAGTACGCGATCTAACAAACGAGAGGAGTTGGGTATGCAAAGAATGGTCCGTGGGACCTCTCTTCGACTAAAACTCATGTGACATAAATGCAGGAGTAAGTGCAGGCATATTAAAAATTTGCAGATCAAGAATAGCAGATGCAATTTGAAGATGCAAATTGCATAACGTGGTTAGATTAACCGCCTTTAAATTCTGTACATTTAACCGCCTTTAAATTCTGTACATTTTAAATGATTTGGACAGAATCTCTGCTACACAATTTGAGCAACTTGCTCTAGGTTTATCATTTGTATAGGTAATACATGCTCATCTCATCTCAGGTCATGTCATGATAATTTAAGGGCTGCAAAATGTTTTGTGGAATTTGAAAAGGTATTGATGTGGAGTTGTTAGTGTATTAGATAAACACTAATTGTATTGGGTGTATAATCATGAAAGATCAATTTATTGTACATTTGCAAAATACTAAGAAATCATTTGTTATGTGCCCTCCACTTAGAACCATTTCCATTTGGGCCTAGACTAAGCTATGAATAATTATTGCCAACTCGACACATGGTACACTTAATGCTACTCTTTTTCTGTTAAGTTCTACCATGCTTAGTGTGTTTGGCTACAAGTGCAACTTCTATAAATTGTATTTATAAATAATTATCATATATTCCCATGTTTCACCTTGGATCATATAGCCTTATATGATCAAATTCTAAGCATAACTTGCTCACTTAGCTAAACACTGTAGACGCTGAGACTTATTCAAAATTTACTCATGATACTATGATAGTATGCCTATCCTATATTCTCAAACACGTCTTTGTACGCCATGGTTTATGTCTAAGATTCTAGATTCAGTAGTGTCCAACAATTCAAAAGAAAGTTTTGCACCATAAAACAAAAGGGCATATATATGAGAATTTCATAGGCAACAATCCAAAAGAAAGGTTTGCACCATAAAACAAAAGGGGGTATATATGAGAATTCCATAGGCAACTTTGATAACTCTTCAACGCAGCTTTATGTCAGCAAATAAAGAACATAGAACACAAGGGGACAAAGAATCATGACAAAATGGATATACATCAAACATATGGTACACCAAACATAAAGACAATTTTTTGTTTTTTACATGTTTTCAACTTAAGCTCTGCAATCACCTCACTAAGTCTTTTATGCCCAGCCATCGAAATTTATAAATTGTATAGTTATTAAATGACAACATGCCATTCTAGAGGCAGAAAATATTGATTTTTAAGATGCTATCTTAACAAAGATTGATCTTAAAAATGTTATCTAATAAAGGTTGAGCTAAGCTTGAATTTCTCATGACAACATTATGCATTCTAGAACCATCAAATTTTCAAAATGAATGAAATGACAAGCTTCTCAATTGGACATGGCCATCCTTAATATGGAACCATGTTCTAGAATATTGCAATGATCAACAACCTCCTATAGCGCCACAACCACGTTTAAACAAGTAAATTTATGTAATAGAGAGGGATTTCTACGAGAATAAATTCCTTATAACATTGCCCTATGTCTTGGCCAAGTGATATTGCATATTGTCTAGCAAGTAGGCAAAAAGACATTAGAGTGGGGGCTGCGTATAACACTGCTTTGAAAGACCAATATTCTACCATGCATTAAGATTAAATATGAACAACTCCAAAACGTCGTGCTTCCTGCCAAGATTATCATTTACAGGTTACTAAACTCTGCCCAGCAACGCTGGGCACCATTACTAGTCACCTATAACCTCCTGGTGAGTTCCGGATTGTTTCATTTTCTGCAACAGGAACTCCCGGCTCCCAACAAGAACAAATTACAGCAATTTGTGGCTAACCTGGTGAAGGCAGAAGATGGATATGCCTCCCAAGTCGATGGAAACCCTATACTCCTAAACCCTCAAACCATAGCCTCTGCCTTTTCTCTACCCAATCCGCCCAATGCCTTGTCTTACCTTGACATTGGTAAATATGATATTTCCAAATTCTGCTCTATTCCTTATAATGCTGCACAAACCAAGTTGTCCACCTTTCCAAAGCAACATGATGCCTTTACCAAGTTTCTTTGGAGGAAATTTTTGGGTTACTCCATGAAGAATACCTCTATTAACGATGTTTTCTACCATCTGTACTATATCCTCACCAACACCACTGAAACAATCAATTGGACTCAACTCCTGTATCAGAGATTTCAACAGGAACTTGACAGACTCAGAAAAAATCCTAACTCTTCCTCGGAATGCCCCATGGGAGCCCACTTCCGTGCTTTCATTAATCATCGACCCCACGCCGCCATCATGCCCCTTCTCCACCAAGCCAACATCCCGACCTTTATTGATGCTTTGAAAGGTCTTCAACCAAACTCTCCTCCTTCTCAAAGACCATCAATCTCGCGTACCAACTCCGCAGACAGAAAAATTTCACAACCACCGTCTCCACCTCCTGTAAATTCCAATTCTCTAAAACCTATTCCTTCTGTTGATAACCAACCACCAGTTAACCTTGTGCAACAATTCCACTTTCAGACTCAACAGAATAAAAAAAAACAACAGAAGAAGACAACAAAACTCCCATTGATCTCACGAGTACTCACAAGGACACTCACAGCAATGACCAAGGATCTATAAACAAGGGTGACAGACCAAAGCCATCCCATCCACCTCCTCACACCGTGGATACCTACAGTGAAGCTGTCCTCAGCTGCCTTGATGCCCTCCGTGACCATCACCGTAACTTCATAGCAGCCACCCGTGGCACGATACACGAGTCCGTGGACCAACTCAAGCCGAAGTCATCACATCGAAGACCGATTTGGCCGGATCAGGAGGCCGAGAAGAAGCCTTGCACAATCAATTCATGATCCATCGAGAAACCCTTCATCAATCCCAAAGAAATTGTCAAGGAACTCAAGGAGTCCCTCAAACAAAACGACACCAAGTACACCGATCTTGAGACACGCTACAACAACTGTCGTCACTTAATAATGCTACTCGACCGAGAACAAACACACTTGCATGTACCAACTTGATACTTGAGTCCAAGGTCACGACTTTCAAAACCACCTTGCGGAATAAGGATGCTCACATCAGATCTCTCCAAGGCAAGTTAGACCAGCTCCACGGCAACACACGCCGCAGATGCTCTTGAAATAGCCGCACTCAAAGCGGACTTGCAAGCCACTCCGACTTCAAGCTCCTCGATTCCCAACTTCTCCGGACAAGTCCGACACCTCACACATAAAGTCACGGAACTGCAGACCGGTCTCTCCGAGCAACAAGATATCATTGCGGATTACAAGATACGGCTTTCCAGATAGCCGCGGGGCGGATGCCAGATGATGAGTAAGAAAAAGCGGAACAAACCTATCGCCTTTACTACGCTATTCCCTCGACTATCCGAAACCCGGCCGGTTACCATGACTATGTGCAAGCAAGGAAAAACACTTTTCTTTTATTCTCGGCCGAGAAACAAGGGTGATACCACAAGTCCCCCCGATCAGGCCGATATCGAGCGACAATGGCCCTTCATGTTCGTCCATGAGCGAGGCACACTTTGTGCTCTCGTCAATTTTGATATCCGGGTTGCGGATCTCGACCATTTCGCTCAAAGACCATAGCCCCCCCGGCTTATGTCATGCACGACTTCTACGGCACATGTTACTCGGGCTCATCCGGATAAACGACCGAGAACTTTAAAGGAGATACACAAACGGCGGGTTCTTTTGACCAAGAAGAACAAGTACCTCCAAGACACAAAATTTCGCAAAGCTGTTACCTCGTAATACATGCCTCTTCTACGAAAAGAAGTGGAGCTATGGCTAGCTGAACTTGGCGCTCCTCGCCGGACACTATACAACTCAACAAGAACTTGACCTTGCACAGCTTGTTCTTACAACATTATGCTTCCTTGCACGCGACCGCACACTGGAGCTGAAGCGTAACGCCCTCCCCGATGAGTGGGACCCAGACTGACGTGACAAAGACATGTACATTCCAAGTGCATGGGAGACGATTACCAAACAACTACCCGAGAAGATATTATTGGAATTCCAAGAACAGATGCGGGATGACCCGCACCAACCCCCAAACAACCGAAAGTACACTAGCAAGCTTTGGATGCCCACCTCCGATCAAGGTCAATTCCCAAAGATGGAGACAAGAATTCGGACTCACGAAGTCAAAGAACATGCAGATTGGACACCCACGGCAATTTGCAAACAACAAACGTTGGGACCACGCTTCATCCGCAGACGCTTAAATGGCGTGAGGATGAAACTTTGGACAACACCAACAACCGGATATACATGCCCAATGCGTGTGTTCGTGGAAGACCGCCCGAATGCAATTTACGGTCTTGTAACCTTCCTTGCCAAGGCCAAAACTTCAGCTGATCCATCGTATTTCGGCAAAAGTAATTCGGCAAAGACTCATGACCATACTCCGAGTATGCGTAAACGCAAGTGCCGGATCCATTTTGCAACCCCAATGCAAATCTTTGGAAAGTTCGGGTTGGACCTTGTCTTATACATGGAGATCACAAATCTTCCATCGAGATCCACGCTTATTTGGAGAACATGATTTCTCGAAGGCTTTCTCATAGGAGCAGCCGAATGTTTGGCATCCGTGACTCAAGCAAATCGGAAAAGAGACGAACAACACTCGGTGAATACTGATGGTCGAGCCTCCCTCATCTCTATGTTCAAGATCGAGAAGAGGAACGAGGATTCCCACCCAGAATTCATGCCCCCTTTCTAGCCAATAAGTGTAGTTTGGTAGGGGGGAGTGTTAGCCCTCAGGCTCCCGCGCATACACGGTGTCTATACTTGTCGCGATGAGGGCGAGGCCCCACCGGGCCCGGCGGTGTCCAAGAAGAGGGATCTACAAAGCGCCCTGGGCTGGTCAAAGCTCCTCCAAGAAGCAGAAGACCCAAAGGTAGGACCCCTGGCTGGCCACTACTTGTCTGTTAGCACGGCGGGACCGGCTCAGATTCTGTTCGAGTGCCCAAGTAGTGGAGCACGCGTTGTCATGATGAGGATCAGATTCAGGGCCGTAGGGCCACTCAGGTGTTCCTATATATTGTAGCATTTTTTGCTCCTTCAAAAAAAAAAGGGTTCAGAGTGTTCTTTTGTGTCACTACTGAGCGCATATCTTTGGTCGCTTTGTTGTGCGCGCTCTTTTGAGCCTTCATTGTACACTTGTTTTGATCAATGGATTGCCGTGTTCTCCACAAGTGTCTTGTGTGTTTCATTGTGTATTGCAATTGCTGTTTTATCTGAGTTTTTCTTGTTCTTTCCTCTGTTAGCAAAAATCCCGCGTGACAAGAGTGTCTCAGGATTTGCCCTGCCGGACTTCAAGGATCTCACAGAGATCTGTCCCTCAGGCGATCCCGAGCCCGGACCCCAAACAGAGGACATACCAGACGACCTGTTCATTCACACGCCACCTCCACTGCATGTGATAGAGCCTCGTGCTTCGAGGCCGATCTTTGATGAGCTGCGGGAGAGCGGTTGCAGCACATACGCTCAGATTATACAGGAGGAGATGGTTCGTTCCCCTAGCTTGGCGTCATTGGTTTCACCTTTTCCTCCGGCTGCAGATGCACATGACCGATACCGGTGGCATAGGGACAGGGCTAGAGGGTTCTTTCTGTACTGGGATGGAGTTTGGGGCAGGGCACAGCTTTATGCCTACTATTTGCTGCAGCCGCTATGGGGTGGGCTGGGAGGTGGCAAAGAGAGAGGCGCGATGATGCACTAAACATTGTGCTACATCCGGGTTTGATGTTGCCTCTCTATTTCTGGGAGGAGGTTTATATTTTTGGGGACTCGTACACAGACGAGATATGCCGCGAGGTATGGCGAGCGGTTGATAGCACACCACCCCCACGTACCCATAGAGATCTTGTCGACTCGGTCAGAACGCAGAATGTCATTGTTGGGGCCAGCTTCCTTGCGGCGTTGGATCACGAGAGCGCATGTAAGGCAATCAAGTTGCGAATCGCTGAAGAGTGGGAGGCGATCATGTCGTGGTAATTATCAGTGCGGTCCTAGCACGATTTCATTCATGTGTTGTCAACCTTTTTCGCTGACCATGTAGCACGCATGGTGCAGTGCCTGCATGCATCAGTTCCAACCAGATGATAGATCCACATTTGCAATGGTGGACCCTCGGCCGGTTCGAAGATCCGCGAGATCATGGCCCCGACTCGCCCCACGCTATGCATCACGATGGGAGAGCTTGCGAGCTATCATTTGGCCCATCCGTCATGGGTGCGTGGCATAGTCCCTATCCCTCTCTTGTCTCCACAGTACTCATGCAAAGGTGAGCTGGTTGCGGGGGACACCGCACGTTCTTGTGCATATTGCAGACCACAGAGTACGGGAGAGGCTTCGGGTGGCCCAGCGTTCGAGGGCTTTTGGTGCATGGATTCCCCGCCTCGGGTGGTGGGCTATACTGCGGGACTCAAATACGAAGTGCAACCCGCGGACGCATAACGGTGAGTTCTTTGCCTGCCGACTTCCTTACTTTTAGTTGTCTTCAATGCGTGCAACAAGTCCTTACCGTGTTGGGATTGTGGTATTGCGGCCGCGGGTCGTACCACCTCATGCCCGGACCAATCGGGCGCTGCGTTTAAATCGGTTGGGTTGCGGCGGGCGCCGGTCCCAAAGACGAAACCGGCATTGGTCTTGTGGTGCCCATGTCCGCCTAAACATCCGCATGTCATGAAGGCTTTCCTATGGCCGAGACGGACATAGACTTGCGGTGTTGGACACTATCCCTCCCCACCACCTCATTAATCGTTACATATGCCCCGCATGACATCCGGCCTTTCACCTTGCAGAATGCGCCCAACATGCATACCGACGAGGATGTGGCACGGCCAGCAAAACTTCTTTACACTCATTGCTTGCCCAGATGCGAAGGCATATTGGTTCAACTACCAAATAATGAGGCGTGCCGCCCATAGTGTACTTTTTACTATTCAATAGAAACATTGTCATTGATTTAAATGCCATGTACCATCCACATCATCACCGAGTGATCAGTCAAATCTGAGGCGACGCCAGGTGGAGCCTCTCCTCCCACGTAGCGGCGGCGTTTGGGCAAGGTACCGCAGGCTACACGACGCGGCGTTGAAAAAGTTACGCACCCGTGCTCCCGCTGGCTTGAGTTGCATAGCCCCTCGCATTGGGACGTTTCGGTGCCGCCCGCATCGCAGGCAAGCCCTTAGGCGACGCCGCACCTCCAAGCAATGGAGCCAGGTCTTCCTCGTCTATGTGTTCTTGGTTCATTACCTCCGTCTGCCAGTATTGCATTTCCTCGCCCATTGCCTGCAACCACTGACTAACCACCAATCTCAACGTGTCTTCGTCCACTAAGTGCCGGGGGCGCCGATGTCTTGGAGCTCGCTTCTTCCGTCCAGGGATATAGCACTTCAAGAGTTGGGGACGGTACCTAAAGAGAAACATATCTCCTGCTATGAGGTGCTTGCACACTGGGACATCAGCGGGACAGGTGCAATAGTGCTGCATCATCAAAACCGTATAGCGGACCCCATCATCTGCCCCGGATGCGATGGACAGTTCAACGGTCTCGTCGTCCCACTACTGTGATTGTGTTTGCATCTCCCTCAAACCGCTGCGGCAGATCTTGTGCACTGCGACGCCGCTTGCGATAGGATCGCTGGGTACATGCCAAGTCACTGGAAGCAAAGGGAAGGGAACGCGGATTAGAATGGAAGAGCATTCTTAACTATGTGCTTTGCTAGAGACATACCTAGGCTCCAACGCCCTCAAGACCAGCGTCAAAATTTGCCTCTCAGGGGGATCATCACCATTTGGATATCCTACTAGCGAACAAATTAGAGTGTACATCCGCAAGTTAACCTTGCAACCCAAAGTTTGCACCTTCAACACCCTCCAATGGGCCTCCACGTAGTTGGTAGTGTCCATGTATCCATGGGGCCACAACCTCCGGTGTCGCCGCCGAAACATAGTCAACGCTCGAGCCAAGGCAAGTGAGTGCGCAGACAATTACAAGCCTAATTAGACATGACATTCGGGCCACCAAACATTCGATACTTGTTGCGGAGACGCCACACATCCTCCCGGCTCATGTCAAACCGATATGTGACGCCTTTCGACCGTGCGGGTCTCCTCCCCGAGCATGGGACCCACCGCCGCCATGTCCCACCATGCGACCTTTGTCTTTTTCACGTTTCTCATTAAATGCAACTCTTTTCTATCAGATTAGGGTGAACGGTAGAGACCATACCTCCGGGCGCCGTATGGATCGGCCTGTAATGCACCGGCCGGCGCAAATATCCGGTCCGCCTCCGCCCTCCCGCATGACCATTCTACCGTCATCGCGGCGAAGCCTATACGCAGCCCGCGCCTCGCGGACTCCTCCGGACCGCCCGCCGTAGTTGTGGGCTGCTACTGGGATTTCCTCCACCGATTGGCGGAAATCGTCCACCCTCATCTGCCGACCGCCACCCCCGGTCCTGATGCGCGTGTGGATGTGCACAAGACGGACACGGTCTCGCACCTGCACCTCTCCCACTCTGATGTCAGTCTGGCTGACAGTGCTAGTCTCATGTTGAGGGAAGTCATTATCCTTCATGTACATGCGAACCTTGCAACCGCACACACGCCTTTGGACCGGGTCACGTGATTGTGGGATCCGTGCCTCGCTATGCCTGTCTCCCACTGTGATCTTATTTCTTCTAGGGTCTGCGTCTTCGACAAGTGCTGGCCATTGGCAATGTGGCACTGCGCCACTAGATTGTTCCAATCCTCTACCCAAGGCACACACTTTTCTGGATGCGATCCCACCCTATGCAAATAGGAAACATGACCGAGCGACTCCTCATTATAGCCCCTCACGGTATTGCTCCCACCGTCCCTCATATCTATGCCACTCGGAAAGAACATGCCTGTCTGGTCTCTGTGGAAGGGGAGGAAAATCTGGGTCTGCGATCCTGATGTCGCACGGATACGGGGGTCTACCTTCGTTGACGGAAGCAATCATAAGATCATATGTTGCTTTCAAGAACACATACCCATGCACAGGAACTCCTCGGGCCCGTTGCTGCCTAAGCCGGCCGCGCCGCGGACGGGATACATCCGAACCACCTCCACGCGACAACATTGGAACCAGGGGCCAACGAGGTGCACTTGTGGCAACGGACGGTGTAGAGCAATCGGCATCTGAATGGTCAGATGAATCCTCCCAATAGTCGCTATTGCCATCATCTGAAAGCTCGCTCAAGGAACCCTCATCCTCATAATCTGAATCCGACATTCTAACAAAGCCTATCAAACAAGCTGCACTATGCCGGGGAGAACTCGGGAACTACGAAGGCGGATCGCTTAAGCGCTCCTTTCACGCATATGGTAGCCCCGAAGGCTTGTTTTATATTGAATGCAAAATCGCTTAAGCGATTTTCAAATTTTTTATTTTTTTTCCCTCCTACTTTCGTGACCGGACCTTATCTTGAAAATCGCTTAAGCGATTTCATTTTTTTGGGCGGTGATTGCCTTGGGCTCACTTCGCGAAAATCGCTTAGCGATTTTCAATTTTTTTTTTTTTTTTCGCCTTGCTTTCGACCTTCGCATATGCTTTTATAATGAAATTGAGTGAAAACACTTATGTGCACCGACCAATGCGGAAATTACATAGATGTCAAAAATTTTTGGTGCTACTCTCAAATGTTTTGATTCTTTCACATGAAGAAAATACATAGGTCTCACAAGACATGGCTAATTCAAACAAACATACTACATAATGAACAGCGTGATAATAGAAAACACCAAAGCTTCACTCTATGCCCACTTCACCTCGATGAGATCCTCCATATCGAACTCATCAATATGTTCTTCGTATTGCGGATCCACCCAATCATCCGACTTCTTGATAGAATGACCACTGCCGACGATGAGCTTGTTTACCATAGCCCCAAGATAGTCTTTTTTTTGCTTCTTGTAAAGCTTCTTAAACACAGTCGGAACGTATTGTGCATCCAAACCTCCTCCATCTTCAGCAGCCTTTTCGATTGCCTTTGCCCTGTAAATAAGGCGTTTAAAAGATATGAGGCACTCCTCCGGCTCCCCCCCCACCGAAGTTGTTCCTCGTCGCCATTCCTTATGAACCCATCACCTTGGAGGAGCTTCGTGAATTGGGCGCTAACTTCTCTCGTTCGGATCTGGCTCATCTCGTTTTGTACCTCCAAATTTGGCCCGATTCGCATGGGCTAAGATTGGCCCACTAATATGAGATCGCATTTCGGTGATGGTGTGTCCCGTCTGGCGCCTTGTTTCGCCATTTTGAGTGTTTCAAAAGAATGTAAGAGAGCACGAGGAGCAAAAACCCTATAATCTTACCCTATCAAACAAGCCGCAAAAACGAGGAGCAAAAACCCTATATATTATTACCCTATCGCGAATCGCTTAAGCACTCCTTTCACGGAACACGCATGCTTATTTTATATTGAATTGAAAATCGCTTGAGCGATTTTCAATTTTTTTTGGAAGGTGATTGTTGACATGACACTTGAAAATCGCTTAAGCGATTTTCAATTTTTTTTTTTTTTTTTTTTTTTCCCATTCATAAAAGCAAATTACACATTGTCTTTGTCCATCCCCAGGACGTGACAATTTAACGCAACCATTTGCATCATTATCTGCACATTTAACATCGTTTCATCTCTGTTTGGCTCGTTGAGCCATTCTACCATCGTTCACGCACCCGGGCGCCCGACGTTAAAGCGGTGACAAGCTCCCTTTCACTCATTCTTTGCGGCGATGGTGAAAGGAGCGGCGAGAAGCGGGGGTCTTTGTCCCTTGGAGGAGGAGCAGGGGATTGTCGATGATGTCCCTCGGAGGAGGAGGAGGAGGCGGATTACTGGTAGAAGGGACATATCGTGCCCACACGGTCTTTAACTGTGGGACCATTTCAACAAGATAGGTGGGGAGATTAGAGGCGGCTTTTTGACGATATGGCAAAGTTGTTTTATAAAAATTTGAAAATCGCAAAAGCGATTTTCAAATATTTTTTTTTTTTTCCCCCCGCCGACATCGACGCCGAAAACGCTTAGCGATTTTCAAATTGTTTTTCTCTTACTTTCGGCGCTTACTTTCGGCGCTGACAAGGCCGAAAATCGCTTAAGTGATTTTCAAATTGTTTTTCTCTTACTTTCGGGCGCTTTCGGGCGCGCCGACAAGGCCGAAAAATCGCTAAAGCGATTTCTGATTTTTTTTCACCTGGCAAAGCGACGGCCGACGGACGCCGACAAACGAAAATCGCTTCCTTTTCCGACTCGCTCACCTCGGGTGGTTTTAAATAAAAATCGAAAATCGCTTAAGCGATTTTCACCTTCCCCTTTGAAAATCGCTTAAGCGATTTTCGCAAGTGCCCGAAAATCGCTTAAGCGATTTTCCCTAAATCGCTTAAGCGATTTTCGTCCGCGCGAGACCCCGATTTCGGGAGCCAAAGAAGGCACCGCTTGGCTCAGCCTCTTGTGGGCTTATTTGCAGCACCTAGATCATGTGGATGGAGCCGAAAATGCTGTCTGAGCCTTTTTGGCTGCTTAGAAAAGCATTTGCAATGCACCCAAAATGCAGACCGGCCAATGTTAACTCTTTCTATGTTAGATTAGATCCTGTTTCCTGCCTTTGGATGACTGCATATGCTTCTATCAATCTGCACTTCTTACTCTTTTAGAGAGTCCTCTTGATTTTTCCACACATTTTGATAGGGATGGGGTCTTCAAAGAGACAACAGAACCACCTCGGATCTTATAGTATTCTGGAATGAAAGTAAAGTGCTTTTTCGATCCAAATTTGGCCCAAATGGCACAGAACCTACCTTGGATCTTATAGTATTCTGGATGTGAAAGGAAAGTGCTCTTTTTGGACAAAACATTTTGCACATCCTTTTGGCCATTCGGCCCTAGGTTTCACTACTTGGCCTCTTTTAATCTCCAGTTGATGAAATGATATTCTAAACTGTCCTATGGTAGCTTGTGCTTCCGGTGATAGATGAATACCTAATTATCCAGAAAGCAGTTTCATAAAACTGAATATTTTGGTTCTTTTCTTTTCTTTTCTTTTCCTTTGCTTTGCTTATAAGCTTATTTCTGTTCTTAAGCTTTCTGCACTTATTTCATTATATTCATATTACAGGTACTTATCCCCCTGCTTTATTCTAGTTGTAGTTACAGACTTTTTGACCTTTAGATACAATTTAGATTTTACATTAGATTTAATACATTAGATTGTCATCTATTTAGGATTAATACAAGGACATAGATCGAATTCAGCGCGCAATACAGGTTTGGGCATTATTGTGAAGGTTTAGTAGGTTAGAGTAGGTATTGGAGAATTCTGATTGCATATTTGAATTCAGCGTGTTCGAATTAGTAAAGAACAAGTTCCAAATTGTTAAAAATCGATTGTTTTTTTTTTTTTTTGGCAAAAAAATAAATCGTTATCACCTCTGCTGATAACTCGTTATACGTTATTTTCGCGTTAGCCATTAGCTAACTACTAACTGCTAACTTCCAACTATGCTTTCAATTGCATTACTCTTATTCGCAGAGCTTTTCTGGTCTGCCCAAATTGCAATATTGCAATCTTTGCTGGTCTCAGCGTATCAGGCACGACTGAATTACCCCCTTTTTTATCTCAGATTTGATCTGTCACTGCAGTTTTTCAACTCGCAAACTGCTAAAGCGTGCAGTTTTATTGCATGCCGAAAAACGAAAAGATGAAGCCTAGCTAGTTAGTGCCAGCACTAGCGTTGTCATTTGTCCTATTGTGTATCTTGGATTGAGAATAAATGCAGCTTTTTTATCTTGGATCTTGAAGATCGTTATCAGACCACGCGTCTTCCATACGCGGCTGCATTGAGAGAACTCGATATTAAAAAAAACATGTGTCTCTGCCACAATCCTAACAAAGGCGGCGGAGAAAAAATAGAAGTGTAGAACAAATCTCATTTTTCTTTTTGTTCGTGGACGTATTTTTTCTCCGCCGCCAATTAAGTTGCTTCTAATTTGACACGTATTATAGAGGTTTCTCCGCCGCCTTTTTTTCCGGGGGGGGGAGGGGGGTCTGTCGTATTAATCATAACAGCTGTATCTGTCCTTTTCATAATCAGATCTTGCCTAATCAAATCTTGCCAGTTGAGACATCCTGGCAATTTTCTGCTGTGCATTTGTTGAAGCTCTGGTTTCCTCGATAAATCTTGTGGGATCAATGTTTCCTTAGCAATGCAGAGGCCAAACGGAAACTTATCTCGGTATTAGATGCTCTGCGATCAACAAGAAGCTTTGCTACCAATATGTAGCATTATAACAGGGGTTTTTTTTTTATTTTATACGCTTTTTGGCATGGTTTTTATATGATTTCATGGGCGTATTGCATGAGGCATACTAATCAGTACATCTAGAGTGCACACTGGATTCTCATATTTAAATTGCATTTTATCTATGGTTTTGCAATGGTTTTGCCTTGCATGTTTTTGTTCCTTAAAAACTTAATTAATTTAATTTTATGAAGGCCATGCAAGCATTCAACTTTAGGGTTCGTGGAGAAGGGGATTTAGAGGACCATTTCCGGCAGTTTTCTTTTCGCTATGGCTTCCACAGTTCTCTCTGATGGCTAGATTATTAGCTTTAAAGAGGTTTTTACTAGTGAAGGGGATTTAAAGGACCATTTTGCAGCAGAATCTGAGAAGCAATCTAAGTATGGCGCATTACCCCATTCAAAACTCCGATTAGGCTCCTGGTTAATTTGGCTGTCCTCATGCACTGAGTAAATCGCCATCAGAGCAAGTAAAGGCAGCTCAGAGCAGAGGTAGATGATCGGAAGGTTCAACGGATTATAAGCTATAAGCTTTATAAGCTATAAGGCATACCGCAGTGCTTAGATGATCGAGTGATTCAAAGGATTTTTTAAGCTATGGGTCTCATGCTTGGGGTTGCAGGTATTTCTCTGGAATAAAATGATGTACTGCGGTTGTTGTGTTGTGGGCTCCAGTTAGAGTTGTATTGAAAAGCGAGATGGTTGGAGGCAGGCCTCTACTATTAATAAATATCCGATTTTGGGTTGCTTATAATCGGATTCTCTAGATTTAAAGCTGCATCTGCCATTTTCTCTGATGCAAAGCTTGCATTTGCAGCTCAGGAACAATTAGGTATTGCTAACTATCTTGCACCGTTAATGGCTAAGTGCATTTACTTCCCATGCTCTTAAATGGCAAAAAGGCAGATCGATCAAGTCTGGGATGTATTCTAAGAAAACTGGCTATGGATCATTGAACTGCTCGCGATTTGGCCTGCACATTGTAAGGGGTAACTAGTTGGCTGCACATATAAGTTCTTTGTATATACCTTCAACCCTGTCATCCGTTTCAGCCTTGTTTTCCAGAACTTCCTGTTCAAGGTTCATCTCTACATTTGTTTTTGCAAGCTTCCAGGTTTTGACCAAGATAGGTATCAGCAGGGGACTTAACCAGTCCACTAACCAGTTCATTTACCCCTTTTATCAAATCCAAATTGCTTTTGTAATTGTGGCACTTCTAGCCTTCTTTTCTGATGAGAGGTAGATACCAACATTTCGTTTCATATTTGTGTTACATTATGAATTGGGTTTTCATTTTGATTTGCGGGGACCGTAAGCAAAACCTCGACTCCTTGGCCACTCCGGTGTTCAGGTAGAATCGAAAGTCTAGTGTGAAGCCTGCTTCAAATGCGGCCCCTGACGCCTCCTAACATTTCCCGGAATCTATCATATGCTGAGGTAAGCATGTATCCCTTAAACAACAGATGCAAGTTATTTAATGGCATGTCTGGTGCAAGTTATGAAGTTCAAATGCGGTGGCAGCTATCGGGGCTTAAGCAGGGCTATCGAGGGGTATCGAGCGAGCAGCACCATGTGGTTGGCATGCAAAGATTAGCCATATCTCTTGGCACCGGGGCTTTAAGTACTGGCGAGCAGCTTTGTCTTGATACATGGATAGTTTGGTACGTTTTTCGTGTTTCTGTGTATTTCAAAAACACTGTTGCTTTGTTGGTGTAACTCGGCTATTCTAAAATTGTGTTATGCATGTGGCTCAATAACAACTAATATTTGTTGTCGTGTTCTCCAAGAAGCTCAAGGTTACATTGTAAAGTCGTATCATTGTTCTTCACTTGCCCCTCGCAAGAGGCGATTGATTTTTGAGGAGTATTTGGATGTGCACTCTTATGCTTAGGCAGGTTGCTTCATTCGGTGGGTCTCTGCTTATCCGCTGAGATTTTATTCCTGTCTCTGCATTTATACTTGTATTTGACTCTTTGATTGAATAAAGTCTGACGTCCTTCAACAAAAAAAAATATTTGTGATTTTTTCCAGTGGCCTTACTATTGGCTTTGCTATATACATAGATATTTGAGAAGATGTGTACAAAGATGTGCCTTACAGCCATGGAATATTTGGTATGTAAGATAACGACTTGAAGAACTTTTTATATTTGCTGGTAACCATGATCATCAGTCTTTCATTTTTTGCAGCCTTTCTTCAAACTCACAGTTATGTTATGTTTTACTAAGAGGTGATGTACTTTTGATGGGCCAATCTTGCCCTGGTTTTACAGATTCATTGAAAACATCTGGAGAATTTGATTTAGTTCTATCATGCTACCATATATTGGCAATACATGTACTTACAAGATTACATTTCAGAATAAGATGTTTGGTTGCACACCTCTTTCTTTTTCTTATTGTGCCTGCTTACTTAGTATCATTGTGATTTGACTAGTGACTTAAACAAACGTGACATCCTTCATGGCTCCATTTCCTAAACACATGTTCTAACATATCTAGCATATGGAATTCTACTACCTAGGGATATTGTAAGTGGTTTACATCATAAATGCATTCTCTTTAGCATAATTTTTTTCATCAATATTGTAGAGTTTCGTTTTGTATTCCAATATGTAGAATGGAGACCCTCATAATGATATAAATTTTTTGGCCTACTTGCTTATTACAAATATATATTATAGAAATTTTTGCAGCGCAACTATAAGTGGTCTTCAAGGCCACACTGTCTTAGGCACAAGAACCTATAGCAATGTACACAACATTCATACACAATTTTCATTGCCCCGAAGGGGCAAAAATTTTTTTGAACCTATAACACAAACCATTACACCAACAGACTCATGTTCATCCAAGAACCAATCTCTTGATCAAACACTTCACCGCTAAATCCTTAGGTACTTGGTCATAGTAAGTCATCACGACTCCTAGGCTTAACGTTTAAAATTTAACGACCTCAATATCAAAATTTTAATATTCTCAAAAATTACCCATAACATGCATTTTTGCTTTTCAACATTTACTTCTTTCCATTGCCAAATGCCATTTTGCACTTTGAAACCTAGATATTTTAGTACGATATCATGTTAGGAGAACATGCTAGCATCCTGGACTTTGAAATCTAGATATTAGTATGATATCACGTTAGAGAACATGCTAGTCAATTTGTATTGTAATGGAGTTTGTGACTAAGGAAAGCTTTCTAAAATACATAGGAAACTTCCAAGGTGAGTTCCACAATTTGAATCCCATTTTGAGATACATTGTGAGCATTGTCGTTTGGGATCCAATTGGAGATGTTTTTCACTTCGGGTCCAAGGTGACACAAATTCCCTTGCCTTGCATTTAGAAAAGAGAAATGTTTGCGGTCGCCTCCCTCACAGTGCATCTAGAAAAAAGAAATGTTCGCGGCGGCCTTGGCCGCCGCGATAAATTTCTTGTATATTTATTAAGATTTGCATTCTTACCAAGATAAACAACCTTAGGTTCCAACTAGTTTTTTAATACTTGGAATGTGCCAATATAAGAGGTACTACTGGAGAAGCATGGTCATCGTATTGTGGTTAGAGAAGCCCTGCGTGATCCCTACAGAACATATTTAATAGTATATGTACCAATGTCTAACCCATAAACACAATCTGCTGCTTGTTCTAATTCCATTTTCACGTTTCTGGTTGCATGTCGAATCACACTGCCCATGCCTTATTAAGAGCCAGCAAGGATACAAACACATTCTCTATTTCGATCCCCTATGCTACAAGGGGTGTTCTAATTCATCTTTTCATGCTCCAAAATCGTGTGAATGATTTGAAATTGCTATTCAGTTACTTTTAAAATGCGGGAATACCTTAATTAGACCATATATGGATATGGTAGGTAGAACATGCATTATTAAAGTTCAGTGTATAAAATAAGTTGCATTATGTGTTGCTGAACTATGTTAGACATTAAAGATTGCATGCACTTGACAATTGAAGCAAAAAAACAATTATAATTGATTGGTGAGTTGTGTTTTTTTCTTTGTTCACAATTAAAATGTAGATCAATGTGAAAATTAGGATTACAGCATGTAATAGATGGAGCAAAACATTGTTTTCCTGCTGCTCATGACTCTATTATGCTGCCATTCTACAGATATGACCTCTAACAGAGAACACCACAATATAAATGTATACTTGAGTAATGAAAGGTAACAATAATCTCATAAAAAATGGAGATGCTAGAAAGAGCATGGTCCTCTTCCAGAGAGCTGCAACATGGCATATAAGCGTAACTCTTTTCAGAAAAGGAACATCGCATGTAAAACAAAGGAATTAACATGAAACCAGAAAACTTACAATAAAATATCAAAACCTAGCTTGTTAACATAAGAATAAAAATATGAGAGAAAGTAATAAAAAACACAACCGAAATTAGCATCATTAGAGACCATGGCAACTGTCAAGTGAAAATGCATTCGTTCACATGCCTCTAGGATGAAGCAAGTTCTCTTGAGTTGAGTCATTAAGCACTTGAGGACCAATTACCACTTCAGAAACTTTACTCAAGGCACAGAAACAAATTGAACAGCTAAGATAGCTGGAATGGGCCAGACACCTCCTTAATTATTGTCATGAATCTATGCAAAAATGGTTCTCACAATTACAAGGCCAAAATTCTCATCTTTCAAAATCTTGTTGAGGGACACAAACACAGCATTAGGTCGAATGAAACCATTGCAATTTGGAATATTGTGTTTTACCAAGGGCTTACCACCAAAGGCAACATATGCGCCAATTATTAAAAGGAGCTTATGTATATAGTATATTATGAAATCGATTATGAAAAACAAATAATGAAGTAATATTACATTAGACACTACAAAATAACAGACCATAAATGCTGGACATGAACTTCTCCTTTCAAGTTGCATTATTTAGCTTGTCCACAAAGCCTTATTTATGCCAATTCTGAAGAAAGTGTGATGATTGCTAAAACTAAAAGGTTGATTTGATGTTTGTGTAACTCAAGGATTTGTCCAACATAATGAGGTTATCATATCTTTCTGAAAGGATATATACCTCATGAATGAACGAAATTGACTGCACAGAGCACCTTTACCAATGCATATTATGGAAATGCCCTTTCTTCTCTTCACATTTAGGCATTGTATGGTCCTCCTCCCACGTAATTGGTAATTACCCTTACTCAAGTATGTCACCTAACCGTGGTGCAAAACACTAATAAACTAGGGGCCATTTCCCACTTGTCATTAAGTTAAGTTAATATAACCAGTTGGTTATCTCTTAACTTAACTAAAAAGAGATTATGCTTTCCCATTAAGGTCGTTAAGTTAAGACTAACTTAACGGATTATGAAGGTATACATTCCCACTACATTTGTTAGGGATCACTTAGGTTAAATTCGTAAAATCAAATAACATTTATAAAGAGGTGCTTCACACTAGTAGTTAAGAGCTTTTGTTAGGTTAGAGATAACTAAGTCCATTTCTGACTTTAGTTAAGAGATGCCATTAAGTTAAAGATATCATACAAGGTTTATTTTCTATCTCTTCTCTTTCTATATTCCAACATTTTTGTCTCTATTTTTTCTCTCTCTGTATTCACTTTTTGAACCTCAATTTGGATGTCTCATTATTTTTGATTGGTGTCATATTTTTCTTGGCATTGGGAAAACTATACATACTTCTTGAAAAAAACTAAAGAATGTTTCCACGACCGAAAAAGAAACCACAAAGTCTAGTCGTTAGATGTTTAGATATGCCCAAAATATGCTCCAAGATCCCAAAATTAGCCCCCAATTCAATTCAATCCTAATGAATTGTCCCTTGAGCGGAGGCCATCCAAAAAAGTTTCATCCTCGAGCTAGTCTAGTTTTTCAAAGAGGAGAAATAAGCCATTTTCATACAAAAATTAAATAACCTAACTGGATTGTTACCCTTTTCTCACCTAACAGTTAGGTTAAGTTAGTTCTTAACCGAGTTAAGTATACCTCTCCTAGGTCACTTAATTTCTAGTTTAAAATAAGGGGAACGGTTAAAATTTTAACTTAATTTAACTTAATTTAACTTAACTATTAACAATATGAAAAGTGGCCTAGTTAAGTTAACCATAGTTAAAATTTAACCAAGTCCTAACTTAACTAGTAGTAACTTAAGTGCTAGTGTGAAAGCAAGTATACTTTATTTGCCCTATTTAACCTAACCTAACCGCTAGTGGGAATTGACCCTAAGTTGTATAATCAAAGTATTTCTAGTCTCACAAGAGCATATATCGGCATAAAACAATTGTTTTCCATCCAGATGAATGCTCCAAACTTAGGGTTGTGAAATCTAGGTGTAGCAGAAGAAAAAAAAGGAGGCAAAGCTATGGTGAAAGGCAATGAAAGGGCACGGAGCAAGAAGCGAGGCTGCACTTCGTATCTCCATCTCAATTTCAGAGTTTTTTTTAATTTCTTTGACCGTCGATCCATAAAAAAGAATATCCAACGGCAAAAAATACATCCAACTCTCCTCCTCACTTGCTTTGTAACATTACCATTCTTTTAATATATTGATGACACAGTTCTTCAAAAAAAAAAAAAAATACATCCAACTCAGTTTTGGCAAAGGTGGAGGTGCTACGTGGATAGCCTAGAATGGCAAGAAAGGCTGTAGACTTGGTTAAGCTGGCGTGCTAAAAAAGATAAAAATTCCCATTAAACTTATTAGAATTGCATATGTAGTAACATATAAAACAAGCCCTTTTTATATTAAGCTTCTACTAGCCTTAATAATTGCAACATGATTCACGTATGAGCACGTGGGAAGATTCTTTTCCTAAACATAATAAACAGGAGGCTAAAATTATGGCATTATTGCAAGAAAATTATAATGCGTAATTTTGTGCAAAATATTGAGGAGCAGCATTGCTACTCCTGATTCTTGTGAGCCGCCTCCCCTGTTTCTTGTGCCCAAAAATCTACATGCGACATGTTTGAGCTTGAGCTTTCTACATGCGACATGTTTGAGCGCCCCTGTTCGCCCATGCGACATGCAAGCGCATGCGCCCATTCCTGAAGAATTGATTTTTTAAGCTCCATGCACTCAATCCTACTGTTGTTTACATGAATCGTGTGAGTGTAGTTTGTTATGCGGTTTACTTCCTTTGTACAAGCGGGGCTTCTAACTTGTAGCTAATGGTGTTGATTCAGGGCTGGAAGCGGGAGAGTCCTTCTTAACACAATGCAATGGCGGATGCTATCTTTGGTAATGAAGCAATAAGATTCTCAACAACCCTTGTTTTTTGTTGTCATCTGAACTTTAGGGCTTGGTCCATATAGAAAAGGTTGCTCTTTCTTTGTTTTCCAGTCCTTTTATCATAAAGAAAGCTCGGATTCCGGTTGTATGACTTCTTGCTGTGCTTAAATTCTTGAAAATCCACTTCTTTGAGCGATTAAGCCTTGTTTGTAATCTACTTTTTTTCGGATTATCACGGTCACCTGAGTAATTCATTTGGAAATTTTAGTCTCCATATTTATTATGTCCGTGTCGATTTTGGGGGGCATTAAAGCCCTCGCCAAGAATCTCACATACCGACCTCGGACTCCGCCATTCGTGCACCGCTTCAACTGGCAGAGCTGCCTCGGTACGGGACGAATTGCCCTTCCTGCCACCGATTACGATTCAAAAAATGACTTTCTTTTGACGACTACGAATCCAACCTTGACACAAGGTAAGGACGAAACTTGATCAAACGAATGAGATGTGCCCCAATGGAACAATGCTAGAAATATTCCTTAACATCTAATTTTTTTCGGTTACGATTTATTGGCCATCAAGAACATGTGCATGATGCAATTACATAGGGATATATGGATTTTTTACCAGATATATGGGTTTTTTTACCATTTCATATATAGTTACAATTAGCAAGGGTTTTTTTTATCAGTAATTGTGATAACCTAGGTATTTTAGGTTTTTCTTATCACTAATTGGGCAAATTAGATATTTTAGAAGCTAAATTAGCGTTTAAAATCAGGAATGTTTTTCCAAAGCTAATTGGGATAACTAATACTTTGGTGAAAAACACAAAAAAAAAAACTTTTAAAATCTGTTGAAACAGACATTTACCTTCCATGGACTTTTGCAAAGACCAGTTCTGGCCAATATATAGCCTTAAGCCAAATAGATGTAAATTTGACTTAAGCCTTAAAAATGGTTAACATAGTATCAGACTCTATAACAAATAACAATTTTCTTTTGTCAACCAAATTTATTTTTTTCCCAGGCAATACATCATATATATAGCCATGAGTGGAGTAAATCAATATTGTCCTGCATTAAGACAGAATATCTTGGAATAAGATTCACTCTTGCTCTGTTGGCAAGACATAGGAGACTATAACCTTGAGACTTATCAGGATATTGGAAATCATGATAACATATATCTTTCACAAATCGCAACACCATCCTATACGAACAAAAACGAGGAGGTGGAGTCCCGGTTACCTGCAGCCAAAGCCTAAAAAGTGTAACAATGAGAGGGCCTACAAGAAAGCTATGGAACACTATGATTTATCACTCATCAATATGTAGCATAATAACAGGGGGTTACTTTTGTATCTTTGTACGCTTTTCACTAAGGTTTTGCTATGATTTTGTGGTGTATTTCAATTGATGTACTAATGCGTACATCTAGAGTGCGCATACGCTTTCATTGTTTTTTATGGCACTTAGACAACGGTTTAACTCCTTGGAAAAAAAAACTTTGTAATATAGCATGCAAGGCTCGAGAGCTGTCACTTTAGGGTTCTCCTAGAAGTAGGGTGCTTCGGATTCCGTCCTTTGGGTAGATCAAGCCAGGTTTTGGATTAGAGGCAGATTAAGTGCAAGAGCTCCTTTGGGAGTTCACGAAATATTTTTTTGGCTTCCAGCAGCTCCATGGCAGTTTTGCTATGGCAGAACCATGGAGGGATTAGACGGGTTGCAGAAGAAAGAATTACGTTGCATGAGTTCTGAGATCGATTTTTATGGAGCTGGGAAGTCTCGACTCATCCTAAGACGGCATCTGGACTTATGAAATTGTAAGTCCTTTTTGTCACATTTTAAGCAGTGGTTGCCAATCAGGGTGGATGCTACATTTTGCGATCGGAAATTGATGCCAAAATCTTGAAACCGCCCCACTTTTCCCTAATTGATTCTATTGAGGGCCGAAAGTTGCGGTGACAAGAGTAAGTCTCTTAGTTATCGGGTAAGATTAATGTGACATTCTTAGAAAGAATTAGTTTACAATTTTTTGCGGGGCAAAAGGAAAAAGCGAGTTAAAGAACGTATTTGGATGCGATTGGTGGTCAGCGGAGAGTGAATTTGAGATTTGTTTGATTGAGCGAGAGAATAGAAATGGGTCAAAGCGTGGGTCGTGACCTTTGGCCGAGACCCCGTTTGAGCAAAGAATGATTCGAAAGTGCCTTGGATTTGGATTCTTTGGTGAAACCAGGATTTGGAAGTATGTTTTTGGAAATGCTCATTTCTCCCGTAAATAAGGGTCGATTGTACTAAGCATCCCCGAAAGCAAGGTTAGTTTACTTTGGAAAGGTTTAAATGCGGCGACCATGAAGATATTTGCATTATTTCTCTTTGAATTGCTGGCAACAGTTTTCTATCTGCAAAAAAGTTTTGTCTAATCGCAACAAGTCATGCTCCTTCTTTCTAGGTATTTTCTTGCATGCACGCTTCTTCCTCTCTAATATATTTTATGTTGTAATGCAAATTGGATTGATTTGAGAAACTCAATGCTTCTACAGGGATATGGCAGCATCTAGAAAAGACAAAAAAAGGATTATGCAGAGTTATATTTTTTAACCGCTTTATGATGTCTTCTATGCTTCGAGGTCCAACATGGGATGCGGATTGGACCATTCCGAAGTTGAAGGCCCCTGATTTTTACATTTTGCCTTTGCAACGTGGTCTCTACACATGTCTCTATCGAGAAAACCCGCCAATTCGGATATGTATCCACCTTGAGCCTTGGGATGTCGGTAGATAGATTGAGCAGCATTTTCTTCCACGTCGGAGTCTCCTTATAGGTAATGGCAATGGCATGGTGCCACAGTACGCGAAAACAAGTATCTCTGCCATTCTGGCTTATATTCAAGAAGCTTTATATTGATCTAGGTCCGCGTAGGGAAGATGCAAGTAAAACGGATGATTCAGAAAAGCAAATTATTTGATGCAATGAAAAAAGCCATGAATGATTTTGATGTTAATACACCATATATTGGCTTGCGGGATGCTTGAAGATGGTATGAGTCCTATATACTTGGCGCCATGCAACTATTTGCCCTAAGACATCACCAAACATAAGGTATTTTAAAACATAAGGTATTTTTTTGGTGGTTTCAATGTTGATTGTGGAAGATTGCAAGGAGCCTCAAGCGTGGAGCCTGATTGTAAAATGTAATGCTATCTCAAATCTTTTTACGTATAGCACTTTTGCTACTATTCATGATCAAAGTTTGCATCAATGATTAGGCTGAGATAGGTTCTTAGGAAACTAGCTTGCTCAGATTTATGGTAAACCTGGAGCTCTGCAGGATGCCTGTGCAATGTTTGATAACATATATGAAGAATATATTATGGATTGTAATGCTTTCTATGATAACATGCATGCATACTTTTGTTGGATGAAGCTATAAGTGCCCTTGATTGTCAACGCTATAGTGGATTTTTTACCTTGGGTGTGGCATTGTTCAATGCAATATTGGTTTGTTTACCTTGGGAGTGGCATCCTTTATCTTTATTTTGACATTGTACAACGCTATAGTTTTGGAGTAAGGGGTGGAAGTTTGGCAAAGATAGTAACTAGTAAATTTGAAGTTTGACAAGGACGAGAATAACAATGGTGTTTTCTAAATACTTGTGTTTTATATATGCAAAATTGTATTCTTTAACAATTTGTCAACGTGTACCCAACTGCACATAGATAAAAGTACTATTATAACATTAATTAACACAAATTAACACAAACTATTACATCTAACAATTTTAAATTAAAATCCCCCTTAAACCCCCTTTGGTTTGGGTGCATATTCACACGGGAGTTCATTAGGGAAAATGAGAGCCCCAAAAATATTTTTACAATACATGTATAAAATTAACACCATTAAGTACATTCTCTCAAACCTTATAGTATTTTGCAAACCTTAATATACAGTATACAAAAACTTGTACATGCATACCCCACAAACGAGGATCGCTATGTACGGTCCAGATCTTGGAATAAAGGGCAAATATGCCCATCAGAGGCGACTCTCTCGAAGGGTGGAGTAACCCCCGTGTGAATATGCACTCAAACCAAAGGGGGTTGAAGGGGGATTTTAATTTAAAATTGTTAGATGTATAGTTTGTGTTAATTTGTGTTAATTAATGTTATAATAGTACTTATGTGTTAGTTGTTTGTGTTAATTTGTTCTTGTTCAAAATATGAATACAAATAACATCAATAATCAAACATTGAGATTATCCAAACACAAAGTGCATGTATCTAGAATTGCAAAAACAATGCAATATGTAGCTTTCTAGACCAGAGTAAAGGTATCAAATCGAGCACAGCTTTGCACAATGCAACACACTCCATCAATTACAATCTTGATGCTATATGTTCTACCATGCATCAAAAGTCCATTGCATGGTATGGTTCTACATTCTGCACCAATGGCAACCTAAACATTTATTTCTAGAAACATATTGTCTCATGATAAACCACATGCTACAACACAGCATTATGTTTAACAAATCTGCCCATCAAATGATATACGAAATTATGCATTTCATATAGAGGTAATGCTAAGAAAAAAGATAAATGATACCCTTTAGTATATCTTTTTATTCCAAGATTTATAAGCGCAGCAATTCAAGTGAAAGGATAGAACCTTGTTTATGGGTGTTTTTTTGCTAGTGTTGTACAAAAAAACGAAATTCAAGCACTAAATCAGCACCTTCATAGGTAACATGTGTGATCAGGGCTTCACATTACCAATATGCTCATTATGTTATACATAACTAAAGAACATCCCAGTATTTTTTGAAGGGCAATGAGGGGCAAGGGAAGGGCAATGAAGGGTAGCTTGAAGGGCAACCAGCACCCTATGTCCTGGACTACTTTATTGTACACCACCAATAAAAAAAGACCCTTATTGAGATAAATCAGAAGCTTTCTTTCAAAGTGAAAGGATAGAACCTTGTTTGTTAAGATAAATCAGAAGGTTTCTTTCAAAATAAAACTGATATATTTTCTTATGGAAACCAATATGATCATGATGTAAAAACAGATAAGCTCACCCTTATAAAGCACATTGTTAATTTATAAAGTTGAAGTCACTTGTAAATCATTTTGGTCTAAATCCCATGCTTCAAATGCTCCACTTGGATGTGGCATCAGTTCATAATCTACGGTCGGATAGGGGATATGAGCTTCGAGAGGGTGGTCATTAGTGTACCCCAGCCCCTCCCCCAGGGGCGTTGCGGGAGGCTGCCTCAGAGACTTTTTTTGAGCTCACCTTCTGGGGTCCGGACTCTTCCCTCTGGTGAGGCGGCCGTGCAAGGTCCTGGCCTTGTTTGACTTGGAAAAGATTGCTAGCTCGACTGCCCAACAACAGGCTGCCCGAACCGTTATAATGCTAACTCTTTTATCTAAACCTTATCCGAAAATTCAAAAAATTAGCCCGCATGCCGGTGATAACTTAGAAAGCCAGCTGACAAAAAAACAGAATTTAATTGCATCAATGTTAAACAGAATTAAACAAATTTACGAATGTTTGCTACTGCAAAAGAGGCTCTTGATTTCTGATTGTCACAGCGGGAGGAGGACAGATCCAAACTCCATTCTGTCAATTTTCCTAGCTTCTTGTTCACAACTACAGCTTTTTGGCCAAGTCTCGAGTGCAAAAGACCAAAACTCGACACCCAAAACGCAAAACCTTCAAGAACCTAGAAACTCACCAGCTTTACGTTTCGGAAGCCCTATCCTTGTTGAATTCAAACGGGACCTTAGCTATATGTTGATGTTGGGGAGCTTAACACAGTTGCCTCTACCCTCAAAGTTGAACACATGTAGATTTCTAGCATATTAGTACATAAGCCTTAACATGTCTTCATTTAGATTCATTCAAATGCTTTTCTCACAAGTACCTCAACACTGCATACTCTCCAAACAGAAGGCCCAACTGAACTTTCAAATGCATATGCTATTCATTACACAACTTGAGAAGAGATGCAAGAAATTCTAGCAAAGCATCTGCATGTTGTACATAGCTTGATTCAAATTTGTTTAAAACTGCATACCTTAAGGCTTGGAAAGAACACCCCAATTATTCAGATTGCCCCTCATTATGACATGATTCCTAAGTTCGAATCGACACCTATGCTTAGAGCACCCATTTGTTTTTTGCTCGCATTTTAAAGTTTGAGGAAGCGACCATGAGATGTTAACAATATTAATGAAGTAAACTCTACAAATCCATAAACAATATATAGAATCGTAGGTTGTTTGAACTTTGCATAGATGTCTTATAAAAAGTTTGAGAATGTTGTCTTTGTGAACAAGTTGCCCCTTATTATGGTATGATTGCTAACTTCGAATCGAAAATTATGCTTAGGGAATTAAAGCTTATGCTTAGGGTACCCATTTGTTTTATGCTCACATCTAAACATTCGAGGAATGGACCATGAGATGTTATCAATTAATAATGAAGCAATACAAATCCCCACAAACAATATTCAAAATCATTAAGTTCTAATGTCACAAAGTCTTTAAGATAATCGAAGGCATAAAGGTACTCATAAATCGAGGGATGGAGGCCAGATGCCGACAGATCAAGATATACAACAAATATTATTTACAAAGAACTCCTCTAAGTGTGAGTCTACTTAAAAATCTATACTTTCAATTTCTCTTTGCTCTAAATGATTTCGTCATTTTTTTTTTTTTGGGTCTTATTACTTCTTCATCCATGTAGACGGTATGTATTTTCGTCTCATAGTAATCTTTGGTCACCCTGTCGCCAAATGCCTAAAGGGTGAAGAGTTATCACGTCTCCAGTGTTATTTTTGTCATACGTGCTCTTGGGTCGTGGTACGATTGGGAACGAAAATACCACGTTCATATGCATGGGGTAGCGAGCGTGGAAATTGAGGAGCAAACATCAATGAAATATTTTGCACTGACAAGTTGTCAAGTTGGAGCACATCATCTAACTACTTGATGACTTCTTATTTGCTCAAGTCTACCCAAGGCAGCATTGTTTACGCGGATGTGCTTTGAGAGAGGTTGGTGGAGGATAGAGTACATGCATCTACCTATTGGGTAATATGGTGCTTTGATTAACCTTCAATTGTTTGTCCTTTTTATCAGATGAGAAATAACACCATGCACTGGCGAATTCTGTTTTAATAGCAAAAGGACTCACCTGTATTGGAAAACGCATTTTAGGGTCTACAAATCGTTTCTTCTTGAGGCGGTATCCGATTCCATTATGAGCTTATCTTCGAGATGAGTTATCTCACGTGCTTCATAGTCGTGGGACATCATGGGCCGTTTGAATCAATAACTCACCCATACATTTCACTTTTATCCCGGCTAAGATGTTATCTATTGGAGAATTGAAGATATAGCAGGGAGCATCCTACAAAGTACAATATTAGGACCTTGGTGATGTGTGCCATGTGGAGATGCATATTGAGTTCCATCATGGAACTAAATCGTCAATGAGCGGACAAGATTTTGTGTGTGTGTGTGTGTGTGTGTGTGTGTGTGTGTGTGTGTGTGTGTGTGTGTGTGTGTGTGTGTGTGTGTGTGTGTGTGTGTGTGTGTGTGTGTGTGTGTGTGTGTGTGTGTGTGTGTGTGTGTGTGTGTGTGTGTGTGTGTGTGTGTGTGTGTGTGTGTGTGTGTGTGTGTGTGTGTGTGTGTGTTTGTTTTTTTTTGAGGGAATGAGATTTTTTCCATTAATTATAGATTAAAAAGTACATGTTATTCAAGTATTTGACCAAAAGTAGATCAACATACTAGAATAAAATTGAGCAAAAACATAAAATAGAGTATGAAAATATTCAATGCATATCCAAAAAATTGTGGATTGATATGCACCCCATCGATAATTCGACTAGTGTCTTTATAGGATGAAAGCTAGAATTCGCTTCTTGTTAATCTGAAATATTTGAAAGTCCTTGTAAGCAGTAGCATTTATGTACCTATTTTTTGTTGATGTACTTATTTAGTTCTTTTCCATATTTTAGATCTTTAGAGGTAGATTTAAACACCCCCTCCCCCCTCCCAGAGGCATTCCTTATGAAGCATTGTTTTTCTCTACTAAAACCATAAGTGCAAAGTTGTTTTATAGGCGATATTGTCATTAAACAATTTCAACAAACAAAATAATCACAAAGCAAATAATATTCACTCTTGCGAATATCAAGATGTGTTGTTGACGAAAGTTGCACATATGGGCATTAGAGGCAAAGAAACACATAACGATAGGGACATTAGCGGCAATGCAACACATGTTTACTAGTATGCATACTAATTTGCAATTAAAAAATAGGAAAATTTACAAGAAGATATGCAAAGGATTAAAATGTAAGGCCATTAATATCTCGGAAGAGGAATGGAAAATATTCAAAGTCTCAACATTCAAACCACATGAGCAACAAAAAGAGTTGGCAAATGCTAGGGACATATTTTCCAAGAGCCCTGGAAGAGGAGGATGCAATGGAATACGTCTTCGCATATGTATAATTTTTCATGCTCAATGATATTGTATGATCTTTGGTTGGATTAGATTAATGAAGTCTACTTTATTTTTATGCAATGCAATCTTCAAGTTCAAAGATTGGGGTTTGTACACGGAGACCAATCTTGGACAAAATTAAATCGATTGGGTACAAAGCATCTGAGAGAAATGATGATTGAGGATGAACAAAAACCCGGATCCGTAAGTTATCGAGTAAGTTGTTTTTTACTTGTAAGTCGTTTAACTTATCTTTTACTTTTCTTTTTATTTTCCATAAAAGCTTCACTACGGATTTTGCTACTTATATTTTGTGGTCTTTTATAGCTATACTAGAATGTAATTAACGTAATTGTAGAATATGTATGTAATGTTCATAAGGTACAAATTGCAACTTAAATGTCCCTCCCTTTAAAAAAAATTTGGGGGACTAAAAAAAAGGTAATAGAGGTGTAAATATGGTAATGCTACCCAAAAAAGCTGAAAGCACTTAGCACCTAGGTTGCCTTCATTCCAAAAAAAACCACCTCGGCCTCGTAGCTAAACTTCCCCTCAATTTCTGTTTTATTCCTTTTGCAAATCCTTTAGCAGAGTTTCAATTCCTCCCACAAGACAAATATAGATTGTTTATCCGAACTAATCGTAAATGAATCAAGCAACATGGTAGAAGAAACGAATAATGAGGATTTTTTTGAGATGCAGGGTTGTCAAATGAGGGTCTCTGACCCCATATGAAATACAATTGGCTAGCAACCCAAATCACGAGCGAACAATGGGAACTGATTTTGGCCGGAAAGTTTTAACTCAAAGTCCCGAAGTCTGCAATTTAAGGTTGCCTTTTGTTCAACCACATTTGAGGAGAAAATTGGAAAGCTTATTGAGGTGTGTTTTACCCGGATGGTGTTTCTAATAATGAAGTAAAGAAAAACAATTGGCTCTTGCCTCTCGCATGGGGAAAATTGCCCCAAGCCTTCGCTTGATCACGAAGGTCATCGGATAAATTGGGCTTCATATGGGGCTGGAGGTTATGATGTACAAGAAATGCAGGTAGAAAAAATGTTCAAAAAAGCAAAAGCTGAAATTGAATCAAAGCCCGCTATTTCTCGCCAAAGGTATTCCTAAGCCTACTCTTGATCGGACTAATTTGAAGCATAACCGCAGTTAGTAAACAGAAAACTTAGGGAAGCTTGAGAATAAAAAGGCAGAGATGGGAAAAGAAAATGCAAGATATTGTTGTTAGTCCGTCAGCGATGAGAAATCCAATGATAAAATATTTTAAAACCTTGTCGAAAAAAAGAAGCGATGAATGGAAAAGCTAAAGTCTACTATTCTTTTGTGAAGAGAGCTATGGTTATTACAAAGGAAGTGGAGTTAGAAATCGGGGGGATTTAGAAAAGAAATTGATGTTTGAAGAATATGCATGTGAGTCCTTGAGTCCGTTTTGCAAACCTGGAGATCCCGATCTTCTTGTGAAGAAGGAGGCATTGGAAGCTGAATTAATTCAATTGGATGTTGAGATAAATGCCGGAAAGGAACATGCAAGCAACCTTTAGTCTCTGATGCAAATCAAGAGTTTAGCTCTTTCTAAGCATCAACACCATCAAAAAGAAGGCTTCCGTTTTTTGCAAAGTTATTGTAGTGCTTGTGGTTTAAGTTTTCATAATAACTACAAGATGTCTCAGAAGTTCTTGAATGTGAACATGAATATCATCATGTAATGTGTGCTTTGCATTGTTCAAAGAGGCGCATGTTTGAAATGTGCCCAGAACATTCTCGGAAGACCTTTATATTGAACTTGGTATGAGTACTCCAACAGAATTGAGCAGGTTGTTTTGATCCTAAAGTAGCTCGTAAAGCTTCTACTTTTATTTGGGATCAAATACTCTACCGTGTTGAAGATGTTTTGCCTGATCCATTGAAGTCCCTCTACTAGCACAAAGAGAAGGTTGAGACATGAAGGGAGGGGCCTGTAGAAATTCTCCGTGATCGATCTAAGATGACCATTCCAAGACAATTGAGAAGCATTGAGGGTAATTGGAGAGGATTCAGAGGCGTGTCCGAATACTAGTGAAGTTGAGTGTCAAATATTAGACACTCCAGCCAAGAAGAAACAAAAGGAAATGCCAAAGAAGGATGAGTTAATTAAAAAAGAAAGGAACCAAGTAGCAAGAAGGTCACCGGGTTGGGACCGGAAAGAAAAGAAAAAAGGGTGAGAGAACTAACAAGAAAAAAACGCTTGTGGAAACAAGAAAGTATCCAATCGAGAAGAAGAATGCACATTGATTTGAATGAAGAAGGAGGAGAAAAAACCGCGTGAATGAAGAGGGTGTTGAAAAGGAAATTATGGAAAATATAATGACAACCCTTGATGATATTGCAAGTGTAGATCCCAATCGAGGTAAAAAAAAAAATAGTGAAGTAATGTGAGCCTAATAATGAACACAACTGCATTAACAATGAAGGTATAAATAATGATTTTACGTTAATTATGGATGCTCTTAGAGGAAATTCAAACATCTCTTTGAGAGCACTAATTCATAAATGATGTTTTAATGTTCGTGGTTTAAGAAAAGTAGTCCCAAGTG
Organism: Isoetes taiwanensis; assembly: GCA_021234155.1. Lineage (NCBI taxonomy): Eukaryota > Viridiplantae > Streptophyta > Lycopodiopsida > Isoetales > Isoetaceae > Isoetes > Isoetes taiwanensis. The sequence continues at coordinate 14,019,138 of JAJEKV010000016.1, read as the reverse complement.
ATGAGGACATAGATGTTTCCAATTTAACTTCCGTGTTTATGACTTTTAATTTGAATTCAATATTTGTGAACCATTGAAGCCGTATTCACTTAATTAATTTTAGGATCGCTAGGTCTACCGAAGTTGCAAAGTACAAAATGTAACTTCGAGGTTAATAATTTACATTTCACTTGTACTCTTCTTTTGATTCATTGATTGAATTGTTCTTTTACTAATAGGCAAATCAATTGCAAGTCAGTAATTCTTAAGTGAAAAAGAAACTATTAATTTAGATCCTAATGGCATGCTCAAGTAAGACTTCAATGTGTTGAACAAATCCACACTAAGAGAAGACCCACAAGTTTAGTTCCTAGCTATTGAGATCATCTACAACCAACAAAATGGTCGTGTTGAGCCGTGTGTATAGGTTCCCAAGAAGCTTCTGTGTTGTTTTGGACTTAGTGAATTTGTCCTCCATGAACAACTTCAATGTTCGCTTAGTTATTGATGTTCTATGTCCCATGAACAAAAAGATTTTGTATTTGTTTGGGGACCAAAAATATTGCGGATGAGATTTTCCATTGGCCTCTAGAATCAAGAAACCCGCCATGAAGCCACCCATAAAGTGTATGAAGCTTTCCCACAAGATGGAAATAATGTTATTCCCGGTATATGGGCGGTATGTGATTCCTGGCGTCCCCACCATTTACCTCCATCATGGTGCCCAGCCACATGTGATCCTAGTGATGAGGATCCCAAATTCATACTTGGCTCAATGATTCGTATTGTGTCGGCAGAGGTTCATGATAAGCTTCGGTCTATTGAAGCACGAGTTCCAAAGCCGAAGCTTATACAAGAACATCCCTAGGTGTTCTCTATGCACTATTTCGTAAGAACATTGCTGATGAGCATAAACTATTGGTCGCTTCAATCGCGAAGGGTCAAAATTCAATGTGGTTATAGATGATTTTGGGAGTGCTCTCTCGCCTCGACGGGCTTGGTACCGCAATATTTGAAGTGTTGAAGAATATTTAATAAGAATTACTTGTTATGATTCTAGTAGAATTACTTATTGCCTCAATTTTGGACAAGAGGCATGTATACTTATATATTTTGACCTTTATATTGCTATCACTATACGAAAAGTGCATAATGCCTCACTGTGATATCTGAATATAGTGTTTTTATATCAGTTGTTTCTCTTTTAAATGTTTTCGCCTCAATTACTTCCCAATTTGTGATATCCTAATATAGTGTTTTCTTTATATTGTTGTTTCTCTTTAAATGTTTTCAGTCTTAAATCAGTCATTACCTTCATTCAAGCATTTTCGTGAGTAAAGTGTTGTTGTCTAGCTATTTCAATGTATTTTCACATTTAAACCGGCAGATATGCTCTCAATTTAAGTGATTGATTGCTGTAAATGATTTTGTACAAATTACTCATGTAGAAAATGTAGAAAATGATTTTAGCCAAATTACTCTCTACGGTGTAGACTACTGCGACGATCACTGCAAGTTTCTTTTCCACATGAAATACAAGTCTCGAATCCAATCGCTGCTTCAAATTTAGAAGTCTAACGAGATGGTCGATATTAATCGCCACTCAGTTTATTCCTAATAGTTGAAACCTTAGACTACCATCAATTTGTTTATAATAACCCGACACAATAACTTCTTCAATCCCAAATACATTTCCCCATCCATCCTTATAATCTCTAGCAAAGTATCTTTCGCTTTCTCAAAGGTAGCCCTAAGGCCATGCAAAAAGTCTACCCCTTCTTCACTTTCTTCAAAGATTTACAAAGAAAATTGTCACCCACTTCTATCATAGAACTAATTACATCATCTTCATCCTCTTCTTTCTCCTCAACATCATACTCGGCCATCTTCTTGCAAAATCATTGCTATCAACTGTATTCTGGTAGATCCTTCAACCTCAACTCAATGGTTGCCCAAAACTAATTCGACTCATATTAATGCATTTGTCCCACTTAAATTGAATGCGAGTTGCAAAAAGCATGACAAAGGTTCTGTAGCCACTCTTCAAAGAGTTCTTTCCGGCTGTCAAGTATGGTCTTTAGTGCAAAGGGAGCAATTGAGTTCCCTTTAAAGTATGGCATTCAATCTTTCTCGGATCTATCTATCTTGAAGACTCTACCTCCCGTGAAATATTCAGAATAATATGAAAAGCAAGTGCTTTAAGTGCCGGATAAAGGTTTAGCGTCGTAAATGTCCGCACAAAATTTGTAAAAACTACAAAATTATACCTTTGATGTCATGATCGATGGATGATTTTCTAAAAAGCATTTAAGAAAAAGCAAATCTACTCCTCCTTTGCACATCAGAAGTTTCCATCCATTATACTTCATTTGCTCTTGAGTTAGTATCCCTTTATAATCGCCTAAAGACTACCAGGCTTCTAAATTCTTCCTCTGTGAGCTAGCAAAAATTTTATAGAAGATCCTTGCCCATTCTCCTATAAAATCTACCAAGAAATGGAATGGTTCAAGACTTGAATCGCGGAAGAACATCCATCACCCAAAACACATGTTTTTATTCAACTCCAATAGTTTGCAACCAATCAAAGATGCACAGCATTAAATGTTGACATATTCTCAGGTCATGTGATTTGTCACTTCAATATAGAAATGAGTTTCCCTTCACAATACCTTGAGACTTTTGTTTTTCTACAAGCCCTTGCTCTTTCTTGTACGAGTTCTCCCTCTGCCTTTTTTCTTTTCTTCTTCTTCTTCCTTTTTCATCCTCCCAGAGGTTATATGCACTAGAATTGACACCTGGTCAAGATGCCAATGATGTGGATTGAGCTTTGGTCGGATCTTAAATCCATAATTTTCGGTAAATCTATGACAAAACAATGTATCACCTTGAAGTGTTGCCATACTACTTCAATTCCTTTGGTTTGCCAATGAGCTCATAATTATGAGGTACAAAAAGTTTTCTAAAGTCTTTCCATGCTCATTAAACCCAAAAGGACTACCCAATTTGTAGGCCAATTTTTGTAACCTTGAGTGCTCTCTAGATGATGTCCCTTCCTTGACTTCTACCTCAGCAAGTGTAAGGCCAATTTATCAGCTCCTGATATGGAAGTCATATATGATTGAACTCATATTTAATGAAATTCACTAAATGCACTTTGCAATCTAATTTGAAAGTCATTACCTTCTCAACACTTTCCAATTCCATTGCTAAAGTCTGGTTTACCTCTTAGGGACATGTTGGCAACAGTAATACATTATAGCAAACATGGTAAATAGAAAGCAAAAATTATGGTGGTTTGAAACAAAGGAAACATTGTACCCACTTCTTTAAAACCACATTTGTACAAGTCAGATCGTGACACGATGCTTATGCCACTCACCACTCATCCTTTAAGGCACTACCATTCTCCAATAATCACTACTTGATTTGATGGTGTTCTCCTTAGCCATGCAGATTAGACCTGGTCCACAAACCTTTGTGACCGACATTCCTGGCAATCCTTATGAACACCATAAGGATTCATTCTATATTGTTGATGGCCTGCGCCTTGCAAATTAAGTGCAAATGGTATTGGTAAATAACAAGTCTCCCTTTCTTGAAGTTTTCTTACATAAAGCCATTTCAGCTTTTCAAAAGCCCACTGACATCTTATATTAGATGTTCCTTCTGAGCAAGGTACACTGTACCGAACACAATTACAATAATAAATGAAGTTATTTTTATAAAGTGAATGAAAGACTAGGTAATAACATTCCAAATTGGCCAAAACTATTACCTGTAATTTGCAAATGAATAGGATGGACTAGACTCAGTCAGCCATTTCAGCCAAATTGCTTCCTCTACATGTTTATAAGGTGAGAGACTTATATTTTCTAGTCCCAAAACTTCCTCTACCTGATATTTCTTCACCTGAAAATGCTACTCTCTTCTCCTTCCTAAATATCAATTAAGGGCCAGCCTTCACACTCTCGCGAAATATATCGCCTTCTAAATGCATAAAATAGTTTTTCTTAAACGATAGAAATTCTCAAATTGCAGATTGATTAATCCCTCCCATCAAGATGTACGCATTTGAAGGGCCTTTTCTCGCTTGGATGACATTCAGTTGTCTTCATTTTTTGAAAATGCGATTGTCTCAACATTCACAATCATGGTTTTCTATTATAGCAATATCCCGGATCCGTACATCCGCTGGTAGCCCAAATGTTTGTTTCTTTTGAAAAGCTCTTGAAGAACTTTCCTTGTCCAAAATCCTCGAACGTTCTCGACAATGTGATTAAAAGAATCATCTAACTCCTTTTGAGAGTTCCTCGCAATCTTCTTTTCACTAAGCCATTGTTTTCTCTTCCTCTCTCGCTTGCGGAATATTTTCCTCTTTTCCCCTTCTTTCATTCTCATCTTTTCCGCATTTCCAAATTCCGTGATACCTCTCTTCCATCATCAAGGCTTTCTTTGCATCAATGGCAAATGGAAGTAAATGAGAACCTGAATTGGGATTGGATTTGGATTGAATTGGGATTGGGATTGGAATTAGAATTGAGAATTGCTTGCAAAGGAATTTTCAGCCGCTATGAACTGAGCTGGGAAGAATGGCAATCCAAGAAAGAAAACTTCCCAAGAATCCCGCCAACCTGAGATCCCGCAAACATGAGAATTGCTGTTTCCGCACCAGTGGGGACATCCGGCGTCATCGATCCCTCCCCAACCGTAACATGCATACTATCGAGTAACAACCCCGAGGTCGCTGGAACTTAAAACTCATCAGTAAAAGCACTCAAGCAATTCCAAAGTAATTTGGTCCCGGGACGGGTGTTGGGTAGCATTATCATATTTACACCCTAATGAGGGCAAATTGATTCAATTGATGTATGGGTCGTCATGTAATCGATGCATGGAATGGTGACGATAACTAACCTGTGCAGATCGAATTTCATTCGACGCGCAGACGACTTTACCAGTCATACCCGCTGACTTTAATTCCCACCAGTAAACTGTGATTCCTGACTCCCCACGCCCCGATCCTAAAGTCGACAGCGTCGCCTAAATAGTCAGTTCTAATTCTACCCGCTTAAGAATGACCTTAATCGTGGACACTTAATGCCGACTCCAATTGTGATGGTAAAGTTGACTCTATTCTAACACTACGCTTGACTCTATGCCGACTCTAATACGTCAGATGGTGAGTTGCCTCTTAATTCTTTAAATACCTGCGTTTGAATTTAATTACCTACGTCAGTATGATAGAGTTGGCTCTAGTCTTAACACTATGGTTGGATTCTTTGTATGTGACTTAATGGCCAGTATAGAGTTGCTCGAATTTAAATACTAAGTGGTTGACTCCTAATTCTATTCTTCTATTAGTATTCTAATTTAATCCTATATCTCGCTACAAAATCGTAATTTAAAGTTCAAGTTAATTCCCTTTGACGCTTAAACGACAGTAACATAAAGTTCAAGTAGAAGGCCACCATAATGTCGGGCTCAAGAATTTTTTGTTTTCTTCATTTAAGCAAATTAAGGTCCTACTAAACTCACTTCTAATACTCCCTTCCCTTCTATACTGACATTATCTCCTCATGGATGCGAGCAAAACCCTTCTATTCTCTAGCAATACGTAAGATTGCTGATGATGTCCCTCGGAGGAGGAGGAGGAGGCGGATTACTGGTAGAAGGGACATATCGTGCCCACACGGTCTTTAACTGTCGGACCATTTCAACAAGATAGGCAGGGAGATTAGAGGCGCGCTTTGACGCATATGGCAAGCTGTTTTTATAAAAATTCTGGAAAAATCGCCCAAGCGATTTTCAATGCTCTGCCGACATTGACGCGCGCGAAAATCGCTTAAGCGATTTTCAAATTTTTTTTTTTTTTACTTTCGAGTAAGCATTTTCGGCGCGTACTACGGCGTCAGATTAGCGCCGAAAATCGCTTAAGCGATTTTCAAATTGTTTTTCTCTTACTTTCGGCGCTTACTTTCGGCGCTGACAAGGCCGAAAATCGCTTAAGCGATTTCTGATTTTTTTTTTTTCACCTGGGCAGGCGATCGATCGCTGACGGACGCTGACAGCCGAAAATCGCTTCCTTTTCCGACTCGGCTCACCTCCAGGTGGTTTTAAATAAAAATCGAAAATCGCTTAAGCGATTTCATCTTCTTGAAAATCGCTTTGCTGATTTCAGAAAATTCGAAAATCGCTTTTGATGCCTCTCGAAATCGCTTGCCGATTTTCGTCCGCGCGAGACCCCGATTTCGACAAAGAAGGCAACTGCCTTGGTTTCAGCTCTCTTGTGGGCTTATTTGCAGCACCTAGATCATGTGGATGGAGCCGAAAAATGCTGTTCGAGCCTTTTTGGCCGTTTAGAAAGCATTTGTAATGCACCCAAAATGCAGACCGGCCAATGGTTAACTCTTTCTATGTTAGATTAGATCCCGTTTCCGCTTTGGATGACTACATATTTATCAATCTGTACTTTTACTTTTTAGAGAGTCCTCTTGATTTTTCCACACATTTTAGATAGGGATGGGTCTCGTGAGACAATAACCACCCTGGATCTTAGTATTCTGAATGAAAAGCTGATCCAATTTGGCCTAAATGGCACAGAACCCACTTGATCTTATAGAGTCTGGATGTGAAAGGAAAGTGCTCTTTGGACAAATATTTTGTAGATCTCACGTTATTCGGCCCTAGGTTTTACCATTTGGCCTCTTTAACTTCCAAATGATGAAATGGATATTCTAACCCTATGGTAAAGCCCGCATAGATGAATACCCAATTATCCGTAGCAGCTTCTAAAAATCAAATATTTTGGTTCTTTTCTTTTCTTTTCCTTTGCTTGCTTATGTTTATTTCTCGCTCTAAGTCATGACTTATTTCATTGAGTATTCATATTACGTACTTATCCCCCTCGCTATTCTAGTTTGTAGTTACAGACTTTTGGACCTTGATACAATTTAGATTTTACATTAGATTTAATATTGATTGCCATCTATTTAGGACACATAAGACATAGATCGAATTCAACACAGTAATACAAAGTTAGTATTATTGTGGAAGTTTAGTAGGTTAGAGTAGGTATTGAGAATTCTGATTGCATATTTGAATCAGTTGTTCTAATTAGCAAGAACAAGTTCCAAATTGTTAAAATCGATTGTTTTTTTTGGCAAAAAATAAATCGTGCGCATCACCTCTCACGATAACTCATATTACATTTCGTTAGCCATTAGCTAACTACTAACTGCAAGTAACTTCCAACTATGCTTTCACTGTATTACTCTTATTCGCAGAGTTTCGTCTGCCCAAATTGCAATATTGCAATCTTTTGCTGGTCTCGCTGTATCAGGTACGCATCAACCACTTTTATCTCAGATTTGATCTCACACGAGTTTTCAACTCGCAAAACCGCTAAAGCGCGGCAGCTTTATTGCATTTAAAACGAAAAGATGAAGCCGAGCTTAGAAAAGAAGACGAGCGCTGGTCATTTGTCCTATTGTGTATCTTGGACGAGAATAATGCAGCTTTTTATCTGGACTAAGACTATATCGCACACGGCCTTCCATACGCTGGGCCGCATTGAGAGAACTCGATTTAAAAAAACATGTCTCTCGCTATCTTATCAAAGGCGTATGGAGAAAAATAGCGTGAACAAATCATTTTTCTTTTTGTTCGTGGGACGATTTTTTCTCCGCCACAATTAAGTTGCTTCTAATTTGACACGTATTATAGAGGTTTCTCCGCCGCCTTTTTTCCGGGGAGGGGGTCTGCTGGATAATCATAACATTGATTCGCCCTTTTCTATACACCGATTTTGCCTAATCAAATCTTGCCAACAGGAGACATCCCCGCAATTTCTCTCACGCATTTGTTGAAGCTCGGGTTTCTGATAAATCTTAGGGATCAATGTTTCAGCAGAGGCTAAACGGAACTTATCTCGTATTAGATGCCTCATCAACAGCTTTATACCAATATGTAGTATTATAATGTGGGTTTTTTTTATTTTATCGCTTTTGGCATGGTTTTTATATCAAGGGCGTATTGCATGAGGCATACTAATCAAGACATCTAGAGTGCACACTGATTCTCATATTTAAATTGCATTTTATCTATGGTTTTAAATGGTTTTGCTCTTTGCATGTTTTTGTTCCTAAAAACTTAATGACTTAATTTATGAAGGCCATGCAAGTATCTAACTCTAGGGGTTCGGGGTGGAGAAGGGGGATTGAGGACTATTTCGTGCAGTTTTCTTTCGCTATGGTCACATAGCCTGATGGCTAGATTTATTAATGAAGAGGTTTTTACTAGTGAAGGGATTTAGCGACCATTTTGCAGCAGAATCCGAGAAGCAATCTAAGTATGGCGACACTCATTCAAAACCATTAGCTCCCGTTAATTTGGCTGTCCCGCTGCACTTATAAACCGCCACTGCAGCAAGTAAAGGCCCAGCAGAGGCAGATGACCTAGGTTCGAACGTGATTATGCTTGCGTTTTGCGCTTATAAGGCACACCGCAGCTGCTTAGATGACCGAGGATCTCGTGCGACTTTTTAAGCCATGGGTCCGCTTGGGGCTGCGTGTATTCGGAATAAAATGATGTACCGCGTTGTTGTGTGTTGTGGGTCTAAATAGAGTTGTATTGAAAAGCTAGGATGGTTGGATAGCCTCTACCATTAATAAATATCCGATTTTGGGTTGCTTATAATCGGATTCTAGATTTAAAGCTGCATCCGCTTATTTTCTCCGATGCAAAGCTTGCATTTGCAGCCAAATACCAGGGTAATACAACTATCTTGCACCGTTAATGCTGGGCGGCCGATTCCCATGCCTTAAATGGCAAAAAGACCGATCAAGTCCGGGATGTACTTGGGAAACTGGCTATGGATCATTGAACTGCTCATGACGGCCTCGCACATCGCAGGTAACTATTGGCTGCACATATAAGTTCTTTATATACTCTTCAACCTCACATCCGTTTACCTTGTTTTCCGTAACTTCCTGCTCAAGGTTCATCTCTACATTTGTTTTTGCAAGCCTCTGTGCTCGACCAAGAGGTATCGCTAGGACCTTTAACCAGTCCACCAACCGCCTTCATTTACCCCTTTTATCAAATCCAAATTGTTTTGTAATTGTGGCACTTCTAGCCTTCTTTTCCTCAGGAGAGGCAGATACCAACATTTCGCTTCATATTTAGTTACATTATGAATTGCTTATTTTGATTGCGGTGGATCAGAAGTAAAACCTCCACTCCTGGTCACAGTTCTTGTGGAATCGAAAGTTCAGTGTGAAGCCCGCTTCAAATGCGCCCCGACGCGCCTCCCAATACTTCCTTCGAATCTATCATATGTCGAGGTAAGCATGTATCTCAAACAACAGATGTGTTATTTAATGGTACGTCTCGCAAGCATGGTTCAAATGTGTGGCAGCTATCGTTTCCGTAACAGGCTATCGTGGTATCCTCCGAAAAGACCATGGTTATATGCAAAGATTAGCCATATCTTTGCACTGGTTTTGGCATCAAGTAGCAATTATTCTGATACATGGATAGTTTGGCACGCATTGATTTAAAACACTGTTGTTGTTGGTGTAATTCGGGTTATTCTAAAATTGTAAGAGTGTATGGCTCATTAACAACTAATATTTGTTGTCGAACAAGAAGTCAAGGTTACATTGTAAAGTCGTGATTATTGTTCTTCACTTGCTCGTAAGAGGCATTGATTTTTGAGGAGGCCTGATGTGCACTTTATGCTTAGGCAAAGTTGCTTCATCTGGTGTCTCGCCATCACTTTAGATTTTATTCCTGCCTCGCATTTATACTCTGTATTTTAATTTTGATTGAATAAAGTTCGACGTCCTTCAACAAAAAAAATATTTGTGATTTTTTCCGTTGGCCTTACTATTGGCTTTACATACATAGATATTTGAGAAGATGTACAAAGATGTGCCTTGCAAAATTATGGAATATTTGAATGTAAGATACCACTTGAAGAACTTTTTATATTTGCCGTAACCATGATCATCGGGCTTCATTTTTTTAAAATTTTCAAACTCACAGCTTATGTTATGTTTTACTAAGAGATGTATTGATGGGCCAATCTTATTCCTGCTTTTTACGATTCATGAAAAACATCCGGAGAATTTGATTTAGTTCTATCATGCTACCACATATTGGAAATACATGTACTACAAGATTATGCATTTCAGAATACATGTTTAGTTGGGTACACCTTTTCTTTTTTCTTTATTGTGTCACTTTAGCAGTATCATTGTGATTTGACTAGTGACTTAACAACGTGACATCCTTCATGGCCCATTTCCTAAACACATGTTCTAACATATCTATATATGAATTCTACTACCTAGGGATAATAAAGTGGTTTACACTGGCAAATGGTCTCTTTAGCACAATTTTTCATCAATATTGTAGAGTTTGCCTTTATTCCATATGTAGAATGGAGACCTCATAACAGATATAATTTTTGGCTCACTTGTTTATTACAAATATATATTATAGAAATTTTGGCAAATACAACTATATGGTCTTCAAGGCTACAATTGCCTTAGTACAAGAATCATAATGTACAATATTCATATTACTCTGCTCTAAGGGGCAAAAAATTTTTTGAACCTATAACACAAACCATTACACCAACAGACCATGTTCATTCAAGAACCAATCTCTTGATCAAACACTTCACCGCTTAAATCCTTAGGGTACTTGGTCATAGTAAGTCACGACCAGGCTTTAACGCTTAAAATTTAATCACCCAATATCAAAATTTTAATATTCTCAAAAATTACCTATAATATGTATTTTTGCTTTTCAATGATTTTACTTTCTTTTCCACTGCCAAATGCCATTTTGCACTTTGAACCTAGATATTTTAGCACGATATCATGTTAGAGAACATGCTAGCATCCTCGGACTTTGAACGATATGTTAGTATGATATCACGTTAGAGAATATGCTAGTCAATTTGTATTGTAATGGAGTTTGTGACTAAGGAAAGCTTTTCTAAAATACATAGAAACTTCCAAGGTGAGTTCCAATTTGAACTCTACCTTGAGATACATCAGAGTTACTGTCGCTTGGGATCCAATTGAGATGTTTTTCACTGGTCCAAGGTGACACAAATTCCTTGCCTTGCATTTAGAAAAAGAGAAATGTTTGCGGTCGCCTTTCCCTCACAAGCAGATCTAGAAAAAGAATGTTTTCAAGTGCCTTGGCCGCTGACAAATTTCTTGTATATTTATTAAGATTTGCATTCTACCAAGATAAACAACCTTAGGTTCCAGTTTTTTAATACTCTGAATGTACAATATAAGAGGTACTACCGGGAGAAGCATGGTCATCAGATGGTTAGAGAAGCCTCATGATCCCTGGCTGCAGTAACATATTTAATAGTATATGTACCAAATGTTCAACGCATAAAACACAATCCACGCTTGTTCTAATTTAGTTTTCAGCGCTTCGTCATACGTTTAATCACACCGCCCATGCCTTATTAAGAGCCAAAGAAGGATACAAACATTCTCTATTTCGATCCCCTATGCTAAGGGGTGTTCTAATTCATCTTTTCATGCTCCAAAATCGGGTGAATGATTTGAAAAATGGTTATTCGGGGCCATTTTAAATGCGGAATATTTTAATTAGACCATATATGGATATGGTAGGTAGAATATGCATTATTGGTGTTCAAAGGTATAAAATAAGTTGCATTATGTGTTGGCCGAATCATGTTAGACAATAAAGATTGCATGCACTGATAACTGAAGCAAAAACAATTATAATTGATTGCGAGTTGTGTTTTTGTTCACAATTAAAATGTAGATCAAATGTGAAAAATTAGGATTACAAGATGTGTTAGATGGAGCAAAACATTGTTTTCTCACTATGACCTCTATTATACGCCATTCTACGACATGACCTCTAACAGAGAACACCACAATATAATGTATACTTGAGTAATGAAAGGTAAATAATAATTCATAAAAAATGGATGCTAGAAAGAGTGCGCGGTCCCCTTCCGCAGAGCTGCAACATGGCACATGTTTAACCTTCGGTAAAAGGAACATCTGCATGTAAACAAAGGAATTAATGAAACCAGAAACTTACAATAAAATATCAAAACCTAGCTTGTTGGGTATAAGAATAAAATATGAGAGAAAGTAATAAAAACATAAATCAAATTAGCATCATTAGAGACCATGGCAAATCATTAAGAAATGCATTCGCTCACATGCCTCTAGGATGAAGCAAGTTCTCTGAGCTGAGCCACAAGCACTTGAGGAATTTAAATTCACTACTCTGTGAAACCTTGCACTCAAGGCATGCAATAAAACCTTGAACAGCCTAAGATAGCTGGAATGGGCCGACACCTCCTTAATTATTGTCATGAATCTATAAAATGGTTCTCAAGCAATTACAAGGCCAAATTTCTATCTTTCAAAAATTCATTGAGGGACAAAACACAGCATTAGGTCGAATGAAACCATTGCAACTTGGAATATTGTGTTTTACCAAGGGTTTACCACCAAAGGCAATATATGCGCCCAATTATTAAAAGGAGCTTATGTATAGTATATTATGAACTCGATTATGAAAACAAATACGAAGTAATTATTTAGTGATTAGACACTACAAAAATAACAATTAGATAAATGCTGGACATGAAACTTCTCCTTTCAAGTTGCATTATTTAGCTTGTCCACAAAGCCTTATTTATGCTAATTCCTAAGAAAGTGTGATGACTAAGCAAGTTCAAAGGTTGATTTGATGTCAGGTAACTCAAGGATTGTCAACATAATAGAGGTTAATATATCTTCTGGAAGGATATACCTCATGAATGAACGAAATTGACTGCAGCACCTTACCAATGCATATTATGGAAATGCCCTTCTCTCTTCACATTTAGGCACGCTGTATGGTCCTCTCCCACAATTGGTAATTACCTTTACTCAAGTATGTCACCAACCGTGGTGCAAAATGGATTAAACTAGCTATTTTACTAGGTTGTTGTTATAATCCATGGTTATCTCTAACTTAACTAAAAGAGATTATGCTTCTATTAAGGTCGTTAAGTTAAGACTAACTTAACGGATTATGAAGGCATACATTCCACCACATTTGTTAGGGATCACTAGGGCTAAATTCAGAAATCAACAACATTTATAAAGAGGTCAGCACCTAGTAGCATGAGCTAAGAAGTAGGAGATAACTTAAGTATTTCCATTCTTTAGTTAAGATGCCATTGCTAAAGATATCATACAAGGTTTACTTTCTATCTCTTCTATATTCCGAATATTTTTGCCCCCATTTTTCTCTCTCTCACTAGCCTTTTGAACCTCAATTTGATGTCTCTATTATTTTTGATTGTGTCATATTGGTACTGGGAACTATATTACTTCTTGAAAACTAAAGAATGTTTCACCACCTAAAAAGAAACCAAAGTCTAGCTCTGGATGTTTAGATATGCCCAAATATGCCCAAGATCCTAAAATTAGCCCCTAATTCAAAATTCAACTTAATGAATTGTCCCTTGAGCGGAGGCTATCCAAAAAAGTTTCATCCTCGAGCTAGTCTAGTTTTTCAAAGAGAGAAATAGTCATTTTCTTGTACAAAAAATTAACAACTTAATCGATTGTTACCCTTTCACCTAACAGTTAGGTTGTTGTTCTTAACCCAGTTAAGTATACCTCTCCCTAGGTCACTTAATTTCTAGTTTAAAAATAAGGGGAAATCGCTAAAATTTTAACTCACTTAACTTAATTTAACGAATCGACAATAATATGAAGGGCGGGCTTGAAGGTTAACCATAGTTAAAATTCTAACCAAGTCCCAACTTAACTAGTAGTAACCATGCCAGTGAAAGCAAGATACTTTATTTGCCTCATTTAACCCAACTCTAACCGCTAGTGGAATTGACCCTGTTGTATAATCAAAGATGAACTGGCAAGAGCATATATCGGCATAAAACAATTGTTTCCATCCTATGACCCAAACTTAGGGTTGTGGAAATCTAGGGGGTAGTGTAGAAAAAGGAGGCAGTGTTATGGTGAAAAGGCAATGTGCTGGGCACGGAGCAAGAAGTAGGCTGCATCAGATTCCATCTCAATTTCGTAGTTTTTTTTAATTTCTTTGACCGCCGATCCATAAAAAAGAATATCCAACGGCAAAAATACATCCAACTCTCCTCACTTGCTTTGTAACATTACCATTCTTTTTAGTTATATTGATACACAGCTTCAAAAAAAAAAAAATACATCCAACTCGCTTTTGGCAAAGGTGGAGGTGCTACGTGATAGCCCAGAATGGCAAGCAGCACAGACTTGGTTGTTTGGCGCATAAAAAAGATAAAAATTCCATTAAACTTATTAGAATTGCATATGTAGTAACATATAAAATGTCTTTTATATTACCACTAGCCTGCATAATTGCAACATGATTCATGTATGAGCACGGGAAGATTCTTTCCCAAACACAGTTAAAACAGGAGGCTAAATTATGGCATTATTGCAAGAAATTATAATGTGTGACTTTTGTGCAATATTGAGGAGCAGCATTGTTACTCCCATTCTCTGTGAGCCCCTGTTTCTTTGTGCCTAAAAATCTACATGCGATATGTTTGAGCTTGAGCTTACATGGCATGTTTGAGCGCCTGCTCAGCCTACGCGACATGCAAGCTACGCCCAGCCTCAAGAATTGATTTTTAAGCTCCATGCACCTAATCCCTACTGTTGTTTACATGAATCAGGTGAGTCAGAGTTTGTTATGCAGTTTTACTTCCTTTGTACAAGCCGGGCTTTACTTTAGCTAATGGTCACGATCAGAACCGAACGGAGAGTCCTTCTTACCATAATGCATGTAGTGATGTTATGTTGTAATGAAGGTCAAGATTCTCAACAACCCTTGTTTTTTGTTGTCATCCCAACTTAGGCTTGGCCCATATAGAAAGGTTGCTCTTTCTTTGTTTTCCACCTTTATCATAAAGAAAGCTCCTGATTCGGCCAGTATGACTTCTTGGCTGCGGTTTAAATTCTGAAAATCCACTTTGAGCGATTGCTCTGTTTAATTCATTTTTCGGGATTATCCGGCCAAGGTGAGTAATTCAGCTGGAAATTTTAGTTCCATATCATTGCGTCCTCAGCAGATCGACGGTAGGGGGGCATTCACTTAAGATCTCTCGGCACACACCACCGGACTCCGCTTATCTGTGGCACTGCTTCAATCGGGCAGAGCTGCCTCGCACGGGATTTAATTGCCCTCTCGCCACCGATTATCATTTATCTGCAAAATGACTTTGATCACTTAACCAACCTGACACAGTGTAAGGACTTGAACTTGATCAAACTGAGATAGCCTAATGGAACAAATGCTAGAAATATTCCCAACATCCAATTTTTTTCGGTTACGACGACATTATCAAGAACATGTGTGTATGATGTAAATTATAGGGATATATGGATTTTTTACCAGATATAGGTTTTTTACCATTTCATATAGTCACAATTAAGGGTTTTTTATCGTGAATTGTGATAACCTAGGTATTTTAGGTTTTTCTTATCACACTGGGCAAATTATTTTAGAAGCTAAATTAGCTTTTTAAAATCAGAATGTTTTCCAAAGCTATCAGATAACTAATACTGGTGAAAAACACAAAAAACTTTAAAAACTGCTGAAACAAGAGATGACTTTCCTCAAGTGGACTTTTTGTAAAAGACTAGCCCGCCAATATATAGCCTTAACAAATAGATGTAACTCTGACTTTAAGCCTTAAAATGGTTAACATAGTAATTTCATAACAAATAACAATTTTCTTTTGTCAACCAAATTTATTTTTTCCTGTGCACATCATATAGAGTTGAGTGAGTAAATCAATATTGTCCTCGTAATAAGATGTATCTTGAATAAGATTCACTTGCTCATGGCAAGACATAGGAGACTATAACCTTGAGATCATATCAGATATTGGAAATCATGATAATATATCTTCACAAATCGCAACACCATCCATACTAACAAAAACGAGGAGGTGGGAGTCCCGTTACCCAGCCAAAGCTCAAAAAGTGTAACAAATGAGAGGCCGGCAAGAAAGTTATGGAATTAACAAGTGGATTTATCACTCATCAATATGTGTAGCATAATAATGGGGTTACTTTTGTATCTTTGTAACGCCACTGGTTTTGCTATGATTTTGTGGTGTATTTCATCTGATGTACTAATGCGACATTCAGAGTGCGCATACGCTTTCATTGTTTTTATGGCACTTAGACAACGGTTTAACTCCTTGGAAAAAAACTTTGTAATATAGCATGCAAGGCCCGAGCTGTCACTTTAGGTTCTCCGTAGGCAGGGTGCTTCGGATCTGGCCCTCCTTTGCAGACTGCTGTATTTTGATTAGGGTAGATTAAGCAAACATAATTGGGAGTTCACGCAATATTTTTATTTCAGCAGCTCCATGGCGCTGGCGGCGGCAGAACCATGGAGGATTAGACGGGTTGCGTAAGAAAGAATTACGCTGTATGAGTTCCCGAGATCGATTTTATGGAGTCGAAGTCTCGACTCATCCTACATCAGACCGACTTTGCGAAGTTCGTGTCCTTTTGTCATCATTTTGGCAAAGTGGGTTGCCAATCGTGGTGGATGCTGGCATTTTGCGATCAGAAATTGGATGCCAAAATCTTGAAACCTTGTAATTTTCCCTAATTGATTCTGAGAAGCAGCCGGGTAAAGAGTAAGTCTCTTAGTTATCGGTAAGATTAATGTGACATTCTTAGAAAGAATCATGACATAATTTTGCGGTGGCAAAGGAAAAAAGGTAGTTCGAACGTGATTACGCAGATTGGTCAGCCCGAGAGGAATTTGAGATCGCTGATTGAGCAGAAGAGAAATGGGTCAAACTGCGGGGTTGTGACCTTACAAGCCGAATTTCGCTTGAGCAAAGAAGATCTGAAAGTGCCTTGGACCGGATTCTTTGGTGAAACCGACTCCGGAAGTATGTTTCTTGGAAATGCTTACTTTCTCAGAATATGGGGGTCATTGTACTAAGTATCCTTGAAAAGGTTGCCATAATCGGAAAGGTTTCTCGCTGACCACGAAGATATTTGGTATTATTTCTTTGAATTGCCGGCAATGCTTTTCTATCTCGCAAAAGTTTTGTCTAATCGCAACAAGTCATGCTCCTTTCCTTTCTAGGTATTTTCTGATGCACGCTTTCTCTCTCTAATATATTTTATGTTGTAATGCAACTGATTTGAGAACCTAATGCTCTATGTGAGCATACAAAGATCTAGAAAAAGACAAAAAAGGATTATATAGTTATATTTTTAACCGCTTATGATGTCTTCTATGCTTCGAGAACCAAATATGGGATGCGGATTGACCATTCCAAGTCAAGGCCCTCGATTTTTCTGCTTGCCTTGCAACGTGGTTCTACATACATGTCTCTACCGAAAACTTCGCAAATCAGATATGTATCCACCTTGAGCCTTGGATGTTTGGAGACAAATTGAGCACTTTTCTTCCACGCCGAGTCTCCTTATAGGTAATGGCAATGGCATGCTGGAAGCACAAAGATATGGAACAAGTATCTCCTTTCATTCCGCTTATATATTCAAGAAGTTTATATTGATCTAGGATCCTACTGTAGGGAAGACGCAAGTAAAATGTGATGATTCGGGGAAGCAAATTATTTGATGCAATCGAAAAGCCATGAATGATTTTGATGTTAACATAAATGTATATATTGGCTTGCCAGAGGTTGCGAAGATGGTATGAGTCCTATATACTTGACCCGCCATGTAACCATTTAACGCCTAAGACATCACCAAACATAAGGTATTTTAAAACATACAGTATTTTACTGTGGTTTCAATGTTGATTGTAGCATCAAAAGGGAGCCTCAATCAGGAGCCCGATTGTAAATGTAATGCTATTCTAAATCAGATACAATTTTTGCTACTATTCAGATCAAAGTTTCTGCATCAATAATGATTAGCTGAGATAGTTCTAGAAACCAGCTATTCGCATTTATGGTAAACCCGGAGCTCGCAGATGCCCTCAGGCACGTTTGATAACACATATGAAGAATATATTATGGATTGTAATGCTTTTATGACAGTATGTATGGCTACTTTGTTGGATGAAGCAGGGTGCCCTTGATTGTCAACGCTTATAGTGGATTTTTACCTTGGGTGTGGTACTGTTCAATGCAATATTGGTTTGTTTACCTTGGGAGTGGCAGCATCCTTATCTTTATTTTGACATTGTACAACTATAGTTTTGGCGCGGGGTGAAGTTTGCAGATAGTAACGGTAAATTTGAAGTTTCTGTTGCCGATCACCAGAATAACAATGGCGTTTTCTAAATACTTGTGTTTTATATATGCAAAATTGTATTCTTAACAATTTGTCAACGTGTACCCAATCGCATATAGATAAAAAGTACTATTATAATAATACCACACAATCAACACAAACTATTACATCTAACAATTTTAAATTAAACTCTTTAAACCCCTCAGTTTGGGCATATCCATCGGGGTTACGAGGGCAGCGAGATTCAAAATATTACAATATGTATAAATTAACACTACATATCTTCAAACCTTATAGTATTTTGCAAACCTTAATATATGATACAAAATTTGTATGTATTAATTTCAAACGAGGATCACAAAATTTCGGCCTGTGATTCGAATAAGGCAACATGCCCATCCCACAGCCTCGTTGTCCGAGTAACCCCTCTCGTAGAAGTGCACTCAAACCCAAAGGGGTTGAAGGACTTTAATTAAAATTGTTAGATGTATAGTTTGCAGAATTTAGTTAATTATCGTTAGTAATAGTACTTATATATAGTTGTTTGTTAATTGAATTTTGTTCAAATATGAATAAATAACATCAATAATCAAACATTGAGGATTTGGTTCCAAAAGAATAAAGTGCATGTATTTCTGAATTTTAAAAACAATGCAATATGGGCTTAGACCAGGAGAAGGTATCAAACGAAAGTACGCCTTTTGCACAATGCAAATACACCTATCACCATAATCTTGATGCTATGTTCTACCATGCATCAAAAGCCCATTGGCCAGGCGGTTCTACATTCTCGCACCAATGGCAATCCTAAACATTTATTTCTAGAAACATATTGTCTCATGATAAACCACATGCTACAACACAAAAGACAGGTTGGTAAATCATTTCATCAAAATGATATACGTAAATTATGCATTTCATATAGAGGTAGTCAAGCAGAAAAAAGATAAATGATACCCTTTAGTATATCTTTTATTCCAAGATTTATACGCAGCACCAAGTGAAAAGGATAGGAACTTGTTTATGGGTGTTTTTGTTAGTTGTATAAAAACGAATTCAAGCACTAAATCAGCACCTTCATAGGTAACATGTGATCAGGGTCACATTTATATACTATTATGTTATACACAATTCAAAGAACATCCTGTATTTCTTTTGAAGGCAATGAGGGCATAATATAGAATAGGGCAACCAAGACCGCCATATGTCCTGACTACTTATTGTACATCACTAATAAAAAAAAGACCCTTATTGGAGATAACCAGAAGCTTTCCAAAGTGAAAGGATAGAACCTGTTTTGTTAAGATAAATCAGAAGCGTTTCTTTCAAAATAAAATCGAGTATATTTTTGGAAACCAATATGATCATGATGTAAAATGTAAGCCACCCTTATGCCATTGTTAATTTATGTTAAAGTCACTGTAAATCATTTTGGTCTAAATCCCATGCTTCAAATGCTCCACTTGGATGTGTGGCATTACTCATAATCCACGGCCTGGATAGGGACAGTGAGTCAGAGGGTGGTCAGCTGAGACCCCCCGCCCCTCCCCGAGGGAGCGCATGAGAGGCTGCTCAGACTTTTTTGAGCTCACCTTCCGGGGTCCGGACTCTCCCTCGTGAGGCGGCCGCAAGGTCCCGGCCTTGTTTGACTTGGAAAAGATTGCTAGCCTGGGATCAACAACAGTCATCGAACTGCTATAATGCTAACTTTATCTAAACCTTTATCCGGTAAATTCAAAAATTAGCCCGCATGTCAGGTGATAACTTAGAAAGCCAAATGTATAAAAAACAGAATTTAATTGCATCAATGTTAAAATTGCACTAAACAAATTTTACTTAATGTTTGCTACCGCAAAGAGGCTCTTGATTTCATTGCCTGGCAGCTGAGAGAGGATCCAAACCCACTGTCAATTTTCTAGTTTTTGTTCACATAACTACAGCTTTTTTGGCCAAGTCCCTGAAAGTAAGACCCTAAACTCGACACCCAAAACGCAAAACCTTCAAGAACCTAGAAACTCACCAGCTTTATCGTTGGAGCCCTATCCTTGTTGAATTCAACTGTGACCTTGGCGCTTATATGTTGATGTTGGGGAGCGAATACGCTTGCTCTACCTCAAAGTTGAACACATGTAGATTTCTAATAATAGTACATGTTTCAACATGTCTTCATTTAGATTCATATTCAAATGCTTTTCTCAAGTACTCCTCAACACCGTGACACTTCCAAATGTAAGGCCCAATCGAATCTTAAATGCATATGCTATTCATTAACTTGAGAAGAGATGCAAGAAATTTTAGCAGTTATCCGGGGAGTGTTGTTGTTAGTTTGATTCAAATTTGTTTAAAATCGCATACCTTATATGGCTTGAAAGAATATCTAATTATTCAGATTGTTCTCATTATGACATGATTCCTAAGTTCGAATCGACACCTATGCTTAGAGCACCCATTTGTTTTTACCAAGATTTAAAGTTTGAGGTTGACCATGAGATAATAATATTAATGAAGCAAAATCACAACCACAAACAATATATATAGAATCGAGGGTTGTTTGAACTTTGCAGATGTCTTATAAAAAAGCCTGAGAATGTTGTTGTCTTTGTGAACAAGTTGCCCTTATTATGGCATGATTGCTAACCGAATCTAAAATTATGCTTTAGGGAAATTAAAGCTTTTATGCTTTAGGGTACCGGTTTGTTTTTATGCTCATCTAAAACATTCGAGAAATGGACTATGAGATGTTATCAATTAATAATGAAGCAATACAACCCCACAAACAATATTCAAAATCATGAAAAGTTCGAATGTCACAAAGTCTTAAGATAATCAAGGTGGTTAAAGGTACTCATAAATCAGTGGATGGAGGCCGAGTGTCGACAGATCAAGATATACAACAAATATTATTTACAAAGAACTCCTCTATGTGAGTCTACTTAAAATTTATGCTTCAATTTCTTGCTCTAAATGATTGCCAGTTTTTTTTTTTTTGTCTTATTACTTAATCATGTAGACGGTATGTATTGCCTCATAGTATCTTTGGTCACCCCTTGCCGCCAAATGCCTAAAGGGTGAAGAGTTATCACGCCTGCTGTTATTTTTGTCACACGGTTTCCTGGGTCGTGGGTACCATTGGGAACGTAAAATACCACGCTCATAGTACGGGGTAGCGAGCGTGGAAATTGAGGAGCAACATCAATGAAAGACGGCACCTAATAAGTTGTCAAGTTGACACATCATCTAATCCACGGATGACTTCTTATTTGGCTCGGGTTCACCCAAGGCAAAAGACAATACGCGGATGTGCTTGAGAGGTTGGTGGGAGATAGAGTACATGCATCTACCCATTAAAATATGGTGCTTTGATTAACTCTTTCAATTGTTTGTCCTTTTATCAGATGAGAACAACACCATGCAATCGGCGAATTCTGCTTTAATAGCAAAAGACTCACCTCAGATGGAAAACGATTTTGGCTCCAAATCAAGCTTTTCCAGGCGGTATCCGATTCTATGAGCTTATTCGGTATTGTTATCTCAATGGGCTTCCAGTCGGGACATCGCGGGTCGCTTGAATCAATAACTCACCCACAGCATTTCTACTTTTTATCCTGCTAAGAGAAGTATTTATTGAGAATTGAAGAACGAGCATCCTACAAAGTGAAGATAGGACCTTGGTGATGTGTGCCGCGTGGAGATGCATATTCAGAGTTCCATCATGAACCAAAAATACGCTAAATAGAGCTGTGACAAGATTTCAGTGTGTGTGTGTGTGTGTGTGTGTGTGTGTGTGTGTGTTGTGTGTGTGTGTGTGTGTGTGTGTGTGTGTGTGTGTGTGTGTATTTTTGAGGAATGAGATTTTTCCCATTAATTATAGATTAAAGTACATGTTATTCAAGCATTTGGACCCAAAGTGAGATCAACATACTAGAATAAAATTGAGCAAACATAAAATAGAGTATGAAAATATTCCACGCATATCCAAAAAATTGGATTGATATGCATTCATCGACAATTCCCGACTAGTGTCTTTATAGATGAAAGCTAGAATTGCCTGTTAATCTGAACATTGAAAGTCCTTGTAACAGATTTATGTACCTATTTTGTTGATGTACTGGCTTAGTTCTTTTCCTATTTTCGCCTTTAGAGGTAGATTTAACACCCTCCCCCTCCCCCGGCATTCCTTATGAAGCATTGTTTTCTTACTGAAACCATATGCAAAGTTGTTTATGATTATATTGTCATTAAACAATTTCACAAACAAATAACACAAAAGCAAATAATATCTACCTTGCTAATATCACGTGTTAAGGACGGTGCCGCACATATGGGCATTAGATAAAAAGAAACACATACGATAGATATTATTTCGCAATGCCAAGTTAGTTTACTAGTATGCATACTAATTTGCAATTAAAAATAGGGAAAATTTATGCAAGAAGATATGCAAAGGATCAAATGTAGGCCCATTAATATCTCGAAGAGGAATGGTATTCAAAGTCCAAGATTCAAAACCATACAGTAATAAAAGAGAGTTGCACTGCTTAGGGACATATTTTCCTCAAGACTGAAGAGGAGGAGGCAATGGAATAATGCTGTATATGTATAATTTTCATGCTCAATGATATTGTATGATGCTGGTTGATTAGATTAATGAAGTTTACTTTATTTTATGCAATGCAATCTTCAAGTTCAAAGATTGGGTTTGTACACGGGAGACCAAAATCTTGGACAAAATTAAATCACTTGGTACAAAGTATATGAGAAATGATGATTGAGGATGAACAAAAACTCGGATCTGTGGAAGTTATCGAGTAAGTTATTTTTTATTTGTAAGTCGCTTAACTATCTTTACTTCTTTTATTTACAAAGCCTACTCGATTGCTACTTATTTTGTGGTCTTTTTATAGCTATACTAGAATGTAATTAACGTAATTGTAGAATATGTATGTAATGTCTAAGGTACAATTTATAAATTTAAATGTCCCTTCCTTTAAAATA
The DNA here is from genome assembly GCA_021234155.1 of Isoetes taiwanensis. Classification (NCBI taxonomy): domain Eukaryota; kingdom Viridiplantae; phylum Streptophyta; class Lycopodiopsida; order Isoetales; family Isoetaceae; genus Isoetes; species Isoetes taiwanensis. Next base: position 13,995,859 of record JAJEKV010000016.1, on the reverse strand, counting down.
AAATTGGGTGACAAAAAGGTATTAGGGTGTAACATGGTGGTCGCTACCAAAAAAATCTACAAAGCACTGAAAGTAACCTAGGTTGCCTTCATTCCAAAGAAAAAAACTATCTTTGCCTCATTAAACTTCCCTCAATTTCCTGTTTTATTCCTTTTGAAAATCCTTTTAGCAGTTTCACCTCTCCGCATAATATAGATTGTTTATCCGAACTAATCGTCAGGAATCAAGCAACATGGTAGAATACAAAGCAAGAATGGAGGATTTTTTGAGATGCACGGTTGTCAAATGAGGGTCTGCAGCCCATACAGCCACACCATTAGCAACTCAAATCACGAATCTAACAATGGAATCCGCTTAAGTGTGAAAGCTAATTTGTAAGTCAAGTCCCATGAATTGCTGCTTTGTTCAACCACATTTGAGGAGAAAATTGGAAAGCTTATTGAGTGTGTTTTACCCATGGTAGTTTCTAATAATGAAGTAAAAGAAAACAACTATTCTTTTGCCTCTGTGATGGAAAATTGCCCTGCTAATTGCTGATCCTGGCTATCACGTATAAATTGGCTTCCATATGGGGTACAAAGATGCGAAGAAATGCAGGTCAAAAAATGTTCAAAAGCAAAGCTGAAATTGAATCAAAGCTCCTTATTTCCGCCAGGTATTCCTAAGCCTACCTTGATCAGACGAGACTTGAAGACAACCTGCGCTAGTAATGTGAAACTTAGGGAAGCTTGAGAATAAAAGGCAGAGATGGAAAGAAATGCAAGATATTGTTGTTAGTCTGGTCATTGATGAGAAACTACGATAAAATATTTAAACTTTGTCTAAAAGAAGCGTGATGGAAAAGCTAAAGTTCATTATTGCCGAAGAGAGCTATGGTTACAAAGAAGTGGAGTTAGAACAGGATTTAGAAAAGAAATTGATGTTTGAAGAATATGCATGTGAGTCCTTGGAGTCTGCTTGCAACCGAGATCTCGATCTTCTTCAGAAGAAGGAGGTATTGGAAGCTGAATTAATCTAACACCATGTTGATAAATGCCGGAAAGGAACATGCAAGCAACCTTTAGTCTCTGATGCAAATCAGTAGTTTCTTTCTGCATCACCATCGCAGCTTCAGGTTTTTTTGCAAAAGTATAGAGTTGTGGTTTAAGTTTTCACAATAACTACAAGATGTCTCAGAGTTCTGGAATGTGAACATGAATATCATGTACGTGTGCTGCATTGTTCAAAGAGGGCGATGTCGAAATGTGACCGTAATATCTCAAGACCTTTATATTTAATCCTAAGAGTACTCCAACAGGAATTGAGCGCAAGGTTTCATCCCAGTGAGCCCAAAGCTCGCCAGACGGGGATCAAACACCGCCCGATGTTGGAAGATGTTTTTGGCTCGATCACAGTCCTCTACTAGTACAAAGAGAAGTTGAGACATGCAAGGGACCCAGCTAGAAATTCTCCAAGACTGCCCAAGATGATGCTTCCAAGACAATTGAGAAGCAAAGGTAAAATTGGAGAGGATCTGAGGTGTCTGAATATTTAGGTGGAAGTTTGAGGGTCAAATATTAGACACTCCACCCAAGAAGAAACAAAAAAGGAATGCCAAAGAAGGATGTATTTAATTAGCAAAAAAGAAAGGGAACTCAAGTAGCAAGAAGGTCAAGTTGGGACCAAGAAAAAGAAAAAAAGGGTGAGAGAACTAATGAAGAAAACGCCAGGAAACAAGAAAAGTATCCAATTTAGAAGAAGAAATTCCACATTGATTTGAAATAAGAAGGGGAGGAAAACTGCGTGAAATGTAAGAGGTAAGGAAAAGGAAATTATGGAAAATAGTAATGACAATTTTGATGATATTGCAAGTGTAGATCCTGACCTGAGGTAAAAATGTAGTAAGTACAGGAGCCTAACACGTAAAATATTGTCAACTGTACACAATGAAGGTATAAACATTGATTTTACAGCAATTACATGGATGTTTTAGAGTGAATTCAAACATCTCTTTGAGAGCACTAATTCATAAATGATGTTTTTAATGTTCGTGGTTTAAGAAAGGGTCCAAGGATGAGGATATAGATGTTTCAATTTAATTCCGGTGTTTATGGACTTTTTAATTTGAATTCATTTAGGAACTATTGAAGTTAGATTCATTTAATTAATTTTATGACCTAGGTTCACCGAGTTGCAAAGTACAGTCATAACTTTGAGGTGTTGACAATTCTATTTCACTTGTACTCTTCTTTGATTCATTGATTGAATTGTTCTTTACTTAACAGGTGTAATCAATTGCAACAGACTATGAAAAAGAAACTATTAATTTAGATCCTAATGGCATGCTCAAGTAAGACTTCACAAGAACAAATCAATTAAGAGAAGACCTAAGAAGGCTGAGTCTCAGTTATTGAGATCAATTCAACTAACAAAATGGTTGTGTTGGAGGCCAGTGCATAGGTTCCTGCAAGAAGCTTCCAGTTGTTTGACTTAGCAATTTGTCCTCCATGAACTTCAATGTCTATGGAAGTTGATGTCGGCACCCAGTGAATAAAAAGATTTTGTATTTGTTTGGGACCAAAAATATTAGATGCCTTTCCATTCACTATAGAATACGCAAGCCAGTTTTCATGAAACCACTCCATAAAGTGTATGAAGCTTTCCCACGATACATGGAAATAATGTTATTCTTCTGAATGATGAGTATCTGGAGACTTTGTATTACTGCATTTTATATCTTTTGGTTTCGTATGGATCAGGATGGGTCTGGTGCTGGAACGGGAGGTTCACGTGTTTTACGGTGCATTGAAGCACTATTCTAGGCGGAAGCTTATACAAGAGGCACATCCTGGTGTTCTCGATGCACTATTTGAGAAGAACATTGTACGTGAGCATATAGCTATTAGTCAAAGCCTTCTGCGAATTCGATTAATGGTTGAGTAGATTGTTTGGGGTATACTGGGAGTTCACGGATAGGAGTTGGGCATTTGCGAAATATTTGAAGTGTTGAAGAATATTTCTTGAAAGGAGTACTGACCCATGATTCAACAGTAGAATTATGACTGCCTGGTACTGGACAAGAGGCATAACCACTTGTATATATTTTGACCGCCCATATTACCAATACTATCACGAGTCTGAATGGCCTCAATTTTTTGTGATATACGAATATAGTGTTTTCTCTTTATATTATTGTTTTCTCCTGCAGAAATGTTTTAGGTCTGTTGATTTTAGTCTCAATTTTGCGATATCGAATATGGTATTTCTCTTTACTATTGACTGTTCTCTTTGTGTTTCCAGTGCTAGCTGTACTTAATTCAAATTCCTTTTAGTGGTAAAGTGTTTTGTATGCAGCTATTTGTGCATTTTTCACATTATGAGATATGCCCTCAATTTGGCAAACACAGAAATGATTTTGTACAAATTACTATATACTGAAAGGATAAAGCGTTTTTGCTTTACAATTACCTTCTGATAAATTTGGTAGACTACTCATGATCTATTTGGCAGAGTTTCCTTGTAGTACAGTAGAATTATCTTCTTCATATGTATCAAATTTGAAAGGTCAGAGATGTTTGTATACTGCTGGCATACGGCTTATTGCAATAGTTGAGCAGACCACCATCAATTTGTTTACTCAATAATGTCACGACACAATAACTTCTTCAATCTGTCATTTTATCTGCCATAATCTTTATAACGAAATGTATTCTTTTAACTGGGTATAAGTACATAGAGTCTTTATTTGTTCCTTCTTCCATTTAAACCAAATTATGCCCTTCTATCATACGAAGATTCATTATCTTTAATACTCATTTCTTTATAAACATCTTATAATTCATCTTCTTTAAAATCATTACTCTTTGTATTCTTGGATCCTTCCAACCTCAACTCAATGGTTGCCCAAAAACCAATTAAACTCATCAATGAAATATAATTTATTACTTGAAATTGAATCTGATGGTGCAAAAGCACATGAAGAGCAAAATTCATAGCTTTACCTTCAAGAGTTTCAACTCTACTGTGGTCTTATCGATTAGACAATTAGGTTCCCTTTAAATGTAGCATTCAATCTTCGATCCTATCTATCTTTGAAGACTCTACCTCCCAATAACATATTAACAATATGAAAAGCAAGTGCTTTAAAGTCTTTGGGCAGGTCTTGAAGTCTTGAAATATATACTAGCAAATTAACAAAAACTACAAGTATACCTTTTGGTAACTCTAGCTGATGGATGGATGCAGATTTTCAAATTACTCCATTAAAGAAAAGCTAACTACTTTTAGCTGGTTTAAATAAGTATACTTCATTTGCTCTTGAGTTGTATCATGTCTTTACTCCTTGCTCCGGCACCATCATACTCTACCTTTCCATGTGAACTTAAAATTACATAAGATGCATTCTCATAAATGCAAGAAAATGGGGAATGATATAAAGAAGACTTAGTGTGAAGAGCTTATCATGCTCAAAACATGTTTTTATATTTCAACTCAAGCCCAGTTTTACAACCAATGTATGCATTTAGAGCAGTATTTAGACTATATTAAATGGTATGATTTAATATCCTTAATATAAAAATGAGTTCCTTCTAAATACCTTGGAGACTTTGTTTCCCCATACTATACTGGCAGATTCATTTTGCTGCTGGAAGTTCTCTTACTCTTTATTTTCATATTGCTTTCTTCTTTTTGCTTTTCATCCTCAATAGTTTATATATACACTAGAATTGACACACAGTTAGGTATACAATAAACGGGATTAGACTTCTTAACGGATGCAAAATCACTAATTTTCTAAAAGCAAATCTATGGCCAAACAATGGTATCATCTTGAAGTGTTGCCAAGCATTTCAAGATTCCTTGGCTTACCCGATGAGCTATAATTGTAATTAAAAGTTTTCAAAGTCTTTCCTTTTCATTCTGAATTTCAAAAGGACTACAATTTTAGCTGACCATTTTAGCAACAACTGATTTTCTTAGATGATGTCCTCTTCCTTTGGACTTTACATATATTGAACCCAGTTATGATACGTCTGCGGAAATTATATGATTGAATCATATTTAATGAAATCACTAAATGCACTTTTACACGAAATCTAATTTTGAAAGTCATTACCGCTACCAAATGCCAATTCACACATTGTAAGTCTTGCTTTCTTGCTCTCTCAGGACATGTTGGCGGCCTGCAATACATTTACTATAGCATATGGTAAATGAAACTCTGGTATAGGTTTTGAAACAAAGAAATGACATACTTCTTTAAACTGTTTAACAATTACGCATCGGTTTCACGCATGCTTATGCCACTCACCACTCTAAATACGCTTTTGGCGGACCACCATTCTCTAATAATCACTACTGATTTGATGGTGTTCTCCTCAGCCAGGGTAGACCTGGTCCAAACCTTGCACCTTACAATCAACCTATAGACATAAGGATCTCGTCCTCATATTGTTGGATGGCCCCCTTACAAAATTCTAAGCAAATGGTATTGGCAACAACAAATTCTCCCTTTTCTTGGTTTTCTTACATAGCTTAGCCTTTTTTCAAAAGCTTCTTTGGGACATCTTTATATTAGGATGTTCTTCAGCAAGGTACAATTGTACCTGAACAATTACAATAATAAAAATTTATTTTATAAAGTGAATGAAGAATTGAAAACAACATTCCAAATTTCACGGTGAAAACTATTACTCCGTAATCTTAGCAAATGAATAGGATGATCAATTTTATCACTATTTTCAGCCAAATGCTTCCTCACATGCTTCTTATAGGTGAGACTCTAGTATTTTCATCCCAAAACTTCCTCAGCATGGATATTTCTTCGCTGAAAATGTCGTCACTTCTTCTCTCCTTCCAAATATTGACCAAGGCTTCACACGCAAATTATCGCCTTCTAAAATGCCATGGCAATAGTTTTCTTGGAACAGATAGAACCTTGAAATTGCAGATTGATTAATCCCTCCTATCAAGATCTTTGCCATTTAGAAGGGTGCTCTTTTCTTTGCTGGAGGACATCGGTTATTTCTTTGCATTTTTGTGCTGCATTGTCTCTCTTAACATTCCCCAATCATGGTTTTCATTATAGCAATCCTCGATCTGGTACATCTGCTTGCAATGGCAAATGTTTGTTTCTTTTGAAAAAGTCTTTGAAGAACTTTCCCTTTATCAAATCCTCGTAAACGCGTTCGACAATGTGATTAAAGAATCATCTAACTCTTTTGAGAGTTCCGCAATCTTCTTTCACTAAGACCATTGTTTCTCTTCCTCTCGTTTGGTGGAATATTTTCCCTTCTTTCATTCTCTTTCTAGATTCTCTTTTCTGTTGGCTTCAAATTCAGGATAAATTCTCCTCTTCGATCATCAAGGCTTTTGAAATTGGCCATAGGCTGGAGGTGCAATGGAGAAGCTGGAATTGGGATTAGGATTAGGATTGGAGTGGGATTGGGATTGGAATTAAATTGAGAATTACCGATGAATTTCAGCCATGAGCGAAGACTTGGGAAGAATGTATTCAAACTTTCCTCGAATCACTTCAACTTGAGATCACATGAACATGAGAATTCTCCGGCAATTGGGACATCAATGTCACTGCGAATCCCTCCCCAGCGAAAACGGCACCACTATTTCACTGGGTAACAGCCCAGGAGTGGATTGAGCGAAAACTCATGCGATACATACCTCAAACTGTCAGGGCGTTGCTTTTGGGTAACATTATCATATTTACACCCAATGAGGGCAATTGATTGGCAATTGATGTGTAAGTTTAACATATATCTTGATGCATGGAATAGCGATATAACTAACTCAAAGATGAAACTTCTATTGACATTCTGGTGACTCTAATTGTATATACTGGCTTTAATTTAGCTACAGCGTAATGACTCTAAATACATTCCTAAAAAATTAAATCCTTTAAAAATTTTGTCTAAATAGTGGCTCTATTCCTAGCTATGAACCAGCTCTGACACTATCTTTCACGACTCTAATGTGATGGCTGAAGTGGCTATTCCCAACCTCTGGAGTTGACTCTAATCTTGTCTCTATCTTTGTGGTAAGTTGTCTCTAGTCTAACACTATGTTGACTCTAATTATACACCTAAACACTGATGATAGAGTTGCCTCTAAGTTCTCTATTTTATGGTGAGCTTTATTGTCTATCTTTGATGGTAGGTTGCCTCTAATTCCTAACACTATGGTTGACTCTATTCATTCTATTTATGTTTCTAATTGTGACTCTCACTCTTAGCAAACTTTACTCAAATGCAGGAAGCTAGTCACGGCGTTTAGCAGTGAGAACACTAAGGTTGGATTGTAGCGTCGACCATAATGTCGGTTCAAAATTTCTTTTTTGTTTCTTAAAATCACAAGTTTACAACTAAGGTCACGGCCTTCAAAGCTGGCTCTGTACCTCTGTGGATTGGTCTCACATGGATTACAAAAACCTTCTCTTCTATTCTATTTAATAACGTTGATGCATTTTACTGGTTCAAATAACAGGTTTGGAACCAAAAATTTATGGCGGCGCAACCTTGAGGCAACATATTTTATTTTGCAGGCTGTAATTGTGACCTCTAATTCTTTCAGCAGTAAAATCTTAAAAGCTCAACCTAATCTTTAAAATGCTTATTTGCCTTGATTGAGATAATGGATTATGCTAGTCCATCCGAAAGAGGATGCAGTGCACGAAATCATCTTCTTCAAAAGCGAAACTACGCATTTTCTTCTAAAGATAATTTGTTGTTTTCAATCTAATACGTTGTTGCCCTAAAGCGATGAATTTATGTTGGGGTAACCATTTAAAGACCATATAGAATACAAAAGCGGGTATCGCCTGTCGCCAATGTTACACTGTATTGGATGGATCAAACCTTAATTTAAATGGTCGAGATCAACTGACGTTGAAGGCCGAGATTTATCAGCGACTTTCCACTCACTGATTAGTCGATTCATCTCTTAAGGGAAAAAGAAAAGGAAAAGGGAGGAAAGCCTGAAGGGAAAAAAAAAGGGCATTTGAAAAAGGGAAAGAGAAAGAGGGAAAGGGAAAAAGAGAAAAAAATGGCATGTGGAAAAAAAGTGAAAAAAAATAGAAAAGCGAGGGAAAGGAAAGGAAAGAACTAACGAAAAAGGGGAAGAAGGAAAGAGTGGGAAAAGGAGAAAAAGGTAAGGAAAAAGCGTGGGAAGAGGGGACCAACAAAGCGCATGGGAATACGGAAAGGGAAAGGGAAAGGAAAAAAAAAAGGAGATAAAATAAGAAAGGGAACCTAGAAAAAGGGCAAAAGGGAAGGGAGAAACGACATGGGAAAAAGAGAAGAGGGAAATGGTGAAGAAAGAGGAAAATAGAAACGAAAAAAGAGTATCGAGAAAAGAAAGGGAAAATGTTAAAGAGGAAAGGTGAGGAAAGAGGAGAATAGAAGGGGAAAATGGCATGGAAAAGGGAAAGGAAAAGGGGAAAAAAGGAAGAAAAAGCATGAGAAAAGGGAAAGAAGGAAAGATTGAAAAAAAGGAGGGGAAAGATGGAAGGAAAAAGGTGGGAAGAAGGGGCGAGCAAGCGCATGGGAAAAAAAGGAAGGAAAAGAAAAAGGAAAATGGGATGCGGGGAAAGGGTTAGAAAAGGGGCGAGGAAAAGGCTAAAAGGGGGAAGGGAGAAAGGGGCATGGAAAAAAAGGGAAGAGAAAAAAGAAAGAAAAAAGAAACGAAAAAGCATAAAAAGGAAGGAAAAGGCTAGAGAAAAGGTGAGGAAGAGGAGAAGGAAGTGAGAAAAACGATAAGCAAGGAAAAGGGAAAGGAGGAAAGAAAAAAGGGCAAAAGGAAGGTAAAAGGAAATAGGCGACGAAAGGAAAGAGGGAGAATTGCGGAAAAGTGAGGGAAAAAGATGAAATAGGAAAAAGGGTGGGAAGAAGGGGCGAATAAAAGCGCGCCAGAAAAGGGAAGGAAAGGACAAAAAGAGATGGAAAGGAAGAAGGAAAGAGTGGAAAAAGGTTAAGGAAAGAAGGGTGGGAAGAGGATGAACAAGCATGGGAAAAATGTGAAAAAAGGAAAAGAATGAAGGAAAGTAGACGCGAAAAGGAGCCACAGGAGAAAAAGGGCAGAAGGAGAAAAGAGCGGCAGGAAAAAAAAAGGAAGGAAGGACAGGAAAGAATAGAATAGAATAGAATAGTTTTTAAGTCACGAGCAGGCCAGGTATGGGACCGTATAATGGGCTAATGCAGTCGTTACTACTGATTCAAAATACACTTTCGAAGGTTTTCAGGAAAAACACAGGTATTAATAAATCTAGAACAAGCAATATCTGAGAAGACTCATTAATTGAGGCGTTATCTAGAATATAAGTATATATCAAGAAAAAAGAAAAGCGAAAAAGGAGAAAAAAAGAAGGGAAAAGGTTAGAGAGAAAATGTCGGGAAAGAGGAGAAAGGAAGGAAATGGTATGGAAAGGAAAGGTAAAGAGGAAAGAAAAAGAGGGAAAAATAAGATAAAAAGGCATCGAGAAAAGGAAAGAGAAAGGGTGGGAAAAAGGGAGGAAAAGATGAGCTTGGAAAGGGTGGGAAGAAGGGACGAACAAAGTGCATGGAAAAGGAAAGAGAAAAAAAAAAAGGGAAGATGGAAATAAAAGAAATGGCAAGAAAAAGTGAAAAAAGCCAGAAGGGAGAAAGGAAGGGAAAAGCATTGCCTGAAAAAAGGGGAAGAAGGAAAGTGGGAAAAGGAGAAAAAGGTAAGGAAAAGCGTGGAAGAGGGACCAACAAAAGCAGCATGGGAATGAGAAGGAAAGGAAAAAGAAAAAAGAAAAAAGGGAGATGGAAAGAAAAAAAGGAACCTAGAAAAGGCACGAGGAAAGGAGGCAAAAGGGAAGGGAAAGCGGCATGGGAAAAGGGAAGGGAAATGGTGAAGAAAGAAAAGGAAAGAAAAAGAGTATCGAAAAGAAAAAAGTTAAAGAGGAAAGGTGAGGAAAGAGGAGAATGGAAGGGGAAAATGGCATGGAAAAGGGAAAAGAAAAGGGGAAAAAAATGAAGAAAAAAGGCATTGAGAAAAGGAAAAGAAGGAAAGGGTGGAAAAAAGGAGGGGGAAAAGATGAACAGGAAAAGGGTGGAAAGAAGGGGACGAACGAAGCGCATGGGAAAAAAGAAAGGGAAAGAAAAAAGAAAAAGGGAGATGGAAAGGGGAAAAGGGAAGTTAGAAAAAGGGCACGAGGAAAAGGCTAAAAGGGAAGGGAGAAAGGGCATGGAAAAAAAGGGAAGAGAAAAAGGGTGAAGAAAGAGGAAAAAAGAAACGAAAAGAGAGCATAAAAAAGGAAGGGAAAAGGCTAGAGAGAAAAGGTGAGGAAAGAGGAGAAGGAAAGAGAAAAACGACATGGAAAAAGGGAAAGGGAAAGGAGGAAAGAAAAAAAGAGGGCAAAAGGAAGGTAAAAAGGCATCGACGAAAGGGAAAGAGAGAAAGGGTGGAAAAGTGAGGGGAAAAAGATGAATAGGAAAAGGGTGGGAAGAAGGGGACGAATAAAGCGCATGGAAAAAGGGGAAGGGAAAGGATAAAAGAAAAAGGGAGATGGAAAGGGGAAAAGGGAAGAAGGAAAGAGTGGAAGAAGGAGAAAAAAGGTTAAGGGAAAAGGGTGGGAAGAAGGGGATGAACAAAGCGCATGGGAAAAGGGAAAAGAAAAGGAAAAAAAAAAGGGGATAGAAAGGGGAAAAGGAACTTGAAAAAAGGGCACGAGGAAAAGGGCAAAAAAGAAGGGAGAAAGGGCATGGAAAAAAAGGGAAGAGGGAAAGGAAAGAGAAAAAAGAAAACGAAAAAAGAGGATCGAAAAAAAGAAGGGAAAAGGTTAGAGAGAAAATGTCAGGAAAGAGGAGAAAGGAAGGGAAAAATGGCATGGAAAAAGGGAAAGGTAAAAGAGGAAAGAAAAAAAGAGGGGAAAAAGTAAGATAAAAAGGCATCGAGAAAAGGGAAAGAGAGAAAGGGTGGGAAAAAGGGAGGGAAAAAGATGAGAGCGAGGAATGCATGGAAAAAAAAAAAAGGAAAGAGAAGAGAAAAAATAAAAGGAAGATGAAATAGGAAAAAGGAACCTAGAAAAGGAGGAGGAGCAAAAAAGAAGGGGAAATGGCACAACCAAAGGAGAAGGAAGTAGGGGCATTAAAAAAGAAGAAAATGTTAGGAAAGATGGAAAGGTAAAAATGGTATAGAAAAAGGGACAGGAAAAGGGAAAAAAGGAAAAAGAGGGGGGAGGAGAGATAAAAAGAGGCACCAAGAAAAAGGAAAGATAAAAAGGATGGGAAAAGGATGGGAAAAGGAAAACAGGAAAAGGGTGGAGAGCAAGGAATGGAAAAAGGAAGGAAGAGCAGGAAAGGGTACGAGAAAAGGAGGAAGAAAAAAAGGTGAAAAAAGTAAAATGGGAAAAAAAATGGGAAAAAAAAAGAAGGAAAAAGTGGAAGAGGAAAAAGGTGAAGGAAGGAAGGAAGGAAGGAAGGTACTGTAGTCGGAATAATCGATCCACAGGACTAATACAAAAAGCGGCCAGCGGATTCTTGCCCGGATTCAAAAAACCCACAGCCTAAGTTTCGAAGAAAATTGGCGACAACCGACTTTCTGGCAATGCATGCTAATCATATGAAATACGAAACATAAATATATGATCATGCACCAGTAGTGCCTAGTCGTGAACTGACCCAGGCGAGGGCAAATCAAACCTAGGGTCGATTACCTCTGGATAACTGACCCCAGGCGCAATCTTGGCGGTATAATTTCATCGGCAAATGCAAAGAACACGTCCGTAGGTACTAAGGCGTATCGGCACGGATCACGTGAACAACGGGCAACTCTGGAAAGTGTGAGACTCATCCTCAATAGCGCGCGTTTGGCGGCAGCAGCGAACTGTCTGGCTGGGGGACTTTAAATCCACACGCGCGTCTCGTCTGCGAAGATGGTGAGCACGTCTTGAAGATGGAGCAAATGATGCGGCACCGGCGGTAGGAGCAGCGAGCCAGTGGGCCGGGGTTGATATGCCTCATGATAGGCCATTTTGACACCTTTCTGAAACAGTGGGATCGAGGAAGCACTGCGCGCGAAACAAGCATCAGTTACTCCGCGTTGTCTGATCGGCCCGTGCGCCCGGTATCTGCATACGTGCTCTGCCCGTTCCATACAGCGAACCAGTCTCTTACCCCTCCCGCCCGAACCCTAAAGCGTGGCGGACTCTTGTACAGTGTGGCAGATGCGGGGCCGAGAGCATCACCCTGTAACCACTTTGCGAAAATAGGCGATGGCAGCCATCAGAGGCGTAAAGATCGGTTTCTGGGGATCGCGGTAGGGGGTAGAAGGTTTCACCCAAGTGCGTGCCAAAATGCCTTTACGCCGGTAATTTCCGGGTGGCAAAGGCGATAGGGCTAAAACCGACCGTCACCGGCGAGCTGACCGGTGCGGAACCGGATATGACCCGTGGCCCCGATCTTATAGCGCTTCGCACGGTGACATTTGTTGCATGGCACTGGCACCGATTTCTGTGCATACTTTATGGCGGATAGGCCTCGGCGGGCGAGGAGGAACTCCACCTAGGTGTAGCAGGTAGGCGTGGCGTCCTGAGCATCCCCAAATATGTGAGTGCAGGCATGGGGTGGCGATGAAGGGGCTGAAACCACCACGGTCTTGGCGGATGTGGCGCATCGCGCTGGCGACAAAATCAATACAGGGCATCAGTGGTACATAACCACGGGTAGGCGGCGACCCAACGCTCGTCGCATAGATAATTTGGCCGGTCGGCACAGTACAAAAGAAACGCATCCCCCATGCTTTCCGATGGCGGGGCTGTGATGATGTAGGGCCAAAAGTGTTGGCGGAGGGGCAACCACTGGGACCCGTTTCTTGGTGAGCTCTTGGCAGCCGCGCATCTGCCAAAACAACTCATACAACTTTAGCCATGGCATACGCACGAGCGTGGTTGTATGATCCCAGCCCACGGCTTTCAGGGGCCGATATCAAAAACACTGCGAAGTCCTGAAAGCGGCAATACAAGTCGGTAGATGATTAGGGCATCTTCAATCGATGCAGCGGCGTAAGAATATAGTCAATGGTTAGTGGCGAGGTCAGCCACTACTGTGTGAGGGGCTGCATCATTTGCCTCGCCCGGCCAGGTCAAGCTATTTATGAGAATGCCGATAGCGGTTGGCAAATCTTGACCCGACCATGATGGTCCGTTAATTGGCCCGATTGGTAGAACCGCGCCTTGTGAATGGGAACAACCACGCTGGCCGGTGCAACCGGGAAACCCTCACCCTGCCAATGCTCTGTTGAAGCGAGTAGTGGCGGCACAGCGTGCCTTACACTTGAGTAACTTCGGCACGCGCCCACCGCCGGTAATTTTGCCTTCCATTAACTAGCGTTCTGGGCCCTCTCATCCTCGTCCGGGAACGCCAATGAGGGCCATCACGTGGCCAGAATTGCTGGAAATCTCAGCATCTGGCCGGGTCATAGAGGCTGCTGTAAATCATACATTTCCCAACCTTTGCCCGGGGTATGATGTCCCACAGCCAATTTCAGGAACGGCCTTGAGACACTGCGCCCGAAAGGTTAGAAGGATGAGTATCGGCCGGTAGACACCTCTACGGTAGCAGCAGAGTCTTAGGCGCCTTTGTGACTCCATGGATAGGTAGCGATCGCGTGTGGTGGCTTTACTGGCCGGGTACTGGATCCAGAATGTAGCCAATTTGCAGCTGGCGTTCTTCTGATCGCATCAAACCGCAGACTACAGGGAATATTCGCGACCACGGCGGCGACCTTGAAGTCTGCCAAAACACTGTCGTGCATCCGGTAATAGCGAAGTCATTTCTCACATCCTGCTTTGCTCTAATTATCGGAGATACTGCCAGAATTACTGAGGAGGGCGTCCGAGCATCACGGCGTAGTCCTCTGCTGCTTTCACTGTCAGTCTCTAGCGAGGGCCGGCGGCATAGTGGGGATACGGCGGCTCGCCCAAAACGGGTCAAATAAAGTGGGAGGTGATCTGATGCAACCTCTCATCCCGGCTTATGCATGCCCACACGGAAGCTTGGCCGATGAGATGCATATCTTAGCATAGCTTCACAAACACATAGTCCACCACTGAACCCTCCCCGATTGTCTATGCATGCTTGCGAAATCGGGCCCCTTTATGAAAACCATTACAAATTATCAAGTCAAAATACCACGCATAGAACAATGGCTCTTCACGCCAGCAGTGACACAGCAATCATCCAGGCCCGTACGGCGAGGTACTCTGCGCGGGGAAATTGCGGGGACATCGTCGGCCGAGGGTCAAGTGGCAGGCACTGCTCTGTCAGTGCATTGAAATCTCAGAACGACCTTCCTGGCCTAAATACTGGCGTATGTCATCATATAGATCGACATCACGGGTCCATCTATCGCATCGGGGTAGGCTGTGATAGAAAGGTCTTTGTCTGCGTGAAATAACGAGGCTGACGAGGAAAAGAGGTTGCGCCCGGTAATATGCGCGAACCGGGAATGCCAGGTTGTGTCGCAATAAATGTCTGGAGACGCCATTTTGCAGATAATGCCAGGTTGTCCGGTAGTAACCAAACCACTCCCCATGACCCGTTGTCTTATGCGGGGTATTGAAAGGCAGAAATGTTGGTAGCACAGCCGTCGACCCTTTTTATTGCCCGACATAACTCCCATGTCTCCATGAGAAGATGAGATCCATCTGGTACGCGGAGTTGGTATCCCCTTACGCAGAAGCCTGTATTCCATGGGAACCACCCGAGCTTCGAATTCTATTGTCAATGAGGATGGTATCTTGTGACTTTGATCATGAGGAGGGCCGGAAGCGGGGCGAGTGAGAAATAGATGGAAGCGGAGAAGCGGCATGTATTTGAGAGGCGTGGAGCAGCGAGGAAGCGGGGTAAGGCCCGAAGGAGAAGGGGGCCGTGGTAGTAGAAGCGAGAAGCGGGGCAGCGTGCGGTATGGTTGAAATTTGCGGGGTACCGCGGCCCGATAGCGGCCGGAAAATGTGCATCTGCCTGGAGCTTAATCTGCGGCACCCCACATTGGCGAATACTCGCGACCTGACAAGGTCACATGCGTGCCTCACATTGCCTGCAGGTGTGAAGTCTGCGATCCCGCGTCTGAGGATGTCCCCTTCAACATCGGCCTGGCGCCAATATGGCATAAGCACGGCGCCATAGCCGTGAATATGGCAATCACGGTCAGCACGGTAACGGAAGCCCCATGCCATTTACTTTCGAAATAATGAGCCCGGCCGGGAATATCATCCGTCGAGAATGTGTGTTAGGATGTGGTGGGCAGACTCTCCCTATTTGTTACATGCCTCGAATTCCCAGTTGGCCTCTCGCTGCGCTCACGAGTTCTGGCGACTGCTTGGGTCCCAAAGTGAAGCGAAGTAGAGATCTGTCTTTGGGGGTGGTGGTGGTGGGCTGGGATGGCGATGGAGTGGCCCAGGTAATGGTACAGGATGGCGTCAGGTAGCTGGAAGGCGAAGCGTGATCGCGAGGCGTGTTGCCGTGTGGAGAAACGTGGCGGGATAGCGATGCGAGCAGCGTTCACCGACCTGTGAAGTGGGAGCGGCTCTTACGCGAGCTGCTGCTGCTTGACCATCTCTGCACACCTTCGCTGCCGTGGAACTATGAACCTCGTTAGGGGCCGGCTCTGTCGTGGTTCGCACTTAACCCACAGACTCCAGAGCTCACGGTAAGCGGCGTGCTTTCGAGCCCAACTGCAGGCGTCGAGCGCGGGCTGTTTATTAGATCTTACTCTGAAGATCACGGCGTAATGCGAGCATGCGCAAGGCGACACATTGCTCCCGATGCCATGGTGGTGGGTACGCCTCTACCTGCGGCTGGTAGAGGCAGGCGCGTTATGCGTCTCACTGCATTGCGAAAACCTCACCGTGTCATGGTACCAGGTGATGAGCAGAATGCAGACGCGTATGCGTGACCTCTGCTGGCTTTCTTTGCCTGGCTCGAGTGTGCAAGGCCAAGGCCATCTTCCACATCTGGCGTCGCGGGTCTCTGGCTTTTGTGTCACGGTTCTTCTCGACCCGATTTGCAGCACAGGCATGTGGGATGCGGGGACTCCATCTCCAACTGCCATACCCACCGGGGCGGGCGCCCCGGTAGCCTCGTCAGGCGAAACCCCAGCCTCCATTTCCCGGCTGGCGTGGCTCCAATTCTGCCCAGAGGCAGGAGTTCCTATGTAATTACGAGCAATTAATCCCTTCCGGCCCGAGGGCTGCTGGGGGCCTTAGCCTTAGAACCTCCTTCTTCATGGAGGATGACTCTCCCACGGTCCCATGATGGCTGGTCGGGCCGTTTGTGCGGCGGGCCCTCGCCTTCTTCATGGAGAATGGGAAAAAAAGAAAAAAGGGGCACATAAAAAATGTGGAGAAATAAGAATGGAAAGAGGCATAAGAAAAGGGAAAGGGAAAGCGAAAATAAAAAAGGAGGAAAGGGAAAGGGGGAAAAGGCACGGAGAAAAGTGAAAAGGTGGGGAATGGATGAAAAAAGAAGGGAAAGGAAGAAAGAAAAGGGAAGCGAAAAAGGGGGGGGGGAAGGGAAAAAAGGCACGAGGAAAATGGGAGAGGAAAATAAGAAAAAAGAAGGGAAAAAGAGCACAGGATATAGAGGAAGAGGGTGGGGAAAGGAAGAAAAGGACCACATGAAAATGTGGGAAAAAGAGAAGAAAAAAGGGCATGGGAAAAGAGAAAGGAAAAGGAAAAGAAAGGGGAAAATAAAAGGGAAAAATGGGAAGGGCGGGAAAAAGATGAATAGGGAAGAAAAAAAGGCTATCAGAAAAAGGGAAGGGGAAAGAGAAGGAAAAAGGAAGGAAGGGAAGGGAAGGGGAGGGGAGGGAGAAGGGGGCTAAAAAAAGAAAAAGGGGAGAAGAGAAAAAGATAATGTATAGAAAAAATAAGAAAAAGGGAAAAAAGAAAAAGGAAAGTGTGTAGGATAATGAGGAAAAAGGGAAACACGAGATAGATAAAAAAACAAAGAGCAAGAGAAGGGCATTAAATGCACAAAAACATTTTATAGCTCAGTAATACTGGGCATGGTTTCTGTTATATTCATTTATGAAAAGAAGTCTGGGCTGAATAGGTTTCCGTCCATACATGTTCCCAGCTTATGCCCTGCAACGCTGGGCACCATTACCAGTAAATCTATGAGACTTTTACATTTTTTGATGTCATATAAGTATTGTTTATTTTTGTTTTCATGATTTACAATTGTCTCTAAGAAGAAGATAAAATGAGCACTCGCAAAATCGATCTTGGTAATGTCATATACACCACTCATCCCATGTTCAACACTTTTATCATGTTTGTGGATTTCTAAGTAATATGTTATGGAACAAATGAATCAGGGCAATGTAATGCACTTGCATACATTACATTCTCAGTGTGCTGTATGTAAACATGCACAGGAGAACCTTCAGCACGAGTCACAGTGATTCAAATTTGTTAAATGATCCTGATCAATTTATGTTAGCCATCTCAAGAGGTCATTAATCCTTTTGTGATTCATTGGGGTCAAGCTGATACATCAAGTATAGATATTCTTAAGCAATATGATGCCACTGAATAGATTAGTCTCAACACTGGAGCTACTTATGTTTGGGCTTTCAGAAAAATATGGTAATATACGTATGTGCTCTACAATGGGAATTAAATATTAGGTACATGATGCTCTACTTTGTGTTTCTTGATCCATCATCTAGGTCCATGTCAATTAAACTTCCAGGTTAGAAGTGTGATATTTCTTTATGAAAGGTGTTTTAAAATAATTCGTACCTTTGTAAGCGAGCCAAACAAAAGAAATGTGCCATTGCGATAAATTTCTTGTATAGATATAGATATATAGAAAAAAAATAAAAGAAAAAAAAAAATGACGGGCATTTATATATTCCTAGCCTCTCAAATGATGTGCGGGTCTTGTAGTTGCCCTTCTTTATGACAAGCAATTGTCCAAGTGGTGCCCTTTATTTGCCATACAAATTTTTGGCAAAAAAACCCAAAAACAGGCAAGAAACCATTCAAATTCCAGCAAGGTTAGTTATATGAAAGGTGTTATAAAATAATTCCGTGCTTTATGAATTCCAATCCAAAACACAGCGATCATAGCAAATCAGCTCCAAACTTCTCAAGTTGACTCTGTATGAGCTTGATGTCGTGATTGTACTCTGGGGGAATTTTCTTGCAAATCTGTCTATCTGGGTAGCGTTTTATGAGATGTTCCTGGTAGTGAAAGAATACATACTCTCTGATTTGGGAGGAAAAAAACACGGATGCTCTTCGGGCATGGCCCATCCGGATAGGCGAAAAATTGATTATAGCTTCTTGAGCGGTCTGTGTCGGGGAAACCACATGATCCCAGAGTTTCTGATTTAGAGCAAGAGTTATGACCACGGCCGCTTAGTGCTGAGTTTCGATCTATAAACTCTGTTATTCCGGATGGCTGGCGGGTGGTATCATAATTGCATTCATGGCCCGGCTTGGTGGAAACAGCGACTCCACAATGTGGGCAATTTACATCACACCTTGGGCCTTGACTTTTCGTTCGCATGGCCGCATCCGTTCCTTTACCTTATCCTTGAGTTTCTCCATCCATCTCTTGAGCAATGAAACATGTTTCCATGTGCTTTGCATAGTTTGAGCGACCGTCCTTATAATTACATCACTTTTTCATACTTCTCATACACCTTGGCATTCCGCAGGTCTGCAGGCTTGGCCGGTGACTGCTGGGTCCGCTCACAAATCTCCCAATTAAGTAGCATTCAAAAATCCCATTATGCTCTTGTTTTCACCTATAGATTCAATTGCCAATGTCAACTTGTCTCAAAATTTTGTCTAAAATCATCCACAATTTCCTCACGATGTGTCACTAAACCCAGTTCTTCTTAAGCTCAGTGTTTACACATAGTTCTTTGTCTTAGGCAGCCCATCTATCATATAGTTTAGCATCTCATCTATTTTACCTTCCTCCATCGGGTTGAGGAGGTGCAAATCAAGTTTAGCTCTCCAACACTTCCGGTCATAAACCTGGGTTTAGATTGCATGCTGCTACAAAATGTTCTTAATAAAAGTTTGCCGGTGAAGCATTTCAACCAGTTGCTTGCAAAATCTCTTTCATCTCGATGAATATCTACTGTACCCCCAAGGTCTTTGGACTCTATTTCTAAAGAAAACGCAAACCTTTTTTTTTCTATGTTTAGCTTTGCATGCAGCGTTATGGTGGCGTTATCGAGGGCTTGTTGCTTCCCTTTTAGTTCTTGATGACTAGTGCTCTTGCATGTCTATGCAATGGCTGCTTTATGCTTATGTATTCCTTTCAAAGGATTTTATAAAGTTTTGTTGCATCAATCACACGATCGGCCGGTTGCGTGCGTATTATTGCTTCGGCTTTCAAGCAATCTGAATGATAGAATCTAGAAGATCCTTCTTTTTTGAGGTCTTATTTCCTAGACCCACATTATCTCGCTAAAAGTGTTTTTTCTTTTTATTTAAATCATCTTTGTCGTTGATTCCTGATCTCTCAGCACCGTTGACAAGACTTGCTACCTCCTTTGCGATTGGGAGGGTATTTTTGATGTGCATCTGCAAGATGCAATTGAACAATGGAGTAAAATGTTGCCTCTCTATATGTTGTCCAGTTGACTCCGGTGACTCGTGTCCCTATTGCCGATGGTACGTATGCTTTTGTACTAAACATGTTCTCAATTTCAATTTTAACATCTTGTAAATAGTCATTGAACTTATTCTCTAAAATGTTCCACGCCATAAGCCACAATCCTGAATTTTCGAGCCCTTTGGTCCTCACATTACCGTCTTAGAAAATATTCCCAACCGTTTGTTTCATCTATTTTCCATTTCGCCATCGGGGCTCTTCAAGGAATGATTTTACCTTTTCACTTGATTCATAAATAGTGGCACTCACCTTTTGCTTGAGAATATCAAACCATATGTCTTTGGACTCTCTTTTTGACCTCTCCATGCCTGCCGAGGCTTCAAAACTCTCTGTCCATTTTTCGCCCACTTTCGTTGTGGGATTGAGAGCTTAAAGGCGAAGCTTTTCATAAGACCAATACTCTATAGTAGATTTGAAGCTGAGCTCAAAGTTGGATGTGCAAATACATTCCCAAAGCGGAGTTTAGTAACTATCCACTCTATATCAAACTTGAGCTTTCCAAGAGCCTTGGTGACCCTCTTATGAATGTGCTCTCGAGCCTTCATAACCTTTTCACCGTACTACGCTTCTCAGGAATGTCTTCGAATGTTTCTTCTTCAGGCTCCCCAAATATTTCACATCACTTCTTTGTCCTCATTATCTTCTATGATCCAAAAATCAATATCACGAGGAGATGTTCAAATTTTCCACATCCGGGTTATTGGCAACTTGTTGAGCAGCTCCTTACAAATACTCGAGGAGCTTTTGCGGCTGCTTCTCAATCGCCTGTGTCATTAGATTATCCAACACTCCTATAAAAGAAGAAGATTTTGAACTGTATTATCCCATTGCCCTCACTTATTTTTGGACCTTTTTGTAGGTAGCATTACCATAGGAAGGACCTCTTTGCAGACCCATATCATCCTCATTTGAAAAAGTAGGATGCAAACATCCTGCGAGGAAGAATAGCAAATGTGGCGAGCCTGTTGTCGCCGTGTGCTTCAGAATTTTTGCTTCGGGTGCCCTTATCCCCTCAGTATCCGATAGCGATTACATAGTCATATTCTTTTTACATGGGCTTAACAAGCTGAAGATAAATACCACGAGTGCATTGACCCAGCACTTGTCGTAGTTGAGTGCCAAACATGAGGTTTAAGGGTGCTTTTGCCGCTGCCCGTAATCCCATTTACACTTAACACAAAAACCTTAGGACTCTTTAATATCGAGTCGAGCTCATGCAAGATTCTGCTCACCCAACCATTGCAGAACATGGCAGCATCACCATCTAGAATCTCTAAAGGAAAACCATCCAGCAAATGTTGTGCAGCTAGTTTGGGGAGATAACCATGCTTCTGTGGATCTGAAACAAAAATATGGCTTAACTCTCGCCAAAGATGCTCCAAATTTACAATCCTCTCCGCATACTCCTGTTGAGCTATCCTATATTCATTCATGTTGAAATTTGAGTGTCTTTGCTGGAACTGCTCGAATAATGCATTCTTCTTTTCTTCTGCACTTTGGATCACTTTTGCATTGTTTTCCACTATTGTTACTCCCAATTGCCGTATACTAAGAACTCTCTCCGTTACATCTGGGTGACTTAACAAACGAGTAAAAAATTGAATGATGGGAAGATCATTGATGCGACTAGCTGCTTCATTCCGCAAATTAAGAAGTCTCTCATTATTTATTTCCATTCTTCTTTGTTCTGCCATTTGATTGGTCTGCCCTAGTGAACTAAAGTAATCTTCTGCCTGCTTCTGGTAACTCTTTTGCAACTCTAGGCTATCTCTGGCAACTAATTTTGGAAACCTTCTAGGAATGCTATAATTATGTGCAGTTGCAAACCTGCTTCCTCCAAATGCATTTTTCAAGTCAAGACTATTTTCATGGTTGAACTCATCTAGCTTTATGGAAAGTAGTTCAAGTAACTTGTCTCTCACTTGTTTGAAAGGACACGAAAGCTACGCCCTTCTTACTTAATTTCATGTAGGAACTTTCCCACAAGTAGGAATTGGAGATTATTCCCTTGCCATGTTTTGTTTCCTCAATGATCAAGTAGCAAATGGAACACCTTGACATCATGCAACAGAGTAATCTCAAAGGATGTGGATGGATATGCAAAGGTGTCTGGTTTCAGGTCATATCACTTTGGTGTGAATCAACTCAATCTCAACTATTGGCAAGTCAATGGATGTATTTTTACCATATTGACTCACAAAGTTTGCACTTTGTTATCTCTGCTGACCATTGTGGCATTCTGCGGCTCATCTTTATCTTTTGTGGAAATAAATACAACACGAAATAATTTAGTATGTACAAGAGATAGCATTTCTTGCTTTCCCAAATGTGTACTGTCAAGCAATAGATTAGATTACCTTTAAAAGCGGGGAAAAAGGGAAGTAGTAGTAGAAAACACGGAAGAATTCTAAAGCATTGACAATTTGACAAAGCGGTAGGTTGGTATTTTTTAGATGGAAAGATAAAGGGGTATTACAAATCTTTGCTCCAAAAGCAACTTGCACAAAGCAATTTGAGCAAGAAAGGAGGAATTCTCCATGATTCGAATCAATATGTCAATTGGTGCGATGCCACTTGATTGCTGAAGTTGCTCAACCTCATTTTCACTAAACCATCTGCCATGGTCATCATCAATAGTTGAACTAAATGGTTGTATACCATGCCTCAAGCAGTCAATCATTCTTCTGTCTCTATCCTTTTGGCTTTCTTCTTCATTTTGCAGCTTACGGTCAACTATAAGATCACCCATATAATTGTACATGTATTTAGTGCCTGTCTGAAGAAAGAAGAGAAGAATAGTCATTGATTTTGTACTTATCTCATGAAGAGCAAAACATTTCCGCCCACTACTTTGATCCCGTGTAGTCTATTATAAACTAGCAATGTCTTTTATCTCATTCTAGGGTTATCTAGCCATGACTTAACATGATCACGATATTGGCGAAGGCCTATATCAAGCATTTTTTTCTACGTAGTTTGGAATCTTATTTGCAGGACATTTCTTTTGTTCGATTAGAGCAAATTTCTTTTGTTCGATTAGAGGAAAGAATACACTCTGTAAAAGATGCTCATGCTCAATAAAAAGATAGTGCAAAATGTGTATGCGTTGTTTTTTCACATGTACATTTATATTTCACTTAAGTGGTAAATGAACCCATGATTCTAGCATCTTAATACTTTCTAGCCTAGTTGCGTTGCAATTGTATGGTGTGAAGGCCCAGCTCAGTCCACTTGGACCAATTGCTCTTCTCGATTCTTCGTCTGTTGGAGGAACGGCCCCTTGCTGGAAATAGAATGTGTGCCAAAAACCACATAGGAATGCACTTATTGTTTTGAATATTACTGTGCCATAAGATAATGCATATATAATGCCATAAAAAAGGGCCATTCTTCAATGACGAGCGTATACTCATATGCACATCCTGGCAAGTTAGGCAAAGAGTGTTGACAATAAAAGGGCATGTTCCCATGGAACTCTTTCCCCTTTTAATAGAAGGACTGTAAAAAATTGCCTCTAGACAAAATTTTAGACCTACTACTAATCAATAATTATGAGGATGCCTTGATCACATACGTTAGGCATATTTCTCCCCCTTGATCAAGCATCCAATATTTAATAATCATTATACGGAACCTCACTTATAGGACTTCTAGGACTCCTCTCCCAATAAACATGGGCCTTCATCGCGGATGGAATTTTCTAAGGTGAAAAACAGAAATTTTCTCCTTATGGTTCCAGGTGAAGCTTATATGCGACGTCATCCATTCTTTTATTTTCCTTACCACTCTAAAATCATGCCTGCTGCATATAGGGCCATTGCATTTCTACTCCAACCGGTCTTTTTCTGTGCGCGAAATGGCCTTTTACCAGACTTAATGTGTCGCACAACTTTTCTTTCCAACTTCAATCTTATCTTTATCGCGGTTCTCATTATAGTATTTTCACAATCTCCATCAGGAGTTTTAATGCCCTTTTCCAGCATTGACGAAACTTTGTCAAGAATGGTCTTCAAATTATTTCTACCAAAAATATTCGTAGCCAAATCAGCATAAGCTAGTCTTGTTTCATCCAGAACCATTTCGGCAGCCCTTTGGACATAATCGCTTCCTTTTTTCAACAATAAAATGGTTTTGAATACTTCAGTGTAGAGTCAGTGCCTTTGCAACAATTTCAAGATGTGATTCTTGGGCTTTCTATAACGGCTCTCCTTGATTTGATCAAGGGGAGTTTCACATAATTTTAGCCTTAAAAACCAAGTGAGTGACCCGAAAGGGTTTGTTTTCCTCTTGGACCATACATATACTCGCACCTAAAGGTAATTTTTTTGGGTTCTTAGAGTCGTTTTGGCTGGAATGGGGCTCCCTCAGAATCATTTTGATACAAATTGGAATGGGTCTTCATAATTCTTCTGCTGATGTCCTGCTGGTATTGGGACGAATAAATCTGCTTCACTTGCATTCTTAAGCTCTCTGCAATGCTTCCTTCTAACATTAACCTGCCACTTTGCATTTTACATTCTGGAGTTTCAAAAGCTAGCTTGCCTGCTTTTGATCGGGCATGGACGCAGGAGCGTGGCGTGATGAGATATGAGATTACGTCAATGCCTATGGGATAAAGGACAAAGACAAAGGGAGAGTAGCTACTGCAAACCTTCAAGGTGTCGCACACATATGGTGGAAAGGGTACTCTCATGCTCACAGCTTGAGCCGTAATAATTGCAGGTTCAAAAAGTTTGCAAAAGCGTTTAAGCATCACTATGTGCCAAGGTTCCATTAGTGCCAAATGGTGCAAGCTGCATGAACCTATCTGAAAAATAAGAAAAATCGTCACGAGTATAATGTTAGTATGATCTGAATATCCGTATGGTCATCACCTGCAATGAAGTTCTATAGGCTAGAAGCGTATATGCAATGAGCAGTTACATCTTAAATGGAAGAGTTCATGGCTACGACTCTATATTGCAGGGAAATTGATGAAAAGTAGGTAACCAAAGGCTATATTGAGGGGCTCAATGAGAACATTAATAAGCTCTTGCAAGCAATAAACCCACACTCAATGACTGAGACGGAAGCTAAAGCACTTAGCTTGGAAGCTCCGATAAGTCCAGTGACTCCAGCTCAGAAACAAGGGGGTTATGACAAAGCCAAAAATGCAGGAGCTTATAGTCCAAAACCAGCTAATCCTGGGCCAACTAAAAGCAACTACATGGGGGCTATAGCAAGCAAGCAAGAAAGAAAGAAGTAGGTGACCTTCAAAGATTAGAGTGGGGATCCGAACAACTACTCAAAGCTGGTGAAGCAGATTTTGGTATCCATACTAAAGGAAAAACGCGACAAGTGCATAAAGAAAAGGTTATGCTTTAGGTGCTTACAAATTAGGCATAGGACCCATGAGTGCTCATTTGTGACCCAGTCAACTATGTTGGAAATAATAATAATAATAATAATAATAATAATAATAATAATAATAATAATAATAATAATAATAATAATAATAATAATAATAATAATAATAATAATAATAATAATAATAATATTTAATCATGCCCCTTTTGGACCTTGGAGGTCATGGAGCAATGGGTTACAACAACTGTTTCGTTTGTAACAAAAATGATCTATGAGATTCTATCTTCCTCGTGTATAGACCTAAGGCATTAGGTGACATATCTAACAAAGAATGAAAACTGATGGCGTCAATGTCAAATACATCTCTTACTTGTTGATAAGCTGAGCAATGAAGGAAGACACTTGTCTCGTCTTCTACTTTTTCTGAATCATATAACAAGCACTTTCGGTCTTCCTTCGGAATCTTTGCCCATCGGCCTGTCTCCACTCCAAGACGAGAGAACTAATTCGGTATCTAGCAATAATTTTTTTTTGTATGTATTTGTACCTTTGATCCCAAATATACTTGTCTGTATACATAACCATAGGATTTACTTCTTCCCTATAGTAATTCATCCGAGACCCTGGTTTGGCCCACAGTTTATACAGCTAGCAATTGCACCAGATCTCGTGTCCGCAGCCGTGTCTGGCCAATTATCTGCCTTAATCCCCCAATTCTCAGCCCATTTTGTGACATCGTTGTACCAGCCCGATCCATCAATGACCGACTATCACCTCCTTCGATGGTAAGGCGCTCGGCTTGTTTTTCTCAGTCTATTCACCAAAGGGTTTAGCCCGGATATAAGGCCTCTGCTTCCAATGGGATCAATCCTGCTTCAGCCAACATTATTGCATCAGGGGTTTGGCGTTTGATACCTAATTCTTCCATCAGGAAGGTCTTCAAACCAACTTCTATTTGGTCCCAAGGGACTTCAACCGAGGAGGACGACGATCCAGCACAGGATTTCATTGAAGGTCAGTGTCGCATCTTTGTTGCAATAGAGTTTGAGAACGCAGAGAGTCAATATGGAGTAATGGGTAAACATAGGGTGCCCTTATAAAGTATCATTTAGTGACCAAAAAAGTACTTAAAAGGGTAGCTAGCAGTGGGTACTATGGAACTTATATAATTTCTCAATAGATATTAATTTTAAGGGTTATGGAGTGTGTTTAGTCTTTAGTAGGTTTGTCTTCCATATAACATCAAACCTCAATGTGTCATAGACTTTTATTTTGAAATTTTGGTTTTCATGAAAAAAGAAAAGAAAAAGTACCAGTTTCTGGAATACCTAATGTATGTACTTTGACAGGTTCTAAAAGTGGACACCCCTAACATGCTT
Source organism: Isoetes taiwanensis (assembly GCA_021234155.1). NCBI lineage: Eukaryota > Viridiplantae > Streptophyta > Lycopodiopsida > Isoetales > Isoetaceae > Isoetes > Isoetes taiwanensis. The sequence goes on along the minus strand of JAJEKV010000016.1, from coordinate 13,969,479 downwards.
TTACCCTAATCTTTACGGTCGACAAGGTAGCCAGCAAGCAGATTGTCATCCTCATTAATACGGGAAGCACCCACAAGTTTGCCTCTCCCAGGCTAGTAGTGTTGATTAAGGGTAGAACGTTGAAGTCAAAACCCAGGCCAGTGTTAATGGCAAGCGGCACTATTCGTCACACAGACTGCAAGAGGCCGAACCTCGATATAGAGTTGTCAGGAAGCTCTGTGGGATTAGGTGCAGGAGTGATGAATATAGGCCATTATGACCTTATAGTTGGAATGGAATACCTTATTTGAACAGGAGCATTTATTGATTGTGACAGGAGAAGGCTCATTCTAACTGCTCCAAATGGAAAGAAGATAAAGGTCCGAAGTAAGAAGAAAATTCAAAATAATGCAATGCATGCCAAGTAAAAAGTTGCATGAGAGCATAAAGAGAGATGAAATTTATATTATAATGTTTTGCTGTTGTGGATCCAACCCTAAAATTGATTTTAATGGTTAAGATTCGCTCTCTCTGTTTAATGGTCTGGATTGCCCTTGAAGACTAAAACTATAACAAGCAGAATGAATGGCAGATGGGCACTAGGATTTTTCTGAGTATTCTTCCATATCCACAAGTTGAACAGCTCTCAAACCCTTACTATCCCTTTTAAGTTCTTGCAGTATTCGGCTTATGCAAAACAAATGGCATAAACGAACGGAAGCATGGTAAGGAAGAATCTTCAATGCACACATCCTTGAGTTTTTCTTGAATTGCTTAGATCCTGAATATATTTATCAAGTAATTTCTTAGCCAACAACCAGTATACCAGCCCAGTGTACATGGAAGCCAATTTTTACTGGTGCATACACTGGCCGGGTTTGAACCCCCGACCAAGTGCACATTTATTTTGGCATTACTAGGCCTATACCAACTCACCACACCTAAACGATGAAAATACCTACAATAAACTTAGGGTAGAACATAGCCATGCCGATTCAATCCAATACTGTAAAAGCAACCTGCTTTGCCAATTCAATCCAATACCAATTCAATCCAATGCCGATTCAATCCAATACCGAGAACTATGCTGTCTAGATTTTACCGCATCCTCCTTTCTCTTCTTGGCAGATGGGGGAATCACATGGACAAGCTGGAATGATGCAGAGTAGGACTTCTTGGCTGAGCGAGAATGTTGTTGTAGCTGTAGATTGCTTTAGCAAGAAAAGAGCATCAACTGGATAGCCTGTAAGTTTAACGTCCTGTGCTTGCTTCTTGTTCCGCATTGAAGAAACAGAGCAACCTCGCAACCTCGCAACAAAGTAAGTCGAAATAAGGTGCTCGCAAGGATGTATGGTGCAATCGCATGGAAATCATGCTTATCTAGATCACTCAACTGTAGTGAATCAAAGAGGTAACATGCAAACGAATCTTCCATTCTGCCCTTTTAAAGCAGGATTTGGATCAAATGTGATAGAAGCTTGAATTTGAGCATAACAAAATAAAATTGTAATGGAGCTTATATGTCTCATGTTGTTGATTTCCCTTGCTTCTTCTATCATATCAATGATATAATTCTTAATATGTTTTTCTGAGAAAAAAAATGTTATTTGCTACTTAATTGGCATATAAGAATCGAGTTTTTAAGCATAGTTCTGCATCATGTCCAAGCAGCCTGGCAAATATAGAAAGAATGCACTTTCCTTCTAGAATTGTATCATTTGAAATGGTATGAATGTGCGTAACAAATTGAAGACAACCAGCTATGAATTTGCATAGATATTTTGTTTCCAACATGCAAAGAGAGCATGAATTTGAGAGTTTTTGTAGCAAATACATTACTGGAGGCGTATGCAGTATGGACAAAAATATAGCAGATGTCATGAGTGTGTTTTTAGGTCAAGACCTAATCCTAAACGTTGTTGAACAAGAAGCAGCGGCCCCGTTGCAAATCCTCACCAGGTTGCTCAAGAACAGGGCAGCTTCAAGGAAGGAAAATTAAACAGATTGTGAGGCTGCTTAAAAGCCTTATTTCAGGTGGGTTTGCATGGATGTTTGTGTTGTTTTGAAGGGAACGCCGTATATCTACTCCGGGATGTGGTAAACCCGGACACATGTTCGGGTTAACCACTGTCATGTCCGAGCTAACCACATTTTTGTCCAAGCTAACGACTGTTTTCTGGCTGGGATAACCACGCGGTGAACTGAGCATAGTACTGTGTTTTGGCATGCTGATGTTAGAACAGAGCTTGCATCAACTTTTTGAACGGTTTAATCCAGTTCAAACATCATTGGAATGCCTTGCCAACCCCTAAAACCCTCATTCTATCAATAGAGTAGGAGATTTGAGCATGGATCAAGCAAGATCAGTGAAAAAACATGCAGAAACCGTTGTCTTTTGAGCTTGAAACTGAGCAGCAGTGGTTAACCCGGACATGTATCTGGGTTAACCACATCCTAGAGTAGATTTACGGCCATTCGTTTTCCAAATTCTGAGCTGCGATTTCTGATGTAAACAAGTAAGATTTATACAGATAGTATGATGTGTGATGTTTATTCCCAAGTCAGAGCTGATTTTTACCTTATTGCAAATTTGCTGGATGCCAGCCAACAGTTTTGCAAAAAGAGAGCTGACCATAATAGTACGATAGTTGGCGGAGCATTGAGGGTCCCCTGCCTTGTATATGGGCACAACTCTACTAGGGAAGCCTTCTTGCAGTGCTTTATTGAATAATGTCGTGAGGACAAGCGCCAGTGGAGGTTCAGCCCATTTCAGAAGTTCCGCCTGCATGCTATCTAAATCTGCTGCCTTTCCATTAGCTAGACATTGTAGGCCCATGATGACATCCCCTCGTGGATGACCCGGGAGCCATGCCTATCTGTGGAGGGATCGGTGTGTCCCCCCGAGCGGGTCTTAAAGCCGTTGAGTATTGCACCCATTGCTCGGGCGATGTTTGTTGTGGGTCAGGCAGCTTACTTCAAGACCCCTTCTCCGTAATGTCTTGGGGTGCCGCATCTGGAGATGAAACATTCAATTGCCGATGCTCTGAGGTATCCGCTTTGTTCTTGAGGAAGGAGCGGTATTGACCGATGGCCTGCATCGGGAGGTGGGATTAGTGACTTAGTTGGGATTATCGTTTGAGCTCGGTTAACTCATCATCGAATCATCCATGAGGGAAGGTGGTAGCGCCGAGGTTCGCCGTGGAACGGCCTCTCCCAAAAGCATCTCTCGCCACTGGCCGAAGGTGTGAGTCACCGGAAAAGATTGTTGTTGAAGTGTGGAGAGTTGCAGCATTCCTGCCAGGTCATGTTCAAGAAGCTGGGCATAGGTCCCTGCACGGTCGTAGTCCAGGCGCAGCTAGGGCACCTGGGTGTTGAGGCAGTAGATGCACGGGGAGCTTGTCAATGGAGATGCACGAACAGGGGCTGGTGGTCCGAGTCCACTTCTTCGTCCCTAGTGTCTGTTCCAATGGAAAAACACTACAAGGGATCATTGTTATTCAACGACGTCGAGGTGTCGTTAAACGATGTTCAACGATGTCTAAACGTCGTTCAACGACGTCGTGATGTAGTTCAACGACGTCTAAACGTAGTTTAACGACATCGTGACGTAGTTCAACGACGTCTAAACGTCAAAATAATCGTCGTAATCGACACGTCGTTTAACGACGTCTCGACGTCGTTGAACAACGACGATCCCTTGTAGTGAAATGGGTAACCAGGTGCAGATCCTGTTCCTCAACCAGCAGATAATCCATCGCACTGGAGCCGCCCCCTTGGTTCTCCTGTCTACAAGTGCAGCAGCTGGAAGATGGCCATTGTGCCAACCCATTACAAATAACCAGGTCAAAGATACTACCCAGCAACAACAACTGCATGCCATAGCACGAAATATGGTTGTCATCTGATATCCTTGACCAAGCTACCTCTGCGGGGTTCAATTGCAGGATGTCCTCTGTCAGGGGCTCAAATTTTGGGACCTGCTCGGCTCTTGTGCGTGCATTAAAGTCGCCAAGCAACATAACCTTGCCCAACTGTTTGTGCTGCTGTATGTCATCATATAGATCGACATAAGGCTCCAATCTATCCACATCCAAATGAGTGTTATAAAAGTCGCCAGTAGCATGCTGCTATGAAGAGAATGCTACCACTGTCATGCTGCATGCGCACCCACAAGTAGCAATTGTACCTGTCTATTTTGTGCAGCGAGACTGAGTGCCCCAAGGTTGCACGATAGTAGCAAGCAACCCTGTCATGCCCTCGCTTGCCTGTGCACTCATTGAACCTTTGCGGCGTTCCAAAGACAATATACGGTCCTGGGGATTTATCGCATCTTCACATACGCAGTACACGCCATCCGGGCCGGCGGTACGCCAACGGATAGCCAGGTAAGTAGCCCTAGGGGCAACTTGCTAGGAGTGTTCATATATTATTAATGTGCACATGTGCACATTAATGTGGGCACACTTTTCCATGTAGGCACATTTTGCCACCTAGCCATTAATGGCAAGTGGGCCCTTTCCAATTATCCCACATGCCAAAATGGGTAATTGGAAACCCTAGCCCTAAACCCATGTCTATTTAGGGTAGGAAAACCCTAGCTTGCTAGTTTTTAGATCATAGGGTTTTTAGAGCTCAGTTTTGGCCTTGGGAGCCAAAACCGCCTCCAGCAGCCTTGCTTAATATGCCATCTTTCCCTGAATTCGATCATTTCGGTGAGGATGGTTGAACTCGGTCGGGGAGAGGCAGCTCAAGGATCAGGTATTTGGTCAATTTAATAGCTTACGTCTTCTAGTCATAGAACCAAAGTAAGTTTAGACTATTAAATTGCCCATAGTAGCTATCTAGATCTTAGATCTGGACACTAACTAAAGAACCTAACTCTATGATTAGATCTAGTTCTTTAGTTCTTCCGTGATGTATATGGATGATGTATCTTTGTGAACTCCTTGTATTGGGAAGGGGGTAGAGGCCCTAAGGCTTGTAGTTGATGCTCCTAGAGTAGCCTCTCTAGCCTGCTTTGGAGATTCGGCCTTTGGTACAAGAGCCACACACTGGTTGTGGGTGAAGGGGCGGGACCGGGCCGAGAAGGAGGTTCATGTTCGACTCTTGAGCGATCCCCCTCCGGGTGTGTAAAGCCTACCGGGGATCATTGTGACTAGGGCCTAATGGCTTACCACCGAGTCGCGGGTAAGGCATGGGCTCGACACCCGTGAAGTGGTGTACACTTTCCGATTGGGATCAACACGCAAAGGGCCCTCTAGTCACCTTGAGTCAAAGCATGTAGATCTCTGGAGGGAGTGATCCCTACCTGCCCTATCGGAACTGGGATGATGACCCCAGGAATAGCCCCTCTGGCTATGCATCCCGGGCTCTGCCAAAGTCCCGACACTTTTCAACCTACTGCAAAGTGTGCTGGGGAGGGGCGGATGGAGTGGACAACCATATGCCATGTTCTTATGCCCAAATCCATTGCCATGAATTTGCAATGCGCAATGAACTCGAGACCCAAGCCGTTAGTCACCCCCTTGAGTCTGAGCCTTGGGTAGGATTCCCTATGTGATGTGCTGACCATTGTCTATGCAGATGTTGATATTCCACCCTTCTGGGTGGATGGAGGATTATGTTGAGTACTGACATGTATGTTTACGCTCAAGACTAGGTAGGCCCCGAGGAGGGAGGGGTAGAATGACACCTTCACTCTTCCCTTGGGACTCGTTCACGGGTCGTTGATAATGCGTGGAGGGGCCAGACGCGATGGGCTGGTGTGTGGGGAAGAACTCACATTTGTATACGGTGAGGGCCGTGATACCAGTAGGGACGTCACAAAACAGAAATGCGATAGCACAGGAGGTTGGCGGCCCCATTCGTGATGTTCCCATATTCCCATGAGGAAAATGAGATCCATATCTGGTGCAATAGAGTTGAGACTCTCCCTTTCGCCAAGGGAAGCCCGGACAGTTCAAGATACCATCGGATGTACCTTCCTATTTGTTGGCATTTAATGTAGACGCATCGATGATCCATTCCGCTTCTGCTTGGAAGCGGTGCGTGGCGCTTGAGCGGCGATTTGCGTGAGCGGTTGGAGCAGCGGGGAGCGGGAGGTCTGATAGAATGCTTGATGGCGATAGCGGGGTAGCGGCTTGATGCGTACATGCGATGACCTCGGCCGAGCATCGCGGCCTGCGGAAATGCGGCACCCGACGTATGGACGTCCCCTAACTTGAGCCAACTCTTTGCCGGCGGGGCTCTGTTGCATGGAGTAAAGATCTGGGTGAAGCATCTGGTAGTCGCGCTAAATTTACCTACTCGGCGCGGAATTACCTCACGCACTTTCGCATATGCACGCCGCGTAAGTGACCGCCGCGCGGCGATCGCGTCGAAACCCCAGGTGCTTGCTCGACAATAGCATGCGATGTAATCACGAAATACCATGAGATAGAGATCGATCTGGATGTGCGCTTTGCGTACGAGATCCTCTCCTCTGAGTCCGCGTATCCACCACGGCTGTATTGCTCCAGCCTGCTCCTGCGCTCAACGTGCGAGGCAACATTAAACTGTCCCGGTGATACTGTTGTATGCAGCTCACAGAGTGTGTGGGCTGTTCCACGGTAAGGGCGGTGTGGTGTGCGAGATGGAGCAGGTGGTGTCTGTGCCTGTTTGGCGACTTGTGGGCTGTGGGGCATGTGTGCTTGCTTGGCCCTGTGTTGCGGCCTCTGCTGCCTGGAGTCGGGAGCCTAGGCCCTGTTGGAAATCTGGCTGTGGCCAACTCATTCATTACCTTTGCCGTAATTTTTTTCATGGACCTCGGCATGGAGGCCCCTGCCTTGCTAGGTAATGGTTGCTCGGAGCTCCTGTATCTCCTGATCTTGTGTCTCAACCCTACTTTGTAGGGTTCTTAGCTCTGCCTAGCTAGCTTTGAAGGCGGCTCAGACGTTTCGTATTACGGTGGCAGACCCCTCAGCTTCTGACTTGAGGCGGGAGATAGTCGCCATTGTATCCTGCTTAACACCCTACTTGTCCCGTGCCATAGTCTCTATGGTGGTGAGGAGGGAATCGACGCGCAAGGACCTGCTTATCTTGTTGCCTCTCAAAGTGTGCCAAGCGAAGCCCTTCTTCTAACTGCTGCATGCGGGTCCCCATCTCTGCAATCCGTTGCCTTTCTGCTGCCAACTGTCTTTTGAGCACGTGGGACGCTGAAGATTGTATCTCTGCTGCCAATCCTGCAATCTGGGTTCTATTGCTCTCGACCTGTTCCTCCATTTGTTTCACGGCCCTCGTCTGCGCCTGTGTCGGGCTTGAGCAGCCTTCATCTGTCTCCCGGGTCAATCTCATAGATTGGGCCTTCGCCCGGGCCTCCCTCCTCATGGAGGAGGTTTCTCCCTTGTCCTTGTTATCCACGGGGGCCAGGGGGCGGCGGTCCCTCCCCCTAGTTCTCCTGGTGGGGGGCCGGGGCCGGGGGGGAATGTCTCCCCAAATGGGGGTGCGGCAAGGGGCTGCAGTGGCCATGAGGTCAGATGGTATGGAAGGGGATTAGAGAGCTGAAGGGCTATTAAGAATTGAGAAATGTTTAAAAAATATAAACGATGCCTGCCCTCAGTGGTTGGCACGAGGGGGTTTGGGGGGGATTCAACCTTGTGGGGGGGAGGTTCGATTTCGGCTATTGTCGGAATTCTTTTGGGATGGTCTTGGTTCGAAGAAGCTTTTTGGAATAGAGAAAAGGAAGGTGCGATGGGTCATCTTAGTGAGGGCAGTTGGGCCAAGAGGCCAGAAAGAGAAGGTGCGATGGGCCGTCTTAGTGAGGGCAGGTGGGCCAAGAGGCCAGAAAGAGAAGGTGCGATGGGTCGTCTTAGTGAGGCCGAAAAGAGAAGGTGCGATGGGTCATAATTAGTGAGGGCAAGTGGGCCATGAGGCCAGAAAGTGATGGGTCGTCTTAGTGAGGGCAAGTGGGCCAAGAGGCCGAAAGAGAAGGTGCGATGGGTCGTCTTAGTGAGGCCGGAAAGAGAAGGTGCGATGGGGTACGTCTTAGTGAGAGAAGGTGGGCCAAGAGGCTGGTGCGATGGGTCGTCTTAGTGAGAGAAGGAGGGCTAGAGAGAGAAGGTGGGCCAAGAGGCTAGAAAAAGAAAGAGAAAGAGGAAATGGTAGAGAGAGAGAGAGAGAGAGAGAGAGAGAGAGAGAGAGAGAGAGAGAGAGAGAGAGAGAGAGATGAAATGAAATGAAATGAATTTGTATTTATTATGTCTTTGAGACCGCCAGGTCTATAAGACATCCCGTAAGTACATCAACTATACAACCATTCATCTAACGATCCCTCGAGGGCGAAATGCATTAGAGAGAGAGAGAGAGAGAGAGAGAGAGAGAGAGAGAGAGAGAGAGAGAGAGAGAGAGAGAGAGAGAGAGAGAGAGAGAGAGAGAGAGGGAGAGAGAGAAGGCTAGAGAGAGGGGAGAGGAGAAAAGGCAAGAGAGAGAAAGTGGGAGAAAGTGGAAGAGGAAGGCTGAGAGAAAGAAAGATGGGGAAGGCTAGAGAGAAAACAGAGAAACACTTTGTGGATTGAGGAGGTTACATTTTACTTTTATTGTGGCATGGCAAAAGAGTGGATGCTCTAGTGAGAGAAGGAGGGCTAGAGAGAGAAGGTGGGCCAAGAGGCTAGAAAGAGAAAGGGGAAATGGGTGTGGAGGGAGGGAGGGAGGGAGAGGGAGGGGGGAGAGAGAGAGAGAGAGAGAGAGAGAGAGAGAGAGAGAGAGAGAGAGAGAGAGGAGAGAGAGATGCCTTGGCCACATGCTGGTGAGAGGATGGCGATAGAGAATCTGAGAATCGAGAGATGAGAGATGGGGGAGAGATGGGAGAGATGTAAGAGAGTTGGAAAACCCAACTCTCACCTCGAAAATGGTCGCTAACAGCCAGATTAAGGCGTTTTTCATGCCCACTAACCAAAACAATTAGTATAATTTTTCATTTGCACAGAAAAACTGCCCGAAATGTTTCCCACCGAATACCAGGGCGCCATTTCCCTGTTTCTTGATCTTCAAGGCCGCCTAATTGCGCTCCAAGTATCCCACAATTCCTCGAAGCAATTAGCGATTCTGATCCGGTATTCATCGGATCACGCGGGCATTTGCATTATGTTTTTTGTGCATTCGTTCATTAATTTCTGATCGTCAATTTCAATCAATTAATTGGATTCAGATGTCTAAGGCCTCTCGACTGCTTTGCCGCCAACCAACCAAGCCTTTCGTGCCACGAAAAAATGGCACCAAGAAGGACCCGGAAAATGCGGGGCGGATCTCCATGGATGTGCAATTGGAGACTAATTACGAGCCAATTCCCTCTTCAAGGCAGTCAAAAGAAAAGAGATCCAAGCATGTATTCAAATGAAATTCAGGCATCCTCCAATATTGTGAGTGAATCTTTAGAAACCGATTACGCTTTGGCTATTGTTGTGCATGAGAAGGAAAATTCAAAAGTGATAGACACAAAGAATAGGAAGTCCCCTGTGCAATGGACGGATCACGGTGTCTCCACATTCCTCAATCTCCGAAGCGAGATGAAATTGGTAACGGAGGCACCCTCAACCTCTCAACACACAATGGAGGGAAATTATGATGAAATTGCAGTCCTTTTGTTGGGGGTTTAGTGGTTTGAGACAACTAAAGAACAAATGGGATAAGCCGCAAGCTAAATTTAAGGATGAGAAGGAGGCTTGTAGCCATACGGGTTCGAACCATCAAGTTGGCGTGGTATGTGAGAATGGAAGAAGTTAAATATGGTGTCACCTCGATAATCCAATACCCAGTCTTTGGTGATGATGGTGAATTTGGCAATGAAGCTTTCGAGGTCTTGCAGGACTTGCATACTAATTACTCGGAATCTTTCATGAATGATAGTTTTTGAAACTATTTGGAGCAGATGCAACATTTGAAGACCAATTTCTTTGATCCACCCAATTCAAACAATGATGTGAACACGGGAAATCCGAGCAGTCCAGTGATGCCAGAAATTCCAATCAATAGGACACCCACAGGAAACCAGACAGATTCTTCAAGTCCTAGATCAGCAGCATGTAATCAGCCTGGAGTTTGTGGAAAACCTACAAGTAGAAAAGAAGTCCGGGTTGCAAATAGATGAGGACATTGCAATGGGAATATCACGGATGGCAAGCACATTTGGGGACACCGAGGTGAAGAAATTAGATTTTTACGAAAAGAAGAAAGTGCAAAGGAAAATTGAGTTGGTGGGGGGAATTGGAAACAATAAGATCTGCAAAGCGATCTGAAAATTGCAGAGTCAATGGCTGCAATGACTCAAAGCATATGTGAAATGACAAAGGAGACCTTGCTTTCGGAAATTGCCAAACTTGCTGCCAAAAACAAGGAATAAAGGTTCGTTTTCAGTTATTTGCTTTTTTAGAATTTCTTTTTGGGCTGTCAAAAAATCATCCAATATTCTTAAATATTAAAGAAGTTGTACAGCCCTATTATTTTAGCATTAAATATTGCCTTCTAGTCACAGATCATCCAAATTGTAAAAAGGCTACTTAAGCTCCCTCCAATTCTTGCATGCAAGCCGCCCGACAATATGGAGAGAGTCGCGTGAAGCGAGCGCCAACGCTCTCAAGCCGATCCTCCTCTTCTTGAGTTCCTCTTCTAGTTCCTCTTCGGTTCCTCCGAACTCCACCCACCACATCTTCATCTTCCTCCAGAGATACCCTATTATTGACCATGATACGGCCTACCTCCGGTGTGAGGTTCTTCAAGCTGGCGATGGGGATTCTCTGCGATTTAGTGACCCTTTGTGAGCTTAGAAAATGTTTTTCGGGAAAATCATGAGGAGAATCTTGAAGACTCATCCGGACGAAGTGGAGCAAGAAGAAAAGTTTTCATCTCCCCTTTGTCACCCGACAAACCACGAAGTTCAAGTTATGTCTCACAAGGTTATTCATAGAAACAGGTAAGGAGACCATTGTAGTTTTCATTGGAATGGGCGTTAAGCGTGGATCGAGGAGGTTTTGGAATGGGCGCAAAGTGCGCAAACAACCGGACAGGGCATATGGAGTGTGTTTATGTCAAGCTACAGGAAAAGTGGTGCCTCCATGAAATTCGTAGTCCAACCTTTCCATGTGATCTGTGTCCCCTTTCTATGCGAATCTGACTCTCCTTCCTTTCTTTTTTTGTTATGCATTTTCTTTTTATAAAATGCCTTTGTTTCTGTTAAATGGCATGGCTGCCATTTTTTTCTCATATGATTGCTTCTGGAAGCTGACAGATGAAAAAAATGCCTCTATGTATTCATGCAGATTTCCTGGTATCATTGGAAGGTATCAGAGACTTTTTAGTATAGTGAAGTCATTTGACTCGAGAATGTTTCTGGGCAAGCTCAAATCTTTGAATTATTTTGAACGAGGGGCTTTATATGCCTATGTAATCTTTTTTTTTATGAATATAAACTTCTCTTATCAAACCTGTTTGTGGACAGATGATCTTTCCTATTATTCTAAGTTCTCTAATTGTGAAGTCACAGGACTCACTAATTCTGTAACAGGTTGTTCAGTATTTCCAAGTGAAATGTTTTGAGGCTCTAAATGGAAACTTAGCACTAAACTGAATCAATTATTCATCTTAATGTAAGAAATGCCTGACAAATAAGTGAAGATAGCGAGATGGATAAGAATTGACTTTTGCTTTTAATATTTTTGTGTCTACAAAAACAATCATAGGATCACATGTCCATCCAGTTTTTCAAATAACACGTGCCTCATTTGATCACCTTATTTTTTTTAATGACACTGTTCATGGCCACATTTCATAGTAGTAAATTGGTGGAGGATCATCTTCAATTGGCAGCATGTCCTAGCCCTTGTCTTCCATTATATAGAAGTTCCAAAAGAACACAACATCGTGTATGATTTTGGAAGCTTTGGCAACATGCAGGCAAGTGTTTGAGTGCAATTTTCCTTCACAATGGCAAATCCATTCTCCACACACTCTGCCCCCTACAAATCCTTTTGTTGAACTTACCATAAAGCCCTGATTTTGAGGAAAGACTTTAAGGAGAAAAGGGCACTGCTAGAATAAGCTGAATCACCTAATAGTAATGGTGGAATATTTACACGAACATCTTGATCAAGTAGGCTGCCCTTCTTCGGTTTTACGCCACTAAGAGTCACCACTAGTTCTTGTAAAATTTGTTTGGAGGCAATTTTGTTATAGATGGAGCTCTTCTTGAACTGGTTGGAATCATGGACTGAACTGTTCTTGTTACACAAACATTTATAAAAAGTGCGCTATGTGTCACAATTCCTTGCATGAGACATGAATGCCTCTTATATCTCTTTGTAATAGTCTTCCCCATTGTCCTTTTTTGGGTTTCCTCCATAAAAAAATATGGGATCCGATCAAGCTGCACCATATATATTGGGCAACTTGGTTGCATCATGGAATTCCTTAATGCCTTGAATTAATCTTGCACCTGTAGGCATTGCAACAAAGCGTTTATGCTGCATTGTCTTGAAGCCAATACAAGCGTGATTTTCTTGGTATATTTACATCTTGTTGCCTTCCCAACATAAAAATCTCGGCCCGACATGTAGGGGCATATCCCGTGTGCAAGAAAATACAGAACCATAAGCGCTTTCCTCGGATCAACAGGGGGCCTTACTTTATTACCGGCCCGACAAGATGGGGCACAATTAAACCTACTAATCTCTCAAATGTGGCTCTCTTCATCCTGTAAAATTGGTGCCACATATCATCTTGAAGGAAGCTATACAATTCCATGCGTGGTTATCAATATTATCCCATTGTGTTTCTGCCTTGGAGCAATCCAAAATCTTCTAGGTGGTCTTCTAACCCTGTTTGGAACCCGCAACCATTACGCAGCTAGCGGATCAAAAAAACATACCATTGTTGTCTTCTAAAACATCATCATCGAACAGATTCATTGGATCTTGAGCTCGTTGAGTTTCAATAGCCGCAAAGCAGTATCTCGTAATGCAAATCGGAGTGTCAAAGCACTGAAAAAGCATGGCAATCATACCAAGAATGGCCGGGGATCCATGGTTCGTGGGGAATGAAAGAATGGGGAGGGGAAAACTAGAAATGAATTATCCCACATAGCGTGAACCAAGAAAAACAGGGCTTGAATATCCCACAATTTGGCGCCCGAATTGAGCGTTACGATCGAATTATCCCACATTTTTCTCTCGTCGGCCCGGAATTGATGCACGATCGAAAATCCGACCCAAAAACAAAATTCCCTCGCCGCAGGGCCGTTAAGCCTCGAGACAATCATCTCTCCTCTCCTCCCGGAAAAATCATTACATTTGGGAGGAACCGGTGCATTTGAGGGAGACATTTTTTCACGGCAGCATGTGGCCCGTATAGAGAGAGAGAGAGAGAAAAAGAGAGAGAGAGAGAGAGAGAGAGAGAGAGAGAGAGAGAGAGAGAGAGAGAGATGTATTTTTTTCGTCAGTAGCACAATAGCATCCTTTAGGACCTCCGCTCCCTCTTCAAAGGAGCACCACCCCCTACAAGGATATCAGGGGGCAAAGGTCCTAGGATGCCAAAGATCCTAGTGAGGTTGAACCACGAGACCTCAATGTGCTAGACGAAAGTGGCCAAGAGGCTAGAAGAGAAAGAGGAAATGGTGTGGAGGGAGGGAGGGAGGGAGGGAGGGAGAGAGGAAGAGGAGGAGAGAGAGGAAGGCTAGAGAGAGAAAGTGGAGAAGGCGCGCGAGAGAGAGAGAGGAAGGCTAGAGAGAGAAAGTAAAGCAAGGCGCTAAAGAGAGAAACACTTCTGTTGTGGATTGAGGAGATTACATTTTACTTTTATTGTGGCATGGCAAAAGAGTGGCATGAATTTGTGGGGCTGCATGTTAATAGTGGCTAATCTGACAGATTTGGAACTAGAGAAATGTTCGTGGCGGCCAAAGTCGCCAAGTTAAATTTCTTGTAGATCTTAGCCATTTCTTAAAGTTCAAACTTTATTTCGTATTTATTGGTTTGACATTTACATTTGATAGCCTTAAAGAAAATTGTGTCAATGATGCTTAAAATGCGTGAACTGGGATGCAAAATTCGAAAATGCCTGTCAATTCACAAATCCAATTCTAAAACATGTGGCCAAGTAGAAAGACGTCTATAATTTAAGTTTCCCACACTAGTTCATGCAAGCTCTTGATGTAATTGAATTGATATCGTCCAAATCCAGCAAGATCCTTTATATATATATGAATGAGACGGCTTCGCCCTTGACTCTTAGCATTTTGGTGGATGTTGGTTAGTGTTTTAGTTGGATTGTTGATCTTCCCACTTGTTCATGCTAGTGCCACATACTTTCGAGGTGGTTTTGAGGGCATGACCATTGCCTGATCCCTATTCCTTTTATACGTGATTCATGTCTCATTTTCTATTATCCCTTACGTTTCTTTTTTATCACAACTCAATGCCACGTTGCAAGATAACACCTATCCGAGATTGACTTCTTCGGCAACACATAAGTGTTCCTTTCCTTCATTGACCATATCATTGATGTCCTAGTTTTGGGATGTCTTGAGAGTAATCACCGATCATTTTAATAAAGTTCGAAACCTCTTATAGACTATAAATTTCACTAAACAATGTTTCAAAAATTCCTCTTGAAATTTGATTATTGATAAGAGTTTGTTAGATTGCACGTAAGCAATGCTTTCTTCTTATTTACGTAAAGATCAACTTATCTACAGATCAATTTTACCTGGATAAGAAAGTTGTTGAGGTGTAGGATGATTATAGAATGGTACATCAGAGACCATACTTGGTACAAAAGTTATATCGTAAGTGCGCGCACATTTGCAAATTGGATCTATGAATTGGATATTTTATTTTCATTATCTATTATTTCAAAATAAAAGTTCGTATCTTCTTTAAGCATCCAAGTGGTATATAAGCTCTTGACTAGGAAGCAAGTTTTAAGTGTAAGTGGATTGATCATGCCAACCTAATGGATGCGAGGACTTGCACTTGTATTATCAAGAGACATGGACGGGATGTTCTCATTTTCTTCTCATGCACACGTGCAGTAGTATACGAGGGATAGAAAGCAATTTTATGGAGTTGTTGAAGGTACTATATGCATGATGCCTTCATTATTTAGAAGATTGAAGAATGCTCGATGAAAAGAAGACAATTGTAAAGAGAGTTGAAAGAATAAAAACTTCAAAGTATGTATCAAATGAAGTGATTCCGAGCTCATGAATAGATCAACCAACTTCCTGCATAGAGCTGAGGTGCATGCCACTAGTAAGGAAAATGAAGTGTAACAAGATGTCCCACTTCCATTCTACTTTATCAATTGTTGATATATTCGTTGAGAAGATGAGGGTCAATAAGGATTCCATTAATCATAAAAGCGATTGCAGGACATACTTACAACTCATGAAGTTATCAATGCACATGACAATACTGGCCATGAAAAGCCATGAGGAGTTTGGTCTAGTGGTAACATACTAGTTGAGATACGAATATGTATCAATTTTAAACCTAGTTACAAAATTAATTAAGTGATTGGAGTAAGGACCCATTAAGCAATGTGAGTGTTGTGGCTAACCTTTTTTCAACATCGTTACTTGGGTATTCGTCAAAGCTTCATGTCCTTCCCAGTTCTCCTGCTCATTGAAACCATAATTCTTTCCTGGTACATGTGCTTGTTCTCGAAATAGTTCTTCAAGAAGAAAAATAAGAGCATTCATTCAAAAGAATTATTTAGTTGACAAGTATAATATGAAGTCTGTTATCATTTATCAAAATTTTGATTTAGAAAAAAAAAAAAAAAAAAAAAAAAAAACTACTTGTGGCTAACCTTTTTTTAGCTCTGTTATCATGCTTTCTACTTGGTCCTTTGTTAATGCTTCAGCTCCTTCCCAGTAACCTTGCTCACCAAAACCATAATTCTTGACTACCTCTTTAACCTCCTTGCTATTAGGTTGATGAATACAATCTTGGATTGCCTTTTCTACGTTACTATGAAGTTCCCCAATTTTCAACAGTCCTTCTAGATATTGAGGCAAATTAAATTTGGATTTATGCCTTGTTGTTTTGAATTTGTCAATCTCATGTTGAATATTAGGTCTTTGGAGTAGCTCGTGGACACAAGGAGGAAGCTTTCTAGTACAATTCTCTAGAAATTTTCCACGAAGCATTTCACACAAGAAGCCTTTCCCAGAACTCATTTCTACATCAGAAGATTGTGCAATATATTCAACGAGGCCAACAAAGTCTGGCACGTCGAATAGAAATACTTTGAGATCATCGCCCTTGTTATTGCATACTTTAAAGAGCATTTGTACTACTTCAGATGGAGTTTGAGCGTTAAAGTCTTTAAGTTGCAATCCTATGTGGTAGACTAGAGAATCCTGTAGCATTTTGCATACTATTGTATCATCTTGGGCAATGCTGGCAACAGAACTTTGCCATTGTTCCATGATCATATTAGCTGGTTTAAGAAGAAGAGAATTTCCTGACTTTATCATGACATCCCTCAAGGGTACAAACACATTCTCCTGACTATAATGAATTATGTGCCATGAAGATCTTTCTGTCTCCATCAAGGTCTGGAATGTTGCCACATCTTTAGCATTTGGACCAATAATGTATGAGAAACTTTCACTATATTTATCCTCACTAACATAACAATTATCGATCTTCACTTCGCAGGATCTGGTTAGGTCTATTGTAGAGTTTGTGATCTCCGATCTGATCTCTGATTCTAGCTTTGATTTGGCGACAGTTGTTAACAAGTCTCTCGTAACACCTTTAATTGCTTTCATTCTTATACCTTGACAGAAAACACCTCCTAGATGATAGATGCCATCAAATATATGAGAATTAAATTTTTCTAGGAATTGTTTTGCTTTTATAGGACTGTCAATGCAAATTGCCTCCTCTTCGACTTCCTTAGTTAGGCACATTTGATCACGTGATATTCGAAATGATTTCATGGGGATACAAGTAACCTTTACAATGCAAGTTTCATCCACCTCAATCTTTATCTCATTTTCGACGGTCCCTTTTTTTGAATAGGAAATGTCAGAACTGGCTTCTACGAAGGGAAACCAAGAAGTAGCAGCCTTCATAGAGTATTGGTTGTCTTTAACACGTTTGAAGGCTTCGTTGCATTCTTGCAAGCTTTGGAAGTAAAGATCGCATGTTGTAGTCTCCAAGGTTGGATCCATGAGCTTGCAATTTTTGGGAACATCTAAAAGATGGCTGGTCCTGTTTCCATCGCCAGCCACTGAGAATCCAATATGAGCCTTTCCGGCACTGGCCTTACCTATCAGAATCTCATCTCCCTGTAAAATACAATTTAAATGAGCAATATAGAAAAATTTATCCAACGTTGATGCATTACGCCAATCATAAAAACAATACACATCTTGCTGGAATAGCACATGCTTGTGTATGGGAGTTGTTATGAAAATGCCTTTGAAATTGTGCGAAGAAGTGACGTTTTCTCAACACATATTCTAAGCTATATATAGAAAAATAACAAAGGAATAAGAAGGATCCCAAAAATATCTTCACACTTCATGATATGGAATGTAGGCCTTTGCGTATTCATTATCCGCATATTTATTTACAAGTCTAACACACTAATCAAAGGCTAGTCTTTTAGGTTAGCAATTAAAAGGTTTTTTATTCAAGTCTCTTTCGGGATACCTAAGAAACCTATTTCCTTCTAAAATGATGTCAAGTGGTATGACATAAAAAGTATTATCTGTCCATCTTGTTTTTTTTTCCCCTTTTTCTTAAGGAATGGTTGGTTGAACCTCATTTGAAGCCAGCATAATCTGTGGTGCGTCAAAACTTGTACACCGTAGCATGCTCTTACCCTCTATTCTATTCTATTCTATTCTATTCTATTCTATTCTATTCTCTCATTAAGCATATTCTAAGATTATGGTAAATGTTTCTTGTTACCACCAAGCTATTTGAAATTGATGAAGAGGTGGAAAAGCCCCTCAAAGTACTCAACTCTAATTCTTGATTGAGTAGTACAACATTTCTAAGATTTTCTGCTTCTCTCTACTCAATCATGTGGGGGATCTCATTGAATAACTATGATTGGAAGAGGAAGATAGGATACAAAGCATGGGCAAAAGCGAAAGTGAAACTAGTACATGGCCCCAAGGCCCAGCAATCAAATCAAGCTCAAAATACCTTATATAGTATTTATCGCGGCAGCCAAGGCCGCCACGAACATTTCTTTGGTGTCTTATGTTTTGGGATAGTTTGTGCGCGATCTTCGCCGTTGATTTTCATGAACTTATTTTAAACCCTTGATTTAAAAAAGAAAGGGAAAATAAGGGAATGGAAAAAAAGAGAGACAGGGTTGCCTAACCCGAGCTGCCCACTTTCCTGCGTTTTTAGCTATGCCATGTGTCATGCCACCACATCAGCAACATTTAACTTAAGCCGTTAGATCTATAATTTTCCATATCTACGGTCCAGGAAAATATAAAACTCAAAGAAATTCCTCTTCGACCTTCTGCGAGACAATATTTCTCTTTCTGGCTCTGCCTTGTGCCGCGGATGCTCGACGCGACGCTCGGAAGATGGCCAACGCTACCAGCTGGTCGGGAAGGGGGCGTTAAAGAGGAGGAACACAACGAATGGCTCAAACCATGTCAGGCCAGTTCTGAGTTTGAATCTGATGCCGGCAAGGTTGAGACATGGGCCTCCCAATTTCCTGCCCTTCGTCGTGCTCAAATTTCTATATCAAAGGGTCTCAAGGCCATCTCTTTTTGTGAATCTGCTAAAGGTCGTGATTCGTGTCCTCTGTCCGATTTATTCCCATCACTATTGGGGATTTGCAAGAGGGCCGCCGTCATGGAGGTAAGGTGTTGTATGGAACCCTTTGTGTTTCTGCTTTTCAGATTAAGGGTGTTTTTACTGTTTTGGAGGATGAGTCTGCCAAAAGAAGGTAAGATATCAACAATTAGCTCACTTTATGCCTTGTTCATGATAGCGTGATCAAGTATGTGATTGCAATGAGCAGATATTGGAAAAGTTAGGTGGCTATTTGGCAACAAAGCCATCAGATTGCACGCATTTTGTTGTGGACAAGTTTATGCGAACTGGAAATATGCTGGAATGCGTGGCTGCAGGGAAGCTGATTGTAACGGTTTCATGGCTAGAAAGTTGTGCCCTGGCATGCTGTTTTTCTAGATGCAAAAACATTTATATCACAATACCTAAAAACAGGGAAGGAATTAGGCTTTAGCATGAGGAGAACGCTGGCAGTAGCCTTGCAGAAGCCTCTTCTTCAGGTTGACTGTTACTATTTTTCAGATTTGAAATGTTTAATTGATAATCCATCTTCTTGTGTTTTGGTTTTAAGATTACTGATATGATTTTGTAATGAAATGCAGAATATTATGGTGTACATAACTCCAAATGCAAAGCCAGAAAACTTTCAACTGATTATTACGGCTGCAGGTGGCAAGGTAATAAAATTTTAAACCTTAAGGATGTCCTTGAAGCATTTGTTAACAGGTGGGACCTATCATGGAATTATGATATGCTATAATGACCTTTATAGTTTTAGTAGAATTGAAATACTTCATGTGCAAGACTAATTCAGGTAAAGTGTTCAGGTGTTGGATGCCACTTTACCTGTCTTGAAGAAACGAAATGGTGAAGGTGGCTATTTTGTGATTTCCTGCGAAGAAGACTACAAAATGTGCAAGCCACTTCTTAAGAAAGGTGACTTTAGCTTTTCCTTGAGTTATTATTTCATGTAGAAAAAACAAGAATTTGGCCATGAAAAAGTTAAAACATTCCTTCATAAATGATAAATTTCACGACAGGCATGAAGATCTATTCAATTGAGTTTCTGTATAGAGGGATTGTGGTCCATTAGTTTGACATGTCAAAGTATCCTCCTCTTTCCTTTCTATTGAATGACTGTATTTAAATCTTTTTTTCCTAAAAGAAATAGTCAACCTTAACGCAACGCAGGAATCTTCTTTTCGAAGATGGTTGATGAATGGTTGCGTATGCAAAGTTGGTAGAACTTTTAAAGTCCATTTGGACATGAAATTATGCTCCCTCACATTGGGATGGGATGCAGTTCCACCCCATTTTTTGGGTACACTTTTCACAGCGGTGCAAAAGTTTGTGATGTCGGGAACATGAATAGCAGACTCTTATGTTTGCTTCATAAAATGTGCCACTTCATAACGTGAGAAGTGACATCTTGTAAAAGTTCCCTAATGTAAATGTAGTGAAAGTCAAATATTTGCCCGTTCTTACAAAGAGACAACAGAAAAATAATTAGATGCTAGTACCTGTCATGGAGGCTGGAGAGGACATTTGTGTAATAATAGACAAAAGAGGGTGGAAGTCTCAGAGCTAGGATCAGTATCAGTTGACGTTCAACATGTCAATGAGGCTTTGGCCAAAAAGGCCGGCTGAAAAGAATGTATACTGGTCTTCCAGGTTATTAGAAGTTGTCATGGATGATATAAGTATGAGCTATTAAATTCGATACTATAACAACTCAAGTATAAAGATGAGTTGTTTCTTCAGCCCACAAGCAGATAGATTAATAGTGACAATGGTCATGTTTTATAGCTGCGCATCAAGAGATGTATAGGTGAAAAGAATGTGAATGTCAAAGAAACGTTTCAAAAAAAAAAAAGTGGGCAATTATTGCAAGCAAAAGATTATCCTTCAAGACTTATGAAAGCAATGAAATAGGAGCAGCCAAAAATGCCCTCATTAGTCTAACATGCTTCCAAACCTCACAATAATATTTCTTCATACCCCATCAGGCAACCCCGGAGGAACACAACGAATGGCTCCAACCACGTCAGGCCAGTTCTGAGTTCGAATCTGATGCTCCCTTGATCTAGAGCATCATATACGTTCGTTTCCAATTTCTAATGGCAGACTTGAGCTCCTCTGCATTAAAAAACACATAAATCTATGTAATTCTGAACAGCTTAAGAATTGATCCTATGCTAACATGTTTGAAAAATATCTTCAAACAAATTTTCATGCTTTGCATCTCCAATGTTTGGTTTCAAACATATGATCTCAATCCTGCTCCAAAATGATGATTATCTTAAACCTTTTAACAAATTCCCAGGCATCTCAAAGAGCCCTAGTCTGCTAAGGAGACATGGGAAGAGGAATACGTCTGAAAATTGATTTTAAGACAGCTTCATAATATATTGATGCCTCTACTTCCAAACATATGTGTTGCATCATTTTTATTGCTATCTCTGGATAAGCTCCTGCAACAGTTTCTCTACTGTTGTGCCATCAAGCACTGCATTTGCTACGTCAGTGCATTCTGCTCGCGTACTGCATTTGCTATGCCTGCTCGCGTAGGCCTTGGTGTCTTGATCATTGAATCTAGCATTTGGGCTGCAGAACTGGTTTGCCAGCTGCATTGCACTTGTATATCATCATCTTTTGTGCCAGAAATATTTTTCCAATCAATGCCAAGATCACCTCTAGCCACCACAATAGCATCTGCCTCTTTTAATATATCATCAAAATTCTGAAGGCCTTCTTGGTTTTCCACATAGAGCATATATCGCATCAATATCTTTTAGGAGGGGTGAAGGAAGTGAGAAGGTTCAGAGGCTAACTTTTGAAATTTTTTGGATAGTTCTTGCATGCTCCCCAAAGAATTCTCGAATGTTTATAATATCTTGGCCCTTTCGAACAAAAGAAGCTGGAATCGAATCAATTTTATTAGGAATCCCCCATTTTAAAAAGTCTTTCTTGTCTTTCTCTGTGATAGTTGAAAGGTTTACTATAACCCAAGCAAATTAACGTTTTTCCTTTCACCCAAAACTGCAGTATTTGCATTTAATGGTGCCTGCAGATGCATCACAGGATAATACAGGCAACATAATAGTGCCATCATAGCATAGAATCTGGTTTCCAGGCTTTACATCCTTCGTTAGCTTTTTATACGTCATAGCAATCATCTGAGAATCTTCCTTATATTCATAGTCTGTTGTAATGCAAATTTCTTTGCCCTCAACAAGATGAACAGATTTTTCATAATTCAGCGTTCCTCTACGTATTTCTGAACTAGGTAACGGTTTGGTATTATTTATCCGGCTAAGAAGGTGTTGAAATCTTGCTACAATTAAAATACCAACACAAATCCATCAAACTAGCCTTCTTCCCAACCCTGCAGTTCTGCTAGTTCCCCTTTCTTTGCTCCGCCAGCATTTGCGTAATGTAGGGATGGCCGTTCTAGCAGCTCATGCATCTCTCTCTTCTTGGTAGTTATGGTAGAATGTAGGTGTTTCACTTCTCCTCAATCTTTTTCTTAACAAGTTTTTTCATTTGAAAGCATGATTTGCTTTAGAAAAGAAGGATAAGAGCGGATCCCCATTAGCATCACATTCGTGTTTGATACCTATGCCATGTCGGCAATTACAGGCAGAGCAAATGCAGACCATTTCCATTTACAATCGCATAACTTAGCTTTTCGATTCCGGTGACAGAGCAGCAAACGCCCAAGAAGATTTGAGATAGCCCGTTTGGATACGTAGGAGAACTGGAGGCCGGTTTGAATATGCCCTAAACGACAAACTCCAGGGTAACTTCATTTTTTCAGATGCAGTGATGGTGCATCTGAAAACTCTACCGGATGCAGTGCCATGTCACCCAGATTGAGTTCCGGTGGAAGCAATGGGAACAGCAAATCGTGGAGCCAGGAGTGTCATATGGCACAGTATTTCCGGTAGAAGACCCTAATGGAGATTGACCCTAAATCCTGCGTTTTCTTCTTGGAAATCCATCTGTTGCATGGCCGAAGATATTTTGAGATGCAGAGGTGATGCTTTTGCATCTTTGTTTCTTCTACTTTTTTTATATTTGACAACAGGGCTGGATTCTAAAGCGGAACAAAGGAAATTAGGTCATGCCTTTAAACACCTCTGGGCACTCACCATCCGTTTTAAGACGTCCAGAATATATTCAAATCTTACCTCCTTTAAGTTGTTAAAACAATGCCGAAATTGGAGAGGTTAGTGTTAGATAGTTTTGTTTCAATAAAGCTCTTGAATGAATCACAAGCAGTGTCTATATGCAAGAGAGGCCAATGGCATTCCTGATGAGCATGTGAAACATTTTTATGCTAGCTCATGCAGACCTAAAAATTTGCAAACAAATCTTCTGTTCTATATGTTTTAGTCAATAGTCGGAAGTTCATGCAATGAGCATGGCGTTTCCTTTTGTCAGGTGGGTGTTCAACTTCACACAGTTAAGACAGCTTCCTGCTCTTGCTCCCTATATCCCCACAAGCAATCCACAACTACGTGACACAATGTATGAGGTAATGAGGATTGACTTTTTGTTGTCAATAGTTAGTTTCCAGTGATTGTTCTTCTGAATCTGATTTATTAATTGTGTCTTCCAGATGGTTTTGAATGCACTTATCACAAATCCTGCCAACCATGAGCAGTTGTTAGCAACCGTACGGTCCTGGCCGCCAACAATTTATTAGTTGGTCAAGGTTATGTTTATTAAGTTGCAAACATGACAAATCCTTCTCTAGCTCATGTACCTTGGAAGAATATGCTTGTTCTGCCTCTATATGCTTCTGACACTCAGTCTTATAGGTCTGTAACTTTATGTCAATAGCTGCGTTGAGTTTTTGTAAAGCCAGAACTTCAGCTTCAAGTTGAGAGACATGTAACTGCAGCCTTTCAATCTGATCAGTATGACATTTGATCTGATTACTCATGCCTTTTTCTTTTTTCTGTAGGTCCTTGTTTTCTTCTTCAAATTTCTCCAAAGCCTCATTGCTCTGTGAAAGTTCTGATTTTAATGTTACTTGCTTCTCTTGTAACTGCAAAAGTTCTGCTTTCATAGAGATGCATTCCGTTGTAAGACATTGCAACTTTGTTTCAGTTTGTGTAATCTGGTTCTCAACTTCCTGCTTTGCCTTTCTCAGGTACGAGTCGTTAATCATTGCTTCATTCACTTCAGTTTGCAGCTTTGCAATTTGTTGCTCGTAGCTTTCCTTTTCTGTATGCAAGGAAGACACGTCACTCTTTAACTTTATAATCTGCTTCTCGAGCAATTTGTTACACCCTGCTTGAGACTCTAATTCCATCTTCAACTTAACTGATTCTTCGTTCCTTTCTCGAATCAAGTTCTCCAATTGCATGATTTTCTGTTCATAACTTTTTATTTGTGTTGAGCCTTCATGAAGAGCATCAGCTAGGTTCGTGTTCTTTGCAACTAATCCCCTATTTTCTACTTCAAGAATTGTAACCCGTTCTTCAAACTTATTTTGTTTAATAACCTGAGATGCTATTGCTAGATGCTTATTCTCTGCTACAAAGTTATCAAGCTGTTCCTGTAGTTTCTTTAGTTTGCTCTCCATGACGTTCTGCTCTTGCTTTTGTGCTTCAAACCTTTCTAAAAGAACATTCTTTTCTTTTTGTGATCCATGCGTATCATTTTCAGAACTGCAGTCTGGGTCAGAGTCTCCATCAGAATCAGAAGAAGAACCAGAACCAGAGTCAGAGCTTGATGA
Source organism: Isoetes taiwanensis (assembly GCA_021234155.1). Taxonomy (NCBI): domain Eukaryota; kingdom Viridiplantae; phylum Streptophyta; class Lycopodiopsida; order Isoetales; family Isoetaceae; genus Isoetes; species Isoetes taiwanensis. The sequence continues at coordinate 13,944,957 of JAJEKV010000016.1, read as the reverse complement.
TGAAGAGTTACTCTTTTTCTTCTGCACACTTCTTTTTGCTCTTTCATTACCAGACTTATCAACACCCACATTGTCATTACCAGAATCGTTACCATTCTTGCTATGAATTGAAAGTGATGCCACATCTCCTTGGGTCCTCCTAAAACGTATCCGCTTCCCAAAAGGTGGCTCCCCAGAAGGCTCACCGGATACCTCTGATCGAGAACTTTGGACATTTTTGCGTATCGCTCCTGTCAAATTATCATATCGCTCTGCAAGCGCCCTGTAGGAACGGTAGAACTCCTCTACCATTCTCATAAGCTCTGGTCGTTTCTTGTAGAACATCTCTGCTCGTTTTGCGAATGAATCAGCATCCTCTTCAATGAGTTTCAGCATTGCACTTACTTTGGTATCCATATCTGTGAAAAAGGAATAGCTCAATGAAGTGTAATAGAATGTGTTCAATTCAATTCAATATAAGACAAGAATTCTTACCTTTTAGACTCTCCTCGAGCCATTTGGAATTCTTGGGACTAATATGGCTATCCCACAACCAAGAATGAGAACGACCACTCTTCATGACTACCAACTCACTCAGCTACATTTGATTATAATAGAAACATCTATGCTGAAGGAAAACATGAGAAAAAAAATTTAATTATCATTATTATACTTGAAATTGCTATGCGAAAGGAAAACATGAGAAAAAAACATATCAGCATTCCTGTACACATGTGAATATATTTATGTTTTTCCTTTTACTTCTCTTTTTAAGGTTCAACATCCTTTTCGCCACCCCTACCCCCAATATCAACACCAACATGCTCTTCTATGACACTAGCAACTCTTCTCCCTCTCCCACGCACTCACACTCCAATCTTCCTATTGCTCGAACCAACATTCACATAATTCCCTCCATCTTGCATCATGTTAATATATCCAGATTTAGTGATTAAATCTGACAGCCTCACTTTCTTGCATCTACCTCCTCCAGCACTCTCCTCCTTTGCTAGAATCACCCCTTCCCCTCTTATCCTTTGCTAGAATCACCCCTGCCCCTCTTATTCCTGTCAAACCCCCATCCTCCCAAGACACATCATAGTCATGTGGAGGGACTAACATGCTACAAAGTATGGTTGCAAAAGTCCTATGAAGCTCCATTCAGAGACAAATCCTGCCATTAAGAGCTTAAATCTAGCCGACAATGGAGTCAACTACCTGAAGACCTTGCTCCCAACTGCTTGAGATTATGACTTAGTTGTGATCTCCTATCTCACTATTCCAGATGCGGAATAGGGAGGGAGATGAGCGTGAGATTTAATGCGATTTGTTGAAGTCCTTGAGTTCCAAAGGCAAGAGGCTTTGGGCAAACTCCACACTTGACAGCATATGGGGGACAAGGCTCATAACATATTAACATTTAGATGGAGATGGGTTTGGTGTTGGTGTTAGATCCTAGAGGTAAACATACCATGTATTGCAGGTTATGGTGGTCTCAATATTGAAGATAAGTGGAACACCATTTTTAGATGGCCAAGGGAAACAACTAGCTTTAGAATTGATTTGAATTGACTTTTATCGTCCAAAGAGAATCAAGAAGATCTATGGGATCCAATACCTACTGCTGATTAAAAAAACCACACCCTGGAGCGTTTTTGAGGAAAAACCTAAGTTAGTCGGCATGCAAGGTAACAAAAAAGGGCAAGGTTATTATTTCAGCTAATTCAATCCCGATATCTATACACTAAATTCGGCATGGCGGATCAGCCTAGGTGTTTGAATTGGATAGCCTTTCTTAATTGTGATAATATTTTGGTATTGCATTTTTTCTTTGAGCAAAGAGACGTCAAAATAAGGAAGAATAGATATACTTTCATAGATCTGTGTTTACGACTTAGATAGATAAAAAATGCCAATTTATATGAATAGTGAGGCGGACTTACACAACAATACGGGGTCCATTTTTATATCATATATATATGAAAAGCCAAAATTAAGGCTTCTATTTTTATGGTTTTAATGAGAGTTAGTTGTAAGCACGAAGGGTTTTTCTCATTTTAGAGCTCATGGAGCAAATGGTCTTCAACCCCACATGGATTTGAATTGATTCATACAACTAATACAGAGAGAAAACGAGGACGATGTAGAGAAGAAGATAAATATTGTATGCTTTGTTAAGAATAATATTGTAATTAACATTCAGATGTGAGTATTCAGAATTGGACTAGACGTTAAAAAGGGGATACATAGTATTGTTCTATTTGCACCATTATCTGCAAAATATTATAAGTTGTATGTTTTATGCAAGCAAGATCTTTTTAGGTATTTGAATATAGATATCACTCAACCACAACAATGACTAAGTAATTTAGCAAGAGATTGTAATACTAGGCTGTCAAATGACTAGGTTTTGTAAATATAACAAAAATCATCTATGGTTGCAAGGAATGGAAGTTTTGCAGTTAACATATGAATCTTAGAATGCCCATTTGCAATCTGTAGATGTGAAATCCAAATGGGTAAGCATGTGTTGCCATTGCGCAATTGCTTTTATTAAATGGTTTTCCTAGATAACCAAGGCTAAATATAAAAGGGGCATCACTTAGAAACTGAGATAATCTTTGATTTTATGAATTAAATGGACTTTAGTTTAATTCATTTTATGAGAAGTGTCAAACTACTTGGGTAAATTAAACATTACATGAACATAGTAAACGACATTTGAAGTCCTATCTCGGCTACTAAAAAGAAAGAAATATGGATAGCTCTTTTGAAATTTAGACATTTGCTTTACAATAAGGAACGTAAGGAACCTATGGTAGACTAGACCCTCCACTTATCTCTTTGTGTGACATATATGTAATGCAATTGGTAAGCTAGCAAATGGAAAACCTCCAAATCTTTTATTGGTCTAATAGGAGTTCCTGAAATTGAATGGAGATAATGTTGCAAAGGATGTAACACATTTGTTTAATTTAATTATGCTTTTCCATCAAAGTGCAGTCGATTCATACTGAAGACAAAAATGAGCAACCCATTACTGCACTACTATTGTGGGTAACCTTACCACAAGGTTTTTGGCATTGCGCTTGAGAAGGAACTGTCTAATGAGACAAGTTGGTTTCCAACTTTTATGATGACACAAGAGCATCAACGTTCGTATGACAACTATACAACCCCAATGGTCGACACAACCTTGGCATTCAATCACACTTTGAGTATTGGTTAAAGGACCAAAAGGCATAAGACGAGCTTGATATATGTGTTTTATAATTTTTGCGAATCATTTGATATTGTTCCAAGAGCTAAATTGCTAAACGAATATGCAGGAACTATGTATCCCACCGAAATCACATGTAGCACAGCATATGTATATATATGGTAGATGCTCAATGTTTTTGAGAATTTATATTGAGGCACTAGAAGTTGGCTTACATGAACACTTATTACAGCTATTGAGTTACAACTAAATTCTATTTCATGGTCCTCTATTTTGTCAGAGGTAAGCACAACAACAAAATAATATCACTGGAATCTTAATAATCAATTTTTTATAGCTCTATGGGCTTGCTGTGTTATAGGCTTTGGCTGAGCTCTATGGTCAATTTATCTGGAGGTGAATGTCGCAATATCTTTGTTCGTCGTAAGTAGAAGATTTTGCTAATGTTGAACATGCTTTGTCATTTATGTAGTTGGGTAAGAATGGCATATTCGATTTTATTGAAAGACACAATTTGTACAACTGTTTACATGGTAAAGTAAGTGGTTAATGGTGGCTTAGAGAATGTTCACTTGATATTTTCATTTTGTTCATTTGATCCAACTTCGTGGTTTAGGTATTACCGTTGCTGAAGCTGGATGGCAAAAGGGCAGTGACATTACGTTTGCAACAGAGCAGCAATGTCTCTATGGCAAAGGTGGTTGAAGAACTACGTAAAGTCGGGGGGATGAAACTTTACGTGATATCTATTGCATTTGTATCTGCATTCTTTATTTGAAAAAGACACACAATTTGAAAAGAATTTCATGGCTTACGTGTATCACGACCTATCTTTTCTTTGGTTTTAAATTCATTACTACCGCGGCGAAGATTCAATCACGAGCATAACTTATTAATTTTTGTAGGTGGAGCTTTATGCAGAGTATGAACCTAGGCTTTTGTTACACTTTTTAAGAAGCAGTGATTACTACTCTTTAGATAAGGTGTTAAATAGCTCCCATAAATTGTTGCCATCATTGTTGGCCCTTGGAACTGACACATGTTAAGCATTCTATAGGCATATGAATTATGCACCAGAAGAGCATCGACAAAAGAGCAAGTGTTCATCCTTGGTCGCATGGGTAACTCTCGAAAGGCATTGGCCCTTATTGTAAAAAAAAAAAAAAAAAAAAAAAAATTACGGGATATGCAAGAGGTGAGGTCAGGGCAGGTGTTGTTTCCAGGTTGGAGGTATATTATTAGATAATTACCAGCAAAATATGCAATGTTTGCACATACACCCTTGTAAAGTTCTTGAATAGCATTTTAGTTTTTTCTTGTCATGTTACTATTAATTGTTAATATTGCTGCATGCAGATAGGCTTTTTGCTGGAGCACACAGACGGTCATATTGATCAACTGCATTTGGTCAATAAGATACTATGCCCTTCTAAATATTATATCGTGTCTTTATGGCTGATCATCGATATAAATGTTCAATTTGGATAGTTTAAGGGACTGTCTGGTGAAAATTATCACTGATTATGCTATGCTATGGAGGCATCTCTACGTGTGCGACCGTACCTAAAGTTCCTCGTTTGTGGGGTATGGATGTACAAAAATTGCTATACTGTATAACAAGATTTGCAAGATACTATAAGATTTCAGGCAATATACTATATGATGTTGATTTTGTACGTGCAAAACATAATTATAAGGGCTCTCGCTGCCCTACGTCACCCCCTGTGTGAATAAGCACCCAAACAAAAGGGGGTTTAAGGGGGAATTTAATTGTAAGGCGTGCAATGTAATGGTTTTTGTTATAGGTTAAAATTTTTTTTTGCCCCTTCGGGGCTAATTAATGTTAATAGTAATTATATGTTGGTTGTTATATGTAGGTAAACATTTGGGGGATGTTAGAGTGATAAAAAGACGAGAGATTAAAGTCCAAAAGTATCTTTATTTAGTGCATTTTCAATGCAAAGTTGAATCTTGCTTTGCAATTGAATTTGTCATTTCGGTGTGTGCCTCATTATGAAATACAAGTAGAAAACAACACGTTAAGTAAAAAGAGAATGCAAGTAAACTTAATGAATATTCCTAGAGAAGAGCTATCTGCAACACAACTCAAAAAGATGAACATATAGAAGAAACAAAAGAAGATTGTTAAACCGTTATTTTCATGCAGCTAGACTGAAAGAAAGGTTAGGTTATATTCATTGTTTAAAAATAATAATTCACTAAAGATCATGTGTAAGCCACAACTGCTGCATCAACCAGGACAGGAGCTCATTGAGGATTAAGTCCCACATTTATCGAATTGAATTGTTCTTCTCCATGTCATACCATACTGGTTTAACTGCATCAGCTCATTAAAAAAGCACATCATTTCAATGCAACAACATTTCAATGCAAGCCACAGTAGGCATCCTTAAGTCACCATGTATAACGTCATATGTGCTGCAGTAAGATGAGGTAAAATTAGTGAGCATTTGAAAGAAGGAATTCAGTGTGCTAGCAGTACCACATGTAATATCCACTCCAGAATAGTAGGGATATCAAAAGTAATATCTATACCAGAAGAAGTTTGAGTGCACCCGTAGTTTGAGAGATGTGATGGAACTGATATACTACATGTCTGCCGCCACCGCAACTACATTAAAAATCAGAATAATAAACAATGGATCAAATACTAGTAGAGTATGACAGAAAGAAAGATTAATGCAATAACATGTACAATCTTGTGAAATATCTTATTGGAAATAATATGTGAATGGTTCATTCAAGTATCAAAGAACACTTTAACAGATGATTTGGCAGAATACTTGATATCTCTGGAATGTCGCTAGATGTATTCACTGCTGAAAACAAAGTGCGGAGAGCAAGGACAACGAAGAAAAACCGAGATACATTAAAACCTTTCAAGTTCCTATCCACTCACACTGTCAAGGTAAATTAGGTAAATCTAGCGGCAGGGGAGTTAAGGCTATGAAGGATGCAAAAGCAGAAAGACTAGACCAGTCGGCATTGGAAAATAAATTGGTCTAGTTACTAACTTACATTACTACTACGCCATAGCCATAGCTTTGAGGCTGCTGCCATTAAGGTGAAGAGGTGGGAGTACAAGGGATGCAGTCTGCACAAAAACAGGGGGGAGCCCATATGGCCATATGGTAAACAGGGTCTGTCTTGTCTGTTAAACTGCGCCCCTGCATCGCCCCGTCCTCTGCATCTGCCCTTGCCCCTGCATAACATAGCCATTCATGCACGCAACCCTAATTTTTGCCATAGAATAATCTGCATCTTGGGCATACCAGAAAAAAAAAGCTTGACCTGAAAGATAAGGAGATGGCTGATTGATCTGATCAGTCTCGCAGTCTCCGGCTCTGTACTCCGTCAGCTGCCGAATACCTTTCTTTAAATAGGCAATCCCTTTGCAGATCCTTTTAGGTCTTTTCCTTGCTTGAGAAGCTAGGTAATTCCTCTGTCAGACCTGTGGCTTTTATCATTGCCGCCCACAACGGCCATCCCCCACAATCTAATCTCACAAGCTCCGGAGAAGAAGGCGAGGGCAACACCATGGCTATTGAATCCGTGAGGACAGGACGGATTATTCAGCCCCCTTGCAACCCTAAAAAAACCCTAAAACAAATATTTCATTCTGAAAACACACGGATCTTGGTTGACGTCTCTGGATTTCTGAGGCTGAGGCGCTGAGGCAAAGTCTTTGGATTTCTGAGGCCATGCCTGGTATATGCATAGCCGCTTCCAAAGAATAAGCAGCATTTTCCTCTAAAATAACTTTAAAATAACCCTAGAGTGAAACAAAATAGAGTTAAAAAAAAATAGAGGAATAAAAATAAAAGGGGGTAAACCATTGATGATATGGAATTTAGACAATAAAATGTGGGGTGCACTCTAGATATATTGATTAGTATGCCTCATGCAATACGCCCATGAAATCATATGAAAACCATGCCAAAAAACGTATAAAATCACAAAAAAAACCCTGTTATAATGCTAGATATTTGTACTTCAATTTGATGGACTTGTATTGAAGGCAAGGATGGCCTAGTGCCCTGGCAATGGATTATGTTTTCCTAGGATTTGAGGTGGTTTATTGCGTACACAAGGGTTTGCTCATAAGAAAATCAAATTGCATAAGAGTGCGCGTTTGTATTCCGGAATACAATAAGAGTGCACGTCTGTATTCTGGAATAGCATAGGAGTGCACGTTTATATTCCGGAATACAATAAGAGTGCAAGGTTCTATTTCTGAATAATATAGGAGTGTGCAATATTCTATTCTGGAATAATATAGGTATTCACGGGCAACCTCTCTAGACAAATTTGGTATGTTCTAGTGATTTAATTCTTCATTACACCACAAAACTTCATGATTACTTCTTTTTCACACTTTACACTTTCAGGTTAATGTTCGTAATTTAACCTGTGATCACACCTTGCACTTCCTGTTTAACTTTCGTAATTTCACCTATGGTCTATTGTAAATTAAACCTCTTTTTGTGTGTGTTCACAATAACTCAGTGGAAAAAAATAAAAAAGTAGTTGAAATAGCATATACCAAATCATAATCACCGTAATGTTTTGAACTTAAGCCCTAAAATTGACTTTTTAAATGGTTGATAACTTGACGCTATTGTAAAGAAAACAAATTGGGGCTAAAATAGCACACATTAAATTGTAATCACCATGTGTTTTTGGACAACCCACAAAATGGCCATTTCAAATAATTAATCTATTTTTTTGAAGGGATTTTTCAAACGGGAGTGCTGCAACACTCCCGTTTAGTATGCAATCATGTTGTCAGCGTTCTTAGTTTGTAAGAGGTTCTGGGAAAACAGCTGGTAGAGGAGTTTGGTTCTAGTTTGTTTTATGCTTTGCTTCTATGTTGTATGCTTTGGAGAGGCATGTTTGAACTCCCATGATATCATCATGGATAGCCTACTGTGGCACAAATATGCAGTTCTCATCTTGTGCAATACACTTCTGGATGCCAAACCATATCAATTACTTTTATATATTGCAAGCAGAATGTTAATTAGATGATCATAGCTGCTTGTTGGCAAAAGATTATCATCTGTATCTGGTATTCAACCTATGTGAGTAAATACGTACACTTGCTGCAAATATGAAACATAAATATGGATTATTTTGAGCTCTGTGCTTACTTTTGTTACGAGCTTTGTATAGGGTTTTGTGACTCTAACAGACTATTGCACTGTGTATGACGTGCTTCTAAACGTTTGTAAAATCAGATATTTCCGTACTTATTATTTCAAGTTCCAAACTTGGTTGACATTTTGCTTTTATCTTCTTGCATCTGCAGATAATATAGTTCTAAAATATTAGGAGTTTTGCATTGTAGAGCCCATTAAAAGCTTTTGAAGACATTAGTTAACAAGCTTTCCAAACTCATAGATGGAACATCCCAAAGCTGCTAGCATCATTCTTACAGTCTTACCATCCATGATTCTATGTTCGACAATACGGGCCGGAACTTCCTTTGGGAACTTGGTTTAACAAGAGACAAAATTGCCTACATTCAGTAACTCAGCTGGTGAACTGAAGCTTTCTACCAGTCAAATGAATACGTCTACATATGTTGTAACCAAATACCAATGATATGTTTGTGGAGCGAATGCTATAGCCAAGTACCAATGATATGTTTGTGGAAGCAAGGTTTCGTATCAAGCACATGGGCGACACCATGCTTAGTTGCAGGTTAGATATGAGTAGATATATTACTTTTTCATGCTTGATATTATCATGTGGAAAGAGACCTTATCTTTAATATATATTGCAGTGCAATTCCCCGTCATTCCACCCAGTCCAAATCATTTTATATTTTTTCCTTATTCCTGAATTTATATGCCTGAATAAATCCAAGCGACCACTTTGAGTACCTGAGCAAGTCTTCATCAGTTATTTTGATCATGTCCAAGATACCTTGCTCAGATAGGTTTTGTATTCCAGACATCTCAAAGAGCTCCTTTGAGATGGCCTCCCTCATGACACGGAGGTCTTTCATGGACTTGCAGGCCTCTGGAAAGGTTGGTACCTCTTTGATTTTTGAGACCTTCTTCACAAAGACTTGTCCATCTATAACAGACTGGAGCACCTTGAGAATTTCTTCTTCCCTTAACCCCTGTGCACTCCTCAAGTCTGTGACTATAAAATCTTCAAGGGATCATTTCTCAGGTTTCCCTGCTTTTCCTACAAGCTCCCCTGTTGTCCACTTGTTCCACACCTCATTCCATTTGTCCCACACATGATCAGGACTAAACACTATGTGGTAGGAATTAGAGGGTCCTTCCTTGGACTTCTTCTTCTTGGTGCCAGTTTCTCTTCCTCCTCTGCAACATCCTTCCTTTTTTGTATGATGATCTTGCTGATCATCTTTATCATTTCCTCGTAGGAGTTGTCCTTCTTCTCCCCCTGCTTATTTCTTTTTGAAATTGGATGGCCAAGCTCAATCCATTGATTTCTAGCTTGCCTCAATTGCATGGGATATGGTCTAAGATAAGAATATAAAACCATAAGTTAGTATCATGTAGATGCGTTTTAAGATAGTATCTTAGAAGCAAGCAAGATAAGAAAAGTTACCGCACTTTCGCGAGGACCTGTAGTCCAAGATTGGCCTTAGTAAATATTCTCTACAGAATAAGGTGGCAGGAATAAACTCAAGAAGACAAACTGTTTTATCTCCAAAGCACCACAAAACATCATCAAAAATAAAGATATTGCTGAGACTTCTAAAAAGGTCTCCTCTGCAACACATGATCCTAAAGAGACAAGGAAAAATTTGGTGGAAACTTCCGAAGACAATTCAAGCAAGCAAGATATTGATGAGGTAATCCAATGTTCTAACCAATTTGCTGTCTTTACTAATTCTCATGCAGAGCAGATGGAATTACTGCAATCAGAAAATGAGGATTTAGAAGTTCCCTCAAATCATTTAACTAAACCTCCATCTCAGCCACCACCTAATCTGCTGGAATTTGATACTCCTATTCTAAAAATGGTGAACTTCCTTGACCTCATTGACCTTTCCTCACCTGAAGACTCTATCTCTTGCCACGACCATCAACCTATTATCTCTGACAAAATAGCAGATCGGCTGGCTTCCATAGACTTCACTGTTAAAGCTATGAGTACTTACCAGCAGATAAGTCATGAAGGTTTGGGATTGGATAAAGAAAAACAGTTAGATCAGCAAGGTTCTAAAGGATCAGAAGAATCAACTCAGGAATTGCATAAGGATGATATTTGTGACATTGAATTTGTCCCTGAGACTCCACAATCTGCTGGTACACAGTGCACTGAGCAAGAAAAGACCCCTTCCAGGGAAGTTCTTGAACCATCCAAGTCTCAATTTAATAATAGTCTCCATAATAATGAAATGGCTAATAATGCTATTGTTAATAAGACTATTAATAAATTGTTTGAGTTCATTCCTCGGGGGATTTCCTCTGATGAATTAGACAGTGACAAGGAAAATTTGTGTACTAATGGGAATGATAGTAATTGGGATATTGAGTATTATCTAAACTCCTCCTCTGTAGCCAATAATGACAAGGAAGAGACAACTAAAGCAAAGGTAGGCAGAAAAGCTAATTTGGCTGCAAATTACAGTACTCCTGCCAATAATACTAGAAGTAAAAATAAAAAAGATAGAGAAGGGAAATCCAAGTCCAAGCATAGATAATTTCCTCGTCCTTTCATTTCCTTTAATTTTCCTTTAAAATGAAGATTCTATCCTGGAATCTTAGGGGAATTAAGGGTGCTCTCAAAAGAAGGAGAGTTATTTCCCAAATTAAATCTTACAAGGCTGATATCATCCTACTGCAAGAATTAAAGTTGCAGAAATTTGAATGTGCTAATCTTGGGGATTGGATAATCCCTGGTAGCTCCTCCATCTGGTTGGAGGCTGAAGGAACCTCTGGAGGCATATGTATGATTTGGAAAGATCTTAACACTGAACTTTTTTATAACAGCCCGAGCAAAATGTGGCAGTGTACCATCTTCAATATTATGAATAAATCATTTGGTCTTATTAATATTTATGCCTTAACCAATCCAAAAGAGAGAGAGAGCTTCTTTGGTTAGATATTAATCATTGGATGACGGCTCAGAATATTAATGATTGGATTCTGGCTGGAGATTTCAACAACACTCCAAATTGGGACCAAAAATTAGGCAACAAGATCAACATGACTAGATTGGAAAAAAATCATTGGAATGATCTTATTGATGATAACTCCTTGCTTCTGATCCCTTCCTCCTCTGCCAAATTTACCTGGTCTAACAAGAGAAAAGGGAATGCTAGAGTTTTCTGTGCCCTAGACAGATTTTATTTAAATATCTCTAGCTCCAATTTCTGGGATAATGCTTATGTCTTCAGTGATGAATCTGTTGCTATCTCTGATCATCAACCTCAATTCCTTTGCACTTATCATCATATTTCTGCTCCAAGATCTGGAAACATTCCCTACAAAATTTTTTTTTTTTTTTTTGAAGGACGACAATCTATTATCAAGAAATATCAAGATACATACAAGGGACCTGTGACATGGGACTCAAAACCTAGAGGACGAGATGGTCCACTAAGCAAAACCACCCAAACACAGTACATAATCATACTCCTTGTGCCACCTTGAGGCGTTTAATCGCCCACTTTATTGGCTCCCGAAATTGGGTCAAACTGCCAAGCGGGTTCGCCCAAGCGAACCCCACGGATTCGCACAGGCGAATCCGTTATGTTGACATGGCGCTGAGGTGGCGCTACCCACCGGGTTCGCTTGGGCGAACCCGAACCGGGGTTAAGCCAAGTGCGAACTGGCAGCGGGCACGGCCTGCCCAGATGCGAAAATCACTGATTTTTAGCAGATCGCAAAGGATGAAAAAATCTTGGAAGAAATCTGCAGCAACAGATGGCCGGCTACCCGGAAATCAGAAGTAAAAGCTCTGATCAAATCGGCCGGAGGGTTCAATCGGTTCTACAGAGAGTGCTATCCTTTAATCCTAAACAGAGGGACGGAAAATTGGGGCAGAGACCAATCAGAGCTATGGAATAATTCCAGCGAAGGGGGAGAATATAATGAAACAGATGCAGCTACGGCGGATTTGCCTTCAAGCTTGGCATCAATTATAGACATAATTTACAAGGAGGAATCCGTTCTGAGCAGGTTAATCGACGGGATTCCTAAAGCAAAAGACCATCCGGGCTGGTTTTCGAATTGCCCATTTCGAATAGAGGAGTGTTTTGATCAGAAAGAGGAATTTGCCATAGCTGCCGGATTACCAAAAAGTTGAAAGCTTAGGAACCTAGAGCGAAGGAAGGTAAAAATATGGCGATCTCTCCGGGAAAATCTAAGGCTAAGTTGGATCATTCGACAAAAAGCGGGGAAAATGGTAAATCTGTCAAGCTGGAGGCCTTTGGCGGATTAGACCGCCCGATGGCGATTTTTTATAATTCGCTTTGGATCGGTGATTTTTACGATCTGGGCGGCGCATGCAATGCACTTGGGCTGCCGATTCTATATCTTAGATTGAATCGGTCAAAGAATGAACGCCTTGAGCAGCAGCTAACACGCATCGGGAGGGCAGATTTTGCCCTCTCTGCTTCAAAAGTGCGGACCACTCGGATCGAAGCATTCCGTTTGTTTTCTACAGGCGGTGATGGCGCAATCCAAGGCACAGACTGTGCGATTTGCCTCGGCAAATTTGGTGATGGGGGACTGCTCCCCAAATGCGCCCAACCGGCTTAACCCTGGTTCGGGTTCGCTTTTTAAACCGGTGGAATAGCGCCACCTGGTACGCCGTCAAAATAGCGGGTTAAGCTTGGGGGAATCGTGGGTTCGCTTAAGCGAATTTTTCGGGTTCGCTTAGGCGAACCGGTATCGAACTCAATTTCGGGAGCCGATCGAAGCACCGGCGTTTAATGGCCTCATCACAATCAACATGTTCTGCAACATCGAGATGATCATCAAAAGACATCAAGTTATCATGCCACTGAATAGAACGAGGCAGAACAGCCTCGTGAGATGACATAACCGACTTCTTCCTCGCTGCCTTCTTCCAATTGACCTGTTGCCATGACCCGTTAGCGCACTGAAGATTAGGACCATCAGCCAAAACAACCTCAGAAGCATGAGAAGCAGGAGCAACAACGGGGAGAGTGGTAGGAACTATAGCTGCAGCTGAAGGTGCTAAGGACGACACCATTGGAACTGTGTGTAGAGCATCTTCCATAGCCAAGGAATGCAAGATAACTGGCAAAGGTTGTTGATCATGAATAGATGAAGAAATAATAATAGGAGCTTGAACCTGAGAAGAATGTTGAACAGATGCCTGAGATGCACGAGTACCTCGACGAAAGCTAGCAAAAGCCTCCTTATCAGGAAACAAACAGGCTAATTCTGGACCATTCAAAAACTTAAGATCCAACTTCTTATACCAAGGTCCGCTCTTCACAACTACACAATCTGGTAAAGGCGAGTCCACAGACATAGAAACACAAATCCTTGGACCATTCATGATGGAATGTGAGATATGAACCCCAAGTCCGTTGCAATTGCAACTAGAAATTGATGAGCCATTAGATCAGGAGGAAGATTAGGTATCGAGAACCAGCAAGGCGTCTTTAATGCATGAACTGTATCTGGTGTGAAGCCAGGAGAGTAATACTGGTACATTATATATTCCCCGCCAAGCGGATCAATCCCTCTTGATACCAAAGAGTCCACTGCATCACTACTTTCAAACATAATGAGAACAAAGTTTTTTGCCAACAACTTGATGGACTGGAAAGGAGGAAGTTGAAGGTGTCTCAGAAGAGGAAGTTGAAGGTGTCTCAGAAGCCGAGATAACCAAACACGGAACTCTAGTATGCTTCAGAATACCTCTTTTTGTCAAGAGTTCAGGGTTTTTTACTCTCAGCTTCCTAGAGTAACTGAGGTCATGTCTATGAAAAGCTTTTACTCCAATTTGAAGGCTTCCAAGTCTTGGATTAAGGAATGGATCAAAAAGCTAAATTCTGAGAAGATCAAGGAAAAACATATCCTTCTTCAACATATGAGAGATGTTAGGCTGGCCTTAAATGATGATCCTTTCAATTCTACCTTACATCTTCAAGAGGAAAATCTTGAAAGAAAGATTAAGCTTATTGAAGAATTTGAGGCCAAAGGTGCTGCTATTAGATGCAAAATTAAATCACAAATGATATGGACTCTGGCAGCACTAAATTCTTCTTTAGAGCTGCCAAAGCAAGGCAGGCTAAGAGTTCTATTAATGAGATCATAAATGACTCTGGAAGGGTTTTGAATAGTCCCTCTGAAATCTCGAACTTCTTTTATTCTAAATATTCTAGTTTGTTCTCTAAAAGCATCAATTCTGATACTTTTGTGGACAATCAGGCTAAGAAATTTATTGATTTGATTGATTCTATTATTCCAAGTGATCATTGTCAAATGGATATTTCCTTCTCAAATGTTCCAAGTTCTGATGAAGTTCTCTCCATCCTCAAGAGCTTTAAGCATGGCAAATCACCTGGTCCTGATGGATTTCCCCCAGAGTTTTTCTTAGAATTTTGGGATATAATCCAGAATGACTTTATGTATTTCATAAGAGGTTTTTGGGAAGCTAAGCATCTTCACCCTTCTATTTCTAGTGGATTTATCTCTCTAATTCCTAAAGTTGATAAGCCTTCTGGTTTTTCTGATTGGAGGCCCATCTCTTTAACTAATTCTACTTATAAGATCTTTGCTAAAATTATTGCTTCTAGAATCAAGGATTATCTGCAGAATTGTATCAGTGGAAATCAGAGTGCTTTTCTTCCCAATAGATTTATTCTGGAAAATTACATTGCTGCTATGGAAGGGCTGCATTGGAATAAAATATCGAGTCAAAATTGTGTCCTCCTTAAATTAGATTTCAAAAGAGCCTTTGACAATATTAGATGGGATTTTATTGAATATACTATGAAAAAGCTTGGTTTTAATGATGGAATTATTCAACTTATTATGGGATTGAATCTTAGATCAAATTCAGCTATCCTCATCAATGGTTCTCCAAGTGCATTCTTCCCTCTTGAAAGGGGGGTCAGACAAGGCTGTCCTTTGGCTCCTTATTTATTTATTGTGGTTGCTGAATTATTAACCAAGGCTGTAAAACATCATCAAAGGATTGGAAATCTTTCTGGTCTTAAGCTTCCTGACTCTACTTCTATTTGCATCCAACAATATGCTGATGACACTTTTTCATTCTTGGAAAATGAGGCTCATAATATTAATTTCTTCATGGATGTCTTGAGCCAGTTTAGTGCAGCCTCTGGAGTGGACCTAAATTAATCCAAATGTGTTATTATTCGTGACAGTGATATCTCTAATGTGGCTGGCATTAAAATTATTAAAACCTCAGAAGTCACCAAACTTCTGGGTATGCCATTATCTCTAAATTCCAATGTTTCTGGTCTGTGGTCCCCAATTATTGAGAAGATAAGAGCTAAACTTCATTTATATAAAAATTCCCTATCCCTGGCTGGTCGGGTGGTTATTGCTAATCAGGTTCTCACCAGTTCTCATATTTATTTCTCCACTGCCTTAGTGGCTCCTGCCTCTGTTTACAAGCAAATAGAGAAGATCATAAGGAATTTCATTTGGAATGGAAACAATTTGGTAAATTGGAACACAATCACTAAAAAGAAAAAGGATGGTGGTCTGGCTTGTAAAAATATTCATAAACAAGCACAAGCTCTTGCTGGTAAGTTTGTTTGGAAAGCTCTAAGTGGATCTGATAGTGTGGCCTCCAAATTTATTATGTATTGGCTTAGGGAAAGTTCTCATGTGGGACATCCTTCAATCTCTCATGAATTGCTAAATTCTGCTTTTTGTGAAGTCTCTTTAGCATCTAATATGTCCCCTCTCATGAGAAATATTATTAAGGCTTGGAACAATATCCTTTTGGCATTCAAATTTGATCAGGGTGCAAGTTTTCATTCTGATATGTCTATTTTCTGGTCAGCTCCTTTTATGGATCATCCAAACCAAGTTCTTGCCTTAAAACATCCCCAGATTTATAAGAAATGGAGTTCTCTTGGTATCAAAAGCTTGGGTGATTTGTGGCAAAATAATAAATGGATTACCTGGTCGAATCTCAAATTGAGAATCAAGGGATCTCATACTGATAAGAAGATCTATAAACATATCAGGAACATAGTTGGAAATTCGATTCCCAATCAGACCTTAAACAACAAATTGGATTGGAGCCTAAACAAAAAATCTTGCTATAAGGTAAAGGATATTTACAATTTCTTAGATCAGAGTCTTGACCTTCCTAAATCTTCCATTGCTTGGAGCATTGATGCTGCTGCTACCAAATCTCTTATTAAAAATGTCTGGAATTCTTATGGTTCCAAGAAAATATCCTTCTTCATTTGGCTTATTGCAAACAAAAGTGTTCCTTGTCTTCAGGTCATGAATAGTAGAAATCCAAATGTTTCAGCCAATTGTCCTCTAAATTGTAATGTTGTTGAGGATTTGGAACACATCTTCTTCTGCTCTAAGTTGGATCCCTTATGGTCTTGATTTAATTCATACTTTGGCAACTTTGATAGATCTTCCATCATTAATTTTCTGCAAGGGAATGACACCTATAAAAATACTATTGTCTTCTTGTGTCTTTGGAACATTTGGAAATCAAGAAATAGATGCTTGTATGGTAAAAAGGGGTTTTCTATTACCTGGATCAAATTACATATTAAATATGATATTGAGCTCTGTGCTATTGCACATAGAAAATTATTTGCTGACAACTATGACAGGTGCTGGGATCAAATTGGCGAATTTGTGGGGTATCATCATTTATTCATTTCAAGACTCTCATTTAGAAATACTAATTGAATTTTATTGTCTAGGATATATGGAACTTTGCAGAGGGCCTCACACAAACAGGTATTTCATCACTAAAGATGGTGCCTCGTTGAGAAATGAAGTGGCTAGATATGGGGAGCAGAGAATTCATGAGCATCAGGTCTGCTATCCTCCATATAATCATTGGAAAATCAGGAAGATAGAAAATGACAAAGAGGTGAGAAGAACAACAGAAAGGTTATGGGCCAGAATATTCTTAAGAGAAGTGATGCAAACAGTTTACATGTTCTGGTTTATTGAAAAGCATCATCATGAATTTACAGAAAGACAATTCTTGAGATATAGGGAACTGTATTACACTCACATGATGCTAGCTGACAGCTATGGCACTCTTATTCTGCTCATGGTACAACAGAATTATTACAGATTGATCAGAGATCAGCTTTGGATGGAGGTCTCCTACACTCATGGCACAACTTCCAAATTCACCTCCCGTTTCAACCATCTGATCCTTAATGATGATCCTAATGATTAGAGAATTCCTACCATTCCCTCCACTATGATCCTCCAAAACATTGACAACATTGCCTCTTTATGATTGCAGAAATTCTATTTGTGTTTGCAGGTTTATTAGTAATCATAGCAAAAGGGATGTACATGGAAGATTCTCAATTTCTTGTCTCAAGCCAGCTGTTCGGGTTGAAGTGGCTACTTTTTTGGACTCAACTGCTCCTTTCAGGATCTTGTCTACTGCACCTTTAAGTTACTTGGTTTTGCTGCTGCTGTTATAAACTACTGTGTTGATGTTTATCCTGTTACCTTATTTCAAAAATTTTCTTTGTTAAGCCTTTCATGGGGCTTAACAATATTTTCTATGTTTTTCCTTAATTAATGAAAAAATCTACTCGTTCCTTCAAAAAAAAAAAAAAAGTAAGTAAGCAACGTGCACCAATGTCTTGTGCTTGACACGACAAGTCTATAAAGATTTATTGTGAGGCGCGAGTCGAATTGGGATTCGTGTAGCCACGACATATTTTTTGGGGGGGGCATTCCGAGAAGTTAATTAGAGCAATCGTTGTTGATGAATGAATTGGGGTCTTATGAAGAAAGGAGGAAGAAGAGTATAGCTAGACAAGAGACCGAACGTATTGCTAGACTAGAGCTTAGAGAGAAAAAATGAAAGGAATTAGCTGAGCAAGTTTTGGAAGAAGAAAGATTGTTAGTAGAGGTAGGATTTAGTAGTAGCAGCACACTTCCTTCAAGTTCCGGGAATAGTAAAGAGGAAGAGAGTACCTTGGGAATTCCTAATACTAACACACGTATGATTGGGGTCATGACTCCCAATACATACGGCTGTATTAGGGCATTTACCATCCTAATACCGTATTAGGGCATTGACCTTCCTAATACCATTCTTGTGTACACGTTTAATATTTGGCGCCCTCTGAGTGCACAAAGCTTAACTCAGACTGATCACACAGATCACCTGGCCACACAGATCCCTTGGTCTCTCTACACAGACCGGCTTCACCCTTGATGTCTGGATTTTAGGTTAGAATCGTAACAGCCCACCAAGGTAAAGACAACTGACCTCAGTTGTTGGAACTCCCAATCGTTCCAGATGGACCTGCTTCATATAGAATAGGCCTTCCACATTCAGAACGCAGATAAACTTCCCTGTAAGCTTCCAATAAAGACAAATGATCACGGAAGTATTCTTCTTTCTGCCATTCAGCTTCTGTATGTGGCGCATTGAGATACTTAACCAAATACCGCCTCCTTTGTCCCTTCCCTTTATGTTGAACAATCATTTCTGGAACAAACACAAATTCAGCCTCCTCCAATTCTGGTTCTGCTTCAACAGGTAACAATAGTGGATTAATTCCTTTGAACGGTCTCAAGTACTCAATGTTGAATGCATTATGTATCTTCCATTGTGGCGGAAGTTCAAGTCTGTATGCATTACTATTAATCTTCTCAATTATCCGAAATGGACCATAATTCCTTGTCAGCAACTTATGCTTCTTCCTATCAGGCTGAGCTCTTCGCTCCTTAATAACACGCACAAAAACCCAGTCATCTACTTCATATTGTACTTCTCATCTTCTCCGATTTGCAGTAGCAGCATACTTTTCTTGAGCCGCTTCTATTGAAGAACGAACTTCCTCTAACACCTGATCCATGTCCTGCGCCACTTTGTCCGCTTCCATCACACCTTCAACCACTTTGATCATTGGTGTTGGTTGGCAGCCGACCTTGAACAATTTGGAAAGGCGCTAACTTCGTTGCTGGATGTGTTGCCATATTGTACGCAAACTGTACCATAGGTAGATAATTCTCCCATTCCCCTACGTGCTCATGGACATAACTCCGCAACATAGACAGTAATGTTCTATGAGTTACCTCAGTCTGCCCATCTGTTTGAGGGTGAAAAGCAGTGGAGAACTGCAACTTTGTTCCAAGACTTGTGAACAATGCACGCCAGAACTTACTACAAAACTTTGAATCCCGATCTGATATTATCACCTCGGGGAGCCCATGATTTTTGAACACTTCCTTAAGGAAAAGTGTTGCAGCTGCAGATGCTTTCTGGGACTTCTTACAAGTAATGAATATGGCATATTTGCTGAATCTGTCCACAACAGTCCAGACTTGATCATTGCCTTGGATACTACGTGGCACGGAAACAAAATCCATAGTCACATGCTAGAAGGGTTTTTCAGGCACACACAATGCCATGAGCAACCCAGGAGTCTTGGCGTGTGAATATTTTGTCTTCTGACAGGTTACACATCTTTCCACAAATGTGATCACATCACTTCTGAGTGAATCCCAATAAAAATGTCTAGTTACCATATCAAGAGTATTAAATATACCTCTATGCCCTACCGTTGGAACTTCATGACATTCTTTCAACACAATATCACGAAAGTTCTTCGTTACGCACAAACAATCATTGTGGAATAAGTATCCCCTCCGAATGTAGTGATTGTCAACTACTCTGCTTTGACTTTCATTGAGCAGCAACCATATCTCGCTAAACTCTGAATCACCTTCATATTCATTTTTCATGGCTTGTAATGTACGTTCCTTCCAAGTGGAAAAATTATTCACATGAATAATGGAATGGTGTGAAGGATCAGGGCGTCTGCTCAGTGCATCAGCAACTTTATTTGTGCTGCCTGGCAAATACTGGATCTTATCCACTCCAAATCGTTGCAAATATTCGGCCCACTTAATTTGACGAGGGGTTTGTGTAAGAAGGAATTGTATGCTCTGCTGGTCCATTTTGATTTCAAAACGGGATCCCATCAGATAATACTTCCATGTCTTAAGGGCATGAACAATAGCAAGTAATTCTTTTTCATACACTGTGTATTTGAGCTCAGTCGGAGTCAATTTACGACTTTCAAAAGCAATGGGATGCTTATCTTGTTCTAAGACGACACCAATAGAGGATCCACTAGCATCTGTGCAACAAACGAAAAATTGTACATCAAAATCCGGTAGCTGCAACATTGGGGCTGATATCAACCTGTGTTTCAAATGCTCATAGTTTCTTTTCGTAGCAGCCGAGTCAAGGCAAAGCAATCTGGGCAAAATTCCGGACAAAGCATCTATAATAACTGCATAAGCCGAGGAAAGATCGCACATCTGTAATATTCTGAGGAATAGGCCAATCCTTGACAACCTTGACTTTAGCTGGATCTACATGAATACCAGCCGCTGACACGATGTGACCAAGATATTCAATATGTGTCTCAAAGAAAAAACTTGTCTTGCGGTTAATAAACAACTTATTAGCACGCAACGTGGCTAAAACTTGGCCCAAATGTTCAATATGCTCCGCTTCCGTGTGGCTATAAATGAGGATATCATCAAGGAAAACTACTACAAAGTGTCCAAGAAAAGGACGCAAGATCCGACTCATCATACGACAGAAGGTGGCTGGCGCATTAGTAAGACCAAAGGGCATTGATCACAAGAAACTCAAAATGACCAAAAGTTGTTCTAAAAGCAGTTTTTGGAATGCCAAACTCAAAGACTCGTACCTGGTGATATCCAGATTTGAGATCTATTTTGCTGAATATCTTGGCACCTCGCAAACGATCCAGAAGATCATCCACCCTTGGCACAGGATATTTATTTTTAATTGTGCCGTTGTTGAGGGCTCTGTAATCAATGCACATCCTGAACGTGCCGTCCTTTTTGGTAACAAGTATAACTGGAGCGCCATAAGGTGAACTACTCTCTCGTATCAGGCCACGATCCAGCAACTCCTGAATTTGCTTCTCAACTTCGTGTTGACTTGCTGGAGAAAGACGATATGGCACCCTGGCAATAGGTGCAGTTCCTGGTTTGAGATCAATCTTATGATCTTCTGGCCTACAAGGAGGTAATGTGACCACATCATCATGAAACAGATCATCATACTTGTGTAAAACCTCCAACCGTTTTGCATCTAATTCAGACACTTGTGTCTCTTGCTGTTGCGTGTGGAATACATAGACAAGATAGGCGTGCAATGGGCCCTTGCGCAGCCAACGTTTAATTGCTGCCTGTCCCACTTGTAAAATAGGATTTTTGGACTTAATGCCTCTGATTTGAATAGTCCCTATCTGTGCAACCAAGGGGATCAAAGTCTCGCCACCAAGATATGCCCAACACAATATCCACATTTCTTAGGTTGGGAACCACTTGGAAAGTTCGCGCAGTTGCAAATACTCCCATGGAGAAAGGCTGATGTAACACCTTCGCCGAACATGATCCAAACATGTTGGTACAGATTCCTGCCACCTGCCTATCCCGGAAATGAACAGTGGGCAATCTCAGCTTCTTCACAAATGCCTGAGAGATTAAGTCATGAGAGGAACCATTATCTAACTGCACAATGATAGGGTGATTTCCCACAGCTCCATCAAACAGTAACAGATCATGACTTTCATCGTCACTACTTGTGGTGTCCTCTATTTCCAGTTCCATTACAGAAGATTTCACTCGAGCTTTAGAAGCTCTCACTGGAGTTTTGGCGTCATCTTTAGCACTCTTATCGCCACCTCGAGGTCGTGGATCCTCCCCTCCATGTGCCCGCTTATTCTCGTATGTGCAATCCCGAGCAAGATGCCCTGGACGACCGCAGTTGTAGCAATTGAAGGATCTTCTTTTTCCCGGACGTGAAAATACCGAACCCTGCTTTGGTGCGGTGCGGTCAGAGACCTCGATGCTGCTAACCACCACCTTAGAAGTGTTCTTTGAGGAATCCTTTAATTTGTACCACCTTTTCCGAAAATCCTTATATTCTGCTTTCATTTTGGCATCATTCTCCATAGACAATGCCGCTGTCCTAGCATGTTGTAGAGTCTTAGGACGTAATAACTTAATCTGGGATGAGAATTCCCTTCGCAATGCTGTAATGAAACGCATCAGAAGAGATCCCTGGCAGGAGACTCAAAAGTTCATTGAAACGACTAGTAAAATCTTTCACTGTCTCATCCCGTCCCTGCCGCAATGTCTGCCACTGATCTTTCAAGGTACTCATAATCATCCGGCATAAACTCTCTTCTCAAGAGCTTTTCCATACGTTCCCATGTCTTCATGGGATATCCCTCCGCCTCTTCTTCCTTCATCACTCGGGACCACCACAACACCGGTTCACCTTTTAATTGGAACTTTGCCCAATATAGCTTTTTTTGCTCTGTATGCTTATGTTCTTTGAAGAAGTCATTCATCTTCATCAACCATTGCAGCAATGTGGTTCCATCACGTTATCCCTTAAAGAAATCAAGGACTTCCTTTGGATCCTTAGGCATTTGCAATTTACTCTTCTTTTTCTTCTTGTAATCACTCTCGGAATCACTAGAACCGTCATCTCCATCTGGCGAATCATCCCTTGGAGGGCTCCGTGGCTCCGTGGTGGTGTTCTTCTGGACCCTTCACTGTCCGAGGAATCATCTTTATGCCATCCTTTACCCTTATTCCTAGCTCCACCAAGCATACTGCGCTCAAGTGTTTGTACTTGAGTTGTGAGCTTCTGCAGCATCTGCACCACCACAGAGTCTACACGATCCTCCTTGGCAATTTCTTTGGTAAGCTCCTCCAAAACATACAAAGACAGCGTATGATTGGGGTCATGACTCCCAATACATATGGCTGTATTAGGGCATTTACCATCCTAATACCGTATTAGGGCATTTACCATCCTAATACCGTATTAGGGCATTGACCTTTCTAATACCATTCTTGTGTACACGTTTAATATTTGGCGCCCTCTGAATACACAAAGCTTAACTTTCGGGGTGATCACCACGGATCACGGCCACCTGAGATCCCTTGGTCTCTCTACGGGCCAGGCTTCACCCTTGATGTGCGGATTTTTAGGTTAGAATCGTAATGACCCACCAAGGTAAAGGCAGTGACCTCGGTTGTTGGAACTCCCAATCATTCGGATGGATGCGCTTCATATAGAATAGGCCTTCCACATTGAACCACGGATAAACTTCCCTGTAAGCTTCCAATAAAGACAAATGATCACGGAAGTATTCTTCTTTCTACCATTCAGCTTCTATATGTGGCGCATTGAGATACTTAACCAAATACCGCCTCCATTGTCCCTTCCTTTATCTTTGAACAATCATTTACGGAACAAACACGATTGACCTCCTCAATTCTGGTTTGCTTCAGCTGGGTAACAATTGTGGATTAATTCCTTTGAACGGTCTCAAGTACTCAATGTTGAATGCATTATGTATCTTCCATTGTGGCGGAAGTTCAAGTCTGTATGCATTACTATTAAACTTCTCAATTATCCAAAATGGACCATAATTCCTTGTCAGCAACGAAGTTAGCGCCCTTCCAAATTGTTCAAGGTCGGCTGCCACCAACACCAATAATCAAAGTGGCTGAAGGTGTGATGGAAGCGGACAAAGTGGCACAGGACATGGATCAGGTGTTAGAGGAAGTTCGTTCTTCAATAGAAGCGGCCAGATATATATGATAATTTTAACACTAGAGTTGTCCCGGAGACCATTTCTGGTCCATGGACCAGAATTAATGTTCCACCATACCCCCTACCACTTAAACCCATATATCTCACAAGAGAAATTCTAATTTTAAAATATACCACCACTATTTGAGTCTACACTTGATTCTTAACGACCCATGAAAATTTTATGACCACTAAATTCACCTTTTTATTGGTATGATCGTTCAAACTTTAGAGAATTTGGCAGTTTTTACAGCACTTTAGAACTGCATTCTTCAATTTTCTAGCATAAAAGTGTCTAAACCTTGCTAAATATGAAATTAATTGATATATTTTGATAAAACATATCGATTTGCATGTTTCCATGTTTGGCCGCTATCGTTTGATATCAATTGAAGTCGCCAAACCCTATTTTGCTTAAAACTGCTGCATGAGGTTCAAGAATTATTTC
Organism: Isoetes taiwanensis; assembly: GCA_021234155.1. Classification (NCBI taxonomy): domain Eukaryota; kingdom Viridiplantae; phylum Streptophyta; class Lycopodiopsida; order Isoetales; family Isoetaceae; genus Isoetes; species Isoetes taiwanensis. Next base: position 13,920,454 of record JAJEKV010000016.1, on the reverse strand, counting down.
TCTCTTATTAATACAAGTTTTGACTTAATTTTTGTGGCAATGAGTCCTTAACTAGACAAACTATAGGCTAAGAAATTTTTTTGTTTTTTTTTTTTTGAAGGATCAGATTAATTAACATTAATACAGAATAAGTACAAGATGAGCGATACTAGGGTACTCCCGCCCACCCTGGGGGGAGAGCCCACATGTCATGTACCTACCTACGACTCATGACACAAACCTACTAATACTGTCTACAATGAGGAGGGTTCTTTCCCAGATCGCTGCCTTGAACTGCTCTTTCCGAGGGGACGCTAGGTAAGACAGATATAATTTATATCTTAGCTGCGGGATCAAAACCGCATGCTGCACCTCCTCATTCCTAAATACCTTCATGCGCCGTTGCCTCCAAATGAGCCAGAGCAACCAGGCTTTACACAAATGGAAGGCCAAACTCTGGGGCTGGGACCACCCGCTAGGATACACCCCCAAAAGAACCTCCTGGCTACGGAGCGGGGCATGAAATAGGCGCTGGACCCACTGCCATGTCGGCTGGATGTCTACGCAAAGAAACATACAATGCTCCAGAGTCTCCACACTGGTGCCACACATTGGGCACAGGTCGATGACCCGCAGATTGACCCTGTGAACCCAGGTGTTGACCCTCAGCGATCGGTGCACTATCTGCCACAGCAACACCTGAATCTTGGGGGGCACAATTGGGTTCCACACCCATCTCGGATGTTGCCCGATCATCCACGGCACTGGAGACTCCGCCGTCAGAAGGGAGGCGGCTCATCTGAATTGCCAACATCTCATAACGGGACTTAACAAAATTTGCGGGATCAACTTTTGGATGACACCTCCATACTCGTCCTGACGCTTGCGAGGGGTGTAGCGGCGTTAGCCACAGCGGCGCCCGGTCAGCGCAATCCGTTCTGAAGTCCAAATGCGTGGCGAAAAAGGCGTCGAGGTGCCAAAGCGCGTCGATATACCACTCCCCCCGCCGTCAAGACCCCGCATTGCCCACCTGCTTTGGACTTCGGGGTCAGCGGATCGCCAATACCCCGCGGTGATGCACACGGTCCGCGGGATCCACCATGGTGATGCCTCTAAGCGAATGCTGGCCAATCACGTCAATCACAAGCGGCGGCGGACTGCTCCCGGGCTCGCGGGGAGCCCCTTCAAAAAGAAGAGGCATGAGCATACGGCCTGATATCTGCGAATAACGCCCACGGAAGCTGCACAGGCACGGACGGCTTGCGGAAAACTATGGAGTGAGCCAGCGATTGATGAAGCAAGACCATGCCTGGAGAGTCGAGCGCGTTCTCAAGAATCGCAAAGACGAACTTGGACAAGAGGACCTTACTATGAAGCGAAAGATCCAAGAAGCCAAGTCCACCCGCGGCTTTGGGACACACGCATTTCCACCAAGCCACCTTGACGACCGCCCCTTCCTCGTTGCCTCCCCATACAAACTTATGAACCATCGAGGAGATTTCCTGAACCTTGCTCTCTGGCGCTAGCATAATAGAAGCCATATAAACATGAGTTGAGCATAAAACGGACTTCGCCACCGTGACCCTGCCAGCCATGGACAGTTTCCCCCCCTTCCACCAATTGAGGTGCCGACGCAGTCCCACCAGAATGTCCTCCCACACACATGCCGTCGAGATGTCGATGCCAAAAGGGATACCCAAGAGCCTAGAGCATGTGCCCTGTGGCTGCGTTCGCCAAGGAAATTGGGACACAACCACGGGCATGGGGTCTGTTGCCGGCCATAATGCCGAGCACGGCAGCCTGTGACGGGCCTGGCCAGTTAACCTCTCGGTAACTGGAGATCCCATCAATATCTACCGTTGGATCTATTTAGCCTTTGCAACTCAAGAAATTGGTACATGCATACCTAGGTAAAGAATTTAATCTTTATTCATGCTCTAAGGTCCCAAAAAATATTATACTTGCCATTGCTCGGCAAAATCCCACACAACAACCAAAGTTTACAAATAATTATAGTTTTAACCGATCCATAATAATAATAGTTATATTAATCAAATGTATTATCTAGCAATCCACACACTTCTACCCTCGCCTTTCCGAAGCTTGGCTACTTTCTGGAGCATCTCGCACTTCTGCTTACACCATTTAACCATGGGGTTAGTCACACGGACTAAGTGGGGATCGGGATTTAGAATATATCAAGCATCAATTACCACAAGCATTAACTTAGAACAATATCTTAGCCTTACGGTAACCTCGGCCCTGCAATCAAAGTTACTAGTCCAACCAACATAAACACAATGCATAATTATGCCAAGCACAACCATTGCAACTTGATTCCGTCATTAAAAAACCATATGACACTAGCCAAGCAACCATAGCATCAACATTGCAACCAATATTCCTCTAGGTCTGAGCAAGGTCAACTCGGCTGATCAGGCCAGTGACATAGAGGCGGGGTAACCACGTGTGTACACACCCTTCCACGCTGCGTCCAGCATTGGAGGACCACTTACTGTGCATGACGTTGCACCATACGGTACCAACGCCCGATGTTCAAATATTGCCATTTACATAGCACTGTGCAAACCGTGAGTCTAGACCATCGCACCTAGACTCCGGCCCCAGAGGTCTATATCAAAGAATTTCACCATAGGCAATTACATACAATTCACCATCATGCCCCATGCCTTAACATACTCAACATCAAATAAATTCCACAATTCACACTTTATGTAACATGAAAAAGTCCAACCATAACCTTAATAATGCAAATGCAACCATCACTACTGAATTAAAACTAAACGTCTACATCTTCCATATTCACTAACAACAAAGTCACTAGCTATATCTAAGACTATAGTAATAAGTTAAATCCCCAGCGTTATAATCGTCATTATGCTCACATTACCAGTTTTCCCATACGCAACACTTGTACCTTGTATTATATTTACCCTTCTTAATGTAACTACCCAAAGGTTTTTTTTATTTTGAATTATAATTAGCTAGCCTATTATATTACTCAAGTCGTAATTATGGATAACTTATGACCATTAAACATAAAACCCCCCTTAACTTAGGCCTTAATCTTCCATAAATTTCCAGCCCAACTCTTTATCCAGCTAACCCTTGCTATTTACCTTAACTCATAGTCTTAGCTTAACTTAACTTACTTTATGCTACTTTACTAATAATTACTCAATTGTTACATATTAACATTTTCGTTGATTTTTAACCTAACCCTAATCACGTTACAGCCACGAACTCAGCCTGCAGCTGCCGGATTTGGCCTCTAGGCCATCGAATCCATGCCAAGACCTCTGAAATCCAGCCGATTCTGGCTTTTACTGAGATTTCCAGTCTAATCTTACTGTTTGTGGCCGTAGAAATTGATTCTAACAGGTTTTTCTTCTTGATAGAAATCAGACCAGCAGATGCCGGATCTAGCATCCAGGCCATTGATTCGGCTTGGAAAGCCCATAAAGTTTCCTGATTTCACTGCCACCAAACATTTTAAGCCATTTCGGCCAGCTTGTGGCCCTATTCCGGCCATTCTAGATCAGTTTCTTGGCATGCAGACGGAATTAAAAAGGCAAACTTTTGTTGCCGAATCTCATTCTTATTATTCTGAATCAATTTCTTAGATCAAATCAGCCATTCCAGGTTCCAAATCGGCCCATTCCAGGTTTGTTCCTTAACTTTTTCTTTAAGCATTCAGACACCAACAAAAATCTCATGCTTTTCTGCATACTGTCATCTCCTTGGCAGTTCTTCACCCTTTTCAAAACTATTCTGCTCAAATCTCGTTATCCATGATGTTTCAGCTCATTTCTATATTGATTGAATCTAATAATTCATATCCAAGTTCCCTAATTCAAAGACATAGAATGATCTCTCAAATAAAGAACTCAAAGCATGCAGTTTTACTATTCCAACTCAATACAAGATACGAATAAATTCTAAACTTATGCTGACAAGAACAACCATCACACTAATCAAACCACAACTTAATCAAGCACCAAACCCCAGGTGTAAGGCTTGATCCCCACCTGGAATCCCGCTTATTGCTTCTTCAAGGCCCAACACGCTCCCGAGCTCGCAGACGCGCGATTCGGCTCCTTGACAATCCCTCTGCAATCAATCTTTTTCCCAATGCTTTTCTCTGTATTTATATTTATTTTTAACCATAGTATTTCGTCCGTATAATCTCTACATATACGACGTATTTCTCTGCATGCATGATATTTTGATTAATATCCCTTTGCATCTTTTAAATAAAATAATCCACAATTTACCTCAAAATCCTAGGTCCGTTACAGTCTCTCCTCCAAAAATTCAACCCATGTCCTCATGGGCGCATCTCCGGAAACTCACGAAGAATCCAATTGGCATCTTCCCAGGTGGCATCTTCCTCAGGACAACCCGCCCATTGAACTAAAAATCTACGTATTGTTCGCCTCCTTAAGCGGCGGGTTTCCTCTCGAGAACACGTTACGGTGGGGTACGAGAAAGTTCTCCCTGCTTACTAAATCATCGTCCTCCAGCATATGGGAAGGATCAAACACATACTTCCTTAAGTTACTCACGTGAAAGACATTATGTACTTTCAAGTGCGAGGGCAACTCCAACCTATAAGCCACTTTGCCAATACGTTCCAAAATTTCATATGGACCGCATACCTAGGAGCCCATTTACCGCACTTTTAAATGCCGGTGAGCTCTGCTTGGGATTAATCCTCAAAGAACACATAATCCCCTTTTTGAAATTCAAGTGGTCTCACGTCTCTTATTGGCATCTTGCTTACATCTATTTTGTGCCATTGCCAAATTTTGCCGAAGTCTCCTTATTTGAGCTTCCATGTCTCTGCTACTTCATTAGTTGCTTCAACATTGCATTGGGGATCTCTCCGGTTAGGAGGACAACGACACTCCTTACCGGTACATCTTATCGTCCTCAAGCGGATGGCCAAGTTGAGCGAAGTTAATCAAATCTTGGAGGATATGCTTTCGGGATGTATGTGCCTAGTCAACCAAAGGTATGGGATTCATATTTGTATTTGGCTGAGTTTGCATACAATAACACTTATCAAGATTCCATTAAAATGAGTCCTTTTGCGGCAATGTATGGTAAGGAGTGTCGTTGTCCTCTGAACTGGAGAGATCCCCAATGCAATGTTGAAGCAGCTAATGAAGTAGCAGAGGACATGGAAGCTCAGCTAAGGAGACTTCGACAAAATTTGGCAGTGGCACAAAATAGACAGAAGCAGTATGCCAATAAGAGACGTAGACCACTTGAATTTCAAAAAGGGGATTATGTGTTCTTGAGGATTAATCCCAAGCAGAGCTCACTGGCATTTAAAAGTGCAGGTAAATGGGCTCCTACCATCGCACCTAAAAATCTCCTTAACAAATAACTTAGCAATATCCATTGCCGTAGCAGTAGTCTTCGTAGGCATAAAATGGGCCTGCTTGGTTAGTCGATCAACCACAACTTAATCAAGCACCAAACCCCAGGTGTAAGGCTTGATCCCCACCTGGAATCCCGCTTATTGCTTCTTCTGCGCTCCAACACGCTCCCAGAGCTCTGCACGCAATTCGCTCCTTCAGCAATCCCTCTGCAATCAATCTTTTTCCCAATGCTTTTCTCTGTACTTATATTTATTTTTAACCATAGTATTTCGTCCGTATAATCTCTACATATACGACGTATTTCTCTGCATGCATGATATTTTGATTAATATCCCTTTGCATCTTTTAAATAAAATAATCCACAATTTACCTCAAAATCCTAGGTCCGTTACAGTCCCGATCTGATGAAATAGTGGCCGGCATCCCATGCAACCTAGCAACCTAGCACCAACATTAAGATGTAATACTTGAATCCTCTTCTATTTGTGAACGTTAAGGGGGGTTTGCAGGCAACTTGGCAAGAGTTTAAGACCGCTTTTGAAGGACACTTTATGCCTCCTGGGTACAAAGTTGACAAGATGAATGAGTTCTTGGACTTGACACAGAAAGGGACGGTGGCCGAATATAACGAGAAGTTCAGAAGGTTGCAATATCATTGTCCTTTTGAGGACAAGGAGAAGCTTTGTGCTCGATTTGTGAAGGGTTTGCAGGTTGATATTAAGAGCACAATGTCAGGTGTGTCTTATAAGGATTTGGAGGAGGTATTCAGAATTGCTAAGAATCGTGAATCTGACCTAGCTGAGAAAGCAACTTTGGAGAATGCTAAGAAGAGACAAGTTCCTTCCACATGGCAGACTGGTGGATCTGCGGGCAGAGGTAGATTCTCTAGTAGGGGTGGCATGGCTGCGCAGGCTGTTAGTATGCAGGAGGGCAGTCAAAATCGAGGATCTCGGCCTATGTATGCACCTTTGAATGATGAAACTAGGGAAAAGTGTATTAATGAGAATCGATGTTTTAGGTGCAGAGAAGTTGGTCATTATGGACGAGATTGTCCGAGAAGGTGGATGGATAGTACTGCCTCGTCTGCATCTTCTCAACGTGGAGGGCAAACAAACCAGTGGTCCAGATCGAATCCTAGGTCCGTTACACAGCCTAAGGCAAGGGAGAATGTGTCCAACAGCTCCTTCGCATTTAACAGATTCCTCTCATCAGCCTGTAGAAAGAGAAAAGAGTCAGCAGCATACTGACTTCCAATCTGCTGCGACCCGTCTGCCATCCTCCTCAGCCCCTCTATAACACCATCCTCCGCCGCCGAGGTCAACAATTGCGAGGGGGCCTCCGCGACGATGGTAAATAGGAAGGGCGCCAACGGGCATCCCTGGCGAACTCCACGCCCCACACTAAAGATGGCCGATGATTCACTATGACATAGGATGGTGGCTCTGGCGGACGTTAAGAGCTTCAGAGTTACTGCTGTAAAGCTCTCACCACACCCAAAGGCTAACATCATCCTCTTCAGAAAATCCCACCGAACATTATCATAGGCCTTTGTGAAGTCCAACTTCAGATACACGATCTGCTGACCTGTTCTATGCGCCGGTGAATGCCCTCGAACGCCGCCGCTACATTGTTAAGGATCTGCCTGCCCGGAATGAAGCCAGACTGCATGGGACTAATAGCATCCTTCAGAACAACTTGTAGTCTAAGTGAGAGGGCCTTCGCGATGATCTTGTATACTACCGATAGCAGCGTGATGGGCCGCCAATCAGAGATGACAGATGGCTCCTTCACCTTCGGTATTAACGAGATGCAGCCAGTGTTGAGTCTATAATCCAGCGTCTCTGCCTGAAGCAGATCTTGATAGGACTGCATCACTGAATCCCCCACCCAATCCCAATATTCTTGGAAGAACTTCACGGGAATGTCGTCCAGGCCAGGGCACTTATGAGGGGCCAAGGCGGGGCAAGCCTCCTCAAGCTCCTGCTTTGCAGCGCGGTATTTGCAAATCCTACCGCTGTGTCGTAGACACCTTGCATGACACCTTCGAAAGCACGATCTCCTCCATCACATCCATGTAGGGATATCTCTTTTCTTGAAAAAACTGAGAAAAATGGAGAAAAGTGGCCCGTTTAATATCTTCAGGCGAATGCAGAGTACGACCATCGGGCAATGTTAAAGACGACATTGAGGCCGCATACTTCTTCGTGTGCATGCGAAGAACATTAGAACTGGTATCCCCCTACCCGACGGGTGATCCCCGCCTTCACCATTGCACGAGCAGCCCTCTTAGATTCGTCCATTTTGCAATGTGGCGCAATATCTCATTCTCCCGCACCCCATCGGGGCGGGTATTGCCACGAGGGTTTCAGTTCCGCGATACGATTGCCTCCAACACCTCCCGCTCACGCCATGCTCTCTGACTCCCCCATGACTTGGCGAATGCCTTGACCTCAGCCAGAGCCTTGACCATTCCTGACATCCTGAAGTTATCTCGAAAGGCGCGGAACCAAATCTGCTGGCATCCCCAAGAGAAATCAGCATCCTTTAGGTACACGGTATTTAACTTGAACAACATGCGCCCTTGGCCTGGCGCACTTTCGATCCACGGGAGATTAAGCGGGGAAAGCGATTCGAGGGCAGCGGTGGGCGAGAATATTCTTCCGCTTTAGCAAAGGCGCCCAATCCGATGCTAGGGTGTTAGCGTAGCATCTGTCATGACGTGCATACACCCGACCGGCCCCCGTCCACTGATTACACCAAGTGAATGTAGAGTCGCACGCCGCCTCTGCCAAATGCAAGGAGTCCAACAGCATCACCCATTGCTGCCGCTCAAATCCCCGCACCACTTCCGGCTCCTACGCCGCACCTATCATGCGGTCTCGACCATGTTGAAATCGCCCGGCCCGGCGACCAAGCCACACCGGCCCCAGGGGGCGACCTTGTGCCTCGGCCCGGCGCCCCACAGCGTCCCTCTGCATGTGGCGCACTATTGTGGGCATAGACATTCACAATGCCCCACTCATGCGAACCCTCTCGGCAGTTGATAATGACCCACCGCCCCAAGCGATTCGGCCCGGGGTGAGAGTCCTGCACATGCATCTTCCACGCAATGGTCGTTAAAGCCTTTAGAGGTCCCCGAAGTTGGCAAGCTGCGGCAGTCATCTGCTGCCCAAACATGTCGGCGGTGAAAGTGTCCCCCAGCTGACACTTATGTTCACGAAGACATAGAATATCTGGGTCCAACTTGCGAACGGCCAACGCCACTCTCGTTCTCTTACAGAGTGAAGAGCGCACCCCCCGAATGTTCCAGCGAAAAATCTTCTTGTCCATAACTCCTACCGAGAAGAAGGATTCTTACGATGCTTCTTCTTCGCCCCCATCTTGCCGGTGAACCCGGGCCCCCGATTCGAGTCATATGGAACTAGAGCGGCCGGGTTATCGTGAGGCGACCTCGCCTCCAAATCCGCATACGTCGCCCAAGAGCGTGCAGAGCCGCCTTATCAAGATCCATCCCGTCCGAAGAGGCTTGGGTGGATACTGCGTCGAGTCCGGGCCGTGCACCAACCAGAGCATCCCGGCCCGAGCCCATCTGTAGGGAATTCATTTGCTCGCCCGACTCTGGCGGTGAATGTGAAGCAACCACGGGCCGCCCGCCGTGGGGACCTTTGTTGAATCCATGCCGCCCTGCCCCATTGGAGCAGCCGATGGCGCATCATTCGCAGTAGACCGGAGTGGCCTACCCTGCACAGACCCAACCTCCGTCTGGGCCCTAACTGGGGGCGCCTCCTCCACCAGCAGAGCGTGGGATGGAGCCTGCGTCCCGTCCCGCCGAACCTCCTGCGTTGCCTCCCGTGGAACCCCTGGCACTGAAACGGGCCTGTACTCTGGAAGCGAACCCACGAAGACACGAAGAGCGAGGGAAACATTCTCACGGATCTCGCCCCATTTAAGCGGCGAGGGCCCGAAAGTACCAATCGCTTGCTCTCACGATCTTTGAAGGAGGCAATGGCCTATCCGCGGGTAAAAGCAACCACGGATCTTGGCGCCGAACTATGGAGTGAGCAATATGCCCGCCGAGCCCATTAGCAATCGCGATCATGAACTCCGGCAAAAGCATATCTGCGGGAAGATCCATCACCTGAAACCAATAGGGGATCTTCAAGGCCGACATAGATCGAGCACTCACCCCAGGGGTGTAATGCTGGTAAATCAAGTAATTTCCCCACATGAGGTCAACGCCTCTCGCCACTATCCTCTCCACCGCCGCGGGCGCGTCGAACATGAGGAGGAAAAAATTATTTCCCAAGAACTTCACGGACTGAAACGGCGAGATCCCCAGCTGCTTAAAGTGAGCTTGCAGCCACCCGCCGACTCTCCTGGTATCTAGAACTCCAATATAGTACACCAGCACTGCGCACGAGACTAGATTGGAAATAGACTTGAGGTGCTGCTGGTGGTCTACCTCGACTATGCTAACAGGAGGACCAATGGAGTCGACCTGCAATTCTCTCCTGTTGTGCCGATTTAGAAAGGCCAAAGCCTCCTCCATTTGGCAAGTATCGGTCGGTGCCACTGTATGCCGAATCCATTCTGAGAACCGCGGATGTGAGAGCCTGCTCACCGTATCATTCGTTCGCCATGCAGGTCCTGCTGCATTGACTCCTTGCCCCTCTACCGCCTGCGCACGACCCGATGACTTATCGAGATGCTGTGTACCACCATTATCTAGATGTTGTGCACCACCACCACATCCCCTGCCCGGAGGCAAATTGCTCCCCGACAGTGCCACTGCAAAGGGGTCTTCTGGTAAAGTCGAAGCAGGCCACCTTGGGCTGCCCAACGGAGTTGCCGACTCCAGTGGCGGCATGCTACTTGGGACTTCAAGCTCCGCTTCCTCTGAGGCTTGTGCTCCCTCCTTGTTACCTGCACCGGATTCCCCAAGCCGCCCCTCCTCACGCCTCCACAGGTCCCCAACACCCAAAGGGCCTTGCCCGGCCCCTAGTTGCTGCCCGAAACCCAAGGGAGGGCTTGAGGCTATCTGCCCCAAACCTTTCCGCTGCCGCCATCCGTCTTTTTTCGCTAAGAAATTTTTTAGATGTTTATATGTTATATTAGCATCGTTATTAACTAAAGAAATTATTGTACAGAATTCAAAATAAAAATATAGGTTAAATCGCTCCAATAAACCCCATTTATAAGTCTCATAAGGATAGTAAATGATGCATACTAATTAACTCTATATAGGAATTTACTTTATCAACGTAAATATAGTGTAACTAGGGTATAACTATGCATTCTCTAGATCTAAACAAGATCTAATATAACAGGATGAACACAAAGAAAGGTTCCAAAGTGCATTGATTATATCCTTATAGGTCTAAAACTCAACAATGATGTAGGTAGTGCTGGTTATTGATGAATGAAGGACAATATCATGAAGTTTAGCCATGACTATAATTAAATAGATCAAAAGACATTCTGTACGTGTTTTTCTAGTTTATCTAAAATATTAACTTATTGCACTACATTTCTCCCATAAGCCTTTTAAATGGCATAATATATGATAAAAAGTGATATTGAGGTCTTTGGTGGGGTCTTATTAGAAAAAAAATGAAGAAACCTACTTACTTTCCACTATTATAAGTTTAGTCAAGTGTTGAAGTCTAAGTAGGACCATAGTACATGTAGGTCAAATTTTATGATAGGCTATAACTTTTTTTTTTTTTTGAAGAACGTGTTTTACTTCATATTATACACTCAAAATATTACAAAGTACTTCCAAAAGTAAGAAATGTCCCTGAAGCATCAATCACTTTTAGATGATCACTCCATATTGGAAGTTTAATACGATCAGGCCAATTGGAGATCTGAAAGCAATTATACAACTTCTTACGAATTTCTTGAAGCACCACCTGAGAAGAAATACGCTTATCATAAAAGACCTTTCTTCGCCTTCGCTTCCATACACTCCATATTAGCCAAGACTTTGCCATGTGAAATGCAATCCTTTTAGAAGCAGTCCACTGATTTGGATAAATACCCAAAAGAAAGTGCTGACTATCCAATGATACTCCAAAAAGAGAATGCAGCCAGGATCCAAAAAGAGAATGCTCCAATATTTCAAAGCACCACTCACACATTGGGCAAAATGGGCTTACTCCCGGCTTAAAGCGATGAACCATCTCATTAACTCTCAAAGAGCGATGAATCACCTGCCAAAGTAGAACATTTACCTTTGGAGGATTATATTTAGACCAAACAAGGTTCCAGATGGATTGCCAGTGAGAAGGCAAAGTCTGTAAGTGCCATTTTCGAGAAGGTGATAAAGTACTTGAGGAGGTAAGCAATTTGTAGCATGAACTTACTAGCTTCTTGCCTTCTTTAATACCTTGAACAAAGTTCCAGCATCTCTGGTCACCAACCTTCTTAATTAAAGGAAGAGCATTTGCTACATAAGCCCATATACTGATATCTTTATCCAACAACCCATATTTCTCCTGAAACTATTGCCAAGGTGCAATGTCAATACCAAAATACCATTGTTCAATAGAAATAATACCTGCTCTCCTCCATCTCGCTTGGGAATGCGCATGCATAAATTCTACAACTGGGTGTAGTTGTCCATGAGTATACAAAGGCAACCACAGAAAGGGGGAAGATGCCTGGAGACAAGCTTCCCAATCAAATGTAATCACCTGCTGGACTACCTTCCAGGCCCGAAGCAAGCCTTTCAGTACTGGAGAGGCATGTGAATAAGCTTTCAATGGATATAACAATGCCCAAGGGAGCTCAATTCTCACACCTCGCTTACGAAAAACCATACACTTCTTTTCTTGATTGTTTAAGTAACTTCATACACGGTGATGCACAATCATCTTTCAACAAAACCTGAACAATAGCTTAGAAGCTAAGTCTTACCACCGTAAAGAAAGATCCAACATACCAAGTCCTCCTTGTTGTTTAAACAACATACATTTCTTCCACGCCACCTTCACAGTGCCTCCTTTATCGGTACACCAGACAAAATCTCTTACAATCTTTTTTATCTCTGCAAACTTAGAAGCTGGAGCCAATAGAACCGAAACCAAATAAATATCGTATTGTTCAATAATCGACTTAGCTACTTGAATTCTACCTGCCAAGGATAACTTTGAACCTCTCCACCAAATCAGTTGCCTTTGTAAATTTAAGATAATTTCATCCCACGCTTCATTCATGTCAATATCTAGACCAAAAGGGACTCCTAGAAGCTTTGTCTTTGCAGATGGTACAACAACCTTCCAGGCATACTCATATAAAAATGCAAGCGCTTCCTTCCCCACCCCATAAAGCACTACACTTAGCCCAATTAAGGAGACAACCAGATGCAATTGAAAATATATCCAAAATCTTTTTGATTATCTGCACATTATTCTCTTCACCATCCACTAGCAAGAAGATATCATCTGCAAACTGATTAACCAAAACTTGTTCACCTTCCACCAATAATAACCCCTTTACCAAACCATCCTTTTCACCACTATAGTAAACAAAAAAGGAGCTAAAGGGCAACCTTGCCTTATTCCACGTTCAATTGGAAAAAGCACCAATGGTTCTCCATGATACAATACTACCCCCTTAGCAGAAATCAACATTTTATGCATCATAGAGCGGAAACCAGGCCCAAATCCCAATTTCAAAAGCATGGCATCCAAGAAAGTCCACTTCACACTATCATAAGCTTTAGTAATGATAGGCTATAACTTTTGTAAATTTGAACCTTTGTTGGCAATATATATCTCAAATTTCACGTTAGAATAATATATTATATACAAGATTTGAATATAAATAAGCATGGACTATTTATAGGTCCAGGATTAAACCAACTGGATTGAGAAAATTTCACTATTTATTTGCGCTCGCTTTATTCATTTTGTCCTCTACAATGATATTATGATTTCTCATCGTCTATAAGATAGTATTTGAAAGGTGTAAGTGAGCATTCTCATACATTAAAAGTAGCCCATAACTACTTAATTTTTGTGTTTCGATATCACCTTTTAGATAGATAATCCTCCCTAATCAACTAATGTTATCATAGATAATGTGGTATAAACTATATTCTAAAGAATTGATTAAGATGATGATGTTCTTGACTTTTAAATGAGAGGTCATGTGGACCAATAATTGGCATCGACATAACAGTCTATCTTTATCTTCTTTAGTCATACCTTTCCATATTTTTTCTTGGTTCATCTTGCATTGCTTTCTTAACTTTGAGAAGCTTCGAAATATGGTGTTTGAAGTTCATTGTCAAGGCATAAATCTAGAGATCAAATATGGAAAACATTTGATGATAACTTGGAACTAATACTAAAAGTTGTAGCCCAAAGCTAGCAATAGATATTTTTTATTGATAGAGGAGCTCATGAAATACTGATATCCTAAAATTCAGCTTGAGATCGACTAAGGTAAAGAAGTTATTGATTTAAAATAAACCTGTGGACCAGTAATGGTCTTAGGTACAGAAACCTTTATTGATTTATCATGATCGTGCCTTTTGCTCTTTTTCTTTACTTGTTTTTTCATTGGTTTCATATCCATACAAGCATTCATATATGATTTTTTCAATGACATACTATTTCAATAAATTTCCTTCAAATATAACAAAATAAGCATCAAGTAAAAGTCACTTAAAATTGTTACTATATGTCAAAGTCGAACCTTCAAATTACAGGCCAACAAATGTTTTTTATGCATGAAGCAATTAGTCAACTACTTATATACCAAATTTAAAGTAAAAAATCATTTTCATGCAAAAGTTGTAGAATTTTAATTGAAACAGCCTGCTGGGAACCCTTATTGGTCCACAGAAAACAGAAAACTGTTTCGACCCTGTCATGTTTGACATCTTCCTTTCTAGACTTCGGATTGGAACAAGGTTTTTTGTGTATTTATCCTTATCTCGTACAGAAAAATACCATTATAATGAAAAAAATCAAAAAAATCCTTTTGTTGAGACAGTTTTACATTATGTAAACATGAAGCAAACTGGACTTGACCCCCTTCATTCACCTAAGCATAACTTTCAATTTTAGGGGTAGATGCATTTTTAACTATTTTTCCTATGCAACATGACTGCCATCACTACAAAATTAAAGCCATGTTACGACGTCTATTACGACGTCCAGACGTCGTTTAGACGTCGATGATCGACGTCACAACGTCGATAAACGACGTCTATTTCGACGTCTGAGCGTCGATAAACGACCTTTATGCGTCGCTATACGCGTCGCAACCGCGGCGTCTTAAAGCGACGACGTGACGTCGTTCAACGACGCCACGTACACGTGGCTGCCACGCGGCCGGGCGGCCAGCGTGGCGTCGGCGAGCGGGTTGCTGACGTGGCAGCCACGTGTTTGACGTCGTTTAACGACGTCACGTACACGTGGCAGCCACGCGGCCGGGCGGCCAGCGCGGCGTTGCCAGCGCCGTTGCTGATGTGGCAGCCACGTAAGCAACGTCGTTTAACGACGTTGCTTACGTGTATTAAAAAAAAAAAAATTTAAATTTTTTTTTTTATTTTTTTTTTAATTTTTTTTTTAATTTTTTTTTTTTTTAATAAATTGAAAAAAATAATAATAATACATTTATTATGAATGAAGTTAATACATTTAATTTAAAGCCTATAAAATGAATTTAACCAATAAAGAAATATAAGATTTTAACGTCATTAAATGATGTCGCTTAAATATATTAAAAAAATACAAAAATAAATGAAGCCCCAATTTTTTTAGCTAAATACATTAATCAATAAATTAAGCTAAATACATTAATCAATACATTAAGCATATTGAAAATTAAACGCTTACCTGGTACAAGGTGGCAAAGTTGTTTTGCACAAACAACGCATTTGCTAGGAGTGTACATGCAAAACAATAAATTCAATGATTAGTAAAATATTAGTATAAATAAACAACTTAAAGGAAAAAAAAATATGGAAAATCAATGGGGGAGGGGTGGTTTCAATGACGTCCCCTTCTTGGATAACAATTTAACCTAAATAAAGCATTAGTATTTTATTAGCGTATTGAAAAAATTAAATCCTTACCTGGAAGAGGTGCCAACTTGTTTTGCAAGAAGAACACATTTTGCTAGGAGTGTACATGCAAAACAAAAAATTCAACGATTAGAAAGAAATAGTATAAAACAACTAATAAGGAAAAATTTTGGAAAGAAGAAGGGTCTCATCTTTTAACGACGTCTTCTTAGATGGGAAAAAAATTAGAAGAAGAATGGAAGAATTCCGAAGAAGAAAATGCTAAGAAGAAGAGGAGGAACCCTAAAAATGGGGAGGAAGAATCTGAAGAAGATGAAGTTAAAAGGAGGATTAAGAGTAAGAATTTGAATAAGAGGAGGAAGAAGTAGTATAAGAGGAGGAAGAATCGAAGAAGAAGATGACAAAGGGAATGGAAGAATATGTATGGAAGAAGGATGCAAGAATGGAAGAAGAAGAATGAAGGTTGAAGGAAGAACAAACAACAAATACAAAAAGCCCTAAATCTACCCAAAAACAAGTTTAGATTCAAAAAACGAGTTGGTTGATCCGTGCACATACCTTATGAAGCTTGTCTTACATTTAGAATAGACCCTAAAGTAGATCCGCGCCGAAAATCGCCTCAAAAAACGCTCCTCCATAAGCTTTGCTTGCTCGAAAATAAGCCCGGCGGGATGCCCTTTGTTTTCGATTTAAATCCGCAGTCGTCGTTTAACGGCGTCTTGGCGTCGTTGAGCGGCGACTAAAAACGCGTCGTTCAACGGCGTTTTGTAACAACGTTTTTTTACGGCGACCAAAAAAAAATTTTTTTTTTTTTTTTTTTTTTTTTTTTTTTAAATAGTATAGAATGCATGTACACTTGATACATGGGTTTATTTAACTGGATAGGAATTTATTTGACTTGCTACACCCGTTAAAGTTATGAAATATACCACCATGAAAATGTTCAATGTTTTGTGGTACATCCGATTTGAGCTATGAGGTGTATAATACGATGATGATAACTAGTAATACATTACCTTTACGATAACTAATACCTTACCAACATGCAAAGATGTAGTTTATCTTAAAATTTTATTTTGTTAGATTTAAAAGGTTAGGTTTCCACCAATAGTATATGTAGCTCACGTGTTAAGCTTATTCTGACGACATACATATATATTTTTTTAATTTTGTCCCCTGCTATGAGAACAACTAATACCCTACCAACATGCGAAGATGTAGTTTATCTCAACATGCACGTATGTTGGCGATGACTTAGGATGCTAGGCGATAAAAATCAGAATTTAAGTCCGGTACTATGCATTAATTACGAATTTACGAATGTCTTACTCTTCGCAAAAAGCGGGCCTTGACTTCTAAGCGCCACAGCGGGAGGAGTACGAGGTCCAACTCCATTCCGTCCGGTTCCCCTTGCTTAGCGTTCTCAAGCTGCATGTGATTGGCCCACGTCCCAAGTGCAAAAAGACCAAAACTTCGGCACCCAAAGCGCCAAACCACAGCTAGAACACGGCAACTCATAGGGTTTACGTTTGAGGCTCTATGCTTGTCCGATTTGACTAGGATCTTTAGCCCAGGTGTCTTGGCGTAGAGGGGGGTGTTGGCGCGACCACGGACCCTAAAACCACCCGAGGAAGCGGCTTGCCCCAAAAGTCCTCTCCAGAAGGCCACGGCGACGGGACGGGCAACTTCCCTCTCGGGCCGTGATCTGTCTCTCGCCAATGGACTCGGAGGCGTCGACATTGCCCTAGGGACCAAGTTTTGTGGCGAAGCCCACCCCTTCTCGAAGAAGCCAAACTATCTCATGTGCAACACACTTTCGTAGTCAATTGGCCTAGGAGGTGGGCTGGCGAATCTTTTGCAATGTAGGCGTAAGTGTTTCTTTCTTTTGCAAACCTGGCCCGCGTAACTTGGTCCCTAGGGTAATTTTGGCATTCGAGCGATGTGGCGAAGTCGGATCGGCATTTGAACCGCCGCAATGTCCAGAACAACAAAACACTTTGGTTTCTAGCTGTCGCCCGCGCGGGGCGCCTCAGCGGTTTAATATGTTCTCCCAGACGGATGTTGGATTTTTGGACCTTTCGGACGGGTTCACGGAACAAAGGATTCAGCGGTGGGATCACGAGGAACCGAGATCCGGGAGTGTGGTCTTTAAGCGTACCCCGTGGGTATTTGCCGAGGAAAGGCTGCCTCGGGAAGCTTTTGGGGCTTCGCCTCACAGGGGTTCGGACTCTCCCTCTAATGAGGAGGCCTTGCAAGGTCCTGGCCTTGTTTGACTTGGGCAAGTGTGCGATTTCGGCCGCCCAACAACGGTTTGCGGTTTGACTGTTCTAGTGCAAACTATTTGATCTAAACCTTATCAAAATTTTTGAAGGTTGGCTGTATGTTGGCGATGACTTAGGAAGCTAGCTGACAAAAAATCAAATTTAAGTCCGTACTATGCATTAATTACGAATTTACGAATGTCTTGCTCCGCAAAAGCGGCCCTTGACTTCTAAGCGCCACAACGGGAGGAGCGAGGTCCAAACTCCATTCCGTCGGTTCCCCTTGCTTCGCGTTCTCAAGCTGCATGTGATCGGCCCACGTCCCAAGTGCAAAAGACCAAAACTTCGGCACCCAAAACGCAAACCCTGCTAGAACCTGGCAACTCATAGGGTTTACGTTTCGGAGGCTCTATCCTTGTCAGATTTGACTAGGACCTTGCGCCGTGTCTTGATGTAGAGGGGGTGTTGGCCTTGAATACGGACCCTAAAACCACCGGCGGCTTGCCCCAAAATTCCTCTCCCAAAGGCCCAGCGGCGGACGGGCAACTTCCCCTATCACAGGAACCGTGATCATGTCACGCCAATGGACTCGAGCGTCGAAATTGCCCTAGGGACCAAGTTTTGTGGCGAAGCCCACCCCTTCGAAGAAGCGCCAAACTATCTCATGTGCAACACACACTCGTAGTCAATTGGCCTAGGAGGTGGTTCTTTGAATCTTTACAATGTAGGGCGTAAGTGTTTGTTTCTTTTGCAAAACTCACCGTATAACTTGGTCCCTAGGGTAATTTTGGCATTCCGGACGATGTGGCGAAGTCGGATCGGCATTTCGGAGCTTCCGCAATGTCCGAACGACAAAACACTTTGGTTTCTCTATTATCGCCCGCCCGGGGCGGCAGCGGTTTGATATGTTCTCAGGCCGGATGTTGGATTTTTGGACCTTCTCGGACCAGGTTCCTTGAACAAAGGATTCAACGGTCGGATACGGGAACCGAGATCCGGGAGTGTGGTCTTTAGCGTACGCCCCCCTGGCGGAGCGCTGCCAGGAAAGGCTGCCTTGGGAAGCTTTTTGGGGCTCGCCTCCTGGGGTTCGGACTCTCCCCTCTAATGAGGAGGCCTTGCAAGGTCCTGGCCTTGTTTGACTTGGGCAAGTGTGTCAGCTCGGCTGCCCAACAACAGGCTGCCCGGACTGTTCTAGTGCAAACTATTTGATCTAAACCTTATCCAAAATTTTTGAAAGTTGGCCTGTATGTTGGCGATGACTTAGGAAGCTAGCTGACAAAAAATCAGAATTTAAGTCCGTACTATGCATTAATTACGAATTTACGAATGTCTTGCTACTGCAAAAGCGGCCCTTGACTTCTAACTGCCACAACGGGAGGAGTACAGGTCCAAACTCCATTCCGTCAGTTCCCCTTGCTTCGCGTTCTCAACTGCATGTGATCGGCCACGTCCCAAGTGCAAAAGACCAAAACTCGGCACCCAAAACGCAAACCCTGCTAGAACCTGGCAACTCATAGGGTTTACGTTTCGGAGGCTCTATCCTTGTCAGATTTGACTAGGACCTTGCGCCGTGTCTTGATGTAGAGGGAGGTGTTGGCCTTGAGCACGGACCCTAAAACCACAGGAGCGGCTTGCCCCAAAATTCCTCTCCCAAAGGCCACGGCGACGGACGGGCAACTTCCCCTCTCGGGAACCGTGATGCATCTCTGCCAATGGACTCGAGCGTCGAAATTGCCCTAGGGACCAAGTTTTGTGGCGAAGCCCCCCCTTCTCGAAGAAGCGCCAAACTATCTCATGTGCAACACACTTTCGTAGTCAATTGGCCTGGGAGGTGGGCTACCATTCTTTTGAATCTTGCAATGTAGGGCGTAAGTGTTTGTTTCTTTTGCAAAACTGACCGTATAACTTGGTCCCTAGGGTAATTTTGGCATTCCGGACGATGTGGCGAAGTCGGATCGGCATTTCGGAGCCTCCGCAATGTCCGAACGACAAAACACTTTGGTTTCTACGCTGTCGCCCGCAGGACGCTTCGCGGTTTGATATGTTCTCCCGGACGGATGTTGGATTTTTTTGGACCTTCTTGGACCAGGTTCCTTGAACAAAGGATTCAACGGTCGGATACGGGAACCGAGATCCGGGAGTGTGGTCTTTAGCGTCGCCCCGGGCGGGCTGCCGAAAAGGCTGCCTTGGAAGCTTTTGGGGCTCGCCTCACGGGGTTGGACTCTCCCCTCTAATGAGGAGGCCTTGCAAGGTCCTGGCCTTGTTTGACTTGGGCAAGTGTGTCAGCTCGGCTGCCCAACAACAGGCTGCCCGGACTGTTCTAGTGCAAACTATTTGATCTAAACCTTATCCAAAATTTTTGAAAGCTGGCCTGTATGTTGGCGATGACTTAGGAAGCTAGCTGACAAAAAATCAGAATTTAAGTCCATACTATGCATTAATTACGAATTTACATTAATGTCTTGCTACTCCAAAAGCTGCCCTTGACTTCTAAGCGCCTGGCGGGAGAGAGCAGGTCCAAACTCCATTAAAGTCGGTTCCCCTTGCCCAGCGTTCTCAAGCTGCATGTGATGGCCACGTCCCAAGTGCAAAGACCAAAACTTCGGCACCCAAAAGCGCAAACCACTGCTAGAACACGGCAACTCATAGGGTTTACGTTTGGAGGCTCTATCCTTGTCGATTTGACTAGGACCTTGCGTAGATGTCTTGATGTAGAGGGAGGTGTTGGCCTTGAAGCACGGACCCTAAAACCACCGGAAGCGGCTTGCCCCAAAATTCCTCTCCCAAAGGCCACAGCGACGGACGGGCAACTTCCCTCTCCGAACCGTGATCATCTCTGCGCCAATGGACTCGAGCGTCGAAATTGCCCTAGGGACCAAGTTTTGTGGCGGAAGCCCACCCCTTCTCGAAGAAAGCCAAACTATCTCATGTGCAACACACTTTCGTAGTCAATTGGCCTAGGAGGTGGGCTGGCTGAATCTTTTGCAATGTAGGGCGTAAGTGTTTGTTTCTTTTGCAAAACTGGTGGTATAACTTGGTCCCTAGGGTAATTTTGGCATTCCGGACGATGTGGCGAAGTCGGATCGGCATTTCGAACCTCGCAATGTCCGACGACAAAACACTTTGGTTTTCTGTTGTCGCCCCGCGGGGCGCCAGCGGTTTGATATGTTCTCCGGGGCCGGATGTTGGATTTTTGGACCTTCTCGGACCAGGTTCCGGAACAAAGGATTCAGCGATTGGGATCACGGGAACCGAGATCGGGGAGTGTGGTCTTTAAGCCCCCCCGTGAGGCTTGGCCGGGGAAAGGCTGCCGGGGAAGCCTTTTGGGGCTCGCCTCACAGGGTTCGGACTCTCCCCTCTAATGAGGAGGCCTTGCAAGGTCGGCCTTGTTTGACTTGGGCAAGTGTGCGGCTCGGCTGCCCAACAACAGTGCCCGGTTGTTCTAGTGCAAACTATTTGATCTAAACCTTATCCAAAATTTTTGAAGGTTGGCACGTATGTTGGCGATGACTTAGGAAGCTAGTGACAAAAAATCAGAATTTAAGTCCGTACTATGCATTAATTACGAATTTACGAATGTCTTGCTCTCTGCAAAAGCGGCCCTTGACTTCTAAGCGCCCAAGCGGGAGCTGAGGTCAAACTCCATTCCGTCGGTTCCCCTTGCCCGGCGTTCTCAAGCTGCATGTGATCGACCCACGTCCCAAGTGCAAAGACCAAAACTTCGGCACCCAAAAGCGCCAAACCACTGCTAGAACACGGCAACTCATAGGGGGTTTACGTTTGGAGGGCTCTATCCTTGTCGTTGACTAGGACCTTGCGCCCGTGTCTTGATGTAGAGGGGGTGTTGGCCTTGAGCACGGACCCTAAAAACCACCCGGGCGGCTTGCCCCAAAATTCCTCTCCCAAAGGCCACAGCGGCCGGACGGGCAACTTCCCATCGGAACCGTGATCTGTCTCGCCAATGGACTCGGAGCGTCGAAATTGCCCTAGGGACCAAGTTTTGTGGCGAAGCCCACCTTCTCGAAGAAGCGCCAAACTATCTCATGTGCAACACACTCGTAGTCAATTGGCCTAGGAGGTGGGCTGGCGAATCTTGCAATGTAGAGGCGTAAGTGTTTGTTTCTTTTGCAAAACCCGGCCAGGTATAACTTGGTCCCTAGGGTAATTTTGGCATTAGGACGATGTGGCGGAAGTCGGATCGGCATTTGAACCTCGCAATGTCGAGCGACAAAACACTTTGGTTTTCTGGTTCGCCCGCGGGGCGCCCAGCGGTTTGATATGTTCTCCGGACGGATGTTGGATTTTTGGACCTTCTTGGACCAGGTTCCTTGAACAAAAGGATTCAACTTGATTCGGATCACGGGAACCGAGATCGGGAGTGTGGTCTTTAGCGTCGCCCCCCTGGCGGGTGTTGCCGAGAAAGGCTGCCTTGAAAGCTTTTGGGGCTCGCCTCACGGGGTTGGACTCTCCCCTCTAATGAGGAGGCCTTGCAAGGTCTGGCCTTGTTTGACTTGGGCAAGTGTGTGTCAATTTCGGCTGCCCAACAACAGGCTGCCCGGTTGTTCTAGTGCAAACTATTTGATCTAAACCTTATCCAAAATTTTTGAAAGTTGGCTGTATGTTGGCGATGACTTAGGAAGCTAGCTGACAAAAATCAGAATTTAAGTCCGTACTATGCATTAATTACGAATTCTGAATGTCTTGCTACTCCAAAAGCGGCCCTTGACTTCTAAGCGCCACAACGGGAGGAGTACAGGTCCAAACTCCATTCCGTCAGTTCCCCTTGCTTTGCGTTCTCAAGCGCATGTGATCGGCCCACGTCCCAAGTGCAAAAGACCAAAACTTCGGCACCCAAAACGCAAACCACGCTGGGAACACGGCAACTCATAGGGTTTACGTTTGAGGAGGCTCTATCCTTGTCGGTTGACTAGGACCTTGCGCCCGTGTCTTGATGTAGAGGGGAGGTGTTGGCCTTGAGCATGGACCCTAAAACCACCAGGGCGGCTTGCCCCAAAATTCCTCTCCCAAAGGCCACAGCGGACGGACGGGCACCTTCCCTCTCCGGAACCGTGATCTGTCTACGCCAATGGACTCAGGCGTCGAAATTGCCCTAGGGACCAAGTTTTGTGGCGAGAAGCCCACCCTTTCGAAGAAGCGCCAAACTATCTCATGTGCAACACACTTTCGTAGTCAATTGGCTAGGAGGTGGGCTGGCGAATCTTTGCAATGTGGAAGTAAGTGTTTGTTTCTTTTGCAAACCCCCAGGTATAACTTGGTCCCTAGGGTAATTTTGGCATTAGGACGATGTGGCGAAGTCGGATCGGCATTTTCGAACCTCCGCAATGTCCGAACGACAAAACACTTTGGTTTCTCTGTTGTCGCCCGCGGGGCGCTTAGCGGTTTGATATGTTCTCCGGGCCGGATGTTGGATTTTTTGGACCTTTCGGACCAGGTTCCTTGAACAAAGGATTCAGCGGTGGGATCACGGAACCGAGATCAGCGGTGTGGTCTTTAGCGTCGCCCCGGGGATTTGCCGCCGAAAGGCTGCCTTGGGAAGCTTTTGGGGCTCGCCTCACGGGGTTCGGACTCTCCCCTCTAATGAGGAGGCCTTGCAAGGTCTGGCCTTGTTTGACTTGGGCAAGTGTGTAATTTCGGCTGCCCAACAACAGCTGCCCGGACTGTTCTAGTGCAAACTATTTGATCTAAACCTTATCCAAAATTTTTGAAAGTTGGCTGTATGTTGGCGATGACTTAGGAAGCTAGCTGACAAAAATCAGAATTTAAGTCCGTACTATGCATTAATTACGAATTTACGAATGTCTTGCTACTCCAAAAGCGGCCCTTGACTTCTAACTGCCACAACGGGAGGAGTACAGGTCCAAACTCCATTCCGTCAGTTCCCCTTGCCCAGCGTTCTCAACTGCATGTGATCGGCCCACGTCCCAAGTGCAAAAGACCAAAACTTCGGCACCCAAAAGCGCCAAACCCCGCTAGAACCTAGCAACTCATAGGGTTTACGTTTGGAGAACTCTATCCTTGTCGGTTGACTAGGACCTTTTGCCCGTGTCTTGATGTAGAGGGGAGGTGTTGGCCGCCGAGCACGGACCCTAAAACCACCCGGGCGGCTTGCCCCAAAATTCCTCTCCCAAAGGCCACAGCGTGACGGACGGGCAACTTCCCCTCTCAGGAACCGTGATCTCATCTCGCCAATGGACTCGAGCGTCGAAATTGCCCTAGGGACCAAGTTTTGTGGCGAAGCCCACCCTTCTCGAAGAAGCGCCAAACTATCTCATGTGCAACACACTCGTAGTCAATTGGCCTAGGAGGTGGGCTGGCGAATCTTGCAATGTAGGGCGTAAGTGTTTGTTTCTTTTGCAAACCGACCGTATAACTTGGTCCCTAGGGTAATTTTGGCATTCCGGACGATGTGGCGAAGTCGGATCGGCATTTGAACCTCGCAATGTCCGAACGACAAAACACTTTGGTTTCTGTTTGTCGCCCAGCGGGGCGCTTCAGCGGTTTGATATGTTCTCGGACGGATGTTGGATTTTTGGACCTTCTTGGACCAGGTTCCTTGAACAAAGGATTCAGCGATTGGGATCACGGGAAGGCAGAGATCCCGGGAGTGTGGTCTTTAGCGTCGCCCCCTGGCGGGTATTTGCCAGAAAGGCTGCCTTTGAAAGCTTTTTGGGGCTCGCCTCACGGGTTTGGACTCTCCCCTCTAATGAGGAGGCCTTGCAAGGTCCCGGCCTTGTTTGACTTGGGCAAAGTGTGTCAGCTCGGCTGCCCAACAACAGGGCTGCCCGGACTGTTCTAGTGCAAACTATTTGATCTAGACCTTATCCAAAATTTTTGAAAGTTGGCTGTATGTTGGCGATGACTTAGGAAGCTAGGCCGACAAAAATCAGAATTTAAGTCCATACTATGCATTAATTACGAATTCTGAATGTCTTCTTCTTGCCAAAAGCGTGCCCTTGACTTCTAAGCGCCACAACGGGAGAATCTGAGGTCCAAACTCCATTCCGTCAGTTCCCCTTGCCAGCGTTCTCAAGCGCATGTGATCGGCCACGTCCCAAGTGCAAAAGACCAAAACTTCGGCACCCAAAATGCAAACCACTGCTAGAACACGGCAACTCATAGGGTTCGTTTGGAGGGCTCTATCCTTGTCGGTTGACTAGGACCTTGGGGCCGTGTCTTGATGTAGAGGGGAGGTGTTGGCCTTGAGCCACGGACCCTAAAACCACCCGGAAGCAGCTTGCCCCCAAATTCTTCTCCCAAAGGCCACGGCGCCGGACGGGCAACTTCCCCTCTCGGGCCGTGATCTGTCTCGCCAATGGACTCGAGCGTCGAAATTGCCCTAGGGACCAAGTTTTGTGGCGAAGCCCACCTTCTCGAAGAAGCGCCAAACTATCTCATGTGCAACACACTCGTAGTCAATTGGCCTAGGAGGTGGGCTGGCGAATCTTGCAATGTAGAGGCGTAAGTGTTTGTTTCTTTTGCAAAACTGGCCAGGTATAACTTGGTCCCTAGGGTAATTTTGGCATTAGGGACGATGTGGCGAAGTCGGATCGGCATTTCGAACCTCGCAATGTCCGAACGACAAAACACTTTGGTTTCTCTTTGTCGCCCGCGGGGGCAGGCCAGGGGTTTGATATGTTCTCGGACGGATGTTGGATTTTTGGACCTTCTCGGACCCCAGGTTCCTTGAACAAAGGATTCAGCGGTCCGGATCACGGGGAACCGAGATCAGGGGAGTGTGGTCTAGGAGGTGGCCGTTGAATAACGCAATGTAGGGTAAGCGTGTCGTTTTTTGCAAACCCAGGTGTAACTTAGTCCATAGGGTAATTTTGGCATTCCAAAGCGATAAGCGGCGTCGATTATAAATTTTTTTTTTTTTTTTTTTTTTTTTTTTTTTTTCCAAAAAAAAAAAAAATTTAGTGACGTCGTTAAACGGCGTTGTCTACGTGGCTTCTAGCGACAATAATGGCGTGGCGGCGGACGATGCCGCCCGGCGGCAAAGCAAACTTTACCGCGTCGGATATTCTGGCGTCGTTTAACGGCGTCATGTCAGCATGGCGGGACACTTTGGCGTACCCGGCTGGCATGTCGGCAAACCCGCTGGTGGCCCGGTCGCGTCGAGATTTTTTAGTAAATCGTTCAGCGGCGTCATGTCGGCGATGGCGAGAACCGCGTGGCGTGCGACTGGCATGTCGGCAAGCCCGCCGGCCCGGATGTGCCCGCGTCGGCTCTACGTGAGGCGTCGTTCAGCGGCGTCGGTGGCGATGTTTTGACTGCGCGAACTGCCCGGTAGCGGCGGTACCACCATACGCAGGCCAATCCGACCGTCATTACGAGAAAGCGTCGTTGAGCGGCGTCGAAGCTTGGCGTTATCGTCGTTGAGCGGCGATGTCGTCGATGTTCGGCGGCGACCCGATCGTTAACCGGCGTCATGTGGCGATGGTTGGACGTCGACTATCCCTTGTAGTGCATATATTAACATGTAGAAAGGGTTTAACTGAATTTTATGTGCTTGATTTTATATGAATTTTAAAGCGAACTGTACAAATGAACCATTATGGTCCATCAAGGGACAACTCTAGTGTTAAGAGTTATTTTTGTAGATATTGTATTTCAAATACTTCTAAGGATGCACTGGAGAGCATTTTTTTACAGACCTCCCTTTTAATAGATTTGTTTTATCTACAAGGGTCCTTGATTAAATATGGATGCCGATGAATAAAATTTCACCACAGAAATTGCACTTGGAAAAAAAGACACTTAAATCTTGGCAAAATAATATTGGCTATGATTCGCCTAGATTTCTATAAAAAACATTCATGTCTAGAAAACATTCGCCAGCATAACTAATTTTGCAACTCTATTATTCGCCCGACCTTCTAAATTAAATTTGGCCTTAAGGGCAACCCTGCTCCCCAATATCAAGGATACCGAGTTCAACCAATGTATGATTATAGAGAACATGTTCCTGTGTATAACACAACTCCTCAAACCAATACTGGGGGTCCAAGACCACAAATGTTTAGAAGAAGACATCTTCAATGTTATAGATGTCAAGAAATGGGGTACATTGCGTCTCAATGTCCAAATCCAATGAAACTAATAGGTTACCAACCAATATGTGGAATCTGTCAAACCCAAGGGTTGCATGCCCAAGAAAATTGCCCTCATAAGCTTAAAGTGATACAAAATCCTGCTCCTAAGAATAGGGGTAAAGAGGTTGTCATTGATAGTGAGGACATATTCGTTGGGGAGCCAAGTACTCCAGCTTATGTTGTAGAAACTCGTAATGCAGGGAATTTGAGAAGGAGAGAAAGGGAATTGCGTAAGGAGAGAGAACAACAAGAGGTTAATAATGAAAGTTTAGTTCATAATGAAGATAACGAGTTTCAAAATTTGTTTGAGGAACAGATGTCAAATGACGAGGTGGATATGATGGATTCACAAGAGATGTTTGAAGAAATCGAAGAATTGCCTCAACCTAGAGCGGTAAGAGAAATTATAAATGAAATACAACCACCTAAAAGCAAGGATAAAGGTGTCCATAAAAAGTATACGAGAGAATTAGTGCCACCAACTAATGTGAAGCAATTGCAAGCCTTTTTGGGCCATATTGGTTATCATCGTCGATTTATAAGACATTATGCAGATAAGGCCTTACCTTTAACATTACTTCTTAAGAGGGGAAATGAATATAATTGGTCTATTGAATGTCAAAAGGCTTTTACAGTATTGAAAGAAGTGTTGCTTACTGCATCTATACTTAATTTTCCTAGATGGGATCATGAGTTCCATGTATATGTAGATGCATTTGCTTATGCAATAGGAAGCATTTTGTCCCAAATGCAAGAAGGTGGATGGGATCACCCAATCTATTATGCAAGTAGGAGTTATCTCATGCAGAAAGGAACTATTCAACCACTGAACGAGAAGGGTTAAGAATGATCTATTCTATAATAAAGTTTCCGTCACTACTTACTTGGTAAAGATTTCGTTTTCTATGTTGACCATCAAGCATTAAAGTATCTACGTAGGATGGGAAGGATTATTCGATGGTTAATCATGTTACAAGAATTTCAATTTCGGATTGTTGTGAAGCCGGGAAGATCCCATGCAGCTGCTGACCATTTATCCAGATTATTAGTAGATTCTAAGGATAAGAGGGTTAAAGATGATTTGCTTGATGCTGATTTATTTGCTGTTAGTGCAGTACTAGAGTGCTATTCAGATATGGCAGAATTTCTTTCTACTAATGAGTTTCCTGTTGAGCGAAAGCGACTGATTCAAAAGTGTAAGCCTTTCACTTTATTAGCAGGAACCTTATATAGAATTGGTAAGGAGGATATATTGCGCAGATGCATATTCCCTCATGAGGTGCAAAAAGTCACTAAGTCTTGTCATGATTCCCATGTGGGCGGCCATTTTGCTGCTGACGTAACTGCTAAAAAAGTGCTAAATGCAGGTTACTGGTGGCCGACTATATTTTCTGAGGCATTGTGACCCTTTCCAATGGATAGATTCTATGCCATTGAACCCAAGAGTTCCTATAATTCCCTTTGAGAAGTGGGGCATAGATTTTATAGGCCCCATTAATCCTCCTTCATGGCAAACCCGTTGTGAATATATATTAGTTTGCACAGATTATATCACTAAATGGGCAGAAGCCAAAGCCTTGCGCCATGACAATGCTGCTGTTGTTGCAACCTTTTTATATGAAAATATCATCATTAGGTTTGGTTATCCTTTAGAGTTAGTGAGTGATAGGGGTTCTCACTTTGTTAATGAAGTAATTACAGCCTTAACTGAGCGATATGACATATCCCATAGAAAAAGCACCCCATACCATCCTCAAGCCAATGGCCAGGTTGAAAGAACCAATAAAACTCTATGTAATATAATGACAAAGATTTGTAATGCTAATAGGACTGATTGGGACAAGAGATTGTTAGATGCATTATGGGCCTATAGAATAGCCTACAACGTTGCCACAAAAACAACCCCTTTTATGTTAGTCCCATCTCTAAGAGTAGCAATTCAGGAGAAGCTAGATGAAGATGGTAGCCTTAAAGCACGCTTACACGAGTTGGAAAAACTTGATGAAATTCGCCTCCATGCTTATATGGCTAGAGAAGCACTTCAAAAGCAACGAAAGAAGTGGTATGATGAGTATAATAAAAATAAGAAATTTAAAGAGAATGACTTAGTGTTATTGTATGATTCAAAGCATTGGAAAAAACCAAGAAAGTTGGACAGGACCATATATTGTAAAAAATGTCTTCTCTAATGGATCTGTGGTGTTACATGATTTACAAGGGAATGAACTTCCAACTAGAGTTAATGGTGCACGTCTAAAAGCATATTATGCACCAAGGACTTTCAAGAAACTTCCAGATGCAATGTAATTCATCGAGGGCGATGAATACATTTAGGGGAGGGAATAATAGCATAATAAGGGAGGGAAAATTTATAAAAAGTGAAAAAAAATGAAATTAAAAATAAAAAATGACATAAAGAATTTGATTTTTCTTATTATTCATCTGCTTGCTCTCCGTATTACTCAAATTCATCTCATTTTTCGTTCTTACATCTCATTCAATCCATAAAGACCAAATCAACCCCGCATCTAGGCAGCAATTTGTTACTAACTTTTATGGTTTCCATGATAGGTCCACCTGCTTGTCTCCATTTTTGTCAATTCATTTCACATTACACTCATCCACTCCATGTCAATCCATTAAAGTCTGCCATGTAAGATTTACCACCAGGCACCAATATTTTTAATAATTTTTTGTTTTTGCATGATGCAGGTGCATCTGCTTGATTTCCGTTCATCTCACCTCCATTACTTCCATAACTCATCAACAGCGTGATGTGCTAGTAGCGCCCTTTTAGGGAGCTCGCCCATGCTACACAAGTCCAGGGGCCTTGCGGCACAAGGGACATTAATGTATATTCTATTCTATTCTATTCTATATATAACATTTTTGTTCCAAGATCTTATAAAATTTACATCGGATCTCTACGGATCCGTCGAGCTAGTGCCAAATCCTTAGGCATAATGGTGACTCTCTTTGCATGAAAAGCACAAAGATTTGCATCACCCAGGAGAGCAACCAAATAGTTGAAGTTCATATCAAAATTTCATGCAGAAGAAAGGGTGATAACATAGAACAGAAAGTTTCTTTTATATGAATAGTTATGCTTGCAGATGAATTATGGAAGCAAACAAGAGGATTGGGGGAGAATACTTGCATTTGAGCAAAGGAATGCTATAGTGATAAGATTGAAAGGAGAAAAGATCAGTCATTATGAAAACAAGCAGACATATTTATATTGAAGCATAGAAAATTGAGTATAATGGTCGAATGCTTAAGTGACTATGGTTAAACCATTTACAGCATATGAGAAATTAAAAGGGGAAAATTATATGGTATTAGAAAGTTGACATTAGGTCATTTGTTTCGGAGGAAACCATTGTTCAAATTTTCGGTCCGAAAGGGACAGGCTCAGTTCCGGAATCAGAAACATGAAATCGGTTAGGCTGTCGGTTAGGCAGTACTGCTGGACTGATGGCATTAAACCTAAGAAGCATTGCTTGAGACAGTGGTTGATCAAGACTTTGTGAATCGAAGAAGGTTTGTATTTGTTAGGTTACATCTCAATGTATTTTATTTAAACTATTGACATTATATGGTAATGAGTTTAATGGTTGGAGGTGTGGTAATTTGATGCAATATTATGAGATCATTGGAGATGATTTTAAGCGAATGTACATTTTGCATTGTTATGCATATGTTGATGAAGTTTGTGATAAAGATAAGTGTGAAGTTAAATTATCTTGTTAAGTTGTGAATGCTTGATTAACCAATAATCCTTACATTGGTATCAGAGCAGGTTGAGATTACATTATGGCAAGCAGGTTTGGTGCAAGATTGCTAAATGCAATTGAAGTTTTCAAAGGAGACTCAGGCTTTCAAATCTGGAAAGAGAAAGTGAAGCATGTTTTGCAGGTGGAAGATCTATGGGATCTTATAGAAGAAAATAATGAGAACCTGAGAAGCTCATGAGGCAGAGATAGTGTGGTTGGAAAAATTGTAGTTGTAGCAGAAGGGAGTTCTTCATCTAATGAAGAACAAGCTGATGAAGAACAAACACGAGAAGTGAGCCAAGTATCTACATTAGGTATTTTTTGAGATCATAAAAGGGCCTTCTAAGAACTGCTGACTAAGCTATATGAACTACCAATCAAAAAACAGAACTGCTAATCCAGTCAGCAAAACAGTTATAACTAACTCACCGGATCACATTTTCTAGCATAAGTGTTGATAGAAAAGTCCAAATGAGCTCTTGTTTGGTGCAATAGATAGATCTCATTGAGATCTTTCCAACCTTGGGTGGTTTGCATATCTTTTAACCCCGTAGAATAGTAAAAAATGGTAAAAACCATATTTTTTTGAGTTTTGACAATCATAAGTGGTTAAAATATGTGCAAAGCACCTAAGATTGAAAAGATCTCAACGAGATCTATCTATTGCACCAAACAATAACTCATTTGGACTTTTCTATCAATAGTTATACTAGAAAATGTGATCCAGTGAGTTAGTTATAACAGTTTTGCTGACTGGACCCGTCAGGCTCTGATTTCTGATTGGTAGTTCATTTATATTCATTTGGCTTAGTTGGCATGTTTTGAAGGCCTTTTTTTAATCTCAAAAAAACCCTAATGGAAGAAGTTTTGAAGATAATTCTAAGGTGAGAGAAGCGCAGGGAATCATAATGAGCAAGGTGAGCTCAGGTATAGTGTTAAAATTAAGAGATATGAGTCCTAGACAAATGTGGAAGTACATGCTGCTAACATATGAAGAAAAAACTTCATCTCAGATAGATATGTTGGAAAATGAACTGAGAAGATTGAAGTTTAATGATAAAGACAATGTTAATGATTTCTTTCATAATTTTGATAACATTGTGGCAGATTTAGAAGGGGCAGGACTATTTTATACACAACATTAGCAAGTTTTAGCAATCTCCAGAGCTGTTGCAGGTTTGGGGAATGTAGCAATATTCATTAGAACAATAGCTAAAACAAGAATAGAGACAGAAAGAATGCTTAAAACTGAAATAGAACAAAACAGAGTTCGAGAAGAAGAGGAGAGCTCATAAATATTGTTCACTAAGAATAGAGGGAACAGGGAAGATCGAAGAATAGGTCCATACTATAATTGTTACCAGTTTGGACACTTGAAAATTAATTGTCCCAGCTTAATGAAGGAAATTAACTGTTATAATTGTGGAGGAAGAGGCCATTATACCTCAAATTGCTCAACTGCAAAGGTTAATTCAAGGGGAAGGGGAAAAGGGGGCAGAAGTAATGCAGGCACCAGAGGAAGAGGCAGAGGCAGGGGAAGGAACTCATACCATGAAGCAAATGTTGCTGAAGAAATACTACTCGAAGAGGATACAGGGGAAGAAATTGAAGAGGTATGCTCACATGAGATTTTCTCTTGCTATGATAACATTGACAATGATGATTTTCTGATCTTAGATAGTGGAGTCGAAACAATAATTGCATGCAACCCCAAAATCTTAAAGGAGAGATCGAAAAATCAAGGAGGATACATCCAGGTGGGAAATGGAAACTTGCAAAAGGTGGAAGATATCGGAATAGTTGAATTATTCACTTTGGAAGGAGAGATTGTGAACTTGCAAAATGTACTTTGTGTACCAAGTCTAGTCAGAAATTTGATATCAATATCTCAATATTTGAACAATTGCACTGCAAGATCTATGAAGGAAATAAACTAAAGTTTTTAGGCAGAAGAGTTGGAAACTTGTTTGGTATAAATGCAAAATGTATTGGAAGTGCAAACTTATCCACAATACCAAATATAACAACATGGCATCAAAGGCTCGGACATACCAATATTAAAAATATTGAAGCAATGATTAAGAATGGGTGGATCAAATCTGCAAATAGCAGATTTGAAAATTACACTTGCAGGGGTTGCATGTTAGGAAAGCATTCGAGACTCCCTTTCTCAAAAGCTAAAGGAAGGTCAAATGAAATTCTAAGCTTAATCCATACTGACTTATGTGGTCCCATAAATGTGACAGGTTTGATAGAAAAAAATATTTCATAACCTTTACAGATGACTTTAGCAGGAAGACCAAGATCTATTGCCTGAGAACAAAGGAGCTGGCCTTTGAAGCCTTCAAGGAATATGCAGCTGAGGTGGAGCTTAAAACAGGAAAGAAAATCAAGTGTGTGAGGTCTGATAGAGGAGGTGAGTATCTTTCATTTAAATTTAAGAAATATTGTAGAGACAGAGGTATAAAAAGACAATACGCTTGTAGCTACACACCTCAGCAAAATGGAGTAACTGAGAGAAAGAACAAATCAATATTAAATGCTACCAGATCCATGATTAAACAGGCAGGCTTGCCTAATTTTCTCTGGGAAGAAGTGGTCAAAACAACAGTCATGATACAAAACACTCTACCATTAGTAAGTAGAAGAAGAAAATGTCCAGAACAAATGTGGTCAGGAAAATTACCTAATTATGAAAAGTTTAAGGTGTTTGGATGTCTAGGTTACATGCATGTGCCTCAGGAGATGAGAAGAAAATTGGATGACAGGTCTGTAATCACATATTTAGTGGGATATGATGATAACTCAAAGGGATACAGAATGTACAATCCCTTAAGGAAAAATAGTACAGTGAGTAGGGATATGAGCTTTGTTGAAAATGCATTATACAGACCTGAGAAAGAAAAGGAGGAAGGAAAGCAGAATACAAACACTGAGCAGATTGATACAATAGAAAATACGGACAAAGGACTGGAGTCTGAAAACAGATTCAGAAGAAGAAGAAGAAGCAAATATGAATGAACGGGAAGCAGACACAAATGCACTTGAATCTCCAGAGACAAATGCTGAGCATCAGGAAATGAGTGAAAGCATGAAGACAAAGAGGAGAAAACCAGAAGGGGAAAGACTTAGGGAAGAGTTAAATTTGGATATAACATAGTGTGGAAGAAAAGCAGAATGGAAGGAAGGAAGGAAGGTTCTTTCATCGTCCGCGGAGGCCAATCGGCCTATGGGACCCAAATTACACAGGTGCAGGAAGTCCGTTGCTACCCGATTTAAACCCATCCCCGGGAGGGAAAAATCGCGACAACAAGTTCCGGCAACCGTGTACAAGTATACATATACACATAAATTCCTGGCACCTCAGGTAGGCGCCCGGGGGCAGAGGTGAGTCCGCAGATCCAAAACCTCTTGGAGGTAAGAGCCAAGGGATCGAATCGGACGGGCGACCGAGTAGCTTCGTCTGCAGGGTAGCAGGAACCAGTCGCACCAAGAGAATGTAGCGAGCCCGACCGACTATATAGGCCGGATGGAAGGAAGGCATGGCTTTCATCCTCAACAACCCCTGGCAACACCGACAAAGCTCGTCCGGCGCGGCTCTCCAACCCACCGGCCCGATCTCAAGTCGAAGATGGTGGGCCCCGTTGAATGGGGCCGATGATCTTGTGCTTCTTCATGGGCAAGCGAGAACGCAGTAGAGTGTGGGCCTCGAACTGTGGTGGGGTTTATGTCTTTGCTTGTAGTGTGCCACCTTTACCTGTTCTAGAGCATGGTGGTCCTAGAGCTTTCCCAGGAAACAAGAGTCCAAGTACCCCCTCAGCCTATCCCGATCGGCGTCTGTGTGCACCTGGACGCACCTATGTGCGTCTACATTCCAAAGAAGCAATAGACTGGAAAATTAGGAATTAAATGTTGATGAGGCTTTAATGATAATGCAAGCAGTTGTTGGTTAGCATTAGAACAATTATTGCAATATCTAATGCTCTAAATTTGGACTTACATCACATGGATGTGTGTACAGCCTTTTTAAATGCAGATCTAAAGGAAGAGGTATACATGAATCAAGCTCAGGGCTTTGAGAAGGGAATTGGAAAAGTATGGAAGTTAAAAAAGGCTGTTTATGGCCTAAAGCAATCACCCAGGGAACGGTGTGCTTGCATAAATTAATTCTTGAAGGAGCGTGGATTTACAAAGTTAACAAATGATGGAAATGTATACATTCTTAGGAAACAGGAGAATTTTTGCATTATGGCAATATATGTTGATGATTGCATATTGGCTTCAAATAATACAAAGTTTAGGAAGATACAAAATGATAGATCTTGGTGAGCTGTCACAATTTCTTGGAGTGCAAGTGAAAAGGAATAAAGTCAGAAAAACCATATCCTTGTGCCAAAGCAAATATATAGATACTGTGAAAAATTTAACATGCAAGAATGTAACTCAGTCAAGGCACCTATTCTTCCAGGATGCAAGATTTCTAAACAAATGTGCCCTCAAACAGATGAGGAAACTGAAGAGATGAAGAAGATTCCATATAGGCAGCTGATTGGAAGTTTACTGTTCATAGCTAACAACACTAGGCCTGATATTGCATACATTGTAAACGTGTTGAGCAGGTATAATAATAATCCTGGATTTGAACATTAGTTAGCAGCAAAGAAGGTCCTAAGATATTTAAAGGGGACAAAAACCAATGGGATAATATAAGACAGATGACTTGCAATTAAATTGCTACACAGATGCAGACTGGTGTGGGGATTTGGATGAAAGAAAGTCAACCTCTGGATATGTGTTGATGTTAAGAGGAGCACCTATAAGTTGGAGGAGCAAGAAACAAACGTCAATACCACTATCCACAGCTGAATCTGAATATGCTGCAACTACTCTGATAGCTAAGGAATTAATCAGGAAGGAAGTACCAAGCTTTTTTGTGATAATCAGAGTTGCATTGCCATGACTAAAAACCCAGTTCTCCATGAAAGAACTAAACATATCGAAATGAAAATGCATTACATCAGAGACATGGTGGAAAGAGGATATATTCAGTTGATTTACATTAAAAGTGAAAATCAGTTGGCAGACATTTTAACCAAAGCATTAGGTTGGAAAAGGTTTCAGAAATTAGCTGGAAAATTAAGTTGTCAGGATGTTATGAAATTATGATCTGAAAAGGGGAATGTAAATTGTTGAAGTTCATATCAAAATTTCATGCAGAAGAAAGGGTGATAACATAGAAAAGAAAGTTCCTTTTACACGAATAGTTATGCTTACAGATGAATTATGGAAGCAAACAAGAGGACTGGCGGAGAATACTTGCATTTGAGCAAAGGAATACTATAGTGATAAGATTGAAAGGAGAAAAGATCAGTCATTATGAAAACAAGCAGACATATTTATATTGAAGTATAGAAAATTGAGTATAAGGGTCGAATGCTTAAGTGACTATGGTTAAACCATTTACAGCATATGAGAAAATTAAAAGGGGAAAATTATATGGTATTAGAAAGTTGACATTAGGTCATTTGTTTCGGAGGGAACCATTGTTCAAATTTTCGGTCCAATACAAAAGGGACAGGCTCAGTTCCAGAATCAGAAACATGAAATCGGTTAGGCTGTCAGTTAGGCAGTACCGCCGGACTGATGGCTTTAAAATTAAACCTAAGAAGCGTTGCTTGACACAGTGGTTGATCGAGACTTTGTGAATCGAAGAAGGTCTGTATTTGTTAGGTTACATCTCAATGTATTTTATTTAAACTATTGACATTATATGGTAATGAGTTTAATGGTTGGAGGTGTGGTAATTTGATGCAATACTATGAGATCATTAGAGATGATTTGAAGCAAATGTACATTTTGCATTATTATGCATATGTTGATGAAGTTTGTGATAAAGATAAGTGTGAAGTTAAATTATCTTGTTCAGAATGCTTGATAAACCAATAATCCTTACACTTCGGCGACCTCTTGAAGAGCAAGGATGGCATGCGTCCAGAAGCACAAATCAGTCTTGAATTCTTGGGCGATCTCCTGCACCAAACACTAAAAGGGCAGCTTGCGTATCAGGAGTTCCTTTGACTTTTAGTATTTTCGGATCTCCCTTAGCACTACAGTACCTACTTTAAACCTGTACTTCTTCTTTTGGCGCCTAGGCGGTGGAGGCAAAGGAAGAGTCTTGCCGCCAGTGGTCGGGTGGTTAGCCCTTTGGACTAGGGCCTCACGGCGCTTGGCATTCTGGGCTTTCCCGACCGCTCCTGCCGCTTGCAATTGCTTCTTGTATTGCCCTCCCTTTCGCTATGGAGAACTTTTGCGCTTCCTCTGGATGGTACGGCCCTCAGACTGAGTCGGGACTTCTACTTCCCTTATATGCTGAGCCACCCTCTGAGTGGGCTGCTCCAGCCTTAAACAGACTTCGGTCCGTCGGTGCATCTCGACAAGGTACCGATCTGGCATGGCGGCCATCTCCAGTTCAACGCGCTGCTGGAGTATGGGGGTGATGTACTCGAGGAGATCATCCCCAAGGAAGGTCTCAGAGTTCTCATCATAATAATAAGATGGCAATATTGAGAGGATTTCCATTATCAATGAACTCGCCATGCCCGAGATAGATGTACTCCTCTCCCTGGGCTTGTGCATCTCCCCTTGCTGCCTCCCTGGCATCAGCTTCTAGGGCCATATTCGCCACCCTCTATGCTTCAACCCGGGCGGCTTTGGAGTCATTGGCCATTGAAGATTCTGCGGGAAGAACTTGGTCAGCATCAGCACCTGATCCGGCCGTTCCACCAATGTGTACATTTCTCCCAAGGTGTTAAGCTTTAGAAGGTATCGCTCTGTTAGGTGGAACACGGGAAAGGGAATTCTCCCTCCTCATCTGAAGCGCAAAGCTAACTGGTTTAGGAGAAGTTCCACTTTCTCGGGTTCAGGATTGACGCCAAGATGCGACCCAGGGACGACAAAGATCTGGACGATGCTGAGGCTCTCACAGGTTTGCTCCATGCGTATGTGAGGCATTTCGTCCGAAGACATGGGGTTTAGATAGTTACTAGGTAGAATAGCGAGGGCGAGCGAACACGGTCTGGCAGTTATGGCGGTCAAACTCAATCAAGGTTGGCTATGGTAGGTAAGCAGGGCCGAGTTCAGCTATGGCGCACGAACTTAGTTCGGCGGCTATGGCATTGCAGGTATAGGAGTCACAGAAGAAAATGGATACAAAAAGAAAGTTCCAAAATTTTGAATTAAAATTTTTCTTTTTTTTTAATGGAAAAAATTTATATGTATAAATACGGCGCACGCGTATATTTCAGCACCGAGGGATTTGGATGCCTCAAATCAAATTTTAAACGCTCAAAACCCTGTCGGCACCAATTTTGCTTTTTAAACGAATTTTCGATGTTGCCAGCAAGTCTGAGGATCGCCCCAAGCTAATTAAGGGGTCCCCGTTACAATGGAACAAAATCAGCCCAATCCGAGCCTCCTAGAGAAAGTTATGACTCCAAGAATTAAGGGACCCTATGCTGACAAAAACTCAAGATATAAAAAAATTTTACTCTACTTGACCCGTTCTCAATCAATTAGTCAGATACTTTCTTTCTCTATTCTATTCTATTCTATTTTATTCTATTCTATTCTATTCTATTCTATTCTAAAGGTATCTAAGTACATCTATACTAGAGAAAAGACTCCCCCTTACTACTAAACGGTCTAGCGTGTTAGAATATGGCCAGTGCAATGACCTGTCTATCAGAGTCATGCTCTGATACCATTGTGAGGCTCACCCTGCCTATACGATGCTCTTATCGTATACGTATGGGAAATTCCCCTCCCATGGCGACCTCATCACCACAGAAAGGCCCTCCGGATAACAACAGATCACTTGTGATGGCCAAGTGTCCGAGTGAAGGACACGGAGGTGTCATTTGTCCCACGCCTTCTATGGGAATCCTATATAGCGGAAGCGTACGTACAAGTTAGCACATAGCAATAATACAAATAGATAATATACCCCACGAAGGGTGACCCATCATCATCAATATGAATACAATAGAATACCAACATAACAAAGGAAATGCACCATAAATAAGGGCTCTACCTCGGGCTCAGACTCCAGGGAATCAACTAACGGTCAGGGCCTCCGGATAACAACAGACAGAATCATGACAAAGGCGTTGGCTGGCATAGAATGATGGCTAGGGTAGTCCACTCCATTCGGCCCTCCAGTGCACACTTTGCAGATAGGTTGAATCATGATATGGCATGGTTGTAGCCTTCCGGAGACGTAATCTCATGGAATCACCCGATGAGACTACTCCGGGTTACATCTCCCTAGTTGGAGGAGGCAGGAAAGGGGAAAATCCCTTCTAGAGCACGGTGCTTCCTTGGATGACTAGAGGATCATGGCTCCGTCAGGCAACCCTGCATCTGTACCTGACTTTAACCCTCCAAAATCCATAGGCCGCCCCGCACGCCTATCGAGCCCAGGACGTCCCTATAGGTACGTATCCTGCGATCCAGGAGTTGTCAGATCCATACGCGGCCCATACGCGATGACCGACTATAGAACTAGCCACAGTAGGGAACCTTGTAGCCACGCTAGGCAAGATCCCACCCCCACATCCCCACCTGATCCTTGTCTGGTGCTCAGCCACATCATACCATCGACAGCCAGGAGGGCTCTTGTGCACAGGTCGCATTTAATGGGTTTTAGAGGGTTCTAGTTAGGAGCATCTCTATTCCTAGGTAGATTTTAGGTCTCTACCTCCCTTTAGCCCCAAACAGTAAAAGAAAGAACATGGAAACAGAAGGAAAGAACATTCATATGGAAACCATCCATCATAAACTCAAATAGTGCATAACAGAGAGTCTAATCATTCACCTACTCATACAAGGGTTAGATTAGAATACAAACTACCTAAAGACTGACATGTGTCTTGGCTGGACCGATTGTCTCGAAGAACATCCATGGTTCAAGGTTAGTTGCTATGCTCAAGCTGCTCCTCTCTTCTCCAATCTTCCCCAAATTGAAAATGGGGCAGGATTGGGGGTACCTAGCTTGCTTCTTTGGAATAGCAAGTCTACTCTGGCCCAATCGATTTGGGCCAGGTGGCTTCCGTCATTAGCTAATTAATATTATTAATTAGCTTAATTAAATTAGTTAGTCTATAATTATTTAGTATAGCTAACTTAAAACACTTTTAATGTTAGCCCATAATCCCTCTTTATAGTCTATACTTGTTGACGCGTCACAGTAGTTATACATATATAGCGTATAAATATGTGGAATGTCACACCAACGTCATGAACATCATCTTCTGCTTGAACTGCATTTCTGTCATGTCCACTGCTCTATGAACCTCAGAAGCATCTAAAAAGTGAGAATAAAACTAGCACATTAGAAATATAGTAGAAGAAATTTATGAATTGGGCATGCAAATCCTGCATGCCATGGAGATCATTATTTTCTTCATATTCTCTAACAATTTCTTCAGGATGCGCATAGCACTAGGATTGTCAAAATTAATTGTTTCTGCTATATGAGAGCATAACTGCAGAAATTGCTGAGATTATTTTTGAAGATAGTGCAAACTGGATAGCAGATCATTAGGATCAAAGCTAGAACCATGTTTTGAAAGGGAAGAAAGAAAAGCGCCTTCCCAATCCATCCTCGAATTTGAAAACATCTGAAAAGAATCAGAAAGCAATTCGAAATAAGAAAATGGAAACAAAGGCCGCCAATCGTCATTAAAAAAAACATCCTTACATTAAAACATTATTCCTAGGATGGGTCCTATGAAGTGGTGTTCCCATTGAGCTTTGTAAAACATTGAGTACAAATGGATCCCTCACCAGGGATAGATAAATTTGGAAATATGAAAGGCTCTGAAACTAGACAATCATCGAGAGCATGATGATACTGAAGAATACAACATAACAGATGGTTTTATCCGCCACTTGGTCGATGCAAAGGTGAGAAGACCCGGTGACGGCTCCTCATCAGGAAGAAGAACCACACCCTCTTAGGTTTTTGAGGAAACCCAAGCAAATAGTTGAAGCACGACCCCACGCACTATGGCAACCACAAAACCGTAAACAATCCTGCAGAATCAAGGCTGAAAGAAAATAACACGTCAATGAGTTAGATGCCATAGGCAAGAAGACTCAGAGGCTCCAGGGCCACGCCGAGAAAGAAACAACAGCCGACCAATCGGGAACTGTCCGCGGAATGACCATCGCGGGAAAAAGCAACCGATTAGTGCTGCCTCGGAGGCTACAACGCCACGCCAAGAAAAAACAATAAATATGATCTCGGAGGCAATAGCGCCACGCCGAGAGAAAATATGAACAATAAATATTGACTCAGAGGCGACAATGCCACACTGAGAGAAAACATGAATGAATAAATAAAATACTAGTGCCATGCCGAGAAAGAGTAAACCAATAAGTATGCCTCAGAGGCTACAAAGCCACGCTGAGAAAATAAAGAAAGCAAATTCAAAGGATATAGAAAAGGAAATAACGAACACGATTAAATGAAAAAACCATCAAGGGAGGGAGGGTGAGGGAAACTGATAGGATAGAGAAGAAGGAGAAATCTAGCTCAAGAGAACGCCGATGATAGAACAATGAAGAGAGGCTAAATAAATAGGAGGAGTGACAAAGGGACGTCCTCATCCAAGGAACGTCGGTTCTATTGTTGTCGCAATAGAACCGTGGCATTCCTAGGATGGGTCCTATGATAGGCATATACTGGCCGATAGAAGAGGAACAAACTCAAAAACTACTCAGCATGGAAACTGAAAAGAAGAGAAGCTAAAGAGAAATATAGTATAAAGAAAGGGAGAAACGAGTCTACAAGGTCACTGGAAATGAATGCATAGATAAGGCTGACGGCAATCAGAGTAAAACGAAGGAAGAGGAAACTAAGAAAAATGGAGGAAAAAGGGGATAAAAAGAAGACAGAGACAAAAGAACAATGAAGCAGCAGAAAGAGCAAGTAATGCCAGAATGCAAACAATGGGATGAATAAAAAATGAAGGAGAACACGATGGAGGAAGGCTATGAGAGACGAAACGGGAACATAAGAATGAAGAAGACAATGGAATAGTGCAGTAAGAGATGAGGGAAGGAACTTATGGGACAACAACAGACAAAGTCACGAACATGATGTCAACATCAAAATAACGATCTCAAATGACTAACGTACCAATAAATACTACACTAACCAAGATACTATAAAAGCAAAGTATCCTAACAAGCAATAGAAAAGGAGCAAGAAGATAAAAAAACCAAAGAAGGAACCTATGTGACTAATATAGTAATAATGTCACCAGAGTGAAAACGAAACAATAAGCTAAAGAAATAAATTAAGGAAACAATGCAAACACAACCAAATAGAGAAAAGATATCAAATGGAGCTACCGAGATAATGAGGAGTGTATAGCAAATGGAGCGCACCAAACCCATAATGAAGCATGTAGAATCTAATAAAAGCGATTGAAATTGTGGAATAAAGAAAGGGAGGAACGAGTCTACAAAGGTCACTGCAACAAAAATAGAATGCACAAATGAAGCTGATGGGACACATGGAACAAGTGGAGTGAATTCACAAATAGAGACAACAAAGGAGCAATGCGAAAGACATAACCTTAGAACAAATAGAATATGAGCATACATATGGTATCTTGCAGGGAGAGAGAAGCATTGAAATAACCAATTTCAAAAAGGAAAATCGAATACATAACATGAAAATCAACAAAAAATGAAAGGAAATACGATCGAAACAAAAGCTACGCTCCAGATGCTAAGAATGAAACAAAAGTGCAAATGCAAATCAAGAGAGATGGAGCAACTGGAGCATAGGGCAATAAAATTTGAAAGGGCAAATGACACCTTAAACAAAGCAATCTAAAGCAACATAATGGGGACAAATGGAACCAAACGTAATATTGAAGCCAGTGGAAAGGAGACCATTAGAAGCTAAGAAGAGAAGGAATTGAGACCTGGCTAATGCAACTGACGAAAAAGAGATGAAGTATGAACCAAAATGAAAGGACAGATGGCACATAATGAAGCAAGGAAATAGACTAAAAAGGACTGAAAGAGTAATAAAAATAGAAACAACTCATATAGGAATAGTAAACAAAAAGGTGAAAAAGTGATATAACTGAATTTGAGAGATGGAACCTAAGGAGCTATATTGGGAGCATAAAGAGCTAAGATGAACTGGAGCAACTTGGGACAAACCCATGGAGCAAACGTAAGGAGAAGAGGCGATAATGAGACTAAAGGAGAACACGATGGAGGAAGGCTATGAGAGACGGAAACGGGAACATAAGAATGAAGAAGACAATGGAATAGTGCAGTAAGGAACCAATGTGACTAATATAGTAATAATGTCACCAGAGTGAAAACGGAACAATAAGCTAAAGAAATAAATTAAGGAAACAATGCAAACACAACCAAATAGAGAAAAGATATCAAATGGAGCTACCGAGATAATGAGGAGTGTATAGCAAATGGAGCGCACCAAACCCATAATGAAGCATGTAGAATCTAATAAAAGCGATTGAAATTGTGGAATAAAGAAAGGGAGGAACGAGTCTACAAAGGTCACTGCAACAAAATAGAATGCACAAATGAAGCTGATGGGACACATGGAACAAGTGGAGTGAATTCACAAATAGAGACAACAAAGGAGCAATGCGAAAGACATAACCTTAGAGCAAATAGAATATGAGCATACATATGGT
The DNA here is from genome assembly GCA_021234155.1 of Isoetes taiwanensis. Taxonomy (NCBI): domain Eukaryota; kingdom Viridiplantae; phylum Streptophyta; class Lycopodiopsida; order Isoetales; family Isoetaceae; genus Isoetes; species Isoetes taiwanensis. The sequence continues at coordinate 13,877,135 of JAJEKV010000016.1, read as the reverse complement.
ATCTTGCAGGGAGAGAAAAGCATTGAAATAACCAATTTCAAAAAGGAAAATCGAAATACATAACATGAAAATCAACAAAAAATGAAAGGAAATATGATCGAGACAAAAGCTACGCTCCAGATGCTAAGAATGGAACAAAAGTGCAAATGCAAATCAAGAGAGATGGAGCAACTGGAGCATAGGGCAATAAAAATTAAAAGAGCAAATGACATCTTAAACAAAGCAATCTAAAGCAACATAATGGGGACAAATGGAACCAAACGTAATATCGAAGCCAGTGGAAAGGAGACCATTAGAAGCTAAGAAGAGAAGGAATTAAGACCTGGCTAATGCAATTGACGAAAAAGAGATGAAGTATGAACCAAAATGAAAGGATAGATGGCACATAATGAAGCAAGGAAATAGACTAAAAAGGACTGAAAGAGTAATAAAAATAGAAACAACTCATATAGGAATAGTAAACAAAAAGGTGAAAAAGTGATATAACCGAACTTGAGAGATGGAACCTAAGGAGCTAGATTGGGAGCATAAAGAGCTAAGATGAACTAGAGCAACTTGGGACAAACCCATGGAGCAAACGTAAGGAGAAGAGGCGATAATGAGACTAACGAAACTCCAACGGAAAACAAAGTGACAAAGCAAAACAAGAGCAAAATGTGCAAACAAGATAAGGACAAGAAAACGAAAATCAAGAGGGCAAATGGAACCACAAAAATGGACCATAGCTTGCAATATCTAATAGACTTCCGAATGTCAACACTAAGAATCCACCACAATGCACCGAAAAAGAGCGGAGTCACGACATACATAAATGGATCATAAACAGAAACTTTGAACAATGCTTAAGAATAATAAAATAACTACGATGCAAAATGAGAAAACAAGGTGCAAGCACACAGTAGATCAAAACATAAAAAACCTTGAATATCGACAAAATAACTGAAGGAAAAGAAGAAGTTGGTAAACGCAAACGCATCCAACAGGAGCCAATGGAGCACGGGAAGTAACTTGACCATAGAACGAAAATGGAACTTAGAGGAACAAGAACAATGTATCTAACCTGAAACGAGGCATACGGAAACACTTGAAACTGACAACGCAGTAACATAGCCCACCAATTCAAGAGATAATTGGAATAGCAGGAGCATGGCAAGATGAAAATAAAGGTAAAGGGATCAAAATACCTGTATTAAAATAGAGTTAGCAGAGCAGATGCCGATCCGTAAAGAACAAACAAAGCCCAAGGCATTTAGCCAGAAAACATGTGAGAAACTTACCTCTTTGTCACAAAAGAAAGCCATGCACATAATCTTCACAAGAAGACGGTCAAACCATAAGATTTAGAATGCGCATAAATAAGGACAGAACAGAGGTTGCATGCCAAATGTTAGCACAAGACCAGGCCAAATACATGATGAAAAAGCGGCATGAGCCTAAACTCCCAATATGATCGCAATATGAGACATGCAATGTAAAGAAAAAACCGATATCGAAGCCCCGATGTAACAAGATACCAAAAAGCTACTATGCAATTAAGTGCAACCCAAGCTATGTGCAGTCTATGCAAAGCTCCGGCGAATACTAAGATCAATGCATAATCTTACCAGCCTATGAACTAGGGCCACAGGAGTATGACAAAAGCGAAACAATCCGACACTCAGCAATTAAATTTGAGGAAAACATGAGAACCGTGATAATAAAAAGAACCAAGCCAAAGACATAAATGTTATGCCAACCAACCCCAAGAAAAAACAACAAGAAATTCTCCCCACGGCACCTCTGCGTTTACAAATCACCACATCTCGATCCAAACATGTAACCCCAAACTTGAAACATCCCAAAAAAGAACTCAGTTTACAAAAGAAAGCAAGGGGCTAAGGTATATAAGAGAAAAATGCTAAAATGGATGCAAGGTCCCACATATGTGAAAAAAATGCATCAACTGTAGGCGTAAAACATCAAAAAATTTCAAACCGAAAAGAACTATAAAACGCAGACTCTACTACCAGAAGAAGTTGAGCAAAATTCTCAAAGACCGATCAATAGAAAATAAACAATTGTAAAAAATATACAAAAAGCCCCAAAATTTGAGGAGATGCAAGAAACGTAATGTGAACCCCATCTACTAAAATATATGAGCAATCATCATACTGCAACCCAAAGCCAGAACAACCTCGAATGTCGATCGATACCATTCTAGTTATGGTCAATATGAATCAACTTGAGAAAAGATAAAGCCACTCTTATGAATACGGAAGAAATGAAATGAGCTGTAGTAAGGTCTAGGGAAAAGGTGGAAGACGAGCAAGAGAAACCAAGAACTTATCACAAAGAAATGGACAAGATGACACCCAGTATCCCAATGTTAGAAGGAGGAGGGGAAACCGGCGCCGCAGATTCCCATTCCGAAAAACGCCAAAGAATAAAGCAGTAGATGCTCGGGCCTGGAAACGGTGAAGCATGAAGCCAACTTTTGGCAGATCGACTGCAGAAACCCCAGGAATTAGCTATCAAGGAAAAAACAACTGAGAAGAAAAGACAACCACCTCCCACGGATCCAATCAGCCGAGACAAATCCAAGAGGGGCAATTACCGACAAATCCAAGAGGGGCAATCCCAAGAGGGACAAATCCAAGAGGGGCAATTACTCCTTGAAATCCAAAAAGCTATGCGACAGACAATTGGACAAGGCAAGGAAGTCTAACAGGATAAACAAAGAGGGAAAGAAGGCAGGTTGCAAGACTAGTTGATTCGTAGTGGCAAGTCGCCAAGACAAGATGGTTCGTCCAACAACAACTTGAGAAGTTCTGGGGACGAACAAATCAGATAGCTAGGATGGAATATAAGTTACCAGCCCAACATGGTCAGATCAAGGAGAAAAGCCCGATTGCCTACTGGGATCTGAACGGGATTCAATACCAGTTTGTGCAATAGAGAGAATGTGGTTTGTGCAATAGCCCACATCGTCCTCTGAATCTAGACCGATAGGCAAAAGCTCAAGCGATTTGGAATAAGGGAACTTGGATATGGCTAATCATGAGCTTAAGGGGCCACCGACACAGTAAATCCGAAATAGAAATCAGAAATAGAAAAAGCTGTGACGAAAATCAACCTGGCAAAGAAAACTAACCTGTTCACCAAAGCTATGAAGAAAACAAAGGCCAAAAGTTCAAATCAATAAAGAACAAAAAACCTCCTTTGTATGGCAGGTCCACAGCTTCATCGGACAAGTCTCGATCCATCTGACCAAATGGCTCTAGAGACATCCTGGCGCCGTCCTTCAGCCCACATCAAAGGTACGAACATGCAAAAAGAAAAAGAACCCAATGCTAATCCTGCACCGAAATTGAAAAAACTACTTTCATGATCTGCAACGGAACTAAACCACACCGCCTTCAAGGAAGAGGGGAAAAATGCTTTGCAAACGGAAGAGAAAAGGGAATAGATAGAAGCCCTATCCTCAGACTAGAAGAAATCAAAATAGAGAATCATAGGAGAGTAAGAAACTGATAGGATAGAGAAGAAGGAGAAATCTAGCTTAACGCCGATGATAGAACAATGAAGAGAGGCTGAATAAATAGGAGGAGTGACAAAGGGACGTCCGCATCCAAGGAATGTCGGTTCTATTGCAGCAATAGAACTGTGGCATAATATAAGATTAGCTTAACTTCTAGACCTTATCTACAATACAATTGCAAGGGCAACCCACAGTGCGTCAGCACATTATTTTCTATTTTTTTTGTCGATGTTTATGACTGTCTGACTCTAATACGTCCTTCCGATTGTAGTGTTAGTTGTTGGTTATACTGATCAAAGGGTTTTTTGTTAGGCCGTTGAATCATTTTGGAGGGATTCAAGTACCTGTATTGTATACATCCATCATATAACATATCTCAAAATCATAAGGACCTCTGAACACTATATTTTAAAACTATAGATGTACCAACTATAATTGATCAAATTCAAACAAGAGGTGCCCACATACGCTCTGGGCTATAGGCATTAGAGGTTTGATGGGATCACTTAAGGGCCCAATCTTAATGCCAGCATGGAAAACCCACAACCAATCCCTATTTGGCATGTACAGGCTTTTTTTCTTTATCTAGGCCTGAGACTTTGTTCCACGTGTCATTCATTCGCAGGCTTGGCAAGATCCGCACCTACTTGAACTCAGGGTTGGTGGGTTGGGGGAAATTATTGCAACTCCATCCCGTCCTGATTTACCGCCTAAATTTTTGTAATTTTCCCCTCTCTATAAAGACTTTGTCCCCCTCTCTCGCGCTTTTTCATAGCGCCATTTGCATCGTCTCCAAGCTCTGCCCCCACAAGCTCTGTGAGGTATTCTTTACAAGCTCTGTGAGGTTTAAGCATTGTAATCTTTATCATTTGATGTACTCCTAACCTCTTCTTTTCTTGCTTTTAGATGGCAATTAGTTCAATCACAATTGAATCAATTGGGGCTGCTTCAGTGTCTTTGTTGGAAGCTTCATTACACTTCAGCCTTATGGGATGAATTTCTGGGACAAATGATGCACATTGGAGGGCCATAGTCGTTAGATTTTAGTGTAAAAGATATTTTATGTCCGGGTTAAACATGTCTATACACCATCTCTTATGGAAAAAGAGAAGATTAGACATCGTCAGATATTTCCTGAGCTGCAGGCTAATTGTGGGTTAATTTATTGTCTTTCCTTTCTTTACTGTCAATTTTTGTTATTTAATTAGTATTAGTTTTTGCTCTAAGGGCTTTGTATTTCCGATGTGCAGAATCTGGAGCCATCGAACTATTTTATTCTTTCCACTACGATATCGGTTCTTTGCTCTTTGAAGGTCAGACAACAGTGCAACTCAGAAAGATTGGGGTATGGTTTCTTCGCTTAATCCCGCTCAGCTCAACTTTGCATAAGACTTAAAAGAATGCATATGGTTAGGGCCAATTTGGATGTTCGAATTCGGTCTTTGGATGTATGGCCACATATTTGCATATTTGGCATGATTTGAAAATTACCTTAGGGGATATAGATTGCCATGATATTTGCATTATGTATTTTCATTGTGAACTTTTAAGCATCTTCCACGTTTCTAATTATGTGCACTACAAATAATAGGTGCAGGAATATGTTCCTCATCCAAAGCTATCTATGCGTTACGAGCACTTGCTTTAGTTAGCACATACCTAACAATGTTAAATTTTAAGATTACATTGCTTTTCTTCATTTCACATAGTCGGTCGTCCATTAAATAAATAGATTTGTAGATGAATAAATTGTTAAAAAGAGTTGTAGTTACAGTGCGAATTTGCAATGTCTACAACCAATGGATACATGCATTTCGCACTGTGGCCACTATGCAACACTTTCTTTCTTTTTTAGGACGTGGCTACGGTGCGAATTTGCCATGAGTACAGCCCAATGGATACATGCATTTCGCATTGTAACCATTGCGCCTTTGTTTTTTTTGTTTTTTATAATAGTAAATGCGAATTTGCCATGTCCACAGCCCAATGGATACATGCATTTCGCACTGTAACTATTGTGCCAACTTTTTCATAGTCAATTTGACACTAACTAACGAGAGACTGTTTTTGAACTCACAAAATACTACTCAAAATTTAATGAAACAAAAAGAGTTGTCATTGCCCAAATATCAATGTTCATTGCTCTGAATTATGGAGGGGATCCACACCCGGGGGTTTCACCTACTATAAAGGTGATACGCCACGTGCGTTAATGGGGTCAGTAAAAAACCCTCCGTATACGCCTTGTCCAACCTTCTAAATGCCCCTTCTCGTATACATATTACACTGAATTCCCCCCCCCCCAAAAGAAAACCCCCTAGCCAAGCCTCTATCTGTATTTATATATACATATATACGCCTTAAACTATGTGACATCCCCGGGCATCCACATCAACCTCCTCCCTTCAATTGAACCTCCTCAACTCGAAATTATCAATTCTTGCTCTAAACTATAGGAAAACAATGAGCTATCTTCTCCATTTGCACCAAGTTTTTTTATCTCAGCCATACCTACACCGCAGAGAGTTCCAATGGCCAAATTGATAGGATTCTTTGCCACAATCAGAAAGAATTGCATCAAAACAAATTTAAAAATTGCGCTCCGAAATTTATCGTTCTATTTGAAGGTTCTTTGGCCAATCTCGCTTGACGGAGTCCGCGAACCTAAACCTAGTTTTGGGGAAATATAGACAATCTTCTTCATTCTTACCTACCTAATGTTCTCGGCAACCCGTCATAATTAGGTTTATCGCCTTTAAAGGGGGGGGGAGGGGGTTTTTCCCCAAAAGCTGCAGGTTTGGGAATAGGGTTGAAATCAGACTTCCAAAAATCTAGGAGGGCCCTTAGCTGATCCCACCAAACCTCTAATGATTGACAAATCCAATGATCCAAGGTAGGCTAGACATGCATGAATAGAATAGAATAGAATAGATATTTTAACGTCCACAGAGATAGGTTGTTGTGAACTATCTGGAAAAGACGGAGGCTGGTAGTCTTCAAAGGTCTGGATGTGGCAGATGATCGTGTTCTCCAATATGCTCAAGGTAGCATTTCTAAGTCTTATCATCGTTCTTCATTTGCCCCTCATAAGAGGCACTTGATCTTTGAGGAGTATTTGGATGTGCACAATTATGCATAGACAGGTTGTTTCACTCAGTGGATCCATGTTTATCCTTTGGCATTTTATTCCTGTCTTTGCATCTGTACTTGTACTTGACTTCTGAGATTAAATAAAGACTAACGTCCTTCAAAAAAAAAAAAAAAAAAAACCCGAAAAGAAAAAAACCTTTGTTTATATGTAACACAAGAACTTGGGTGTTCCTAGGGGGCCAAAATCATTCAAAAGGTAAGAATTCATAAATGGACCGGGGGGGGCGCCGGGAGGGGGAGAGAGAGTTTCTGGCAGATGACTATGTTCTTCGATATGGTCAAAGTAGCAATACTAAGTCTTATCATTGTTCTTCACTTGGCCCCTTGTAAGAGGCGCTTCATCTTTGAGGAGTTTCTGGATGTGCGTTCTTATGCACAGGCAAGTTGCTTCACTCAGTGGGTCATTGCTTATCCTCTGAGATTTTATTCATGTCTTTGTATCTTTACTTGTATTTAACTTCTTGTTAAATAAAGTCTGGCGGCCTTCAATAAAAAAAAGGAGGGGAGGGATGGTAGGTCTCATATGAAAAAATAATCATGTTTATTTGTTGGTTATATTGGTCAAAGAATTTTATTAGGGCTTGAATTATTTTGGTAAGGGTTCGAGGGTCCATCTTTATCTTATAATACATCCTCTATATATAGATTATTTCATATTTCAAATAGTCGTCAGATTTGCATATGCAAGGCCCCACCAAAACAACAATGGGGGTCAGGAGGGAGGGGTAGGTTTAATTAATGTCAACGGTGTCTATACATTTTAATTTAGTAGGCCTATGTATTGGGTGTTATGTGTAAAAAAAATTTACAATCCTACACGCCTACGATATCTTCCACAAAACCTACAATCTAATCTGCACAATAGACTACATTGTGAAACATATCATATTGAAGTAAACTTGCTTGTAATAATTTCAAAATTTATGCCAGCTTGTCTCACATGGGGCCACGTTCATAAATACAATTATGCGGAGATTTTGACTTGTTTAAATACACACATATTCTAGATTAATAGAGCTACATGTGCATGCATAGGATGTCCATAAATGCAATCATCACGTTCTATGCTTTGAAGGACTTGTTCAGCTCAAGTGCAAGCATGGCCTCAAGCGATTATGAGGTAAGTTGATGTGCCCTTAAAGATCTAGTTTGAATGGATTCAATAGTTCTTTCAAGAGTTATTCAGCTACAACATGGTTCATGCTTAAAATCTGGAAGTAATGGGAAGCCAACCCAAATAACTGTTGTAAATTGAAGTGAGGTGGATTTAGATAGAGATGATAAACATGTTATATTCCATGTTACTACATTATCTGAATGCTATCATTCTTTCCATAAATTAGAAGGGTGAAAATACAATTCTATTAATAGCACTTGGAAGTGTTTCTATGTAGTATTATGTGGGAATATAGTAGATGAAACAAAGAAGAGAAGAGAACATAAGAGACATGAGATGCGCACATGATGAGGAGGAGATGGTGGGAGATTATGGGAGCTAGGTTGATGCCCAAGGGGTTCATCTCTTATATAGCGGATATGCCATCTGCAAGCAAGAGGTCGAACAAAACCCCTTGTACTCAAAAGAACTCCATTCCAACCGGTGTCACCAAAAAATACCCGTTTGCGCATGTATGGTTCAAGCACAAGAATAATCCTTTTGGGTCAATCGCCTTGTTAGTATGGCTAAACTATATGAATCCCCTGTCGACTGAAGTAGTATAAGATTATGAGAGCTAGATAAATTTTAATTAGATATTTGGTCCACATGTCCACATCTCCACTTGCCAATGTGAGAGAACATATGAGATAGACAAATTCCATACCCTCGTCATCTGTGATAAGCTCTCTCTACTCTTTAAGAATACATGTGTATTTTAGAAGCTCTTATGAAATGGAAAGTAGAAATATATGAATTTAACACCTTAGAGAACTTTTAGTTCCATTTGATACACCATGAAATATAAAAGTCTGCCCGAAAAAGATTGATTACATGAGTATACATGCAAAAATGGTTAAAGAAAAAAGGAACTTTCTTGCACGCATATGGTTTATACGACAAGCCTTACTGTATTCCCCGGGCCCATATTTCATTTTAGCTTTATATATAAATCCTATAATACATTGATTTTAATTTCATGCTTATAACCAAATATGTATTTACCAAAACCCTTAATCACATCGAATTTTCCCTCTGCACATTGACATAGCAGATTCACGTCATATAGACTTCTGTAAACATGAACTTTGCAAACCATCTAACTCCACATCGAATGCATTTCCTGCTCTCTATCTAGGAATGTTGATAAAGTTTATATATTTTGACAAGTAGAACAAGTAGAATTTATTAATAAGTTCAATTTCATATAAACTTTTATACTTAATATTTCTATTATCAATTAAATATTGTCATCTCTATGGATGATAAATACCATTCAATTCAATTCAATTAACTTATTACTAATCCACTCAATTTGATTCATTATGCTTATATATGATCTTATTCTCAAAATTCAAACTTTATTTTGTAGTCATGCAGTTCAAACATTAAAAAGCAATAAAAAAATAATAATCTTAAATTGATATCTTAAACAAGCCCGCGTCAATGATGTTAAAATGCATCAAATGAGATGCAAAAGGTTTAGAAAGTGTGTCTATTGATGCATAAAATATTAAAAGATGTATCAATATAAAAACATTACATAATTTGAATTTTCCAAGAATGATGTTAAAATGCATCAATGAAATGCAAAAAGTCTAGAAAGCATGTGAATTGACATACATAAAATATTGAAGGATGTATCAATATAGAAGTAATTTAAATTTCCTACATGGTCATTATATAGTCTCAATTAGCATTTACATGGAACCAGTATTAGCTTTGCAATTTTCCTCACATTTATATGGTATCCATCCACAAACATTTAGAACTATAAATTTTAATATAAGTAGCTTAAAGTTAGTTTTAAGAACAAGATTCTAATATGAAACTGTAGATTCTATCCATCTTAAGGCATTATAGTGTTAAGTGAGTGGATTTAGATTGTGGTGTTGCTTGCACATCTTTTACTTAATTAGTCTCTACTAGATATACAAAAGTTATAGAAAGAACTGAGGGTTTTATCATCCATGAAGACCAATAGGTCCATGGAACGCAAACAAAGAGCTCAACAAGCATATTACTTCAGGATTAGAAAACCTTTCAAAACCCCATCATCGTCTATTGCTTCAAGCGAGAGTGATGCTCCTCGTTTTTACCTGTATGCACTCGTGCTTCTATACATTCCATTTGGAGAGCCAATCAACTCTCTTCTCCGTCTAGCATGCCTTGAGATGTTGCAGCCCATGGCAATAGTATAGGCAAGGTTTGGAAGGCGAATGTTGCCCAAATTGAACCACCTTTTGAAGTATACGAGGTGATGTTCTAGTGCAACCCTCTGTAGGGCAAGAAACCGGTCTCGTGCAGAAGGCTAAAAAAGCTTTCTGACTCCAAGTTACCGGGCTTAAAAGGCTTTCTGAACCCACTCTAAGTCATTCCAAGTGGCAAGCAATACCATCGGTCCCCACATTTCCATCTCCTATAAAAGAACAAACTCCACCAAGACCCTGAACAAGTGGGATTGATGGGCCCAGTTGTAAAGCGTCTTGATAACTATTGTCCTACATTGCATATAGCACCTTCTAGTATGCCGTCACTTGTTGTTAGATATAAGTGTCCCTAAATGTGATTGTAGTGAACTCCACCTCCAACGTACTTGTAGGTGGGGACAACCTCTACATTTTGACCGTAGTATGTGAAGGAGGACGGCCTTGGCTGACATGAAGGCAAGATGAGGAGCATCTTAGTCTTTGCCAAATTTATGTGCATTCTAGTAGAACATATCCAGAGCATCTAAATGTTGTTGGCATATCCAGGGAACATCATCAACGTATATGAGATGCCAAATGATATGGTGCAAAGAGCTGAGTCCCTGTACCCCCATGCTGAACAAGCCAACCCTCTAGCTTATCAATGTCGGACAATGCTAAAGAGAGTGGGTTGGCGGACCCGAATAGTATTGCTCACAAGTTGGCCTGAGGGTGGCATTCGAGCTGAGCATGCTTTGTACAACCGATATACTACATTCTCCAACACTGAAAGGACCTAGCTGCATCAATCTCCATAGTTTCTCCCTAGATACCATGTCAAAGGCCATTGCAAAGTCAATAAAGCAACAATACAGGTCCTAACAGTGATTTAGGCTATCATATATCAAGGCCCATGATGTAAAAATATGATCAATAGTAGAGTGTGTGGGCCGGATCCCTACCTATGCAAGGGCCCAAACCTCTATTTTCTGCCCATGTTGTTAAATGCTACTCTAGAATGCCAGCTAGCAGTTTTATAGAAAGCTCGCTGTCCATCGTGCAGTAGTTGATTGGACAGTGAGGATCTCCTGCCTTATAGATGGAAATCACTCCATTGGTGGTCCACTGTGGGGAAAGCCTTTCTAATGCGGCCAATTGAATAGCCCATTTCGGAGGGGAACCATATGTGGCCCAACTCATTTGAGCAGCTCTGCCTGTATGCCGTCTAAATTTGTAGCCATGCCATTTTAGGGAGATACTGCAAGCATTGAGTGATCCCTGCATCTGCGATCATTACAGGTGGGCACATTTGTGGGGGTAGCTCAATTCGAATTCCCAGCAGAACATAAAGTAGCATTGAGTATTGTACCCATTGTTCGGAAGAGATGTTCCATGTAGACTGCAAAGGCTTCTGTAGTATTCTTCTTCGGAATGTCCTAGGGTGATGGTCAAGAAATTAGAACATATCTCTTTGATACTTTGGAATGTACCGGCCTTCTTGCATTTGAGCATGGTCAGTGACTAGTCAAAACCAAACATTTAAGTTCCTTACATTTAGCATATCAAACCACCGATTCCGAGAAAAGCTTCGTTGTGAAGGCTTCCATGGATGGGCTCTCTCAAATCATCTCTCGGCAATAGTCAGAAGTACAATGACCAGCTGACCAATCTATTAATGTAATGTGGGTACTTGTTAGGTTGTGGGCATCTTAGTATAGGAACGTGCATGATCATAATCCAAGTGCAGCTAAGGCATGCAGTGGGTAACATGGCGCATGATCTAATAGGTTGCCAGGTTACCTGAAGCAAGAGGGCTTGATGATCTGAATCCACCTCTTCATCTCTTCTATTTTTGCTGAACCAGGGGTGTGTGACAAGGTGCAGATCATGCTCAGCCACCAGCATATAATCTACTATGCTATGGTTGCCCCTTGTTCTCGTTCAACAAGTATAGATTGAGGGTGATGGACATTGTGCGAGACCACTCCCGGCGAGAATAAATAGACAAAAGAGTGTGTGTGCACACATGTATGTGCCGCATTAATCATGGTCAAGTCTTCAGCATCTTGATATGCATAGTGTGCTCATTCAAGTGAGTGAGCACATGTTTCAGTCCATATGAGGATATAATATCAATTGATTGATTGATTGATTGAATATAAGGTGAATTCTTGCAAGAGTATAAAGCAATATTGGTGTTCATATGAGGTCTTAGGTAGACGTTACAAATGCTCTCTTCCTCGTAGCATTGATAGCCAGAGTAGCATACTATTTTAGTATATTAGAATCACGAGTAACCACCTTAGGTTGTTTGAGAGTGCTTTAAAAAATAGACCTTGCCTATAAGCATGAATCATAAAAAGCATCTAACATACATGCCTTTGGACCACTACTTACATTTGATATTAATAGCGAAATATTACTAAATATTTTATTTAAATAGCAAGTCCAACTATGCAGCTTTAGAACCAAAGAAATGTTCGTGGCGGCCTTGGCTGCCGCGAGAAATAGTATATAAGGTAGTTTGAGCTTGATTTGATTGCTGGGCCTTGGGGCCATGTACGAGTTTCACTTTCGCTTTTGCCCATGCTTTGTATCCTCTCTTCCTCTTTCAATCATAGTTATTCAATGAGATCCCCCACATGATTGAGTAGAGAGAAGCAGAAAATTTTAGAAATGTTGTACTACTCAATCAAGAATTAGAGTTGAGTACTTTGAGGGGCTTCATCAATTTCAAATAGCTTGGTGGTAACAAGAAACATTTACCATAATCTTAGAATATGCTTAATGAGAGGATAAGAGCATGCTACGGTGTACAAGTTTTGACACACTACAGATTATGCTGGCTTCAAATGAGGTTCAACCAACCATTCCTTAAGAAAAAGGGGAAAAGAAAACAAGATGGACAGATAATACTTTTTATGTCATACCATCTGACATCATTTTAGAAGATAAGATAAGATAAGATGAATTTTTACGTCCCGAAAGAGACTTGAACAAAAAACCTTTTAATTGCTAACCTAAAAGACTAGCCATCAAACCACAACGAAAGGAATTTGATTAGTGTGTTAGACTTGTATAAAGAAATATGTGGATAATGAATACGCAAAGCCTACATTCCATATCATGAAGTGTGAAGATATTTTTGGGATACTCCTTATTCCTTTGTTATTTTTCTATATATAGCTTAGAATATGTGTTGAGAAAACGTCACTTCTTCGCATAATTTCAAAGGCATTTTCATAACAACTCCCATACACAAGCCCCTCTCACACATTTCCAAAACTTTTTGAATACATATATAGATAAGCATTCCCATACATGTGCTATTCCAGCAAGATGTGTATTGTTTTTATGATTGGCGTAATGCATCAACGTTGGATAAATTTGTCTATATTGCTCATTTAAATTGTATTTTACAGGGAGATGAGATTCTGATAGCTAAGGCCAGTGCCGGAAAGGCTCGTATTGGATTCTCAGTGGCCGGCGATGGAAACAGGACCAGACATCTTCTAGATGTTCCCAAAAATTGCAAGCTCATGGGTCCAACCTTGGAGACTACAACATGCGATCTTTACTTCCAAAGCTTGCAAGAATGCAACGAAGCCTTCAAACGTGTTAAAGACAACCAGTACTCTATGAAGGCTGCTGCTTCTTGGTTTCCCTTCGTAGAAGCCAGTTCTAACATTTCCTATTCAAAAAAAGGGACCGTCGAAAATGAGATAAAGATTGAGGTGGATGAAACTTGCATTGTAAAGGTTACTTGTATCCCCATGAAATCATTTCGAATATCACGTGATCAAATGTGCCTAACTAAGGAAGTCGAAGAGGAGGCAATTTGCATTGACAGTCCTATAAAAGCAAAACAATTCCTAGAAAAATTTAATTCTCATATATTTGATGGCATCTATCATCTAGGAGGCGTTTTCTGTCAAGGTATAAGAATGAAAGCAATTAAAGATGTTACGAGAGACTTCTTAACAACTGTCGCCAAATCAAAGCTAGAATCAGAGATCAGATCGGAGATCACAAACTCTACAATAGACCTAACCAGATCCCGCGAAGTGAAGATCGATAATTGTTATGTTAGTGAGGATAAATATAGTGAAAGTTTCTCATACATTATTGGTCCAAATGCTAAAGATGTGGCAACATTCCAGACCTTGATGGAGACAGAAAGATCTTCATGGCACATAATTCATTATAGTCAGGAGAATGTGTTTGTACCCTTGTGGGATGTCATGATAAAGTCAGGAAATTCTCTTCTTCTTGAACCAGCTAATATGATTATGGAACAATGGCAAAGTTCTGTTGCCAGCATTGCCCAAGATGATACAATAGTATGCAAAATGCTACAGGATTCTCTAGTCTACCACATAGGATTGCAACTTAAAGACTTTAACGCTCAACCTCCATCTGAAGTAGTACAAATGCTCTTTAAGATATGCAATAACAAGGGCGATGATCTCAAAGTATTTCTATTCGACGTGCCAGACTTTCTTGGCCTTGTTGAATATATTGCACAATCTTCTGATGTAGAAATGAGTTCTGGGAAAGGCTTCTTGCGTGAAATGCTTCGTGGAAAATTTCTAGAGAATTGTACTAGAAAGCTTCCTCGTTGTGTCCACGAGCTACTCCAAAGACCTAATATTCAGTCGAGATTGACAGTTCAAAAACAACAAAGCATAAATCCAGCTGATTTGCCTCAATATCTAGAAGGACTGTTGAAAATTGGGGAACTTCATAGTAACGTAGAAAAGGCAATCCAAGATTGTATTCATCAACCTAATAGCAAGGAGGTTAAAGAGGTAGTCAAGAATTATGGTTTTGGTGAGCAAGGTTACTGGGAAGGAGCTGAAGCATTAACAAAGGACCAAGTAGAAAGCATGATAACAGAGCTAAAGAAAGGTTAGCCACAAGTAGTTTTTTTTTTTTTTTTTTTTTTAAATCAAAATTTTGATAAATGATAACAGACTTCATATTATACTTGTCAACTGAATAATTCTTTTGAATGAATGCTCTTATTTTTCTTCTTGAAGAACTATTTCAAGAACAAGCCCATGTACCAGGAAAGAATTATGGTTTCAATGAGCAGGGGAACTGGGAAGGACATGAAGCTTTGACGAATACCCAAGTAACGATGTTGAAAAAAGGTTAGCCACAACACTCACATTGCTTAATGGGTCCTTACTCCAATCACTTAATTAATTTTGTAACTAGATTTAAAATTGATACATATTCGTATCTCAACTAGTCTGTTACCACTAGACCAAACTCCTCATGGCTTTTCATGGCCAGTATTGTCATGTGCATTGATAACTTCATGAGTTGTAAGTATGTCTGGTACTGCTTTATGATTAACGGAATCCTTATTGACCCTCATCTTCTCAACGAATATATCAACAATTGATAAAGTAGAATGGAAGTGGGACATCTTGTTACACTTCATTTTCCTTACTAGTGGCATGCACCTCAGCTCTATGCAGGAAGTTGGTTGATCTATTCATGACCTCGGAATCACTTCATTTGATACATACTTTGAAGTCTTTATTCTTTCAACTCTCTTTACAATTGTCTTCTTTTCATCGAGCATTCTTCAATCTTCTAAATAATGAAGGCATCATGCATATAGTACCTTTAGTCAACTCAGACAAAATTGCTTTCTATCCCTCGTATACTACTGCACGTGCGCATGAGAAGAAAATGAGAACATCCCGTCCATGTCTCTTGATAATTGCAAGTCCTTGCATCCATTAGGTTGGCATGGTCAATCCACTTACACTTAAAAGTTGCTTCCTAGTCAAGAGCTTATATACCACTTGGATGCTTAAAGATAGCAGATATTAGAGCATATTAGATAAGAACTTTAATTTTGAAATAATAGATGATGAAAATAAAACATCCAATTCATAGATCCAATTTGCAAATGTGCGCGTACTTACGATATAACTTTTGTACCAAGTATGGTCTCTGTTGTACCATTCTATAATACACCTCAACAACTTTCTTATCCAGGTAAAATTGATCTGTAGATAAGTTGATCTTTACGTAAATAAGAAGAAAGCATTGCTTACGTGCAATCTAACAAACTCCTATCAATAATCAAATTTCAAGAGGAATTTTTGAAACATTGTTTAGTGAAATTTATAGTCTATAAGAGGTTTTGAACTTTATTAAAATGATCGGTGATTACTCTTTAGCTTCCCTAGACATCCCAAAACTAGGACATCAATGATATGGTCAATGAAGGAAAGGAACACTTATGTGTTGCCAAAGAAGTCAATCTCGGATGGGTGTTATCTTGCAACGTGGCATTGAGTTGTGATATTTTATGAATACAATGCTTATCACTAAAAAAGAAACATAAGGAATAATAGAAAATGAGACATGAATCACGTCTAAAAGGAATAGGGATCAAGCAATGGCCATGCCCTCAAAACCACCTCGAAAGTAGGTGGCACTAGCATGAACAAATGGGAAGATCAACAATCCAACTAAAACACTAAGCAACATCCACCAAAATGCTAAGAGTCAAGGGCTTCAGCCGTCTCATTCATATGTATATAAAGGATCTTGCTGGATTTGGACGATATCAATTCAATTACATCAAGAGCTTACATGAACGAGTGTGGGAAACTTAAATTATAGACGTATTTCTACTTGGCCACATGTTTTAGAATTGGATTTGCGAATTGACAGGCTATTTCGAATTTCGCATCCCAGTTCACGCATTTTAAGCATCATTGACACAATTTTCTTTAAGGCTATCAAATGTAAATGTCATACTACGAAATAAAGTTTGAACTTTAAGAAATGGCTAAGATCTACAAGAAATTTATCTTAGCGACCTTGGCCGCCACGAAGATTTCTCTAGTTCCAAATCTGTCAGATTAGCCACTATTAACATGCAACCCCACAAATTCATGCCACTCTTTTGCCATGCCACAAAATCTACAACAGAAGTGTTTCTCTCTCTAGCGCCTTGCTCTACTTTCTCTCTCTAGCCTTCCTCTTCCCACGGCCTGTTAGTCCTGTGCCTCCTGGTACAGGACTATTCATGTATACGACGGACCAAGTCAAGTCCAAAAGTCCACAACCGGGCGTGGGTCCGTCAAAGGCTCCACAGAAGACCAAGCAGCAGACCACGCAGACAAAGACCACGCCTGGCGTCAAGAGGCGCCGCTCTGACAAGTGACAGCCCGTCACTACCTGCGTCAGCGTCAGCGTGATTATAGGCTTTGAAGAGGCACCGCCAACATTCCTGCAAATCAGGCTTTCTTCAAGGAGTCGGCACCGAGAATAGTCAGAGAGTCTATTTTGGGCCAAAGGCCATTGTACTATATATATGAGCAGAGCTAGCACATGATTTTTAGATGAGTTTTTGAGTCTTGTCTCTTTAGTCTTCTCTCGATTGCGAGAGCTCATGTAGGTTCATCATTGATATCAAGGAAGCTATCATTTTCCTCACATTTTTCTCTTTTGTTCTGTTTTCCTCTTCTTGTTCCTTTCTTGCAAATCCCGCGTGACATAGTCCCCCGGATTCTCCTGTTAGATCCAAGGGTCCTCACAGAGGGCTGTCTTGCAGGAGTTCCCGAACCCAGACCCCAAACACTGTCGCCGCTGCCGGGTCTGATTTTTTTCCTCATCATGTCGACTCGAGGATTCACTCCTGAAGAACTTCTTTGCCAAACGGCGGCTCGCCTGGAGCGCCATCAAAGACATGTATGACTCTGCCTATGACATTTCCCACAACTCCCAACTTGAAGCTGACTTATCCCACCTTCGGCAACACTAAGGGTAAACCTCTGGATCAAAGTGCTCAAGCTCACATGGAGGAATTTGAAGCCTTGGCCATTCTAAATGGTCATGCGCAGCCCCAACTTAAATTCCATATCTTTTCGACCACGCTACGAGGAGCCCCTCATCAGTGGTTGATGGCCAATAAAAGCCACTGGAAACAGAGTTGGCCAGAAATGAAAACTGCCTTTCTGTCTCATTATGGCACCACGGATGATGATCAGTTACTTCTCAAGCAACTCAATGATCTTCAACAAGAACCCACGGAGTCTGCCAGGGATTTTGCGGACCGACTCCACATTCTGGTTAGCAAACTCCAGGAGTACCCGACGCAGAGCCAGATCCTCGTCTGGTTTCTTCAGGGTCTTCCTCCTGCCATTCGACTCATGACTGAATATTTGCGTCCCAAGTCTCTGGAACAAGCCATCGGATTGGTCAATCACTCTGTCAATGTCTCTTCCCGAGGCGTTGCTCTCACGGAACTTCCTTTTATGCCACCTGTCATGGTTCCCCAGAACTCTGTTCAACCTCAACAAGCACCTCCACAACGTGCTCACATCTGGTGTACCATTTGTAAATATCAAGGTCATTTGGCAAATGAATGCAATTCCTCTAATGGCCCTCCTCATTGTAAACGCTGCAATATGTGCAATCACGCCACGGAAGAATGCACGCGATCTCATCCTACACCTTTTCGCAACAAAATGGTCTTTCAAGTTCAGACCACCCCTCAACAACAGCAGTCGTATCAGCCTCAGCAATATCCCATTCAACAACAGCAGCAGTATCCTCAACAGCAACCCTCTCAGCAACCACGGGCTCAAGGCAACCGCCCTCCATTTGATCCTTCAAAAGCTCAATGTTATCATTGTCATGCATGGGGTCAGACCACCACGGAGTGTCCTCAACTGCCGCAAGTTCAAGTTCAACTTCCAGGATCTAATCAACCGGCTTCTGTCCGTCTCACAGCGTATCAACTATGGGTGGCCAACGGGAAACAAGGCCCTCGCCCTGTTTTGCGCAAGCCTCCACGGCCACCTCAACAACAGCGCCCTCAGCCAGCTGCGTCTCCTTCCACCTCCATGGATCAACAGGCTCAGGAGGAGATTTATCAGGCCCTCAACCCTCCTGTACAACAGTCAAATTGGGTTGGTCTTGTTGCGCGTCACACCCGGGCTTCACACCCTTTGACTATTATTCCTCATGACACGCAATCTGCCTTTGCAGTGGACACCATTCCTCATGATGATGAAAAAAGAGTACACTTTGCTCCTGATCTTGACAAGCTCATGCCTCACGTCATGCCCAAAGTAAGACAAAGCATTTTGAAACTTATGCAGGCTGCTGAAGGCAGAACCTTGGCGAATGTTCATGCCACCACACGCGCTCAGCAGCGTCAGGCGGAGCCCTCCACCTCCACGGGAGGACGCTCTCACACGTATCCCAATATTGCTGCTGAAGTGGAGCTGCTCAAGGAAGTCTCCGCTTCTTTACCTCAATCTCCAGCTCCATTGGACCCAGTGGACCCTTTTTCACATGTTCCCTTGGAACTTCAAGAAGAACCTTTGAGCCTCAGCACCATCTTAAAACTTTGTCCTGCTCTCAAAGATCAGCTACCTCTTCCCACGGTTCTGGTTGGAGCTGTAGCAACTTCAACACCCACGGTGCATGCCACGGTGGGCAATCAGCAAGTCAATCATGTTCAAATTGATGGTGGTAGTGCAGTCAATCTCATTACTGATAAACTCCGGAAGCAATTGGGGATCAAACAACTATATCGTGCTCCTTATGACATCAAGTTGGCAAATGGCCATATCACGCGCCCTCAAGGCATAACTCCTCTTCTACATATCAACATTGGTGATCTCAAATTCCCCTTGGAATTTGGTGTTTGGAAAGCAGGAGAGGATCCTGGTGATTATGAAATGCTTGTTGGCCGACCTTTTCTCAGACAAGCGAAAAGTATTCATTACTGGGCCACGGACCAACTTGTTATCACTGATGGCCATCTCAATGCCACCATGGACCTGGAAACTGGACAATTAATTTCTGTTGAGCATGCGGAACCTTCCATCTCCGACAGGGACTCGGAAGACGCCCAAAATATTTATCGTGTTCAAGCACCTCCTGCAGGTCTCCCTCTCTCATCTTACCACGAGTATCGCGATCCTTGGGGTGAAATGGCGCTTAGATCAAGACCGGTCGTGGCGCTCTTTCGGACCCCTACCTGGCTTCCTGCAATCGTATTCAACGTCTTGATCACTTCTCAGAGCCACCTTCTTCTTCTGAGACAGTTGATGTTCATGCTGTCATGAAGCAACCTTTGCTTGATGACGCTCAGCAACCTCTCTTCTTCACCACGCACAATGCTCAGCCTCCTGTCATGTTTCAGCCACCTGCTCATACGGTTGAGGACACGGAGGTTGTTCCTCACATTCAAACTCCAGCTGTGGAAATTGTGGACCTTGGGACAAATCAACCCGTCCGCTTAGCTGCTCATCTTCCGTCTTCCTATAAAGCACGCGCTGTGACGTTGTTCAAGAAATTCAAACACATTTTTGCTTGGAGCTACAAAGATCTTAGAGGCATCAAAAAAGACTTGGGGGAACTCACCATTCCTACCAAACCGGATGCACGCCCCATCTAGCAACGACAGTACAGGCTCAACCCAAATTACCGTGACCGCGTCAAGGCTGAAATTGACAAACTCTTGGCTGCTGGCCTCATTTATGAAGTCAAACATTCGGAGTGGGTGAGCCCCATCGTCATTGCTTTAAAGCACAACGGTAAGATCCGCGTTTGTGTAGACTACCGAAAACTCAATCAAGCTACGGAGCGCGATCATTTTCCGCTTCCCTTCACGGACCAAGTTCTTGAAGAAGTTGCTGGTCATGAGATGTACTCCTTCATGGATGGATTCTCCGGGTACAATCGAATTTCTATCAAGCCAGAGGATCAACTCAAAACTACTTTTACTACCCCGTGGGGCACTTATGCCTACAAGGTGGTCCCTTTTGGTTTGTCAAACTCTCCTTCAACTTTTCAGCGCATCATGCTTTCAGTCTTTCAAGACTTTATGAAGGATAAACCTTTTCTGCAAATCTTTCAAGATGATTTTTCTGCTTACAGCTCTATGGATGATCACTTGGACAAATTGGAGCTTGTCTTTCAAAAATGTGATGAATCTGGCATTAGTCTCAACCCTGAGAAGTGTACTTTCTGCGTCACTTCAGGAGTTTTGTTGGGTCATGTGGTCAGTAAAGAAGGCATCACCACGGATCCTGCAAAAATTAGCTGTGTTCTGAAAGCTCAAGCCCCGTCTAATATCAAGGAGACACGCTCTTTCCTGGGTAAGGTCAATTACTATTCCACTTTCATTCCTGGACTTGCAGCTATAGCTGACCCCATTCATAAACTCACGGGGGACGAATCCACTTGGGCTTGGAATCCTCAAGCGGAAGCTGCTTTTCAGAAATTGAAGTTGTTACTTACTCAGGCCCCGGTTCTTGTTCCTCCTCAATGGGACAAGCCCTTCCACGTTCATGTTGATGTCTCCGCATTTGCTATTGGTGCTGTCCTTTCTCAAGCTTATAACGACACCATGGATAAACCCATCCGCTATGCCAGTAGGAAACTCAATCCTGCTGAGCGCAACTATTCTGCCACGGAACGGGAAGCCTTGGGTTTAGTTTTCTGTGTCCAACGCTTCCGTCATTATTTGTTGGGTAGTCAGATCAAGTTCTTTGTCGATCATCAAGCTCTTCTTTATTTGATCAACAAAGCCACGCCCACGGGACGCATTGCTCGTTGGGTTCTTCTGCACGCAGAATTTGCTCCCTTTGAAATCGTTCATAAAGCAGGCAAGTCTCATGTGGTGCGATTATCTTTCACGCATACACACGGATGATCCCTCCACGGGTGTTTTCGATGCCTTTCGGGCGCTCAATTATTCCCGGTCACGCCCGCCCCATTGGTTCCATAACTTTTCAGCAATATCGCGCCACCGGTGCTCTTCCTCCCCGGTTCCGAGCTCTCCCGACAAGCTTCGTTCCCGCTGCCGCCGGTTTCTTGTGAGTCCGTGACTACACCATGGTCGTGAGCCATCTTTACAAGCGGCAAAGACATGGTCCTTCGCCGTGTCCTCCCTCATGAAGTGCGATATTGTTCGGCAAGCCCATGACGGGCTTGGTGGTGGTCATTTTAGTGGTGACGCACAAAGACGTAAAATTTTCTTGGCGGGATACCCGCCCACGCTCTTCAAAGATGCCCACGCTTATGCTCGCGCCGCGTGACGCGATGCGCTGCGTGTGGGAAAACCCACGACCCGTGACGCTCTTCCCGACGGCCGCCACGCCTACATCCCTTTAGCAAATGGGGTATGGATTTTGTGGGGCCCATGGACCCACCGGCGCGGCACACCCGTGCCCGCTATATTCTGGTCATCACGGACTATGCTACCAAATGGGCTGAAGCTTGTGCCCTTCCAGACAACACAGCAGCCAGCACAGCCAAGGTTCTCTACACGCACATCATCACGCGTTTTGGTTGCCCCACGGAACTTGTTAGTGATCGTGGCGTGCATTTTGTCAACCACACCATCAAGGCGTTGACGGATTATCTGCACATCCAACGTCGGAAGAGTACACCTTATTACCCACAAGGAAATGGTTTGGCTGAAAGTACCAACAAAACTCTCATTACTGTTTTAAAGAAAATTTGTGACGCTTCTCGCACAGATTGGCAGGAAAAGTTGCCTACCGTTCTTTGGGCCTACAACACTAGTTTCAAAATTGCTACTGGTCACACTCCTTTCAAATTGATTTATGGTCAGGAAGCTCTCATGCCTTTTGAGTTTATTCTTCCCACTCTCCGTTTCCAACTAGCTACAACACACAATCCTCCTGCTGCTCTCCAGGAGCGGGTTTATCAATTGGAACAGTTGGATGAAATTCGGCGCGACGCTTATATTCGCGTTCTTCATGGACAACAGTTGCAGAAATCTTTGCATGACAAAAGACTAAAGACAAAAACATTCAACGAAGGTGATTTGGTTCTTCTCTATGATTCACGTTACAAAAATTTTCCAGGCAAGTTAAAATTTCGCTGGCTTGGCCCATATCAAATTGTTCAAGTGGTGCAACCCAGCGTTTTCCGGCTGGCTGAATTAGATGGCACTCCATTACCTACACTAGTTAATGGCTTTCGCCTCAAACAATTCCATACACCAGATAGTGACACTCCTCAGACAATTCAAGTTCCAGACTCAGACACAACAAGTGACTAAACAAGCGGCATATTTATATTAGAAGGGTGAAATTTTTACAAAATGAGGGCAGAGCCCATCTACTTCCGCTATGGGCAGCGCCCTATTTACAAAAACGGGCTCAGAGCCCTATCTACTAAGTCCTAAGAAGAAAAACCCTCTACTCCGGGTTCGGAGCAGAGGTGATGCGCAGGATGTGGTAGAGGTTATGCTCCGGGTCCCAGCGAAGGTGCAGAACCACCTCCATCCCGTTGGTCTTTGGATCGGGATGTTCAGCCATCCCGGCACACCAGCCATCCATTCTCAGGCCACGATTGTGGCAGCGCCAGAGGTCCAGACAATTCATCTTGCAGGTAATCCACTCCTGACAGTTAGTGGGCATAGTGCAGTTCTCGTTCAAACCAGCAGCAGCCATGCTGAGCGCCATCGGATGTCTTCGCTTCACTCCCGGTTCGTCTTATATAGCCAACCGAGGAACTCCTTGTCGACGTGGACCAATCACAAACATCGCCAACGTGTTTGCAATGCAAGGCTGTTTCTAAAGTGAGCATCTTTTCTCCAGCCGCATATCTAGCCATGGTACCTTCTGACACATTCGTTTTAATGATATCCCACTTTGAGTTGCCAGCATTAAATGCCATTCCTTCTTTTCACGCCCGTCGGACGTTAATGTGTGTCCTTTGGCCACCTGTCACATCCCATCATTCTCTCACGCCTCATATCCACCGTTCATTACTTCTCCCTTTGTTGTTTGGGGACTTAGCCAAATTTTTTGCCTCTCAATTGCCTCCTTGGCATCTTTCGACACCTGGCCCCATCAACGGTTGCAGCTTAGCCCTAATCATGCCCCTTCGCCCACAGTTGCGCACCCTAAACCTTTTCGTTTCTCTGCGCCTTCGACTTCTATCTCCGCTCTCCGCCTTTGCATCACCGTTCTTGTTCGAAGCTCTTTGCCATGGCTGCACCAAAATTTCCTACACTTCAAGCTACTGCTCCCAGGGAACCGGCTCTTTTCGAGTCAGTATCTTTCTTGACGCCCACTTTCCGTGAAGCCCTTGTTGGCCCGAATCGTGAAGTCGCAGAACGCCAGAAGCTTTACGAATTTTCGCAAATGGAACTTCCGGCTCCAAATCCAGACAAGTTGAAGCAGTTCATCGCACACATCGTCAACAGCCCGCAGGGATACACTACAGTGGTCGATGGCACCACCATTTCATTGACCCAGCACCTAATTTCTGAGGTATTCCATATCCCTTTGCAACCCCCTTGTTTATCTTGGTCTACCATACAGGATCTTGATGTCACTGAGTTTGGTGCACCTGCCTATCAAGCCAATGTGCATCGCCTGACAAATATTGACAAGCCCCATGAAATCTTTGTTAAGTTTCTGTGGCGCAAGTACCTTGGGTATTCTATCAAGAACACCCATATCAATAAGCCCTTCTATAATATGGTGATCACTGCTACTCGCTCCAACCACCACATTGATTGGCCTCAGTTGTTGTTCTACCGTCTTCTACAAGAAGTTGACCGTCTTCGGGCTGCCACTTCTACCTCTGAAACTTTCGTGGGAGGCCATCTTCAAGCCCTCATCTGTCATTACTTTCCTCCCACACCTCCTCATTCTCAAAATTCCACTCAGCAGTCCCTTCCTCAGACTCACCACGTTGGTACTTTCGCCCTTCTTCTTACGGTCATGTCAAAATTCCGACTCCCATGTCACTTTGTCTCCTCCTCGACTCTGAGAATCCCGGCATTCCAGTTCACACCATGTCTCCCAAACGCCAGAAACCGGGCAACCGCAGGCTCCACCACAACCCTTGGGCTCCACCACCACAAAGAGGCTCCACCACCCACCACAAAGACGTCGTACCGTTGTATCGAGATCGCCAGGATGCTCAAGCTGCCGTTGTTCTAAAGTTACAAGAATCCCAAGGCGGCTCTTATAAATGGGGTTCACCGCGGTACCGACGGCGACCTCGGATGCGGTTCACCGCGTGACCTTCAAGCCGCGAAGCGCACAAGTTCAAACTTTGGAAGCCCAACTTCAAGAAAATCACGGGGCTCTTATTGGCCCGCATAGATCTCAAAAGTGCCTGGGATCAGACCAGCCTACTTGCGGATCAAGCGGGCTCGGCTTCAATCCGAAATTCGGGACTTATTGGAGCAAAACAAGTCCAAAGCCACCCTCCTTAGTGACAAGGAGAAAGATATTGCTAAGCTTGAGTCCTTGTAATTCAGAACTTTGTGACAATTACAAAGACTCAAGTTCAACACCTTACCGAGCGTGACGCTCAAATTGCCTCTTTGACGGCTCAGCTCTCCACGCAGAGACTTCTCAGCTCACAACCCTCCAAGATCAGCTTACGGAGGTTCAGAAACAGAAACTTCTTGATGACGCGGAGATTGCCGTGCCGACTCAATGCTCTGGACAATCCTCCTCACGGGTTAACACTAAACCGAAGCAGTGCGGACCCGACCACATATACGTTAGAAAAGGACCACCGGATCCGTGACCTCGAACAACAACTAGAGCAAGCTATTCAGCCTGCTGATGAGGCTCAGACAAAACTTGAAGGCTACGTTACCATTGCTCTCAACACTGCTTTGTTGACTTCCCTATTCCTTCCGGTTATACGGATTATGTGGTTGCCCGCCGCCACCTCTTTCTTAAAGTGGCATACGGTGATGGTCGAATCAATGTTCCCTGCGCACTCCCGATTTTCTTGGATCCGGCGGACCTTTCTATTGAAGACAAAGGTTTATTCTGTGCCCTTTTAGTCTTTGATCTCATTCACCGTGGACGATCCGGATATGATCACCTTGAGTTATGCGGTGACCAATGGTGTACATTTTTCATGATTTCTATCCGGGCCGATACACGGGACAAATTTGAGATGGGCCCCATCAGAACTTTCAGGGTGACTCCACAGTTCAATGGTTGCTTTTGGATAACAACCCCTACCTGTCCGATCATGCTCAGACACATGCTCTTCATCAAGAGTACATGCCTGAACTTGCCCATCATTTACCTCTATGGCAATTTGAAGTCTTTGCAGCAGATCTCGCAAGAATCTTGGACATCCTGAGGATCTTCCCTTTGCCCAGGTTTATATGCAGCACCTGGCCGGTTACAATCAATTACGTGCCCTTCTCGAAAGCAAAGGCGGTCAGGCCGGGATGGGACACCCTCTGTTTACTCTCGGCTCCACCGCACGAGTGGGATCGTTGGTGCAAGGCTCGGATCGACCTTGTCGGTGGAATTAGGGAGTGCTCGGCAGCCCACACCCACGGGCTGGCTCCTTCTACGTATTCTTCTCGGGTGCTCCTCCATGCCCCGGGTTTCTCACTTCGATTGGCGTCTTCCCTTTTGGCCGAAGGTCTGGATGGCCATCTTTGGGTCAACTCCTCCCCAGATCTCGGCCGGATCTCGGTGGGATCCCCGATTTGTCCGACGCTCAGAGTGGGAGGCAAATGCCACTTTGGACACTACAGAAAATTGGGTCTACATTGCAAATGAGCGTGGTTGGCAACGGCCTGCGGATGCTATTCATGGCCTAGACACCTTCTTGCAGAATGCTGCCACCTCACCCGACCCCTCTGTTCACCGTCAAGCGGGCTTCTGTGCTGCTCTAAAATGCATCCTTGTCAGTTCCTTAAATCGGCAGCGTCCCATTTTTTATTGCAATCCGAATGCCAGCGCTAGTGCCTTCGGTCTTCAGACCTGCCTTCTCATGGAATGCCAGTTTGTTCCTTCAGATGCTCATGCTACCCTGGAGGACATGGTCCGCTCTCACTTTCTCCTCGAAGCCAATCCAGCCCTTGGGCTCACCACTCCTGACGCGCTTCAAACACGATAGGACCTCATTGCCCGTCCTCATTCTCGTGAGGATCATTTTCAGACTGCTGGTTTTCCGCCTTCAGAAGCACTTCCTCCATTTCTTCAGACTCAGTGTTGTTTGGTGGGGGGGGAGTGTTAGTCCTGTGCCTCCTGGTACAGGACTATTCATGCATACGACGGATCAAGTCAAGTCCAAAAGTCCACAACCGGGCGTGGGTCCGTCAAAGGCTCCACAGAAGACCAAGCAGCAGACCACGCAGACAAAGACCACGCCTGGCGTCAAGAGGCGCCGCTCTGACAAGTGACAGCCCGTCACTACCTGCGTCAGCGTCAGCGTGATTATAGGCTTTGAAGAGGCACCGCCAACATTCCTGCAAATCAGGCTTTCTTCAAGGAGTCGGCACCGAGAATAGTCAGAGAGTCTATTTTGGGCCAAAGGCCATTGTACTATATATATGAGCAGAGCTAGCACATGATTTTTAGATGAGTTTTTGAGTCTTGTCTCTTTAGTCTTCTCTCGATTGCGAGAGCTCATGTAGGTTCATCATTGATATCAAGGAAGCTATCATTTTCCTCACATTTTTCTCTTTTGTTCTGTTTTCCTCTTCTTGTTCCTTTCTTGCAAATCCCGCGTGACATAGTCCCCCGGATTCTCCTGTTAGATCCAAGGGTCCTCACAGAGGGCTGTCTTGCAGGAGTTCCCGAACCCAGACCCCAAACACGGCCCACGAGAAATTTATCTTGGCGACCTTGGCCGCCACGAACATTTCTCTAGTTCCAAATCTGTCAGATTAACCACTATTAACATGCAACCCCGCATTTCCAAATCTGTTAGACTAGCCACTATTAACATGCAACCCCACAAATTCATGCCAGTCTTTTGCCATGCCACAAAAGCTACAACATTAGCCACTATTAACATGCAACCCCACAAATTCATGCCACTCTTTTGCCATGCCACAAAAGCTACAACAGAAGTGTTTCTCTCTAGCGCCTTGCTCTACTTTCTCTCTCTACCCTTCCTCTTCCCACGAAAGCTACAACAGAAGTGTTTCTCTCTCTAGCGCCTTGCTCTACTTTCTCTCTCTAGCCTTCCTCTTCCCACGGCCCACGGCCCATGGCCCACCTTCTCTCACTAAGATGACCCATTGCACCTTCTCTTTCTGGCAGGGGCCTCCATGCCGAGGTCCATGAACAATTACGGCAGTGCACGAATGAGTTGGCCAAGCAGCAGAGATTTCAACAGGAGCTAGGCTCCCGACTCCAGGCAGTAGAGGCCGCAACACGGGGCCAGACAAGACCTCCCAGGCTATCTGCATTTCTTGGTATTCAATGAGTGCACAGGCAAGCGAGGGCATGGCGGGGTTGCCTGCTACTATCGTGCAACAGCAGGGCACTTTCGGTCTTCTGCCGCACAAAAGGGCGGTACAATTGCTACTTGTGGGTGTGGCGTGCAAAGCATGGCGATGGCAAAGATTCTCTTCATAGCAGCATGCTACTTTCCATATGCCGAGAGCAACTTTTATAACATTCATTTGGATGTGGATAGATTGGAGCCTTATGTCGATCTATATGACGACATACAGCAGCACAAACAGTTGGGCAAGGTTATATTGCTCGGCGACTTTAATGCACGCAAAGGAGCCGAGCAGGTCCCAAAATTTGACCCCTGACAGAGGACGTCCTGCAGTTGAACCCCGCAGAGATAGCTTGGTCAAGGATGTCAGACGACAACCATATTTCGCGCTATGGCAGGCAATTGTTGTTGCTAGGTATGGTTATTTGTAATGGGTTGGCACAATGGCCATCTTCAATTTGCCGTGACTTGTAGGCGGGGAGAACGTGGGGCTCTAGTGTGATGGATTATCTGGCTGATTGAGGAACATGATGCACACTGGTTACCCATTTTTCCATTGGAGCGCAGACACTAGGGGCGAAAGTGGACTCGGACCACCGCCCCCGCATCCCCCGGGTGCATCTATCGCCTCAACACCCGGGTGCCCCCTACGCTGGCGCTGGACTATGACCCGTCGCGAGGGACCTATGTCTAGGCTGCTTGAGCATGACTCGGGCGGGGCTGGCGCAACTCCCCACACTTCAACAAAGCAATGCGCCGGTGACTCACCGCTTCGGCGGTGGCGAGAGATGCTTTGGGAGAGGCCGTTCACGGTGAACCTCGGGCGCTACCACCTTCCCCTGCAACAGATGGTTCGATGATGAGTGTTGGGAGCTGAAACACACACTCTGGCAAGTCACTAATCCCACCTCCCGCCCACAGGCCATCAGTCAATACCCTCCTTCCTCAAGAACAAGAAAGCCAGATACATCGCAAAGCATCAACAACAGATGTTTGGTCTCCTGGATCGGCACCCCAAGACATTCCGGAGAAGGGTCTTGAGCAAGACTGCACAGCCCATAGGAAACTTCACCTCGGAGCAATGGGTACAGTACTTACAACAGCTTTAAGACCCACTCGGGGGCCAGACACCAGTCCCTCTACAGATAGGCATGGCTCTGGTCATCACAGAAGGGGATGTCATCATTGGCCTACAACGTCTAGCTAATGGGAAGGCAGCATATTTAGATAGCATGCAGGCGGAACTTCTGAAATGGGCTGGGCCTCCACTGGTGCATGTCCTCACGGCATTATTCAATAAAGCACTGCAAGAAGGCTTCCCTAGTAGAGTTGTGCCCATATACAAGGCAGGGGACCCTCAATGCCCGGCCAACTATCGTATTATTATGGTCTGCTCTCTTTTGGCAAAACTGTTGGCTGGCATCCAGCAAATTTGCAATAAGGTAAAAATCAGCTCTGACTTGGGGATAAGCATCACAAATCATACTATCTGTATAAATCTTACTTGTTTGCATCAGAAATCGCAGCTCAGAATTTCGAGTTTTTGCATGCTTCGAGCTTCAAAACGAATGGCCGTAAATCTACTCTGGGATGTGGTTAACCGGACACATGTCCGGGTTAACCACTGCTGCTCAGTTTCAAGCTCAAAAGACAACGGTTTCTGCATGTTTTTTCACTGATCTTGCTTGATCCATGCTCAAATCTCCTACTCTCTTGATAGAATGAGGGTTTTAGGGGTTGGCAAGACGATTCCAATGATGTTTGAACTGGATTAAACCGTTCAAAAAGTTGATTGCAAGCTCTGTTCTAACATCAGCATGCCAAAACACAGTACTACGCTCAATTCACCGTGTGGTTATCCCAGCCAGAAAACAGTGGTTAGCCTGGACAAAAATATGGTTAGCTCGGACATGACAATGGTTAACCCGGACATGTGTCCGGGTTTACCACATCCCGGAGTAGATATACGGCGTTCCCTTCAAAACAACACAAACATCCATGCAAACCCACCTGAAATAAGGCTTTTAAGCAACCTCACAATCTGTTTAATTTTTCTTCCTCGAAGCTGCCCTGTTCTTCTTGAGCAACCTGCTGAGGATTTGCAACGGGACCGCTGTTTCCTGTTCAACAACATTTAGGATTAGGTCTTGACCTAAAAACACACTCATGACATCTGCTATATTATTGTTCATACTGCATACGCCTCCAGCAATGTATTTGCTACAAAAACTCTCAAATTCATGCTCTCTTTGCATGTTGAGAACAAAATATCTATGCAAATTCATAGCTGGTCATCTTCAATTTGTTACGCACATTCATACCATTTCAAATGATACAATTCTAGAAGGGAAGTGCATTCTTTCTATATTTGCCAGGCTGCCTGGACATGATGCAGAACTATGCTTAAAAACTCGATTCTTATATGCCAGCAAATAACATTTTTTTTCTCAGAAAAGCATATTAAGAATTATATCATTGATCCGATAGAAGAAGCAAGGAGAAATCAACAATACGAGACATATAAGCTCTATTACAATTTTATTTTGTTATGCTCAAATTCAAGCTTCTATCACATTTGACCCAAATCCTGCTTTAAAAGGGCAGAATGGAAGATTTGTTTGCATGTTACCTCTTTGGTTCACTATAGTTGAGCGATCTAGATAAGCATGATTTCCATGCGATTGCACCATACATCCTTGCGAGCACCTCATTTCGACTTGCTTTGTTGCGAGGTTGCGAGGTTGCTCTGTTTCTTCAGGAAGCAAACACAAGACGTTAAACTTACAGAATATCCAGTTGATGCTCTTTTCTTGCTAAAGCAATCTAAATCTAGCTACAACAACATTCTCGTTCAGCCAAGAAGTCCTACTCTGCATCATTCCGGCTTGTCCATGTGATTCCCCCATCTGCCAAGAAGAGAAAGGAGGATGCGGTAAAATCTAGACAGCATAGTTCTCAGTATTGGATTGAATCGGCATTGGATTGAATCGGTATTGGATTGAATCGGCAAAGCAGGTTGCTTTTACAGTATTGGATTGAATCGGCATGGCTATGTTCTACCCTAAATTTTCATCGTTTAGATATTGTGGTTACTTATCAACACCTAGTTGGTAGTATTTCCTTTCCAAATGTGATTTACTTTCTAACCTCAAAATATTGTAGTACAATGTCTCTTTCTATATTCAAATGCTCTACGACTATCTTATCTATTTGCTATTTTCTTTCAAAATTTACCAAAGTAGCTATCCTTCGTTTATGCCATTTGTTTTGCATAAGTCGAATACTGCAAGAACTTAAAAGGGATACATTAGGGTTTTTTTGAGATTAAAAAAGGGCCTTCAAAACATGCCAACTAAGCCAAATAATGATAAATGAACTACTAATCAGAAATCAGAGCCTGAGGGTCCAGTCAGCAAAACTGTTATAACTAACTTACTGAATCACATTTTCTAGCATAACTATTTATAGAATAGTCCAAATGAGCTCTCGTTTAGTGCAATAGATAGATCTCGTTAAGATCTTTCCAATCTTAGATGTTTTGCACATATTTTAACCACTTATGATTGTCAAAACTCCAAAAAATATAGTTTTTACCATTTTTTACTATCCTACGGGGCTAAAAGATATGCAAACCACCCAAGGTTGGAAAGAGCTCAATGAGATCTATCTATTGCACCAAACAAGAGCTCATTTGGACTTTTCTATCAACACTTATGCTAGAAAATGTGATTCAGTGAGTTAGTTATAACTGTTTTGTTGACTGGATTACCAGTTCTGTTTTCTGATTGGTAGTTCATATAGCTTAGTCAGCAGTTCTTAGAAGGCCCTTTTATGATCTCAAAAAATCCTGAATGGTAAGGTTTTGAGAGTTGTCCAACTTGTGGATATGGAAGAATACTCAGAAAAATCCTGGTGCCCATCTGCCATTCATTCTGCTTGTTATAGTTTTAGTCTTCAAGGGCAATCCAGACCATTAAACAGAGAGAGCGTTTCTTAACCATTAAAATCAATTTTAGGGTTGGATCCACAACAGCAAAACATTATAATATAAATTTCATCTCTCTTTCTGCTCTCATGCAACTTTTTACTTGGCATGCATTGCATTATTTTGAATTTTCTTCTTACCTCGGACCTTTATCTTCTTTCCATTTGAAGCAGTTAGAATGAGCCTTCTCCTATCACAATCAATAAATGCTCCTGTTGGAATAAGGCATTCCATTCCAACTATAAGGTCATAATGGCCTATATTCATCACTTCTGCGCCTAATCCCACAGAGCTTTCTGACAACTCTATATCGAGGTTCGACCTCTTGCAGTCTGTGTGACGAATAGTGCCGCTTGCCATTAACACTGGCCTGGGTTTTGACTTCAACGTTCTACCCTTAATCAACACTACTAGCCTGGGAGAGGCAAACTTGTGGGTGCTTCCTGTGTTAATGAGGATGACAATCTGCTTGCTGGCTACCTTGTCGACTGTAAAGATTAGGGTAAAAGCATGTTAGGGGTGTCCACTTTTAGAACCTGTCAAAGTACATACACTAGGTTTTCCAGAAACTGGTACTTTCTCTTTTCTTTTTTCATGAAAACCAATCTAAAAATTCGAAATAAAAGTCTATAACACATTGAATATGGAAGACAAACCTACTAGAGACTAAACACACTCCATAACCCTTAAAATTAATATCTATTGAGACATTATATAAGTTCCACAGTACGCGGTGCTAGCTACCTTTTTAGGTACTTTTTTGGTCACTAAATGATACTTTATAAAGGCACCCTACGTTTACCCATTACTCCATATTGACTCTCTGCATTCTCAAACTCTATTGCAACAAAGATGCGACACTGATCTTCAATGAAATCCTGTGCTGGATCGTCGACCTCCTCGGTTGAAGTCCCTTGGGACCAAATAGATGTTGGTTTGAAGACCTTATTGATGGAAGAATTAGGTATCAAACGCTAAACCCCTTATGCAATAATGTTGGCTGAAGCAGGATTGATCCCATTGGAAGCAGAGGCCTTATATCAGGTCATAAACTTTGTGAATAGACTGAGAAAACAAGCTGATAATCGCCTATCGAAGGAGGCGATGGTCCAGTCATTGGATTTAGGCTAGTACAGCGATGTCACAAAATGGGCTGAGAGTTGGGGGATTAAGGCGGATAATTGGCCAAACACGGCTGCAGGGACACGAAATCTGGTGCAATTGCTAGTTGTGAATAAATTGTGGGCCAAACCAGGGTCTCGGATGACTTACTATAGGGAAGAAGTAAATCCTATGGTTATGTATACAGACCAAGCATATTTAGGATTAAAGGTACCAATACATACAAAAAAAATTATTGCTAGGTACCGAACTAGTTCTCATCGTCTTGAAGTGACAAGCCCATGGGCAAAGAAGAGATGTATTTTTTTTTTTTTTTGAAGAAGAGATGTATTTGGCATTGATGCCATCAGTTTTCATTCTTTGTTAGATATGTCACCTAATGCCTTAGGTCTATACATGAGGAAGATAAAATCTCATAGATCATTTTTTTTACAAATGAAACAGTTGTTGTAACCCGTTGCTCCATGACCTCCAAGGTCCAAAAGGGGCATGATTAATTATTATTATTATTATTATTATTATTATTATTATTATTATTATTATTATTATTATTATTATTATTATTATTATTATTATTATTATTATTATTATTTCCAACATAGCTGACTGGGTCACAAACGAGCACTCATGGGTCCTATGCCTAATTTGTAAGCACCTAATGCATAACCTTTTCTTTATGCATTTGTCGCGTTTTTCCTTTAGGATGGGTACTAAAATCTGCTTCACCAGCTTTGAGTAGTTGTTCGGATCCCCATTCTAATCTTTGAAGGTCACCTACTTCTTTCTTTCTTGCTTGCTATAGCCCCCATGTAGTTGCTTTTAGCTGGCCCAGGATTAGCTGGTTTTGGACTATAAACTCCTGCATTTTTGGCTTTGTCATAACCCCCTTGTTTTTGAACTGGAGTCACTGGACTTGTCGGAGCTTCCAAGCTAAGTGCTTTAGCTTCCGTCTCAGTCACTGAGTGTGGGTTTATTGCTCGCAAGAGCTTATTAATGTTCTGATTGAGCCCCTCAATATAGCCTTTGGTTGCCTACTTTTCATCAATTTCAGGCACATAGAGCTGTAAGCCATAAACTCTTCCATTTAAGATGTAACTATTCTGTTGCGCTGCTCTAGCCTATAGAAAACTTGTGTGATGACCATACGGATATTCGTATCATACGAACATTATACTCATACGTATTTTCCTTGTTTTCGAATAGGTTCATGACAGCTTGCACCATTTGGCACTAATGGAACCTTGGCACATAGTGATGCTTAAAGGCTTTTGCAAACTTTTTGAACCTGCAATTATTACGGCTCAAGCTGTGAGCGTGAGAGTACCCTTTCCACCATATGTATGCGACACCTTGAAGGTTTGCAGTAGCTACTCTCCCTTTGTCTTTGTCCTTCATCCCATAGGCATTGACGTAATCTCATATCTCATCACGCCACGCCTCTGCCTACATGCCCGATCAAAAGCAGGCAAGCTAGCTTTTGAAACTGAATGTAAAATGCAAAGTGGCAAGTTAATGTTAGAAGGAAGCATTGCAGAGAGCTTAAGGATGCAAGTGAAGCAAATTTATTCGTCCCAATACCAGCAGTACATCAGCAGAAGAATTATGAAGACCCATTCCAATTTGTATCAAAATGATTCTGAGGGAGCCCCATTCCAGCCAAAACCACACTAAGAACCCAAAAAAATTACCTTTAGGTGCGAGTATATATACGCGGTCCAAGAGAAAAACAAACCCTTTCAGGTCACTCACCTGGTTTTTACGGGTAAAATTATGTGAAACTCCCCTTGATCAAATCAAGGAGAGCCGTTATAGAAAGCCCAAGAATCACATCTTGAAATTGTTGCAAAGGCCGCTGACTCTACATTGAAGTCTTCAAAACCATTTTATTGTTGAAAAAAGGAAGCGATTATGTCCAAAAGGCTGCCGAAATGGTTCTGGATGAAACAAGACTAGCTTATGCTGATTTGGCTACGAATATTTTTGGTAGAAATAATTTGAAGGCCATTCTTGAAAAAGTTTCATCAATGCTGGAAAAGGGCATTAAAACTCCTGAGGGAGATTGTGAAAATACTATAATGAGAAGGCGGTAAAGATAAGATCGAAGTTGGAAAGAAAAGTTGTGCGACCTGTTGGTAAAAGGCCATTTCTCGCTACATGAAAGACAGTTGGAGTAGAAATGCAATGGCCCTATATGCAGCAGGCACGATTTTAGAGTGGTAAGGAAAATAAAAGAATGGATGACGCCGCATATAAGCTTCACTGAATCATGTAAGGAGAAAATTTCTGTTTTTCACCTTAGAAAATTCCATCCACGATGAAGGCCCATGTTTATTGGGAGAGGAGTCCTAGAAGTCCTATAAGTGAGGTTCCGTATAATGATTATTAAATATTGGATGCTTGATCAAGGGGGAGAAATATGCCTAACGTATGTATTAAGGCATCCTCATAATTATTGATTAGTAGTAGGTCTAGAATTTTGTCTAGAGGCAACTTTTTACAGTCCTTCTATTAAAAGGGGGAAAGAGTTCCATGGGAACATACCCTTTTTATTGCCAACACTCTTTGCCTAACTTGCCAGGATGTGCATATGAGGTATAGGCTCGTCATTGAAGAATGGCCCTTTTTTATGGCATTATATATGCATTATTCAAACTCATGGCACAGAATATTCAAAACAATAAGTGCATTCCTATGTGGTTTTTGGCACACATTCTATTTCCAGTGAGGGGCCGTCCCTCCAACAGACGAAGAATCGAGAAGAGCAATTGGTCCAAGTGGACTGAGCTGGGACTTCACACCATACAATTGCAACGCAACTAGGCTAGAAAGTATTAAGATGCTAGAATCATGGGTTCATTTACCACTTAAGTGAAATATAAATGTACATGTGAAAAAACAACGCATACACATTTTGCACTATTTTTTTATTGAGCATGAGCATTTTTTACAGAGTGTATTCTTTACTCTAATCGAACAAAAGAAATTTGCTCTAATCAAACAAAAGAAAATGTCCTGCAAATGAGATTCCAAACTACGCAGAAAAAAATGCTTGATATAGGCCTTTGCCAATATCGTGATCATGTTAAGTCATGGCTAGATAACCCTAGAATGAGATAAAAGACATTGCTAGTTTATAATAGACCACACAGGATCAAAGTAGTGGGCGGAAATGTTTTGCTCTTCATGAGATAAGTACAAAATCAATGACTATTCTTCTCTTCTTTCTCATACAGGCACTAAATACAGTCATACAGGCACTAAATACATGTACAATTATATGGGTGACCTTATAGTTGACCGTAAGCTGCAAAATGAAGAAGAAAGCCAAAAGGATAGAGACAGAAGAATGATTGACTGCTTGAGGCATGGTATACAACCATTTAATTCAACTACTGATGATGACCATGGCAGATGGTTTAGTGAAGATGAGGTTGAAGATGATAAGGTTGAGCAACTTCAGCAATCAAGTGGCATCGCACCAATTGACATATTGATTCGAATCTTGGAGAATTCCTCCTTTCTTGCTCAAATTGCTTTGTGCAAGTTGCTTTTGGAGCAAAGATTTGCAATACCCCTTATCTTTCCATCTAAAAATACCGACCCGCAGCTTTGTCAAATTGTCAATGCTTTGGAATTCTTCCAGGTTTTCTACTACTACTTCCCTTTTTTCTTCCCCTGTTTAAAGGTAATCTAACCTATTGCTTGACAGGTACATTTGGGAAAGCAAGAAATGCTATCTCTTGCAGGTGATACTAAATTATTTCGTGTTGTGTTTATTTCCACAAAAGATAAAGATGTGAGCGAGAATGCCACAATGGCTGCAGAGATAACAAAGTGCAACTTTGTGAGTCAATATGGAAAAAGTACATCCATTGACTTGCCAATAGTTGAGATTGGAGTTGGATTCATACCAAAGAGAACAGTTGAGATTGGAGTTGGATTCATACCAAAGAGAACAAAGAGAAATGACCGAAAAGGGTACTCACCGTGCATATCCATCCATATCCTTGGAGATTACTCTAAGTTGCATGATGTCATGTCTCCATTTGCTAATTTGATCATTGAGGAAACAAAACATGGCAAGGGAATAATCTCCAATTCCTACTTGTGGGAAAGTTCTGACATGAAATTAAGTAAGAAGGGCAGAAAGTTTTCAGGTCCTTTCAAAGATGTGAGAGAGACGTTACTTGAACTACTTTCCATAAAGCTAGATGAGTTCAACCATGAAAATAGTCTTGACTTGAAAAATGCATTTGGAGGAAGCAGGTTTGCAACTGCACATGATTATAGCATTCCTGAAAGGTTTCCGAATTTAGTTGCCAGAGATAGCCTAGAGTTGCAAAAGAGTTACCAGAAGCAGGCAGAAGGTTACTTTAATTCACTGGGGCAGACCAATCAAATGGCAGAACAAAGAAGAATGGAAAAAAATAACGAGAGACTTCTTAATTTGCGGAATGAAGCAGCTAGTCGCATCAATGGTCTTCCCATCATTCAATTTTTTACTCGTTTGTTAAGTCTTCCAGATGTAACGGAGAGAGTTCTTAGTATACGGCAATTGGGAGTAACAATAGTGGAAAACAATGCAGAAGTGATCCAAAGTGCAGAAAAAAAGAAGAATGCATTATTCGAGCAGTTGCAGCAAAGAAACCTAAATTTCAACATAAATGAATACAGGATAGCTCAACAGGAGTATGCGGAGAGGATTGTCAATTTGGAGCATCTTTGGCGAGAGTTAAGCCATATTTTTGTTTCAGATCCACAGAAGCATGGTTATCTTCCCAAACTAGCTGCACAACATTTGCTGGATGGTTTTCCTTTAGAGATTCTAGATGGTGATGCTGCCATGTTCTGCAATGGTTGGGTGAGCAGAATCTTGCATGAGCTCGACTTGATATTAAAGAGTCCTAAGGTTTTTGTGTTAAGTGTAATGGGATTACAAAGTAGCGGCAAAAGCACCCTTCTAAACCTCATGTTTGGCACTCAACTACGGACAAGTGCTGGTCAATGCACTCGTGGTATTTATCTTCAGCTTGTTAAGTCAGACAGAAAAGAATATGACTATGTACTGCTACTGGATACTGAGGGGATAAGGGCACCTGAGTTTAAAAATTCTGAAGCACACGACAACAGGCTCGCCACATTTGCTATTCTTCCTGCGGATGCTTGCATCCTACTTGTTTCAAATGAGGATGATATGGGTCTAAAAGAGGTCCTTCCTATGGTAATGCTGGCCTACAAAAGGTCCAAAATAAGTGAGGGCAATGGGATAATACAGTCCAAAATCTTCTTCTTTTATAGGAGTATTGACACTAATGACATAGGGCGATTGAGAAGCAGCCGGCAAAAGCTCCTCGAGTATTTGCAAGGAGCTGCTCAACAAGTTGCCAGCAATAACCCAGATGTGGAAAATTTGAACATCTCCTCGTATATTGATTTTCGGATCATAGAAGATAATGAGGACAGCAGTGATGTGAAATATTTGGGGAGCCTGAAGAAGAGCAACATTCCTCCGGAAGACATTCCTGATAGCGAGTACGGTGAAAAGCTTATGAAGGCTCGAGAGCACATTCATAAGAGGGTCACTGAAGGCTCTTGGAAAGCTCGAAGTTTGATAGAGTGGGATAGTTACTTAAACTCAGTTTGGGAATGTATTTGCACATCCAACTTTGAGCTCAGCTTCAAATCTACTATCGAGTACTGGTCTTATGAAAAGCTTCGTCTTAAGCTCTCAATCTGTCGACAACGAGTGGCAGAAAAATGGACAGAGCAGTTTGAAGCCTCAGAAGGCATGGAGAGGTCAAAAAGAGAGTCCAAAGACATATGGTTTGATATTCTCAAGCAAAAGGTGAGTGCCACTATTTATGAATCAAGTGAAAAGGTGAAATCATTCCTTGAAGAGCCCCGATGGCAGAAATGGAAAATAGATGAAACAAACGGTTGGGAATATTTTCTAAGACGAACAGAGGACCAGTGGGCTCGCAAAATTCAGGATTGTGTTTATGGCGTGGTACATTTCGAGAATAAGTTCAATGACTATTTACAAGATGTTAAAATTGAAATTGAGAACATGTTTAGTACAAAGCAGATAGTCATCGACAATAGGGACCTGGAGTCACTGGACAAGATAGAGAGGCAACATTTTTCTCCATTGTTCGATCTCATCTTGCAGAATGCACATCAAAAATACCCGCCACTGGCAACGGAGGTAGCAAGTCTTGTCAACGGGTGCTATGACAGATCAGGAATCAGCACACAGTACGATTTAAATAAAAAGAAAAAAAAACTTTTGCGAGATATTAATGTGGGTCTAGGAAATAAGACCTCAAAAAAGAAGGATCGTCTAGATTCTATCATTCTTCCATACTTGAAAGCTGAGAAGCAATATACAGACGCAACCGTCGATCGTGTGATTGATGACACAACAAAATTTATAAAATCCTTGAAAGGAATACCTAAGCATAAAGAAGCGTCATTGCATAGACATGCAAGAGCACTAGTCACTGAAGAACTAACAAGGAAGCAAGAAGCCTGGGATAACGACCATAACAAAGAGAGGCAACATTTTACTCCGCCACTGGCAAAGGTGATAGCACATCAAAAATACCCGCCACTGGCAAAGGAGGTAGCAATGCTTGTCAACATGTGCTATGACAGATCAGGAATCAGCAAACAGTATGATTTAAATGAAAAGAAAAAAAAACATTTGCGAGATAATGTGGGTCTAGGAAATAAGACCTCAAAAAAGAAGGATCGTCTAGATTCTATCATTCTTCCATACTTGAAAGCTGAGAAGCAATATACAGACGCAACCGTCGATCGTGTGATTGATGACACAACAAAATTTATAAAATCCTTGAAAGGAATACCTAAGCATAAAGAAGCGTCATTGCATAGACATGCAAGAGCACTAGTCACTGAAGAACTAAAAAGGAAGCAAGAAGCCTGGGATAACGATCATAACGTTGCAGGCAGGCTAAACATAGAAAAAGATAGGCTTCGTGTTTTCTTTAGAAATAGAGTCCAGCACCTTGGGGGTACAGAGATATTGCTATCAGAGATGAAAGAGATTTTTGCAAGCAACTGGTTGAAATGCTTCACTGGCGAACTTTTATTAAGAACATTTTGTAGCAGCATGCAATCTAAACCCTGGGTTTATGACTGGAAGTGTTGGAGAGCTAAACTTGATTTGCACCTCCTCAACCTGATGGAGGAAGGTAAAATAGATGAGATGCTAAACTATATGATAGATGGGCGTCGGCACAGCAACCATGTGTTAAACACGGAGCTTAAGAAGAACTGGTTTAGTGACACACAACAGAGGAAATTATGGGATGATTTTACACAAAATTTCGAGACAAGTTGGACATTGGCAATTGAATCTATAGGTGAAAACAAGAGCATAATGGAATTTCTTAATGCGTTACGAACTGAGATTCGTCAGCGGACACAATGTAGTCAGCTGGCCAAGCTATTAGACACGGTGAATGCCAAGGTGTATGAGAAGTATGAAAAAGTGATAGACTATAAGGACGTGTCGTTCAAACTATGCAAGCACATGGAAACATGTTTCGCTGTTCAAGGGATGGATGGAGAACTGTTGGATAAGGTGAAGGAACGGATGCGGTCATGCGAGAACGAAAGCTCGCGTCCAAGGTGTGATGTAAATTGCCCACGTTGTGGAGTCGCTTGTTTCCACCAAGCTGGCCATGAATGCGACCATGATACAGCCCATCAGCCATCTGGAATAGCAGGAGTTTATAGACTGAAACTCACCACTAGTAGGCTGTGTCATAACTCTTGCTCTAAATCTGTAACTCGCAGGGATAAGATGTGGTTTCCTGACACAGGTTCTGTTCGCAAGTATACTGAATTTCCTTCTGTCTATCCCGGATGGGCCATGCCCAGAGAGCATCTCGGTTTTTCCTCCCAAATCAGAGAGTATGTATTCTTTCACTACCAGGAACATCTCCTAAAACGCTACCCAGGTAGAGAGATTTGCAAGAAAATTCCCCCAGAGTACAATCACGACATCAAGCTCATACAGAGTCAACTCGGGAAGTTTGGAGCTGATTTGCTATGATCGCTGTGTTTTGGATTTGAATTCACAAAGCTCGGAATTATTTTATAACACCTTTCATAATTATCTCTTCTTTTTTATAATTTATAATTCTTGTAACTTAGTGTAAGTAACCTTGCTGGAATTTGACTGGTTACTTGCCTGTTTTTGGGGTTTTTGCCAAAAATTTGTATGGCAAATAAAGGGCACCACTTGGGTAATTGCCTGTCATAGAGAAGGGCAACTACAAGACCTGCACATCATTTGAGAGGCTAGGAAATGCCCAATCATTTTCTTTTCCCATTTTTTTTTCTATATATCTATATTTATACAAGAAATTTATCGCAATGGCACAGTTCTTTTGTTTGGCTCGCTTACAAAGGTACGATAAACATCTAGTACATCAAGCATATACCATTAGCCTTGGACTATATTAGATTGTATGTTTCAAAAGTGTAAGATAGGAGCATTACTTATGCTACATTGATTAGCCATTATCTTGCTTATCCAACCACAAACAAGTTGTCTCAAAAGTTGAGGAAATTTTGAACCTGAAGCAAAATCAAAATATCACACTTCTAACCTGGAAGTTTAATTGACATGGACCTGGATGATGGATCAAGAAACACAAAGTAGAGCATACTATGAATCTAATATTTAACTAGTAACGGTGCCCGGCGTTGCCGGGCATGAGTATGACGTGTTTTTATTGAAAGGGACGATGATGTACCTGATGTTGTTGCAAGTGTGAAGAAAATGTCGATGCTACATGTGTAGAGTTTTCGTAGTATGTGAAGTGATTGGATCGTAGATTGGATTAAACAACATGCGAATATAAGGTCTCCCAATGATAAAATCAAAGTGAGAACCTAATCGAATTTTATAGGTCTGCACAATGACAGGAAGTTGTAGAATGGAATATGGAGAAAGGATTTGATATAGTGGGCAATTGAGGATGGTTGATGAGGTCTTACATTATTCAATGTTAGGTAGATTCATAATTTTATCAGCGCTTGCATTACCTATTTTGAGTTTCCATGTGGAAAAATCATTTCAACCTATGTTCCAGTTGAATATGTGGATCCGGTTCCGAATAATGAAGCATGTGAACGAAACATGCCCAAGGTTACTATAGTACACTGTTTGAGATAAGAGTAGTGTTCCAAGTAGTTCAATAGTATTTGAGTAGTTGAATGTCTATGATGTATTGCAATGCTTTGGTTGGTCGAATGGACTTAATATTATATAGCTGGTGTAAGAGTTGCAAATGTCTAATATTAACAATGACATGCACTTTAAAGTCTTGGGATATTAAAGACAAAGGCAGATTTTGAGATACTTATTTGTTGGACTTCAAAAGAACAAATAATTTCAGTGAAGTCCTTAGTGGATTGAACACATACGGAGAATTGATTCAGGACTCTAGTGCTGAACATAGATAAGTTCCACGAAGTAATGATTGAAGACTTTAGTGGCAAACATAGATAAGTTCCAAATGTAGGAAGATCACGGGAGAGATTGGATTCATAACAGCCAAATTCCAAAGCTCTCAACTATAGTTGAGTCTTTCGAAGCCTTCACGTTCTAAATCCCTACAGTCCTTGCAAGAAATCTGGAGCAGTGTATGTGGAGGCCTAGCAAGTTGTCAAGTGTCACTTTGCTGCCGTCTAAATCCAGTTGACAATCAAACTGTGGTGGCAGAACTGTTGCTGGTGTGCAAGTGAAGCAACCACATTCTGAGGCAGGTTCTGCTAATTCACACGAAGCTGCTAGAATAACACTTTGCTTCACGATAAAAAATGTCAAAAAACATCAGGATTGGAGAAGCATTACTCTTACCTGTTGTCCGATGCAAAGAAGGTATCAATGGCTTTATGTATTGTGAGTTCATGTATCCTAAAGGTTTTGGAAAGAAAGAAGTTCATGTGGACAGTATATCCATGAGTATATCCCT
This sequence comes from Isoetes taiwanensis, assembly GCA_021234155.1. Classification (NCBI taxonomy): domain Eukaryota; kingdom Viridiplantae; phylum Streptophyta; class Lycopodiopsida; order Isoetales; family Isoetaceae; genus Isoetes; species Isoetes taiwanensis. The sequence goes on along the minus strand of JAJEKV010000016.1, from coordinate 13,833,748 downwards.
GCGTTACGAAATTATCGATGCCATCTACGCCAAATTTTCTGCTTTATCCTTACTTCTGGTAGAAATGCTTGTCCATCAGTCGCTTTGGGTTAGTTGGCAATCAGATGGTTCAAAACAACTGTGTCTGCTACTGTAAGATTCAAGCAAAGTCCACCAACTGCATTGCAAGGTACAGTGTTAAAATACACTCTCAATTAAGAACTAAGTCGAATGGTGCACTAAGCACTAACCATGGGTGGTGAGCAGTGGTGGGGAAAGTTTTTAGTGATACAAAAAATATTCATACAATCTTAAAATTCTATAGGCAATCCCAAAATCATACAGATGAATTCTTAGAAAAAATTTATTGTATCGGAAATTTTCCTACAAAAAAGCAAAACACACAGGCATCCGCATTCTCAAAAACTGCTACTACTGATGCTATCTATCTCTTGTTGAACAATGTGCTTTGCAAGAAATCACTGGCCTTCCTCTTGTCAGTCGACACTCTACCCATATCTCTTGCTCTCCAGAATACTCCAGAATAGAGAAGAATGAGGCACAAAAAGCATGATGATCTCCTACAAATTTTTGCATGTACTGATAATTTTCCTATCAAAACTCAGTTATACCAGCTAATTTCCCGTTGATCTTGAAATGTACCGGCCTGTTATAAGATCAGTTCCTACAAAATTTTCTTTGTACCGGTAGAACTAAAATTTGTACTGGCAAAATTGGCATGCCTATGGTGGTGAGCAAAGAATGTCAGCGATAGGAATATACCAGAAAAAAAGTGCAAGCATTTCATACTTCTGCATGTTCTTCTTATAAGAAATGTTAACAACATGAATACTAACCTTTGGTTGCACTCATAAGAGGGGAAAGGCAGAGGTGTAGATAATCTCGCCGGACCAACGGTGTACATAATCAAGTCAAACATAGATATAAAAACAATATCTTATCATATGTAGTGGGATCATAGGTAGAGGCATTTCTCCAAGGATATGACAGGGTTGGATCAGAAATCTCTACAAAGAACCCTCAGCCCAATATCTTTCTTAGTATGGAACCAACCATGCAAAATAATAGGGATAAGGTTCCCGCTGACAATGTTGTTTGCATATGAAGATCAAGCTGCATAATCTCAAAAACAAAAATCCATGTATCTGCACGCAAAAACTTTGAGTTAGATTATGCATAAGGAATACAACGTACACAACTGTTCCTTTGCAGCTAAAGCACAAAGAGTCAAAATTTAGGGTTAAAATTCTTTGCAGTTAAAATATAAATTGAAATTTAGGAGACGTAAAAAATAGCAAGAGTCACCATGTGTTTTTACAGCCTCTTTCCTTCTCAAAACGTCACATACCTCATGTTGCATATAGAAGAATGATCAATTATCAGGGCGGATTTGCATATCTTGTTATAGACACAGACAACGATTATAAGGCTGGATCATGGTATGTGTAAGCCTCCGTTCCAAGTCATTGCACTCGTATTATTATACTGCAAATTATGAAGGTGCATTATGAAGGAGAAATCTGAGAAGATTTCAATTCGTGTAGCTGTGATTCAGGATACGCAAGCCCTCAATTGACACAGCTGCACAATATATAACCACCTAGCAAACCTTCTTCCACATGATATCTGCTGCACAAAAATAACAGAACATTAGAAATAATAAATGAAAATGGTATTTACGTTGCCACCAAAGGAAACATTGCTGGTAAGGGAGACAATGGTGTTGGAATTATGGAGTGCAGCATACTTGGGAGGGGTCGACTGAGTTTAGAGGGCCTCTGTATATACGACATTTGCTGCGTACTTTGCAAATCCATTGTCATTGAGAGATTGCCCTTGCTAGTAAAGCTACCATGGATGTAGTGCAAGCATTGCATAATGGAGCAACGACTTCAATTGCTAATTGCAGCCACGTTAAAGTGAACGCAAAGTAGTAAGAAAGGACGTAGAGAAATACATATTGGTAGAGCCATACAATCTCTAATAATTTCGCAAGATCAGAATTGAAGTTCAGCAATAGTTCTTTTCAATTATCCGTGATAAATCAGTATATATCCATATGTTTCCTGTGCAACCTAAATGAGTTAATTGCTAAACAAATGTTCTACAGCAAAGAAATATTCTGCTAGTTATAGATATACAATAGGCCTACAGATCTACACATTCAAACCTGCACATGCGACACAAATATGTGAGTCATGCTGCACTCCAGTTCGCATTCATTCATGTTAAGCAAGTTCTAAAAAAGACAAAAGAATGGGTAGAGGGCTCACTTTAAAGATGAAAGCCATAAATTAAATTACCTGAGATAAAGGAATTACTCGAGAGGTAGCTTTGTAATCAAGCCAGGCAGTGAACGGAATTGTACATTAGACAACCTGCCAAGAACCATTTCTTTTTGTGAGCAAGAAAAGAAAACTTGAGGCCATGGCAGCTACATTCCAGCAACAACAACAAATTCAGGCAAAAAGAACTAAGTGGGTGAATCGAATATACCTAAGTTGCATGCAGAAATAGCATAATTTGATAAGGGAAAAAAGGGAGTTTTCAAGCAATGAAACAGATGCATCTCGATCATGTCTGATAACACGTAAGTAAGCTCCCGAACAGAGTTTAGGGTAATGGGTCTGATACCTTGCTCCGGTCCATTTATCAGATTTTTCAACTCCTTGCAATAAAAATGAAGGAAAAAATCCAACCAGAGCAATTTGAGAGCCAGGCAATAGAATTATAGTTTCTCTTCTTAGACATACCAACGCAATTCTTCATACTGTTGTGCATTTTCCACCTAAAAGGGGATCGTCACATACACTCCAAAGTTTATGACTGCAACACATTGCTTTCTTCAGACAAATCGCCACAAATGAATGGATGTATGAGATTACCCTAAAGCTGCCCTCCATCCCGAGCATGCCACAGAAGAGGGAACTCCTCCATTTCGATCTTTGAAGGAAAAAATTTTAAGAGATTTTGAAAACTTCTGCGATTTTTGGAGAATCGGGAAATGTTTCCGGCAACCAAAACCTTCAAAATCTTAGGAAATCGAATTAAGAAAAATTCCAAAAATATTTTTCACTAAGCCGGAAAATCCTAAATTAACAAGATTGATTCCCATTGTAGAGCACATACGTATATTACCATATTTTTCTGAAAGCCCAAACATAAGTAGCTCCAGTGTTGAGAGTAATCTATTCAGTGAATCAGAAAAGGATTAATGACCTCTTGAGATGGCTAACATAATTTGATGAGGATCATTTAACAAATTTGAATCATTGTGACTCATGCTGAAGGTTCTCCTGTGCATGTTTACATGCAGCACACTGAGAATATAATGTATGCAAGTGCATTACATTGCCCTAATTCATTTGTTCCACAACATATACTTAGAAATCCACAAACATGATAAAAGTGTTGAACATGGGATGGGTGGTGTATATGACATTGCCAGGATTGATTTTGTGAGTGCTCATTTTATCTTCTTCTCGTGGACGATAAAAAACTTATTTTTATCTTTATCTTTATCTTTATCTTTATCTTAGAAACAATTGTAAATCATGAAAACAAAAATAAACAATACTTATACGACATCAAAAAATGCAAAAGTCTCATAGATTTATACCTTGCTCTCTTTGTATCTCTATATGGTCTTAAATGGTCACCCCAACATAAGCACTCATCGTTTTAGGCAATAACGGGCTAGGATTGAAACAACTATTCTTGGAAGAAAATGCAGAAGAAGAAGATGATTATGCACTTGCACCCCCTTTGATGGACCAGTGACATCCATTACTATCTCAACTGAAGGCAAATAAGCATTTTGAAGATTAGGTTGAGCTTCTTTAAGATTTGATCATTAGAAAGAATTGAGGACTGCTGATCATGAATATCTACAGCAGCTTCTGCGATAAATTTCTTTGGTTCTAAACTTATGCGATTGAACCCACTACAAATGACCAATCATGATAATAGAATAGAATAGAATAGAAGGGTTTTTATAAACCAGGAGACCAATCGGCGTAAACTACAAGAGGAAGAGGGTATTAGAGTCAGTTTTAGCGTCAGACCTTAGTTATAAACTTAGACAAAAAAAAAAAACCCTTGAACTGACATTATGGTTGACGCTACAACTGACTCTATATTCTGTTGTTTAAACGTCAGAATTAGCGTCATACTTTAGAGTCAGTTTTGCAGTAGATATAGAGTCACAATTAGAATAGAATAGAATAGAATAGAATAGAGTCAACCATAATGTTAGAATTAGAGGCAACTCTACCATCAGCATTAGAGTCAGCATTAGAGTCACAATAAAAGTCAACCACGGAGTTAGAATTAGTGGCAACTCTATCATCAACATTAGAGTCACAATTAGAGTCAACCATAGAACCATCATTCAATTATTTTAAGAATATGTCTTAATTTTGGGAGTTTTTTTTTCGCGCAGCTTCCGTCGCTTTTTGGCATTTTTTTTCTTCCGTCGCTTTTTTTCTCTTCTCGTGCGCGCCCATCATTTTCTTGAAAACTTTCCCCCTAATTTTTTCACTTTCCTCCCTTTTCTTTTTCCTCACACTCCCCTTTTTCAGTTTTTTTATACGCCCGGGTTTTTTTTTTTCGGTTTTCCTTCCTTCTCTTTCTCTGCATCCCGCCCCTCATCCATCGGCGCCTTCGGGCTATGGCACTGTTTCTTCATGCTATGGCGCCGTTTCTTCCAGCTATGGCGCCTGTTCTTCAGGCTATGGCTTCTACACGCTATAGCGCCTGCTTAGCCCATTTCGACTGAGGCAAGAAAGGAGATACATTCCAGCTGAGTAAGACTTCCCATTCTAGTTGACCTAAGGTACAACTTATTCCAGTATGGAGGCTTGTGCAGCTCTTATCTATTTCAGATGCAGGATACAAAAGCATCTCTATCCCATTTTGGTGCAAAAGACAGAGCAGTTCATAGCTATTTTGGATGCAAGGGAATCGATTATTGTGCATACCTTTTCTTTGGGTCTTATCTACAAGATTTATTGCTAGGGAATCGATTATTGTGCATTCCTTTTCTTTGGGTCTTATCTACAAGATTTATTGCTGCTTTCACTTCTAGGTTATTGAATTTGGCTTATTAGGTTTCGCTGATCTTATCCTCATGAAGAATGTCCATGCCCAGTATATTCACGGTTAGTTGTCAAACTCCAGTTGTTTTATGCAATACAACTGTAATTCATGGGTAAATATATTGTGATTTGTATGTAGAACTTGTATGAATGCAGTGTAGCATTGTTTCTAACCCACTTTGTCAACATTTCAGGACTGCAAAAGGAAAATGAAGAAACTACGGGATTTTTTGACACTAAAGTCTCAAAGAGCTACAATAGCAGATAGGTGATGCTATTAACAGTAATGGCAACAAAACATACCTTCGTATTCTTAGTCAGTATCGTCTTCCATCAATATGTTTTTACAATCCCCAATATTTGTTGAATCTGGATTGGTGGACTTGGACTTAAAAAAGCAAGTTGTATTCTGCAGGGCATGGAAAATATGGACCTACAATACCAAATGGCTATTAGAGACCAAATTATTCAAGATCAGAGAGCGGCTTTAAATAATATATGGCGCCTTCTGGACTGAATCATGATCAGATAGTTGAAATTGTTGCACAGCAGGGGATTATGAAAGAAGAAGGCATGCGCCATGGCACTATCCCATCACCTGGAGAATACAAGAGAGCACATTAACTCCTATAGCCTTCATTCTTCCACCACCAAAATCTCCAAAATTTGACTAGAAGCAAGTGAAGATTGGGGCCATAAGCTCAGCGATGAGTACAAGTTCGCGTCTTTGTGCTCTCCTCTCCCCAATGTCAAATAGTAATAAGGACCTTTTCCCATAAAGATTTAGTGAGATCTGCAGACAAGTTCTTCTTCAACAACTTTGGACAACCTAAAGCCCAGGGATGAGTTTGATTTTGTGTCCGAAACTATTCTGCTTGAGTCGGAACCATGTTGCTTGAGTCATTGTTAACCATGTTGCTCGAGTCCAAAATGTTGGTGCTAAATCGCGCTAAGCGTGATTTTGGGTTCAAGACTATATTTTTGTGTTCCGATCTATTGCTAATCAAGCCGGTTACTTGTTGATTTACCTCCTGCAAAATTAATGGAAGTGTATTTTTGTTGTAAAATTTGAATGTCAACTATGACGTCCACCTTCATATTTCTTTAAATACTGCCTCAAAATGTTCAAACAATTAACTTCTAGTTTAATTAAATTCCGATATTAGTTGTATATTTGCATTAGTTTCACACCCCATAGATAACATAGACGTTAAAAAATGGTTATTTTTTATCATTCCACCTCATAAGAAAATGTGTTAATAGTGCATTAATAAGACTTGTTTCTATAAATTGAATTAGACTAATGAGCAAGTGTTTCTGAGCCAAATTTTTGGTGAATAAAATAAATGTAAAAACACCATAATTGGTCATTATACATGCTAAAGTGGCGCGATTTTGGAACAGACATAATCCCAAAATAAATGAATGATGGTATTAGTGTTAGAATTAGAGACAACTCTACCATCAGCATTAGAGTCAGCATTAGAGTCAACTGTAGTGTTAGAATAGAGTCAACTTTACCATCACAATTAGAGTCAGCATTAGTGTCACAATTAGAGTCATTCATAGCGTTAGAATTAGAGTCAGCTATTTAGACAGCCTTAGCATCAACTTTAGGATCAGACATAGAGTCAGAATAGAGTTTTTGTAATGTTAGAATTAAAGTCAGCCATTATGACACAACTAGAGTCAATTCTAACGTCACGATAGAAGTCGATCTTTGAGTTAGTTATAACGTCATTCCATACATTTAAGTTGCAAATTTGTACCTTATGAGCATTATATACATATTCTACAATTACGTTAATTAGTATAGCTACAAAAAGAGCAGAAAATATAAGTAGCAAAATCCATAGTACTGCATAAAGTTCTACAAAAATCATAGAACATAAGTAGCCACAAAAAACTTAGAACATAAGTAGCAAATTCCATAGTAGAGTGCGGAAAGAGACATCAAATACTAAAGATCAACGATGTGATCTAGCCATCTTCTTGTACTTTTCAATGTTTTGCCTAACAGTAAGTTTTGCAATCTTCCTCGATGAGACCCCAATATCATCCTCATGTCTGTAATAATTTTCAGCATATGCGTCGTCCTCATCAACAAATGTCCTCTCCTCTTTGTCATGATCATTCTTATCCAAATGGGGTTCCTTTTCTATTGGAACCTGGAATGAAGCAATTATGAAATTTATAACACTAATAATGAATTAAAAATGTAAAGAACACCAAGTTAGGGTTGATGAATACCCCACAGGATGATTTTCCAACACTTGCTCTTCTTCATGCGCGCCTTCATCCTTGTCCTCATTCCCACCTTGATCCCGATCCTCACCTTTACCCCGATCATCATATTGATCTCCATTATGATCCTCGCCCCCACCCTCACCCTCGCCCTCGTCCTCCTCCTCCTAATTTGGATCCTCATCTTCCCCTTCATCTCCATCCTCCTCCACCTCTTCCACTACATCTTTCTAATACGAGAGTAAAGTGTAATGTTAGAAAGACACATAATATAATCAAATAAAAGAGAAATATTTAGGTACTACAATGTCATACCTTATTCTTCTTTTGTGTTCGACTCCTTGCTTTTGTTTCACAAAAATTTTGAGGCTTAAACTACGAAAACCAAATAAAATAAAGATAAGTTAAACGACTTACAAGAAAAAAAAAACAACTTACTCGATAACTTACAGATCCAGGCTTTTGTCCATCCTCAATCATCATTTCTCTGTATGCTTAATTTTGTCCAAGATTTGGTCTCCCGGGTACAAACTCCAATCTTTGAACTTGAAGATTGCATTGCATAAAAATAAAGTAGACTTCATTAATCTAATCCAACCACCATCATACAATATCATTGAGCATGAAAATTATACATATGCAGCACGTATTCCATCGCATCCTCCTCTTCCAGTCTTTGAAACATATGTCCTAGCAGCTGCAGCTCTCTTTTGTTGCTCATGTGGTTTGAATGTGGAGGCTTTGAATATTTTCCATTCCTCTTCCGAGACGTTAATGGGCCTACATTTTAATCCTTTGCGTATCTTCTTGCGCAAATTGACCCTATTTTTAATTGCAAATTAGTATGCATATATAATATGATAAGTTAGAAAAAATAAAGAATTAAAGAAAGAAGCATACTTCTAACGATTCCATCTCTTCGCCATAATTCCAAGGATGTATTCCACAAAAACACCCTTTCCATAAGTCCTCTGCATTGCTTCAACGGCTTCATATTTTCGGCTTTGCTTAACTTGTGGCCAAGTTTTGTTGATTTGAGTACCACGATAATGCCGCATGGCAATTGCACAAGTATTTGAAAAGCTGCTCATCCATATGAAGGCTACCTCCTTTTGAATAGAAAACCTATAACGTAAAATAACACCTAATTTCCGTTTAATAGAAGACCTATAACATGAAGCAAGACCTAAAATTCCCTTCGAATAGAAGACCTATAGAAGACTTATAACATGAAATAACACCTAAAAGAGCATTATTTACACCTACATACAACTACAATATGAAATACAACTTGCATCTACATACAACAAAACGACTGCAGTCTATTAGCAATTAGTTCTTGCGTTGCCTTTAGATTTTCAACATCCATATTGGCAAGAACTTGCGCCATGTCCTCGAAGTTAGGGGTAGAGGTGGACGCCATTGCCCCTTTGCCCTTCTTGCATTTGCTTGTTCTCACTAGAAAAAATCGTAGAATATTAGAATTTTAGAAATAATATAATTGAAATAGCATCAATGAAGAACAAGCAACTCAAAACATTATGTTTCTATATGTTTACAAGCATGCATTTACAAATCTCACAAGTATCCATTTACCAATAATATGTCAATCTTCCATACTCAATTAAAAGGGAAGTCCCTTCAATAATTACAGGTAAAAAGTCCCTATAAACAGCCATGCAAATTTCAAGTATTCAGTCTATAAATTCCTTATAAATAGCCATGCAAATTTCAAGTATTCAATCTATAAATTGAAAGGCCGGTGCGGATATCAAGCAACAGAGAGGATGACACCACAATTGTTGTTTTTGCTTTCAAATGCCTACTCTTTTCTTTTAAAGCAAGAACACTTGGAAAAAGAGTAGACAAAATAGAATGAGAAAAGCACATGAAATTGTGCTTCTGCATTGTGATGTTCATCATTCACTACCAGTAGTAATGTCACACTTACAAGCCTTTTATTAGAAATATACTGTTATGATAGCACCATGTTGTAGAGTCGGGAGGGAGGGAGGGAGGGAGGGAGGGAGGGAGGAAGGAAGGAAGTTTGTTTTAACGTCCACGGAGGCCAACTGGCCTATGAGACGGTTATAGACATACAATATATCGGAAAGTATCCAAACACAAAAGAAAACCACAGAAACCCTGTATAATGTGTCTCTACCACTGGGAGGAACAAAACTCCCCATGTGGGAGGAAAAACCCTTGTAGTAGACGTTCAGAGTCCCTATCTGGGCTCTAATTCCCTGTGCTGTGAGGGACTCTCTGACGGTGGAGACTTGCAGAATGTAGGACGCGAGACGTGCAACCATTGGCGAAGCCAGCAATTGATGAATTGCTATCTCAGAGCATCTGAGATCGGCATGAGCTGCTCGGATGTGTGCATATGCCGGACACTCCTGTAGAGCATGGTGTTCATCTTCTACTATCTGCATGTGACAGCACTGGCATAATCTCTAATGCCGGGGGATTCCATGCCCTCCATCCATACCCCAGCGGCATGTCTCAATTCTGAGATGGTGGGACCCTGTCCTTATTGCAGCTATAGCTCTCCATTTCTTGGTAGAGATGTGTGCCTTCAAATACTGGTGGGGGCCATGTTCAAGCGACAGATTAACCTGCGTATGATAGTGCTCTGTTTTGGGCTTTGCAAGAGTGGGCGTATCCCAGAGAGAGGTAGCAAAGCACTCATTCAAATGCAGCTCCTGTTCCACGACATATCCATAATCTGTTGATAGTCTATGGACCATCTTGCGAACCATCCCCTACAATGCTCCTGCCACACTCTCTTCAGACGTTGTGGCCCTGCCAATAACAGGGCCCGAGGACGAAGACGTTGTGCGTCCATTCTGTCAACCTTATGGAAATACACAAGGTGCCTGCGCATAGCAGAATGCTGCAGGGGCCAAAAGCCACTCTCATACAGCAAAATCGGATAAGGCACCGTGTCCTTGATGCCTAAGCTATATGTCAGGAAAGTCTTCTGTACCCTCTCTAGCTTATCCCAAGTGCCCTTGCTAATCGCTGGCCCCCATACCTCTACCCCATACAGCAATACTGGTTCAACGAGTGCTCGGAACAGGTGTGCTTTGCGTGCCGAATCGCAGAGATCTATTTTGTAATAGCTATTCCGCATTGCATACAGGGCTTTCCATCCCACGCTGACCCTTCTTTCTACACAATCATCCCATAGCATGTTAGCAGAGAAATCGATTCCCAGATACTTAAAGGTCCTTACAACTTCCATCCTTTGTACTCTGTAATATAAGTGTGGGATATCATGCTGCGCAGACAGGATTGGCAACAGCTTGGTTTTTTGCTGGTTGACGGTCATTCCTGCTATGTCACAGAATTGACTGGGAGCATCCAAATGTTCTTGCATACTCCTAGCTGTATGGGACAATAAGCCTAGATTGTCTGCATAGAGCAACTGTTTTACTGTATATGCCTCTGGCAACTGCGGGCCACCACCTCCATGTTCTTGCACCCAGGTCTCCAACTTGTCAATATAGAGTCCAAAAAGCGTTGGAGATAACAGACATCAACCATCATTCAATTATTTTGGGATTATGTCTATTCCAAAATTGCGCCAAATAAGCGTTATTTTTAGCGCATATAGTGTTTTTCAATTCTATTTTTTGCATTCAGAAAAGTATAGTGTATGTTGCATATTTGGTTAATTATTTGTATTTACATTAAATAAGGCACAAAAAGGACTTGTTTTCTTGAAATTACATCGATAGATAATATAGCATTAAAACAACAAATATACTTAAAATAACAAATTTTTTATTGACATCACATAATAAATAATCATTTACTTATCGAGATCAAGCATATATAACATGTAAAAGTAAAATTGCTCCAAATATTCACATAATTTTAACAATCATAAATTTGGAGTTATGATATTTTAGGCAAATAGAGGTGGATATCTATACAACTAATAAAGAAAACGTCTTATAAAATGCTTTGAAATGCTTTGAAATAGAAAAGTGTGACAAAGTGAAATCGCGCTTGGGGCGATTTCAAAAGCTGTGGACAACAAATAAAGCTCATAACTCGCGCTTGGGGCGATTTCAAAAGCTGTGGACAACAAATAAAGCTACAAATAAAGCTCATAACTGCATCTCCAGTTATTCTCCATCTGCATGCGAAGTTATTCTCCATCCGCATACGGTAGGGCAGCTTCTTCTGACTTGGCTCCAACATCTTTTTGCAGATGTTTCTTGCTAGTTTCCTAGTTGCAACATCGATTTTCATTTAATTATCAGCCAACATACTAGGCATGTGCTTTAGTTTAATAACTCTACCAAGGCCTTCAAAGAACTAAAGCGATTAGCGATTTACAATTTAGCGGATCACAAAGAACATTTTGTCACAATTTAGCAACCACAGAGAACATTTTCTCATAATTCCATGATAATCTACTCCAACCAGCAATTTAACTTTTGAAGAAACCTGTTGTAAAAGGAATTCACATCAACGCCTCAGTCCTGTTATGCCCATCAAAAACTCCAAATAACTCCAGGGTTCTAATAAAAGAGAAGCTCCTTGCTGTTCCGATGCCTAATAAGCCAAATTCAATAACCTAGAAGTGAAAGCAACAATAAATCTTGTAGATAAGACCCAAAAAAAAAGGCATGCACAATAATCGATTCCCTTGCATCCAACTAGAAAGTGATCTTTTCCCCTTTGTCTCCCCACCTCCCTCTTTAGCTTCAACCTCTAATTTCATTTGAGCAACTGCTGCTGGACCTGGTAACTTCCTTCTGACTAGTGCCCTCGACCCTCGGCACTTTCGTCTTCAAGCCGGACAATCTTTTTTTTTTTTTTTTTTTTTTTTTTGAAGAACTGTGTCATCAATATATTAAAAGAATGGTAATGTTACAAAGCAAGTGAGGAGGAAGTGTTGGAATGTTGGAGCATGTGTAATGGGCACACATGAAGAATGACTCAGTGGAGGAGTGCCGAAAGCCCATCAATGGGCCGGTAGCTCAGTGGTAGAGTACTTGGCTTGCAAGCAAGAGGTCCTGGGTTCGATCCCGGCTGTCCACCCAATCATAGTAGGCTCATTTCTCAACATGGTATCGAGCCATGGTCCCGGTAAAGAGGGTGCTTAACTTTACAGGGATAGTCCCCAATGGTGTGGGGTGAGAATGAGCAAAGCTTGGCCGATGGAAAGCCCAACTCTCGCGATGGTGGAGTTGCAGGAGGAGGGAGCATGTGGATTGTGGTGAAGGCTGGAATGGATTGGTGTGCCCATTAAGGGGAATGTTGGAATGTTGGAGCATGTGTAATGGGCACACATGAAGAATGACTTCGGTGGAGGAGTGCGAAAGCCCATCAATGGGCGGTAGCTTCAGATGGTAAGTACTTGGCTTGCAAGCAAGAGGTCACGGGTTCGATCCCCGCCTGTCCACCCAATCATAGTAGGCTCATTTCTCAACGGGAAGGAGAAGCGCCCCAAAGAGACGGCCCGATACCTCGACACTCCACAACAAACTCACGAAAAAGCGCAACTCTCTTTCTTTGTACAAACCGACCATCACCATCTACAACACCCAAGAAGTCTGCGCCAAATGGCAAACTTCCGCTCTACTACCCCGAGAACACCGTAAAGCTTTGAAATAGCTTCAAAATTCGGAGACGATGAATCGGAGAAGTCAGGGTCATTCAATCCCCCCGAAGATCCACAAAGCCACCGCTTCCAAATCGCCCACACCAACCAAGCCACGACAGATGCAAGGCTTGCGCTTGCAAATGGCCAAGCACCGGGATACACATGAAGCGGCAACTGCGGCTAGTCAATCTCACGAAAGCAGAGCCCTAACCCAATCGAGGCTGACCGCAAGTGAGGGCACAAAACCAAACAATCCACAGTCTCACGATGAAGGCCACAACAAGGGTAGAGAAGGCTCACACCCGGCCTAAACCGACTCACAAGGGCATTCACCCCGATACTGGCCCGGTGCACCACCGCCCGCGAAGCACCCTAACCTTCCCGGTGGGGAAGTGAGCTCCATGTCCACGGCCCAAACCGAAGGCCATCGAACCCGAAGCCGCAGAGACCACTTGGTTGAAGTGGGTGTGTCATGAATAGCCAACACCGGTAAAGAAGACCGCACAAAGCAAGAAGACACAATATCCGGATGAACCTTCCAAAGCTGCACCACCACATCATCCTGAGGGACTATAGGTATGTGTAGCGGAATACTCCCCGCCACGTGTTCCCAGATAGCCAGACAATCTTTTTCACATGCTCAAGTTGATGTTTATTGGCAGCTTCTGCAGCCCTTTTACTGTATTCTCTTTCGTCATTCTTAATCTCAACCTCTTTAGTTAAAACTTGAAGCTCGTACCTCGACCGCATTTTCCCTTGTGGCATTCTCTAACTTGACTTGAAACACCTGAGACTCTGCCTCTCTTTCATTCTTTCTTCACTAATGTGTGCAAGACTTTTTGCACGTTCTTGAAGGGACTTAGAGAAAACAACATTCTGTGCTTGCGACTCCATGAGCATAGTACCCATTTCCTCCAACTTGGCTTCAAACTCTGAACGAACCTTGTCCCATTCCCTTGTTCTCGCTTTACTCTTTGCCTCATGAATTTTTACGCTCTTGCTCCTCCCTCACATACCCGAAGTTGCCTCATGCATTCCTTCAAAGCACCATCCAAATGGGTTACTCTGTCTTCCAATCCAAGTTTACGTTGGTATCCAAATCTAAGCGGTTTTCGGTTTTGTAAGAAATAGGATAGAAATTACGTACCACGCATGCGAAATAGTTAAGAGCGCACAAGGCTCGAGGGAAGAAACTAAAGCCGCGAATCTATGGCTAAACAAAGCCAACGGGACAACATTTGGACCATCTCCTTTGTATTCCATCTTCTTTATTGCCTCCATACCGGAATAAGCTGTACCTTAGGTCACCAGAATGGGCTCAGTCATCCTCAGCTATGTATCTCCTTTCTTGCCTCAGTCGAAATGGGCTAAGTAGGCGCCATAGCATGAAGAGGCCGTAACTTTGAAGAATGGCGCCATAGCCTAAAGAAGCGCCATATCGGCGCCCATTTGGGCGAGGAAGGGGACGCAGAGAAAGAGAAGGAAAGAAAACTGGAAAAAAAATTGCGCAAAGGGGCCCATAAAAAACTGAAAAAAGGGACTGTAAGGAAAAAAAGAAAAGGACGAAGAGGGGGGAAAGTGAATAAATTAGGGGGGAAGTTTTCAAGAAAGTGACGGGCGCGGACGAGAAAAGAGAAAAAGCGACTGGAAGAAAAAAACGCCTAAAAGCGACGGAAGCTGCGCACAAAAAAATCTCCCAAAATTAAGACATATTCTTAAAATAATTGAATGATGGTTCATCCCTGTTTAACACCTATGGTACTGTTCACCCGGTGATCTGACGCAGGCAAAGCGGCATATATTCCGTCATAGAGCTGGTAGATGGCATTCTGCAAATCCTGTAGGACATGTAACTCCTGCAAGCGTTGCCACAACAGGTCCCAAGGGACCATATCATATGCCGTATTAAAATCCACGAAACAGCAATACAAGTCACGTCGTGCATTGCGGCTAGCTTCCATAAGAATTCTGAGAGTAAAAATATGATCATTCGTTGAGTGGGCAGGGCAAAAACCTGCCTGGCCAACTGCAGTACTTCTTCTCTAGCACACCTGCTAGAAGTTTTGTGAGTAACAGGCTCACCATGATCATACGGTAGTTGGTGGAGTCATCCCTACTTCCCATCTTATGAATAGGGGTGACCTTGCTAACCATCCATTCCTGTGGGAGGCCCTCTCTGATGGCCTAATTGATTATCCCTGTCAAAGGCCCGAGCAAAGTTGGCCCACCCCATTTCAACAGACTCGACACAAGTCCCTCGCAAGTCCTTTGCTTTACCATAGCAAGATGCCTAAGACCCACGGTGGATGTCCTCCTCGAAGTCATGTCTTGTTTCTCCTAGCCGATCACGGGTACCTCGGTGATCGCTCACGGGGTCATACAACTCCTCCAACCGATTGTCTCCACGTGCGTGCGAGGTAACATTGCCGGGTGGTTGATGCCTCTTATCTGACACTCTCGCCAAAAGGCTTTTAGCTCGGTCATCGCCAGATCAAACATGCGTTCTTGATTTTACGCAATGTAGCGATGCTTTTGGATTTCAGAATGCCTTATAGTCCCTAATGGCACATTGCGTAGCTGTGGATCTAAGATGGTGCGTGGCTGACTCTTTAGAGCCTTACATTCGCGGCCAAACCGGGGGTTACGAGGAACTACAGCAGCGGTGTCCCTTAGCGGGGGCTTTCTTTGTTTAAAGCATTCATCGGCTCGCTACGAGTAAGTCCTTCACCAACCATTCACACTTATCATGCAATGTATAGAGGGCATCAATCCCAGTAGCTCACGTTCAAGTGCAACCTCATATCCTGCTTGCTTCCAATAGTTCGAGGTGTATCCCAAACTCCAAGGGCGCATGTCCTGTAGCCACGCTACTGAGTGCCTCCAATCCAAAGTGACATGAAGTGGATAATGGTCTGACAAAGTCTCTTCATCTCTTGTTCATGTGCATGTCATGAAATCTCTAATGATATCAAGTTCGCACCGGAGCTGGGAGATAGTCCACCACGCCGGCTCCACCATCGCCCCGCCGCTTACGCAAGTGAAGCCCCACGATCGCGGCCATCTGAGCATACCATTGCAGATCACCATGTCAAAGATCTGGCATAGCTGGACCAACTCACTTCCAAAGGCTCCAGAGACTGTATCCAGAGACTGTCTTACATGCTGGGATGCCTCTGTTTCTAGCCAAAGTGGGTTGAGTCGCATTTCCACGAAAAGGTGACCGACCGCCCAGCGGTCGCATCGTGCATTGAAATCTCCTAATAAAAACACATGACCCTCCTGGCGATATCGCTCTATGTCATCATACATTTCCGTATAGGGCATATGCACATCTATATCTGCCTGATGAGCCCTGTAGAACTTAGAAGTTTCATGGGGTATATAACATCTGCAAAAGCAATTAGGCGATGATGAGGCTGCAAAGACTCGTATCCACAGTAGCGGTTGAGTCTATTAGCCTTGTGGGCGAGCGTGGATGCTATAGCATCTTTGAAGTAGCACGCGACTCCTCCATACCCTCGCTTGCCATGGCGCTCATTGGCCAGTGAGAAATGATGGTACCTTGGGATGTCCGGTAACAGATGACCACTATATTCCCATGTCTCTTGCAAGAAGATGATGTCCATGCCTGTAGCAATTTCAGAAATGCCCTTGCCACGCTTCCAGGGGAATCCCCTACAGTTCCACGATACAATTCGAAGGAACTCTTCTTATATTGTCTGTGGTGACTGCCCTATCCCAGTCCCTATGGAGGCTGCAAGAGTTGGGCCATTGTGTAACGGGCCCATGGTAGACCGTTCGAGTATTTGAACCTTGAATGTGCCTGTGGGGCGTTCCCGAGACACCGGCATAAATAGGTAGAAGCGACTACTCATAAATATCTAGACGGTTTTGCCCAGTTGGTTAAGGGCATGTCGGTTAGGAACGCCACAGTTGGTATCAGAGCATAGTTGGATCCTTGGATGTATGATGGCGAAGTCTAGATTCAAGTTGAGGTTGTTGGATTATGCTAATAGTATTATGTGGAGATGATGGCCTTAGAGGAGGCGTGACAAATTGTTTTATGAAGGTATGTGAAATTGATTACATGGTATTTCTATAATCTTGGTTGATTTTCTATCCCCGCAGCGAGATAAGCTAGAAAAATGTACTTCATCAAGGGGCTAACTTTGATTTAGGGTTGCCAATGTGCGCATAGCATGGAAGTGATGCTTGAGGAAGATTAAGTTACAGATATTGCGTTTCACTTTGGTAACCACTCCTTATAGTGTAGATGAGATCTCATAGTAGTATACTCTGGTGGCAAGAAAATTTGGAATAAGCAGTGCATGATATATAATGCCTATGATATTCAGGGAATGTTCATCTCACCATATCGGATGAATAAGATTCTTGCTGTGATGTTAGGTGCATCCTTTTGAAGCTAAAAATTGAGAAAACCAGGCAGCATCTATATATTGCTATCCAGTGGTAAAATAACAATAAGTTGCTAAGTTGATAGCATTCAGGCTATGGTTGGATAAGGTTACAATACGGTGGTTGTAAGACAAGTTTTGAGAATGCTTAGATATGGTTATAGAATAAGATTGGCATGATAGTCAGATTGAAGCTCATATGTAAATAATAGATGTGTGACGTAGAAGGAAATGTCATGATTACATCATGGTCCTACTTGAGGTCTATAAAGTTGTTGGCCTTAGGGTTATGGCTAGAATAGTCGATGATAGCCTTGAAAAAGTTCTTGGCCTTGGAAAAAACTTCTTGAAGTATAAGAAAGCACTTAATGGAACAAAGTGGTCAGGTTACGCATTTATATTTAGAGAATGATATCCACATAAATTATGGCAGATTGAAGAATTGATTGGCCAAGATTGAACAATGTTATCTATCTTATGGATAAGGAAGAAGAAGATGATGAATAGAGGAATAACATATTTAATCGTGGTAGTAGGTAAACCATGAAGTTGAACGAAAGAGTTGTCAGATAAAGCCCAGACATGAGATAAAGGCAGAGGGGGGAAGTGCCATTTTTTGAAAATCTTAGAATGTAATAGAAGAGTTGTAAGCACATCTAGTAATGGTGCTTCCATGTATCGTAATTATTTGGCATGCTAGAAGTGATTGTCAAGTAATGGAGGGATGGTGATTGCATTACTTGATTAAGGATACAGTCAAAGGATTGAAGTTGTGAATGAAATACATGAAGTAAGAGCTTCATTGAAATTAACGGCAATTGATGCCTATAAAATCTTGTTGAAAGACTAACTAGTGTGATGGGGTAATATGTATGGAAGTAGGCTAAATATAGAGGCCAAGTGTATAGCCTAGGATACTTCATGTCTCCATGAGGAAGATGAGGTCCATGTCCACAGCTACTGAATTGAGGCTATCACCCTTCTGCCATGGGAAACCCCGACAGTTCCAGACCATCACCCGGAGGCACAATTCCTATTGAGCATTAGCGGGGAGCAACCGAGATTGGCGGGGCAGATTTGGACAAGCGTAAGCCGGGAGGCAAAAGAGGGCAGCATTTGGTTGAAGGGAGCGAGCCAAGCCAGAGGGGCATATTACAGGGTCGAGCGTAGGCAGCAGTGGGTATCATTTGGCTGGAGTGCGGTGCGGCATTTGGTCATTGCGAGGGCGTCCCGACTGCGTGCCTCCCCGCCCGACCGGAGTAAGATCTCGGCTCCCATATAGAGATGTGCACTGGAATCCTGCCTGTCATAAAGATGGGCCTCGCTAACTTCGTGCATCAACAACCGCGGAAACACCACTACTCTGGTTGTGGCTCAAGGGCTGGACCCATTAACCGGGCTGGTTGCGCAGAATCTCGAATCGTGTCCCGACGGGGAAACGTCATGAGCCAAGGATCGTGTGTGTATCTTCCGTGAGGGTCTCTCTCTTGGCGAGCCCGAACTACTAGGGTTGTGGGCGTCTGGTCACCGCTCGGGCCCCGGCGTCCGGTGTGGCACCGGCCCACTCGGCACAGTGGCGGCCGCAGCGTGATGTGGTCGCGGCAGGGCGGGGCTGCGACGCCCGGCGTTAGTTGACCGGCGACCCGATTGGCGTCTTGCGGTTCTTTGGGCTGCTGATGCTGGTGTGTCATTTCTTTGCAGCTTACGTTTCTCAAAGTGGGAGCTCGGCTCTTGCAAGGCTTGGTCCTGTCTTGCCATCTCCTGCGTGTAGTGTCGCCATTGTTCATGGTAAAGACAGATCGGAGCTCCTGCATTTCCGGTCCGTGCAAATCCTTCTCGAGAAGGCCTTCGATGTTGGTTAACCTCAAAGGCGACTTGCAACCTCTGTCTTGCGGTAGCCTTCAACTGGGGTAGCGGATGCATGCCGTGCCATGGGGCCTCGTCACGGGGCGGGGCGTGATTACAAGTGTCTCGCGCTCTGCGGTCCACAATCACTGGCGGCGTCAAAGTATCCATCGCGAGCACGTAAACACCAGCGAGCACCGGGCCGATCTTGCTGCATCTCAGAGTGCACCAATCGGATGTTGTCGTCCAGCCGGTGTACTTGGGTCTCCAACTCAGTGATCTTTGTTTTCGCTTAGCACCAACCGCAATGCATGCAACACATGAGATATTGCAAATTCCATCTCGTCTCTCGGGCCCGAAATCGCGGGCACTATTAACCTCAACCCGGCTTGGATGGCGCCCAAGGTTTCGCCAACCAGCGGAGGGGGCCCCGTGGGACTGGGCAACCAACTTCGGCCGCAGAGGGGCAGTTTGTGTGGGCCTTGACCGGCCTCCTTCTTCATGGAGGATGTCTCTCCCTTGCCCATCGCGTGCACGGGGCCGCTTCCTTGGTGGCCCTTCTTGGTTTTTCCAGGCACGGCTCGGCCCATGGGAGGTCGCCAGGCCGTCGGGGGTTTGCCCGAGGTGGGGTGTGTGTGACTGTGGAAGCTCACACGCAAGGGGTGAGTCCGCATCTGGGCTATACGGGCCATGGCCCGGGGGTATGGCACATCAAGCAAGGTTTAGGCTATGGCAGGGACTTGTCAGGTCCGGCAGGGGGCTAAAGGTGAGGCTATGGCGGTGGTGGCCCGAGCTAGGCAAGGCCAAGAGGCAGTTGGTTGGGCTATGGCAATGTCATGCAAATGTTGGAGCCTAGCTCAACATTATTCTATGCGCTGACTTCCAAAGGCTATGGGGTCTCTGGCTGTAAAAAGCGTGCTCAGAATCCAATTTGGGGACCCAAAATCGCTGTCAGAGCACCTTTTGGGGGTTTTGGGGCTAGAGAGAGATTGTAAACTCTAGAGAGAGAAAGCCAGAAATGGGCAAATCAAGGGGGGCTCTATGCAAGGGCCTTGAGGGCGCTAGAGAGAGAGCGAGGGCGCTAGAGAGAGAGCGAGGAGGGCGTTGGGCGCTGGGCACTGAAGGCAATACAGACAAGTTGGGACTTGTTGGTGTAAACAATGCAAAGGGACAAAGGGAAAGATATATTCTATTAGAGAGCAACATAGATTAAAGCATGGTTGGATGAGGAATGCACCACCGCCAAGCGACGAGGAGCGTCGTGTTCGACGTGAAGCCGAGGAGGTATTATCTATTTATATTGAATTAAAATTAATTTTGTTTAGGATCATTTTAGCTTATTTCGAGAAACATAATTTGCAGTACATTGAGTTAATCCGTAACCATCCAAATCTTGAAAAGAAAGTTGATATTCAACCATCTTCTAGATCATCTTCAGATAATACAGCATCTATTACTGGCATAATGGATGATAGCTCATCGAGCAAGGATAGCACAAGTGGAGGAGATGATGTTGAACCACTTGTATTAGGACGCACTAGAGGAAAATCAATTGCTTTAACTTTAAGAGCTCATTTCGAGAAGGGAACATACACAGTTACTCATATAGATGAGACCGACGAAGATTTTACTAATGAAATCCCTGATTCCATCAAAGCCGTCATTATTCCATTTGACCACAGGACAATAGGATGTTGGGATGGACAACTACCTTCTATGTTAGAGGAGTTTATATATTGGGGCCATAAATATATGATTGCACCATCAAAGCTTTTACGTGAGGCAAGCAGGGGTTTTGTATATTTTAGATCATGTCCATGTCCGACCCGGAGAAATAGCAATATTGATGGCATATGGCGGTCCTTCGTACCCATGGGGTACATGGCAAAAACTAGCATCCTTCATGCCAAGCATGTCTACTTATGGCATGACACTGAATGCTGCATCTTGGTTGGAGCGTAGAAGTCAGGGGCAAAATGTTTGTCGCATTGATTTTTGTTGATGGCTGCCAAGTCTTCATGGGAATATTGCAGGTCTCATGAATAGCTCACGTAATCGTCCAGAGTTGACAAATGCAGATTTTGAGGAGACAAATGACCATGACTTGCATTATAAGCATGGTCATGTCGGACCATATGTTACATGAAGTCTAAAACCAGGGGATGAACTATTTATTAACTACTCTTTTAGGAGGAGTGTTTCAAGACGAAGATAACGTCAACAAAAGGGTGACCCCTATTGTAGTTCCTTATGGACGGAAACATAACCCTAGACCTAAGACCATAAGTTGAAATGATGTATGCACTTCGGTGCGATTTTACATCGTGTACATAATATTATGATATAAATTTAGTAGTGTCGAGTTATTTTACTATCATATACTCATACGCATATGTGATCTCATGCAATATAATATATCATGTACGTGTCTGAGATGAATATTGCTGATTATTTATTTCAATTGATTAAAGGTTAAATGAGGGTAATGGTTAAGGATATGAAGTTAACAACTAACCTTGAAACAACCACTAATTCGAGATTGGTTTATGTTTGGCAGCCCATAGAGGATGAGGGGCAGTCCTCGGATGATGATGGTGAGGGCGGAGTAAAAGTTTACTCCTCGGGCAGTGAGTTTTGCCCTGAGCCTGAATTGTTTGACACAATACAAAATTATTTTCCCATCATGGACGAAATGGATGTAGATGAGTCAGACAACATAACTTGCACAGGGAAGGTTCTATATTCAGAGGCTAGTAAGCGTTTATATCCTAGTGCAAAGACATCTCGTTTAGCAGCATGTTTGCTCATCCTAAACTTGCAACATAAATCCGGTTGGAGTAATAGTAGTGTGTCAGAGCTTTTCAGGTATGTTATTTTTTATATTTGAATATGATAATATATCAATTGCGTTATAAATTTTCCTATCGATTTCTTTATCTTTAGGTTGACACTTTGTACTCTTTTTTAAGTTTGCTTGGTGAGATACTTCCAAGTGACAATGAAGGGAGGCAAGAGAGTTACTACGAGAACTGGGGTTGGAATATAATTGCATACATTCATGTCCAAATGATTGTGTTCTATTTCGTAATGAGTACAAGCATATGCAAGAATGTCCAAAATGCAAAGAACCAAGATATGTTGACCACATGAAAACAAAAGTGTTGAGACATATGCCAATCATCTCTCGACTACAACACATGTTTAGGTCACCATCACTAGCAGCATTTATGGATTTTCATGCCACGCATAGGAGCAAAGATGGCATCATGAGACTTCCTGCAGACGGCGAAGTTTTGAGGCATATTGAAGACAAATGGCCAATTTTCAAGGACGAACCAAGAAACATACGCCTTGCACTTGGAATGGATGGTATTTGTTTGGTACAATGTCATCCTCACATAGTGTTTGGCCCATTATTGTTGTTAACTACAACATTCCACCTTGGATGGCAACTAAGCATGGACATATGATATTGACACTAATTGTACCAGGTATTTAATTGTTTGAGGTATAACATATTTCTAGAGTGCATTATGCTTTTATGCATTTTTCTCATATAGTTTTCACTCGTTATCAATAAGGAAGTATCAAGTAAAGAATATGGATGTTTACATGGAACCTCTTGTTGAGGAGCTAGAGACATTGTGGAAAGACATAAAAATGTATGACATTGTGAAGGCACCCTATGTTTTTACATTTCATGGGATCTTATGTTTCATGATCCATGATTATCCTGGGTTCAGTGTAGCCTCAGGAGTTCAGTGTAGCCTCAATTTTAGTGTTTCTCTTTGGTTTAATGATGTATTAATAGTTATTTATGGGTCATATAGGTTTGCAAACTAAAGGTGCTAGTGGTTGTCCATCATGTGGTGATCCAGTTCCCTCGTATAGCTCAAAACATCTATAAAAAATGGTTTACAAGGGGCATCAAAAGTATTTGCCACATGGTCATTCTCTTCGTGGTAATGACATAACAAACCAACCAAGAGTACTAACTCCTCAAGATTGGTTGGAAAAATGGAACAATAACACCTCCAACTTTCCTCCATTGGAAATGAAGAGATTGTCAATATTCTAACGACTAGAATATTGGTGTGACCTAAAGATTGTACATTTGTTGGATCCAATGCACATTTTCAAGAATGTTGCACATTCTTTGTGGAGGCACTTGACAGGAGAATGCGAGACACTAAATGCAAGGTATGATCTCAAGGAACAACAAATCATGTCTGAGTTATGGCCCATCGAAAAAGACGGCAAAACACTTCTTATTCGACAAGGCCCGTGGGTTTTGAAAAAACAAGAACTTATGCAAGTGAAAAATGTTATAAAAAAAATGCGCACGCCTATGGGTTATGGCGCGTCTCTAAAAAGTG
The DNA here is from genome assembly GCA_021234155.1 of Isoetes taiwanensis. Classification (NCBI taxonomy): domain Eukaryota; kingdom Viridiplantae; phylum Streptophyta; class Lycopodiopsida; order Isoetales; family Isoetaceae; genus Isoetes; species Isoetes taiwanensis. Next base: position 13,810,149 of record JAJEKV010000016.1, on the reverse strand, counting down.
CTTTTACAAAGGAGGATAAAATTACAGGATTGAAGACACATGATTGGCACAAATTTTTACAGGTTATTGTTAAATCTTGTTATACTATGCATTTGGTTTCTATGCATGCAAACTAATGTCCCATTTGTGTGGGTGCAGCATCTTCTTCCTTGTGCTATCCAAAACTGTCTTACACCATCTGTACATACAATCATTTATAGATTTGGCAAGTTCTCTAAATGGGTTGCATCAAAGGAAATTAACGTTGAAGACATAATGGAAGTTGAAATTGTAGAGGCTTTGTATATGCTTGAGATGATTTTCCCCACCAGCTTCTTTGACCTACAAGTAAGTACAAGATACTTATAGATTATTAACTTTAAAATATAGGAAGATTAATGTTTATATGCTAGGTGCATCTACTACTACATTTGCCACGAGAAATTATGCTCGTTGGTCCAACTCCATCTAGGTGGATGTTCTTTTTAGAGCGATATATGAAAGTTTTGAAAGGATTTGTGCGACAAATGGCAAATCCTGAAGGTTGTATTGCTGAGGGACATTTGGTACAAGAGACATTATTTTTTCTTACTGAAGCTACGACCTCAGTACATCCTAATGCACTTAGAATATGGAAAAAAGATATCGAAGAAGAGCTTGAAGGTGAAGTGTTACAAGGATTGGGTAAGGAAGGTCGAAAGGTAAGTGATGAAGAATTTTTTGCCATCAATAGGTTTGTCATTAACAATACTGAAAGCCTTGGACGATGGCATGAATTATATGAGAAGGCTCGTAATGAAATAAAAAAGGATAGAGAAGCATATGCACGAGAAAACAGAGTATCTCGAAGAGGGAGATTAAGATATCCAGATCATCTAGAGGATTTACCTTCATCAATGCCAAATTGGTGGTTGGTCTAAGAGACGGACAAAGCAAAGGAGAAAGGCGAGAAGATATCCATTGATGACTTCAAGATTGCTTTAGGTTGTGAGAGGAAGGTAATGTTCCTATTAAAGAAATTTCAGTCCTATTAATATTTTAGAGACATCAATCTAATATATATGTTGTTGTAAACTACGAGCAATGTTTTCCAATTTGTATTTTGTTACCAAATTATGACTAATGTTTCTTATTCTCACTTGTAGATTAAAGATATCATTCTTCAATGTGGGCATACGGACAACACTTTCGTATTGAGGAAGTTGATAAAGGTCGTGTCACTTTTGACTCTAGAATAATGGCTTCTTTTCTTCAAAGGAGTCAATGTAGTGCAGGGGACATAAATCCTATTGATGGCAATGTTGATTATATTGGAGTTATTACCAAAATCATGGACTTGAACTTTCGTTCATTCCACGTGAACGTGCTAAAGGCCAAATGGTTCAAAACACAAACCCAAGGAAGAAGTCAAACCATTCGAGTACACCCTTCTGGATTCTATGAGGTAGACACTTCACATGTCTTAAGAGATCTAGACGAGCCTTTTATATTTCCTAGTCAGGTGAAGCAAGTATTTTTCCATCATAATCCTAGGGATAAGAAATGGCGGATAGTGGTTCATTCACAACCAACTTCTCGAAGAGTTATTGCCATGCCTATCAATGATTCTAATTGTGACACCCAAGGATCATCATCTGATATTCCACATCCTCGTGAGTTGGAGTTGATTGACCCAGTTGAAGAAACCATTGACCACGAGCATGATTCACAATTAGAGGACCATCAAGGCCTTCAGATAAGGTCTCCAATGCATAGCCCAGAACATTGTATACTTGAAGACTACTTTGATGAGGAGAACGACACAGAAAATGGGACAGAGAGACATGTACCGCGGCTCCCTTTGCAATTGGAGGATGATGAAATAGAAGAAGTTGAGCAGGATTTGATATATGACATTACTAAAGACTAGTTCAATGATTTTTTTTAAGTATATGTCATTGTCGTTGTGGAATATTGTGTTGAGATCCTCTTGATAATTATGTATTCTAGGAAGGGACTCGCAAGAGACACAAAACCGGCCGCTAGATAGGCTTGTCATTCATCACAGCAAGAGTATACAATGTTTTGAAGAATAGAGAGGGGTAGCCGACCATAGGAACAATATCAGACTTCTCCATAAAAAGAAATGCGCACAGGCAATATAGAAGGGTAATGGCGACAACTTCTCATCGGGATAAAAAACCCCGCCCTTTCGGGTTTTCGAGGAAAACCCTAATGAGAAATGGTCGCCAACAACCTTGAATGTGTTGCCTGGAGAACCGAAGGAGATGGGTTGATGGCGAACACAAATATAGCAGGACCCCAGAAGACGGCGAGATCCTCGAATGTGTTGCATGGAGAACCGAAGGGGCTGGGTTGATGGCGAACACAAATATAGCAGGACCCCAGAAGACGGCGGAATTCTGCAAGAAACACAAAGAACCTCTAAAAAACACGCGTGAATTGATAGAGAAAAGCAAACATGCATGGCAATGATGAACAAGCCGCACAACAATAAGTTCCCAAGATATGAGTGATGAAAGCAGATGAAAAAGAACACAACAGAAAAGAGATAGCATCACCCATAGGGTGGAAAAGCATCACCCAACGGGTGGAGAACCATTATGTGAAAATATGCATCACCCTCGAGGTGGAAATAAACAGCATCACCCGCAGGTGGAGAATAATGGGGCATGATGCTGATGAAAAATAAAACATGATAATAGCAACACCCAAGGTGGAGAACAACAAAGAGTGCATGAACAAGAAACACAAATGAAAAAGACTCATGCCCCCACGCAGCAGGGCGGGAAGGGAGGGAAGCAACGAGAATGGAAGAAGAGCTGCTATGAGAAGACGCCGATAACCGGTCCCAAAGGCGGAGTGGCCTTATATAGTATCTCGTCCCTTCCCAGAATGGCAATCCGAGGGCTCGGACCGATACGATTCTGGGAAGGGACTCGCAAGAGACACAAAACCGACCGACTACCAGAAAACTTCCTCAACTCCCGGGGGATGCACTTATGCATAAGGGGGGTATGGCATCTGCATTCGAAGGGTAGCAAAAAACCCTCCTTGTATACACAATTTTAAAAGGCAATTTGACCCCTTTGTGTATAGATATTGCTCCAAATCAGTGCCTAAAAACACCCCTAACCCCTAAGTATACGTACGCAAATGGTCCAAAAAACACCCCTCCGTTGAACTCTCATGGGTTATACGCTGATCAAAGGTGAATCCCCTGGGCCTCAACTATAAGCCAAGTCACCGCGAAACCTCCAAGTGTTGAGTTGGGTCACGAAGCATGTAGCGAGAGTGAGAAGAAGAGGAGCGCCAGCGACCGGGAGGGCGTGCAGCATCATGTGTGGAACCCCCCGAGCCGCAGCTGCCGAGGCCCCACCGCGACGAGCAGAATGTGTACCATATTGGGATGGATCTAAGCCGATAGCGAGAAGACAATCCCTCCACCACACGCGGGCAGTCGGATCGGATAAGGGACGTAGAGAGGAAGGAGAGGAGCGAAAAAGAGGGCCGCCGGACGGAGGATCGAGGAGATGATAAGAACCGATGGAAATCAGCCGCTAAAGGATAGTGATATGGCATGCGTGCGACGGCAAGCGAGCTAAGCAAATCGTATGACCGCGAGCAAGTTGGTCTCGTTTAGAATGGCGAATAAGAACATCAACGTGAGACAATGAAAATGAAAGATCACGTCAGTTGAGGGCAAGGGCCTCTGAGATGCACAAAAAAGCGGCAAAGGAAAGCACGACGAGAGCAGCACGGGCCAACGAGGGAAATGGAGCCGCGGGATGCGCGAAGTGGAGAACAATAGAGCGTACATGCTGAGGCAGGAGAGGAAGAAAGGTACGAGGGGGGCGGGCCCGACGAGAGGTGGACTGACGAGCCAAGGACGGTAAAGGTAATATGGCGGGGGAGGGAAGGTTGAAATTTTGATGAAAGAAGGATATGGCTGTCGAGGCCGAAGTAACGGACGAGGGCGACATATGAGGATGATGAAGAGAGGCAAAAAATGCCGCAACGACAAAGGGAGAAGTAGGGAGGTAGGAAACAGCATGTAGATGGCACCAAACAACAAAGCGGCGGAACATAGCGATGTAAGCCGTGAGAGTAGATGGGGCGCAAGCGCCCCCCGACTTTTAATTGCCACATCGGGAGGAGGACAGGCCCAAACTACGTTCCGTCAGTTCCACTTGCTCCGCATTCTCGGCCGCAGCTTCTCGGCCATGTCCCAACTGCAACAGACCAAAACTCGGCCCCCAAAACGCAAACCCTTCTAGAACCTGGGTTTACGTTTCGGAGGCCCTCTCCTTGTCAGATTTGGCCGGGACCTTGAGCCATGTCTTGACGTGGAGTGGGGGTGTTGATGCCATAGCACGGACCCTAAAATCCCCCCAGAAGTTGCTTGCCGCAAATTTCCTCTCCCCAAGACCCTGGAGACGGACGGGCGACCTCCCCTCTCCGGAACCGTGATTTGGCTCCACTAATGGACTCAGAACGTCGACATTGTCCTGGGGACCAAGTTCCGTGGCCAGAAGACCACCCGACCTCCAAGAAGCACCAAACTAGCTCATGTCCAGCACACTCGTAGTCAATTGGCCTAGGATGTGGATGCTAGATACTGTCATGGAGGGCCTGAGTGTTTCTTTCTTTTGCAAAATCGACCTTGTAACTTTCTCCCTAGGGTAATTTCGCCATTCCGGATGACTTGGCGAGGTCGATTTGCCATTTCGGAGCCTCCCCGGTGCCCGAACGATAAAATACTGTGGTTTCTATAAGGCCGACCTCAGGACGCTCCGCAGTTTGACAAGTTCTCCCGGACCGACCTGAAATCTTTTGGGCCTTCCTGAAGAGGGGCCCCTGAACGGAGGATCCAATGGTCGGATAGGGGAACCGGGCTCGGGGAGGGTGGTCGTTAGCGTGCGGCCCCCCGGGGGAGCGCTGCCAGGAAGGGCTGCCTCGGGAACTTTTTTGGATCCCGCCTCCTGGGGACCAGACTCTCCCCTCGTGTGAGGGAGCCCTGCAAGGTCCTGGCCTCGTTTGACTTGGGGAAGGGTGCCAGCTCAGTTGCCCCGCAACGGGCTGCCCCGACCATTCTAATGCTAAGCCTTTGACCTAGACCTTCTCCGAAAATTCCGAAAATTGGGCTGTGTGCTGGAGATGAATTAGGAATCCAGCTGGCAAAAAATCACCGCCTAGAGGCAATAAAACCACATCATTATGTTTAGGATCCAAAAACATGAAAAAAGACATAAAACAAATGCTTTATTCTATATTATTCAGCAGAGGGTGTCGACATCTAGATGATGCCAAGGCACAGAGCAAAAACCGCCCCCAGAGGCAGGGACAATCACGCTATCAACCCCAAAGAAATCGCCAGATAAGTGGGAAGAAATTGCGGGGAATACTCAGCCACGATGAGAAAAAATTTGCGCAACTGAATGGGGCGTAAGGACGAAAATCCCCATTGTAGAATGACGTCCCCCAAGAAACGAGCACGAGCCGGGTCGACAAGTTTATATGAGCGGAACACCCGACGGACAGAAGGAGAAAAGGATGCATAAAGGCGAAGCGCCCAGAAGAACTCCGCAGGCCAGTCAATGTCCGCCCGTTCAATCTGTAAGGCATTGCGAGCTGATGGGTGCAAGACGTCCAAATGGGATGTATAAAGATGGTGAGTTGTCATAGCAATCTCCGGAGGTGCAAAAGGAGGAAAAAAGCCAACAGGGAAGATCTTGGCAGAACAAAGGGGGCAATGGAACGACATCGGGGCCTGCAAAAAACCAACAAAGGAAACGGAAATGAAGCGGTAGTGGAAAGGCAAACCCTGTGGAAAAGGAACTGTGGTAGAAAAGCTTAAAAGAGCAACCAGTAGGAACAGGAGGTGAGGACGAACGGCCAGAAAACACATGCAAGCAGAGTGAAGAGAGGTCGAAGGCAAACTGGGGAAAAGCATGCAACAGAATGACTGGCAGCCCAAATCCGATAAAAATAGAGAGCCCAAAGAAGAAGAGCCAAAATTACAGCAGAGACTGGTGGGAATTGAAAGAAAACATACCATAGATAGAGCAGGAGCTGTCGGATCCTGTCGGCACAGCAGTAGAAGGAAAGAAGACCGGCTTCAGCACCTGCATGCCAATGGGTGGTGGATCCGAAGACAGTGCCCACTCTCCCATGAAGGTGCCGAAAACTCCAGTTCCGACAATTGGGAAGCAAATCAAGGTGAAGGAGGAAATAGACAAATGGCGACATGGACGGGCAGAGTTGTGCTAACTGAAACCGGAATCAAGAGAAACGGATATCGGCAGGGTAAAGGACAATAAAAGGAGTGAAAAGGAAAACTCTGGGAGCGCAGGCTAAGGTTCAGCATGACAAGCGAAGAGCTTGGATAAGAGAGCGGAAGACGCAGTCGGGCCTGAGAGCAACCAACTCGGCAGGACTGAGGAAACACAAAGCAGCATATGGTGCAAACTATAGAATGCAAACTAAGAGCCAGCATGACTGACACTGGAATCCACTTACAGGCTCAAGCCGCAAATGTGTTAGAGAGGGAGAACCCGAACCACAGAAGATGAGCAAGGGTGAAACCAGAAAATTGAACAAGAACCGTGTGGCAAACACCCAACAGAGAGCAACCAATAAAGCCAAAAAAAAATGAAACCATCATACCATAACAATGCGAAAACCCAATCCAAAACTTAAACCATGATTACACCGAAACTGTAGACCGTCTTGCAAAGATCGAATAGCCCATGCCAAGGATTCAACATGCGAATGCATAAACAAGCCATGCAAGCAAGGGAAACAATAGAACAAAGAGATCTACAAGACTAAGGGTGAGAAATTCCAGACATAAAGAGCAGGCAAAGAAGAAGGCGTACCTTCCAAAGAAGGATAAGAAAACTCGCGAGGAAGATGCCGGTGGCGAGGACATGGAGACAGAAGTCAGAAGAGAAGCTTGAGAGGAAATCCGTTGATCGAAGAGCCATTGAAGCAACGAGAATGGAAGAAGAACTGCTGTGAGAAGACGCCGATAACCAGTCCCAAAGGGGGAGTGGCCTTATATAGTAGCTCGTCCCTTCCCAGAATGGCGATCTGAGGGCTCGGATCGATGCGATTGGTGAACTTTTAAATCATATGAGACAAGTATGATAATGCACATTTTATTGTATATTCGTAGCATTGGCAATCTTGTTCTAGCCACATAGGTATGTATGAAATGAGGACTTTTGAGAAAGTGAAAAATCTAGAGAAAGAGTAGTTATATTAAGAGTGTATAGACAAATGGTTATTTGAATAGATGGCAAGTGTCTCTTTTGGTATCTTTGCATATGGGATTATTCAAAAGGCTTAAAACGAATAGTAAAGTGCATGACTATAAGTAGAGTGCATACGATATGAGTCAATGGTATAACGTTAGACATAGAGTCAATGATAGCATCAACTCTAGACATAATGTACAAACAAGAGTTAGATCACATGTTAGCATGAGTAGAAGAGTTCGTACTACTGAATGAGTCAATAGTAGCATCGGACATAGGGTTAGAAATAGAGTCAATAGTAGCATCTAATATAGAGTCACTGATAGAGTCAGAATTGAAACTAATGATAGTGTCAGACATAGCGTCAGAAGTAGAGGTCAACATAAAGTCAAACATAGCGTCAATTGTAAGGTCAAAACTAGAGTCACTGGTAGAGTCAGAATTGGAACGAATGATTGTGTCAGACATAGCGTCAGAAGTAGAGGTCAACATAAAGTCAAGCATAGCGTCAATTGTATGGTCAAGACTAGAGTCGGATGACGTGTATGCTTGAACCTAATGCCAACACCTTTGACTCATAATGCATCAGCTATTACGTCAGTTATAACGTCAGTTATAGCATCAGATTGGTTAAAATGATATAGCATCATCTTTAGAGTCAGACATTGCGTCATAAGTAGAGGTCAACATAAAGTCAAGCATAGCGTCAATTGTAAGGTTAGAACTAGAGTCACTGGTAGAGTCAGAATAGGAACTAATGATAGTGTCAGAAGTAGAGATCAACATAAGTCAATCATGGCGTCAATTGTATGGTCAGAACTAGAGTCAGATGACGTGTATGCTTGAACTTAATGCCAACACCTTTGACTCATAGTGCATGAGCTGTTACGTCAGTTATGATGTCAGCTATGGCATTAGATTGGTTAAAATGATATAGCATCATCTTTAGAGTCAGACATAACGTCAAACTAGAGTCAGATGACATGTATGTTTGAACCTAATGTTAACACCTTTGACTCATAGTGCATCAGCTCCTACCTCAGCTATAAAATCAGCTATAGTGTTAGATTGGTTAAAATGATATAGCGTCATCAATAGAGTCAGATATAGCATTAGAATTAGCAGCAGAGAAATATCTAACTATAAGTGCTGCTAATAACTACAGAACATTGTTTTCACCTCAAAAGTACCCCCTTCCTCTTGTAGTGATGGGGCCCAACAAAATGGTGCAGTAGACTTATTACTGTCCAGGTATATCCCTCCCCTCGCTGGGAGGGAGGTTTTGGGGAGGAAAGAACGCATTGGGGAAATAAGGTGTCGTCAAACTATACAAATATACACGATGAGAAACATATATGCATATGTCAGCGAGGACATATGTGATCCCGCCGATCCATGACCTCTTGAAAGTATGATCCCAGAATCGATACCAAGGGCGTGCTATCAACATTTCATGTAGGGTTGGCCGGGTCTGATCAACTCAGTGTAGCATGCTCGAATTTGATCATACGCTGGACAACTCTGAAGTGGCATTCATCTTCCACTACTCCCACTTGGTGACATTGATAAAGCATGTCCTGGCACGGATCCCCAATCCATCTCCCTATCTCAATACGGAGGCGGTATGCTCTTGTGCGAATTGAGGAAATGAGTCTGTTCTTTTTCATAGGTAGATGGATGCGCGGATATTGTTGTGAGACTCTCTCCAATGTAGGGCTTATGTGCCACTGATAATGTGCCATGGTGACCTGTTCAAGGGCGCTGGCATCCGAAAGCTTGCTGAGCAAGCATGTGTCAAGGTACTGTCTTAAACTGCGGCGATCGGCCTCCGTTTTCACTTGGAAGCATCTGCGCTCCTACACATTCCATCTAACCAACTGCTAAGCTCTCTTTTTTGCTAGTAGGCCTTCAAGCGTTGAGGCCCCATTGTCACAGTGTAAGCCAGGTTAGGGAGGTAAGCATCATTCATATTGACCACCTTCTAGAAGTAGATGATATGGCAGTCAAGGGTCCTCTTCTGAAGAGGCAAGAAGCCTGTCTCTTGACTTCACCCCCAGTGCTCATGCTAAGAAAGCTTTCTGCACCTGCTCCAAGTTATTCTAGATAGCAAAGGACACCACTGAGCCCCAAACCTCGAGCCCATATAAAAGGACAGACTCCACTAATACCCTGAATATGTGCGACTATTGGGCCCAATCACACAGCTCTGCCCTGTGGCTATTATTCTGCATGGCATATAGTGCTTTCCAACCTGATGCTGCTCGTAGCTGGATGAAGTGTCCCAGTACATGGCAGATGGAAACTCCACTCCCAAATATTTATAGGTAGGTACCACTTCCATATTCTGGCCTCGATAAGTGAGGGTGGGGGTCCTTGGCTGTCGTATGGATGATATGAGGACCACCTTGGTCATGGCCAAGTTGACTTGAGATGGCACTGCATATCTGCCTGAGTGTAAGCTAGGAGGTCCATATCATCAGCATGTATCAACTCCCTGGTGATCTGGTGCAAAACTTGAGATCCATCGTCTCCATTGGCAGCAAGCCAGCTCTCCTGATCAATGTATAGTCCAAACAATGCGGGAGAAAGAGGGTATCCATGGTGGACCCTGATACTGCTCTCGTTTGGCTTGCCGACCGGTTGCAATTGGCCTGAACATATCTCATATTTGTACATCACATTCTGCAGCTCCACAGGGATCCCCAGCTATCGCAACCTTACCCAAAGTTTTCCCGTGGCACCTCGTCGAAAGCCTTGGCGAAGTCTACAAAGCAGCAATACAGGTCTTACTGACAGTTCCTGCTGTCCTCAACCAGAGTCCATCAGAGATGCTGGCATCTGAACAAATGGCTACTTCTAATCAATGTCCACAACGAAAAGAGAGTATCAAACATTAAAAAAAAATGTTTGTAATATTCGTAGATGACAAACTACGAATCACATAAGAAGTGAAAGCCTATTGTTACAAGAAACACCCTGTATGCAAGACAAAACTACAAGATCTACTGTCAATGGGGACATCTAAATTTACAGCCTAAAAGGAAAAGATCGATTAGAACCTAAAAATCCAATACGAGAGCTGAACATTATGCAAGGAAGGACAGAAATGGACCATGCACTCTATGTCAGCAGCGGAAAGAACGAGCATGGAGGGAATTTTGAAATGCGTGGGGGAATGCATTTTTGGGTTGCCTTAATGGCCTCCTTCTTGAGGTGGAGGAAGAAATGCATACTCATCTTTTTTATTTTGAATTAACTTTTGGCAAATTGTATGCATTTTTTGGTGTAAAAGAGAGTCCTTGTTTTTTAGTTATCACTACTTGAGGAATACTGAGTATAGGGGAACCCTCATCACTTGAAGGTTTCTTGAAGGAACCTAGCGGTGGCCAGGTTCCAAGAAGAAACCTGCTATGATATGGAAAATAACGCCCAAATTTTCTTTTTGAAGCAGCTTGGAGCATATTTGGCATGATTAATGGTGTCTTGTTCTGCAAATGGGACAAAATGCACAATTATGATGTTATTTTGGGTTATTATGAGGCTAATTAAGGAGCGGACATGTGAGTATGGTAGAAGACCCCTATATTCCATGGTTCAAGACTATTTTTAATGGGCAAAGTTGTAAAAAGAAAGCACGAATTATGTGATGGGAAGAAATGGAAGATTAGGATCGCTTATGTATCAAAATAATAGAGCTCAAGGAAGTTTATCCAGTTTATCCACATGGACGACCAAGATTATAGTGTTTAAAGGTCTAGATTCTCTTGAAATTGTATAAGTGAAAAGCAATGTGAATGAAAAACTACCCTTTCTTGTGCCTATTCGTGTCCTCTCTGCTTCTGGCTTGAGTGTCCTAGTACGGATCTGGTCCATCAATACTGTGCATGATGTTTTCTTTTATGTAAAGATCACATGATGATGATAATTTTGAGAGAATAGTTTCTTTTATATGTGTGTGCGGTGGTGAAATTGCATCAAAATAAATTATGTCTGTTGTTGGAAGCCAGTCTTTTACAAGGATTTACCTGAAGGAAATCCTTGTGAATTCTTGTGCCCTGGGAATGAATGCTATGAAATAGTCATAAAGATTAAATCTAGAATAAAAACTCATGTTTTGTTGAATCTGTGATGTGTTAAAGAAATGCAAATAGAATGAAAAGAATCAGAGAAAGAAAACAAAGATATGTTCTTGTCCTATTCGTTTGGACCCTGTTTTTGCTATAAATCCGCCATGACTACTGCCTAAGACTCCAAATCCGACAGTGCTCTGCCATAAAATTATAAACAAAGAAGAAATTAGCAAGCCTTGCAACCTCCAAATCCATTCTGAAAAAAAAAAAAGATTGAAGGCAAGCCTAATTAAATACAACAGTAAGAACTCAGAAAATCGGCCCATTCAGAATGATTTTAGGGCCAAAAATCTGAACCCAAATAATTCTACTAATTATTAGAGCCCAAGAATTGGCTGTTCATTTCTGCCATCTGTTAACAGAGATGAGGAAGGATGGAATCGGCCTTAACGATGCCGATTTGGTCATGCCATAGCCTGTGACTCCATTTTCTGCCATCCGACCTGCAAAAAAAACCTTCCTCTGTTTCTTGCTCCTAGTCGCCAAACCATAAACGCCATCTCCATCCATTACTTACTGCCATAGCTGGGTTTTGAAGGAGCCAAACCGATTGCAGAGGAGGAAGCCGGATTTTGCCTTATCCGCTGCATAGTTCGAAAGATGCGCGCATCTAATGTCTTATAAGTTAAGATGCACATCGTTCCACATCTAAAGCATCTAAAGTTCGATACGTAGGGTTTTGGTTGGGTTAAAAAAAAAAGTCAAAGTTAGGTTTCCCCTTTTCCCCGTCAGGTTTTCCTTGTCCCGACAGTCCAAAAATGTCTCCTTTGCTGCCGAAATGAGGAGCCGATCAATCCCCTGCTGCCGAAATCCATCCCTTTGCTGTCGAATCCATTCCCTTGCTGCCGAAATTGATTCCCTTGCTGCCTAAATCGTCTCCCTTGCTGCCAAAATTCGTCCCCTGCTGCCTTACCATCCAAAGGGAGGAAAGATCAGAGAAATCAGGTTTTAGAGGAAGGTCAAGTATTTCGAGCATGTCTGCTCTGCAGCAGGTATCCAATTAGGATTGTTTCAGTTCAGATTCAGAAACATATATCATTTTTTTTATTTTAGTGCTGCTCACCTGCAAATGCCTCTGCAGTTTTCATAAATGTTTGTTCCATGTTTTTTCCTGCTTCAATTTTTTACTAGATCATTTGCATATCCAAGACAGCTAAAAATCTGAATATTACAGAGTTTTTTTGGGTATTTTTATGGGATCAGTCAGTGATTAGAAATAACGGAAGTAAGGAATGAAATTGGCAGCAGTAGCAGCTCTTAGTTGTGGCAGTAGCAGTAGCTCTTATTTCAGTGATTTTTGAGCAGATAATATGCCTAAGAAAAAGGATAAATTATGGGATGCTGTATGTGATAATATCACAAAGGTTGGGGGAAGAAGTAAAGGCAGTGGCAATAATCATTGGGATTGCAAGTTTTGTAAAAAATATTTCATAGGTTCTTTGACAAGATTAGAATGCCATATTGGAGCCCAAGCTGGAGAAGGAATAAAGGCTTGTTCTGATTGCCCTGGTGAATTGAGAAGGTCAATTCAAGTCAAGAATGGGTGGAAGATAATTGATAATGACAACGATGATCAGATTCAAGAAGATAATGAAGTTGCTGCTACAAGTACACCAATTACACCTATTGTTTCACCATTTCAAGCATCTACACCCATTGGTCAAGCATCCCCTGCTTTTCATCTCAATAAGCCACCACGATCATCATCAGCCCCCTTAAGTTTAACTACGCCATCATCTTCAAAGAGAATGAGGGCTTTTGATGAGGATCAAGAGCCTAAACACATGGTTCAAAGTACTTTGAGCAAAAGACAAGTAGGCTGGCGAAAATCATGGATGAATATGGCTAATAAAGAGGTTGGAAGAACACTTATTGAGTGTAATCTTTCTTTTAATCTCTTGGATACACCAAGTTGGAGGCATATGCTGGAAACTGTATCCCAAATTGGTAAGAAATGGGCAGGTCCTACTTCCGTAAAAATGAAAAGTCACATAATTCCAAGCACCTATCACCTATGATCAGATTGGAGATGAAATAAAGCAAATTCAGTCAAAGTGGAGGCAATTTGGATGCACAATCATGACTGATGGATGAGTGGACATCCGAAAACAAGGCCTCTACAATATCATGATCTCTTCGGCATTTGGAACAATATATTGGAAAACTATAGAGGTCTACGGAGCTGGCATTAGTGTAACTGGAGAGTTCCTATTTGAAAAGATGAGTGAAGTAATTGAAGAGATTGGACCTCAAAATGTGGTGCAGGTAGTAACAGACAATGGTTCCAATTGCGTTTTGATGGGCAAACTTATAGAAGAGAAGTACAAATCAATTAAATGGTCTCCATGTGCATCTCACAACTTGAATCTATTACTGAAAGATATTGCAAACAAGATAAAATGGATAAAGGAAGCAAGATTGGTAGGTGGAAACATAGTACGCCTCTTTGCAAGGAAGAAGAAAGCGTTATTTATCTTCAGGAAACGTTCAAAAAAGGAGTTGATAAAACCCGTAAAGACAAGATTTGATACATATTTTCTGATGATGGAGCGCTTAGTAGAGGTTTGGCCTTCACTTAGACAAACCGTAGTTTCTGATAATTGGGTAAAATGGGAAGATAGCCATACACCAGAGGCTGAATTGGTCCAACTCCAAATTTTGGATAGGAGAAATCTTGAGGCCTTTCAAAGTATTTCTTTGATTTGTATTTTTATCTACTCAGTGTTGCGCCTTATGGATAGAGAAGGATCTACTATTGGGTTGCTTCAGGAATTTATGGATCGCATTGGTGTGGCAATTGATAGATGCTTGGCAGATCCACAGATGAAAGATAGGTAAGCATATATTTTTTACTTATGTTATTTAGTCCTAGCTTCAGAATTTTTAATCTTATCTTTTAAAATGGGATTGCTTTGGTTTATGTGCAGGGAACGCCGCAAGTAACGCCGCATGCGGCGTTCCACTTCCCCCTCGCGGGACCTTTTTTTTCTTCTGGTCTTCCTCTCATTTTTGTATTGCCTAACCGCGCTCACCGTCGGAATTGCCTATGGCCTCTGCATCTTAGATTTTTCTTCATCGCACCTGTGAACTTTTGTAAGAATACGATAATTTCTGCATCCCTTCTAGCCAATTCTTGCCAGTTCTTGAGCTCTTAGGATTTCTTTCCCTTTCCGTCCTAATCATTTCTTGCCTCCGCCATGCCTCCTCACGAACTTGCCTTTCCCTATCTCGCCTATCTAGCACCTCCAAAAATTCCTGCTGCATGTTTTCTTGCCTTTGTAACAGCTTGCTTGCCAAATCAGGATTCTTCTATGCTTTCCGTCATCTTTTCATAGGAGTCAAGCAAGTCTTCGAAGCTGCAGATTCATGGCCACAACCTCTTCAAAGTCACTGCTCCATTCGAAGGGTCTATCTTACTGCTGATAATTCTTATTTTCATGCAGAACGCTACAAAAGTTTTGCTTTTAGATCCTGTTTGGGTAAGTTTGAGCTCGCCATAGAGCCATGAGCATTAAATCCAGCATTTCCACATTAGTCTTGCAGGCTTTCCACCATGTTCTGATGCATTCACTTTATTTGTTCATGGGTTCAAAACGGCAATGGGCTGGGGCAGTAGCATCCGGCAAACCTCTTGCTCCTTTCCGGCATTGCTTGCAGCTTTGAATTTTAGTTCATTTCACATTTCTTCCCAGCATTGCTTGCACCTTTGATTTTGTTTTATTTGCATTTCTTCTTCGAATAAACCACACTTGGATCTAACACTCGGCATTATCTTTTCCTCCTCTTTGGCAGATGGGTGGTGCGTAACGCAGCATGGCAGCCGTTATGGTGGATATGGTGGTTTCGCATACTTTTGGGCTTTGCAAAATAAATGAAGTATGAGTAAATCGTCAGTAGCAAATTGCTCTTGCAAATTCACAGGAACAACAAGTCATAATCTCTAGAGGAATCACTAGACCAGGTATGATCCATCTAAGCCTTTTTTGCAGTTCAGTCACAGGGTTTCCAAATCTCAGGGTTGTAATCATAGGGTTCACAGTGTTTTCAAGTGACAGGGTCATAATCACAGAATCTTGAGACATTCTCAAAGCCAGTATGCAGCTTTAAACCAAGTGCAGCACTCAGTAGCTTCTGATTATAGATGGTTGGGTTATGCTGGCTTTGTCCATTTATGTTGTAGCTTCTTGATCATCTAATTCGTTTCTCGAGGTATGCATACTATTTTTGTAAGAAGGCTTCATATCCTGGTTTGAGAAGCAGCAACTGGAGCTTGGCATTTGGAGCTATAGGTTTAAGATCCTTTTCTTATGTGGGCTTAACATCAGTTACAGGATAGACATGTACCTTGCTGTTCTTTTCAATCCCTGATATCAATATTGTAGTCCTTTTCAATCCATGATATCAATATTGCTGTCAAATTCTCTGGTCTATGACTTTTGTTGATTATCTTTTGCATTATATATCATGAAAGATGCAATTGAAACTGCTAAAGAAATGTCAGTTCTTATACTAAATTTAGTCAGGCAGTGTGCATTTGCCTAGATGCTCTTCTTTTGATTGTCAGTTTAGCAATACATCATGCAATCATCTTCCTAGGACCAGCAAGGTATCATTAGAGTATGAGGGCCGTCAATCATTAGGTCTTATGGTTGCCATCGGTAATGAAGTCTATAATCATCTAAATGGCTTTGTTTACGTCAATAATGTAGCTAGCATGCCGTGCATCAAAAGATGAAGCCATGCCAATCAAGAGACCAATAAGATCCGGGGCAGATCTTTTCGTCGGAGCCTCTTTGATTCAAGGGATCTCTATTTGTTATGTATAATCTTCCCCTCCTCATCCTCTTTGCTATTGTGAGTACTTGAGCTGTTGATAAGATCCAAATTTGGGTCTGAATTCTTGGCAGCTCATTACTTCATCCATGATGTGGGCTCCATGTCAATTTGACATCACCATTTATTGTGAGAAATTTGGAGCCCGTATTGGCAAGACGCGATGCAAGAGCTGGATCAATGTCACTTTTGCAAGATCTTTGTACATGGCTGCAATGATGCAGGTCGATAACTCGTAAGTACAATATTTGTTAGTGTCAATGTAATCATAGTGTATTTTCTATACGTTCCAAAAGGTATATGCTCTGCGCAGTGTGATCATGAAATTGTGTAGTGTATTCTTTCCATATTGCCCATGCTATTCCGGCTTCATAGCGGCATTTCCAACTTCTGCCTTTCGGCACTATTCATTATTTAAAATATTGGTCCTAATTTTTTGGTTCCTTCCAAATACTCAGGGTTCTTTAGAACTCCAGATTTGTATTTATTGTTTGTGTTTTCGTCAGCGGGTCGGATTCTTTGTCATTTTATTTTCTGCGGCAGGTGGTTAAAGGATTGTTCCATTTTTTGTTGTGGGTATTTCGTGTAGATCAAGTTTTCTTACAATTTGTTTCTTCTAAAGTTA
Source organism: Isoetes taiwanensis (assembly GCA_021234155.1). Lineage (NCBI taxonomy): Eukaryota > Viridiplantae > Streptophyta > Lycopodiopsida > Isoetales > Isoetaceae > Isoetes > Isoetes taiwanensis. Next base: position 13,793,323 of record JAJEKV010000016.1, on the reverse strand, counting down.
GTCTCAAATGATCGCGTTTTAATCCGCTTAACCCGTTGTTCCATATTCATCTCATAAATACTTTGGTGCTTTATTATGTAAACACAGGCATTGCCTACCACAAGAAGGGAATCTGCAAGTGCTTTGACATATCTGCAAGGTTTATGAAGCAATGCTTTTGAAGTTGTTGATACTTCACAATGATCTGATACGCAATCCAAGAACCAGGTAATTCTCTCTCTCTATAAAGTTAGTTTGTTCTTCATTTCAAGGCTCTCACATCTACATTTCAACATGAAATAGATCAAAAGAGTTTCTTGAACGGAAGTATCTTACTGCCCCTTGGAATCACTGTTTGGAGAATACGGTGGAGCCTTTTGAACCCAATCTAAAAGACCTCTTGCTATGCATTGGCATCAAAAGTCATGTGAATGCCATTAACATTTAGTGGATTTATAAACTGAGGGGCTTTATTAGCTTCTTTCATGTCCTTAATTCCAGTGGAGCTTGGCGTAGAAAAGCTAGGGTTGACTATGCCACCTTTATGATGTGGATAATCTAAGTGTGCATGACGTTCTTACTTGTGTTTTGCTCTATTTGTGATATCTAGCATCCTCAATTAGATTAAGCTATAATTTTGTTTGCAGGAGAGCCTTTTTGAGAGCCTTTGCAGTGGAGTGAAGGCTCATATCCGTTTTAAAGTTGGTTCAACATTATTGCAGATGTCTGAATCCTTGCTCAAAATACTCAAATGCGAATTTTAACAGAGGCTTCATAGGCTTCATTATGTTAATTGTCATCAATCATCGTTGAATTCTATTATTTAGGGTCCGTAATAGAAGTTGCACTCATTGATCACATGTTCAGGCAAATTAAAAAAAGCATCTTCAAACCCATAAACTTCTGCGATTTTGGTTTGGTATTTGGGAATCAGTGGTTAGGACTATGATTTTGATGCCGTATTGTATAAAAAAGGGTATATTTTGGCATGTTTGAGCAGCTTGTTTCCATTTAGTGGTCTAGTTTCTAATTTTAATGTGTGTGCAAGTTTATTGTCGGCTATTTTTCATGCTAAAATGTGGGGCGTGGATAGCGTTTCACGCCACTTCCTTTTTCGAGGCACGTGTGACGGAGCAGAGGAGGCATCGTTGAAGCCAAGAAGGGCAAACAGTGGCAAACAGTGGTGGGCGGGCAGTTCCTGCAAAGTTATGCAAATCCAGATTGGGTTTGTAGATTTGTAGATTGTAGATTTGTAGATTTGTAGGAGGCTTTGTAGATTGTGGCATCAACCACAAGACCTTGCTTTCCTCTGTGTTTTCGTCTGTGATTTTGTGCTAGTTTGTGAGCAAAGTTTGGAGCTGCCGTGTACCAGAATAATAATCCTTGAGAAATATTCCGATCTGTGTTTCTGTTCTGGCGCAGGTAGGCGGTTCTTATTGTGGGCGGTTCTGGGTTTGCATGCAGCTGGGACAGGGGATTGCTTCCGGCAGGTAGAGCAGGGGATGCCAGCAGGGCCCATACCTTCGGTCCATATTGTGGCAGGGGTGATGAGTTTCAAAAGGACCTTAGAAAGTGGCAGAGGATTTTCCTGCCAAAAAGATGTCAGCCATTGATTTAGTATGATGCTCTAAATATGCTGGAGATCAATGGTTCATATTCAATCTTAAAACAAATCCCATAAACCCTGTAAAAAACATTATAACCCTGTAAAAGCATCTTCAAACCCATAATAGCAAGCAATTCTGAAAATGGATGCCAACTTCGAGCCTTATGGAATTCGAGTATATATCAGCTGTTGCATGTCGTGTTGCCCTCAATACCATGACATTTGATTCCTTTGAAATGTGTGGCGCACATTATCTTAAACACGTTTATAATATAGAGAACGTTTCTTACGAGTCGCTTCTTGCACTCACTGATTTTTAACCTACTGAACCATTGATCAGATAAAGTACTATTCCATTCTATATTGGCACTATTAGCTCTCAAGATAAAATATTATTCCAATTTCTCCATTCTATATTAACAGTTGTTTGTTAAAGCTCTCCAAGTCCATGTTTTTTATTACTTGGTTTTGCATCAATATTTTATTACTTGATTTGGCATATCTGAGAGCCTTTTTACACAAATTTTAATGCCATTTTAAGGTTTTTAACCAGTGCCAATATAAGGTTTTTCATTAAATTAACCACAACTCGAAAGAATGATTGGCCAGTTGACACTTCCACAACTTCCACACATTTATTATAGACTCCACATATAATCATATAGACAGACAAAAGCATTAGAATGTTTGTTGCACATATGTTTAGTATTGCTAAACATCTTACATGATCTTGAAGAACAGCCACAAAACCTATCTATCGAGACTAGATAACATGAACACACGCATGCACACATGTATACATCGATTACAATTCATGTGCCTGCAATGCTAATATACAATTTCTTGCTACACTCCACTATGCATTGGATTTTGCTATAATGCTTTACACTTGGCACTCCATTACATTAACACAATTATATTTACAACTATTCATTCCACCTACAAACTCTATTAGGTTTACTTAGTCATGCGTCCATGAAAATGCCCGGCATCGCCGGGCACACGTTTCTAGTATCTACTAAAATTCTCATAGGGTGAGGAAGATTGAAGAAGTTAAAAGCTATGTGGTCAATCGCTGGGATTGGTTTCATCGACCAATTCATGCAGTGACGCATCTATTACATCCGCTATGGAGAGGGGATGCCACAAAACCGATAGATGAGAAGCTTCATGATGGATGGGTGAAGTATATTTTAGATCTTTATGATGTAGAGAAGGCGGATAAATTATACGATGACATGCTTGCATTCCGCCGTAGAATGGGACGTTTCAATAATCCCATGGCAGAATCACAAGGTGCCATGTGTAAACATGTATCATGGTGGGACAAATATGGAGGAAGCATCCCCGAGCTTCAAGCATTGGCCCTCAAGGTCTTGTCCCAGGTGAGTAGATGAATCAAGATTTTATTTCTCATCTTATCAACATGCGCAATCAATTTATTATTCAATTCAATGGCTTTGTAGGATTGCTCTACTGGTGCCGTTGAGAGGAATTGGTCCGCATACTCTCTAATTCACACTAAAAGGAGAAACAAGTTGAAGACGAGCACAATGCATAATCTAGTATATTGTAGAGAGAATTTGCGGTGCTTTGCGCAAATATAAGAATCTTACAGAGCCCAAACAGATATAATCCTCAACCCTTTGTTTTCTCTCATTTCCTATCATATTATGATTTTTATGGCTTATGCTGCAACTCCACAATGGCATAGATGGATCCCAATGATATTGATGTTGCTAAGAGGCCTGATTTGCCGCCAGTTGATCGCACTGAAGAGGAACTTTACCAAAGCTTATTTTTGGAGTGTTCGGGTACAATGAGAGTCTGTCGTTCGACATCAAGAGCAGTTGATATGGCTGGTCCTAGCACTTCAAGTTATGGAACCAGAGGGAGAGGGAGGAGGAGAGTTAGAGGGAGAGCAAGAGGAAGCGGGAGGGCTAGAGGGAGAGCAAGAGGAAGAGGTAGGCAAGTGGAAGAAGATGAGGAGGAGGAGAAGGAAGTGGAGGATCAAGATGGAGACAGTGATGGAGATGGAAGTGAAAGGAAAGAAAGTGAAATTGAAAGTGAAGAAGAAAGTGAAAGTGATGATGATGGACAAGAATCATCAGAGTCAGATCAAACGGTCAATTGAACTTGCTTTGAGAATCCAGTTTAGTTTCTAGTAGATATGCCATGGAACCTAGTATTTCTTATGTCAATCTATAATTTAACAGCTATTACATTTTCTTTTGCTTATTCATGTCATGCTTTAGTTGAACTTTAATATATTAAAGGTTTATGACTCTAAATTTGTTATTCTTCATGGATTTTATTATTTAAAACTTTATATGCCGCATCTAACGCATCTTAAACATCGATAGATTCTTTAGATGCTTAGATGCTTAAGATGCTCGCATCTCCCGCATCTATCTTTAGATGCTTTTGAACTATGATCCGCTGTCCTTTTACACAGGTCGTGCTCTATTTTGCCCTGTTCTAACTAAACCTAGTTAATATTAAATTAATATTGGTTATATATATATTTTTTTACATAAGGGTCCATTAATTAAGCTATTTCGATTTCAATATGGTTGTGAAAAAAAAAACCCCTTTGAAGGAATACGAAAATTTGGAAATGCAATACTTGTAATGCAATTCTGGGTGGCAATATTTCGAGGTTAATAAGCTAATATTAGATAAGCTATTAAAATTATATGTCCTTCCTAATATTATTCTTTTCATTTCCATATGTCTAAACAAGCACGAAGGCTTATGAATATTAATGCCATGGTTTCCGTTTCAACCTAACTCCTCGTCTTCCCTTGTGAATTATCATTTCATCAATACATCGTTCTTTGAACCTTGGGATTCGTGTAGCCACGACATATTTTTTCGGACGGCATTTCGAGAAGTTAATTAGAGCAATCGTTGTTGATGAATGAATTGGGGTCTTATGAAGAAAGGAGGAAGAAGAGTATAGCTAGACAAGAGATCGAACGTATTGCTAGACTAGAGCTTAGAGAGAAAAAAAGAAAGGAATTAGCTGAGCAAGTTTTGGAAGAAGAAAGGTTTTAGAAGAGGTAGGATTTAGTAGTAGCAGCACACTTCCTTCAAGTTCTGGGGATAGTAGTGAGGAAGAGAGTACCTTGGGAATTTCTAATACTAGCACACTCTTTCCAATGGTACAAAAGACTTCAAAAATGAAATATCCTGTATTTTCAGCCTTAGGGAGTGTGGATGCAGACTCCCATGTACATGCCTTTTTAACTATAAGTGAGGCAAATTAGGAGGATGGGAATGCTGAGAGGCTAAGACTCTTTCCGACTACCTTGCAAGATGGTGCCGTGGAATGGTATAGGGCTGCTAAAAATGTTACTCCTTTTTTGACATGGGATGACTTAAAAAAAGGGTTCTTAACTGCATTCAGACTAGTGGGGTTTGCACAAAGAGTAAGTGATGAATTAAATTATATTAAGCTCTTACCGGGAGAAAGTTTGCAGAGTTATGTGATTAGATTCAGGAGATTGGTTACGAAAAAGGAGCTTCCATCTTCTGCAGAAGATCAAGTGAGGTGTTTTACTAATGGATTACCACCTGACCTTGGTTTTTTTACAAAGGGCCAAACTCCTACCACTTTAAAAGCTGCTATTAAGCATGCCTCAAGTTGGAAACAAGCAAAGATTGGCATAGCAAGATATTATCATCCGGGGATGGCAATGCCTTCAGTTTTGGGAGGTGTTGCACCAGCTATGGTTCCAAATATTCCTATAGACGCAAGTTCAATTGCAAATATTTCAGGTATGCCTATTGGCACTTTTCCTTCCATGATGGGTACACTTGATTATAGTAAAACACAAGTAGGTGCAAATAATGCAACTCCAACTTTACCCATAAAGGAACCTGAACAACCTGTGGATGTTAAACTTGCAAAGGTTAAGGATGAATTGATTGAGAGTTTAACTAAGCAAATGACTGAATTACAATTAAATTGGATAAAATGCTTGGAATCTAAACCACAAATTTCTAAAGAAAGAACCAATATATGGTGTGTGAAATGCAAGGGATATGGTCACCTTCTTAGTGAATGTCCAACGCCTGCTGAATTTAAGCCTCCTTGTCGAAATTGTGGGAAAACAAATCATAGAACAGACCAATGTTTTCAATTACGTCACGGGATGGGATTTGGGATAATAAGACCTCAAACTCAAGCCTTAGGATCTCCCCAATATCAAGAATACCAAGTTCAACCAATGTATGATTATAGAGAACATGTTCCTGTGTATAACCAAGGATAGGTTCTGTATGTACGAAATCTAAATTCCTGACGTATAAAGTTAAAAAATACGTATTTTTTTGAAAAAAACATATTTTACGATTTTTAGTCGCTTTTCGCGAAAGTTTTTCGGCATTACACCTAAACAAGAAAAAAAAATGCGACGAAAAGAATTTTTTTTTTTGTCTTTTTTATGCCGTGATACGCCAAACCTATACTGTTTTGCCGCATACGCCAAAATGGAAGGTTTCGCGTACGCGGTTTTCAAATTTCAAACTGTTTCGTGTACGCAAAAAAAGTTTCGCGTACGTGGTTTATAGGATTTCGCGTACATTTGTACGCGGAATTTTTTCACAGACGTTATTTTGTTGCAGCGTACAGATGCGAAAAAAAAGCGAAAAAAAAGCAGACGCGAAATTTTTTTTCGTCAGACGCGATTTTTTGTTCGTTTTCTGTGACGTTAAAAAACTTTCGTGTCACGCTGAATTAGATGTTTTCGCGATCTGGCGAAAATCTTCCCGACGGAATTTTTTTTTTTTTGTATTTTTTACGTTTTATACGGCAAATATGTGTCGTATCATACAATTCATACGTATTCCATATAAAACGTACAGCGTATTGAACTTATCCCTGTGTATAACACAACCCCTCAAACCAATACTGGGGGTCCAAGACCACAAATGTTTAGAAGAAGACCTCTTCAATGTTATAGATGTCAAGAAATGGGGCACATTGCGCCTCAATGTCCAAATCTAATGAAACTAATAGGTTACCAACCACTATGTGGAATCTGTCAAACCCAAGAGTTGCAAGCCCAAGAAAATTGCCCTCATAAGTTTAAAGTGATACAAAATCCTGCTCCTAAGAATAGGGGTAAAGAGGTTGTCATTGATAGTGGGGCCATATTCGTTGGGGAGCCAAGTACTCCAGCTTATGTTGTAGAAACTCGTAATGCGAGGAATTTGAGAAGGAGAGAAAGGGAATTGCGTAAGGAGAGAGAACAACAAGGGGTTAATAATGAAAGTTTAGTTCATAATGAAGGAAATTTGTTTGAGGAACAAATGTCAGATGACGAGGTGGATATGATGGATTCACAAGAGATGTTTGAAGAAATCGAAGAATTGCCTCAACCTAGAGCGGTAAGAGAAATTATAAATGAAATACAACCATCTAAAAGCAAGGATAAAGGTGTCCATAAAAAGTATAAGAGAGTGTTGAATTTAGCAAGCGAGTCACCCTATGATATTTTAAAAGATATTTGATAATAAACAACCCTCATTCACCTTTAAACAACTACTAGAAATTGCCACTAGTTGTCGTAAGATATTAATGTCTGCTTTAAAGAGTCATAGGGAGGTAATTGTAAATTCTGCATGGCCCATAATAGCCGACATGAGTTCCCTGTGCCTAGATGTTGAAATAAATGGAACCTTAATAAGGAATTGCACAATAGATGGAGGATCTAGTGTGAACATCATGCTTGAGTCTATATGGAAAAATTTAGAATTGCCTAAGCCTGCACCAGTGCATTTTGTGGTTAGGATGGCTGATCAAATGAGGGTACAACCATTGGGATTGATTACGGGAATAAAAACATTAATTGCTGGTGTGACCTTCTTTGTGGACTATGTTATTTTAAGAATGGCATGTGGAGGGTTTACTTATCCATTATTACTAGGTAGGCCATGGTTAATGATCGCTTCGGCTAAACACGATTGGTCTATAGGTTACTTGCATATCGGGGACTAGTAAATTGCCCACCGTTGGTGGGCTTTACATGTGATTGTTCACCTTTTGTGATCGTTCGATGTAATTGTTCATAAAGAATGGGGTAGTAATGTGTTACCCGTAGTTTGAGGAGCCCCGTAAATATCGGATGCCTGCCATCACTTTTAATGTGGACTTTTTGTGATTTAAGACTGGTTCAAACATGACCAGGTTTGATATTTATGGTGTTGGGTAGTTTGAACATTATTATTCAATATAGCTTAATGGGTAATGAGGCTTTGGCCTCTCTTAAATACTTAGGGGAAAAAGTACTTTTTCTTGCGCAACAGGCCTATAGAGTATTTTTGTGGAAGCTTGGGCCCATATGAAGAAAGGGGAAGCTTTAGTCTTGTTGCCATGATCCTTTGTATAGATTGGGCTTTTTACATTTCAATTTGATATTAGGATTGCCGTGTACGAAACACAATGCAAGTATTATGAAAAAAAAAAAAAAAAAAAAAAAAAAAAAACTAGCAAAAGGCACAACAGAAGGCTTTGGCAAGGTTGAATATGTTATGAAAAAGTCCCCTTTTTTTTGAAGGACGAGAGATAAACTTCATTAACGATCAAGGGAAAAAGTACAATAAGCTAAGAGACATGTTTGAAACTCAAAGGAAGAAAATGTCCCTTTGTGCAAGGCTACCTGTACATCACGGTTATTTAGTATGACTCCTCTAACTCGCCCATAACTGCTGAAGATCTCTTCTTTCTAGCTATCTTCTTGAGTGTAACAATTCTCCAACCATCACCATTATCGGTTAAAGTCTTAGGAATCTATGAAGATTATGATGTCTGAAATACAAAAGTAGATATTATAGATGGAGCCATAGTAGCTCCTATCCACAGATGTCCTAGATTGCTATGAAAAAGATGCTTCAAAGGATTTTGACGTCATTTATGCGTGGTTGATGCGATTTTATATTTAGGTATATTTTATGCTTCATTTACCTTGCCAGACTTCATGATCCTTAGGAAGCTTACATGGCTTCATGATCCATTGGGCAAAAAGATGACTTGATACAGTTCAAAGCATTATCTTATATGATATCAGATAATACTTCTTAATGGTATGATGCATTTGTGTGTTTTTTAAGTTCTTAGCATTCAAGAGTGTTTTGCCTTGTGCCAAGCAATTGAAATAACTACAACAACTATTGTGGGTGGCATTAATTCATGGCCTTTTGACTTTATTTTATTTTTTCTTACATTTGAGTTCTTGCTATTGGTGTTGTTGGCGTCGTCATGGATCCATGACTCAACATGTTGCTTGTAATGGTACCTTGTAGTATACCTAGATATAGCATGGGATTTATTTTGTTCAACAATTGCCAAACGTCAAATTGTCCCGTGGTAGAGACCTTAAACCTGCCATATGTACTGGATAATCACATGCAAAACAGCTCCTAGCATATATCGTGCCTAGGTAGTGGATTGGCTTCCATGTGATATGTAGAATGTACTCATGATGTGATGATGAATAGAATGACGTCCTTCAATAAAAAAATTAAAAAAGAAAATCGTTAAACGTGTTATTACACATTAATATCAATGTGCTATCAACCAAAATCATTGTTGTGCTAAAAAGTATTGCCAACATATGGAGCAATTCTGTAAAGATGTATAACATATGGACTTGTAAAAATCAAGCAACGTATTGCCAAAGAAACATAAAGAAGAAATTGTCGGACAGGGCTTGAGACGAAGAAAATGTGGGCATAACAACAAAGAATCGATATGTGTTGTCTTTGTAAATGCTCAAGCAATTTGAATAAGCATCATGAGGGACATATTAATTATGGATACCTAGGAAGGCCATGGAACATTGAAGGATGTAATCCAACAAATTTTGAATTGGAAGCATTTTGATGTTGTATTGAATCACCACTGTGCTCATAGGCTCATGTTGTGCTCCTGTATATTGTAAAATGTGGTCTACAGGTGCCACACATTTTCCATACATATTAACCGGGCATTATCCAATGCCATTTTTTGCAGTAATGGTATCTTGTGCAATTTCATTTTTTGCTTCTAGCTTACTGAACAGATGTAAAGATATATGCACTAGGTTCAATGAATTGAGATATATGCTCAAACAATTAGATATGCTCAGTAAAGTGTGAACTACCTTTTTTTTTCAACTTCTACCCCTTTGTTAAAGGTTGTTGTCATGTCATAATGTGCTTTGATAACCATTGCGAGCCCTGCTCAGCCTGAAGAGATGTAGGATCACCTTCTCTCAAAATAGACACCATTTCATTAGCAGCCCAAGCAAGTTGCTCAGCTGGACCATTAGAACATTCGGCAACCTTCACTCAATGTGAAGCTATGGCATACCGGGTGGATAATCAAGCCGGCTCAAGTCGTGAGGCCTAAGAAACCACAAAGCACTAAGAACTAAAATAATAACATGTGCAATGCATAAGTAGTACCATTCAGAACCTATGAAAGGACTTGTCGTTGACCTATATATCTTTTGGCATGAGAAGAAACATTATCTTCTCAAGGTACCCAATTTGAAATCATTACTTAACATATATCTTCTGTCCTTTTCCCCACACTTTCAAATAATCTTGTCTGTAAAGTAAAACATAGTTAAGTGGTTTTACACAGCTGGAAGTAGGCAATTATATTTGAAATCTTAGACAATGGGCATTTCAAGCAGAGCTATGATTTGAAGCATGTCACCTTGAGGACTAAATTGATACTTATATCATGTTAGTTACTACTCATCTCTACTTAATTTGGCTGCTCTTCTGTGGTGAGAATAAGTTCTTCATCCAAAGTATGGCACTAATATATGAACTGATATGTTATGTTACCCTGCATCTTTGCTATGAGCCTTTCCTACTAGTTCGTGCATTCCTATGTGGCCTTCACCGTGAAGTTCAGAGATCTTATGGAAAAGAAAAAACCAGTGCGCAGAAGTAACCTGTGTATGTGCAGACTGGCTGTACAGATGCTACAATGCTCATGGTTAATTTGATACAACAACTCTATTGAGTGTCGTTTTTACTTCCACATTGCCGGACATGTTAATAAACATCATCACATTTACATCGATTTCCCAAGATATATGGATTCCATAAAACCATGGAAATTTGAAAGTGGTGTCTGCTGATCCCAATGCCTACAAAGTCATAGACGCTTTTACCGAAATGCTTGCATACCTTGCCATAAACAAGGGTCCTAAAAGTCTAGAAAGGAATCGAGTCAGCTACAACTTACCAAAGCTTGAGATCCAGAAGAATATGATGCCCAAGGTTGCTTTTTTTTTTTTACAAGTATAGTATATTTCCATACAAGATAGCAGGAAATGACATAAAATCACACATACTGACTACATAATAGAAGGGGAATTGATAACAGACAACGCCAAAGGAAAAAACAAATGCAAGAAACTCATTCTTTCAATGAATCCTATCCATGCTTAAAACATTCAAATCCCACCTCAAATTGCTTGTTCAACAATACAAAACCAACCGAGGTAAGGAGCTCTGCCTTTGTGGAACACGTGGCCAGCTTTTGCTAAGAGAAAAATTCATAGCAACAATTATGAAGCTTTCATTACTATGTTGTACATATTATAGGTTCATATACAATAAATGTGGCAGAATTTGCTCGAAGGGCCGTAAAAGCAGGGCTCATGGCTCCTTTGTTAGAGCTTTTAAAAGAAAAACTTACTTGGGTAGAGCAGAGAGTGGCAGTAAAGGCTCTTGGACATATTGCAATCTAAGATACAATATTTGTGCATGTTTCTCATAAGAAAGAGGTGCATAAATTCTTAATGCAGCTTGCTCACACGGGACTAGACATAATGTACAAAGTGTTATTCAGCCTGTCGGTAAGAGAGAAGGATGCAACTATGATTTTCTGACCAAAGACATGGGGGGGTTAGATATTGAAGCACAAAGACCGAAGAATGGGCCAGTAGGCTCCAATGCTGGTCTCTGAAACTCACCAGCTGTTTTGCACTGAGAAAATAATTTTTGACAGAGATTTGTAAGGCAGAATTTATTTCTAAGTTGCCTGAAACGTGGGGAGGGCTTGTGAATGAGAGCTCCCCTACTGGAGTTGGACTTCTTAAAACCATATGTTATCACAAACTTGGCAGAATTATTGTAGCTAATCCTCTGTAGTCGCAGCCCTCGGTCTTATTGCTAAGTCTTCTGATGATTGGCAATGCATTGCTGTTGATTGGCTTCTGGCTCCTCCAAAATTCTATCACTAGAGAAAAGGTGAGGTTCTGCTCTTTTCTCTAGTCTGACAATTTTTCTCTACAGTTGCAATTGAGGTTTTACCACATTAAGTTATATGCCGGACTGGGGACTAACCTTATTATGCACTGCGCTACTCCATGTTCAAACCTTTTCAAAGAGCTGGCATTCTGTTAGCCCCCCTTGTTATGACATGCCTACAGTTGCTTTCATCAGATATTTGATTCTAGGTTTCTCTCTGTACGTTCTCATACACTCTATTTTTACATTGAAATCAAGATTATAGAATGCTTCTTTCCTTCTATAGCAGCATGTCTGATGGCATATTGTTCTGTATAGGCTGCTTGAGATATTGGCATGCAGTGATCTAAAATTATAATTGGCAACTTTGAATAGGTCTTCTAGTGCATGAACTACTTAATTTGCTTATTGCTTGGAGGAGATATTCAAATCTTACACTCAGGAGACAATTTTACTTTGTGTTCCTTATGTCATTCAGGTGCTTTTATGTGTCCTGCCTTTGTGCCTTGCGGCAAAAGCAAACTACACTCGGGAGACAATTTTACTTTGTGTTCCTTATGTCATTCAGGTGCTTTTCTGTGTCCTGCCTTTGTGCCTTGCGGCAAAAGCAAACTGTAAGAATGTTTCTTGCCTCTGATATAGCTCAGGATGTTCTTGAGGCTTTCTGGAGCAGCATGACCAATTATCGCTAGCTAACAATGCCATTACAAATTGTTATTTGTGTTCATCCCATCTGCATTTATAGCAGTTGAATTACCTGATATTTACAGGGTATATATGTGCAGCAAACAGTGTCTGTGTACCTCTATTTTTCTCACATGACATCTAATGAGGCAACCAGCTTTGCACGAATCCATAGTTGCTTGCAGATAGGCATGAAGCTAAAATGAGTTGGGTTGAAGACGAACGTAGACAAATTAGGTAGGCTCTAAATTGGATTTTCCATGAGTACTACGACATGCAGAATACTTAGGCTTCCTAAATAACTGCAATTGGCACTAGAATAGATGTTTGCAAGTCTATAAATACGAGTGTACCTGTCTCCTCTTCGAAACAAAGATAGTCATAAGTGCAGAAATACGATTCTAGCTGACCTGAGATTTGTTACTAACTTCCTCCCATCAAATTCTGGTCTAGGTACATTTTAGTTTGTAACAGGATTCTGCAAGACCATAAAAGCAAACGAAAAGTTCAAAAGTCTAAACTGAGAATGAAATGCAATTTGAACCAAAGCTAATTATACCAGCAGTTCCAGGCATAGAAAGATGAACCAGTGGCTGCAATAGCTACAGCTCGGCTAAGCACTGTTAGCCCCGATTCCCGAATAGAAACGTTGGGTCGTACCAAAAATGGGGCTATCCCTTTGAGGAAATAAAGCTTAAACGCCAGAAATGAAACATACCCAAATATGCATCGGCCCGACATTTCGATCTAAGAAAGATAACTTAAGACACTCCCACAGAGGGTCAGACAGAGAAAATTCCTGCACTTAAAGAAACATTTTTCAAACTATAGTGGAGCAAGCCATCATAGGTGAAGCAGCCTCTACGACGCTTGCCATCTCCGTGTTTATTTTAACGGGCTTTTCTAATTTTCATGGCCATTGATCTACAAAATTAGAGATCTAACGGTTGTACTTCTGCCAAATTAGATTTTGATGACATGGAAGAGACATGTGGATAGGCTAGAATTGCAGAAAAGGTTGTAGGGCCGGTAGGGCTGGTGTGCTAAAGAAAAAAAAAAAACCACGAAAAGCATCAGTTCATGCGACAGTTTTCTTAATCAATTTTCTTGCCTGTTGCAAATCCGGCAGCCATAACTTTGCTTAGCACGAAAAAGTGGAAGCCCCGCCCTTCAACTGCGGGTAAAAATGGATTTACAGAGCTTGCCCAAAATTGTAAAACAGAGGTTGTGGATTAAGTGCTTCAAAACTGAAGTAAGAACAGGGGAAGTAAGTAACAGGGTAATAAAAATGAACAGAAAAATAAACTATTCTTGAAGCTCCAACAGATTGCGCAGCACGGAGGCACCAAAGCGGAACAAAATAGTCAGCACTCACAGCATAAATCTTGGGCATTTCAAGAGCAAGCCGCTATAACAAGCTAGTAAAAGGATCTGCAAGCATGTTAAAAGCAACAAAAAAACTCCATTTTAATTTGAAGAGAAGCCCCATCCATGGCATGGGGTCTGGCAAGTATTAGTTTTCAGATTTCTGAGGCTAATATTTATGCAGATACCTTGAATTCATCAGTACCGTTGAAATATGGTATGTTTTACGATAATAAAATGTATTAGGCATTTTATTATTTGTAAAACAGTTACCAGGATTTAAATCATACATACTACAGAGATAAGTTGAGTTTACCTGAAACCAATTCGGATTTTCAGGACTTTGCTGAGCAGCTAGAACTTCTAGAAATCCCTCGTTCTTATAACCGCCCATGTTGCTGGAATAAGCCCTTGATAGATGCCTATTCAAGGAGGCTGAGTTGAATTGTGTAAGGACATATATTTTCCGGATGTTGCTGTTGATGCAATTACTCACGGGAATGTCTATAAGACGGTGATTTGCCCGTTTCTTGGTCAGGGGGTATAACCGAGTTCCTGCTCCACCGTCTAAAATGATACCTAGGACACTCTGCAACGGAAAAAATTTGTTATACCATCTACAGAACATTGCAAATAAATCAGATTTCTCCTTGCATCATATAGAACCAAAGGCATCAATCATGAACCTGACATTCACGCTGTTAAGCTCTCAAGCCCATCGATTTTTCAATTGTTTGATTTGGATTGCATGCATAAAAACTCTAATACATGCAATGCCCCAAAAGATAATAACAAGCCAAGCAAAGAATGAGTCGGTACCGATCCAGCATCCGGATTTAAACATGCTTCCCCTTCCTTTCTCAAATCCGAAACAACTCTAGGCGCGACCACAAGCCTCTTCTCATTTGGGCTGGAAATGAAGTGAAACGTTATTGCATCATCTTTTTGTTGCAGACCATGATGACTCTAGAGAAGCTTTAAAATGGCGATGAGATGTTGCAAAGGAACTAGCAAGCAAGAAGAATATCACAGACAACTTAAATGCCTAGAGCGTGGCAAATGCACCAATCTCGATCTGCAATCATATTGGTCTGAAGAATGGAATGTGTCCTCTCCTGCAGCGCACTTATCTCAGCTTCATCAAATGTATATGAGCAAATAATCATATTATGCATGTTTTTTGCAGTTGAGCTTGTATCAAGCTTATTCTGATTAGCTAAGGCCTTTGGCAGCATCAAAAAATAAGTGATGCATAAAAGGTGCGCAAGTTTGTACGCACTTAGAAACCATAAGAGTGCAGAAGATAATAGATGTGGCTGTTTCAGAAGAGGGTGAAACCCCCAAACTGGGGGTCTAGTCTTTCCAAAGATCTTATGGAAACTGCAGCTTATGCATTGAAGGCCAATGTTAGGACCACTTTTCCGTCTTTTGTCTAAGCAATTGTTCTTCTTCTGTACATCGCAGGTAATATAAGCCCTATCGCAGGTAATATAAGAATGCAAAAGAGACTTGTTTCAAAGAGTCTTCAGGATAACATGTTCCAAGCTCTCTCTGATCCAGGATGTCACGTTTCAACTAGTCATCTTCACTTATCTCAGGTCCAGCATATTTAACAATATACGCTCTAGTATCCAGAAGTCTAGCTCAAGCAAGCATGCAGCCTGCTTTGTTCTTGCAATATCATCATGTGAGATTTGCAATCAAAGCAAGATCGATCACGACATGGAATCAGCTCCAAACAACATTATATGAAGCTTCTATATATCTTTCTCATCCAAAATAATCAACAACACATAAAGAATGCTTTGGACTGGGCGGAACGAAGGTCTCTTTCCACATGATATTATCAAGCAGGAAGAAAATAATATATCTACTCAGGTCTAACCTGCAACTAAGCATGCTGCCGCCCATGTGCTTGATACAAAACCTTGTTCCCACAAACATATCAATGATACTTGGCTATAGCATTCGCTCCACAAACACATCATTGGTATTTGGTTACAACATATGTAGAAGTATTCATTTGACTGCTAGAAAGCTTCAGTTCACCAGCTGAGTTACTGAATGTAGGCAATTTTGTCCCTTGTTAAAGCAAGTCGCCAAAGGAAGCTCCAGTCCGTATTGTCGAGCATAGAATCATGGATGGTAAGACTGTAAGAATGATGCTAGCAGCTCTGGAGTGTTCCACCTATGAGTTTGGAAAGCTTTTAACTAATGTCTTCAAAAACTTTTAATGGGCTCTGCAAAACCCCTGATATTTCAGAACTATATTATCTGCAGATACAAGAGGATAAAAGCAAAATGCCAACCAAGTTTGGAATTTGAAATGATAAGTACAGAAATATCTGATTTTATAAACAGTTAGAAGCACGTCATACCCAGTGCAATAGTCTGTTAGAGGCACGTCACAAAACCTTATACAAAGCTCGTAACAAAAGTAAGCACAGAGCTTTATGTTTCATATTTGCAGCAAGTGTACGTATTTACTCACATAGGTTGAATACCAGATACAGATGATAATCTTTTGCCAACAAATTGTCTGAATGCAGCTATGATCATCTAATTAACGTTCTGCTTGCAATATATAAAAGTAATTGATATGGTTTCAAATCCAGAAGCGTATTGCACAAGATGAGAACTGCGTATTTGTGCTGCAGTAGGCTATCCATGATGATATCATGGGAGTTCAAACATGCCTATCCAAAGCATACAACATGGAAGCAAAGCATAAAAGAAAATAGAACCAAACTCCTCCACTAGCTGTTTTCCCAAAACTCTTACAAACTAAGAACTCTCACCAGATTCCCAAAACATTCAGCTTATCTCTTACAAACTAACGAAAGCTCACCGGATTTCCCAAAACATCCAGCTTATCTCTTACAAACTAAAGAAAGCTCACCGGATTGTTGGTCCTGCAAACTGCGAGTTTCTCATACATTTTTTCTGCATGTTATAGGAGGGCAAGCATGGCCATGATCGTGTGCCAATAAAACTTAACCAAATACGGTATGAACATTCAACTATGCCAGATTGATAGCCAACAAAAGTGCTTAGTGCGATCAATTGAGCATCAGTTTTCCAAAACATAGAAGTACCACTTGGTATTGTAATTACTCCAAAATATCCAATAAAAGCTAAAATTGCAAAAGAATTGAATGGATCATAAGCCTGAGAAAAAGGACTCCATTTTAGAAGATTTAAAAGCTTGTTCCAACTTCCTTTTACCTTTATATTTCTGCTCAGTATCAACAACCATTTGCAATGACTCCCCATCGAAATCCATTAAAGATTCCTCTCCAGCAGCAGTTCCAACCTGGCTGCTACCTTCTCCTGTCATGTTCCATAGCTTAACAGAATTGTCATGTGAAATGCTTCCAATTAGTATCTGGTCATGCGAGAATGCCAACCTCTCAATGGGAAACTCAGCATGTTCCCCAATGACCCCAATCATTTTATTTGGAAGAATGGACACTATGCGAATAATTCCATCACCTGAACCAGTAACCAATGTATCTTCGTCTAATTTCAACAATGCATCCACAGAGTCCGGATGACCCACAAATCTGTCGTTGCAGTCCTCAAATTGACCCCATGAATACAACAAAATAACTCCTGTTTGTGAACCGCATATTACTTTCTGGCCATTCTTGCAGAGAACAACTGATACCAGCCCATCCTCAGAAAATTCTGATCTATACTCTACCTTGTTAACCCTTAAATTGCAAACAGACAATGTTCCATCATCACTTACTCCAAGAAGTTTCATTCTATCAGGTGCAAATTCCATGCCAGTAACTTGTCCCTTATGAGCCTTAAAATTGCCACAACACTTATTCTGGCGAATGTCCCATATTTTGATTTTACCCCTATCATCACCAGTGGCTAAAGTAGTTTCAGTAAGATTACTAATACGATTAATGGCTTTCCTATGAGCATGGGAAACTCGAGCAAGCGATTTTCCTGTTTCTACGTCTGTGGAATGGATAGAACAATCTGGAGAAACAGAAAGCAAAAGCTGACCACTACGGACAAATCTCAAGCCGCTGCAAGACTCCGTATGGGGCCGAGAGGACCATACCTTAACAGCCTCAGCTCCAGTGCTGCATGTATACAAGTGTACATGCCCATTGATGAGACCAACAGCCAAAATTGATGATGCAGGATAAAAATCCAGATCAAAAGGCTGAACTCCAATATTTATTTCTATTGCTTCAGCCATCTCCTCCTTCCTCCGTTCCTGTTACCTTTACTATTACTGTTGCTGTCTTATGCTGGGTTCACATGGACAGATTGCCGGTGGGACGGCCGAGTCCTGGCTGAACTTGAGCTGAGCCAGAAAAAATTCAGCCCGTTATGAGGATTCAGCTGTCGGGGGATGCTACCCGTTTGAAGCAGCACGGAATCAGCTGCTTACATTTGCTGACCCAAAAGCTATCGTGTGAACGACCCATTAACCTAATATAAATATTGTAGGATGATGCTTTTGGCATACACTCTATAATTGCCACACATCAGCTATTTTTTTTGTCCGCAACAATTTTTGGATTGACACGTCGCATAAAAAAAAGGCAAAACTTTTCTGGCCCGAGAAGCTAATTTAAGAGAAGGTTTGGAGCTGTGAACGGAAAAACGGTAAGACCAAGGTTTATTAACCTTGCCATACCTGTTGGAATGTAACAAGAAGATAACATTATTGTATTAGCTGTTGTGCTAGCCGTTATCACTAGGTTGCAGGTCAGCATCTATTAGTGGCAAGAATTTACTAGTCATTATTAGTGGTTCCGAGATTTCAGGAACTGCTACATATGTACGAGATCCAGTTGTGAATCAATACACTCTTGTTCACGATTTCTTCACTTCGTTTTCCAATATGGTATCAGAGCGGGTGGCTCTTGAGATCAAGAGCCTTAGGGAGTGAAGGAAAGAGTGGCAACCTGGAGGTCGAGATTTCGTCTATGGCCTTGAAAGAATGCTCATGAAGGACCATGAAAAGTGTTAGGAACTGCATGTTCGTTATTTGGTGTGTCTTATGGAAAGCGGCCACCATGGATATGACATGCAGGCTCGGGATGCATGTAGCATGGCAGGCTATAGGAACCCGAAACCATCCCTGGTGTGCCTTATGGGAAGGGGCCACCGTGGATATGGCATGGAAGCTGCGGATGCATGTCGCAAGGCAGACTATAGGAAGCCGGAAAGACCCCGTGAAGAAGCTGATGGCAACAAGAAAGCCAGAGACAAGAAAGCCAGAGACACTGGTGATAGATGATCACAGTGGATGGCAAGATTGCAAGCAGGTGCCTGAGGCCATAGGCCAAGATGAGATCAGGCTGCTGAGAAGAATCGAAAAAGATCACGCGGAAGAAGCCGACGCTAACAAGAATGCTAGATACACCGCCATGGATTTTCACAAAGTGGATGGCAAGATTGCAAGCGGTGCTCGGAGGCCCTAGGCCAAGATGAGATCAGTCACCGAGAAGAATCGTAAAAGATCACGTGAAGAAGCCGACGGCAACAAGAATGCTAGAGACACTGTGGATGGAAATTTTCAGTGGAAGGCAAGTCTCAGAATCAGTGCCCGAGGCTATAGGCAAAGACGAAATCAGTTTAAGGGGAGAGCTAAACAACAAGAAGTGGGAAAATGCCATGGCATCTAGAATGATTGTGGTCATAAGTAATGGATGGCTATGTCATCGTGATTGCCTAAAAGTGGTAGCAGAGTGGAGGCGGCCAATGTCAACCGGGTTATGGATTCGTGGATGATTGCCCCGTCATTGCTAAAGTCTACAACATCACAGACTTCTGGGTTCACCCCTGGAGATTTACGAGGACTCGCTGCAGATGCTGGTGCATTTGCAATAAGTAGAGACCTAATGATGAGAAGAGAAGCAATTAAAATTGTTATTATTGAAGCTGAAGAAGCACAATGTCATGGCAAGGCAGGAATGGCTAATGGAGTTATTGGGGAGGCAAAGACAGGAGTCTTAAAAGTCACACCTGAGGGCATTGAGAAAGCCTTTGATTGTGCAGAGTTGAGGATGGCATCTGCTATAGGGACTCCAAAGGTGTCAAATGCCAAATGGGAGGAAGTAGGACTTGCTGCAAAAGGGAGCAAGAAAAGTGAATCAAAGATGCTGGAAACAAGATGCCAGATGGTCACTTTCGAAGGATATGCTCAACAAAGAAATGGAAAAGAGGCAAGGTGCATTTGTGTATGTAATCTGACAGCAAGCAACATGTACGGGGCTACAACCATACCAAGTTATTTTTGTGAGAAAGTTATTTTTGTGAGGGGTCTGATTGCATGCATCAAGGTAGCAGTGTATGAAGGTGGGATACATGTGCACTATGGCATCCTTAGAAGGGAATATGTTGTAGAGTACATTGATGGGAATAGTCTTATGGATATGTATTTTCAATGTGGGAGCAGAGGAGGTGCTTATCAAAATTTGGACCAAATTCGTGCAAGGGATGCTGTCTGGAATATGAAGCTTGCAGGAACCACACAACATGAAGCTAGCAGAGATGTATCGGTCATATTCCAAATGCAACTTCAAACGTGTAACTCAATCCGAAATGGTATTGGAGATCTTGGTCTCTATTGGCAAATGCGCCAGAGGGTGTAAAGCTAAGCCAAGGAACTTTTGTCATGCTTCTTAGTATGTGCTCCACCATAGCAGCCCTCAACCGAGGAAAATGGATTCATGTTAAGATACACAAGGAGATATGTAAGAATGGGAGCACACAACTGCAGCAGAATTGTCTCTTCTTGGCAAAGATGTGGAGGCATTAGCGATATGTGAATGATGCTTCAAATATGAGGAATGCCGCACAGTACCGGGTTTTCTCGAGACACATGGTTTAGGAGGGTCTACACTCTACATTTGTTGTGTCTTCAAATATGATGCCATGCATGCAAAGATAAAGAGAAGGAAGGAAGCTAGAGAAAGTGAACTTGGGAGCTTTCCTTATGAAGGGTCTACAACACTTTTCTTCAATCCAACTGAGACGTGAATTGGGCATGGGTGAGACACTTCGCCGTTCCGCACCAAGATTTCTTAACAGTGGTGGTTGCACTATAGTTGCCGGCAATACATATCGCGAAGCATGCACAAGGTCGTGCAAAGGGATCACTAGCTACAATGCATGGTGGTGATCCACAAGAGACACTTCTAATGAAACATATGTATGCGCCTTACAATTACATTGCTTTGAGAACTTTTTGCTTCTTTGTGGCAAAGACGATTGCACTAACAAGAATTGGTCGATACCTCCACATAACAGATTTTTGTGGTAAAGTTTGATGTTAATGCATATGAAGCAACGATGGATGTCGATCTCACAATCAAGTTGTAGGAGTTGTATCTTCTACATACTATCCCATGGCACACTGGAAGCATGTGATTGAGGAGCATGAGCAAATTAAGCAAGAGAAATCATTCTGGATACAAGATGGGTCTGAAGTTTTTTCTCATAGTGCACAAGCCAAGAGCAGGTTTGGCTACCGCTATGGTCAAGCAAAGACGAGAGTCCATTCAGATGGATAGGACTATATTTGGATTGAAAATTTTGCCGAGACTTCTAATGCATGTGGCTACCGATAAAGCAAAACAATGGATCACCTAGGTGGGGACATCATAGTAATTGGGTCCGAACTCATAACGATTGTAAGAAAGGACCCTGGGAACAGAACGTAACATGTATTAACAGTCCAGAAGCAAGTAAGGAAGAGAAGACGTCATTATACTTCAAGATGCAAGGGGGAGAATATAGCAACATGTCCAGGTACAGTAGTATTATGCATCATGAAGTAGAGAAAAAGAGGTACTTTAATGTCAGGCTTAAGATCGCAACAATATTATGTACTGAGACAAACCAGCAAAGGCCCATTGAAGCGATTTGGTTGCAATAAAAACAATTACATGCGCATTGGAAAAGGGCACGATTTCGCATTTTTAAAGCAAGTGGGGATCATGCCAACAAGTGGGATTTTTGTGTTAATCGTTCAACAAAGTGGACAGTTACTAGGACACAGGCGTCTTGCAATCATCATATGGCAAAGGGAATTTTGCATTCTAAAGCAAAGCAGAGACAAGTGGACAGATTTTCTTTATTCTCTTGTTGCCTCCTTAACAGTCTAAATCTGCATGGCAAGCCGATACTGTCTCATAATGCAAGGGAGAATTCATTTTGGATGGGCATTTTTAGAGACATTATATCTCCTGGCGGTGGTCTTTGACAATGGCGATTCATCGGGCAAGTGTGAATTCATGTTATATTTAAGGGGAGCCTTAGATACATTACTTGTTGGAAAGGTTAACAGTTAGCTAAGGGGGAGCATTAGCTGACAGCTAGCTAAGGGGGAGCGTTACTTCATTGGAAAGTCTTAGATAACATTATTGTATTAGCTATTGTGATAGCCGTTATCACTAGGTTGCAGGTCAGCATCTATTAGTGGCAAGAATTTACTAGTCATTATTAGTGGTTCCGAGATTTCAGGAACTGCTACATATGTACGAGATCCAGTTGTGAATCAATACACTCTTGTTCACGATTTCTTCACTTCGTTTTCCAATAATACCCAGAGCTGAATTATCGGTTCTTTCTGCTTTTAATGTTGAAGTTTTTGATAAGAATTTGAAAATAGGGCTCCTTCTGTGATTTCTCCGACAACCCAAACTGGCCTCTGAACAAGGCCCCTCCTATGGCTGCTCCGACAGCCCAAGCTTCTCTGTTAATTGTCTCTCCTGCTGCTGCAAACACCCAGGTTGATTTAACAGCTATCACCTAGCCAAGCAGTCTCCTGCAGATACACACAGCGGGCAAAATGGAAGATTCGGGCTGTGTTCTTCCAAGCTGCAGATGATCTGTTCGCCTGCTCTCTCTGCGCTGAGCAACCGGCCACGGACATCAACCTAAACCCACTAGGATAGAATACAATACATATTAATCTAATATTTCCCATTAGACCCACTAGGATAGAATACAACAGGTATTTAGTCTAATATTTCCCATTAAACATGATGTTGTTCTAAATATTTCGCATTAGATTAGGGGATATTAGAAATTCTTTAAGGATGAACACCAATGTTCGCAAGAACACAAGACATAAAGATGAAGTCTAAACATCGATGTTTGCAAGAATGTGGGACATAATCATGGGGTTCAATTCACGTAAGTGAAATAACAATGTGCGGCCCTGGCCGCCGCAATAATTTTCTTGTTCTATTATACTATTACTATTACTATATATTATAATAACGTTTTATTGTGTTGGATCCAGCCCTAGATCCAACGGCCGTGGCAAAAAACAAAAAGACACTGCGTTGGATCCAGCCCTAGATCCAACGGCCGTGGCAAAAAACAAAAAGACACTGCGTTGGATCCAGCCCTAGATCCAACGGCCGTGGCAAAAAACAAAAAGACGCTTCCTTTGGCTCGGTTGGAGTCTTTATATGGGGCACTCTATTGCCAACAATGTCTTCTCCTGCTAGATTCCAAGCTCCATTGCAAATCTGACATCTCTAAAAAAGCTCATTCTCTCCATTAACGAGTTCACAGGCTCGATTCCGGCATGGATTGGGCGTTTATATAAGCTTCAAGTTTTAGGGTTGGATTATAGTTTCATAAGGGCTCAATTCCAGTAGGGATTGTAAAGCATGTCATTGGCTTGCATGGCGGCATAACATAGAGCTTTGCATGTCTACGACAGAGCTATTTGCACAACTTATAAGGAGCAAGACCGTGGAGTAAATCCAGCGATGATTATCGATGATTATAGACTTCTGGAGCTTGATCCAACAATGTAAAATATGAATGAGCTGCTCCCCTCCTTTTTTATTTAATGCAATACATGAGCTAGCTCTTGGCCTTGATAGCTACCCAAGCTACTGGCGAAGTTGCATAGCGACAGATGGCTTAAAGACTTTGCAGTATAACAGTAATAACCTTAAAGCACATTTGCAACTAGGAGCAGCAGTTCAAGTAGTAATGGCAACAATAATCATGATGGTGGGTGGAAGTCAAAGCATAGAAGACATGGTCGGAAGACAAAGTCAGATGTTTTTTCAGAATTCCCAGAAGAATGCAAAAAGCCAATAGATGTAACTATATCAGAGCATGGAAAGACCTTGGCAGAAAGAGTCAAGATACATAGCACGGTTTGGGTACATAATCACCATTGGATCTCCCATACCAAGGGATCTCCCATACCAAGGGAGATGAAAGAACATGAATGCTGGCACTTGTGAAAGGCACACAAAGGGATACCTCAGTGGACACAGAACATGCCCATTTGGGGTTGCAGACCATGTGATGAATGTCAAGCAGTTAGATGATACAGCATTAAAAGCACAATTGCTTGAGGTTGAGCTTCGGCAACAAGCCATAGCAAAATGAAACATTTAAGTGATCCAAATAGGAAAGAAAATAGCAATGACCACTCCAATATTGAGCCTATATATCCTGCTAAAGCAAATGAAGTGAAGTAGTATGATGGCAGCAATCCTAACCATAGCAAAACTTATGGCAATACCAGTGGGGCCTCAAAGCAATGCACAAGTTAGAAGTTTATAAAGTCAGTATTTAGCAGCAGACAAAAAGATCTTGGAATAGGTTTCTGCAAAGATAGCATGGTTGAATTAGGATGTGATAAGTTATAGAAACCCTATGTTAATTTCTAGGCTCTCTCATTGATAAGTATTGTGTGATCTTATTCAGATAGGGAAGCATCGGGCCACAGGTCTACAACAAGGCAAAGAATGTTATAACACCACCTTATTTCAATGGAGGCCCCACTTATGGGAAGTCATGCATATCAGCATGAGAGAATAGAATAGAATAGATTTTTTAGCGTCCACGGAGAGAAAGTTCAGTTAGCAAAAAAAAGAGAATATAACAAAAAAGAGAACTATGAGATTGCTGAAAATATAAAAGCAGATGCAGGAGCTCCATCCACAGAAGATGAACATCATAAGACCGGCAAGTATCAGGAGAAGATCAGATCAGTCATGCGTAGTGGCGAGCTTGTACAAGTGGGTTGCGTCTTTATTGAGCACCAACTAGTTATAAGTTTTGCTTGCAATTGAGGACAATTATACTAAAGCAGAGTTTCATTAAAGTTGGAAATTTCGTGATTCCATTTTCGCTCGAAATGAAATTGTTCGTTGTTTTTTCACACATTCGGCTATTAAATCTGCGCTATTTACTTAAAAATGCACAAGGATTAGCCTGAAAACCGCTCTATTTGACACGAAATGGGGCGGAAATCGACGGACGAAACAACCTGGTTGTGCCATTTGTACCAAAATTGTGGAAAAAAAGCAATAAAGTCGCTGCATTTGAAGTGAATCATAAGGACAATACACGGAAAAAAGCAAACAAATAGCGCGGCCGCGCAGTCTGTTGCAATATATTCATATCGCAAATGGCGCTGCTGCGCTATTTGCTTTAAGTAAGATATACAAAAGGGGCAAATACATTAAGATCGTATGTGTCATCAGTATTCAAAAGATTAATCATTACAGTAATCATTAATACCACAGAGGTAAATCTTATATACAAGTATGATATGCAAATCAGTTTTCAATATTCCTCACCAAAAATAGTAGCATCTGCTTTATCAATATCAGCCGGGTTAATCTTACTGAGGTCAATCTGTGTTTCTGTGTCCTTTACCACTTTTTCCCCGGATCCTGTGGCGCCTCCTTCACCAGCCTGTGACCCCTCTCCTCCACCACCATGTGATGTCTCTCCTCCACCACCATGTGATGTCTCTCCTGGAGTAGGCCCAGTCAGTGTCAAAACTCGACGAGAGGCCATGGCTGCTGGATCAAGCAAGGGATTAATGACGTTGTCAATTCTTTCAAGAATCCCTTGCATACATTGGATCTTTTTTCCATCATGCTCATAGGCCACACTACTCCTTTTTAACTGCAATGATGCCCTAGTAAAAGCCCCACCAGAAAAAAAGTCCAGAACAAAGTTACCTGGAGGGCAGAGCTTATCGACAAGGTATCTTTGATGTAGCAGGACCAACCCGCCAGTGAACCAAGTATTCCCCTTCCATACCTTGCCAACCGTATTTGAACTGTCCCTCGGGGGCTTGTTAGCTTGATTCTCGGCTCGGCACCAACCGCATCTTTATGGGTCTTAGGAACCGGTGCTTTCGGGGATGTTCACCATAAAACCCGAGATCCGGTGTTCATCGCATTGCTTGGATCGAGATCCCGGTGGCTAGAACCCAGCTGTTGGCTCTTTTTATGCCACCACCTGGTGCCCACCCACTTTCCTCTTCATACATGCCTAAGTAAACTCTAGATCCGGATTCTAGTCTCTCGTGGCAAGGTCTGAAGAGACTTCGTATGTTCGGCCTAGCAAAACATATTATCCAAGATATCTCAACATCCGTCATCTTAGAAGTAAAGCATCAAAGAATTTGGCCAGTGGCGGGATCCCAAATCGGGAGTAATTTGCCTCAAGATCCAAATCATCTTTGGGCAGCAACACGATCGGATCTGGACAATCCCACCACTAGAAACGCGACTCCACGGAAAATCTTTTGAAGTCGCCCCTACGGCCTCGGGCTTTAGAATCTTACGGATGGATCGCCTAATGAGAAGGGCACATGAGCATGGACGCCCTCTTCAAAGATTAAAATGCCTCGAGACCCACTTATTATGCACCACACCCCACGATAGGAGGTTTGAGTGCGGGAATCATTGGGACACCTTTCTCAAGTCCTCGAACTTTCGTACTTCATTCCAAGTTCATCATGGATGTAGTTGAGAATCTCCTTCTTCATGTAGGCAAGAATCCTCAAGTTCTGCTCGCCTTGAAAAAAATTATCACCCTTGTAATCCGATGTGACCTTAACATAAATGTCCCTCTCGATGGCTTCCCGGAGGGACAGGTTACGCAATCTTCATAATCCAGGCCTCTCATGCATCCGAGGTAGTTCTCGCTAAAATAGTCCTTATCCTTTGCCCAATTGATCGCTATTTGTTGGCCTCTGTTATCTTTCAAGCTCCCCTTTTTCCATTTATTCCACATCCGCTAAAGAGAGCGTAAATGTCGATACGGCATAAAACGAACTCGTTGACATCCTTGGTATGCTTTCCCCTGAGAATCTTGTCAACCATTTCAAGGTAATGCTGAAAGGCAAACCAAATATGTTAGAGCTTGAATGCAGCAAAGCAGTGTCAAATGGCGCCGCTGCGCCATTTGCTTCAAACGATGGTACATACCTTGTATTCGTCGCTTCTTGATTGGCCTTTTCCTGCTGGTGCTGGTTTGCCGCACTCCTGGTATTGCCTACGCAGATGGTGTATCTGATCTGCGTAGGGTTCCTTAAACACCGTCCTGGCTACGATGTCATTGACATCCACACTGAGCTGAAGAAGGTCCAAGTCGCTCAGTGCTCCAGAAAGAACTCTGTAGAATCTATAAGTGTAAATCTTTCTGAGTTCTATTCTGGCATCTTCGTCCCCAACCGACACCACGAAGCCGGTGGGGCGAGACGAATGGTTGCCATTGATGATGTAGAACCTCATACCGGCCGGTCCGATTCTTGTGACCATGGTACTAGTGCCGCTTATGTCGACGGATCAAAGGGCACCACATCTGCCCGTGAAGAGCGGATGGGGATCTTCAAGAAATGACTTACACGGTTTCCTAACATGTTCAGGATTTACAACTCGTGCTGTCATGTTAGGAGGTGCTTCTTCCATATCCCAGATGGATATTTTTCTGATATATGTCACACCTAGAGGAAACATGTGACCGTCTTTCTTTGTATTTTTTTAGAGTTTCTTACGCCAACTCCTCCCTCGGCATCACGGTCCATCTTCAACTCGAAGGCACCTCTAGACTTTCCATTTTCTTCTGCTTTCTAACCCTCATCTCCTTCTTTGTTTCCCTCTTCCTTTTAGGCGGAATGCTACCAGCCGTCGATCGATCTCGGCCCTTTACCTCTCCGGTGGGGGAGGATTTAGTATCGCTAATGGTTCTCTCTGAATCTGTTTGGCGGGGGACACGATAGGAGAACCGATAGGTGTCCGATCTGAGGAGACTTGGGAGGTGACTTTGGGGAGGAGACTTGGGATTTTCCTCGTCTTTCTTTTGATTCTCTTCCTCATGATCGCGTCTTCCATCGCCATTTATTTGCAAATGAAGCATCGCGCTCATTTCTCGGGAAATGGGGGAATCTCGGCCGACCAACAATCCGGAGTGTACCTCCCCTATTCTCATACCTGAAAGTCGAGACATTCGACCGACAGGCGAGATAATAAGGCCCGTACTTTTCTAGATTGTTGGCAAGGCGAGGGAGAGCGACTTCGCCGGTGGAGAAATGGCTTTATTTACATAAATAGCATTTGATTTGCCATTATACTACATCCGCTCTAAACAAACTACAAAACTACTAACATCCCAAAAGAAATGCGCGGACGCCGCCATTTCTTCGCATTCGACCACTTAAACTCACTATCCTAGACACTGGACACATGAACAATACGGCTGGCCGCTATTTATATACCCATGACCCGAAAACAGCCTAAAAAACAAGATGAACTAATTAACTCAACCAGGCCATCGTGATATGCGATCGCATTGTGGATCGCAGACACTTAATCGTGAGAAATTTACTCCAACTTTTTTTTCCCCGAGGTCCAGGATCAACAGCGCTACCAAGGCGCTTAGAGAGAGAAAACACAAAGCGCTAGAGAGAGAAATCTAAGGCGCTAGAGAGAGAAGGGAATACCGGGAGCCGGGCGAGAAGAAGGCCGGGCGAAGAGAAGGCGATGAAATGAAATGAGAGAAATGAAATGAAGAGAGAAAATAAACCCGCCGAAAATAAACCTGGCCGAAATTAATGGCGAAAAGGATTTGGCACGCCGCTCACCCGTCCGCCACTTGAATTTCTTTTGCATCCGCTGGGGTCGGCCCGGGCCCGTCCGTCCGTCACTTTGAATTTTAAAATTTGAATTTGAATTTCCGCCGTCTCGCCAATTGAATTCTAAAATTTGAATTCCCCGGCCCGTCGCCATAACTTGAATTTCAAAATTTGAATTCCCGCCACTTTTCAGCGATATATTGTGCTGATCCGTCTCAAAGCGTTTATAAAAATGCGAGATGCGGATATGGTAAGCGAAGGCGCTTTCGTACCATTATTCGCGGGTTGCGATTTTACGCCCCGGTCCTCGCTTCAACATTCGCAGGTACTTGCCGAGAGGACTTGCCAAAGGCAGGGCTTCGTCGGGCGTATTGCGCCTTAGGCATTGGTTACTTTCGGAGAGTTATTTGAGTCGTGTTTCTTTGTCAAAGAGCTTCTTTGGGCTACCTTGATTCTGCGCTTTAGTTGGTTCGGCGGCTTCACTTGGTTAGCGGCACTTCTTCATTTCATAGCAGCTTCTTCATTTGATTGCGTAGCTTCCTTTATTTTTTGCGCCTACTTGATTCAAGGCTCTTCCCCTCTTTCAATGGCGATTCTCGACCGCAATGATCCCAAGGTTAGTGATTGTTTCGTTTTTAGTTTAACCGCTTGTCGCGATTTCTCCTATAAGTGCGAGAATAATGTTTCTACCGTAGTAATCTGTAGTAACCTGTAACAATCCCAGGAAATAATCATGAATCTGTAGTAATCTATGTAACAACTGTAATAATCTTGTAGTCCTGTAGTAATATCTACTAATGTGTATCGTAATCTTTAGTAATCTATTGTATCCTCGTAGTTATATGTAGTAATCAGCAAGTAATCTTTAGTAATCAGTAGTGATCCGCATCGTCTAATCGCTTTCCTAAGTTTTCCGTTTTGTTTCCTAAGGAAGCCAAATGGCCGGTGTGCCATTAGATCAAATAAGCGCAGGTAGCGCCATTTGCCTCAAATAGCAGTAGCGCCATTTAGGCAAATGGCGCGGTAATTTTTGGACAAATGGCGCTTTTTCGCCATTTGCCCGCCTTTTTTAAATATTTTATGGTTATTTCCGGGGTTTCTAACAATGTGTGTGTCATTGGATGCTTGCAGGAAAAGGACCTTGCAGAACTTCCTCGTGGTGGCGTGGTTGTTGCTAGGGGCATGAGGCGCATAGAGGGCACCGCATGGAAAGAACATTGACTACTTTAAGAACGCCGTCGTGGAGGTTACCGAAGCCATAATTGATCCCATGTGCTTCCCATTCCATGTGCGGTAGCGGATAATTTTTGGCGAAGCCGTAGGCACATTTATCGAATGGCCTAGACATGACGCGGAGAATGTCGAGATGCTTCACAATTGTATCATCATCGATCACGAAACCCCCCCAACCCGCCTAGTAGTTCCTCTACATCGTCATCACCCGGTTCTCCTTCTTGACCAATGAGCAACACGGAGAACTTGGTGAACTTATGCTGATGACAACGTTGTTGTTGGCAGAGGTCATTAATTTGAATAGAAGTAGCATCCATGGGAAGGATGTGGATGCACGTAGCGTGGTTGTGCAAGTTACGAGGCATTTTGTGGTGCCAACTCACGTGCTTCCGATTGCATGTGGGGTGCGGATAATATTGCGTAGGTCGTGGGCACATTCATCGAATGGCCTCGAAGCGATATACGTTTTCATGGCATTGATGCCCCCATGATGAGACACCAAGATCGAACATGGGGACACCTACCTCACACAACTCATACATAGAATCTGTGGAGGCGTGACGATGCGAGATGAAGAGATTGATCCATCGGTGGATTTAGCTACTCGTTTTGCTCTGAGAATACCATCGATGATGATGAGCCACCACCTAGTTACTCAAGAACAGAACTCTTGGAAATGCAAATTGCCACATTCTCCATTCTTGTACTAGAACTAAATATGCAGAAGCTATAATTCTATTCAAAGTTGATCCACATGATCGTTGATGATGAATTCTTAGGAGACACAAAGGTTGGCCTTTGTGTTGGAAAGGTGCTTCCCCGAACTAATGAAAGAGGATCCGAGATGTCATGCTTGTGCGAGAAAGGCCAAGTGAGAATGCACTTGTTCTGGGGAAAATAGCGATGTGATGTCTTTGGATGGAAGGACTGCCTCACAACATCTCGCAAGCTCGAGAAGCTAAAGAAAATGAGGATATAGAGCTAGAATCATTTGAGGACAACATTCGTGCTCAATTCAAACGAAAAGAGGAAGTATACTTACACACATAGGATTCCAAGAGAGCCCAAGGGAAAAGCAAAGAGGAAAGGCTATGCTCCACAACTTCAATCAATAAGTTCATGAAGTCAAGCTGCTGCAAAAATACTTGCAACAAGAAACTTACCAAGCATCAAGTCACGTGAATTAAGAAAAGAACTTTTATCCCAACCATACAATGCAAGGGTTACATTTTTTTTGACGTCTTTGAGTGTGGCTTACACAGAAGGAGAGGACAGGATAGTGCTCAAGGGGATGGAATTCAATGCATTTGGGTGGTGCATGGCTTTAGGTATCGGTCACCAACATTTTACAATTGGAGAAACAGATTTGAAGCAGGTGCAAAGGTAGCTGAACATGGTAATACTGGCTCTAAGAAGCCTAGATCCACTACACTGGCCACCGAATGTGTGCTAGATGATTCATTAGGAGAATGAAAGTATTCCCCATAGGAGCAAACAAAAGAGGTAGAGATGATGTAAGAGAAAACGTACGCAAGCTTCCTTCCATTCTTAATAAGAAGCTTATACATAAAGAAGTTGGTGCAGTCGTTGAAGAGCTTACAGGAACAACTGTAGCCTTGAACTCTTTTTATAGTATATGGAAAAGGGAATTTCCAGATGTTAGCATTGCAAAAAATACAGCCTTCTCTAAATGCAACATCTGCGTGGTAATTAAGCAAAAGCTGGAAAAAACAAAAGATACAAGAGAGAGACGAAATCTTGCAATTCAACGTTGGGCTCATATGCTAGAGCAACGTTCTTGCAGAAGTCAATATTGGCATTGGAGAGCATTGTCACAGCGGTCTCCAGAAAATCATCTATGTATAATACATGATAAGATGGATCAGGTTAAGACTTTAGTGCCTAGAAGTCATCATCTAGCAAAATCTGTATGGAGAGGTGATCGGTTGAAGAGCAGTTTGACAGGAGCTCTGACTCATGGGCATGGTGGTCGTGCCTATGGTCATTTCTCACTTGATTTATGGAAAGATGATTCAAACTTCCACATTGGTTCACTTTCTAGGATATTGCATAACTTGGAATTGGTACAAGAGGACAAGATAGGTGACTTATGTGGAAGTAAGCCCCTGCAAATTGCAAATGGATGCAAGCAAAATCAAGGATACCAATCCTTTGAAGAACAAACTTGCTTCTATGGCGTAAGTATTGCCAAATGCTTCAACTACAACGAATCTCGAGGTGTTCAACCCTCTCCCGAAATCTCTATTTGCAACTTGATAATGCATCGGGGGCAAAACAAAAATAGGTATGTCTTCTCATACTTATCTTATTTGACTTGGTTTAAGGTCTTTGATGAGATCCAAGTGGGCTTTTATGATGGTCGGCCACACCCATGATGATATTGATGCTTTATTTGGAAATTTTTCAACCTTGATGAGTTCGGTGGGATGCTTTGACACTACCGAGCTACTTTTACTTGTTTAGCAAGTGCAATGCAAAATCTCCAATTCCATACTTTATTGATGAAGTTCCAAATTGGAAGGCTTTTGTGAAGGGATTCATCCCCGATAAGGGCCAACGCCTGGTTGGGCATACTGAACCATTGCTCTTCAAATTTAAGATGGCGTGTGGAGATTGGCCTGTTATGCAATACAAAATCGTCCCCTACACATAAAGAGTGGCTTCGGCCAGATTCTCCGAGAGTTAGAATGTGGAAAGAGGATGAACATGGTCACCAATGCTACCAAGTGGTGTGCCACAAAATATTCCTCCTAGACCAACATTGAAGGATCTTCCGGGGTTGAAGGATAGCATCAACAAATACATCTCCCTATGGAAGGACATATGTAAGAATCAAGAAAGTAGCTTGTTTGCAAGGCAATACACGGCAAGTGTTGAGTATTGGAGCCATCTTCTTATCTCTTTGGAGGATGTTGCTCGGGACGCCCTCAAAATGATGCATTTTGGCCACAAACAAGACAAGCTCCTCTAGAACAACAAAGCATTTGTTCGTAGGTCGACGATATCTGCCTTTGGTCACACGACCTTTACCATCTTATTGTGGCCCGCCGATGGCGGCCCGGTGTTGCCTCTTGAAGAGTTTGATCCTCACGCATATGTCGCAAAGGGTATGTTTGTTCTAGTCGGACACGGAGATGATAACACCGCCACTTGGTTAGGATATGCGTAAGAGGAGAATCTTTGTTCTTGATCCGAATCTACATATTTTGGCCATATTTTTTGTATCGTGGGTGGAAGCCTACTTGAGGGGACTACAAAGACGCGCTTGACTAAGCGTTGGCGGCCTAATCCTTCCCGATCCTTCAAGGTATGAAAATTTAGATGCTATTCATTATGCCGGGATGCCAATGGCAAGAGGCCTAAAAAAAGGTCAAATTCAAATATATTGTAGACATGTGGAAAGACATAGCACATTGTTCATCTTAATACATGAGATCTTGTACTTGTAATACATATCTTTCATCTTAATACATAAGATCTTGTACATTACTATATTTGTGATCATATATAAGCGCTTACATCTTTAATATATAAATGCATACATGATTCATAGATAAGATGGTCGAAGTGCTTATATGTTGAGCAAGTGATTCATTCATCTTCGGGATCGTAGTAGTGATCCCCGATATCTCATAGCTCATTTCAGGAAGCCAAATCGGATGGATCATAACACAATTGGCCTAGTGGCAATGAATCTCAGCCAAAGCTTTTCTTCGCAGATAGGGATCAAGAAGAAGATGCCTGCCTAGGCAACCAACAAGATCGAGTGGCTCTTTGAGCACTTGATCGCGATAATGTGGTGAACAGAAGAAGGCAAATAATCCATGGGAGATGAATGACCTCCGGCCCCGAATGGAGCTGTTTTATAGTGAAGTAAAATTATTGATGTGAATTATTGGGGTGGATATGGCGCCATCATTGAGCGTATACAAGTATCATGTACTCGTACAGGTATGATTCTATCATGTACTCAAATTCTATACATCACCTAATATTCACTATGCTTATATTATATATATCCTTAACAGATACACAAATCATAAGTGCTTATATTATTATATCCTTAACAGGTATACAGATCATCACTAATTCACTCATCATCAACACCGAATGAGGTAATGGCATTCAGCTCATAGATCTCCTGATCAGGAAGCCAATATAGGTGGATCACAACACGAGTGAGCTTCCTGCAAGCACTTTCTAGGACCATCCGCTTTGGATTCGACCATGGATCCATCTTGACACCCTTTTTTGCGCGCAATCATACATCATTGTAGCTCATGTAGCACTTGATGGTTTGGATGTTCTCCTCGGACGATCGTGCAAGGAAGCCATGGGAGATGAATGACCTCTACCACCTAATGGAGCCGCTTTTATAGTGAAGTAAAATTATTGATGTGAATTATTAGTGTTCATTGCCATTATAATGAAGTACCATACATGTATATGATCCAATAATTTCTATGTATATACTATCAATAATTTTGGTGAGTATATATCAATAATTTTGGTGGGTATATACCATCAATAATTTTTGGTGGGTATAAATATACATCAAATTGCCGAAAGTGCAGCAACATTGGCCTCCCGCCTAGCTATGACGATTTCGGTCTTGAACATTGATTCTATCACTTGCAAGATGAATCATGAGGACTTCAAGCGGTGCCGCGAGCGAGATATACCGCTTGAAGACTGGCTCACCACTGTTGCTCTCAATCCTCGCCATTATCCTGATCCCGTCGATGTTATCATCCATCTCCTATGGAATAGAGAGTATCAAATGTTCATGATCGAAAGGATCTCTGGAGCACCTTCTGCTAGTTCTGATCATTCAGAGTAATAGTAGAAGAATAATAGTACTTGTTATCTTATTGTAATCTGGTTGTGTTAGTATACAACAGGTATACATAACCTTTTGTGGTACACATAACCGTAATATAAGTATTGATGTATACTAGTATACACATGTATACATAACCTTATGTAATACACATAACCATACTATAAGTATTGAGGTATACATAACCCTCCAAGTATACTATATAAAAATTATTCCAACTTGTCTTCAGAATTCCAACTTTAATGAATCTCTGCTTACTAACAACTTTATTTCATTGCATGGCAGGTTAGCTGCAAAGTATACATAACCCAACGTGCTTCAAAGAATTCCTGGCAATCTTAAGCAGGGAGACTAGATTATTCATGCTTCAAAGAAATCCATAATTTAGTTAATGGGTAAGCCGAGGCGAATACATGTATAAAAACTTCTAGATTGTTTTAGGGGGTCTATGCAATTTTGCGGTGAATTTTATGAAGAGAGATTTCTTTTAAAAAGATAAAAAATAGTCATAATTAAAATAAATACATCATTTTTTCAAGATTAGCCAAACTATTTTCCCCCTTTTCCTTAAAGAAAAAAAGATTAGCCTCTCTACTGCAATATTTCTATATTTCTTTATACTGCAATCTCTACCTACCATCATCGGCGATAGTAGTTTTTCAAACTATAATTTTTATTACATATACCACATATGCATCTTCAAAAAGGAAAAAAAGATGGTCAATATCCATCTAGATGCCCAAGTTGGTTGCATAACATCTTCCTTTAAGGGTTAGAGATAAGTGCAATTTGCTCACCATATCTAGAAGGGATGAATGTTATGCTATGTTGTGAGCTTTTATTAAAGTTTTTTCATATTATCGAATGTTCTGTGATTGTCAGTTATTAATTGTAATTGTAGCAAACTATGTCTAAAGTTACAAAAATTACATTTATTGCCTTTTCTAGTTAGAAAGCAATAGCCAAGTGAAAGTTTTAAGGGATACTTAATTCAAATAATAATTTTAGCCAAATATATAATAAAATACTATAAGATTTTGAAAAGTAGCCAAACCATTTTCATGAAAAAACATATAGTATGCTTAATTTTTCCCTGCTCTATATTTTCTTGAGAGCCACTCTTCACCAGATTAGAGGTGGTGTTTCTTTGTGTCAATGGCAAACATTATATTAGCAGCATCACTGGGTAATTGTGGAGGTTTGAACATACCTATATTCGTCTCTTCAATTGCCAAAGATGTAGCTTGGAAGAGATAAATGATATAAGTTATATATGAATAAATAAATTCAAGGTGGCAACTTTTTTTCTGTTTAGCTTACGAGGAAAAACACAATTTGAAAAATAAGAGCTAAATTGTTAATCCAATATTGATCCAGGAAAAGACAGTGTAGTTCACACCGTTCATAATATGACAACCAAAAGATAGATATACCATATCGTAGCAGATAAAAAAATAGACAAGTTAACCTATTCCAAAAGGAAATAAGATTATAAGCACAGTTTCTAAGAAGATACATATCAGTTTAAACAAGGTGATGCCGCACAAAGGGTTGCCCTCATGGAGGTGCTAACTGATGCTCATCTGATCTGTTCTATAATCTGTTCATATTGTTAAATATATGAATCCGGGACCTGAACTTGATAAATCTAGTACCAACAATCTCTTCTCGTTTACCAATCTGTGATGATTTAGAAAGGGTAAATGCCTCCAGCTAAATCAGCTCTGTGCAGACTGGCAGCCTGAATTCAACCTCAAACAAAAGAACTTCAAAGCTTGCTAGTCAAGCTTTTGATTCGTTCCTTGGACTGCCTGACTCCACCTGCATAGCACTCTACATAGTTTTGTCGTTGCTCCAAATATAGATTGAGTGTCTCTGTTCTTTTCGTTATTCAAAACACCTTCTCTACCGTGATCAATCTGCACATCAATTTTCAACACATATCTGATGCTTAATTTACAAACTATGTGTCGAATTATCATATTTCTGCATGCATGCGTCTGCCAAACTGCCTATAGTCCCCGGTTCACATGGCTTTTCTCATGGAAAGCTGCCCATAGTCAATCTCATACGTCTTTTTAGACTGCTACTGAAATCTGGACCCTCTCTTTAATACATATGCAGCATATTCCATTCTCACATCCTCCAGTCCTAGAGTTTGACCTTATAATATGACAAATTTCTTTATCTTCTATTCCTAGACTTGCATGTTTGATTGTGTTTTGTTGCCTATAATACTTTATTCCCATTGAAAGCTCACCATTAGATTGAAACTTGCAATACTTACATTTTGCTACAGAAGGCATTGAAGTTATAAGAAGGGGAGACAAGAGACGTGATGAAATATGTTTGCCTCGTTGAAAGATGAGCAAGGAGAAGCCCAACACCAAACAAAGGAATACGAAGGTAATTTATACAATTTACTGGCAGAATCAGAAATGGACGAAAAGGTATTCTTATTGATAAATAATAACAAAAATATTGGTTGTGTTGAAAGGGAAAATGACTGATAAATTCTTCTAGTTTCTTCTACATTTCCTTCAGACATTATGAAATGTTTATCTCATTTCTAATCTGATAATATTATGTCATGTAGAATCAGTACATATACAGGAGAATTCATCTCAATAAATGGTTAGTAGATATTGCATATGTTGAAGGAAACTCGTATTTGAAGTTGTCCAATATCTATGGTCTCAAGAGTAGACCTAGGTTATGTGGTTCAGATTAAGGAGTTATATTTAATCTATATGACAAAGGTCAAAGATATTTAGGAGTATTATTAGTATGAAGATATACACGGCTTTCTATTATGGTTCGAACCAAAAATGGATATGAACATTTGGTAGCTTAACGGCCGGATCCATGAGTATAAAACAAAAATGAATAGATAGATTTGATGATTAAATTCATACAATGTTGCAGACAGAAGGTTTTGATCAATCAAACAAGGTTTGGGCTGTCGAATGTACAGTTGATATTAAATGGATGTTATGATCTATTTTGGTGTTTGAAGTATTTTACTATAGCATTGAAATTCGATGGGTTAAACTCTAGAATGAAATAAATTGATTTAGACCATTGACGACAAAGAGTTCTTATATGTATTATTGCATCTTGCATTTTGCTAAGTTGTGCTAAGTGTGTGAGTGTCTGATAATTATCTCTATAGCTTTATTCATTACTGATATCAGAGCCAGGTTGCAATGTTTACCAGATTTGGAGCAAACCTTTTGAATGCTATAGAGGTTTTTAAAGATGAAGGAGGTTTTTAAATTTGGAAACAAAGTATAAAAGTTCCTGAGTTTGAAAATTTGTAGTATTTGATAGATGAAAATACTGCCAGACGTACTAGTGCAAATGTAACTGCAGGGACATCTAGTGCAGGGGGAACAAGCGCAAGTTCAACTTCTGGAGAATCTGTTGTTAGTGGAGGATCTGGAGGATCTGCAACAGTTACAGTTACATCAGAAGTAAGTGATGAAAGACTGAATGTTATGGAACTCAAGCTATTATATCATGCAAAGTTCGATCAGTAATCAAGCTGGAGCTAAGAGGTATGTCATTGAAGGATATATGGCAGTTATGGTGAAGATATATGAGGC
Source organism: Isoetes taiwanensis (assembly GCA_021234155.1). NCBI lineage: Eukaryota > Viridiplantae > Streptophyta > Lycopodiopsida > Isoetales > Isoetaceae > Isoetes > Isoetes taiwanensis. Next base: position 13,754,843 of record JAJEKV010000016.1, on the reverse strand, counting down.
AAAATCATCCTCTCAAATAGACGTTTTGGAAAAGCAACTTAAACGGCTTAAATTATATGATAAAGATGCTCTGACAGAATTTCTTCAGAAATTTGATTCTATTATTGCAGATCTAGAAGGAGCATGCATTATCTTGAATGAAGAGTATCAGATCTTAGCAATTGCAAGATCAGTTTCTCATAGAGCTCACTTAGCTACATTACTGAGGAATGTGGCAAGATCAAAGGAACATGCCATTCAGATGGTATGAACAGAATTTTAGCAAAGTACCATTGGGTGTGATGATGATGATCAGACATCGACACTACAAGAGGATGAGGGTTTGGGGCTCAGGATAGTCTTACCCTGGTTTCGGGGATCCCGGAGGTAAAATACCGCCCCTCCCAGTATCACCACCGTGGCTCAACGGAACCGTTCCGTGCCCCTCCCGTTTCACCATCTTCATGCACGGAGGGGCCCCCGCAATCTCTACCGCCCGCTTCCGCCACATCAAGCCGTCCGTGGTGTTCCCCGGCCCCGTATCACCATAAAAGTACGCGGTGATCCCACCGCCCGGAATCACCAACACGCGTGATCCCGCCTCCCGGATCCCCATGCCATGGCGATAGTTGCGCCAGATCGCCCGTGGTGAATCCCTTCTCCGGGATCCCCGAATCCAACGGGTGTGATCCCCTCCTCCGGGATCACCATCGCTCGGCCGATATACGCCAGGTTATCCCAGCCTCTGGGATCACCACCATGGCTGATATCGGGGGCCCGGGAATATGCTGCTCTCCGAGATCCCCGCGAGGGACATTTCGCTGAAAAACGCCCTCCCGATCACCACCGCTGGCGAGCGCGGGCGATCCCCCCGGGATCCCCATGTACTTTATGCACGAAAATCGACGGCAGGGCAGCCGGCGTGGACTGATCGAGCGGCCGGTTTTGTACATGCCAGCCCATGCACGGACCAACCATTGAGATCTGGACACCTGGGATGTTGGAAACCACCCTCCGGGATCCCACTTTTGTCTTTTAATTCTCTGGCCGCAGATGCACATACGATGTTCAAGCGCTTTTGGCAGCCTATGGACGTTTGGGGCTGGAGGAGAAGATAGAATGTATTTATCCGCTTTAAGATTATTTTTTAGGAGGTAAGAACGATCTCCGAGCTCCCCTTTCTCGCCATTCCCACCAAGGTCCGAAATACATGTGGAGTCACCCTCTAATGGCATTTTCGACCACATCAACCTACACTAGTTTCTCGAAGAGCACCAAGTTCCTTCTGTACAGGGAGGTGGAGAAATGCTTGTCTGGACCTGCTACTTCCCAACAAACCGAGTTGAAGACTTCATTCTTGGAGAGCAAAGAAATTGTGTGGCACCGTGCAGTTTCTACTTAAGGAGTTCCAATCCCGAGAGGGTGCTAAAGAGGCCAACCATGGATTCTTATTTGACTATGAAGAGGTATGTATTTCTAAAACCTATCCTCTAGTTTACTTGTGTTGTTTCTGTAGTAGAAAACATTGTAGCAGAAGTATATTTAATTCTTAGATGTACATGCACTACTTTCATGCGCTAATTTTGAACACTCAAAACAGGCATTGGTGCACATATGGTCCCAAGGACAAGACTTTGAACACTCACGTGGTTGCTGATGGACCACGTCAACCTGGCACACGCAGGAAAAGAGTTGACAGGGGAGAGAGTGTGCGTAGGGGCTGCCAATGCCATTTTACCATTAGGCAACTCTACCTTCTCCCAGATTGCTCGCAAGTTACTTATTATGGGTTTGAGCATAGAAATCTCCAAGGTGAGTCTTCCCATGGTAAATTTGTTGACGTACCATGGGAATCGGTACATATACAGGAGAATTCATATACAGAAGAATCAGTACATATACAGGAAAATTCATCTTAGTAAATGGCATACGGTTGAAGGAAACTCGTATTTGAAGTTGTCCAATATCTATGGTCTCAAGAGTAGACCTAGGTTATGTGGTTCAGATTAAGGAGTTATATTTAGCCTATATGATAAAGGTCGAAGATCTTCAGAACTATTATTAGCATGAAGATAAACACGGCTTTCTATTATGGTTCGAGTCAAAAATGGATATGAACATTCGGTTCGGCTTAATGGCCAGATTTATGACTATAAAATAAAAATGGATAGATAGATTTGATGTTTGAATTCATACAGTGTTGTAGACAGAAGATTTCGATCAATTAAACAAAGCTTGGGCTGTCAGATGTATAGCTGATATTAAATAGAGGTGTTTGAAGTATTTTACTATAGCATTGAAATTCAATGGGTTAAACTCTAGAATGAAATTGATTTAGACCATTGAAGCCAAAGAGTTCTTATATATGTTATTGCATCTTGCATTTTGCTAAGTTGTGTTGTGTGTGTGAGTGTCTGATAATTATCTCTATAGCTTTATTCATCATAATCAGTGTTTTCATGCTATGAGCATAATAAAGAGAAAGTTAGTGTGAGAAATAGTTACAAATTCTATCAAAGTGCCATAATGTCCCCACAATGGTGAGCCGCATTTCAACTACCTAAAATTTTATGACCATGTTTGAAATCTAAGACCATATCCAAGGTAGCCTTAAAAGCCAACCCTCAACTCAAATTCCATAGATCAAAGCGTTAGTAACATGGCAAGTTCCCTTCTAATAAAATTCTCAAGTTAACAGAATCAATACATTTATAAAAAACTATAGCAAGATACATAGCTAAGACTAAGACTCAGAACCATTGTTAGAACCTTTTATGGGGGGCATTTTTGCGCCAGCCAAGCACCCCCTAAGCACCTAATGTGGGAAATTTTACTTATTTTTATCTTTTTTTCTATAACTCCGATGAAGCTGAAATTTTGTATTCCAAGGCGTAATATGAATGCGTTTCAGGGAAAAATATCAAAAAAATAAAAGAAAAATATTTTTTAAAAATACAAAGAAAGTAGCTCCGGAAAGCACCCCCCAAGCACCATGTGTCGCTGACACAAAAAGTGTCCCCCACCTCCATGCTTTATCATCTACAAGTTTGATTGATGATATAAACTTTGATTGTTGAGGCCTCAATCCAATCACCATGCATTACAATCAATTCAAATTGTTGAATGTGTGAATTTGTGGTCTTGGATTTTGTAATATAGTAGGTATGTTGCTTTATAGACAATAAACTACCTACAATGTAGCTCAAATGCATGATTTCTTCGAGCATTAGATATACGGTATTACAAAATATGGGTTCATAAGCGCATTAACGGTCACTTGGTTCTACTAATCGTAGGCTTTTCTCATTGCGGTCAAAACACTTATAAGCTCCGAACTTATGATCACAAACGCTGGGCGCCGTTACTAGTCTTATATATTATATACCGCACGTGTCTTAAGAACCAAAACCCTAACGCATCCCATGGCCCAAATCAAACCAACCCAACAGACGACCTCAAATTGACTCCATGATCCAAAGGCCTAAATTTGATGCATGACAAGCTTTTTTTGGGTTCTCATAGGGCAATTCCTAGGAACAGATGGGGTGGTGAATGCATATGCGTGAAATATTCCAACCGAAGGGTGTAGATCATGGCAAAAGAACAATTGGAATGCTGGGATGTAGTAGAATCTAAGGACACACTTAAAAGCCGTACACGCATCATTACTAAATAGAGTAGCAGACTGCATGGATTTTGTCGAATTAAAGAAGGAATTGACATAGGAAGTGGATCCATTCTGGTTGTTGCTTGCATTGGATTGTCTATTGGAGTCGACGTAGTTGCGACCTTCCCTTCTCTTGGAGGTTGACGTAGCTATCCTTCCCTTCTTCTTCTTCTGCCTTCATTCTCTCCTTGCCCTTTGTAGGCCTTTTCGCCTTGTAGCTGAATTCTTTGTCTTTGGCTTCTGATCTACATTTTCTAGAGGTTTTGTTTATTCTATGTTTGATGAGATCCGGTAATTCTGCATTAATTTCTTTCACTAGACCTCTAGTCTTGCGTTTTGGGGCCTTATAGACATTTGTCTTATTTCTGCTTACGTTATGAGTAAGTTGTTCTTCAATTGAGAACCCCCTTGTGCAAAAGCACCTTGTTTAATTTCCTTTGGCCGTTTGTTTGTTCATTCGATGACTTTGATATAATCTTTCCCCTCTTTTTAGGGAGATGGTGATGTGGAGGCAACCATATGCAACCATGTGATGACACATGTCCTTGTTTCTATCCCTGAAAGTGCGCTCAAGTTGCACTAGACCAAATATTTTGTCTACAAGGTTGATTTGCAGAATCAATTCCAGAATGCACATGTAATTAATATCCAGGAGCGCAAACTTTTTGCCAAACTCTCCAAGTGTGAGTTTCTAAAACAACAAGTGTCATATCTTGGGCACATAGTCTTGGAAACGGGAGCGGCTCCAGATCCAGACAAGGTATGAGCCATCAAGGAATGGCCACAACTAGTGGATGTGCCAGATGTAAGAAGCTTCTTAGCCCTAGCTACTTATTACAAGAAAATTTGTCCCAATTTTTTCAAAAGTAGCTGCTCCTCTTACGGGCCTACTTAAAAAGGGCCAAAGCTTTCAGTGGGGGGAAGAGCAAAAGAGAGCCTTTGAACAGATTAAGGTTTTACTCTCAAGTGAACCAATCCTGAAAATCTCGGATTTAAATTTGCCCTTCGAAGTTTACATGGATGCATGCGGACAAGCTCTGAAAGCAACCCTGATGCAACAAGGCATGTTGTGGCTTATGAAAGCCGCAAGTTAAATTCGTCTGAAAGGAACTATGCTACCTATGAATGAGAGTTATTGGCTATAGTCCATGCCTTGAAAACTTGGCAGAAATACTTGAGGTCAGGGACCAACAAAGAGCCTCGCAAGTTTATAGTGTTTACCGACCATAAGCCATTAACATTTTTGCAAAGCCAAGCAGAAATAAGTTCCAGACAAGCACACTAGTTGAATTTCTTACATGAATTTCATTTCGAAATTCAAGAAACCCCAGGAAAAGATAACCCAGTTGCAGATGCCCCTTCGAGAATAAAATATGTCAATGGGATGGCATCTTTAGAATGGGATCGTTTCCAACAGATCAGGGATTTGTATGAGAAGGAAAAGATCCAACCAAAGGAGAAGGTACTCTTTGGGTACAAAACGAGGGTATGGTTCTATAAAGGGGGCGTATTTATGTACCCTTAGTACAGAAACTTAGGAAGGAGATTTTTTACAAATTCCATAATACCCCGCAAGCAGAGCATGGTGAAGAATGGAAGACATATGAATTGAAATCCTAGCCAGTAATGATTTGCCTTTTTTCTTGTATTGAGTCCCATAGACCTTTTTTATTTTCATGAAGGATAAAAATCAATTCAATTATTTCATTGAAAAGCCATAAGCACTAAAAAGTGATTGCTTGAAAGAAACAAGGTACAAAGCCACTACGGATTGCCCCAATTCCATGGCCACTAGTATATCTTTAGCACAAGCTACCAACACATGAACAAGGTTGTTTTTTTTTAAAGGATTTAAACTTTATTCAATATCCCAAAAAGTACATGTATAATTGCAGAGGCAGGAGTCTCAGCGGACAAAGATAATCCACTAAGTGGAGCAACCCCCCTATGCAAGAGATGATATACCCAAAAATTCCTCAAAGATCAAGCATTTTTTCTCAAGGAAGCTATGAACATAGGTACGCCTTTATCAATCTATCTTGTGCCTCATGAAGAACTTGTCAACAGTAATAATTAAGCCCTTGAAGATACATCACCGCCACCTCTTCCAAATAGACCACACCAATCAACCTGACGCTAAATGAAAAGTCTGCTGCTGCAACGAGTTCCAAGTTAATGGATAGATAGCAAGAAGCACCTACTGGCTAGTCAAGGCCACATGAAAGAGAGACAATGACCGCGATCAAACTGGCCGGACTTAGTTGCAGAGGAAAACAAAAAATGCTCGAAAGCCTCAGGTTGCTGCTTGCACAATGGGCAAATTTCTAAAATATTGGGAGCAAACTTATGGACCAATATGTTAACCCGCAGACATCTATGAAGGATCTGCCACCACAAGGCAGAATTTTTGGGATGATTATTCCACATATTCGCTTCCACTTAGAAGGGGGAAGATGAAGCTGCCAACCAACCCGAAGAGGGTCAATGTCAAGGTCGACCAGCTTCTGATATATAGAATGCACAAGACGTCGTGCATTAACAATTTGGGGACCAATCCAATTAGGCATATCAGCTGGTTGGGACGGAGTGGCTTGCAGAATATTAGTCACCTCTTGCTAAATAGCTCTATCCCATCGAGATAGCATGAACTTAGCCTAAAAAGCATCCCACGGCAACAAGTGTCTAGCCTCACGGAAAAAAGTTTATGTTTCACGTGTTCATGCAATAACGAAAGCTTCTTTGAGCGAAAATGTGGCTATGAGCAAAAATAGTACATTGAAGATATGCAGTCGTTTACACCCTTACTCAATGATCACTTTGGACGCTGCTAATAATCTTGACTTGTTCTTGTCCTTGATGATGACGATGATTCTGGGGAGTGAAAAAAAAAATGCAGAGGACAAGATGGGAATGAAATGAATGATAAGCAATAGCAAGGATTCATGTTTTGTCCATCTAGCCAACAATCAATTGTGAGTTCTTGTGAGATCATATGTAAACAGATCGGCGAGATAGATCGGGGTCAGTATCAAGCACAACAAACGAAAGTATATGGCAACATCTCCAACTCGTATGCATACAAATGCAAGTAAGGTGAAGATGGTGAAGCCTAACCCATCAACATAGACCTAGTGACTAGGACGCGGATCCGTGCTTCATCAATAATAAAATAATAAAATATTGGTTGAATTTAAGTAAATTGAATAATGAGGAAGGTGACAAATCTAGGACTTATATAGGGGACACGGATTGAACCATGATAAGATAAAGAGAGCGAAAAGAGTATGAGTATGCTATTGTGAAAATGATACAAGCGATCTCGACAGGGTTGTCACGGAACCAATTTTCTTTTTGATAAAATTTCTACGTCCATGTACAACATAACCTACGTAAATCACGAAATGGTTTATTTTGCATATGGTGTATATTTATATTTTACATGTGGTAATGGTAAATCATAATTTGAAAAGTAAAAAGGGGGGTGGGGTTGGGTTGTTGCCATCTTGGTTAAGGGTTAGGGGGTCGTTCCTTCCAAAGAAAGGAAAAATTGTAACTTTATGGAATGTCATTCCATTTGACCAGATCAAGGATGGCAGCTCACTATTTCTGATACTGCCCAAGATGTGTAGCAACTAACTCCCAACAAATCACAGTTACTGCCATACTTTTTGTCTCTAGATTCCGGAAAAGAAGCAGCGTCTCTCCAAAAAGAGCAAAACGGGAATGCCAAAAACCTTAGAGCCTATAGACGCTATTGCCAATAGAAAGATTATATTAGGGCAAAATGAGTTTTGTGGTAGGTCAAAAAAATTTGGCATTCAAAAAGTCAAAAAACCTTAGCCTAGAATATACCCCAAGACACTAAAATCCACCCACTCCCTCCATTTACAAGGCAATTAAAAAAAAGAAAGGGAATGCCCTTAATTTTTGATATATTTCTCAAAAAAGCACTTTGTATTTTAAAAATTCCCAAAAAGCCCCTAACATATGCTTTTCCCTAATTGGCCTCGCCGCCCATTTTTGCCAAATTATCATTGTCTAATGAGGAATTGAGGGCATTGTGGGAATTTAAAAATAAAGAGGACATTTGGGAAATAACAATCAAGGGTATATAAGGAAATAAGTCAACAATCAAAAAGGGATTTAGGTAAATTTCCCAGGAAAAAAAGAAAAGAAAAGAACATGGGAGAGATGAGTTACGATTTGGAAAATTGAGAGGCCAGCTGTTACGTCTACTCGGCAAGCTCAAAGCTAAGCTGATCGTCGTCATTTGGTAGGTCTTAGCTAAGCTTACGGTACGTTTCTTTTGTACATTCGCCAAATTTTTTCTCTAAATCTTCCTTTTCTTAGATTCTTGTTGCAATCAAGCGTAATTTCATGAAAGAAAGCAAGTTCCGTCAAATCCCTGAACTGTAGGCTTCATGGAAGCTAGGATGGTCGACTTCCATGGGTCTCCCTCCAAGAGCTTGCATACAGCTTTGGGTAAAAATCTTCCTCAAAGAGGCCTTGCCAAAGAAGAATTAGGTGGCGTTATATTTGGATGTACAGAGGAGACTATGGCAGAATGCTTTGCGTTAGGGCTGTTTGGACTGCCTGCTTGCCATTCTACTTACGTTTCAAACATCGAAATTGGGCTCCCTCTTTTTCTTTTCGATTATAACACAAGAAGCCTTCATGGAGTTTTTAGGGCAGCAAGTAATGGAGGGTGGAATCTCAATCCATATGCTTGGAAGACTCTTGGAACTGGCAGGGGTTACCCTGCTCAAGTAAGGTTTATGATGGGTGAAACCTATAGAACATTGCCAGAATCCACGTTTTCTCAAGCTATTACGGATAATTATACAGACGAAACCAAGTTCATGTTTGAGCTGACCAAGTTTCAGACTCAAGAGCTCATTCGATTGTATTTTGAAGATGCGGGAATACCTTTTTCTCCATGTCATGCTTCTGTTGTAAGTGCAGCGGTTTGTATGGAAAGCAGAGAAGTACAGGATGAAACAGACGGCATTGGCTTTATGGAATCTAAAGATGTGCCTGTAAATGATGTGGTTGTATTGAACTATAATTCTGAGAGTGGATTGATTGAAGAAGTTAGTAGCAACAGCATAGAGAAAAATGGAAATGGTGGAAGTTCAGAACAGGATGATCGCGCTAACTTGCGCTTGCAGCATGAAGCGACGGCAGATGAAAATGCTTGTAAGAATGTTGACAATGTGCACGAAGCTTTGCAAGAACAGACGGAGAGTGATTGCTATTCTGAAATTGGCAAGGATGAGATAGAGAATCCTGTGAAAGGAAGGGCTGTTAATGTCAGTGACCATGTCTCTGAAGCAGAAGACAATGTGGATAAAGGCAGGTGTTCTATTGGCTTTAAAAGGTGCAATGTACTTGCTCAAGATAATAAGGAATATGGTCAGAACAAGGAACAGATTGATAGAAGTATTTGGCATGTCTCTGAAGCTGAGAGCAAGCTGGGTGAAGGCGATTTACAAGTCTCAGAAACATCATCGGTAGACGCTGTCTCTGGAAAGATGGACGATCAAGGCTATTATGCATTGGAATTAAAAGGTAACCTGTGTAAAGACCAGGATGAAATCATAGATGAGGATGAGGAAAATCTAGCGAACTCAAGATTATCATTTGTAAATAATCTCTCTAGGGAGCTGGGTGCAGATACTGTAGTAGAGCAGATTAGTCACAATAAGACAAAGTATAGCATGATCAAGGAACAGACTATTCAACGTAATTTGCATGCTGATGCGAATGCTTTCTCTGGAAACTCTCATGATGAAAGTTCTATCAGTCTTGAGAGGCAAAATTACTGTTCTGTTCTTGAAAATGATGGGATAAAGGATACTCTACTCAAAGACCAGCGTATTGGAGGTAATTGGTGCACGTATGAATCTGAGTGGGATGTGGATAAGGAGGAGGATAATGGGATCTCTGCAAATTTTACAATGTTAACTGCAACTAATGTGCATCATAATAGGAGTACTATAGCAGAGTTCTCTCAGACTATAGAAAACAGGGATCATATAGCGGCATCAGAAGATCCTGTAGGTACATGGATCAAAGATGTTGCTCCCAATTACTTTAAGTGTCCCACACGGCAAGATGCAAGTGAGATATGTTATCCCTGGAAGGAAGCCAGATGTAATGCGCATATGCAGGATCTTGCTTATTCTCTACCCAATAAAGAAAATTCTCCTGCATTCCATGAGAATGCATTTGCAGATCGTGACTGCTCGGTGCATCTTGCAGATAAGGGGGAAGATAGTCTGACAAGAGACATGGTTTCTAAGAGGTCCTTGCGAGCTAAATTAGATGAGTATGACAATGACGACAAGTCAGGATCATTAACAGGTAATGACCTTATCAAGGCACATGACTTTGGCCGAAAGAATGCAGGCTTTCAATGCTGGAGGAGTACTGGAAAGGAATTTTCTCAAAATAAAAGTGGAACCATGCTGGGGGGACTTGATGAAGTAGATGGGTCTGAAGACATGATAAATTCTGTATCTGGCCCACACTTTAACGAGGACTTCCCACCACTAAAAAACAATAATCTACGTGATCCATGCAACAACTATAAAGTTGCTTCAATGCATGGAAATAAAATTTGTTCAAGTAGCCATGCTGATGTTGTTAATGTTTCTCATCATTCAGAAAGTGGGTCAATGGATTTTAAAAGAATTCTGAGCAAGCTGAAAAGAATTGATCAACAGCAGAAAAGGCCTATTGCAGTAACATCTGAGAGGCAGTTGCCCTCTGTGAGAGTAATGGATTCTTACTTGGATGTTGGAATGCAACAAAGTTTAAACAGGACTGCTGAATCACTGGTTGAGGTACGTCAATACAGTTCTAGGTTGAAGTCTATAATTGATGATCTCAATCAGAAAGGTGGCTATATTGAAAAGCTTAGCATGTTACGTGCTCGCAATGCTGAGCTCATTAAATCCAACATTATCATGGCCCAGGAGGTCAATGCTTTAAAGCTAGAGCTAGTAGAGATGAAGTTTACGGTATTGAGTTTGAGCAGCCCATCGTGGTAGAAAGAGGCTTTTGTAGATTTGTCTGTTTTCAAGAATACACTGCTGTAAATAATTTTTGCTTAGAATTTGCAGGCCTCTTTTAATGCTGCAGGTTCATTTCTCTTTTCACCTGCTAGATTACCACAAAGGAGAAAACCTTGACGCCTACGTCACTCAACATGTAAAGTCAGATTTTGCCCTATGGGCAAGAACAACATCCAACAACAAATGGAATTTTGTTAATGACGAGTCCATTGCATTAGTTGCCAGTTTAAAATACCTATTAAGCACATAGATATAGTTGCTACCAATAGGAAAAGTTCTAGTTTGTGGACTGGCGGTAAACCTAAGAAGTTCCAGGCCGGCTATGGATAAAGGACGACTCCCAAACCACCCAAGGGCATAGTTGAAGAACTGTCGAGAATTTGTCGTGGTGAAGACCGGGAGCACAACTATTTGTCAAAAAAGTCGAGTTTTTGGGTTGTTTGAATCTAACACCAGAATTGTTAAAGTGGAGCCTTTGGAGGTATTTTTCAGAGCATAGCCCAACGAGGAGGCTATAAAGGAGATCCGGCTTTGCAACGTGAATGCATACCATACCTGTGGCTGTGAAGCTCTCCTTTGAAGGTAATGGCTATGTCTAACCTGTTAATCGAACCGGGTGCGCCACTGTGCAAGTTACTAAGTTGCTTCATGTGGATTCCCTTTTTCGCCATGACTCGATCATTGTCCAGTCTTCGGCTATTCCTGGTGCTGCTAAATTGGCCCCTTCTTTTGCATAATATGATCTGCATGCCAGAGTTAAGGTTTCTTTTGTGACTCGAACCATGACTAGTTGTGCATACCATTCTGGGTTTTCCTACCTTCGTTGGTGGTAATCTACATTTATGTTGGTGTTTCAAGGAGAAATATTGGGAGACAAGTAAACACACACGGGCACTCTAAAGAACTTGAAAGTATTTAATCTTATACACGAGAATATAAAATTAGGTGAGTATGTAATACACGAGAATAGAATATAGTCATGTGAGGATGCACTCTTTTAGAAAATTCACTTTCAAGTCGCTAGACAAGCTCGTGGAAGGACTCCGAATATGGTGATTATTTAGTAGACGTTCCAAACACACCATATGATGACCAGTGCTTTGTATTCTAAATGTTTTCTTTTTCTTTCTCCTTCCGTTTAGATCTAAGGTTTTCTTCTTTAGCACAATCCCCTAACCAGCGCCCAAGTTGTTTCGAGTAGTGGCATTGCCCAGTGGTCCACTAAGGTTCCGATTGATATGTGCCAATTTCATAAAACATTTGTTTATGGCATCTTGTTAAATCTTGAATACTTGTTTATGCATAACCATATGGAGCATGCAAGAATAAGAAAAAAAAAGACAAATGTATCTTTACTGTTGGTAATAGTCGACAAGTACAAATACATGAGCTTGATTATTCTCTTTGCAAAATTTCACTTTCAGTTCCCTACATAAGCAGCAGCAAGAAGTCGGCAGAAGAGTGTAGCCGACAGGCACAGGACCGTAAGAGAGTTCAAGGTAGGCGATAAAGTGTGGTTGAAGATCAAGGTGAAGCAAGCGAAGCTTCGCATAGGGAATTGCAAGAAGCTTGCCCCTAGGTGGGCCGGTCCGTTCAAGATCTTGGAGACAAGCCTACAAGTTGGATCTCTCGGCGCACCTTAAAGTCCACAAGGTCTTCCACGTAAGTTTATTGAAAAGGCACGATCCTAACCCTGATGAGGTTTTGGATACTCCAACTTTGTTGGAAATGACAGAAGAGCAAGTTGAAATTGTGCCCGAATTGCTTCTTGATAAGTCATTCAAGAAGACTAGGAGGTCTCAGTTCCTCCAGTATTTGGTCAAGTGGAAACACTTGCCCGTGGAAGACGCGACATGGGTATTGAAGCAGGATTTGGAGAAGCAATACCCAGAGTTCATGAAGGAGTTTGATGGGTGAGTCGTCTCCGACTTAGTCGACGCCGACTTGCCAGGAGGTTAGCTTAGTATGTTTTTTAGTTAGCCTTAAGCTCTGGCATATGTATTCTAGCTAGTAGAGTCCTTGATTAGGGGTCAAGATGTTGAATAAGGGTTCTAGGATGGCTCTACTCTAGCTATGAAATACTAACCCATCTGGAGTGCTAACTTCCAGATGATCTACCAAGAGCACTACTCTACATACCTGCTCCATAAGCACTCCCTCCCAATCCTGGCATCTCCATGGTCTTCGAATTGGTCGAAGCTGCACTTGCTCCAAGATCGAATCCACACTCTGGGGGCTGCTACACTAGCCTATGCCACAACAAACGGTGCTCGAAACGGAGTTTCGAGTGCGTAGATGAGTCTCAGGGTGCTAGGGTCAGGAAAAGAGGTCTAGGGTTAGGGTTTAGCTAAATATAAGTTAGATTCCACATGGGATGCCACGTGGCACCAATGGGGTGGGGTGTGGCGGTTGCCTAATAGGATAAGGCCATGTGGAAATGGGCCTTATCCTAAGGTTATCTAAGTTAAGCTATTGGCACCCATTACCACTTCCTAAGGTATACAAGGCTACATGGGTAGACTTGTATAGTGACGGGTCCAGGAATATACGTATTTATAGCGTATATTCCCTTGGAACGTCACAGATGCTCCAGCTTCACTTGCAGCAGTAGTCGTCAAATCCTCCTTACTTGGATGCCATGCTCTAGAGATTCTCCAGTTCACCCATATACTGGGCCCCCACAATTCTTTGATAGAGTTAAATCCAGCTGTGCTTGTAGCACAAGCTTACAAGATTCTTGATATTTCGCAGCCTTGGAGTAAGATGCCACCACTAGTTCCGTCTTCTTTAATTCAAATCCAAAGCACCTAGTGGTTATTCACTAAACAAAGACTTCATTAGATGACCAATGCTTAGGATCCTAAATTCTTTCTCTTTCATTTTCCTTTCTTTTAGATCTAAGATTTTCTTCTTTAGCATGATTGCCTAACCAACGTCTACATTCTTTTGAGCAGTGGGATTGCCCACATGGTGGTGTAGTAAGTTTCCAATTGATATGTGCCAACAACGAAGAGGAGATGAAGCACATTAACAAAGAAGTGTTTTCTGATGGAGTCAACTACCTTTTGAAAGTAGCCCACTGTAAAGGTAAGAAATATGTCTCATGCAGAAGAATTTGGTAGGGGACGGTGGATTTTACTCCAAGTGCCTAAGCTAGAAAGGCTTTCTGTACCTGCCCCAGTTCATTCCAGGTGGCCAGGGATATGACTAGGCCCCAGAATTCGACCCCATACAAAAGAGCCGGTTCCACCAAAGCCTTGAACAAGTGTAAGACATGAGCCCAGTCATACAACTCTGCCTTGTAGCTGTTGCGTAATGGGATGAAAGTGTTCCAAGATGTGGTAGTGGGAAGCTCAATGCCCAGATACTTATAGGTGGGTGCTACCTCCACATGGGCAATGATCATCTCAAGGACTAAAGATCTGAGGGGCTTCGGAGGCACACGAAGCTCTGTTTATCTTGTGATTAATGAGTCTTTGTGGGATGGTAATTGCTATCTATATGAAAGATATAGTGATGAAGTTGGTGTCTATACTAGGTCTTGAATGTGTTATCTAAATATTTTCACTTTTCATGTGTTTATTCTGAAGCAAGTGAAAAAAAATAATAATCATCTCCTCAACCTGCCATATACAATGGCCATGGGTTTCACTATAAGAGGACAGGGCTTTTGCGTCAAACCCAACGTCACTACCTCTTAAGATGCGTCAAGTTTATGTCAGAACCTAGAATGTGATGTAAACTTAAAGGATTGCGTCAAACTTTATGTCAATATGGTTGTGTCATCGATAGCATCCGTAGTTTGATAGCCATGTGTCGATTTTATAATAGACGTTGTATCATCTATAGAACTTGAAGTTGAGTACCATCTGGAACGAGTTCGTTTATAATCTCAAAATGGTCATAATCCGACCGGATTTACCGAGAAGATGATGCTCAGCTAAGATATGGAACTACATCTTGAGCCAATGGACCCAAGAAGAGAGATGCCCAAACAGACTCCAACAAAATTGTATCATGAGGTGTCTCGAACAAGGTGGTGGTCATAAGTTGGAATCAATCAGGTCCTGCGATTGATGATCAAATACGGGATCACTCTACTTAGGCTCAAGATACGAGCATCGAGACAAGGCAGCAGACTTCCTTTGGAGTGGTCTAGGATGATATGAAATCAATACGAGGTAATACTTGAATATGCCGGGCCTGATGACGGTTGAGTACTCGAGCAGACTAAAAATATTCCAGATTTCGATAATCCGTATAGACTGTAACCTTATGAGGGGATCCTTCCAGGAAACATCTCCATTCCTTGAGAGAATCAACTATCGCCAACAGCTCCTTGTCACAAATCGTCAGCCTCACTTCTTTTAGCCAAAGGTTTCTCATTTAGCCAAAGGGGACCGGCATTGTTGTACATAATACTAGACGAGATATTATCATTGGAAGAACAACTCATTCACCAATGAGCTATTTTGCTAAGCCTTGCTACATGCAATTCCATTTCTATACAAGTCACTAAAGCAGTGAGCTTTCTACATGTCTCTTGCTTTTGTCTCTTTGGATCAATGCAACTTAGGAAGGAGCTAAGCTTCATTACATAGAGAGGCGAAATAACAGGGCCATGTGGAGACCTCGGTCCTTCTGGCCAGAAGTAGCAAGAGTTTCGAGAACTCTCCTGGATTTGATTTATGGGATGCCAATCAAAAGAGTTCCGGGGATTCTTGTTACCTCATCTTGGAAGTAGCTAGTTTTCCTTTACAACTTTTTAGCTGCCTATCTGAATCAATGTACATTAGTTACTTCCTAAGCTCCATTATCCAAAGAGGCTCCAAAAAAGGGATAGCGAAAATCTCAATAGTTTTAACAGTCATATATGAGCTTCCGATCATATGGAGCACTTTTATATGAAAGGGTCGTCAGAACTCTTGTACCTCAAATTGAAGTCAGTGGCATTTTCCAATCTTTCTTTTCTCGCCTCTCTGGATCTATGTCGCTTAGTCACTTCCTAAGCTCCATTATTCAGAGAGACGCAAAAGCAAGGGTTGGAAAATCGCGATCCACTTTTCGATGGACCGCATCAAAATGACCCCCTAATTTTAAACCATAATGATGCTTGAGATTGGTCCATTGCACCCGTTAGTTGTATCTCCATTTCGCCCTAATTGGCATTTGACGTTTCAAATGGCAATTATACGTACCGGAGTTACATCTTAACACTTGCAATGGGCCAAGCTTAAACATCGTTATGGCTTGAAATTAGATGTCCTTTTGATGTCGAGGTCGATGTTACTTTTGATCATATGGAGTACTTTAAATTGAAAGGACCATTGGAACTCTTGTACCTTAGATTGAAGTCAACAGGAATTCCTAATCTTTCTTTCCTCGCCTCTCTGGATCAATATGTCGCCTTTCTGGATCATCGTCTCTCTGGATCGGCATTGGAGAGTCAACTGAATCATGTTGTGTAGTTAAGTCCTCAACATAGCCTGTTGTATTGATGGGACCAAGGCCATCTGCCCTCTCCGTGTCGAATTCTTTGCTTTCTTGGTTGTCGTTGGACTCATCTGAGAATATGTTTTCTATCTCATTTTTGTCATCAACAAAATGTCGCCAACATGGGCCTCATAGCAAAATGTGATTCCCTCTTAAGGGAAAATAGAGTCATGTGCCACTATGATACAACATAGGCAGCTCCCAAGCTTTTCAAGACTGCTGCAAACACAAGGATAAGCATATTGAAGATTAGATTCTTAATTCCTCTTCAATATTTCATTCAGATTCTGCACCACCTTGGCTTTTATCAAGAGCATAGTGCTTGGGGATTTAGACTTCGTATGTCTCTATTCAACCTTGGCTAATTCAAAACATCAAGGTATTAACTTCAAAGTGATTTGAAGCCCAACCAATACTTGAAGCATTTGGTATATAAGCAAGAATTCATTAATTAGAGAAATTTGGAATTCTCGTTTGACTTGAAATAAGTTGCAGTGCCCATATAAATTGCTAAAAGTCCTCCATACAGACCTCATTAATGAAGAAAAAACATGCACAAGCGGTTGGACAAATCGCCATAGCGTTCTTTTTTATCATTAAAGACCAATATACAAATTTTTTAAGGCCATTTTATAAAACTTGGTATAACAATTGTGACAAATTTTATACATGGTGAGCTCGCAAAGATCGCCATTGCGATCTATTGAAACTAAAATGGAGAACATATTAGACACTCGGAAGGCAAATTGACTTGCTTATTTTTGCTTCTCCATTAATATCGATTGCCAATACAAATATACAGCATCTAAAATAAAAGGATATTTATGCTCAGAATAATCGCTGTAGCGATTTTGGTGAGCACATCCATATCTGTGCAGCCCTTTTCTTGCTGATATAAATCGCCATGGCGATTGCATGGAGCTAAAATTCAACATAGAAGTCGTCCTTTCTATATTCCGTACACCCTGCCAACATACAAATTTAGTTATAGAAATTGCTGTTAAAGAGTCACAAGATGTAAGAAGGGATTTTTGCAGAAAAAATCATACTATTGTAGTTAGAAAAACCGCTGTTGAAGAGCCATGAAATGTAACAGAAGGATATTTCCAAGAAAAATCATGATAAGCATTTGCGTTTCCTCTTTCTCCAGTCTGCGATATACATGTAAATCATCATAGTTTTTATTTGATTCACAGATCAACCGAGTAGAAAACATAAGAAAACCATGGTCTGGCATGTTCTGTTTTGGGGAATGATAACCTAACAATCATCTTTCTTACAGAAGATAAAACATAAGAAGCAGCAATTCTGAAGCAGGGGTGCAGAAGTCAGGAAAATCAAAGAATGGATTTTGGAGCAGGGGTGCAGACCCGGCAAAATCTCAAGCAGCCAGCGAAATCCAACAGTTTAAAATCCGGCAAAATCCATAAGCCAAAAATCTAAGCCGGCAAAAATCTAAACAGGGTTCAAAACGCAGGCCTGAAGGAAGCCATTTATGTCATATATGCTGAATCTGTCTGCGCCATCTATGATGAATCCGTCTATGACATCTTCCTCCATTTCAATCTATGCCCTTAGAAGCATCTGATACCGCTTAGAACTACGAAACTCATTACGAGGCGCCTGCGTCGCTTCAAACTCCGCCAGGCAGCCTCTATCTGCTTAGAACCCCTGAAACTCATCACGGACGCCTGCATGCGCTTAGAACCCTGAAACTCTGTCACAAACGCCTCTGTCTGCTTCAAAAATAACCACCCTAAAGAACTCCAGAAAGAACTGCGATAAAAGAGAAGCTACAGTTATGGCGACGTCTAGCTATGGCGCTGAGGTTGGGTCTTCTTCTGGTGACTTTGGGCACAGGCTCTTGGATCTTGGACCTCCGGCTATGGCAAAACCTAGCTATGGCGCTTGAAGCTTGGAGTTCGAAGATGCTTGTCGAGAAGCAGCGGGGCAGCTGTAGAGGGAAATAAAATTCTCTCTCTTGTTCAAATTTTAAGTTATCCCGCCTATTTTGGGCGGGACACAATTTAATGCACCATGATGACTTTTTGGTTGTGGTGGGCCTTTATGGCTGTGCTATAAATTCTCAAAATTCGCTTTTTTTCTCTAACTAATGCTTATATGCAAATTGTTAGCCATGTAGTTGTCTAATGGTTCCACCATTTTAACTCTACAAAAGTTCTTTATTTTCAGTTCCTAAAGTTGCCGCAAAAACTTAAGGCACTTTTGTTCATATAAAACAAGGACAAATACATGGCTTGTTCTAATAACTTAGACACATGTTTTCATAATGAACGATAGATTAAAGTGGGAAATACATGTTTACAGGAATCTAGTGGGTGTTTTTCCAAATGCTTTAAGTGCAATTTCGAAATAGCAACCTGCAAAAAGATGCAATGAGAATGAAGTGAGGTCCTAGATCCATGCACAAACAAAGAAAATACTATTATAACAATAAAAAAAGCTGCACACATTTCTCATTATAACAAGTTGTTGGTTGTGTAGTGTAAAATACATATAGCTCTTGCTTTTTTTTTTTTTTTTTTTGAAGGACTTGAGCCTTTATTATCCAGAGAAAGTTACATAGTACAATGGGGACTAATAACTCAGTGGAGAGAATGTCCACCAGAGCAAAACCACCCCACTCAAATACAACATCTAAACAATATGAAGAGCAAGCAAAAACTCATAAGTAAGTATGAATCTGAAGATAGTGCTCCCAAATACCGCTCTTCACCTCGTTAGCAATTGATGAGCACCTACAATTCGTTGTTGGGCATCAAGAAGGACCTGTGCATCTGAACAAGCAAGACCTTTGAATATGAGAAGATTCCTTCTTTTCCAAGACCAGATGATCCATGCAGAAGCCAAATGAAATGCCCTTTTTGCCAAATTATCCCAACTACTTGGATAAACTGCTAATAACACTTGCTGGCTATTCAAATTGCAATGAAAAAGGCCTTGAAGCCACAACCAAGCATGTCTGACATGTCTACATAGGAAGAAGCAATGCTCAATTGTCTCGATCCCCTCTGTGCACATAAGGGACAAAGTGCGAGACACCTACGGGCGAAATCGTGTACCCGAGAATATTAGCGCTTGAGACAACGATGAGTGACTTGCCACCATAAAGCGGATACTTTGGGATGGAGTAGTTTATCCCATACCCATTTCCATACTGCTTTCTGCCGATCCCTGGGAATGACCAAAGGCCACTTGGACGAAGGAGGCAAGACGTCAGCATCAAGCAAGACCTTGTACATGGAATTCACCAACTTATCGCTTTGACATGCTCATGAACTACCCGCGGTACCGGGGATCATCCACTTGTGCTACTGAAGGAAGAATTGAAGACACCTTCTGCCAAATAGCTCGATCCCACCTTAAAAGGAGGAACTTAGCTCTAAACTCCTCCCATGTCAAGAAGCGCCTTTGATTATTATACCAATCCGGATATCATATGCACACTGCTTGCTCTCCATCGATATTTTGCATCAATGGGTGGATGAAGCAACTAGGCGACCACCATCCAATGGAATCCACCAACAACTTGCGGTCATGCTAGTGTGCTCAAGATGGTGAAAATGAAAGCGAGATTATATGGGGTCTCCCATGCAACTAGCAATCCTCTAAGAAATGGGGATGCATTAGGGTATGCCGTCGGTGGATAGAAGCGAGCCTAGGGGAAAAGTGGCCTAAGAGGCCCGAGACCCAAAAGAAATGCACATTTGCAAAGGCCCGATAAACAAAGCGGAACCGGGACTCATCCACATTATTCAAAATTCTCCAAATGAACTTAGAAATCATCACCTTGCTCTGCAAAAAATTGATCATTCCAAGGCCGCCAAAATGCTTTGGCAACATGCACTTTTCCCGACTTTGACTTTGACACACCCTCCTCATTTCCCCGGATGAAGTTCGACAACCCCGGCGAGAAGTTGTATCTTTGGCCCGTGGAGCCAACATGAGCGAAGCCATATACACATGAGTCTTTGCTTAAAACCCGACTTAGCCACAACAATTCCACGCCATGGAAAGCTTGTGGACCACCAAAAGCGGTGCTTTTCCAAGCCCTTAATCCTTTGCCTCCCATGCATCTCGATGAGATATGAACACCCTGAGGGGATACCGAGAAGTTTGGTTGCTTTACCATGGGGAAAGATCTTCCATGGAAAGGTAGCTACACATGGTGGAACTGGAGAGTCCAATGCCCATAGTGCTGTACACTTTTGCCAACCCACAAAAATACCAGATGCTAGGGAAAAGGAATCCAACAAGGAAATGGCATTCTGCAAATTTTGCTCATCTGGCCTCCGAAAAAGGAAAGTGTCATCCGCATATTGATTACAGATCTCCTGCGACCCATCCTATATTATAAAATTTTAGTGTATGTCTGTCTTGAATGGCGCCCTAGATTGGGCGGCTGAGATTCCGCCAGGCCACGTGGCATCATCGGCATCGTTTCCTAAATACCTTTCCTAGCTCTAGGTTAACCTTGGCTATGGCGGAATGGATTGAAGCATTGGGGCTGGATTAATCCGGCTCCATCTATGTCACAGTAGAGCCCATCGATTCTGCAGTTTCAATGGGTCTGAGTTTTCCACATCTCGAAAGCAAAATATACATAGACGGCTTCATCCTGTTACATGGGATTCTGAAGGGAACCAGCTACAGTGGCTCTCCTGCTAGAAACGGCAGCTCTGCTTCAACAAACTTCTGCAGTATCGATCTTTGATCTATCTAGCTTCCATAAATTCTAAACTATTGAGAATTTCAGAGCTATTCTTGGTAAGAAGCTCAAGAAATAACATGTTGCATTATTACTATGCAACGTATAGATTTCTGATAGAGAAACCAACCCTTCTGCGATCCCTTTGTGCAGGTGCAGTGGTCGTCTTGACTTTCTCAAGCTCCAAAAAAAAAGGGACATATCCGGCTATGGTGGAAGCTCCTGGCCCTCTTATGGTGGATATGGTCGGTTCTCTAGAATTTGTATTTGATGAAGCCATTTGGTGGCTTTCAATAGCAGAAAGACAAATGCATTTGCAGGTAATGTTGCTGTGTTGTTACGATTTCTATGGATTTGCTCTGGATTTGATTAGTCTTCTGTAGCTTTAGGTTATGGTGTTTTTGTTATGTTGTAAGGGTTTTTTCATTTCATTTTTGTGCATGCAGAAGCAATGTGCCTTCAGACAAATCCGTTTCCAGTAGCTCTTGGTCTATCTATGAAGCATCTGCAACACCAAGGTTGTATGGAATTACTGCTTAGGTGTCTATTCCCTCTCTTTGTTCTTGCATGGATTCTGCTTGGCACAAAACGACTCTCATGTGTTTGGAGGGTGATCCTTAGCACAAACGTTTGCATTTGCAGGTACCAGGAAATACCAAAGCGATCTGCTTGGCTGCTCAGCTTCCTTTCAAGCTTCTGCTTTCCAGGATACGGACAAATATTACATACAGCTTGCTGTGCTTTTAACGCTTATGGTGGGCTTACTGGAGTGCATTATGGGGATTCTAAGATACATCTACAGAAGGTTATAACACATTCTTAAAGTTGTTTTCTCCTTTCTGTTCCTTGATGACTTCTAAATACAGGTTAGGATGGATACTTCGATTTGTTAGCCATGCAGTTATATCAGGATTTGTTAGCCATGCTGTGATAATTATTTTTCTCAAGCCAAATACACACATGGAAATACTTGGCATGTCATTTACTCTGTCTTGATTACATTGTCATGTGAATTGACATTGGCGTTGCTGTATAATTGAATGCTCTCCTATCCAATCTTCACCTTTGGGATCTTGAGAGACTTCCCTTTTAAGTTTCTTAAAGGAGTCTTTAATTATTTGAAAATAGACCTGACAGCCAATGAATGGATAGAAGTCATCCATCTATATATTCAGCGGTGCTGACTAATATAAGAAGCTTTTATCGGTGCCAACATCATTGTGGAATAATAAGTCCCTTTCTTGAAGTCTCCCAATGATCAAAAGACTGCAAAGCTTTTGCGAATAGGCATCAAAGAACCCTCTGCTTGAAGGTATAGTTTTTAGTACTTAAATTTCGTTATGTTGTGTTGTTAATTTGGAATTTTGTACATCAAATCTTTGTTAGATGAAAAAGACATTCAAATTCAATTGCTGGTTACTAGAACATGGAGGAGCCCCTTTGGCTGAGCTCTGTGTTCTCTTCGTGTTCCTGAGGAAGACACATATCATGCTACAGATTTACATAGATTGGGCTATTACTTGCCGCAGAATTCATCATTTTTCCCCAACTCTATCAAATTTAGCGTGGTTATATCCCTGCTCTGTTTCCCCTGCTTGATGAAATGGCTTGATATGCTAAAAAGCCGGTGTGATTGATGATTCAATTTGTTGTAAGCTCCAATATATTCGCTCGATATGCCGAACAAAAAAAAAAAAAGGATGTGGGGTTTACCTCCTTCAAGCAATCATTCAAACATTGGGTGATGGAGACATAAGCGAAAACAAGCTGTTGGTTATTAGGTTTGGTTATTGTGCAAATAGATTAAGTAAAAGTGACCATTCTTATGTTCAAGTATTGGGTAAAACCGGATCAAGGAAAACAAATGCTCTATTTCAAACTAAATATGCTTAAAAGCCAAAAGCAGATGGCACAATTTAGCAAGAGAATATGTTTAGACATGGAAGGATTTTGATAAGGGAGAAAAAAAAAAGAAAACTAAAAAAGAAGAGGGAATAAAGGCAAACGTCACTTGCCACGGGCAATATAAAGTATGCAAAAAAGAACATCTGCTAGGTGTTTGGTGGCTATGGTATAAGAAAAACCTGATAACTTTAAGATCTAGCCCAATTGTTAACCCTCTTAGATGCTATGGCTATTAAAGGGGTATGAAAATGTTGGGGAGTTGGAAGGGCCTTCCACCACTAAGGCTCATGTTGTTCTGCATTTTTGTTTCCAATAAATGTTGGTGTACTTTATGCAATCAAGATAACAAATTTTGCCCATGTGATCTGTACTGGCTGCAAGTGATGACTACGTTTAGCTTTACATGAAGAGACCACTTCAAGAAAGTTGGGATTTATAATGCTTAAGTTTATATGCTAGATTGTGTGAACCATGAACTATGCTTGCAAAAATTGGTGGACTATGAGTGACTATTGTGTGAGATTTGTGTTAATATATAAGGGGTTGCCCCTTACATAAACACAACTAGGCTTGGTTTTCTAAAATATTATAAAATAAAATAAGGAAGGTTGTTGAATAGGACAACAAGAAGAATTCAAATTCAGGCACACCTCCCAAGATTGTTGAATAGGACAACAACGCACACCTCATGAAACATAGTTGGAATCATAATTGTACAAGGGCAAAATTGACATTCATTTCACATTTGACATTTTTGATGAAACCATTGCATTCGATATAAGATTTATAGAGATTTCTATTGTCTCCGGTCATTATGCTAATACAATTAATGCTAGCATAAGTGCAAATGTTAAGTCATAATGTCAATATGTTTCAACCCTCAATATGTCTCAACCCAGTCACATTATGCTAACACAATTAATGCTAGCATAAGTGCAAATGTTAAGTCGTAATGTCAATATGTTTCAACCCTCAATATGTCTCAAAACAGTCATTAATGCTAACACAAGTGTAAAACTTTCATTGTGCTAAGTCAATAAGTGGGAGATTGAGTGTGGCATTACGTAACAAAAACGTTGGCCTCTTACAACGTGGAGGAACTAACAACAAGTTCATTGACATTAGTTAGAGCAGAATGCCAGTTGCAAAATAGTGGGACCATTAACGGGTCTGTCATTAACCGGTTTTCAATTTTGCCTAGGTAAACAAGGGTAGAAAAACCTCAAACCTCAAAAACATACGAAATGCAATATTATCTAACATGAAGGAGCTAGGTTTCATTTAAAATGTAGTTAAAGCTTTAAAAAGTTTTTGTTATAATAAGAAGTTACAAAACTTAGACTATTACTGCACATTTTTTTTATTGCGGCCAAAACATTTACAGGTTGAACTTATGCCCAGCAACGCTGGGCACCGTTACTAGTTGTTCATAGGAAGTCCATGCAAGATTCCCTCCTGTGCGACAAGAGAGAAGACCTGGGCAAGGACCTCAGCCACAACTGTAAATAACAATGGAGCTAAAGGGCAGCCCTGACGGATGCCACGACTCACTTGAAAGAATGCTGAGGGTCCTTGGAAGAGAATAGAAGAGCGAGCAGAATAATGAAGCCTCATGACATCAGCTGTGAATTGTGCACCAAAACCAAAGCGTAAGAGACATTTCTCTAAGAAGGCTAAGGGAAGACGGCGAGAAGCAAAAAAGGAAGAAAAGTGGCCATGCAGAAAGAACTTAAGTTGCTGAGGATCAGAGATGAGAGGCCCATCTTGAACTTGGAGAGACACCATCGCAGAAGCTTGTCTCCGAATTTTTGCAGCTCTAAAAAAGAAGCCTGTGCAACGATCCCCCTCTTTGAACCATTGCAGGCCCGCTTTACCTCGAGCGTGATGTACTTGCTCAGCTTCCATCTGTCTAATGCTGGCCAAAATCTGCTTCTCCTGCTAGGCATCTGATGGTACAATGGACACGCAAGCCACTAATTGTTGGTACGAGCAATCAAAATCCCTTGACTAGCGACAACTTCGGCGACCCCAATTCTTAGCAAAAGGACTTCGCGGCGACTAGAGCATCAACAATCCCAAACCATTCCTTTCCTTCTCACAAATGCAGAGGGACCCGGGCTTGCTTGCATCCATCTTTAAACTCCTCATCCTTCAAGTATAAAGTGTTTAACTTGAAATAAGTCTTGGTCCTGCTATGCGCCCCATCCTGAGAACAAGAGAAATATTGCGGATTGTGATCTGAAATAGAGTTGTCAAGCATGTTTTGGCGAGAGAAATTATGCAAATATGTAGCTGCCAAGGCATTATAATAGCCCCTGTCATGACGTGCATATGCTCTACCAGCCCCAAGCCAGCCATTGCACCAAGTGAAGGTCATCGCCATCCACCTCTACCAAGCCACAGTCATGTATCAAGCGCTGCCATTGTTCACGTTCAAAGCCTTGGATGATTTCTGATCCTCTGCCGCACCGATCAACTTCCAACTCCACCATATTGAAGTCACCCACCAGCAACCAAGCAATATGAGCCCCCAGTCGAACTAGTTTAGACCTCAAAGCAGCCCAGAGTGTGCATATTGTGTGCATACACATTCACTAGTCCCCACTCTTGTCCCTTATCAAACCACTTGATAATGATCCAGTGACCAAATCTGTCAGTATGACTGAATGTGACTGCTATATCATGTCTCCATGCTGTAAGGACCCTCGCTTTTGCCGAGTCTGCTGCAGCCACCAAGACGTTATATTTCCTACCGATCACAGAAGCTACCTTTTGCACATCCTGTTTTTTGCACTTGTGCTCTTGTAGATAATAGAAATCTGAATTCATTCTAGCAAGAGCCATGGAAAGTCTGCTCCTTTTAGTTGGGGAGGAAGCAACACCCCGAACATTCCAAGAAACCAGCTTCATAATGTAGGGGGGTCTGGTGGACGGTGTTCCAAATCCATGGAGTCACTATTAGCAGATGATACTTCCACCTGATCAGCCCAGGTCAGTCTAGAGGATGCAGGAAGGGTTGTAACAATGGTAGCCACTACTGGTTCAGCTAGAGTAGCACACTCAACATGAAGAGATTGTGGTGCCATAGTGTTTCTCTGACGGGCAACTCTCTTCATATGAGGGATGGACCACTCACCTCGAGATGCTTCCAGTCGTTCCTGTTTGCGAGCAATGACTGCAAGCCTCTCACGTTGCTCATCAGGAAGAGCAGCTTGGGACGCAGAGGAGAAGGGAGGAGAGGGAGAAAGAGGGGCAGGAATAGACACAGGAGCAGAAGCAGGCTGGCTAGGACCCGAAGCTGCCAAGACTGGAGAGGGATCAAAGGAAGATAGAGACACTTGGCCATGGGCTAGATGTTGCAGGAGCAAAGGGAGGTGTTCTTCTAATGCGAAAACTAGAGAATGCCTCAGCATCAGGAAACATGTCTGCAAGTTCAGGACCATTAAGTAGTGATAAACCATATTTGAAGAACAGTGGACCACTTTTGACCACAACAGATTTTGGGAGAGATGCATCAGCTGGAAGAGAGACACAAATACGAGGACCATTCACAATAGAGTGAGCAAGATGGAGACCCAAGCCACTAGCAATAGCCATCATGAACTCTGGAACTTGCAACTCAATAGGAAAATCTTCCAAGGCAAACCAGCATGGCATCCGAAGTGCACTAGTCTTGCTAGGCAAAAAGCCAGGAGTGTATACCTGATACAAAAGATAATGCCCCCATAAAGGATCTACTCCACACTCCACCAGCTTATCAACCGCTATGGGAGACCCAAACATGATTAGAAAATAATTGTTTTCCTTATCAAGGACCTTCAAAGGCTCATGCTGGGGTAGACCCAATCTCTGTAGATGCTGCTTTAACCAAAAGCCCATCCTTCTAAGATCGACAAACCGACTGAAGAAAGTGACACACAACAAACATGAGAGACAAGTTTCTGAATACACTATAAATGTACCCCGTGATCAATCTCAACTCTGAGGAAGCCCCCCTTGCAGGTGGAAAGCATTAGGCACTCATTAGTCTCATAAAAGACTCTCTCGAAGGGAGTTGAATGTCCATCTTGTCTTCCGCGACCGTGAACTCCTTCAAGTATGCGAGACACTTCCTTCTTGTTATTCTCCATCATAATATTCAAAGCACCGTAACATCCAGCGTAACGTATACCGAGATGTCATATCACGCTTTATCCAATCACTAAAGCGTGCACGTGACACACGAGCAATTGTATCACTAGAGGTCCAAGGAGCAGGAGCAAAGGCAGGAGCAGGCAGAAGACCCGCAGAAGAGGAAGGAGTAGAAGGCAAAAATCCAACAGAGGTAGATGAAAAATGGGAAGCACGAGGACTAGGATGTACATGAGAACAAGGACCCGCAATTGCAGCAGATGAGGAAGCAGTGAGAGGCGAAAATTGTTGCAAAGTAGTGGATGCACTAGCAGAAGGATGTGCAAAAGCAAGAGATTGA
This sequence comes from Isoetes taiwanensis, assembly GCA_021234155.1. Classification (NCBI taxonomy): domain Eukaryota; kingdom Viridiplantae; phylum Streptophyta; class Lycopodiopsida; order Isoetales; family Isoetaceae; genus Isoetes; species Isoetes taiwanensis. Next base: position 13,727,523 of record JAJEKV010000016.1, on the reverse strand, counting down.
GACGTGAGTTAGTAAGCAAGGAAGGAGGAATTACAGAAGCACTAGATTGCATAGGGGAGGCAGAAACAGAAGCGAAAGCCATGGAAGCAGAATTGACAGAAGAAATAACAACTGAGGAAGACATACCAGGGTTAACCATAGAGGCCGAAATGGGAAACCCCAAATCCGGCACTGATTCTGATGTTGGGCTGCTTGATGCCATATACCGACGGAAAGCTTACAGTCCGAGCTTTCCAACGCACCCATATAGCTCTTACAACTTGAACATGAACAACACCATTCTTCTTCGTTTGCCTACTTTGTTTGTTTGTTATAGACATCACGAATCCAATAAAGTTTATGATATGTGGAAGAAATGCAGCAGCTTTGTTATGCTCTATAGAGGTGCAAGATGTGCAACTTTCATTACCATGATTAATTTGTTCTCTTATCTAGCCGAAATATAATTACGCAAACCTTACTTTCTCTTTTTGTAGCCATTAACCGAAGACAATTTTAGATAATACTCAAGTATTAAAATTTGCACTGAAAGATCTCAAATAATACTCACTGAAAGATCTCAAATAAGTTGAAGAACAGAGAACATGATTTATTTTGGTTCGTAGTCTGGTAAGTGCTTTGCTTGGCACTGACTACTATGCAGCAAAAAATGTAGGGGCATTCAGCCATCGATACATACATTCTTGTTAAGACGCTGACTGTGTAGTGTAGTTTAAACTGGCACGTACATTGTCTGTGTAGTGTATTTTCTGATTTCTTTTGTTGATTGCTTTATGACGGTGAACATGAACAATTGTATGCTGCACACGTTTCATGAACATGATCACAAGTTGCTGGCTGTGTAGTATAGAATACAGAGATTTCCCTGCTCAGCTCATTTGCATAATCTATTGATTGCTTTCCAATGCTCGTACAACATTACCATGAACAACTATTTGATGGTTGATTGCTTTTACCAATCTTCTTTATTTCACCTACTTTATTTGTTTGTTATGGATTCCACGATCCAATAAAGTGAAGGACATAGGAAGAAATGTAGCCACATGTGCAAGATGTGCAGCACACCATATATAAGCCATGCAACTTTGGTACGCTTTATTATAGACAGAACTTTGATGCCATGTCATTGCCATAATTTATTTGTTTTCTTTTCTGTAAGTGTAGCTAAAATATAATGGCCCAAAACTTGCCTTCTCTTCTTGTAATCCACTAACTGCGCACAATAATAACTATATTCAAGTGTTAAAATTTGCACTTGGGAGAATAAAGAAAGCATAAATGTGTGGGCATCAGGCAATGATTTTGCAATATTAAATCTACCTCTCTGGTCAAATTCTGGAAACTACTGCATTTGGCATTTGAGTAGACTATTTGATTTCCATTGCAATATGCATTTATTTTCTTGGAAGGCCTAAAGCCAATGCAAGGATCCATAGAAGCCTAAACATAATTGACATATTCATTATGAGCAATACTGTAGCCATGAAATAATAATGACAAGGGTGACTAGGTGAGTGTCTGACTAGTCTCGAGTTGCAAAAGTTTTGCCTTCCACAAAAGTATAAGTCCAAAATCCCGATAGGAAGATACATATTTGGGCCTTTTTCAAACAAATGAGAAATGAGACAATAATCATAAACTCTAAAGTTCTTAAATCATAAATGTTCAGAACAAATTAGAACTTACAAACTTTCTTGATCTTAGTCTAAATGTCCTTAGATCCAAGCTAAAAATCCCGAAAAAGACACAAGGCAGTTGTGTAACCCTATTTAATGCAATCAGAATGAACATCAACCTAGATCTAAGAGAAGAGCACATCAAAAAAATATCACAACAAATAAAGGAATGAGAAGCTGGCATCTTTACCAAACTAAGAACGAGATGGAATTCCAAGAGAGATCAATTGGGCCGACTGGATTTCCTTCAACTACAATTGGAATGAAGCCTATGTTCTTCACGTGAGAAAAAAAAAGGGAGGGAAAAATTCAAAATGCTACTCAAAATTAGCTCATTATCTCCTCAAAAAATATTAAAATCCTTTTCCGCATTCGACAGATCCATGATCCCTTCCATTCTTGCACAATTTTTCGTCCTCTTGCCAACTTACTCATGCCGATCTTGGGTATGGTGTAAATAAATATATAAAAAAACAATATTTGATGTATGAATATATGTATGTTTTGAGTTTAAAAAAAATCTCCTAAGGGTCACGCAGGCGTCATGTATAGTTAGTCACTATGAAACCCCCTTGATCAATTATACCCAAAGTGTAATGAGTCGCATTATGAGAAGGAAGAAGGTCAAAGGTGGCAAGAAAAACATTGCATCATATGCCTATAATCCCGTGCTTATGGATTACCATGCAAAAAAAATGGAGCACAGATGGAAAAATGAGGGTGCCAGCAGATAGAGAGTCTTGGAAGAATGTGGAAGAAAAGTGACCACAAACTGAGCCTTGCAACATTAGACTTGGGCTAGGGCTTGATGGAATATGCCCCTGGGGTTCTACGTCATCATTGCATAGCATTTGGCCAATAGTTCTTGTAAACTACAATATTCCACCATGGATGGCTATTTGCATATATCTAAAAATATTGCACATTCTTTATGGAAGCATTTAACTGATGAATGGGAGAGACCGAGAGGACCTTAAAGAAAGAAAAATAAAAGGAAAATATTGGCCAATTAAGAAGGCAGGATGACTCAAATGGAAGAAAGGTGATTGGGTGTTAGAGAAAAAACAACTTGCAACCATGCATAGGAAAATACAAAATATTGACACACCAACTGAACATGATACTTCTCTATGAAAAGCATTTACAAAAATGGAAAACTTAGTGGTCTCAAGACACATGACTGGCATAAGTTTCTGCAAGTAATATGTAGCACAATAACAGGGAGTTCCATGGGGATTTGATATGGATGTAAAAATAACAATTCTTGAAACCATAGACCATATCCTAAAACAATTGAATGAGTTGTTATAAGAAAAAACATAGATTTAAAATAAAAAATAATCACGTTAGCTCATTAGTTATATTGGTCAATGTAGTCTTATTAGAACTTTCAGTTATTTTGGTAGACGTTCGATTTCATATTCTAAAACCTTAGGCGAAGCCGTATAGAGGCTTGATATTCCATCAAAACCATAGGCAAATGCGTACTTCATATTTCAAATTGAATGGGTTGTTATAAAAAGAAAAAAAAATAGATTAAAGATAAAAAATAATTATGTTAGCTCACTAGTTATATTGGTCAAATAGTCTTATTAAGACATTGATTATTTTGGTAGAGGTTCGAGCCCCTGTAATTCATATTCTAAAACCTTAGGCGAAGCCATATAGAGGCTCTATATTCATCAAAATCTTAGGCGAACTCGTATTTCACATTTCAAAATCATAGGTGCCTCCAATCATAAATGACTATTCTAAGAAGGGACTCGCAAGAGACACAAAACCGGCCGATAGATAGATAGGCTTGTCACTCATCACAGCAGCAGTATACAATGTTTGAAGAATAGAGAGGGGTAGCCGACCATAAGAACAATATCGGGCTACCCCGGAAAAAAAGAAATGTGCACAGGCAGTATAGAAGGGTAATGGCGACAACTTCTCATCGGGATAAAGGAAGGAAGGAAGGAAGTATATTTTAACGTCCGCGGAGGCCAAACCCCGCCCTTTCGGGTTTTCGAGGAAAAACCTAATGAGAAATGGTCGCCAACAACCTTGAATGTGTTGCCTGGAGAACCGAAGGAGATGGATTGGTGGCGAACCCAAAAAAAAAGCAGGACCCCGAAAGACGGCGTAAAACCTGCAAGCAACACAAAGAACCCTAAAAAACACCCGTGAATGGTTAGAGAAAATCAAACATGCATGGCAGTAACGAGGCAAGCCGCACAACAACAAGCCCCCAATGATAAAAACATATGAAGAAGAACATAGCAAAAAAGGAGATAGCATCACCCGGATGGTGGAGAAAAGCGTCACCCAATGGGTGGAAAACAATCATGTGAAAAGAAATATGCGTCACCCTCGAGGTGGAAATAAACAGCATCACTCGCAGGTGGAGAATAATGTGGCATGATGCCGAAAAAAGAAAAACATTATTATAGCAACACCCAAGGTGAATAACAACAAAGAGTATATGGGAAAAAACGACGCGCGCCCCTAACAAGCAGGGCGGGAAGGGAGGGAAGCAATGAGAATGGAAGAAGGGCTGCTGTGAGAAGATGCCGATAACCGAGCCCGAATGGAGAAGAGCCTTATATAATGGCTCGTCCCTGCCCAGAATGATGATCCGATGGCTCGGATCGATGCGATTCTGGGAAGGGACTCGCAAGAGACACAAAACCGGCCAACTACCAGAGAACTTCCTAAACTATAATCCCAGCCGCCGCGAAACCTCCAAGTGTTGAGTCGGGTCACGAAGCACGTAGCGAGAGCGAGAAGAAGAGGAGCGCCAACGACCGTGAGCGCGAGAAGAATTGGAACATATAGAAGGCACCCATTAGCGGTTAAGGAGAACAAGAACGTGCATGACGGTGAAGCGGCAATCTGCACAACAACAGGCACTCAAATCGATGTGAGCGATTAGTAATGAGGAAAAAAATCGACAATACATAAAAAAGAGAAGATAACATCACCTGGAGGGTGGAGAAAAAGCGTCACCCAGCGGGTGGAAGAAAAAACATGATAAACAGAAATTTGCGTCGCCATCAAGGTGGAAATAAACAGCACCACCCACCAAAACGGTCCAATAGAAACCCATGTCACAAAATTGCAATGGAGTGCCAAACGCAATATTTGGCACATCTAGACATAGCTAAATAGCAAATATGATGTATAATGATAGCACAATGCACAATGATAGCACAATGCACTGTGAAAAAAGATCTCAACAGCTAGCTAAAAATGAATTCCCCTGCAAATGATGTAGAATGAGAGCACAATGCACAATGCACAATGATAGCACAATGGACAGTGAAAAAAGATCACAACAGCCAGCTAGAAATGAATTCCCCAAGACAACTAGCATTAGACAGGACTAGCACCATGCATTAGAATGCGCCAAAGATAATACCTCATGCACAATAACTCAATATACTCCACATCTAGAGAAAGATAAGCATCAAAATAAAAAATGATCCAATAGAAACCCATGTCACAAAGTTGCAATGGAGTGCCAAACGCAATATTTGGCACATCCAGACACAGCTAAATAGCAAATATGCAAATGATGTATAATGATAGCGCAGGAAAAACGTAAACTGTACAGAAGAACTTCAAGAACATGACGTCAAACTGCAACTTGCCAAATAAGATATGTGTGCAATGAATAAGGGAGGAGATTGAGGTAGAAGGGGCAGATATGTCAGGACAAATTAAGAGGAAAGTCAAGAAGGAAGGTTTAGGTCTGGTTCAGGTTAGCAGCGTAGAAAAGGGTGTTGATGTCATAAGAAAAATAATACCACATGCCTAAAGCCATGACAAATGCCCTAAAATGAATAATACTCTTACAAACGAGGGACGAGATTGAGGAAGAGGTTGTAGACATGTGAGCACAAAACAAGAGCAAGGTTAAGATGAAAAATGGAGATTAAGGTTAATGTGAATCATCGTAAATTGAGCAAAAATGAGGCTTAAGTAGTCAAAGGTGAGGTTATGGCCAATGAAAAGGAGAAGATGGAGGTCAAAAGTGCCAAGGTTAGGGTGGAGTGCAAGGAGGTGAGCCAGATAGTAGAAAAGGACAAATGAAAATACAATGACTAGGTAAAGTGACGTATTATGAATAAAGCTAGGGCCATATGTATGGTCTGAAACACTAAAGCAAAAAAAGTAATGGACATGATAAAGGAACCAAAAACACAATGACTATCTGAAGGGACATGTTAGAAAAATAAGAACGCATGTTGAAATGTAAAACATAAAAGAACGCTTTAAACACGCATCCGAAATAGAAGACCGCATGACCTTTGTCAGAAAAAGTCTAAAACACTATCGCCTCCATAACAACATGAATAATCCCCAAAACCTCATTAGATTATATACTTACAGAAAGCAGAAGATAAAGAATGATCGAGTTAGCACGGCAAAATAATGGATGAAGCTCCCCATAACAAGGAAAGAATATACAATATGAGAATACGACATGAAGTCTAAAACAACTAGGTGAATATGCTTCAAAGGATAAATACATTGCAAAGGAGCTCTCAAATGCAAAACATGATTGCAAAAAAACATGGCAAAGAGAAGAATGTCAAAGGTTGAATGAGTATAAGGGAGTGCCAAACACAATATTTGGCATATCCAGAGAAAGATAAATAGCAAAGATGCAAAGGACGTCTAATGATAGGGCCAGAAAACCCGAAAAAACTGTAAAGAACAATTTCAAGAACACGACGCCAAACGACAAGGTGCCAAATAGGACTGGGTTGCCCCTAGCAAGGAGGGTCATAAGATCTGTGCAATGGTTTGGAACAAGAATAGGAGCGCGAGGGTGTAAAGGTCTGGTGCAGGTTAGCAGCGTAGAAATGTGTGTTGATGTCATAAGAAAAATAATACCACATGCCTAAAACCATGACAAATTGCCCCAAAATGAATAATACTCTTACAAACGAGGGACGAGATTGAGGAAGAGGTTGTAGACATGTTAGCGCAACTCAAGAGCAAGGTTAAGATGAAAATTGAGATGAAGGTTAATGTGAATCACAGTAAATCGAGCAAAAATGAGGCTTAAGTAGTCAAAGGTGAGGTTATGGCCAATGAAAAAGAGAAGATGGAGGTCGAAGTGCCTAGGTCAGGGTGGAGTGCAAGGACGTGAGCCATATAGTAGAAAAGAACAAATGAAAATACAATGACTAGGTAAAGTGACGTATTATGAATAAAGCTAGGCCATATGTATGGTCTGAAATAATAAAGCAAAAAAAGCAATGGACAGGATAAATGAATCAAAACCACAATGACTATATGAAGGGACATGTTAGTAGCAAAACGATCCATGGAAAGTGTTAGCTACTAAAAAAGAGAGAGTTGAGATGTTAGTTGCAGACAAATTCAAGACAAAAAACCATATGTAGCTATGGCAGCCAACCACAACATTTGATCACCTATGGTCACCATGATGGTCTATTAGAATAATGCTCGAATAATTATGCAAGTAATCTTCTAATGGACAAGCCAAGGACAAATCAAAGTGCAAATAAACTAAGACTGAGGAATAAGCCATATATGGCAAGGAAAAAATGCCCCAAATATAACTCCACATGAAAGCAAAAGCAACGTTAAACCGTTAATGCCAAGGGTAGATTAGAAGTAAAACTTTTAAATAACAATACGCTAAAGTTAGCAGAAGGTTCTGAATATTGCCCCCAAAAACAACTCAACGGTGAAGATGATCTTCCCTAAGAAAAATAGAGTATTGCAAAAATAGAATACCCAATATCCGAAACGCAACGTGCACAAGGAGAAACAATTCCGAGGTAACCTTCAACTCCAATTGCAAAAACATCAAACGCATAATATATACCAAACATATCCTAGAGAGGAAAACAAAGCATGCCAATGTTGGAGGTCCAACGGCATGAATGCAGAGAAAAGAATGCATGCCAATATGTGAAGTCCACCTTCCAAAAATGTCCAAATTTAAATGCATCAGATCCAATTGTGAATGTAAAGACATGCATAAGTCTCAAACACAATGGAGGAAGCAACAATATGACGAGTTCGAAAATCATTGTCCCAAGAATATCCGAGCATATAAGCAGATGCACAAGAGTTGAAAGTGCCTCACCTCAGAAGACATAATGTCGTTACCAAAAATAAGGAGAAAAATGCTACTATATAAGAAACGGGAAAAGTGAACAAAGGAAAAAAATGATGAGGAGCAATATAGACATATAATAAAGCACCGCCACAGTAACCCAACATTAATTTACCTGGATGAGTGAGGAACTTCTACAATAAAAAAACTACAAATGCATGGCTTAGGACCTAGGGTGCCCTGTAAAGAAAAATTATTACCAGTACATCTTATGTTGGCAAAAGATTAGCCGGTTAGTATGAGTCAAGACCCGACCATCAATGTAGAATGCGATAACTAACAACCGTAGCTAATAGAGATGAATAGGAAAATGATAACAATTTCAACCTAAGGATTTGGGGGAAACAAAAAGGGACCAAATATAAAACATGCCAGGGACCGAGGCACATATGACTGGTTGGCTAGAAAAATGCCAATTTCCTTGAGGACTTAAGACGAGCCGAACTATGAAGAGGGGAGAGGAAAAAAGAAATGGTTAAAATGACCGTAGCTGAGCGGAGAGGCTAAGGAAAAAAGAAGGTTGAAGGAGGAAAATAAATTAGGTAAGGCAATATGAGGGAGGAGGTGGCACGTCGATATTGGTTGAGCCAATTCAAACCAATATGCTTTCTCCAATATGCGAAGGTTGGACAGAAATGATCCTGTAAAAAGAAAAGAAGAAGAAATGCCCCTTTGGCAGGGCACAAATCAGAGAACTGAATCATGACAAAGGACAAGGTCAGAAAAGCAATCGATTGTAGTCTGGGAGCACAGGTCCATTTCGTGAAGGTCAGAGGCGATTAGGCTGGGATTGGCTACGTGGATTGAATAGGCCGGAATTGGCTTAAGTGTTCTAGGTTGAACCGGCTAACTCCAGATTGGTTGGAGCTGCAAAATTACCGCCCGATGTGAATGAGGTAGTCACTGGTTCTGGATTCAGTTTTGGATCACTGATTCTGGATTGGTTCTTGATTCAGTTGACAATGCATGTGCTGCGGGACATCTTGCTCAAGTTGAACATGGCCTTCTAGCAAGCAAAAGTCTGAAAATGTGAGGTATGTCATGTCTAGTCATAAGTTAACAGCTCTGCTTCACGATGTGTTGAGCAGATTCTAAAGATCACCATGTCTGCACGAAGAACATACCAAATCCAGAGATAGAGGCATAACGCATGTAGAACTTCTAATAGCATCAATCCATATCATGCATGCAGCTATGCATTTCGATTTCAAGAATTGCCTGGAATATAATTCTCACATGTAATGCTGGATTCCTAGAATACTCAATGGAACACATGGAAAGCCACACTGGAAGTTTATCAAAGACAGCTTCACCCTTTCTTACATTAATGTAGATGCTACCTCTAATTATTTAGTAACTCTAATGCAACAATCAGAAAAATGTGCAATATCGCTCCATGTTTGATGCAGCAAAAAGCCAATAAGATGGCAACTAGAATTTTGAATGCATAATAAAGGAAGCTTTGAATTCTAAAAATTGTAACTCCATCCTGCACAAATGAAATGCACAAAACTGACATCTTAATAACAAAGAAAATGTGAACCATGGCCTCCAAAGCAAAGATCGATAAATACGGCTCCAATTCCGCCAATTCTCAACAATGTGCGCAATGTGAGCAAATAAACAAACACATCAAGAGCAGTGTGAGGAAGGCATTTCTCAAACTGAGCTCGCATGCATATATCGGAATTAGATAAGGAAGATCTGTACCTGCTAGATGGACAAGCTCATACCTACATCTGCGCAAGTAGCATGTAGCATAGGAAAAAATCCCATGCATCCACGCAAGTAGCATGTAGCATATAGAGGAAGCATCAATGAGGAATCGGAAAGAGATGATGGCATGAGCTAATGTGGGAAGAGGCTGGACAGGATCAGGCAAGGTAAGCAAAGGGAAGCAAAAGGGCGGGAAGGGGAGAATGGAAGAAGTGCTGCTGTGAGAAGACGTCGATAACCGAGCCCGAATGGAGAAGAGCCTTATATAATGGCTCGTCCCTTCCCAGAATGATGATCCGATGGCTCGGATCGATGCGATAAGCGAAACGAGAGGTGCCCAGAGGCTACAACATATGGTCTGGACCGTACGATCAACAGATCCAACGACTGTGGTAGTCCAAGGTTCACCGCATTTAGAATATATAGCAAAATAACATTCGTTTATCATAAGTTTTGTTCCATGACTATTGGAAGTATTCACATGTATCAATCTAATGTTTGTTGTGGATGTAGTAGCGAATTTGTGAGATGGATGTCTTTGAAATTGTGAGATTTTGAAATTTGTTTGAAATAACATTCGTTTATAATAAGTTTTGTTCCATGACTATTGGAAGTATTCACATGTATCAATCTAATGTTTGTTGTGGATGTAGTATGTGCATGCTAGTGTATGCCATTGGAAGCTAGTTGATACCAGCGATAAGGAGTATCATATAGAGTTTAGGCAAATTTGTGAGATGGATGTCTTTGAAGGAAATCGATATCTGTGGCATTCCAAAGATGGAGGAGTGGCCCATATTACTATTATGTAATATTGAGAAAGAGTTTCCTATGAGCTTCTTAGATCTACAATTATTATATTTACCTTTCTTTGATTTTTTCTCATCATTTTTCCTTTCCTTATGTTGTATGTATGTAATATTAATGCAATGATATTATTGATATAGGTGCACCTATTAATTCATATTCCAAATGAGATCCAGGTCCTGCTCCTGCGAAATGGATGTTCTTTCTCGAGTGATATATGAAAGTGCTCAAGGGCTTTGTCTGCCAAATGGCTACGCCAAAAATGTACGTAGCAGAAGGCATCTCATACAAGACACACTTTTTTTCTTGAATGATGTGACCATTGCATGCAAGGAAAGAAAAGAGCTCGATGAGATTATATCGAAAGTTATACAAGGCAAAAGGTGTGGAGAAAAATCTAAATGATGATATGTTTCACGCTATAAATACTTTTGTCATGAATAACACAATGAGTTTGCAATCTTGGCGAGACATGTATGAATATCTAGCATAATAACAGGGGGTTTCTTATCTTATCTTATCTTATCTTATCTTTGTGTTTTTTGTACGCTTTTTAATATGGTTTCACTATGATTTGGTTGACGTATTCGTTTGACTATACTAAATAGTATTTCTAGAGTGCATCCTTTTTTGGCTGTTATTTCTAAAAAGAAAAAGAGATCGTGTGGTTCCCCTTTTTTTTGTTTTAGATAAAGGGTTTTTTGTTTTCAATTTCTTACATTTCTATGAGCATGCAAGGCACTTCATTATGCTAGATATTCATTTTAGGGTTTCGAGGCCCTTTCTTAGGGTTTCGAGGCCCACAGTTCTGGCTTTCATTTGTAAGCACAGAGATAGCAGCTTGCTGTAGCCGGATTTGGTAAAGCCTAGTGGCCTGGACATTTATCCCAATTGATCCTCAGAATTTTCGTGAATTGGTTGCAATAAGACCAGGTTAGTCTTTGCTTTCCTGGCTACAATTCCTCAAGAGTAGGAGATACAGGACTGGCTTAATTATAATCTTCTCGATTCAAATCCCAGACTCTGTTGTTAACAATATAATGGAGTTCAGGAATGGAAATCTAGCAGGCCATCTGTTTTGCAGAAAGATAGAACATTTCTAAATCCGACATCCTTGGGGAAGAAACTTGTGATTTTCTAGCGAGTTCAATGGCTTTCCAGTTATTTGAACAAGAGCGCTTCTAACTTCTTGGAGCGGAAGTAACAACCATTTGCTAACGAAAAACATTATTTTAGCTTCAAATATCCTACAGCTATATCAGTAATATCAACTTCAACGTCGTTAAACTTTCATGTGTTATTCTACACAATTACAGTGAAAACATATACATTTTTTATTCTGAGTACTTAGCCTAACTAATGAGGAAATGAGCTTCTCGTCGTATAGTTTGATTTGGGGTGTTGGGGATGCAGCGTCTACATCAGAGTGAGTGTGGTATGGCACGGCGACTCATCTAGCTCATCACTCTCACTCAAACTGTCATTATCATCAACATTATGATTATGCATACAAACTTCTCTATACTGTAAAAGCTCAATCAAATACTTCCCTAATATATCCCCATTTAGGGTGAAAAAGGTTGGCAGGTCTTCATAGTGTATTCTAAACTTATCACGTAATACATTGTATGCCGTACATCGAAGCAATGCATGGTCCTCATCCTCTACTTTATCTTCCCCACATATTTTACAGTATCTTTGATCTCTAGGAATAATATGTCCCCATCTACCCACTTCCACACCTAAATGATGTGAACTAAGGCGAATCCTGCAAATAGCATGTCTTTTTTGGATAGAAATATTTTCCCTCAGGTGCCCTGCCATTTCTAATGTGGGGTTAATATTTTGCTTAATACAAAATCATTTTGGTCTTGGGCTGCGACCACATCTTCTTATCTACCTTCCTGGATATCCATCATCATATTGTTTAAATTTGGTTTTTCCGGAGTTCCGAAAACTTTTTGGAATTTTCTCTTAATTTGATTTTCTAAGGTTTCGAGGGTTTTGGCGGCCGGAAAATAATTCCGATTTGCCAAAAATGAAAAATTTCCTTAGCCTTGATTTCGGGTTTCAATTTCGCCCCTTTCGTATTTCGACCTTCCAATCCGGCTTTCTGATTTCGACCCTTCTAATGTGGCATGCATATGCCACCACGATGAACGGCATGGAGGACATCGTGGAGTTGCTCTGCTACTGCTACTGGGACTCTTGGCGCAATGGTAAATGCTACAGGTTGCATTTTCCCTGACATTTCTTGACTGCCACTTCATTGGATTGGCTCTTTGGGACTGCAATGGCTTTATAGTCAGATGAAGCGGTGCCTATTCATGTAGTCGATGGGGATAAGCATCTTCCAAAAATGACTGGGGTCTCCCTGAGATTATGGCAAGCGTTCCTGGTACTGTGATGTTTTGCCTGGATGCCCAAAACAGTTGGATACAAATAGATCCGGCTAAAGTAGACAGCAGTTGTTCTGACATGGTGCTTATATCTGGAGTGCTTCTAATCAGGTTTGACCTTGGCTTGATTTTTAATTCTTAAATATTGCTCTGGATAAGGCCGATTTACTGTTGTGTAGCTGGTGTTAGATTTATGAGTCACTTATGCAATATGCATCCTTAATCCATGATGTTTTTCTCAAGATATTATCCTTTTTAAATGGACGTTAAATTGTAAACAAGTTCTGATAGGTATTTCCAGCACTAAATATGCAAGAAAATTTAAGGACATGGGATTATAGGATTTTGATATAGAATAGAGTTTCCTTGCAGTTTCAATTCATACACTCCACCATGGTGTCAATCATCTGGCCTACGGTTCCATCGAAAAGCAGGGTTTGTTTATAGAAGTGGGCTTCTAATATATCTGGCATTCCATCTGTTTGAGCCTCTGACTAGCGCTCTGATTATATCCTATTGTTTAAATATATTATGGTGTTGCTTTGGCTTGCAAATAATTTTTGTTGTGCATGAATCATCACCTCTAGACCTCTATTATCTACCTATCTGTAATAAGTCGTATTTGCAGGGCTCATTTTCCTGCACCTCCTATTGACCTGCAGCTGAAAGACAATAGGTGCATATGGATGAGTAAGATTTCAGGCCAGACAACCCACGTGCATGAAAGGAGATTTAGCTCTTACAGTTCGTTTTACATTGTTCTTAGGTAAGAAGGCTTTTCTGTATAGAACATCACTTTTCCTATTCGAAATTTGCATTGCCCGACGGTAGTAGGTTCATCTGTTTTTCCTTTATATTAGCAGCCAGTGGCTTGCATTAGTTTTTTAATGCCAGCATGATAAAGAGGATATGAAAACATGCATAAGAATTCAATTCATGAAACGACAGTAAATATATCAAATATATCTGATAATGCCTTTAGATGAGTTGTTAGAACGTGATGCTTATGGAGTTCCTGAGCACTCTTTATGAGAATAAATTCTTTACCCAGCTAATGTAATACATTGCTGCAGAACTGCTATTCCATGTTGGGCTGTTGCTATCTCCCATCCAAAATTTGTGCTAATTCCTCCTCTTTTTGACGAAATTTGTGCTAACTCTTTCTCTCTAATGCTTTTATTGTCAATGTGGAGCATAAAAATGTAGTGATTCTCATTCATGTCTGCTTATATTCGTGTTGACATGTTTCCTTTTGCAAATATAAAGAGCCTGGTGCTTGAGGCAACTCATTTCCAGATCAAACATTCCATGTTCTCAAATAATGCAATTATTTTGTTCATGCACTATTTGTTTGTTTTCTATTGCTGTTGCAGAGAGATTGTTGCACAGATGTAGACTGATGTCCTCCCATCTCAAATTATCTTGGACGATGCATCACGTAGTATCTTTGGCCTTTTGTGCTTTTATAGTTCGATTGTGCTCCTGCTCACTAAAAGAAAATTATGGAATACTTACTACACTCTCAAAGGAGATACATGACATGATAAAGAATTTACAAGCATGTCTTCATCTATATCTGCCTAATTGTTTTCATTTTGTCCATGCAGTGAAGGCTCAAAGCTGTGAAGATGCGATGTCAAGGTACTCTCTTATTTTAAAAAGTGATTTATGCGTAGATTACACAATCTTTGCTTCATGTTATATGGTGCTTCTTTTGCAGAATTACCAATGGGAGTTTTTAGGGGTAACATATGCTGCTGAATAATAATATTCATTCCTCGATTTTTTTACTGTTGCTGCTTTCTTATGGCAGATATGATGGCCAAGGGGCTTAGATCCCACCTAGATAGGATGCAAAATTCACATATTCTTGCAACTACCTTTTCTATTGTGTTGTAGATTCTTAGTTTCATTTGCTTAACAGTGCGCCATTGTGGCTTACTTTGTCCTATGAACTTGCACTTGAGTTTGTCATCTTTATCTTAAGCTAATGGTGTAGCATCAATGTGATGTAGGTTTTCTAAGATTTTTTTTTTTTTTTTTTTTTTTTTTGAAGGACGAAAGCCAAAAAGTTTATTAATCAGAGAAAAAGTACAAAATTTACATGTCTCATCTAACTGTGTAAGCACACAGAGATGCCACAGGAGCACGAGCCTTACTCCAGAATAGGAGATTAATGATAAGAATCAATTCGAAGATACTGAATCCAGATGCGTTCCACCAGTTATGAGTCAAGGGAAGAACACTCGTAGGCTGTCAATATCTTTTTCTGGGCCACTGTAATAACACTGTGTGCAGATGAATAAATGCCCTGAAAGATGTGGTGTCTGCGACGCTCCCATATCGACCATAGGAGCCAACCGGAACCAAGGTGAAATGCCCTTTGTTTAGCTGGAGGCCATGCGTTGGGATAGGACGCCAAAAGGATGCATCGGCAGTCCAATGTACTGTTAAACAAACCTTGTAGCCAGGACCACCTCAGGACAATCAAAGAGACAATGCTCAAGAGTCTCAACGTCTGAGAGGCAAAGCGGGCATATTGCAGATATGCGAGGATCATAGCGATGTCGAAGGCATTAACCCGCAAGCACGGTGGATAAACTGCCACCACAGTCTGAGAGACTTTAGGGTGGAGCAACCTATCCCAAAGCCATCGCCATGTCACGACACAAAGTGGGGAACGTGGAACATGTAGGTGCCATCCATCCGGCAACCGGAGGGTTGTGGTGCTAAAAGAAGGCGATATCTTGACCGACAAATTGCTTGCCTTTGTGAATATTTTCATGGCGGGTCCCATGGCACCCTTTCAGCAACACCAACTTTTGCACTATGAGAGGCAAATTTTCTGCGACCTTCTCCCATAGAGATATATCCCAACGAGAGAGCAGGAACTTTGCCTGAAATTCAGGCCAAGACAGTAGGCGACCCTCCTCATACCATGCTTGAATAGAGACAACACCGCAAGAACCCATCGTCTACGTAAGGGGATGAACTGAGGGCTGCCAATGGAGGTCTTGAGGGGTGCGGAGGCGGTGGTGCCCACCACCATGGAATCTCCAATAGGGTGTGGATAGAGGGGCATGGCGGAAAAGATGTCCGATCGCCTCCCATCTTTTGCCAACAAGCCACATAAAAGAGGAGAAGCGCTTGGAAAAGGCTGCAGAGTCTGAAATAAAGCCCAAGGTAGGACTGGTTTGACAGCCTTCTTGCCTAGAGGGATACAGTGACCAAGAGCTTGTCTAAGAAGGCGTGAACTAGGAGAGTCATCCTCACCATTCAGGAGTCTCCAAATGAACTTTGAAATAAGCACTTTGCTCTGCAGTAAGAAGTCCATCATACCCAGACCACCTGCCCATTTTGGAAGGATGCACTTCGACCAAGCCACCTTAACCACAGCACCTTCCTCGGTACCTGCCCAAATAAAGTTCCGAACTATTGCAATGAGCTCACGCACTTTGATCTGTGGTGCTAGCAGTAAGGATGCCATATAAACATGGGTACTACTAAGGACTGACTTGGCCACTATAATGCGACCTGCAAGAGACAACTTAGCAGTGGACCACCAGAACAAGTGCTTCTCCAAACCCCTAATGATCTCCTCCCATGCAGCTCCCATAGTAACATGGATGCCAACTGGAATCCCCAACAACTTGATGGCCTGTTCATGCGCAAGTAATTTCCATGGATAATCGTGAACACATGCCGGAGCTGGATTATCCAATGTCCACAAAGCTGTACACTTCTGCCACCCCACAAGAACACCGGAAGCCAGTGAAAAAGTGTCTAAAAGCATTTTGGCAGCAGCAAGATTCTCATCATTAGCGACTAGGAAGAGGAACGTGTCGTCTGCATATTGATTGCAAACTTCTTGTGTGCCATCCTCCAATGCAAGACCATGGAGAAGTCCCTCTGTCGTTGCAATGGTGAATAACTGTGACAAAGCCTCTGCAACCAAGCATGACTAAGATGGCATGACTTCAACCAAGCATATGTGGTTATAAATGCTTCAAACCATGGTGGAATAAGGATGGACAACGATGGGTGGTGCAATATGCCAGAGTGCAAGTTCTCGCGCCTAAGGTAAATTCTGTCGTAGCTTTTTCATTAATTTAGATTCTCCCAATATCAGTGGCATGGCCTACAAAGATAAATGAAGTTTCAAAGACAAGTTTCAATATCATATGATGGCTTAGCAATGTATCACCAAGAACATTGTGTGTAGACAGTGATGTAGCAGCTCCGTGCAAGGAAGAAAGAACGGCTTTAAGGTGTTATTTAGTTTATCTATTGGTTGTCCTGCTTCCAGACAAGACGGTCAATATGATGAATATAAGAGGGATTACGGCAAAACTTTAGAGAAAATAGTGGAATGATATACACGGAAAAACTTTTATGCTTGAGAAAACTCAGTTTGCCACCTCTGTGAATATAAGAGGGGTTACGGCAAAACTTTAGAGAAAATAATGGAATGATATACAGGGAAAAACTTTTATGCTTGAGAAAACTCAGTTTGCCACCTCTGAAGTTTACAATGGTTTCTTCAGCATCTCATACACTATAAGTGTCATCTCAGTAGTTGGCGTGAGGTAGAATGGTTTGAGAAGTTGGTTGTTGTAAATGGAATTGAGTCAGGAGTTGATGGAGGTTTGCTTGAAATGGGGACAGAGAGGGAGGACAGACAGCTCCCATCTGTGCTGGTAACATCTATTTTAGCACCAGAGAGGAACATAGAGGGAGATAAAAGAACAATCCATTGATCTAGGAAGTTCTATGAATGTTGTGAAATTGGGATGATGAAGACTCGCTGCTTCTGATAGCTCTCTCAGCAGAGGACAACCCTACACCACCATCCTAGACGTTCCATCCCTGATTCTCAGAAAAACACTTGAGGCTAGAGCAAAAGAATTATTGACCAGAAAAAGGAAGGTAACATCTTTAGTTATTGTGTTTTAGATTGTGCAACCACATGCAAGATCTAAATGTTTGTTTTGTTGTAGAACATGAAGCCACACCACGTTGCCAATGCTTCATTGTAATTGTAGGTGTTGCTGCATAAGCTGGGAAAATATATACTTATCAAGAACATAACTGTACAGCGTAATTTTTGATGTGATTATTTAATTTTATGCGGAGGTTTAGCTTCTGCAACACCCCATCTTGGAAAAAATGGAGGACTTGGACTTTGAAGTAACTCATTCATATATATTGGCAAAGGCTTTTACCTTAGACTATTATAGTCTGAATATGCATTTCAATTGTTAAGTTCTAAACTTGGACAATTTAAACCTCACATGGCTTTATAGTCTTCCAGCTCAAACAACTGATTAAAAGCGTTATTAAGAATTAGGTAAGAGACAATAAAGTATATGAGAAGCCTGCTTAAAAAATCATTCCTTTTATAATAGTTACAACTAACACATAAACGTAGCGAAAAAATCATTCCTTTTATAATAGGTTTACAACTAATACATAAACATAGCGAGAGATTGTATGCTAAAGTTGTTAATTGCAACAAACATCTCCAAAGAAACACAACAATTTCTTAAACAATAACTACTAATTTCTTAAACAATAGCTGCAATATCTTATAAATCATGTCATGGAAGGTGATACACGTGCATGTTGGAAATGTTGAGGAGCAATGTAGGTTTACAAAATATTTTAAAATTATTTGATGCTTCCTGTAATGGCATGCTCAAAAATATGGATATTGATTTCAGTCCACGTTGGTATTGCAGGAATATCCCACAATCTAGGGGATCCAACTACTTTTGGAGACGTTAATAGATCATCTCATAGTTTGGCATATGAAGAGCCACAATTAATGGCTTCAGCATGACAGATCACTAGAACATGCGTATAAAATATTTGCGGATGCTGTTAAGGTGGTTATTAGACTCACTAAAGAGCTCTCATCAGCATTACTAATTTATTAGCATTACTAATTCATTGGCATTAGTAAAGTTAGATGTTTAGATAATCCCACAGGAAAAATCATATGACCTATGGATTCCAATGCTAAAGCCACATCTATGTCGTGATAAATTAGCACGTTTCTCATGCCGATACACATTCCTTGCAAATACATAATTCTTCCTCTATTGGTACTATAAGGAAGCTAGTGTGTATATGCTTCTCAAGGCACAAAATGTTGAATCTCAATCACAGAATCTTATTTCCACCCGTGGAATTCAAAACCCAAGTCTCCATATGGAAGGACTAACGGATTTAGTACATGCATTCAATCCTGTGTTGTCTTCTTATCTTATCTTTATCTTATTTCTATCTATTTCATGCCATGATGCATTTCGCCATGTAGTTAGAGCCGTCTTTTTTGGCATTTCTATTGCACAATAAATTAACACAAAACATGCAATAATGCCCCTCACACCCACACTCACATTCACACCTACCCTCCTTTTTAGGATCATGTCAAATGCAAAAATTACCACATTCAATATTCTACACAACAATCAAACACCTACCCTTTCAAATTGTAGTAAAGCCCGGCAACGCCGGGCACCATAACTAGTTGTCTTAAATCCGATTTTACTAAGACCACTTCATCCCATTGTATATCCCATTTATTGAGCCACTTCTTGACATCTCGAAACAAACCATTCTCCTTGCTGGCTAACAAAGCCCTACATGTCATTCTAGTGTCATCCATGAGTAGCACCTTCTTAAAATACGTAATGCATCTAAGGATCGCTTCCCCTTCCAAAGGCATGAGACCACATTCTGCTAACATCATAGAGTAAGGGGTTTGGGCTTTAACTCCTAATTCCAGTCTCAAGAATTTTTTTAAAACCTGCTCAATATCATTCCATAAGTGTGGCAAACTTGGTCCCCAAATTTCACATCCATATAAGACTACGCTCTGCACAAGTGACTGAAAGAGTCTCACCTTAAGGTTCCATGACCAAAGGTGTGTTCTCCTACACATGCTCTGCAATGCATATAAAGCCCTTTGTCCTCCATCAATTCGTTGTGTGATGCATGCATTCCATCTATGATTCCTGCTAAATACAAGGCCCAAATATTTGTATGAATCACATATACTTACCACACTCCCCTTATATCCGAAGATGGGTTCTTGTTTAAGCGCTCCCTCTGATCCATAATGCTCGTTTTTTGAGGTTCACTGCATACCTGTTTGATCACAAAAATCAGCCAAGCCTTCCAAATGTTTTTGCATATGATCCTTAGAGCGTGCAAAAATGACTGCATCATCTGCATACATTAGCAACTGGATCACATATCCATGTATTTCCATGCCTCCTGGGCAATTCTTAAGCAACCAATCCTCTAAACCATCAATAAAAAGTCCAAACAATGTGGGGGATAGCGAACATCCATGTTTGACCCCAAGATTACTCTCAACATGGTCTTGAATATCCAATGAAAATGGTAAAGATAATTGCACAAGCACTTTTTCATACAGAACTCGGACTGCATCTCTAAGCTCCTTGGGCACCTTCAACTTATCCAACCTTTCCCACAATTGGTCACATGGCACCTTATCAAATGCTTTTTTAAAGTCTACAAATGCCATTTAATACATGGTGTTGACTTTGTACATGCAAGAGCCCTTTAAATTATGTTTCGCATGTACAAAGTCAACACCCTGTATTATATTACCTCAAATCTTATAGTATTTTGCATGGTGTTGACTTTGTACATGCAAGAGCCCTTTAAATTATGTTTCGCATGTACAAAGTCAACACCATGTATTATATTACCTCAAATCTTATAGTATTTTGCAAATCTTCTTATACAGTATAGTAAATTTTGTACATGCATACCCCACAAACGAGGAACTTTGTGTGCGGTGTAGATTAAGGAATAAGGGATGAATATGCCTATCCAACAGCTCTCGTTGCCCGGAGTCACCTCCGTGTGAATATGCACCCAAACCAAAGGGGGTTTCAAGGGGGATTTAATTTTAGAGTGTTGGATGTAATGGTTTGTGTGTTAACCCAACGTAATAACAGGAAGAAGCATGAAGAAATGGATCACATAGACGTGGTTCAATAATTGAAGATTGTACATTGCCAGACACAATGACCAATGACTGGTTATTAGCTAATGAAGCAAGAGACATTGGACAATCTGTTTTAGATGATGATTATGAGCTCGCTATTGGATGCAATAAAAAGGTAAGACGTAACTAAAATGTTTATATACAACAAATTAGTTATTAAAATGCTTCATATTAGGCACGATCTTATATATCCTTGTGGGCATATGGGCGACACTTACTGTATCAGTAAGGTTGTTAAATGGAGAGTCATATTTGACTCATGGCAAAATTTGAACAAAAGAGTCAAGCATGCAGTGTCGCTCACAACCCCATTGATGGTGAATTATACGATATTGGAACCATATCAAATATCATTGAATTAAACTCTTGAACCTTCCGTGTTAAAAGCACAATGGTTCAAGGTTGTGTACAGAGGCCGCAGAAAAACAATTGGGATACATGCTTCTAGACTTGTGGAGATTGATTCTACAAAAGTGCTACCTGACATGGATGAGCCATTTGTTTTTCAAATCAGGTTGTGCAAGTCTTTTTTCATCCAAATCATGATAACAATAATTGATGGAATGTTATGCACTTCCATTCTAGATCTCGTCAAGTGAGTGGAATTCCCACACCTGCAAATAATATCGAGCCAACATATGATGATGAAGATGGACAATTAAGTCATATAGCAGAAGATTTCATGTCTGTAGTAGAACATGAACTTGATGTGCTGGACATTGATTGCCATTGAAGGCAATGTCACATTTGGTGAGGAGACAAATATCTTATTACCTCAAGCGCCTTATGTCCATGAAAACATTAACAATAGAGTGCTAACTTCAATTTGCGATCTGTAATGATCTTCCCTCCCTAGATGAGGTTGGAACTACTATGCAACTAAGTCATGATGGCATTGATGATAGGATTATATCGAAGATAAAGCAGTTTCAAGTATTTGTTTATGTTTTAATTCACATAAGGGTTTACATTTCCATCTGGATGATATGCGTTAGACGACATTGAGCATGACATCAATGACCAATATAATCTTAATGCTTTGTGATATTTCGTTCTAGACATTTTATAAATAGCTTGCTATGTAAGTTTCTCTTTGTTGAAATGGATAACAAGGATTTCCATAAGAGAAATAAACCATATATTATGTGATATATGGCATGACACATGTATAGTACTAATCATCAGCAATGAAGTGCTTAAGCATATTCTTTAACTTGACAGAACATTGTTAGATTTTACTATTCTAAATTAGTGCCGCCTTTTCCCATGTTTTCCTCATCCAGGCCATATTATGAAGTAGAAATAGATAGATATTTTGACGCAAAAAGGGCTACTGTTGACAGGAAATTGAAACAAAGTTGATGCAAAGTTTATGACACATTTGTCTTTAAAATAATTTAACTTTTTGTAGTTGGATGATACAACTAACATTATAATACTTGACGCAAAGTTATATAAAACTTTATAATAGATGATGTTATAGTTGACACAACACAACTTTGATCAGTTCTGTCATGATTCTCCCCTCGCCGACCACTTTGGGATTACCAAGACCTTAAAGCTCATTGCTCGAGATTATTGGTGGTCAGGTCTCTGTCGCACTATCAGGACTTTTGTACGATCTTGTGACACTTGCTGCCATGCCAAAGCTCCCAAGCACCTTTCACATGGTCTGCTTCAGCCTTTGCCAGTCCCAGCCAGTCCTTGGAAAAGCATTTCAGTGGATTTCATTGTCGAGCTTCCATCTTCTTAGGGTCATGATGCTATCCTTGTTGTCGTCTAATACTTTTCCAAGGGGGCGCATTTCATACTTTGAAGCACCTCCATCTCCAACGAAGCCATTGCAGATCTTTTGATTCAAGAAGTAGTTCGACTCCATGGTTTGCCAGATACCATTTTCAGTGATCGAGGTCCCTAGTCTGTTGCCAATTTTTAGAAGCATCTTCTACGACTCTTGCATGTGGAACATTCGCTTTTTTCTGGGCACTACCAAGAGACCAATGGACAAGTGGAACGCACTAATCAAGCTCTTGAGCAGTATCTGCAATGCTTCATCAATTATCAGCAGGATGACTGGGTTGATTTGCTACCCTTGGCAGAATATGCTTACAATAATTCTGTCCATACTTCTACGGGCCAGACACCATTTTTTGCGAAATCTGGTATCATGATGGTCCTTCATTGCCCCACGATATGGCGCCAACAATCCAAGTGCCGAGGCCCGGCTTAAGAATCTCTGCATGCGTTAAGATGATCTTTAGCACCATCTTCTCTAGGCCCAAGAACATTATTGTCATCATGCTGATCAACATCGCCAAAATGCCCCGCCTTTTGCAGTTGGTGAGCTTGTTTGGCTCTTGCGCCGGACCTGCCAATAGCTCTCTCTTGTAACAAGCTCAACTACCAGCACTTGGGGCCATATCGGATCGTTGACCAAGTTGGGAATGCTCCATTTTGTCTGGAGCTTCCGTCTTCAGTGCGGCTGCACCCCGTATTTTATGTCTCTTTGATGGAACCCTATATGGAGAAGACCTTTCCCAATACTATATCCCCACCTCCACCACCCGTCGAGATTGATGATCACGAAGAATTTGAAGCTTGAGAAATCTTAGACTCCAAGTTTCTGCGACGTCGTCTTTATTATCTGGTCAATTGGAAAAGATATTCTCCAAGTGATAGAACCTGGGAACCTGCCGAGAATCTGTCTAAGCTCATTATAAAATTGTGGAGTTCCACAGGCATTATTCAGACAAACTCAATCTCACTACTCTGACTCCATTTCGGTCAACTCATCGTTGTCGTAGGAGGAGGCATAATTGGGCCGCCCACCGACCTAGTCGACCTGCAAACCTAGGTGGGAGAAGACCGACCCAGGTGGGAATTTTTTGCCGACCTACAGACCTATTCTGCCAAAATCCAAGCTTTTATTTTCCTACATATAATTTGTAAACAACATGCAATACATCTTCAGAAACCATTATTTCTTAATAAATAGCAAAATAGAAAGAAGACTAAAGCTTAAACAACTTAGGAACAACCAAATTATAATACAAGAAATAAGAACTACTCAATTCTTATATTACCTTGTTCAATCCATTGGTTCAAGTTTAATCCAAGAACAGAAACATTAGCAACAAGTATATTGGTCTGCTTGAGTTAGCACCTTGCAAATAGTGTCCACTGCTTATGTTTTACACAATCTGAAATCTGAGAGTAAATTTCTGTACTTACTAGATCAAGCACAAATATAATTATTGAACAAATCATCTAAAACAGTAGTTTTATACATGATAATGGATACACAATAGTCTGTCTATATGTGTAAACGATATAGGCACATGAACAAAAGGCAGCGAGATTATGATCAAGCATGGAACTCTTTGACATAGGTGATTACCTTTCCAGTCAGAACCACAACATAAATCCATATATTTAGCTTCGCATATGGTTGTTCTGCCAAGAATTTGTAGGGCAACTAAAAACAGTCATAAGATGGAATTAGATGTAATACAGAAGTGCAAGAATGGCCTCAAAATTATTCCTGCAAAAATTGTAGCCAAATGTAGATTATTAGTTCACTTACCTTACCAGCATTGACATAGAATCCCTGACAAAGACGTCTAGAACAAGAATTTCAGTAACATAAAATATGGGAAAGAATTAAAAAACAGACCTAGGCATTGAATGGAACAGAAGAAAAGGCCGAAATATTACTTGTTTAGGTTGTTTTATGGAGAATTAAGATATGTTGATGCTACTTCGGCTGAGAACTAAGATCGGCTGGCATTTTTATTGCCAAGCAAGCATCGAAACAATTTTATATTACGCTTCCAGCCTATAAACGAAAAAATATGTGGAAGAAACCTTACCTGGAGTTTGACTTGGCTATGGCCTGCCTTGCATTCATTGAAACAGAGAGTGGAAAGACTCGGAAAGTTTTGGCTGCGCAGGTTTTTACATTCAAGACGTGCATGATAAGCATGTGTCAAAATAGTCTCATCTCCAGTAGAAAGATTTGATTTTCTGTCGTGGTAGCCTTGAAACTTACTGCTATACGTTGCCATATGTTGAACTTTATTCTAGACCTGAAGAACATATATGCTTGAATTCAAATATCTCTATATAACCGTTATTCATTTAAATTGGATTTATGTCAGGATTTTGGACCATTTTGGCACTGCAACTTTTTCTCTGGTTAGTAAATTTGCATCGAGAATGTGATTTTTTTTTTATAACAGCTTTTTCTTATAACAGCACAACATGATTACATTAAAAATCGAAAATATTTTACATATTTATGTCGAGTGACATAATGCCAATTACTTCTCAGAAGTGACCTCTCGAGATATCATAGCTTTCTTCCTCATTTCCACAGGTATTGTAACCCTAGCAGTCTTGCCTGGGATGACCTTTGGGGTCCATGAAAACAAAATAGTATCTAACTCAACCCAATCATCCCCTTCAATAGGGTTTTTCTTCCATTTCTTTGTCCAACAGTCTCTACATCTTTTTTTTTTTTTTTTTTTTTTTTTTTTTTTTCGGCGGCAAGATATTTAAATTTTATTAATAAAAATGGTGTACAACCTTATTTATAAGCCTCTCTAACAGGCTAGATAGGAAATATTTGCACCCACCCAAGAGGAAGGGAAGGTGAAGCACTAACTAGCTTAGTACTCAAATCAGAGCACCTCTACATCTTCTCCACTACAGCTGGTACTACAGCGGACTCTTGAAGCCCCCGCTTCTTCCCAAAAGCAGTAGATACTATAGGATCGACTCTTGATTCTTTCCACCTGCAAGAAGCACTTCAACCATCGCTTCAACTTGGGTGCCAAGAACCAAGATCGGGTACACAAAACTAGCCTAGCCTCCCCCAAATCCATAACAGAAAGAAACCAAGTTACGGTCTACATCTTTCTTCCTCTGCCACTGCATTTAACTGGTGCATTGACCACCACCACTCCACACGAACTTTGTTCATATTGCGGTCACCCACTTCTTTGCAACCATCTGAGATGGTGTAACCCATCCACACAGGGTATATCTCTTTGCGCTCTGGTACTATAAGTGCAAATTGATGGCAAAGCAAGTCATCTTTGGGATCATAATCCTCCAGCCTGAGATATTTAGGCCTTCCTTTCCTAGAACCAACATAATGTTTTGCAGCAGCTGCAAAAATGGACTGTTATATTTCACACAAAAGCATGTCAGACTTTAGTACTGAAGACGTTATTATTGTCCCTTGTCTATTAACAATCAGTGACTATCATATCATGTAAAAGTTATGAGCAGTTCATATCATGCAAAAGAATCCAGTATAATACGTTTTGCAAAAACTTGGCCCTACAGGTTGAGAACATCTCAATGCCAAAGGATTGTACATGTCAAGTGACCTTAATTAATATGGAACTTGTATGTATCAACTGGCATTAACTTGCAATTATAAGACACGAGTTGTAAGCTATAATAGTGGCCTACGAGGCACAAGCTTTAAGCTATAAGCTGTAACCGCATGATACACTCTCTCACTTATGACTATGACTGAAACTGCAACTACTAAGGTGTGGTGCACTGTGGCTGGAACTAACTGAAACTTCAACTACTAAGGCATGGTGCACTACAACTGAGACTAAGACGGTAACTACTGAGGCATGGTGCATCTGCAATAAGCAACTGTAGCAATTTGCGACTGTGATTGAAATGATCAAATGGTTGTAAATATCAACTAGAACGTGTGACTAAACTTGTAGCTGTAACTTACAACTACATGCTTTTACCTATAAGCTAAATTCTTGCCTGTAGTACAAGCATGTACAATTAAAAGGCAATCCTTACTCTAGTCCTTAGATGGATTCAGGGCAAAAAACTTTGAGAGTCCATAACAAGTAAACAATGTTATGCACCTTAGACACTGCATTCGTTTTATTAGATACACTTATATAAAGCATGTTCATTCAATTACTTCTTAAGGTATGTTACATGAAGCTTATCCTTGAATAAACAAAGATTATTTACACAAAAGGTTCTATGCAGGCAAATCCTGCACCATGGTAACATCCTCACTTATATAAAGCATGTTTATTCAATTACATGAGGTATAATATTATGTTTAGGAAGTTGGGGAAGATCATGCAAAGTTAAGCCATATTCTATGAGCATATAATTTTTCCAAGAACATGAATTAGATCAGGTCCTCTGCTCTGCAAATTTAACTAGAGAATTAGCAGCTTCAGTTTCAAATTTCATGCTTTTATGGTGATCAAAACAAAGAGCATTAGTGTGAAGGTTAATGAAAACGAACGTAATACAATAGAATAAGATTTAACAAAGAACAAGATCATTCATGATTCCAGAAGAAAAACCTGAAAGAAAAGATCGAGGAGAAAACTTGATGCTGTTTTAGCTGTGTAAAAGAAGTGGGATATTGAATGAGAATAGAGCCAGAAGATTAAGCAGCAAAAGATCCATTCTTGCTATTTCGTCCTGATCCCTTCCTTTCCCCGTTAATTTGAGGAAATTCAAATTACAAGCTAAAATTCTCACTAATTTTCTAACTACATTAGTAGTTGGAAATTCGACTTTTATGATACACTATATTGTGCTTCAACCCATATACCTACACCGTGGCCATGGTGTAGGCATATAGAGGTTCGATGGCGTGGAGATTTGGAACTTATGGCGTCTGAAAGAAAAGGTATAGTTGTATTCGTGTCAGAGTTTCTTGGCCCTGTCGCTCCACTGGCAACAACGAAGACTTTTCTTGTGTTTATTTTCCCCCCAAAGCATGAGAAATCATAAAGGAATTAATACGGGCATGTTAAAAAAAGAATTTGAGAATGGAATCAAAGTAGCAGGATTATACACATATTACAGAAAGTTAAGATTATTTACAAAGGTTTTTGGCTGATAATAGAAAGTGATAAGCTTTTTCTTCAATATTCCAATGCTAGTATTAAAGTTTCAAATTGAATTATAGAAGAAATGGTGACATGATCGCCATAGCCACAAAGGGGAACTAAACAAAGGAACACACGACAAACAAGGCAACAAGGCAAGATATATTTCCATGTTTTCGCATTTCCTATTTGTTGATTGAAATTTTTGAAGATCATACAATATACATCATGCCACATCAAATTTCATGGACATGCTAGAATTGCAAGAAACCGTGATCCTCCCTAGGACAAGCATGTTAATTCAATAACCATTGTTTTGGAAACCTCAAACCAATTGCTCCTTTAGGGAGGAATCCAAAAATCTAACATCCACTAGACTATAAAAAACACAAGCTTTTCCTTCAAAGAAAGATGGCCAAGATGTTTGCCATGGCAAGAACACAAGCCTAGTAGATGACATGACATGAGACATTGAGCTTCATTCCAAAAAAAAACATTTTTCAAAAGCATTAAGCATTTTAAAAACCAAAATGGTTCTCCCTTAACTTACTATGCCTATCAACAGAACTTATTTCATTGGCAATTTGCAAGGGAGGTTTAGAATACCCAGCAACATATGTTGCACCCCGCACATCCATAATAAAGCGTCTTGATTTTTCAATAAGCAGGCGGCCTCTTGGAGGTTCTACGACATACTCTTCTTGATAACAGCTATTTGGAGCTCATGACTCTCTCTCAACAGAAAATTATTGTTTTCGTTGTGTGAATCATTTCTTTGCTCTGCCTGCGCTTGTTCAAATCTCTTTACCATACACTATACAGATTTGAAGCACAAGATTGAGTGCAATGTGGCATTACCATCTCTTATAGTTCAATCGTGCTTCAGCACTTCGGAGCAGACCCATGACAAAATTTGTTGTTCATTGCAACTGTTTATGCCTCTGGTCAAGAAATACACCATTTCAGCGACAGGGATAAATCTGGATTTTTTGCCTGCTCTGCTTGATTTTCTTCCGCTTTGCTTGTGACCCTTTGGTTAATACAGATCTCCAAAATTTGATTCTTCCAACATAATTTAATCTCTTGTAGATATGAAAGCAAGGCAATCGTGCTGCAACCTGCTGGCCTGCCCTTCTTGAATAAGAAATTCATGGAGTTTTCGTTTCTGCATCAGGCATTGAATTATGTTTCTTGCTAAACAAAATAGAGCTACAAAAATCTTTACCTCCGCAAAACTGCTCTGAAAGATGGATGAATCTGAAAAAATCCTTGGTATCATAGTCTTCTCCTGGAAGACAGATGTTTCAGGTGCTAAGGCACTGCCAAGGACCTATTTAGCTACAAGTACATACCTTGCTTGGAACAAAAAGGTCATTCACCGTCATTCTTCTTTCTGCGAAAGAGAACCTGATAAGTTACCAAAAATTATCCAAGGACATTAGATGCAATTGCAAGGCCGCTCACCATGTTTAAGTGACATTATCGTCTTGAAACTGCTTTCTAGATGAGCTGAGGCAGAGAGAGCCTAGAGAATGCAAAAAAGAAACATTATACTACATTCTTAAAGAAATTCCAATACTAAGTCTTTCTTGCAGCACTCTTAATGCACCTAAGTGCTCCGTGACAAAATTAAAAAGTTGTTCGAACATCCACCTCAAAATCCAGACCTGATTTATACTGTCTTCCCTAAGCTTCTTCTCATCATGCTTTGGCAACTGCATTGGAAGAAACTCTGAGGGTGCATATCTATCTGAAGACAATTTGTTGTCCTCTATATAACTGCTAGGCAACTCTATCTCCCCTTCTTCATAGCTAGAATACCGTTGTCTTGGTTGTATAGAGTTCTTCTTCTTCCCCTCCATGAAAACCGCAGGTGATTGCTGCTGATTTGACAATTTTTTGTCTGTTTCCAAGTCAGGCAAACGTATCCTTGCTTTTTTACACTCTTCGCTGTAGACGATGTCTGATCGTTGTATATTGTGGTCATGTGCCATTTTTATATCAGAAAGTGAATCACTGTCCCCAGATGCTGGTTTCTCGTAGCTGAAAAGACGACTCTGCACATTGTTGTAGTTTGTCTGGAAGAAAGAGAGACAGAATGTATTGTTATACAACCAGTAAACCTACTTAGCTATATCATAAAGTGAAACTAACTACCTTTTTCAGTGCAGCATTTTTCATTGCTTCCTTGAGTCTACCTTTGAAAAGCTTTGTCTTTAGCTCTGGTTCCAAGCGTGAACTCACCATCGGTTTTACCTATAGATACACATTTGACTGAGCAGAGATGTTTATGCCAAATATTTCAATATAGCTAGTTACTATTTCGTTTGGCTGTTGCTGTTGGAAGTGACTTCGAATTCAAACAGATCTTAACCTCAGCTGCAAATCTAAGCTTACCTTGGACCAGTCAAGCTTTTGAGGAGCCATAGCAATCGACTTCCGCCTTAAAAACGGACGCTTGGGTTTAGCTGAGGCCATTAAATCCATGCCTTCGTCTGCAGTTGTTCCATCTGTTGGAGGATCTTTTCCATTGCTGTTCAATTCGTAGCTTCCAACCTGATTCAGAGTATTTGTAGAACTGAATTCCCCTGAAGTTATGCTGGTGTCACTTTCTACTAAAGATTGACGATGGAGCTTCTTTTTTTCAAAGCCTGGATCATCAAAAACCGTAGTCTCATTTCTTACTATTCGAAGAATCCTAAGTTGATTATTTTTCTGTGTATCATGCATATTAGATCCTCTTGGTCGTCGTAAAGAAATCATCTGCTGGTTTGCATTTTTGCGTTCATGTACATCTTCAGACAGTGGCACCTTGATTACTGAGGGTGATGACTGTACAGCAGGCTCAGATTTTTCTTCCCTTGCATCTGAATTTGATGATGGCATGTCTGAGGTGCACATAACTAATGGGGTGGCTGGTGTGCGACGAAGAAGAAAGCGTGCAGTATCTCCAGGACCTGGGACGTTCAGTATATTGGACATTCAGTTTAAGATAAATGATGTGCCAATAAAGATATTAATTGCTATTTTATTTCAAACCGTTGAACATGCAGCTAATAGTACATGTTAAGCATGCATATTTCCTTGAGCACATTCGTGTATCCAAATTCAACATTGAACTCTGACTGCAATATAAGATGTGAAACAAACAGTTTTGCCAGCCTATTTTTCCAGCAATGTGTACTCAACTTTTGCTTTTGCCAGTATACATTTCAATTCTGTAACATTGAGCTTTTTACTAATGCAATGCCACATTAAGGCACAAATTGGAACATGTTACAAGAACCTACCACTCAGCGCAGTATGCATCTGTGTAAGCTTTTGTTTTAACTGAGCCACAAGCCGTGGCAAAAAAGTTGATGCCTCTCGAGTTGACTCGTGTTGCATGTCCTGCAAAAGTGCGCGTATTTCCTGTATGGAACATAGCTATATGCATTAGATAAATTGCAAAAGTCATAAAAACAATGCAGATTGCAAACCAAAAATTCTAAATATGAATTTTAGAATATGCATACTATTAATCAAACTATAATTGCCAGCAAATACCAAGATATCTTTCATTTGGCCACCGCTAAATTACATATTAATCTCCTAATACAAATCAAACTTTATAAAGAGAAACCAATAAACCTTGATTTCTTTTATAATGGTCTGCAGACGTCGTGACTTCATGCGTCTCCTTATTCGTGCACCATTTGTCACAGCATGAATCCTTTCTAGCAGCTTTAAAAACTTCTCTGTGATCAAGGCCTTCCACATATCAGCTAGAAGAATTATATCTGGCGAAATGCATTTATTGCTTGAATATGGCATACCATAAGATGGAGGATTAAACCCCTTAGCTATATGCCGCTTCTTTATCATGTCATAAAATTCCTGTAAACACAAAGTAGTGTGTTGATATGCCTAGGTTAAAAGAAAGTTACGATTGATAGATATACAGACCTTTGGGTCATTAGGAAGAGAGCTCTTAGAAGCCTCTTCTTGTTTCCTTTTATTCAGAAAACAGCGCCAGAAACGTTGGATAACAATTGCTGCATTTTGCAGTAGCAAATATTGCTCTCCTCCAATTCTGTCCTGGATTGGAACGTAACCAATAGAACCAGTGACTTCATTGTTTGGGAAAATGAATAAGCTTGTATGGAAATGTTATCAAATGTGTGTTGTGACATAAATGTACCGGTAATGTAGCAGCTATGTCCGACGACCTAATATCTTCCTGGCCTCCTCCTTCCACTAGTTCCATAGATTTTGAGATGTAATTTCTCCAGTAGTTCTGGATGCATGTTGCTGCATGATCCCTACGTGCTGATAAAACCTGCTTAGTTAACATCATGGTTACCCCTGGAATATAGTCAGGTTATTTTTCACATGGCTAAATGCATCATTCTAGACCTACAAGAAAATGATAGGGTTGTCTTTTGCCCACAATAGGACCTATGAAAGGCAAAGTCATGCTCGCTAACCTTGACATCGATGCAATCCCAATCAACATACCAAAAAATTAAACAAGTTCAGATCTACCTGTTTTGTAAGCTTGTCCTCTTGCGTATTCCGTGGAGAATTCCATTGTGCTCTTGACTTCCCCCAATTCAAATCAGCTTCTTTCTGCAAATAGAAGCGTATTCCATCTGTTAAAATTCCACCAAGTCATAGATTGGTATACTGAATAAAGCAGAGAGTTACCATTTGGGCTGGTTCGTCTGTTACTGGCAACCCAAATTCTTCAGCAGAGCATGAAGATAAATTTGAGCACCTACTAGGCGTACCGGAGGCTGCTTTCCCATCAAAACATCCCATGTCTCCATGCACTTCTGGGACTGCTCTGCAGCTTGGAAGAGGAGAGTACTGATTGTTTGTCACGAACTCTGAGGAGCTCTAAACTTGCAGGGCAAAAACATGACCATACGGTTTAGAAAAAATTCTCTTCACAATAAGCATTCCTAAAACCGTTTACCTTCATTTGAGATGAACGAATTAACCGAATGATCTCTGCTTCTTCTTCAGAAAGCCATAGCAATTTTTTAGGTTTGCTGGAAGCTATATCCTTGTGAGAGTTTGACGGTGAAGGACATGGGTTACTGAAATGTGGGGCGTCCTGATGCAGAGGATTATTATATAAGTATGGGGCTGAAGCACAACTGTGATGATGCTGATCTCCTGACTGTTGTGCCATAGCAGGAGATGATAATCTAGAGCATCCAGAATTCAAATTGCAATAGCTTCTGGGCGTAGAAGCCCTAGACGACATATAATCAGAGAATTGTGCTGCCATCAAGTTATTCTGCCATTGCATGTCTACTGGCAAAGTCCTCTCCATCCCTCCAGGGACTCCATACACATAATACGAATCTCTCGTGGCAAAATCTGGAGCGTACTCTTCTACGAATGGATTACTGTTGTGCCTTGGAGTATAAGAAGAAGCTGAATTACTTAGATTCATGGGCGCTGGCATAGCCAAATGAGGAGGTGGGTAGCTTTGTGCCAATGGGTTATATCTCTGAGAGTAGCTGGGAAAGCAATATTGTGGTGCATTTCCATATCTTGTTCCTACCACACTAGGATATGCGGGTAGACCTAATTCGGGGACAAAGCTTGAACCCGGCAATACACCAGACAGTTGGTGCCCAGGATTTGACATTATTACTTTGCCTCCAAAGTTTGGAGTCTGAACTTGAGCATCTGGGGCAGAAACAGAATAATTTGCTATAGAAGCTCCTGATCCCCATTGAGCAGCGTCAATTTCAGCCTCCCAATTATCAGAACCCAAAGATGATCTAACATGGTCTGATCCGACTGCGGAACCCTGATTGGGTTGGTCTGAATTCCAATGCGGCACACTTTGATAAAAACTTTGCAACTCGGGTTGGTTTTGCAAGCTTGCCTGAATGGGATCATCGATTAAAGGAACAGGACAATCCTCCACCATTTCACAAGAAGAAAGAAATTTTCTGCCACTGGTGTATGTGGAAACAGCAAAATGGAAAGAAAACGAAAACCCTAGAACTGATTTGACGAATCAAATGCCACATTATAAGAACGAACCGCTGCAATGCCAGAGTTATGGGTGTAAACGCGCTCCTCAAAAACAACATACGATGTACAGGAATAAGGAGGAAATGAATCTGCACACCACGATCTTCGAATTTCAACCCTGATCGACGGAATTAGGCTGGAACCAGAGCTCCCACAGCGCCTTTCTTTTCTTTACATGTTCAAGAAA
This sequence comes from Isoetes taiwanensis, assembly GCA_021234155.1. Lineage (NCBI taxonomy): Eukaryota > Viridiplantae > Streptophyta > Lycopodiopsida > Isoetales > Isoetaceae > Isoetes > Isoetes taiwanensis. The sequence continues at coordinate 13,693,620 of JAJEKV010000016.1, read as the reverse complement.
GCCGGAGGGAGGGAATGCTCCCCGGATGTTTGGGGCGGGTTTCAATGGACGAGATCTTTAGCTGCTTCTTGGGGTCAATCGTGTGCGTTGAATATATCGTGCATATTTGCCTGGATTATGTACGTGTGCATGTGCAATATACGGCACATTATACCTACAGAATACGTAAATACGATACACATTTTCGTTGTTCCTGAAGATTGCAACAGTCACCTTGACTTGACCAGGTGACGTTGACCATCGTCGTCCATTAGTTACGTAGCCCAAGTCAAACGTGCTGAGTTTTTCGTTGTGTGCATTTACTCGTTCAAGCTACTTTGACCTGCAAAATTAGCTCATGCTTATAATCCTATTGTTTAAATTTGGTTTTTCCGGGGTTCCGAAAACTTTTTAGAATTTTCTCTTAATTTCATTTCCTAAGGTTTGGATGATTTTGGTGGCCGGAAAACAATTCCGATTTGCCAAAAATCAGAAAGATTTCCTCGGCCATGATTTGGGGTTTCAATTTTGCCCTTTTCTCATTTCGTTCCTTCTAATCCGGCATGCATATGCCACGACCGCTGCTTCCAAATACGTTTCTCATTTCCGGTAGCATGGTATATAAGGTTTTCGATTTCTTGCAGGGAGCTTTGGGAACGGCTATGACTGAAGCTAAGAGCCATTTTCTGTCCATGGTTCTTGCTTCTTTTGGGCATGACATATATGGTTTCGACAGCAGCTACATTTTATGGTAACAAAGTCGGATTTGGTTCGTCGTTGCCAGCTTTCAATCGGGATTGTGGCGGTGGATTCAACGTGCTCTTCTGCAAGTTTAGGTTTATGTTATATCTTTGGATTTTTCAAGCATCAAAAAGAACGGGTTTGCTTGCCCAAAAAATAGCTTCAGGTATTCAGTGGCTTGATTTATGGTTTTCAAGTTTGCTCACCTCCTTAAGGTATATTAGTTATCTGCAAAAATGAACCCATCCGCTTGGCATATCATATTTGCATCTGGGTAATCCATCTGTTAGTCAACATTTGATCTTTGGCAAAGCAATGCTTTGATTTATTGTCATGTGCTGCTGCTTTTTCCAGAACTTTTCTAGAGCTCTATTTTATGACATTCCTTTTTTGATTTGCAGTAGAGATTCTGTCGTCCTCTCACAATTTCGTGGATCGAATTGAAAACTTTTAAATCATATTCCCTACTCAGCAAACAAATCTGCCTAGAAATCTTCTAATCCTTTGCTAAAAGCTTGAACAAATTCGATGTTACATTGTAAGCACTGAAACCTTTTCAAATTCTAAATTTTTGTAAGCACTCACTCTGGCAGCATGGCATATATTGTTTAGGTTTATTGCATTGGAGATTTGGAGCAGCCATGCCTGGACTTAGGGGAGCCATTTATGCTGTTTTATTCTCCTCTTAGTAGAGATTTTATATTCCATGTTTCTTGCTTCATCTGGGTATGTCTATTCTGCAGCAGAAATAACAGATTAAAATGGCTTGGGCTCATCTTTTCCTTGCTTAACGAATATGCTTAAGTTATCTATAAACAAGAAGGTATGCCAATAAAGGACGGATTTGCCTCTGTTGTTTGTGGCTTGTGGTGCAAATTAGCAACACTGTTTTGGATTTGTGGAGTTTGATTTTATGGTGCAAATGCTTTGGATATATGGAGTTGGATTTAAAGTGCAAGCTAGCAACGCTTTGTGGATATGTGGAGTTGGATATGATGGATCAAACAAGGACACTGTGATGCTACATTCTTGGTAACATTTCCATTCTGGCTGAAGGTTATTTCCACCAAGTAACATCGTCTCAATGGCATATCAGCAAAGCCTTGAACTTAGGTATTTCTCTACTGATTGAATGCTATTAATATGTGCCATAAGATCATTGTTCATCAAGGGCGGGATATAGGATATGGCAATAATGTTTATTTCCAAACGATCTTATCTAGCTTGGATTGCTATCTTTTTACACAGGAACAAGTTCAGTTAATGCTAAATCGCTGTCTGCTTCTGTGCCACAATTACCTCAGACACCATTCTTGATAAATTTCTAAGCATGGCCATCCCCCATTATGGCCAATTCTAGAAAACCAATTTCCATGGCTCTTTTTAGAATAAAGAGGGCTTATTTTTGAAAACAATCATGCAACAGAGTGAGCAGATTTATGAAGAGAGTTTAACATGGAAGGGGCTGATCAGAAGTAGGAGCTTGGGAATGTGAGCATTGGCCTTAGATTTTTGTTCGAACGTGGCATTTATTTGTGGCCTATCAAATAAGGATGCTTTTTAGAGGATATCTACTTAAATAATTTATTTTGCATTAGAGGAGATTTTTTAAATTCATCAAGTCATAATTTCAAACTTTTATCTGATATAAAAATGTTATATTCCTGCTATTATGGATTATAAGATCTCTAAAATGTAACTTTTCTGGTTAACATGTTAAGTTTGCTGGTAAATGCTCTAAATGGTACAGCTATGTACAGCTATGTACAAATACATGGTAGAGCTTAAGGTCACGTTGTTGATGCTTTCTGAATAAGTTAGGTGCTGCAGATAGGTGCTTATGATTAGATATCAGGCTGGGATTAGTAGGTTGATGTTAGCTACATTGGGCAGGTTGATTTGTAGTGCCATAGAAAGGTTTCTCCTCTTGGCCATGCTTTTGTCACAGTAATTATTGGATTTGAATTCTGGATTTTTTGCCACAAAGCAAAGGCTATACGCATGTTGTAGTAATTTTAGTGCAATCAGGTATCCTGCTACCAATCAGAGGAAAAGAAAGTCACCCTCCTAATATGTTCTACTGTTAATCTTCATTAATCTTCATCTAATCTTCCAGTTGCTTAAGGAGTTATGCCATTTCAAGGAGTTATGCAATCTCAAGTGTAACTCATAAGTTGATGCACGCAATTGGAAAATGATTGCCATGTATTTGGAGATCCTAATGGCTATTGAGGAACAAGCTGACTAGCAATGGTGTGCACTTGCCTGCCTTAACAGGTTCCAGCAAAAATCAATCACACAAGATTTAGAGGCTTGCAATTTGACTGTTCTAAACTTTTGGTAAAGATTTATTTCATCTTCCTTTGCTCCAAATGTCTGTGCAAATGTTCTATTCACGTCAATGCGTGCTCATGTTGCAATTAAGTTTTTAACAAAAATCTATGGAAGCTTTTATGATACATACCACGTTGCAATTCCATGTTTTTACCTTCGTTTGATGGACTTTAATTGATCTTGACACTTGATACTGTTAGGTAACTTGCATTTCATATCAAGTCAACGCAACATATGAATCACTTTGAAGAGATCGATGGATAATAATTATAATTTAAACAATAGGATTATTGAACGGGAAAAAGTTTGTGCAACACATAGAAAGCCAAACTGACAATGCAAGTAATAGAACTTAAACTGACAATGCAACCCCATAGAAAGCCACATAGACAATGCAAGTAATAGAAAATGAACTGATAAGATGTAGGGTAATGCCAAGCCCTGGAGGTGCTACAATGCAACATCCTATTCAAGTGAAAACTTTAAAATCATGCAAGTTGACCTTATTCCAACATAGGAATGCTCATTTGACCTTCACACTGCAATCAATCGAGGTGAAGCTAACCACGAAGGCCTACTTTCAAAGTTGACTCATGCAATTGTTTTGTTGTGCCTCATGCTTCTCAACAAACCCCATATCAAAAAGATAATCTAATGTTATCTATATATATTCTCCATAAGCCCCAATTTCATTGTTGCACCAGAGTTTTCTAAATGCGCACACGTTGTCTATGTTATGATAATTCAAAGCTTTACATAGAAAATACGGGTGCTATTTGATCATCGAACAACATAATATACAAAATTTATATATTGAATTCTATGTCAATGAATTGCCCTCACCCCCTCTAAGTGACATTGATTGTTCTAGCCAACCATGAAACAACCACCTCTTCAAATGTGCAAAAGCCTGGCAACGCCGGGCACCATAACTAGTTTAATGTAAAACATAACTAACTTATGAGTTTCTTGTAAGCTAAGGCTGGAATTTCATTACGGGCAAGTTTATATGCTGACATGGAGCATTTTTCTAGCACGATAGAATTATTACTGCTTATAATTTCTTGTAGAGAAATTTTTTTTTTTTATGTATTGCATGGCAGCCACGTGAGTTTACCTATGCTTTCTGACGACCATTCAAAACTTTTGAGACCTGGTGCTATTGTAAATCATGGCAAATCATCCTTTAAACTGTTGAATTTCAAAGCTTGTGAGCCTGGGATTTGAACCCAAGAAACCGGTCTTTGCCTTCTCCTTGCCTCTATTCTTGACAGCAACCAAACCTCTTCAATCACTACCAGATTACAATTTGGATTCCTTCAAGCAACTAAATTAGTGATTCCCCGCAACATACGATTTCTAGTTAAGAAAACCAGGACAACAAGCAGATAGCAAGCCAATTGTAGAGAACAATACTCTCCAGATTATTCCAGCATCCTGCAACAATTCCTGAATCTCTGCAACAGGTTCGGATGCTGAGCTTCATCAAGTTCTTAGACTATGGCAGATTCTGGATAAGCAGACAAATCTGGATTGAGATCCCGCATAGAATCTTCTATACTCCCGAAAGAGCTCCAGGTGAAATACGCCAATGGATTCATCTTCAAAAAGCAATCGGCATGTGTCGGATCTGCACTCCCGCTTCAGACCTCGGCTCAACTCGAACGTATTTGAGTTGCCTATCCGGCAATTCACGGATACACCTGCATAGAACAAACTCTTGCCCAAATACGGCTTTCGCCCTTTTCCTTTCTGATATGCTTGATAACACAATCCGTTGAATCTGCTCCTACAATCCCGAATTCGAACTTTCTGATTCGAACTTCTAGTGTTTGCTCCTGGATCGGATTCAAGGCCTCCTCCTAGATTGAATTCAACCCGTCTTTGCTTCCCGTTGTCACTCTGTCTGTATTACCCCTGATTACGTCGACTCTCAGTGTCTCATCACTTTCTCCTCTCTTTTTTTATTTACCTGTCTCCATTCCATTTTTACACAACACGTGTCTTATAAATGTCACGTTATATTTATATTTACAAGAAATTTATCGCGGCGACCAAGGCCGCCGCGAACATTTCTCTTCCTCAACTTACTTCTAGAAAGGCGGATTTGTATATCTTTGGAATGGTATAGAAGATGTTCTTGAAATCCAGGACTTAATAGTGAAGAATTTGTGTGAGAACATTCCTATGTATTGACTTATGTATGTCAAATTTGTGTGCATATGAATTTGAGTAAGGAACTTGAACTCGTGTTGTTGCCTCATGATTCATGCCCATAGGATAGTCGAGGGTTGCAGACATGGGTTTTGTTCGAGCATGGTCTCTCAAGCCATTGTAATTGATGGGGATGTAGTCACATATTTGAAAGTAGACCAATGGTATACAAAGGAATATTTGTGGGTATATCTACGTGGTTGGTCACTATCCATATTTAATCTATCATTTTTAGCCCCCTCAAATTTTATCCTAAAATAACGTTTCAATAATCAACAGAACCATAGACCAATTGAATATGGATAGCAAGAAAAATGCGACTTTGATGAATGGCATGAAAAAAATGCAAACTTTGCCACTAGCATGGCAGGGTACACACCAAATTGCCAAAATAATTTAGTCATTCAAATTTGATACACCTTCTCCAATGGCATGGCAGAGTACATACCTAATTGCCGAAACAATTTACTCATTTATAAAGATCTTTTTGGGCTAAGTAAGCAATGGTGTGAAAAACATATATGAAGAATGAATTCACAAAAACCCTAATAGACAGAATGCTTAGAGCATTGGCCTGAGATACAAAACGAGTATAGTCAGAACGTCTAGGAGTGGTCTAAGGCATAAAAAAAAGTTGTCATATGCTATACCCACTTGGCGGAAAAGCTTCCTTGACCATTAAAACGTGAGCAGGTCTTAGGTATTTTCTTCTGGATTTTTGCCAATATGCAGGGGCTGCAACCATGGCTGAATGAGAAGAGAAATTAGGCAGTTGAAGCAGTTCCCTAAGCTTAAATTATGTGACAAAGTTTGTATCAAAAAAGGGGAAAAGCCGAGGCGAACGAGAGAAGATGGCTTTGAATCTGATCCAAGACCAGACCATAAATGAGGGCTCTACTCTGGGCTCAGACTCCATGGGGTCGACTGATGGTCAAGGCGTCAAGATAACAGTAGACAGAGACATAACATGGCATTGGCTGGCATAGAACAATGGCTAGGGTAGTCCACTCCATCCGCCTCTCATGTGCACACTTTGCAGATAGGCTGAGACATGCTATGGAGTGATTGTAGCCTTCCGGAAATGCAATCTCATGGAGTCACCCTATGAGGCTACTCTGGGTTACATCTTCTCGGTTCGATGAGGCAATTCAGGGAGGCATCCCCTTCCCGACCACGATAGATCCCTTGGTGTACTAGAGAATGCGTGCCTTCTTAGCAACCCCCGCATCTGTACCCGACTTGAACCCTCCAAAATCCATGGGTCACCTCAGTGCACCCATCGAGCCCAAGACGTCCATATAGGCACGTTTCTTGCAACCCAGGAGGTAGACCCATACCCGGCTCCAATGCAAGGACCGACTATAAGCCTAGCACATTGTAGGAGTCTTGTAGCTACGCTAGGCAATACCCCACCCCCGTGTCACCATCGTAACCGTTATCTGGTGTTGAATCACGATATAACATCCACATCCAGGTGGGCTCTTGTGCATAGGCCGCAATTACTGGGTCTTAAGTGTTCTAGCTAGAGACATCTCTACTTCTAGGAAGCTTTCAAGTCTCTACCCTCCCTTAAACCCAGACACACAGGAGAAACAGAAAGAGAGAAGACAATCATAATCAAAGTATCCATCATTAACTTGGTCACACATAAAAGAGAAATTAACCATTCCATCCAATCAGAGAGGTGTTAGCTGAAGCACAGACTATCAAGGGAGGTGTTAGATGAAGCACAGACTAATCAGAGAGGTGTTAGCTGAAGCATATTTGTCCCTACAATAGACCCCACAGTAGATGCACAATCAATGATCTATAATCTATATACAAGGGATTCATCAAAGAGAGAGACAATCAACATAAAATACCAAAATTTGTATTAAAAATGGCATAGAAGTGCCTGCGTAAATAGTACATATATCATAATGGCCAAGGGCCATACACTACAATAAAAAAACTATATTCAAGAGCTAAGTCCTGCATCATGATCCATCGGCGTAGGAGGTGGAGCTGGCTGGCAGTGTCGAAGTAGGGTAACTCCGGGGCTGATGGTACGGGCTGTGACGGAAGCAATCTCCACGGGATAAGCCATGGCCAAAGGAGTGGACACAAGGAGCTTCATGCTCATCCATGGCGCGACGTCGTGCCCTAGGGCAGTCAAAGCGAAGTCCTGTCGCACGAGCACATATGTGAGCGCATAATGTGGAAGCTTCTTATGGCTGGCTAGGGTGGATAACGCACGGAATGCCCACCATGATGCCTCCGCCTCTGGAGCCAGATCCCGCGCCACAAAAATGACTTGTCCTTGCCTAAAAGCTGAGAGGAAGGGTAATGTGATTTCCTAAAGCACTAACCTCTGGGATGACAGAGGTGGCTACTTCCTTGTCGAGGTCCATAGTAACTTCCTCTTCCTTAACTTCCTATTTTTCTTCCCTCAGATGATCTTTGTTACCATAAAGATCTTCTCCTCCTTCATCTAATTCCGAGGGAATATCGACCATGTTAATGTTTGGAACGCGAGGTCCCATAGCAACAAAATCTTCCTCAGGTGGCTCGAACGAGGCCTCTTGCAACATAAGGTCTCGTAGCCTCAAGAGGATGCCAACGGGCTCAGTGGTCTCCTGATGAAACTGGAGCAACTGCCTTACCTGAGCAGGGAGCTCGGCTGGTGTAAAATCGATGAAATCATCTACGCAATACTCGACGAGCTCATACAATACTTGTGCTTTCCTTTTGGACTTAAGGTCAGCAACAACATGGTAAGTCCACATAATGTCGTCTAATAAGAGGTATTTTTGCCCTTGATGGTGAATAACCAGAGGGCATCCAAGTCAGTAAGCCGTGCCCCTTGATCTCGGTGTAAGGGCATCTGGTGCGCTAACTGTTTCCACTGGATGAAGTCATTCTCTCAGACGTACTTGTCATCCTCGTCATCTGAGACCGCTGGCGCTTTGCCCTTCTCTGCTGGCAAGGTCTCATCGTCCACGTACCGATCCATGAGTATAGCCAGAGCAAAGTTTACTTCAAAGTATTGCTGGCCCTCATGCATCAGGATGGGTGTGTTCTTGCCCCATTTGAGCTTTCCTATGAGAATGTTAGAGGCATGGGAATCGCCTCCCAACATCTCTTTTACGATGGCCCTCTCTAGATAAAGATGGGGGGTGAAAGCATGTTAGGGCCTACATAAAACATTACCAAAAAGGTACTTTTCTGTGTACTTCTGTGCAAGTACATAATTGTATTTTAAAGTACCTAGACTACAAGATTGACTAAAAGAAATTGTGTTATGTTCAAGAGTAGTAGTACATACATGTTGTAAGGTACTTTGTGATGTCAAGAAGATGTTAAGAACTCAAATATATCATCATCTTTGACTACCCAGAGTATTTTCCAGGTAGTTTCCAAAACATGTAGGCCCTAACATGCTCTTACCCTGGGGTGGATCCCCTATGGTGATATACAGGGGTAGTATTTCTTGAGCATAGAACTCAAGGAAAGCAGCATAGTCAGGATGGGGCTGCATGTTAGTGATGAGGTCCACCTTCTGGAGCATAAAAGACTGAAGGGGTCGAATGGGACCTGAGGATCCCAATGTTCTCCATCTTGGTACCATTGGAGGAGGCTAGTGGTCTCCATTGCACAGGCGAGTAGTGGAGGAGGAGCGAGAAGCAAGAGAGGTAAAGAAGAAATGAAACCCTAATCAATATTGAATGTAACTTTATTTTAAATTTTATGCTGACATCAGTATCAGCCATTATTAATAATTAAATAAGTACTTTATACTTACAAAAGAAATTAGGCAATCAAAATTTTTTATATTTCTATACAAAATTTGTACAATAAAATGCATGACAAGCAAGCTAATTATAGTCTCCCCGAATTCTCCTGGCGAGAGCCAAGTCCTTTGTCATGATGTAACCCTCTTGACGTGAATAACACAGAGGTTAGCATCCCCAGAAAGTGCTACTAGGTAATCTTCAGCGACCTCCTGGAGGGCGAGCATAGCAAAAGTTTGGAACCCGAAGATCGGTCCGATATTCTTGTGCTATCTCTCGGATCAAAAGCTGAAAGAGAAGCTTCCGTAGCAGAAGTTCAGTTGTCTTCTGATACTTCCAAATCTCCCTCAACGCTACGGTGCTGGGCCTATACATGTAGCTTCTTGGGCTGTGTGGGTTTCTTGGGCAAGGTCTTGCCCCCTGAGACATGCCGAGGTTGGGCAGCATCCACGCAATCCTGCCGATGGGCAGAGCTCGTGGCTTTCCGATGCTCCCAACTGTCTTGAGCTTCTCTTTATAGGTGCTCCCCGATTTATGAGCCAAGGATTTTCGCCTCCGCTTCACAACAGGGGTCTCGGTCTGGTTGGGAGCCCGCTGCATATTCAGCTCTGGGTTTTATTGGGGTTGCTGCTGATCATGATTCTAGCTTGACAAGCTCCTCTGCTTGTCATTGCTGCTTGATCCGCTCTGCCTTCTGCTGTGTGACGTGTGCAGCTGCCATGCGCTCTTCCACCTCTGCGAGGTGACGAACAGTAATCCTTCTCAGTAACTCAACATGATATCTGTTCGGCCTAGCCTGCATATCCAGTTGAATGGATATCAGGTGGTCCACCGTGAGGTATGATGGGACTTCACCCCAAACAAAACTTTGGGTTGCCTCATCATACTGGTAGGGGGGGAGGTCAAAGGGGTTCCCGTCTATAATGGCTTGCCCATCTCCTAGGTAGACGTACTCCCTACCCCAGGCCTTCGAGTCTCCCCTCTCCATCTCCCGTGTGTCATCTCCTCGGGCAAGCTCCCTAATCCTTTCGGCCTCTACCCGGATGGCCTCATCCTCGGGAACCTCCACACGCGAGGGAGGGTAAAACTTGACTAGCATCAGGACTTGGTCAGGCTGTTCGGCCAATGTGTAGAGCTGCCGTAGGAGATTGAGTTTTAGCAAGAAGCGCTCGGACAAATGGAAAATAGGGTAAGGAACCCTATGTCCAGCGACAAACCGTTGGAGGAGCTCGATTAAAAGAAGCTCAACCTTGTTGGAGTCGCTGGCAAGTTGTTCGCCGAGCTCAGCAAATATTTGAGAAACACTGAGGTTACAATAGCTAACATACCCTCAGGGGAGAAGGTTCAAAGGAGGCACTGGTAGGGCGGTAATGGCGAGGGTCAAGCGCGAGGTTAGGGGAAGCAAGCTTTTCTCCGGCAGCTATGGCGGATGGGCGAAGCAAAGGGCGCGACTAGGAAAGATAGGAACAAAAAAAAAAAAGTAACCGTCACTTTTCTTTTAAAATTCAATTTTTTTTTCAAAACTTTTTTTAATTTTATATGGCAAAAATACGCGTTTTTATACGAGTGCATGTCTGACAAAATACGTGTTTCTTTTTCGATTCTAAGACGCCAATATGCTCAACACACACTCTGTGCTCCCGAGCCCATTTGATGTCGTTTTGACACGGGATGCTGGTGTCTCTGAGTAATAATCGGACCGTGCCCGACGCGTTGGTGCAAAAATCGCCTCCATCCGAGTTACCTCGAAAAAGTTATGGCCCTTGGAAATAAGAGAGCTCTTTTCTCCACAACTTAATATACTTACCCTACTAACTTACACTTTCATACCTAACTAGTTTAGTCCTCTCATAGCTAGGCCAGCACACATCCTAACTATGGAATTGGGGTAGTTTAACCTAAGACAAAGTCTTCTACAACCAACTAATCTAAAGAGTTAGACTATGGCCAGTGCAATGATTTGATCTACCAAAATCATGCTCTGATACCACTGTGACGCTCCCATGGCAACTACATCATCATGAAAGGGCCCTCTGTATAACTCGGATCACTTGGGATGGCCAAATATCCGAGGGAGGAACACAAAGATGTCATTCCGTCCCACATCCTCTATGGGAATCCTATACAGCAGAAGCATATATACATGTTAGCACACATCAATCATACTCAAAACAATATACCACCACGATGGGTGGTCCATTCATCATTATCATCCACATGCTAATACAAGCACAAGATAACGTAAGCAAGATACCATAAATGAGGGCTCTACCTTGGGCTCAGACTCCATGGGGTCGACTGACGGTCAAGGCCTCAAGATAACAACAGACAGAAGTATAACATGGTGTTGGCTGGCATAGAACAATGGCTAGGGTAGTCCACTCCATCCGCCCCTCCTATGCACACTTTGTAGATAGGTTGAAACATGCTATGGCATGATTGTATCCTTCCAAAATTGCTACCCTATGAGACTACTCCGTGTTATATCTCTCCGGTCCGATGAGGCAGGTCAGGGAGGCATCCCCTTCCCGACCACGATGGATCCCTGGGTGTAGTAGAGAATGTGTGCCTCCTTAGCGACCCCCCCCCCCCTTCCCATCCATACCTGACTTGAACTCCCCAAAATCCATGGGCCGCCTCAGTGCACACATCGAGCCTAGGCACGTTTCCTGCGACCTAGGAGGTGTTGGACCCATACCCGGCCCAACGCGAGGACCGACTATAAGCCTAGCATACTGTAGGAGTCCTATAGCCATGCTAGGCAAGACCCCACCCCCATTTCACCATCGTAGCCGTTATCTGGTGCTGAATCACGATATAGCATCCACATCCAGGTGGGCTCTTGTGCACAGGCCGCAATTACAGGGTCTTAAGGGTTTTACCTAGAGACATCTCTACTTCTAGGAAGCTTTTAGGTCTCTAACCTCCCTTAACTCTAGACACACAGAAGAAACAGAAAGAGAGAAGACAATCACAATCAAAGTATCCATCATCAATTTGGTCACACATAAAATAGAAATTAACCATATCAGAGAAGTGTTGGCTGAAGCACATATTATCTAGGGACTAACCAGTCTTTTGGCTAGAGCCATTGCCATGAAAGGCTTCCATTCTTCAAGTCTGGTCACAGCAGCTGGTAGCTCCTCCTTCCTCCAACTCCCCCAAATCAATTTGGGGCAGAATTGGGGGTAGGGCCCCAATTTGCCCTCCAAACTTGGCAAGTTCCTCCTAGCCAATGATTTGGGCCAGGTGGCCCTGCCTAGTTGGCTGACTTTTACTAATTAATAACTTAATTAGGGTCTATTCGCACCCATGGTTAAGTTTAGTTAAGTTAACTTTTACCGTTAAGTTAATACTAATCGAGTGATTGCCTTTGCACCAAAGCTAGTTAAAAAATTTAGTTAGGCTAACTTAACGGAAAACCATTTCGCAATCGTTTAGTTAAAAAAATTGGTTAAAAAATAACTTAACTAGCTAACTAAATGCTTTCGAATATGTCTAGTGAAGTTAACCAAAGGCTTAAAAAATTTAGCACATTTAACTAAACTTAAAGTGACCCCTATGAGGTCATTTAACTTTTAGTGCTAATTTTTAACTTTTAGTTAATTTTGCTAACTTAACTGAACAAGATGTGAAGACAAGTTTAGTTAGTGTTTTTGGTTAAAAAAGTTAACTAAATTCTTAACTATATTTCTTAACTATATGCTAACTTAACTAGTGGTGCGAATGTAAATTTAGTTAAAAACTACATTTTAACTTAACTTAACCGCGGGTGCGAATGTACCCTTAGCCTAATTAGGTTATTTACTTACAAATATATTAATAAAAACCCTTTTAGGTTAGCCTAGCCCCTATCGACCCATAAGGGTCCACTTATGCTTCGGCGACGTGTCAAGCGGATTATAGTGAGGTGAAACCAAATATCGATGAATTGGAAACCAAGAGCTTAGTTATATACAAACAGACTGTGCATTCAGGTTGCTTTATTTTGGAAGAAGTGAACCGTTCACAGTAAGGTTCACACAATTGTGTAGCTTTTATGAAGAAACTAACAGCCCAACTGGCTAGATTGATTCAGCAGACAATTTTCATTGAAGAAGCACTTTGTAACATGAATGGGATGAGGGTAGTTAGTCTTGTAGTAGCAGAATTGGAAGATCAGAGTGATAACCTAGGTAAAACAAAAAGTAATGGTTGGAAAAGGGATATCTCCATTAGAGGACCTAGGACTAGAATATAACTTAATTCCAGTCTCTAAAATGTGACCTTCACTTAATAATGACCACAAAACAGACCATGCATTGTAAGTTTTTATGAAAAAAAAAAAGGCCTCTTTTATGCAAGTCTAGATTTGAAAATTTATCTTTGGTGATCATTATACATGGGATTCAAGCATATGTTCTAAATGTATATGATCTTTCTTTTTTTATTGTCCATTGCTTCGATGTGTCTTTAAAGGTGAATAGCTGATGATATAGTTGAACTGAGTCGGAACACTACATTGTATGTTAGATCAACAATGTACTGTTTAGCAGGCATATTGCCTATTGCCTATTGCCTCTACCCTTGCTATTGAGGGGCCTGGGAATCTTCTTCATCATCTCCTTGGATAAGAGAAGTAGTTGCATCATGGGTTGTGCTAACTATGGTGGAGAATGAGTTTGGGGCATCTTTAACACTTGAGGTATCTTTAACACAATGCATATAAAAGTAATATTTATACTGCTTATACATGTGCAGGCAGGACATGAGAAGATGTCAATATCTCATCATTTGCTAAGCATGGTTCAACATTTCAACTAAATCTTAAGGTTGCTTGTTATATATAAAGTGTTGGCATTACCAATTTGTCTCTAATATTATGCCTAGAGAGAGAACTAGTATGCATTTTGTTTTCTGCTTTTAAACGTTTCAAATCTTTTATCCCATTGTGATTATGAAAACCTAAGTATTTGCCTAAAATATTATTTTTGCATTTTGGTCTTTGCCTTTCTATGATATCGTCATTCTGCACAGATAATTTATGTGTTCTAACCGTATAAGTTGTGAGCTTAAGGTGGAATGCAAGGTTAGACGACCAAAAGGTCAAAACCATTGCAATATAAAGGTAAAAGTGCAAAGCCAATATCCAGTCTAGAAAATGATGAGGATCATCCGGGGATGTGTAGAAACGAGGGCATGAAGATCCTCCTAAAAGTCAAAATATTGTGACTCCTTTATAGCCTTTACTTGTGGCATTTGATAAATAAGCATTGTAAGATAGTTCAATGCATTTTCTAGGTAGTTTCATTACGTCATTACAACAGCAAGAGTATATTTGGATGGGTTAGAAGTATGGGCATGAAAGTTTCACACTAGAAAGTAGTTAAATAAGTCAAATAATTGATTATGGCAAAGTATAGGACCTTTGCAATAAACATGTTTATATTTTACATGTTACGGCAAAAAAATTTCTCTGAACAATCCTCGCCCACGTAGAGTATGCCAATCAGCTTCCATCCATACCACGGATCCTAGATCCCCTTCGTTGATCAGTTCGGCCTGCTCCTAGATGGAGTTCCCTCAGAAGACTGGATCCTCTCAGTAAATCCTCCCTTAGTGGATGTCAGCCGACTTTCCAAGGCCCAATCCAACCCCTGGCAGAACCAATCTGCTATGTGGTGACCACGGCAACCTCGTACTGCTAAATCGATCACTTTGTTCAAGTCTTGATCTAAGCAATTAACTCAGGCTGCAGAACCGGCTCCTTTTCTCTCAAGACCCAATTCCCTTCCCTTCACAATTTCTCCCTCCAGGCTTTATAATCATTCCTATCCCTTCAATTAATCCAACCCAACTGGCCTCAGATTCGATCCTCATTTGCTTCTCCCTCAGCCACGACCACCAGACCTGTCAATCCAACCTGATATGAATCTGTTCGACCTGTTTTTACAACAGGTTTCGCCCGCCAAATCATTTAACGCCACGTGTCCATTTAATGGTTACCCTTAACCATAGCTAACACCCATTTCCCTATATTAATGTTTTTACCCATAGTACCAATATTAGTTCTACTAACAACTTAGTTAGCTACACATTAATATAGATGTTCCGCATCTACAAATCCTGCAAGCACCTTTTGCACTAATATTTGATAATATCAGTGCCCCCTAGCGAACCTTTATCCGTTGCTAGCAACTATTGCCACTTATTTTGCTTCTCGTCACCATAGACTGATTACAGTCAACATGGCCCATTAATTACAACTGCCCGGCAATTGCGACTAATAGTATCCCCATGCTCATGGACGTCTGTCAAGGGTCCGATTCTGGCTATACCCCTGGAAGCACCTGTAACATTACATATTGTGCATTAAATGGATGTGAACACAATATTTCTTAATGGACACACGTGATTATAATGGTGCCTAGTTGGTGATGCATCAATGGGTCTTTCAAAGGGCAACCCATTGATGTGTTAGCATCTTGTTTTTTAAGTTCATTTCCTACCTGCTGGAAAAACTTTTAGATTTTCCAAAAATCATAGACTTATTTGGACATATGATTCTGTGTCGATCTCTCTATCATATCCGATCGAGATGGCATACAACATGATGCTACACAAAACCAGCATGCAACTCAGTGGCATCTACAAGGATATATTCAAAGATGTTTTGCATCGGCAAGGAGCATATGACATTGCGATGATTTCCATATTTAATGGAACTGTGGCTCGCTATACTTGAGAATCATCAAAGGAACGATTTTGCCAAATAACAAAGCCGCCTAGTTCTCCCTGCCTTTGCAATTGAAAAAAGTGGCCATTCTGGCAAGAATCTGAAGGATATTCAATTCACTGCTCTAGTGTTCTGTTGTTCCTTTATTGATACATTCGATTTTGATGCATGTAGCGAGGTAATGTCCTATCTACTACATACTTACTCACCTTACTTTAATGTTTATTATAATCATTATATGACAGAGGCATCATATCGCTAACCGAAATTTTGTATTTCCTTTAGCTATCTTTATTTTCTATATGTTTGCTACTATATCTTTTTCATTGACGGCATCAATTTTATGGATTCCTTTTCCTCAATTCTTACAAACCTGGAAACGGAAATACTCAATATGCCCCATCATTTTTGCATATTCAATCATCAGATCAAAGCCAGCCCTGTATAGATGACATCTTCTAGGCAGCCTGGGCTGCTTGGTAATTGGTATCTTCATAGGTTTTTGTTTAGATATTAGAGATGTGGGTCTCTTTAAGACAAGCTTTATCATAAATCGTCTTGGAAATTTGTATCAGCTTCAAAAGATTCTATGTACTTCGTTAGGGCGGAAGTGAAATGTGTGTTAAATAGTAGCGGCCTACTATAAAATCCATTCATTTTATTTTGTAGAATTTGTTAACAAACTATCTTGGGGCAACTTTCTGCCCATCTGCATGATGTACAAAGCATCAAAATTGTAATTGTCGTACCCTCAAGTTTTTACAACAATGATCCAACCTTCTTCCGAGTCACAGATAGATTTTCAAGGATCTCCCTCAGTTGTAGTGCAGTAAGTTCTTGGGCTTTGGATTATGATAAACTTCATGTTCGTGGCAAGCCAACAAGTGCGGTTGGAAGTAATAAATTTCGGCATGTTGTATGGTTTTAGTATAAATTTAATAGCAATGATAATTCATATAAACTGATGTTTCCTATTTCTATGCAATTCCTTTTATTTTATTAGAGTTCCATAGTGATGAAAACGAGAAATCATGTTTTTTCTATTCTAGGCTATGCAGAATTGCAGCTCAATATTCTTGAATTACTATGCAGAGGAATTCTAGAACATATTGTTCAATTACCTTGGAACTTATGCATGTAGGTTATATATGAGCCAACATCTGAGTAGTATTTGCAGCTCTAGTGGCTGTAAATGTAGGATTCATACATGGAATTCTAGAAGTACACGTAGGAGCGCATTGGAGGAGTGGAGCACTTTTGAAGACTATAAAGAACCCAGGTTAGTTTAGGAATTTTGTACTTGCTCCAAGCCTTCTCAAATTGGTTACTTTGTATACTATGTATGCTCTTTGTGGTTGTGACGTTGTGATTGCTTTAAACATGAAATTATGGAACATTTCTTTGTGAGCTTTGGCAATATCTTTAAAGCTCTTCTAGAGATTGAGATCAACTAAAGATGATTCAAATACGTTTGTTTGCTTTCCATTTTTAAAACACAAATATTTGAGACACATGTGGCACGATTCCAAGAGACGTGATGGATGTCACTAGACATTTGAAAAATGTGTGGATTTCCATTTCAGAGGATCATTGAAGAGGATCACTCAATAGATTCTACAAAGATATATCTGCACACCTAACACCCAACTTGGAGCTAGTTCTGCCCATCTGTAGCTACAAAACTTAGAGGAGGTTTTCATTTTTGTTTTCTGTCAATATGGGTCTTTGCTGGAGGTCAATTTCGGAGACACACCTAAACATGATTCCTTCTTTCGGATGTGCTACTATTGTATCAGGTTAGTATGTTGAAGAAATCATTTGTAAGTCCAATAACCATGTTGCTGACTTGATGGATGAACGCACAAAGCTACATTATTCACAATAGATGGGCAGTTGTATTCCCTACTTATTCATGCATTAGAAAGTAGCTTGCAATTTGATTTGCTTACAAGTTTTAGATTGGTTTGGACTTAGAACAACATTGTATTCCTTATAGCATTTATCCAGGTAACATTATGGCAGCTTCATATGATTACTTGATTCAGCTATAAAGAACAACAAAAGATGACGTTTGAAAATGGAAGGTTGAAAATGCATGGCATGTGCTACTTGATTCTGAAGTAGCTTCAAGGTACGCGATCTCAAACATGGTGATGAGCACATATGCTAAGTTACTCTTCGGAGATCTGTGCAACAACAGAGATGGAAGAACCAAGTTTTAAGCGTATCATATGTGCCCTGGAGTAACAACTTATATGACTAGATGTTGCAAAAATTGATTGAAGATGAAGTTTTTTTTTTTTTTTTTTTAAGAACTGTGTCATCAATATATTAAAAGAATGGTAATGTTACAAAGCAAGTGAGGAGGAAGGAGAACTGCCCCAAAGAGACAGTGATACCTCGACACTCCACAACAAACTCACAAAAAAACTGCAACTCCCCTTTTTTGTACAAACCGACCATCACCATCTACAACACCCAAGAAGTCCATTTGAATGGCAAACTCCGCTCTACTAATCCCGGGAACACCGTGAAAGCTTTGAAATAGCTTGTACCGAAGTCGAGGAATCGAGAGAGGTTGAGGGTTCTTGAATCGAAGATCCACAACCGCCGCGGCAAATCAACCACACCAACCAAGCCCGCGCCTGGATGCAAGGCTTCTTTGCCGCAAGAGCGGCCAAGCACCAGGATACACATGAAGCAGCAACTGCTGGCTAGTCAATCTCACCTGAAATAGAGCCCTGACCCAATCCCAGGCAGCCTGCAAGTGAGGGCATAAAACCAGACAATGCTCCCGCGGTCTCCGCGATGAAGGCCACAACAAGGGCAAGAGGGCTCACACCCAGCCCTAAAAACCGACTCACAAGGACATTCACCACGATCACAAAGATTGCACCACCCGCCATAGAAGCACCTAACGCCGGTGGGGAAGTGAGCTCCATGTCCACGTCCAAACCGAAGCGCCATCGAGAACCGGGAAGGCTGCGAGACCACTTGCAGGGAAGGAGTGTCATGAATAGCCAACACCCGGTAACAAGACCGCACAAAACAAGAAGACACAACATCCGGGTGAACCTTCCAAACCTGCACCACCACATCATCCTGAGGGACTATAGGTATGTGTAGCGGAATACTCCCCGCCACTTGTTCCCGTGATAGCCGGTCCACGCCCTTCTTCAGCGTGGCGAGCTTCGAAAAAGAACTCCCACGGCTAGCTGACCACCCCAATACCAATCCTCCAAGGTGAGCATGCGGCAGTTTCGCCTCCAACGGGCTGCGTCCGAGCATGCACAGTGGCAGCCAAGGGCAAGTGCGTAGCGGGTAGAGGAACCCACAAGAAAGGAGAAGAGTGGTGATAAAATGAGGCATAATCTAGCTGGAAGAGCACACGCACATGATCCCAAGCCCGCAACACCCCCATGAGAAAAGGGGATGCATGTGGGAAAGGCCGGAGACCATATAACAGTGCCCAGGGCAACTCCACATGCACAGACGGCTTCCCAAATGCTACACAATGGCGAAGAGACTGCAACAACAACGTCGTACCAGGAGAAGATGCTCCATTCTGCAAAGCGCTCCAAACAAACTTGGAGACCAACACCTTATTATGCAGTGCTAAATCCAAAATGGCCAAGCCCCCATCCTCCCGGGGGCGAAGACACTTCCACCAAGCCACTTTAACAACTGCCCCTTCATCATCCCCGCCCCACACAAAATTTCGAACAATCTTATCCAAAGCCTGTATCTTACCCTCAGGAGCTAACATCGCAGATGCTGTATACACATGAGTGCTATGAAATACTGGCTTGGCAATAGTGATCCTACCTGCCATGGACAACTTGCTACCCTTCCACCAATTGAGGTGTTTCGCAACCCCCCAAAATCTCATCCCACACCCTCCCCATGGAAACATCCCCTCAAAGGGAATACCCAACAGCCTTAGTACACACATTACCCGGAAGCACCTTCCAAGGGAATAGAGCCAAACAAGGGGGCGGAGTCGGTGGGCCCATAATGGAGCATTTACCCCAAATGAGGAAGAATGCCCTCGAGGCCAAGGAGAAAGTATCCGGCAAACCCTTCACATTCGCAAATTCCTCTCTTCGCCACCAAGAAGAGGAAAGTGTCATCGGCGAACTGGTTAATAATCTGCTGACTACCATCCTGCATCCGAAGCCCATCCACCACCCCCTCCTCCACTGCAGCCAAAAACAACTAAGACAGTGCCTCCGCCACAATCGTAAACAAAAACGGCGCCAAAGGGCACCCCTGACACACCCCTCTTCCTAAGGAGAAAAAGGCGGAGGGTTCACCCTGACACACCACCGTAGCCCGTGCTGACCTATGCAGCTTCATGACTGTCTCTGTAAAGCGTGGACCACAGCCCAACGCTAACATCATGGCAGACAAGAACTCCCAACGGACACTATCGTAAGCTTTGACAAAGTCAAGCTTAAGATAGGCAATGCCTTGACCTGTTTTCCTGGCCCAATAAAGGCCCTCATAAGCTGCGGCAACATTAGTCAAAATGTTCCTCCCAGGAACAAACCCAGACTGCACCTTACTAATGGAAGAAGTCAACACCGGCTTCAACTTCTCTGCTAGGACTTTCGCAATAATCTTATACACAGAGGACAACAAGGATATAGGCCTCCAATCATTAATAGTAGAAGGCTGCTTAACCTTAGGAATCAAGGAAATGCATGCGGTATTCAAGATCCTATCCATTTGAGAAGACTGCAACAACTCAAGATATACCTGGTACACAGATTCACCAGCCCACTCCCAATAAGTCTGAAAGAACTCCACAGGGATGCCATCCAGCCCAGGACATTTATCCTTGGCCATGCACATACATGCCTCTGCTAAATCCTCTCTGGAGAGCTCCTGCTCCAAGCTCTCACGCTGATGAGGCAGAATAGATGGCTTAACAGCCCCAAAACAAGCTCCTGCATCTCCTACTCATAGGGAAGAGTGCGCTGCGCGAAAAACCCAGAGAAATGAGCATGCACATACCTCCGCAAATCAGGTGGGATCCTCCAAAGTCCGGCCATCCCGGGGCAAAGCAAGGGGCGCCATAGATTTTGCATATCATACTGTCTAGGCGCTTTCACGAAGAACACCGGCGAACTTGTGTCCCCCCTCCTTCAACCAAGTAAGGGCCGCCTTTACACGCAGCGCCTCCTGCACTTTTACCGCTCGAGCAACAATATTTGCAACCTTTGCATTCTTCCTAATGCCATCGAGGAAGGTTGCGAGATCTTCTCCAGCTCACGATAGAGACTATGCAACTCCTGCGGCTCTGGCCGCTGCACAGCGCCTACCAAAGACCTTGGCAAAATGCTTCACCACGGCCAGCGCGGTCACCATACCGGACATACCCTGAGGAGATAAAAGGTATCAAGCCACAACTCGGTATCGGGGCTGAAATGCATCGGCCCGGGAAGGGTGTTCAAACGGAACACCGTCCTAGAGGGCCGAGAGGCAACCGCACCCTGACTGGACAAAACCTGAGGGTAATGATCAGAAATGGAGGTAGACAGAATGTTACTCCGGCGCAAAGAGGGCACACCATCCGGTGCGCATGGGAAGCATAGCACCGGTCATGCCTAGCATCGCTTGACCCGCACCAATCTGCCTATTACAATAGGTGAAAGACAAGTCCCGGGGACCTCAACTAAGGCCAAATCCACGCAACAAACGAGACCACTGTTCCCTCTCAAACCCATGCACAACCTGGGTTCCAGAACCAGAGCGATCTTCTACTCCTCTACCATATTTAAGTCCCCTAATAGCAACCAAGCAACACCGCAACCCACCAAGGGCTCAAGAACTTATTCGGATTGTGGCCTATAAAGCACCTCACCGAGAAGGCTGATTAGAGGCATAAACATTAACAATCCCCCACTCTTGCCCTCCCTCCAACCACTTAATTATTGCCCACGGACCAAACCTGTCTGCTGCAGAGTATGTGACCTGCACATCCATCCTCCAAGCAATAAGAGTACCCCCACTAGTCCGCCCAGAAGAAGAAGCAATAGAGTCAAACTGCCTACCAACCATATTCATGAGCTTTGGACATATCACCCACTGTGACACTTATGCTCCCGAATGCAAACAATATCGAGGGCCGCAACTGCCCGAAGTGCCAAAGAAACACGGGCCCTCTTACAACTAGAGGACCACACCCCCAAGACATTCCAACCGAGGATCGACCTATTCATCCGGGAGGAGAAGTGTCCAGCCCCACATGCCTACCCACCAGGCCATCAGCCCACTCCATAGAGTCATCATCGAGCGGAGGATTAATCACGGCAATGTGATCCACGGCCGCTCTACGTGACATTCCACTTCCAACACGTGTTGGAAGTCCCCCAGGCACCTCCATAGAGTCATGGGCCACACTAGTCTCTACCTCCAATCGGGCTGCTCCAGCCACCTCATGCTCGGTACATACCGCCAGGGACATCCCCGGACAAGATCACCAGCCCCTCCCACGACCACGTCCTCGGACCTAGCCACAACCAAATCATCGAGCCCTCCCCCGAGCCACCCGTCCCCTAGCCCCGCCATCCAATGGGACCCGGCCACAAGCTTTCCCCCGGCCGTCCCCACACCACCTCTCCCAACCACACCACCTCGTCCAACTCCGCTCACTGCACCACGGAGTCCTCTGCCTGTTGCCTCAGGAACAGAGGAATCCCGGGCCCCTGCATAAGCACCCGCAACCCCTACCACATCACAATCACCAGCAGGACCAGCAGAATCATCAACAGGGTCAGATGGTAGCACAATAGATGGAAACATCCGCCGAATCTCAGAGCCATTCAAAAGCTTCAAGCGGAAAAGAAAGTGTCAGGGACCACTACGCACTGGAAGAGAAGTGGGCACAGGCTGCAAAGCAGGCAGAGCAACACAGATCTTGGGGACCTGCACTATACACATTGTGATATTGTTGCTATAATGCTTCTAATAATGTATTACATGATGCGCCCTTGCCATCATGATGCAACTATCCATTTATTGTGCTTATCTATTGCGTAATGGTTTCAATCATGCTACAATTTTTAATGCTAGACATGTAAAAGAATGCTCTTTCTAGATTTTGCATATCTTTACAAAGCTATCTTTATTCTAGGAAGGGACTCGCAAGAGACACAAAACCGGCCGAATAGGCTTATCATTCATCACAGCAGCAGTATACAATGTTTTGAAGAATGGAGAGAGGTAGCCGACCATAGGAACAATATCGGACTACCCCGTAAAAAGAAATGTGCACAGGCAATATAGAAGGGTAATGGCGACAACTTCTCATCGGGATAAAAAACCCCGCCCTTTCGGGTTTTCGAGGAAAACCCTAATGAGAAATGGTCGCCAACAACCTTGAATGTGTTGCCTGGAAAACCGAAGGAGATGGGTTGATGGCGAACACAAAATATAGCAGGACCCCAGAAGGCGGCGGAAGCCTGCAAGCAACACAAAGAACCCCTAAAAAACACCCGTGAATGGTTAGAGAAAAACAAACGCATGCCCCCACGCAGCAGGGCGGGAAGGGAGGGAAGCAACGAGAATAGAAGAAGAGCTGCTGTGAGAAGACGCCGATAACCGGTCCGAAAGAGGAAAAAGCCTTATGTAGTAGCTTGTCCCTTCCCAGAATGGCGATCTGATGGCTCGGATCGATGCTATTCTGGGAAGGGACTCGCAAGAGACACAAAATCGGCCGACTACCCAAGGACTTCCTCAACTATAAGCCGATGGCGTAAAACCTGCAAGCAACACAAAGAACTCTAAAAAATACCCATGAAAGGTTAGAGAAAATTCAAGATGTAGCAGAAAAAAGGAGAGCATCACCCAATAAGGTGGAGAACAGCATCACCCAACGGGTGGAAAATAATTACGTAAAAAGAAATATGCGTCACCCTCAATGTGGAAATAAACAGCAAAACCTGCAGGTGGAGATAGCATCACCCATAGGGTGGAGAAAAGCGTCACCCAACGGGTGGATAACAATCATGTAAAAAGAAATATGCGTCATCCTCGAGGTGGAAATAAACAGCATCACCCGGAGGGTGGAGAAAAAGCGTCAGCGGGCGGAAGAACATGAGAAATAGAAATGTGCATCACCATCACGGTGGAAATAAACAGCACCACCCACAAAAAATGGTCCAATAGAAACCCATGTCACAAAATTGCAATGGAGTGAAAACCATGATAAATAGAAATTTGCGTCCCCATCAGGGTGGAAAGAAACAGCACCACCCACTAAAAATAGTCCAAGAGAAACTCGTGTCACAAAATTGCAATGGAGTGCCAAATGCAATATTTGGCACATCTACACATAGCTAAATAGCAAATATGATGAATAATGATAGTACAATGCACAATGATATCCCGATGCACTATGAACAAAGAGCTCAACGGCTAGCTAGAAATGAAGTCCTGGGCAAATGATGCATAAGGATAGCATAATGCACAATGCACAATGATGGCACAATTTACAGTGAAAAAAGATCGCAACAACTAGCTGGAAAGGAATTCCCCAAGACAACTAGAATGAGGCAGACTAGCACACTGCCCAAAAAATAGAATGCGCCCAAGATAATATCCCATGCACAATAACTCAAGGAAGGAAGGAAGGAAGTATATTTTAACGTCCGCGGAGGCCAAATTTCACCTATGAGACGGTACATGCAGTACACAAAGCAGATAAAACCACACCAAAAAGACAAATGCTACTATACAATGTGTTCCTACTACTGGGATGAAAAAACCCCCACATGGGAGGAAAAACCCTGGTCGTAGGTTCTCAAATCCCTTGTCTTGTAAGGGATTCTCTGACGGTAGAGACATGCAAAATGTAGGATGCGAGACGTGCAACCATTGGCGATGCCAGCAATTGATGCAGCAGTGCCGCAGAGCATCTAAGATCAGCATGTGTTGCTCGGATATGCGTATATCTTAGGACACTCTTGCGAGCATGGTGCTCATCCTCTTTTGTCGCATGTGGCAACACGGCATATTCTCTCATGCCGGGGATTTCTCGCCCTCCATCGTAGTCCAACGACATGTTTCAATTCTAAGATGATGGGACCCGTCCTCCGCGGAGGCAATAGCTCGCGTTTCTTCATAGATATATGTGCTTTCAAACCGGGTGTGGGCCATGTTCGGTGTTGGATTAACTGCGTGTGGTAGTGCTCTGTTTTAGGCTTTGCACAGTGGTGCATCCCCGCAGTGGTGGCAAAGTGCTCATTCAGGTGTGCGGCATGTCCCACGGGCATCGGGGCATAGACACAATCTGGCGGTAGTCTATAGACCACGTTGCGAACCACCTCGGCGGTGCTCTGCCATATCCTCTTCGGTCGTTGTGGCTCTTGTGCCAATAACAAAGCCCTCGGGGGAAGGCGTTGCGCATCCATCTTTGGTGACCTTGTAGAAATATGCAAGATGTCTGCGCAATATAGCGGAATGTTGCGGGGGCGAAACCGGTCTCATATAGCAAAAATCGATAAGGCACCGTGTCCTTGATACCTAGGTCGTATGTTAAGAAGGCCTTTTGCACCCTCTCTAGCTTATCCCGGTGTTCTTGCTAATTCTTTGGACCCCGGACCTCTACTCCATACAACAATCTTTGGTTCAACGAGTGCTCACGAGCAGGTGTGCTCTATGTGCTTGATCACATAGGTCTATTCTCTAGCGGCTATTCTCAAGATAGCATACGAGGGCTTTCCATCCCGCTGACCCGTCTTTCCACCACGATCATCCCATAACATGCTAAGCGCAAAAGTCGATTCCCGAGATACTTGAAGGTCCTTACAACATCCACCTTACGTCCTCTGTAATAGAGATCACGGGATATCATGCCGCAAGGAGAGGATTTGCCGGGAGCTTAGTTTTACGCATGTTCACCGTCATTCTGTTGTGTCACAGAACCCACTAAGAGCGTCCAAATGCTGCATACTACGGGTCGTATGGGATAGCAAGTCTACATCGCCCATGCATAGAGCAATTGCCTATCTTGTATGCCTTTGGTAGCTGCGGGCCACCCCCATGTTCTTGCATCCGGTCTCCAACTTGTCAATGTAGAGACCAAAGAGCGTTGGAGATACGCGGACATCCCCGTTTAACCCCTATGGTGCTAGCAACTCGCTGATCTGATGCAGGCAATGCAGCATATATCCCATCATAGAGTCTATAGATGACATTTTGTAAGTCCTGTGGGGCATGCAGCGCCTGCAAAATATGCCACATCTAGAGAAAAATAAGCATCAACAAAAAAATGATCCACTAGCAACCCATGTCACAAAATGCAATGGAGGGCCAAACGCAATACTTGGCACATCCAGACACAGCTAAAACACAAATATGCAAATGGTGTATAAGGATAGTGTTGGAAAAAACGTAAACTGGACAGAAGAACTTCAAGAACATGACGCTAAAACTGCAACTTGCCAAAAAATGAGGCTTAAGTTTGAAGAAAAGTAGGATGGCTATGCACAAGCAATGTATGTCAAAGGTGAGGTCAAAATCAAGGTGAGGTTATGGCCAAGAGAACGAGGAAACGAAAATCAACAACGGCGAGGTCCCATTGGAGTGCTAGGAGGTTAGCCATATGGTAGAAGGACGACGTAGAATGGTTTGGAACAAGAATAAGAGAGCGAAGGTGCCAAGGTCCGGTTCAGGTTAGCAGAGTAGAAATGTGTGGTGATGTCAGAAACCAAATAATGCCACATGCCTAAAGCCATGAATAAAGGCCCCAATATGAATCATACTTTTGCAAACAAGAGACGAGATTGAGGGAGCGGATGTAGACATGTCAGCACCAACCAAAAGGAAGGTCAAGAAGGGAAATGATGAAAGTTTCCGGAGCACAATGTAGATCGAACAAAAAGAAGGCTGAAGTAGTCACAGGTGGGGTTATGGCCAATGAAAAGGAGGAGGTCAAAGTGCCAAGATCGGGATGGAGTGCAAGGAGGTTAGCCATATGGTAGAAAAGGACAAATAAAAACACAATGACTAGGTAAAATGACATATTAGTACTAAAGCTAGTGCCATACATATGGTCTGCCATTAGAACGCAAAAGAAGTAATGGATATGAAAGAGGTTGTAGACATGTTAGCACAAACAAGAGGAAGGTTAAGAGGAAAAATTAAGATTAAGGTTAACGTTAATCAACATAAATCGAGCAAAATGAGGGTGAAGTAGTCAAAAGTGAGGTTATGGCCAATGAAAAGGAGAAGATGGGGGTCAAAAAATGCCAAGGTCAAGATGGAGTGCAAGGAGATAAGCCAGATAGTAGAAAAGGATAAATGAAAATACAATGACTAGGTAAAGTGAAGGATTATAAATAAAGCTAGGGCCATATGGAGGGTCTGAAATACTAAAGCAAAAACCAGTAGTGAACATGATAAAGGAACCAAAAACACAAGGACTATCGGAAGGGACATGTTAGAAAATAAGAACGCCTGTTGAAATGTAAGATATAAAAGAACGCCTAAGGATAGGGCCGAATGAATGTGCATGACGGTGAAGCGGCAAGCTGCACAACAACAAGCACTCAAATCGATGTGAGCGATTAGTAATGAGGAAAATCAACAATACATGAAAAAGAGAAGATAGCATCACCCGGAGGGTGGAGAAAAAGCGTGACCCAGAAAAAAGCATGATAAATAGAAATTTGCGTCCCCATCCGGGTGGAAAGAAACAGCACCACCCACAAAAAATAGCCCAAGAGAAACTCATGTCACAAAATTGCAATGGAGTGCCAGACTCAATATTTGGCACATCCAGACATAGCTAAATAGCAAATATGATGAATAATGATAGCGCAATGCACAATGAGATCCCAATGCATAATGTACAGTGAAAAAATATCTCAACAATCAGCTAGAGAGGAATTCCCCAAGACAACTAGAATGAGGCAGGACTAGCACCCTGCACAAAAATAGAATGCACCCAAGATAATACCCCATGCCCAATAGCTCAATATACGCCATATATAGAGAAAGATAAGCATCAAAAAGAAAAAATGATCCACTAGAAACCCATGTCACGAAAGTGCAATCGAGGGCCAAACGCAATACTTGACACATCCAGACACAGCTAAAGAGCAAATATGCAAATGGTGTATAATGATAGTGGTGGAAAAACGTAAACTGGACAGAAGAACTTCAAGAACATGACGCCAAAACTGCAACGTGCCAAAAAATGAGGCTTAAGTTTGAAGGAAAGTAGGATGGTTATGCACAAGCAATGTACGTCAAATGTGAGGCCAAAATCAAGGTGAGGTTATGACCAAGAGAACGAGGAAACGAAAGTCAACAGCGGCAAGGTCCCAGTGGGGTGCTAGGAGATGAGCCATATGGTAGAATGACGACGTAGAAGGACATATTGGGAGCAAAGCTAGTGCCGTACGGATGGTCTGCAATAAGAAAGCCAACGAGGGAATGTACATGTTAAAGGAAATGAAAACACAATGAGTATGTAATGTTACATATTGTGAGCAAAGCTATTCACGGAAAGAGAAGCATACTGCGAAGATGACAAAGTGGAGCTAACGAAAACAAACAATCTCCCAAATCTATAAAATTGGTACACCTAACAACATCACCCGTCACCCATGTTCAAGAACAGAGAATGAAACTTCGTGAAGCAACAAAATAATTGCGCTAATAAAGTGAACAAAGGATCCAACAAACACTAGAGCTCCTGGATGATCATGCCAAAAAAGAAGAAAAAGCCTTAAACACAACCCCAAATATTCAAATCCAAGTATAGGTCCAAAACCAAATACATAATATACATATAAGAAAGTTAGCCACAAAGGACAAACAGGTCGCAAAATACTTTAATGGGACAGAAAAGGTCTCAAAAAAATTTAAATGAAACGACAATAGAAGAAATAGAGAGAGAGAGAGAGAGAGAGAGAGAGAGAGAGAGAGAGAGAGAGAGAGAGAGAGAGAGAGAGAGAGAGAGAGAGAGAGAGAGAGAGAGAGAGAGAGAGAGAGAGAGAGAGAGAGAGAGAGAGAGAGAGAGAAGAAGAAGAAAGAAAATGTGTTGTGTCTATTGGGAGGCCTCAAGGGCCTATTAGAGAGAGAGAGAGAGATGGTTGTTGGAGGCAAACCCGAGGAGAGGAAGCTGTGATGTCGCTATAGATGAGCACGAAGCACGTAGCGAGAGTGAGAAGAAGAGGAGCGCCAGCGGCCGTGAGCGCACGCAGCAGCATGTGGAACCCCCCAAGAACTCCCAATGTATGCGATGAAATAGGGAGGAGATTGAGGTAGAAGTGGCAGATATGTCAGCACAAATCAAGAAGAAAGTCAAGAAGGGAAGTGTAGGTCTGGTGCAAGTTAGCAGCGTAGACATGGGTGTTGAGAAGAAAAAGAATACCCCATGACGGGAAGAGGTTGTAGACATGTTAGCACAAACAAGAGCAAGGTTAAGAGGAAAAATTAAGATTAAGGTTAACGTGAATCAACATAATCGAGCAAAATGAGGGTGAAGTAGTCAAAGGTGAGGTTATGGCCAATGAAAAGGAGAAGATGGGGGTAAAAAATGCCAAGGTCAAGATGGAGTGCAAGGAGGTAAGCCAGATAGTAGAAAAGGATAAATGAAAATACAATGACTAGGTAAAGTGACGGATTATAAATAAAGCTAGGGCCATATGTAGAGTCCGAAAAACTAAAGCAAAAACCAGTAGTGGACATGTTAGAAAAATAAGAACGTCTGCTGAAATGTAAAATATAAAAGAACGCCTAATGAGAGGGCCGAATGAATGTTTATGACGGTGAAGCGGCAAGCTGCACAACAACAAGCACTCAAATGCGTACAACGTACAAATGCAGCCCAGAGCGATGCAATCCTCCAAGGAGTACAGAATGATGAAGAGCCCGATACATAGACAGTCAGATGACACTCGGAAGTTCTCATATGAATGCAGATCACGGACTTATGTCCGTGGAGAGTTTTCTCATTTGAATACAGATGACGGACTGAAGTCCGTGAATGTGTCTTGGAAGTTCATATATGAATGCACTGTGAACAAAGAGCTCAACGGTTAGCTAGAAATGAATTCCCTGGCAAATGATGCATAAGGATAGCATCATGCACAATGCACAATGATAGCACAATTTACAGTGAAAAAAGATCTCAACAACCAGCTAGAAAGGAATTCCCCAAGACAACTAGAATGAGGCAGGACTAGCACCTTGCACAAAAATAGAATGCGCCCAAGACAATACCCCATGCACAATAACTCAATATACGCCACATCTAGAGAAAGATAAGCATCAAAAAGAAAAAATGATCCACTAGAAACCCATGTCACCAAAATGCAACGGAGGGCCAAACGCAATACTTGGCACATCCAGACACAGCTAAAGAGCAAATATGCAAATGGTGTATAACGATAGTGCTGGAAAAACGTAAACTGGCCAGAAGAACTTCAAGAACATGACGCCAAAACTGCAACTTGCCAAAAAATGAGGTTTAAATTTGAAGGAAAGTAGGATGGCTATGCACAAGCAATGTATGTCAAATGTGAGGCCAGAATCAAGGTGAGGTTATGGCCAAGAGAACGAGGAAACGAAAGTCAACAGCGGCAAGGTCCCAGTGGAGTGCTAAGAGGTGAGCCATATGGTAGAATGACGACGTAGAAGGACATATTGTGAGCAAAGCTAGTGCCGTACCGATGGTCTGCAATAAGAAAGCCAACGAGGGAATGTACATGTTAAAGGAAATGAAAACACAATGAATATGTAATGTTACATATTGTGAGCAAAGCTATTCACGGAAAGAGAAGCCTACTGCGAATAGGACAAAGTGGAGCTAACGAAAACAAAGAATCTCCCAAATCCATAAAATTGGTACACCTAACAACATCACCCGTCACCCATGTTCAAGAACAGAGAATGCAATTTCGTGAAGCAACAAAATAATTGTGCTAATAAAGTGAACAAAGGAACTAGCAAACACTAGAGCGCCCGGATGATCATGCCAAAAAAGAAGAAAAAGCCTTAAACGCAACCCCAAATATTCAAATCCAAGTAAAGGTCCAAAACCAAATACATAATATACATATAAGAAATTTAGCCACAAAGGACAAAGAGGTGGAAAACATGTCGCAAAATACTTCAATGGGACAGAAAAAATCTCAAAAAATTTAAATGGAACGACAATGGAAGAAAGAGAGAGAGAGAGAGAGAGAGAGAGAGAGAGAGAGAGAGAGAGAGAGAGAGAGAGAGAGAGAGAGAGAGAGAGAGAGAGAGAGAGAGAGAGAGAGAGAGAGAGAGAGAGAGAGAGAGAGAGAGAGAGAGAGAGAGAGAGAGATGGTTGTCGGAGGCAAACCCGATAAGAGGAAGCTGTGATGTCGCTATAGATGAGCCTGAAAAATCAAAGTGGGCCAGGTTGACAAAAGAGTGGAGATGGTTATGGGCAGGACAGTTGTGTGGGAGGAAGAGTGGAGAGAGCAAAGACGGCAGCAAGGTGAATCAAGGTCAAATCGAAATCCCAAGCTCAAGATAGAACACGAAGTCTAGCATGAGGAGAAGTGCGCTAACCCCTCCCGCGCATCCAACCCCAAATGAAGGAGCACCACTAGAGTTGAAAATGAATATCTGCAAACCCCAAATGTCTTGGATTGGTGAGGTTGAGGATACAAACCCACAAGCTATAGAAAAATAAAGATATGCTTTAAATATAAAAAGACCACAATAAATCCAGAAGAACGAAATGGATGCATTAATTTAATGGGTTGAGACATAGGGTGTCAAATAGAGGATCAAGATTAGAGAAGCAAGAGAGACGTAGATAACAAGGGTCAAATAAATATCTGTAAATGAGCATGCAGATAATATAATAGAAAAAGCTTGTTCAAATATGAGAGGATCAAAAAATATAAGTTGGCAAGAGGAGCCCAGTTAAAGGTATCTATGACAAGAGGATAACAACATAAGTAGACGAGATGAGGCCTGGGAAAGCGAAGTCTGTACGATGACTACAAGAGAAGAAGCATACGTTAGCGCTCAACCAACTAAAGCTAAAAAGAAAATGGGTTAGCGGGAATATTAAACTTAACCAACTAAAGCGAAACCCAAAATGGATTGACAATACCAGGGCTCGAACCCTCATCCATAAGATGACAAACCTACACCCTAACACATCAACCATCTGTTATCTGTGCAAAATCCAAAAAGCAATCGAAGGATTCCATCCGAAAAAACAACCTGGACCAGAGATGCATGCGAGAAACGTTACGCATGCAATTGACATGCATAAATCAGCCAGCATGCACGAGGCAATTGTGCTAAGGAAGATACTGACGAATCCGCCCTGCATGCAACAAAATACAGCAAAGAAAGATACCAGGGCCGCCTTCAAACCATTGGTCTGTGAGGAAATAACCCGTCTACTATCTGTGCAAAAAACAAAAACAATCGATGAGCTCCATCCGAATAGATGCATGCAACAAAAGCGACTCCTTCAATTGACATGCACAAATCAGCCAGCATTCACGAAGAAATTGCACGAAGAAAGAAGAAATCACGCCTCAGATTGTGAAGCCTCTGCATAGCATGCACAACAAAGAAATTCCTTTCAAAAAACCATGAGAAAAAGCAAGCCAAAAGGGAAGGAAAGAGGAAGAGCAATCTAAAAGGGAAGAAAGAGGAAGAGCAATCTAAAAAGGAAAAAGAGAAAAAGCAACTCTCCAAAGAGGAGAAAAGAGGATGGAGAGAGCCAAGGGAAGCAACGAAAAGAGGATGGAGAGAGCCTGTGACGGTCCAAGGGAATATACGCTATAAATACGTATATTCCTGGATCCGTCACTATACAAGTCTATTATTCATAGCCTTGTATACCATAAGGGTGGCACTAGGGGGCATGGCCAAGTTATTCTCATAACTTAGCCAACCATAGGTTAAGCCATCATCCACGTGGCCTTAACCTATTGGGGCACCGCCACACAGGACTCACCCGATTGGTGCCACGTGGCATCCTAGGTGGACCTAACTTATATAGGCATAAACCCTAACCCTAGACCTCTTTCCAGCCCTAGCACCCAGAGACTCACCTACTTGTTCGAAACCCGTTTGAACATCGCTCGTTAGGCATAGGCTGGTGCAAAGAGCAAAGCAGAGGTAGACCCGTTCTTGGAGGAGGAACAACAGCTTGTGAGTCGAAGACCATGGAGGCCGGATCGGAGGGAGAGCTTCAGGAGCAGGTATGTAGGATAGTAGTTGTGATAGCTTATCTGGAATTAGCATTCCAGATATGCTAGTATCTTGTATCTAGAGTAGAGCCATCCTAGAGCCCATATTCAACATCTTAAACCCTAATCAAGGAACCCTAACTATTAGTTAGATTTGTATGATTAGGTTAAGATGTTCTTCTTATGATTATTCTCATGATGTGATGATTATATGTTGATGGTTGATCATGTTTGCTCCTCTTGTATTGGGAAGGGGGGTAGAGACCTAGGGCCAGATGTAGTATGTTCCTAGAGTAGATCCCTTAGTTCCTATTAGTTGCGGCCTGTGCATAGGAGCCCACCAGGCTATTGAGGCTATGATACGACTCAGCACCAGACAACGGGGCTGGAGGGAAAGTGGAGGGAGGATCCCTGCCGAGGGGGGGGAGCCGGGGGATCCCATAGTGGGCTAGGCTTATGGTGGGTCACCGTGTGGGCGAGCATGGGTCCGACACCTCACGGGGCAATGGTGTTGCCCGCCTCTCCTGAGCTGCAAGTGCTGGCTTGGCTCTCGTTTTGGGGGTTCGGTCAGTGCGAATGGGTGTGTCGCCACGATTCTCTAGCGCCCACGGCACCTCTAGACCACGGGAAGGGAGATGCAACCCTTCGCCTCATCGGACCCGGGAGATGCAACTGGAGTAGTCCCGATGGGTGATGCCATGGGATTGCGTATCCAGGAAGGCTAGAGTCTGTCGAGCCTGATCTAGCCCATCCGCAAAGTATGCAGGGAGGAGGGGCGGATGGAGTGGTCAACCCTAGCCATTGTTCTATGCCAGCCCCTCGCCATTGCCATGACTCGGTGCGCTCTATCTTGAGGCCTAGCCGGTCGGTCACCCTCCTTACGAGTCAGGCGGGGTAGGAGCTCTCTGTTTATGGCTTGTGATTATCATCTTTGCATTGGTTTATGTGCGATGCACTACCCTCCGAGGTAGTATTTGTATATGTTTTATGCTAGTTCTGACGTGTTATCGCTTCCGCTGTTATAGGAGCCCATAGGGGAAGGGCGCGCAAGACACCTTCGTGTTCCCTCCCCGCACTAAGAGTCACCTCAGAGTGCGGGGTAGACGAAGGGCCCATGCGTTCTTGGTGGGATGGGGGATTTCCTGCCGGATATACGGCTGGGCGCCGTATGTTTAGCGGGGGCGTCACAATGGTATCGAGCAATGTTCTTGGTTGACCAAGAACTAGCGTTCCACGACCATAACCATGAAGTAGTCTAACAGGCCTATAGGGGTGTGAAATAAACATTTCCACCATCGAACCGCGAAAATGGGGAAAAATTTTCTCCTAGGTAGTGGGTCAGGACTTAGGTTAAGTGTTAGACGAAAGTTAAGTGAGTCAAACTCATCTTCTAGTAAAATTGGAGTGAAAATCATGCATCTGCATCAAATTTCACCTACAATGGGTCGAAGAATCATCCCAATCGGAGACCCAGGTGAAAAATGGCGCAAATCCATAATTCACACTTCAAACCATTAGGAAATTGGAAATTTCAAAGGTATAATACGAATTTTTAGGTGTATTAAGAATTAAATATATATTAAAATTAAGGGTACTATGGGGTAATTAATAAGGGGGGGCTAATAAATAGGGGTAATTATGGTAGGAGAATATTCTCAGGGACCCCCTCTTTAAATATCTCTGACACCTCATTTTTCCCTCCAAACTTTCCTCTACCTTCTCTCTCTTGACCAGCCTATCCCCACCTGTTTTCTAGACCGTTAAATATGGCTCGAACCAAGCAAACCTATAGGAAGACTGGCCCTAGGCCTACCCTCTCCATGGCGCAGCGTGGAGGGCATGTCAAGAAGATACCCGAGCACCTACGGCCCAAGAAGGGAGAAGAGGAGCCTCCCCCTACCAGCAGCAGCAGCCAGCGACGGGTCGTACCACGATGCCGAGAGCAGCCCTTCGTCGGCAGGCACACAAAGAACCGACGAATCGCCGCCCCGGGGCCACGGACATAAAGTGGAGGGAGGAGCAGAGGAGGAGCAGTCCAACTTGCCGGGTGGGACGGCGGGGGCCGGCCCCAAAGAAGAAAGGAAAGGAGAAGGTCGCTGAGTGGCCTCAAGAGAGGGCCGCAAAGGAGGAAGAGGGAACGAGGAGGAGCTGGCGGCGGGAAGAGCAGAGGGCTAAGAGAAGAAACGACGGTCCCCGCCCAACCCGCCGCGGATCGGTGAGCCTCCCCGCGAGGGAGGAGCAGGTGGAAGGGAGAGGAGGAGGAAGAAGACGAAAGGGGGCAGCGGGCGGACCCAAGACCGCTTTACCCGTAGAGGGCCCAAAGCCACCTAAGGTGGCAAAGAAGCGTATATGTTGGGCGGCGGCCTTCGCCTTTGAAGGAGGACCGCCTCTACCGGGCGCGCCTCAAAGGCATACCAAGAATACCTTCGCTGCGTGGGACGAGGTATAACGATTGGCCAATGCCCGGCAAAAAAACATCCAATGGACCGTGGAGAGGAGGCCCGCCCAAGAACCAGCCAAGCCCGCCACGCCACGCTTCGAGAAGAGTAAGACCCACCATGGGCCTAACTCGGTACACTCCCGTGTCTTCCGGGAGATTAGACACTTTCAACAGTGCACTAATCTCCTTATTAGGAAGGCACCCTTTGAGCGACTCATGCGGGAGGTGATCACGTGATTAGATCACAGGCCCCTACTGGGGGTGGCGTCGCTCACAACTTCGGTTTCGCAAGTAGCCGCTGAGGCCGAGCTCACCCAGTTGTTTGAGGAAGGCAACCTCTGCGCGATCCACGCGAAGAGGGTGACTCTAATGCCCAAGGATGTACACTTGGCGCGTCGCATCCGCAAGGAATATCCTTGAGGATGCATTTTTGGTTCAAACAAATGTAATTATTAAGTTCCCCATAAATATAAAACTTTGTTTTGCAATTAGTAGACAAATCTTTTTTTTTTGCATTAGAAATAGTAGTTGGCGACCCCGAAATCGGGTCACCGCCGCGCCGGACCGCTGCGCAAGCGGCTTGAGGCGTTTCAGCGCCTCGACCAGTTTTACGAATATTAACAATTTAAGGCCTAAATCATGTAAGAAAAAACCCTAGTTAGATTAGAATCGTCCAATTAGCCATCCTAGCAATTTGAATTCCTTAAAAATATACAGTAGAGCTTAGATTAGACCCAAATCGGGTCACACCGCGCCAGACCGCTGCTTGCGGCCTTGGCGTTTGCAGGCTTCGACCCGATTCGACCGGCCAAACACCATGTCGACCAATTTTGACCCAACAAACTACCATGTAGCGTTTCTTGCTTTGCTTTGTTTAGAATTGCACTTCATGGTAGCTCATTTGGACACCCAGGGCCATAGATTTGGAGTCTTCCCCATCAAGAACCTTTGTGCACGGAACCCGAGGCACCCCTAGTCTATAAAAAGGGACCCTCATTTGTCATTTTTTTTCCATTAAGAGTTGCTCTCAGCCCCTTTGGCGATTTCTTTGGCTTTTGCTCATCTCCATCAGCCATTTTCCATAGCTATTCCTGTTCAATGGCGCCCTCAAGCTTTGTCAGATGGTATAATGAGACCAATCACATTAAGTGATTGTCCCCTGAACAAGTCTTCCATGTTTTTGATTATCTCTTTGATCTCCATGCCACTCTGACTAGAACCCCATACTACACTGACATCATTTGTCAATATGATCAGCAGGTCTTACCCTGGGAAGTTAGCTTGCCGCCTAGGGGAGGGAAATGGGTTTCTCTAGATTCTCTTGCTCAAGCCATAGGTGGGGGATCCAGGGGTAAGAGCAAGTTATGGGATAGAACCAGAAACATGCCAGACTACATGACTGTGAAGCATCATAGGCATAGGTACCTCTCAAGCAGGCGACCTTAGCATTGTTCATGCAGTATAGGGCAGTTAACCAACCAGGGGAGCCGTCAATCCAACCCTTGGATTTGGCACCTCTCGACACCCGAGCAGCACAGATAAGCATCCAGGAGATCCAGACCTTAGCATACGAACACTACGGTTCCACATCAGAAGCACCCACGTTACAAATCGGCGGTGATTACGAGGAGGAAGAGGAAGAGAACCTGCGGGAGATGAGGGAGGCAAGAAGGATGGAGAGGCATTATGGCTCGGCAACAAAAGTTCTAAGGCGAGATTTTGAGCCACCAATGGGCATCACGGGCCTTACCCCGTAATGTCGTCGATGGCGAGGAATACATATTAAGCCACCGGCATTCTCAACCTCCCCTATTGCCAAGAGGAAAACCTCGGGATAGACGAGCTCCTAGGCCTAATTTACGCGAGGAGCGGGTAGCGACTTCATCGACTACTCCTACCGGGAGATACCAAAGGGAAATGGCGGGTTTTTAACTCCCTATCGCGGGAAACCATGTCGGACATCGGGCATACCAACAGATAAGGCAGATGTATCAGCAGCGGGGAACCCATCATTCCGGAAGAAGAATTTCCGGAAATCCAAAGCGATTGTACAAGCGGGGAAGGGGCCCAAGCGCCCGGCCCGAACCGGTCGCTCCATGAGTACGCAGAGAAGCTTCGTGAGCGGCATCAATTTGGAGAGTGCAACTACTATGTGGAGAGACCATGAGGACCTTATGGCATTGGACATCTTCGCAAACCAAATTGGGAGAAAAGGTACCTGGCCGGGGGAACCAAGGGCAAGTCACTTTCGGTACTATCTTAGGCCCTTAGCCGAGGCGGATGATAGTTTTCCATAAAGAATTCAGCCCAAGAGGGGAAGAGTCCATAGCACTCCTTATAGCACTTAGGGCTTTGGTCACAAGATGAGAATAGATGTGAAGGTAGACCATGTTATCCTCTTCAAGAGATCGGTAGCACTTCATGCTCGACCATGAAGGGGCACCTCGGGGATCGCACTTGTCATTAGTAGCGGCAACCGCACCGAGAACTCCGGCACCACCGGTAGCAAGGGCATTGGAGGGAGGATCGGCGCTAGAATCTGAGAATATGGGCAAGGGTGCAGGATTCAAGAAAATCAAGGACTTTTTTCAAGCGACATCGTTGATGGAAGAATTGGGGTCCTAAGTTAATTAAGATACATTGTAACTCCCTTTTAAGTATTATCATGTAGTTCATTAAGTGTACCCATATATACTAATTAATGTATTACCATGATTTTGACTTATAAATGAAAATTTGATATGATTTCTTTTGTACCTAACAACAATTAGTTGTAAGCAAAAATGATCGTTGCCTAACCTAATAACATGTATTAATGATCAATCCTTGCAGCAAGGAACTCAAGTCGCGGGGTCTCGGGACCAGCACCGACCATAATTGGGTACCAAGGAACTTGTTCGGCAGAGAGCGGGGAAGACTTTGAGCGGGATATGTCACCAGGGAGGAGTTAATGCAAGGTTGGTACGGATGAGGAATCGGATGCAACACCTCATCAAGCGAAGGCGACACCTCTCATGAATGCAGGGGAAGATGGTCCTCCGCCTCCACCTTGTGTTAGGGTGGTGGACGAAGTCCCGGCCGAGGAAGGGAGGGCAACCACGGCAACGTCGAGGGACAAAAAGGCGAAGAAGGAGAACGAGGAGTCCATCATCATCTAGTTCGGCTCATCGAGGATAGTTCTTCCGGTGGCGGCGGCTCTAGCTCGGATGGTGAGTCCGACACACCTAAGGCAAGAAAAAGGGCAAGAAAAGGCGGATGACTATCGAGAAAAAGGTGGATAGTGCTATGAGCAATGTGTGGAAGACAAGGAAGGCTGGGCGGTTTTCGGGGAAAGACGGTCGGGCATGGAGGTGAAGCATGGTCGGATGAAATGGAAGAATTTGGCAATTCATACGGTATGAAAAGACAAGGACATAGGGAAAGTTGCTACAGCTAACCTTATTGGACAAGGATATGGTGGAAGGGATATGCTAAGTCCAACAAGTTGAAGAGGAATAATTGCGGGGTTTAAGACCTTGACAAGGCTTTTCCGCTAAAGCACTATGTCCGAGGTCTCATACTAGTAAAGCGAGATCCGCCAGTTTTACAGGTTGAATCAGGGTAGCTTATCGGTGGCTAAGTATCTTAGAAGAATTCATGAGACTTAGACTTCATGTCGGGAGTATCGAGAAAAGGCAAGCGGTAGACACCTATATTGAGGGTTGAACGGCAATATCAAAGAGGCTTGTTAGAGCAATCAACCCAAGGTCGATTGCAGAGGCGAAGATAAAGCTATAAGTTTGGAGGAGGCACCAACAACTCAGAGAAGCGATCAACCTTCAGGGTAAGAGTTGAGCGTGCTCGAGGGACAATATCGGGGTAAGCAATCA
This sequence comes from Isoetes taiwanensis, assembly GCA_021234155.1. Lineage (NCBI taxonomy): Eukaryota > Viridiplantae > Streptophyta > Lycopodiopsida > Isoetales > Isoetaceae > Isoetes > Isoetes taiwanensis. The sequence goes on along the minus strand of JAJEKV010000016.1, from coordinate 13,654,354 downwards.
GCGGCTACACCATCGAGTCGGCGGCAAGGTAAGGATAAAGAGCAAAGCTTTTGGGGGCCCAGTAAGCCCCACAGAATGCATCGGGGAAGTGCTCTTAAAGCGTCTCCTAAAACGGTCACCCGAAGGAAAAAGCAGGAATGCATTGAAAAAGTTATGCCCCGGTGCTTCCAGCCAGGGCACCGGACACATGATTGTCCATTCGTCATGCAGTCAGCTTTGGCAGAACTCTTGGATTGGGACTCCCCAACAGAAGCGGACGAGGACGATGACCAGCAGGAGGGCCACGACTTCATAGATGGTGAGTGTCACATATGTGCAAACATTGAGTCAGATGAGATAGAGAATCGATCAAGCTGTCATCGGCGGTGATGGGATCATAGATAGTAACCCTTATGTAGTCCTCATAGATACAGGTAGCTCTCATAATTTTGCATCTCCTAGATTGGCTGCTCTAATGAAGAACAAGGTATTGAAGTCTAAGCCAAGGCCAGTAGCTATGGCAAACGGCGCCATTCGGCACACTAAGGGGAGGAGGATCACCTTTGACATAGACCTTAGTGGGGCCAAGTGGCCGATGGGAGCAGAAGTCATGGATATTGGAAGGTATGATCTTATAGTGGGGATGGAATTTTTGAAGCCAGCCAAAGCCATGATTGATTGCGACCGGAATGAAGTCTCCATGGCGGCACCGGGCGGCGACAAGTTGATAGTGAAAGGTAAGAAGCTAGAATCCCCTATGCAGTGTATTTCTTTGAAGCAGCTAAGGAAGAGTATAGAAAGGAATAAGGTGGATTACATCTTGAGGATGGAATCAGTTGAGCCAGGCAAGCAGGATGGAAGTGACACAAAGGGAAATCAGCTGCCCAGGCGGATATAGCAAAGGCTTATTTCAGAATGAGGGGATGTATTTCGGATGAAATCAAACCCGCCACCTTATAGGGGTGTGGAATGTGAGATCACATTGGCTCGGGTCGGCCAGACAACGAAGGCGCCATATAGAATGAGCATCGTAATTGGTGAGCTCAAGAAACATTTGCAGGAATTGCTCGAGCTTGGATTTATAAGAGCAAGTGTGTCTCCTTTGAGACACCTATACTCTTTGTCAAGAAGAAAGATGGGAGCTTAAGAATGTGCATAGACTATCGACACTCAATAAGCAGACGATAAAGAATAAGTATGCATTGCGAAGGGCGGATGACCTAATGGATCAGCTACAAGGAGCAAAGGTATTCTCTAAGATTGATTTAAGATCAGGATACCATCGATAAGAATAAAGGAAGAGGACATCCATAAGAGGCGCTTTGAGGAATGCGGTATGGTCATTTTGAGTTCTGATAATGCCCTTTGGATTGTCGAGCGCTCATAGCGTTTATGCGCCTCATGAGCGATATCTTTCGAGACTTCTTGGATGAGTTTGTTATTGTCTTCTTCGACGACATCACGATCTGACAAGTCCCTTTGAAGAGCATTGTCGGCATCTCGGGGAAAGTGTTGGAGAAGTTGAGGCGTCATCGGTTTATGCGGGAAGCTCTCTAAGTGCCACTTTGCAACAGGCGGGTGGAGTACTTGGGGCATGTAGTAACATCCGAGGGAATCTCCACGAGATCCATCTAAGATTGAGGCAATAGTTGATTGGCCAGCTCCAAGGAATGTGGCGAAGTAAGAAGCTTTCTCGGATTGGCGGGGATACTACGTAAAAGTTCGTGAAGGACTTTGCTAAGTGGGCGTCCCCTCCGGCCGGACCTCACTAAGGCCAAGAAGATTAAGGATTGGGCTAGCCATTGGTTAGAAAGTCCAAGCTTCTTTTGAGAAGCTTAAAGAGGCCTTAACAACAAACACCGGTGCTTGTTCTCCCGGATCCAAGTAAGGATAAGTTGATAGCAACAGATGCAAGCAAGATAGCAAGGAGGCAGTCTTGATGCAAGAAGGAAGGGTAGTCGCCCCTACGACTCAAAGAAGATGAACGCACGCCGAGAACGCTACCCAACCCATGATCGGGAGCTCCTAGCCATTGTCGGGGCATTGAGGATATGGAGGCATTATTTGTTGGGAAGGAAGTTTCAGTTAGATCCGATCACCGTGAGCCCTTATCTTTTCACCCGACCACTCCTCAACTTAAGGCAAAAGGAGGTGGATGGAATTCCTTGAGGAATACGATTTTGATATTATATATAAGCCTGGTAAGCTTAATGTTGTAGCAGATGCCCTCTCTAGGAGGCCATTTCAGACAAGGACGCATTGTAATGCGATTTCCACTCTTTCGAGTGAGTTTGGCAAGAAGATTGAGGAGTCCTTGCCAACCGATGTGGACTTCAAGGAGGTGTGGGAAAGCCTCTCGGGGAAGCGAAAGCAGACAAGGAGCGGGAAACCTTCAAGCATTTTAAAAAGGAAGGCAACCTGTTGTACCACAAGCATAAGTTGTGTGTGCCCGAATCTTCAGGGGTAAGGAAGTTAATTCTTCATGACACACATAACAGCCCAATAGCGGGGCATGCTGGCTTCATGAAGACCTATTTCAAGATTCGAAGTAGTTACTTCTGGCCAGGAATGAAGAGGCAGATAGCTGCATATATTCGGGATTGCCAGTTATGTCAGCAGACCAAGGCAGAGCAACTGCGGATTCCGGGTGCTTTAGAGCCATTGGGGGTGCCAAATGCAAAGTGGGAGGTCATAAGCATGGATTTCATCACAGGACTCCCTAGAACTCTTCGAGGCAAGGATGCATTGATGGTTGTCGTAGATAAGTTATCTAAGATGGCACATTTCGTGCCTTGCAAGATTACGCATTAATCGCATTAGACACCGCCAATTATTTGTAAGGGAGATTCTTAGACTCCATGGCATGCCTCGGGAGATAATATCTGATAGAGATTCTAAGTTCATGAGTGCCTTTTGGCAGGATCTCTTTAGCACCATCCAGACGAAGCTCTCCATGAGTACGGCGTATCATCCTCAAACAGATGGCCAGACGGAAAGGACCAATCGGATCATTGAAGACATGCTTCGAAGCTATGTGTGGAACAAGCAGTCCAAGTGGGATGAGTACATTCACTTGGTGGAATTCGCCACAATTGATTGCCAGCGAGTCATCTCGGATGTCGCCTTTCATGGTGAACTACGGCTACCGGTGCTTAACCCCGGACACGGCACAATCCTCGTGTCCAAGGTAGAAGTGTCCCAACAGATGTTAGGGGATATCAAAGGCAACTAGTAGAGGAAGTAAGGGGTTATTTATTGGCAGCAAGAAGAAGTGAGTAAGAGTGTAGCCCGACAAGCCGCGGGGACCGTAAGGGAGTTTAAGGTGGGAGATACCGTTTGGTTGAAGATCAAGGTGAAGCAAGCCAAGCTGCGGTTGGATTGGGAGCTGCAAGAAGCTTGCCCCTAGGTGGGCTGGGCGTTCAAGATTTTAGAGAGTGGGCTCTCAAGCCTATAAGTTGGATCTTCCAGCCCATCTTAAGGTCCACAAGGTCTTCCACGTAAGTTTATTAAAAGGCACAATCCTAACCCCGAGGAGGTTTTGGATACCCCAACCTTGTTGGAAATGACCGGAGGAGCAAGTAGAAATAGTGCACTGAATTACTTCTTGATAAGTCATTCAAGAAGACTAGGAGGTCTCAGTTCCTCCAATACCGGTTAAGTGGAAGCACTTACCCGTGGAAGATGCGACGTGGGTATTGAAGCGGGATTTGGAGAAGCAATACCCGAGTTTATGAAGGAGTTTGATGGGCGAAGTCGTCTCGGACTTGGTGCGACCCGACTTGCCGTGGTTAGCTAGTATGTTGTTAGTTAGCTTTGAGCCCGGGCGCATGCATTCTAGTTAGGAGGGTGCATGTGCGTAACCTTGGATCGGTGGGTGATGATGGGATACGCCTTTAGGGCATTCTCTAGGCCACACGCGCATCACCAATAGGCGCGCATGACCATTAGGGTCATGTGAGTGAGGAATGAGGCATAGTGGGCGATGATGGGACATCGATCGGATGATCTCTATGCCACGATTCGATACGCACACCGGCCGTAGGAGGGTCATGGTGAAGCTTAAGTGATCATCTTGCCGATGATGGGATCGTGAGTCGTTCCCTAAATTTGAAACCCCCGGGGCATGATGCATTGGGGTGTACTTTCGATCCGGGGATCGTGTACAAAGGTAGCACTCGATCATGGGCAATGATGGGAACATCTTAAATGATCCCTAAGCTCAAATCCGTAAGGGCCATGATCTTGGGCAAGGTAGTAGGACAACCTTGAGCCAGTAGTTCGGCTCAAGGAGGTAAGGGGGGTGGTCCCCTAAAACCACAAATTATTAACTAAACTAACGTAATGTGCTCCTTTTGCAGGCAAGTAGAAGGAGGACTTCAACGAGGAGCGCGTTACGAGAAGATAGGGGGAGCCATAATTAGATTATGAACCCTAATAACTCTTATAATAGTAGTTTGAATTATTATAAGAAATAACGGTGTTAAGGCTATATAATTTTGTATAAGTACAAATATAGCCTAAAATTTTGACTTGAACTAATAAAACTTGATTGCTAAGCTAAATTAAAAGGTTATGACATGTTGTTTTGTTGCAGGTATAAGGTAGGTTCGTCACCTTAGCGCAATGCTGAGGACAGCATTGTCCTAAGGGGGGGAGAATGTGACGGTCCAAGGGAATATACGCTATAAATACGTATATTCCTGGATCCGTCACTATACAAGTCTATTATTCATAGCCTTGTATACCATAAGGGTGGCACTAGGGGGCATGGCCAAGTTATTCTCATAACTTAGCCAACCATAGGTTAAGCCATCATCCACGTGGCCTTAACCTATTGGGGCACCGCCACACAGGACTCACCCGATTGGTGCCACGTGGCATCCTAGGTGGACCTAACTTATATAGGCATAAACCCTAACCCTAGACCTCTTTCCAGCCCTAGCACCCAGAGACTCACCTACTTGTTCGAAACCCCGTTTCGAACATCGCTCGTTAATGGCATAGGCTGGTGCAAGCACTTTGAGCCAGGTAGATTCTTGGAGGGAGGAACAGCGACTTGTGAGTCGAAGACCATGGAGGCGGATCCGAGGGAGAGCTTCAGGAGGTGTGTATGTAGGATAGTAGTTGTGATAGCTTATCCGAATTAGCATTCCAGATATGCTAGTATCTTGTATCTAGAGTAGAGCCATCCTAGAGCCCATATTCAACATCTTAAACCCTAATCAAGGAACCCTAACTATTAGTTAGATTTGTATGATTAGGTTAAGATGTTCTTCTTATGATTATTCTCATGATGTGATGATTATATGTTGATGGTTGATCATGTTTGCTCCTCTTGTATTGGGAAGGGGGTAGAGACCTAGGGCCGATGTAGTATGTTCCTAGAGTAGATCCCTTAGTTCCTATTAGTTAGGCACAGTGCATAGGAGCCCACCAGGCTATTGAGGCTATGATACGACTCAGCACCAGACAACGGGGCTGGAGGGAAAGTGGAGGGAGGATCCCTGCCGAGTGGGGGCTTCGGGGGATCCCATAGTGGGCTAGGCTTATGGTCGGTCACTTGGGTGTGGGCGAGCATGGGTCCGACACCTCCCGGGGCAATGGTGTTGCCCACGCCTCCGGAGCTGCAAAGGCCGGCTTGGCTCTCGTTTTGGGGGTCACTGGCAGTGCGAATCAGTGTGTCGCCACGATTCTCTAGCCGCCTGCGGCACCTCTAGACCACGGGAAGGGGGAGATGCAACCCTTCCCTCGCCTCATCGGACCAGGAGATGCAACTGGAGTAGTCCCGATGGGTGATGCCATGGGATTTGCGATCCAGGAAGGCTAGAGTCCCTGTCGAGCCTGATCTAGCCCATCCGCAAAGTATGCAATGTGAGGGGCGGATGGAGTGGTCAACCCTAGCCATTGTTCTATGCCAGCCTCGCCATTGCCATGACTCGGTGCCCGCTCTATCTTGAGGCCTAGCTTGGTGGTCACCACCCTCCTTACGAAGTCCGAGTAGGGGTAGGAGCTCTCCTGTTTTATGGCTTGTGATTATCATCTTTGCATTGGTTTATGTGCGATGCACTACCCTCCGAGGTAGTATTTGTATATGTTTTATGCTAGTTCTGACGTGTTATCGCTTCCGCTGTTATAGGAGCCCATAGGGGAAGGGCGCGCAAGACACCTTCGTGTTCCCTCCCCGCACTAAGAGTCACCTCGGGAGTGCGGGGTAGACGAAGGGCCCATGCGGTTGCTGAGCCGGATGGGGGATTTCCTGCCGGATATACGGCTGGGCGCCGTATGTTTAGCGGGGAGCGTCACAGAGCCGAGGGAAACAACGAGAATAAAAGAAGAGCTGCTGTGAGAAGACGCCGATAATCGGTCCGAAAGAGGAAAAAGCCTTATGTAGTTGCTCGTCCCTTCCCAGAATGGCGATCCGATGGCTCGGATCGATGCTATTCCCAGCGACATACAAAATAATGCAAATTTTGTGCTTGATGTTGTTGCCATGATGTGCCCATGTATTGTTATTTGTAATTCTTACTTACTATTGTAGACTTGCAACTTCATACTTTGGCAAATGAATGTCATTACCTAACTAGATTGTGTTCTCTTTCGACCTCTTTGGATTGCTGGCTGACATTGGTTTCAATGAATTGAATATGCTTAACCTACTTTGTTTTGATAAGCATCCTAGATGCATAAGTTTGGGGGTCAAATTTCAGTGTTCCAATTTACTGCTTGCTCTTCTTTAGATTTGGTGATGCCTATATCAAATAAAGCCGTCTTATTATGGGCACATTTAGACATCATATCATCTATTTTAATCATTGATGCCCATATATGTTGACTTTCTATACATAGAGGCACCTAGAAGGACGAAGGAATGATGACAGAATTTGACAACATGAGCCAAAGTTGGGCATATTGGTCGTGAAAAGGAATGCATTTATGATGGTGGATTTGGGGATTTCAAGAACAGGAAAATGAAGTAAATGCATTGCCTGCCAGAGCGTATATTCGGCAGCAGCTATCCTTGGCCAGTTCCATCTTTTCGCCAGCCCCATTTTTTTTCCTACCCTACCATGGCCATCGCTTCTGACTAGTTCAGACGTCGCCATTTTTTTGCATAAGCCCAAATGTCGAGCAAAAGATTTGCCAACCTTGTTTAGTTTTTTGCAATTTTTTTTGTTCTGTTTGGGTATTTTTTTGTAGGTATGCTAGTTTTATACAGAAAGTGGTTCAATGATTTCAAAAGCATGAGAGATTTTTGGAACTTCATTTTATCTCAGTTATAATCTCATAAATCGATTTCCCAAGTGTGTTCGTTCATGTGACAATTCAAACTAGACTCGGAGGGCTGAATTATCCGGTCCTCCCTCCCCTCCCTCCCCCTCCCGAATGTAGTATCACCCCCTCCGCCCCGATAAAGTATCGCCCTCCCCCAAACCCCCCTCCCCTTTTGATCGAATCCGCCCGTGTGCTTCCTCGCAGATCGAGGAAAAAAATGATAAACTTCGTGATAGCAAAATGGTTGGTGTATTTTCACTATCTGAAAACGACAACAAGGGGACCGGATTCCTCAAAGGGGGAAGGGGATTCCTCGAAAGGGAGGGGTGGGGGGGTTTTGCTCGTTGGGGGAGGGGAGAGGTGGGAGGGAGGGAGATAAGCCAAACTAGCCTTGGACCCAACATATCAGGAGATAAGAGCTAATTCCTCTCAGGAGAATTGATCTGGTCCATGACCAGACTTGGTGTGCTTTCAGAACTGCTCCAGTGTTATAAGCTGCTTATGTATGCAGAATAATCAGAACAAAAAATCAGCACAGCCTAAGCAATATCACTGACATTCAACTGATTACCTAGTTTCGTTCTCTGCAAACTCCACTTCTTGCAATTAGGCATGTAATGCTGCATCTGTTTTCATAATTGAAAAGCAATGCTAACATGCAGTGCTTGGAATTATCTTCGTGACTATTTGCCAGAAATTAGGCATGTACTGCTGCATCTCTTGCTTATGATCACATCTTTTGCCTTTGCCATGATCCATCTCCCTTTAGGCCGGATAAAGCAACTGGTACTTAATACTGAAGCTGGCCTGCTACATCGATCACGCAAGTATAAGGCCCCAGTCTAGTGGAATTTGGAGCAAGCTTACATGATAAGAACAATTTGTGACAACGGTCAAACAATTTGATATGTGAAGTTATGAGAGCGACAAGAAACTGGCACAAAAAAATTGGCAGAAGGATTTCCCTTGTTTTACAAATTCTGTTGTTTGAAATACCTCATAAGATCCGCAGGGGATTGAAAATTAGATGCGACAAAAACAAAAAGGAGTATTAATATTTTCATAATTAAAAAGGAAAAGATGTATGTTTAGATAATATATAATGTAATGAACGGGACCCTCAAATTACACGGAATTGGCTTCCCGAATTACTTGAATGGCTACCGCCACGAGCTATTTCTTTTATATACTTTAGACAGAGATTCAGAGATTTAGGCGCTCTGCTTTCGACCTCCGGATTTGATCAAAGTCCAAAGCTTCCAGGCAGATTTAGGCCTCCGGATTTGATCAAAGTCCAAAGCTTCCAGGCAGATTTTTTTGCAAGAATGGGGCAGAGCAAGGATTTTTTTGGATATGGAGGCGGCCCAGTTGACGGATCATATTCTGGAGATGTCGCTTGACAGGTTGCCACTGTCGGATCTTCTTAGAGCTCGGGCTGTGTGGAAAAACTGGAGGCAAATCATTCCTTCGCCCCATTTCTTGAAGCTCCTGCATTTCTTGAAGCCCGGAACCGTGTTTGTTTCGCAGGACAATGCAAAAGGGGCACTGCAAAAACTCTTGTTGTGAAATGGCAGACTCTGCATCTGCTTACCTTAGCCTTTTTGAAGATCCAGACCTCCACCATCGCTGCGAACTCCTGTAAAAGAGCTTGGATCCAAATTTTTTTTATTACGGCGAAATTTGAGGGTCCCGTTGCATTACACAAGGGAAAATCTCTCCCGAGGATTTTCCGGGAGATAATTCGCGAGGCGGCGGGGTTGAAATACCTCATAAGATCCGCAGGGGATTGAAAATTAGATGCGACAAAAACAAAAAGGAGTATTAATATTTTCATAATTAAAAAGGAAAAGACTAAGACATCGCTAACACACGTTTAGGGCAAATAAACCGAGCCTTGGTTGGCGTGGATGCAAGGGTGCGACTGCGTTGAGCTGGTCGATCATTTTCCAGGTGACACAAAATAGCTGTGATCTGCATTTTTCTGAAAGCCAGCGGCACTTATATTTAAGGTATCTTTCGTTGCCATTTGTAATCTGTTTCAGAGGTATGTTTGAGTGCCCTCAGACCGTGTTATTTCCTTTGTTTTCTCTTTATAATTTAGCTTCTCAGCGCTGCATATGGTAAACATTGTTTAAGCATTTTGTTAGATTTGGTAGATAACCCCTTCTCTGAAAATTGGAAGGCACATATCGCTGTTCTTAGGTTAAGATACTTCTCATCTGGCTATTGTTAGCTTCTCTCCTGAAAATAAGAAGAGCGATACAACTAGATACTAAACAGTAGGAAATTCAGTTATATAACCAAGCAAATATGCTACCTTTTAACTGTCCAGCATTTCCCTGGAGGTAGAACAATATCCTGCTATTCATATATTATAGGGAGTTGGTGACTAAAAAATGGCAATACCCTGTTAATCATATGTTATAGGGAGTTGGTGACTAAAAAATGTCATTCATGCCTCATTTATGAAGCATACATGCTACTTTTAAATGTCCAGCACTTAGTGAAATCTGGGTGTGGAAGAGGTCTGGTGTTCAATGATTCTCCCTAGTGCTTAAGTAGTTTGTGGTGTACCATGGATATCTTAAGTCTTGCAACAAGGAGTGAATTCTATATAAAGCAGAACAAAGCTTCCTTGGCAGTGTATCTTCATGCCTAACAAAGCTTTCGATAAATTCACTGAGGTCAAAATCAGTTATTTCAGTTGGCCCTAAAACTGCTGGAATTGTCATATTAACAGTTGTATTTGTTGATAGAACAACTTCAGCAGATTCAGACCTTTTGTTAGTGAGCACATCTATCAATCAATTTACAGTTTGAGACTTGGCTTTAGACATCTCGAGAATAAAGTTTAGAGTTTCCAACATGCGCAGCTCTGCTCATTCAGGTGTAAATATCGAAACTTCCAACGGAAAAAAAACTCTCTCAAGCAAGACCTTTGTCCTGTGGTTGATGCTATCTGTGACACTATAGATAACAGTGAAGGAAGAGGAACTATCATATTTTGCAGCCATTTCACAGGTGTTGCAGGACGTAAGAACTTGCTCTTGGTACTTGAAGGTCCACTTATTTTAGAATCCACTTTTTGCAGGAAAATTACAATGTGGTCCAGATGTTAAATACCGTGTTCTAACTCGGGATAGCACCTTTCTATTTTCCTGCAAATCAAATTGTTCTTTCTATAAACATATCTTTCTCAAAACAAGAGAAAAACATAAAACACATGAAACCTTGCATCCATTACCCAACCAAGTCTATCTAAAAGAACTTTGCCATATACTTTTTATATTATAAGAGTACCCCGAGTATAGAGCAATTGCCATATTCACTAGATAGAACTTTGCCATATACTTTTATATTATAAGAGCACCATGAGTATAGAGCAATTGCCATATTCACTGGTTGAAAATCGGTCATATAGTTCCTGTACCATATGCCTTTTCATAATTCTCTTGAAAGCAGCATAGCCTTCAATATACCATAATCCTTGTGCGTCTGTGCTCCAAATAAACATAATAAGTAAATCTTCAGCAATGAATTCCAATGGTAGAAAAATTTGCCAACTATAATCCATTTGCGTTTGCAAATTAGCCATATATAAGCAATGCATGAGCAATGCAGCATGTTTCAGTTGGGCAGTTGCAACCAGGTTTGCATAAGAAAACATTAGGAAAACACCCATGGAAGGAGGGAGGGAAGGGACGATTGCTGCAAACCTTCCTCACCATTACAGACGTTAGAGAGAGAGATACAATGCTTTACATTTAAGTCCTTCCTTAAATGTCATAAAACAGATTACCCACAAACCCGAACTAAAAGTTCATAGCTGCAAACTCTCTTCACCATTACAGGTATGTAATGAAGGCTTGGTCAAATTGTTGTGATATTCTGAGACATATTATGATATTGATGGCAATGGAAGTCTAATGTCAACTCTAGATTGCATGACCTAAATATAGTCTTAGCTGCCATATAGAAGTGCACTTCCAACTCTAGATTGCATGCTTTGAATATAACTATAGAAACCAAGAAAATGAGTTGGCAGAGAGTAATGAATATAACTATAGAAGCCAAGTAAATGAGTTGGCAGAGAGTAGGGGGTTTAAGGAGATTAGCCAAGAGCCATCCGATAAATTTCTTATAAATGTGATTCTAATTTAGCACTTTGAAATCCACTTTTAGGGTTAAGCCCGTCCTTGGTGTCGTCTATGACTAATGCTAAACTACTACTCGCCCACCTAGGATCGAAACTTAGCTCTTGTAATTTAAAGATAGTTCTCATTTGTAACCCACATTTCTCAATTAACGGAATTAACTGGGTAAGAGCTCTTTAAAATTTTGTCTAATAGGGCAAAGTGAATAATAACAACAACTCTTCATGTTGCTTCTAGAAAGCGAGAAATGTGATATGCAAATATTAGAAAGATGGACAGAGGTGTTAGGCGCTATTTTCACCATGACATCACTTTGTTTTGTTCATAGACTATGAAAAATTGAGTGATGTCGTCGTGAAAATGGCGCCTAATACCTTGTAACCTTTCTAGTATTTGCATGTTGCATCTCTCACTTTCTAGCAACAAAGTTCAGAGCTGATTTATCAATCGCCTTGCAAACTACTCAATTGAACTCGTAATAGGATATATTATAAGCTAATACGTAATTTCACCAATAAAGTAAAACGTTCGTTCCATGCATGAATTATTCCATGCATTGATTGGTGTTACAGAGATGGTGCCTAAGTGATGGCCGGACCATCATGATCATGTTTTATTTTGTCATTCGGTATTAGCAGTGTTGATGAGGTGATGGCACTAATACTACATCAAGTTGTGGTGTTTCCTCTTGGAATTTAAATTGCCTTTGCATTTAATTGATCCTTTCTATTGTATTTCTTTTGTATAATTACTTTCTTGCAGCTTTCAACTTTTGTTCCAACATTAGCATGGACCTTCAGGTATGTCTCACCCAATGGTATAATCCAGGTTCGATTTCTGGAGGGTCTCGCTTTTTTTCTTTTTTCTTAATTATGTATGGTGATAGATGCTTAAACAAGTGTTAGCTAGACATGAGTACTATATGATAGTACGTATGAACAAGTGTTAGCTAGAAGACATGAGTACTATATGATAGTACATATGAGACATGGATAAAAGGTTTTCCCAAAAAAATACATTCAAATTGCAAACAATAACATAGCGTACAATGTAGGCATGAATTCATCCTTTATCCTTCTTGGGTTTCATCACTATCTTTAGAGAACTACCAACAATAAGGGTTGAAATGCCAAAGTCAATGAAACATACCGGTTTGCAATGGCTGATGCCGTGAATGTGGTTACTTCTTTAAACCTCGGTGTTGGCTGTGTTCCATAAGCTATCTCAGCCCTCTATGGACTTCCAAATTCCACAGCCATACCCCTGGCCCGAGATATAATATCAGAGTCCACTCCAATTTCCACCATCTCCCTTATAATCCTTGTTTTATCTATAGGTCTGACCTGGCCATGCTGGGTTTCTGAATTGGCTGCAGCATAATTCACCCAGTCCCTTGTAACCATCCTCAAGAAATTCCCATGGCCAATGTCAACATGTTGTTGGGGTTCCATTTCCTCGTTGGCTAATTCCACCTCTTCATTAGTGACCCAAGTGTATTAATTAATTTCGCATAGGTCTAACCAGAGGCAAATACCCCTATATGCTTATAATCTGCCTTCCTTGAGTGCATCACCCGAGCAAATGTGTGTGTCTTCTAGGCTACACAAGGCTTGTATGTCCTTCAGCCTTCCTTAGTCTTTTCAGTTGTCAAGATTTGACAAAAGCCATCATTATAGAAGTGCACCCACCCTCACAGATCTAGAGCAAATCCTCTCTTCCTTGCCCTTACGGCCTATGATGACTGCATACATGACTTGGAAGGTAGCTGCATACATGCTTGAGATCCACCAACCTGTGAGCCTTGTATATACAGGGCCTACAAAATGAGCATGTACTACAAAAGTGTGGACCAACCAACGAGAGGGAAGACGGTGGAGGCCTCACAACATGCCTCAAGTTAGGCATGCTTTGGCTGGAAAAGAACTGGGATGCGCGACCTTTCATTCTGCCAAATATGCTATCTTGTTGGGAGTGGCTAGGGATTCTATCAGTGATAATCCCCAACGTGGTAGAACTTGTATCTTAATACGCTCGGATTGTTTGCTAATGGTGGGGGATTTTATCCTATCTAGTGGAAAGTTAAGCTAAATAGTTTAAAAATGGCTAGGCTAGTCTAGCAGATTAATAATTCTACCAACTCGGATTTGCCAAAGACTCTATCAAGTAAACTCGGATTTGCCAAAGACTCTATCAAGTATACATGGCAGAGCGGCCTGTGCCATATGGGATGGGATGCGAGTAACTCGCGATTGGTATAAGCCAGGCAAGGATTGAGCCATGCAGCTCGATAGAACCTACACTAGAACTCTACACTAAGTACACATGGCCTACACCATGCTAGACGAGAATTGCTCACCATTTTGGATGAGTGCCTCATTCATATTAGTCCATTGAGTTTTATAGGCAACATGTGTCCTCAAAGCATCAGTTTTGCCAAAACACCAGTTTTTGCGCAATGCCACTTTATAGTTTTGCGAACAGGCTTGTTGAGCACGAGGCCTCACGAGGCATCCGCAAATGACACTTAAACAGATATAAATTTTCGGCAGGATGCAAATGCTCAATTCTGTGACATAATATTGCAGCCATGGCAATGTATACATATGTGAAAACTGTTTTATACGTGAAAAGTACGCTGTTTTGCAAAAATACATAATAATTTTTATTTATTTTTACGTACAGAACCTATCCCTGCTCTCAAGTGTAAAGAAAACTCTAGCTTTAGCTCAGTTCCCACTTTTCTAATTATTGTAAATGGCCCAGCCATTCTAGGTTTCCTCTTCATTGTGTTGATTCTAAACTTGCTGCTATTGTCAACTAAAAAAATGCACCTTTTTGGAAGCTTCGGTCTATCATGTGCTTATTCGCGTAAGCCTTTTGCCTGGCCTGCCTTTAGGATGCATTCTCTCGCTTCCTTGATATTAGCTTCCATGTCTTGTACGATCTCTTTTCATGTGTGTCAAAATTTGGTTTCATCAAAAGGGCTAAAAGCATCCCTTGTTACATGTGCCATGGAAAAAATGAATAGCAATATGTGGCATAATAATAGACCACCCCCCTAAATACCTCCTTGAGCCAAACTACTAGCTCAAGGTTACCCCTAATACCTTGCACTCGATCATGGCCCATAGGATTTGAACTTAAGGACTGTTTAAAACGATCCTATTATTGGATTTTTGTGAAGCTGGATACGAGGATGGTATGGCTCATTATAGTAATTGCCAAATGTGCTACGCAAAGGGTAAAAATGATATGGCAATGGTTTGTACTTTTTTCATTTCTTTTTGCAAAAAATATTTAGGGCAAAGTATGCTCGATCAACCGAGTGATGGCTTGGATTAAAAAATATTTAGGGCAAAGTATGCTCGATCAACCGAGTGATGGCTTGGATTCCTTATACCAAGGAGTTTTTAACTTGAGCTAGTATACATCGGGTAATCAGCTGAGTAAATAAACCATGGCCACTAAAATAGATATATGAACTAACCTGTTATTTAGGGCAAATGCATTTCAATAGATAAGCATTATGCATACGAAAATAGTCTGGATGCAAGACAATGGCTCAAGAATATTTACTAATTGCTACTATTATTTTGGAGGCTTGTAATATGTTCTGCCTTGACCAGTCATTAGCAGATGCTCGATTTCCTTTCAACAACAGATGGTAGGCAATAATGTCTCAGGGAAAGTCGACACATGTTTATGAAGCATTTGGCTCTAAGAATCCATTAGTTACATCTGTTTATTAATTGCTAATGGACGTATTGTGAATTCTTTGCTATTTAATAGGACCACAAGCAGTGTGAAGGGGGATGACCCTAAAGGATCCCATGACACCTGCTACCTTGTATAAGACAACCATTCTGATGTTTGTTTTTTGTAATGTTGGTGCAGACAACAGGATCCTTTACTCTTTGTTATATTTTCCAAATATCTAATGGGTGGATTTTGCATTGATGCGGATAAATCATACAAAGATGAACCTTGAAGATCATAAAATATTATATAACATTTGAATTTTGCAACATATTTAATTGAATATTGCAATATATTTGCTATCTACTTTCTCTAGATTATGTTTCTTAGCAAACTTGATTCTGGGTAAATGATCAAAGAAATCTATCATTCTATCTTGATTAATGTAAAAAGTTTTTGGCTTTTATACTATGATTATTTTTTTTCTTCTCAAGTATACATCAAGTCTTTGCCTAGATCCAGTTTTGCACCAACTATTTTTAGGATTGCTTATTGCATCTAGATAGTTATCCACATGGGTTTTAACTAGATAAAAGACTGTTTTGTCTGCTTTGTTTGCACTTCTAACTCTCAGAGTGAACAAAAATTTCCTGTAGATCTTCAAAGATCTAGTTTCTCAAAATGAACAAATTTTTCTTCCACCTCAAAGTTTTTAAATTTTTCTCAAAGTTTGCAATGCCCAAGCACAAGAAGGAAAAAACCCTACTGCCAAAATGGCAATCCGAAATCTCAAGGATTCAAACGGTTTCGTTGAAATCTGACAGCAAATATAACCATCTGGCTATGAGATCAAAAGCTAGCGACTGTTTTGCGCCTTGCATAGATCGATTTTCTCGGAAACATGCCAATTTCGATATGCTCCAAAAAAATCCAACACAAAACTAGTTATCCCTTCTTTAAATCTAGTCTCATGCATCATCAGCTTTACCCAGAAGCCAATCTTTCAGATGATCTGGCAGTGCCGCCATTGCACTACTACCATGAAATTCGACATGCTCCTTTGGTTTTGCTTGACCAATTACTACACGCCACGTCATACCCCTTAAACCATTAAACGCTTGATGATACTACCATCATGAGTGCACATTAATATTAACATAATACTGACACTAACACCTTTGGTGCTAGCAACTAATGTTAGCCCTACTGCTAACTTCTCTTAGCAATATCCCGTAGTACCAATCTCCCTTACTCTCGTATTATCTCACCATAGATCGATTATGGATGTATGGTCCCCTAGTACCCACAATTGAATAGCTCCTTGTCTACTTCATTTTTTTTTTTTTTTGAAGAACTGTGTCATCAATATATTAAAAGAATGGTAATGTTACAAAGCAAGTGAGGAGGAAGGAGGCGCCCCAAAGAGGCATGATACCCGACACTCCACAACAAACTCACAGAAAAACTGCAACTCTACTGCTGTACAAACCGACCATCACCATCTACAACACCCAAGAAGTCCCGCCAAATGGCAGACTTCCGCTCTACTAATCCCGGGAACACCGAAAGCTTTGAAATAGCTTGTACCGAGTCGTGGAATCGAGAGGCCGCAGTCTGAATCCCCGAAAGATCCACAACCGCCCGGCTCCAAATCAGCCACACCAACCAAGCCACGACAGATACAAGGCTTGCTGCCGCAAGAGGCCAAGCACCGGATACACATGAAGCAAAAGAATCGCTGGCTAGTCAATCTCACCGAAAGCGGAGCCTTAACCCAATCCTGTGTAGCCCGCAAGTGAGGGCATAAAACCAGATAATGCTCCGCAGCCTCATGATAAAGGCCACAACAAGGGGCGAGAGAGGGCTCACACGTGCCTAAGCCCGACTCACAAGGGCATTCACCACGTATACAAATGGTGCACCACCGCCACATAAGCACTCTAACCTTCAGGTGGGGGAAGTGAGCTCTATGTCCACGCCCAAACCGAGCGCCATCGAGAGAACAAGCCGCAGAGACCACTTGCCGAAGGGGGCAAAGGTGCCATGAATAGCCAAAGACCCGGTAACAAGACCGCACAAAACAAGAAGACACAACATCGGGATGAACCTTCCAAACCTGCACCACCACATCATCCTGAGGGACTATAGGTATGTGTAGCAGAATACTCCCCGCCACTTGTTCCCAGATAACCCGGTCACTGCCCCTCAGGCGAATCTACTTCATTCTTTTCACATTCCACTCCATCATTAATAGCTGATAAATGTTAATTGAGTGCTTAAGAGATGTTTTTGATAGGATCATCATCTATCATTATCAAATTGGGCATCCTCCACTTTTTCTTTCACCTTGCTAATGTACTTGACAAAAATATCCTTCTGGGTAGATTTGGACAAATTTACATTCTCATGGCAAAAATTGAAGTGCTTGAGCTTGAGAATAGTCTCAATACATTGCTGGATAAGACCTAAGTTCTTGAACTAAGGTAATCAAGAGTTATTGCAAACCTAGGTCTTGAATATCTTGGTCTTGTATCTTGGTAAGCTATATGAATGACTAGGGTTTTTTGCTTTGTTGTATACATAACAATGGTAGTGAGGGTTGAAGATGATCATCTTTGTTTTGTGGGGCGCTTAGGGGTCGCCATGCTCCCCTATCCACACTCTACAATATATAATGCTATTAAGGTACGCTTGTATGGTGACGTGGCTTAGAAATATATGTATTTATACCGTCGCATGGAGTGTCACATTCTCCCCCTTAGCATAATGTTGTCCTCAGAATTACGGTAAGGTGATGAACCTGCATCAACCTTGCAAGATCATACAACAAGAATATAACGATTGACTTTATTGAAAAGATCAACTCCCACTTAATTACTTATAACGTTAATTGTAAGACTCCATTTATGTACTTATACAAAATTATATAGGCTTAATAGCTATTATTCTAAAAGTTAACACATAATGTTATCACAACATGTTTAGGATAAGTCTGAAAATCTATGCCTCCTATCTTCTCGTAACGTGCTCCCTCCTTCCTCCTTCATTGGCCTGCACGAGTAGCACAATATTTGTGAACTAAAATCAAGGTTGTTCTACTAGTTAAATTGTGATTAAGGCCACATGTACATAAATTCCAACTTCTTTTAGTTATTGGCATTCATAGAAACCATGTTGATGTTGTTAAAGGCGGAGACATAGTTGAGAGATGTCAAGAATATCCAGTAATTGAACATTACCTTAAATATAAAGACTATTAGGTGTGATTCTGCGGTTTGACGCTGCTAAATGCCGAGACCAAGTTAAACATGGCCAAGAATGTCATTGAGGAAAATAAAATACCACTCATAAAAATAGAATGCATCATAGAAAAGAAATGAAAATAGGATGAACAATAAATGTCAGTTTAGGAAAAGAAAATTGTCCTCCTGGCAAATCATGACTAGCGGTGGGGGCAGAACGACATCTAACTATTATTTACGTGTATAAGAAAGATGCAAGTTATAGATTTAAATATGCGAGTAAAATACGCATATTGAATGGTTAGGACAAGAGTTATTAATTTAAATATGCCAATTAAATTAAATACGCATAAACCTGCAATATTTCATTTTGTATTTGTGGAAGGGTCGCATGGTTGGGCCAAGATTTATGTGGTGTATTATATAGAAAACTCGTATGGTTTTGCATGTTTGAGGAGCTTATTGGCAGTTAATGATGAAGATTCCTTTTTTGGCTTGAGGTTTTTGTTTTTTTGGTCGATGCTTTGCATGGTATAGAGAAAGAATGCAATGGATGTGCACATGGCTAGATCTGCTGGGCGGACATGTCTCCTTAGCATGTCGGTTCTATCGGGGCTAGAAGTCTCTATAGATTTTGAGCAGGAAGAGCAGGCAATTCATGCATTGGCCAGATGCCTAGGGTCAAAAGCCTGAGTGAAGCAAGGATGGACAATTGGGGTTCTGGCGAGGCCATTGCGGCATGGAGATTCGAATCCTCTAGCCCAAAGAGGAAGATTTTTTTTTTTTCCTTTTCTTTTCTTTTCGTTTCTTTATCTCTATCTTGTCATTCTGGTCCAATGGTTTTAGTGTGTTACGGGTAACAACAAAAAGAACTGAGCTATTCCATGGAAATACATAGCTAGCGAGATTTTCACATTGGAGGGCTATGAGTGGGCTATATATTTCTATCTGATGGAAAAGAGACTCAAGACTCTTTATGCGTATCTGCATTCAACACACTTTTAAGCGAGGTCACAAATGTGATGGCTTTGTTTGAATCCCTTTTAGATCAGATTGGGAAGGGAACGCATAAGGTGCATAGCCATTTCAGTAGTTCTCTTGAAGCAGAGCCTCCAACGCTGCAGCATGGAGGCAGTATATGGTATATCTTGTATAAATGCATGAGTTTGAGACTGTGGTCTTGTAAAAATTGTATGTTATTATGGCAATGCTCTTTTAGACCATATGCCCAATCGAGACAATAGGAAATGTCATGTCATTTTTTGGCGAAATATTAATAGTCGTGGATCTGGCACGATGCCAAGAATATTCCATAAATCCACAGAATGTAATGACAAAAGACGTGGCTAATATTGATACTGATCCACAACATAACACGGTCATTCCACACCAATTCCACACCAAACACCAAAATGAAGAACACAGAAGAACCAGGAGAAGATGACAAAGGGTGACTCAGCTATTTGGAGCAAAAGAATAATGCTAAGGTTGAGCTTTTCAATAAGTTAAAGAATATGGCAAAGTCCACAAAAATGAAGATGATGGAGAAGTCTGAGATTTTTAGGTTAGAGAAATTCAACCATTTGGAGCAAAAGAAAGAAATTGGGAAAGAAATTAGGTTAGAAAGAAATTGCCATATTGGATGACTTGTTGGTCCAAGAAAACTTTAATTCTCCATCACAAGAAGATGACCTGAAGCAAAAAGAAGGGGATATCTACGAGGCAGAAGTAGGCTGGCAAACCCTTGTACGCTCTCAAACCCTTGAGGAATTGTTTGATGAAGACTTGCCAACTCTTTATGAGGTAAGGCTAGAGGAACATGAAGATATGCTTGACTTTTGTCAACATCAAGAAGCAAAAAGATGGGGATGTCAATGAAGTAAATGCATTGCTGGCAAATATTGAGTTGCCAAGCCTTCAAGAATTGTTTGATGAAGACTTGCCTACGCTTTGTGAGGTAAGTCTAGAGGAACATAAGGACATGCTTGAAGGGGATATTGCCGGAGTAGATGGCTTGTTGTCAAAGGTAGACTTGCCAATCCTTAAGGAATTGTTTGATGATGACTTGCCAAGATTTTGTGATGCAAGACTAGAGCAATCAGGAGCCTCGTCACAACAAAATGATCGATCGAACTCGGCTGTTCTTATAAATGGTGTTCCCTCTGGCTTCTTCTCTCTATCTTGTGGTGTTAGACAAGGATGTCCTCTAGCCCCTTATCTCTTTCTTGTGGCAGCTGAGTTACTTACTAAGGTCATTATCCATTATCAGAATAGTGATCAAATCAAGGGGTTAAAACTTCCTGATTCTGATGAGAGTCTCACTATTCTTCAATATGCAGATGATATATTTTCTTTTCTTGATGTTGACATGGTTAATATTGAATTCTTTCTCAAAATCCTAACCCAGTTCTCAGCTGCCTCGGGCATTCATCTAAACATCAACAAAAGTTTGATCATTGGAGACATTCCTCATCAACAATTAGCTGGAATCAATGTTCTCTCTCTTGATCATGCTACTAAACTGTTGGGTATGCCTCTCTCTATGAATCAGAGTATTAAAGGCCTTTGGGATCCTATTCTTTTGAAAATTAAGAAGAAGTTGAACAACTACAGGAACTATCTCACTCTTGCTGGTAGAACCATTATTGCTAATTCAGTCCTTGCAAGTTCACATGTTTACTTCTCCACGACCTTAGTTTCTCCTAAAAGTGTTTATTTGGAGTTGGAGAAAACCATTAGAAATTTCATATGGAAAGGGAGTCACCTTGTCAATTGGAGCTCTATTTGTAAATCTAAGAACTCTGGTGGTCTAGGTTGTAAGAATCTTTTTCTTCAGGCTCAATCTCTTGCAGGGAAGTTTGTTTGGAAGGCCATTCATGGAAGTCAATCTCCTGATTATAAATTTATCAGATTCTGGATCAATCAAAGTCATCCTTATGGACATCCCTCTCTATTCATCATTTGCTTCCTCACTCTGCATTCATTCATATGAAACCAGCCCCCAATATCTCACCCTTAATGGAATATGACTGCTATATATTAACGTATAAGAAGGGTTTGACTGATTATTGAACCTTTGATTTTATATGAATTTTAAAGCAAACAGTGCAAATGCACCTTTTCTGGTACATCATGTGACGACTCTAGTGTTAATGGTTGTGGATCTGGCACAATGCCAAGAATATTCCATAAATCCATAAACCCACAAAATGTAATGACAAAAGACGTGGCTAATATTGATATTGATCCACAACGTAACACGGTCATTCCACACCAATTCCACGTCAAACACCAAAATGAATAACACAGAAGAACCAGGAGAAGATGACAAAGGGTGAAACCCTTAAGAAGTGAACAGAAATAGAAGATAGAGGAATTCAACTATTTGGAGCAAAAGAATAGTGCTAAGGTTGAGCTTTTCAAAACGTTAAAGAATATGGCAAAGTCCACAAAAGTGAGCATGGTGGAGAAGTCTGAGATTCTTAGGTTAGAGAAATTCAACTATTTGGAGCAAAAGAAAGAAATTGGGAAAGAAATTAGGTTAGAAAGAAATTGCCATATTGGATGACTTGTTGGTCCAAAGAAAACTTTAATTCTCCACCACAAGAAGATGACCTGAAGCAAAAAGAAGGGGATATCTACGAGGCAGAAGTAGGCTGGCAAACCCTTGTAGGCTCTCAAACCCTTGAGGAATTGTTTGATGAAGACTTGCCAACTCTTTATGAGGCAAGGCTAGAGGCTTGACTTTTGTCAAAATCAAGAAGCAAAAAGATAGGGATGTCAATGAAGTAAATGCATTGTTGGCAAATATTCAGTTGTCAAACCTTCAAGAATTGTCTGATGAAGACTTGCCTACGCTTTGTGAGGTAAGTCTAGAGGAATATGGGGACATGCTTGAAGGGGATATTGCCGAAGTAGATGGCTTGTCGTCAAAGGTAGACTTGCCAGTCCTTAAGGAATTATTTGACGACGACTTGCCAATATTTTGTGATGCAAGACTAGAGCAATCCGGAGCCTCGTCACAAGAAAATGATCATGAAGACATGCCTGACTTGATTAATGTCTTAGTCAACAATAAGAGGCAAAAGAAAACAAGCAGGGATGATGATGAGACATGTTGCTGGGATGAATTCGATGAACGCAAGAAGCATCATGTTGATGGGATGAGTTTGATGGTATGTTGGCACAAACAAAAGATAGGGATGATGAAGAAGCAACACAAGAAGTAGCATGTTGTTGGGATGAGTATGATGCCACGTTGGCACAGGCAATTGGCAGATCCTGTTGTGGATTTGTTTTTTCCATATTGCATGGCATGGGGTGATGTTTAGTTCCATGCTTAATAGTTGTTGGATGATCAACCATAAGATCACCTTTTCTCATCCAGTTTTAACATCTGATATATTTAACATCTGCGCAGTTTGTATTAGATTCGCCACTGATATTTCTCCCTTTTCAGTTCATTAGAGTCGTGCTTGGAAGTTGTTTTCGATGAACTTTTGTGATAAGCAGTATTAAGAGCCATGCTTAGCTTGCTTTGGCAATAGGTAATGCCTTGCTAATATTTTTAACTTTTGATGCTAAGTAATCGTTAGCAAGCTTGCTTCTTGACATACTTAATTACCTGTTTTGCTTTGATGCAAGTGATTTCATAGTAAGGCTGCTCTTCGATATATTTTTTTGCTCGTTTAAGTTCATTTCTCTCTCATGTTGTTACTTATTTAGGTAGGAATTGGCATTGAAAATATTCAAGTACGTGGAACCCGCTATAAGCAGTTTGTTCCATCCATTTGAACACATTTTTTGCATTATCAACAGATCCACTTTGGCTGCTTTACATCGTTGTGAACCAAATGCCTCAATCGCCCATAGTATCTCTAAACTAATTGACTTTGAAGCAGTGTGCAATTACTAAATTTTGTGTGTTCATATCCCATGCTATATAAAACTCAATCTATAGACTAGAAGCCTCTAAGGTTTAACCAATTTGAGTTGTTTACATTATAGAAGTACAAAGTAAATAGTTTTTGCCCTTCTTATGATGACTTCCAAGAACTATGCATGATGAACTTCAAGAACTATGCGAGTTTTGATGGGCTTTTCTCCATTTTCTTATTTAGCATCCTCATTTGAAACACAATTTTCGATCAGGCTGTGATTCCATGGCTTATCTTCAGAAGCTCAAGGGTAAGATGAAAAGGGAGTCTGATATGTTGGAGTTGTAGTTTACCGTTTCCTAGTAAGTGATTGGATGAGCTTCCTTATCTTTGAGATACCCGGCTCCTTAATACCCTGCTATTATTATCTGAGTATTATATGAGCCTAAGTATAGTTAAATCATTTTCCCTTTCTTTTTTTCGTTTTTCAATCTTTTCTTTGTGGGAGGTAAAAATGTTTGTCCATCTGCTACGTGAAAGTTCTCATCCCAATTTGACGCTCCCCAAACCTATATAATGCTCCCATCATATAAATACGGGAAATTTCTCTCCCATGGCAACTCAATTACCACGAAAAGGCCCTGAGTCATACTTGGACTACTTATGATGGCCAAGTATCCGGGTGAAGGGCACGGAGGTGTCATTCGTCCTACGCCTTCTATGGGATATCCTATATGGCAGAAGCGTACACACATGTTAGCACTAGCAACAATACACATAAACAATATGCCACCACAAAGGGTGGCCCATCTATCATCCATACGAACAATAACATAACACTAACACAACATATAAAATGCATCATAAATAAGGGCTCTACCCTGGGCTCAGACTCAAGGGGATCGACTGACGGTCATGGTCTCCGAATAATAACAGACGAAATCATGAATGGCATTGGCTGGCATAGAATATTGGTTAGGGTAGTTCACTCCATCCGCCCCTCCTGTACACACTTTGCAGATAGGCTGAAACATGTTATGCCATGATTGTACGCTTCTAGAGACATAATCTCATGGAATCGGCTTCTGAGACTACTCTAGTTTGCATCTTCCCGGTCCGATGAGGCAGGAAAGAGCCCTCCCGGAGTACAATGGTCTGAAGCTTTCTCGGCCTAGCAGGGTATTACAGGAAGTTCGTGAAGAACTTTGTAAAAATAGCGGCTCCGCTAACGGATTTGACGAGGGCGGAAAAAGTAAAGGATTGGGCAGATCACTGACAGAAGAAGGCCCAAACAGGATTCAAGATGTTGAAGGAAGCTTTGACAACCGCCCCCGTCTTGACCCTGCCAGACCCGGAGAAAGACAAGCTTGTGGCGACGGATGCAAGTAAGATTGCCACAGGTGCAGTGATGATGCAGGAAGAGCGAGTAGTGGCTTATGATTCTCGGAAGATGAACGACGCCGAAACGCGCTACCCGACTCATGATCAAGAGTTGCTTGCAGTTGTCAGAGCACTAAGAATTTGGAGGCACTACATGGTTGGGGGAAGTTCCAGTTGGACACAGATCATCAGAGCCTCCAATATGTGTTCACGCAACTACATATGGGTGGCTATAGGATCGTGGCACCATTGGCGCCCATGAATCTATACCCGAATTACCTCCATAAAATCTATAGATCAGCTCACCACTGAGGGTGTCACCTCTACATCTTCCTGAGGACTAACATTATTACCATACATCGCCAACTTCAATCTATAATCCAATTAATACCCCCTGATCCAAACTATGCTCTGATACCAACTGTAACGTTCCTAACCGACATGCCCTTAACCAACTGGACAAAACCATCTAGACGTTTATGAGTAGTTGCTTCTACCCATTTATGCTGGTGTCTCGAGAATGCGACACCAAGATCCACTCGAGCGGTCCCCCATGGGTCCGTTACAATCTCTCCCACTAGACTATGCTCGTCCTGGAGCATCACAAACCAAGGTATTCCGGGTCATACTTGCCCCCATACTTAAGTATTCCCCCATACAATTCTTATTCGGGTTAAAGCATTACGAGAGACCATTAAATAATATTGGAGCTGAGAAATACATATGTAGTATGTATGGGATATTTATACAAAAAGGTCTATAAATGCTAAATTGTAAAGGATTGGGGTTTTGTTGGAGAAGGTATAATCGTGAAGAGGAGATCACGTTGAAGGAGATTGGATCAGATGGGGGCAACGGACGCAGAGCAGTACCAATCTAGGTGGGGGTTTTTGATGCTTACAAAGGGGACACTAGAGTGTTTAAGGTTGTTCTGGATCAATTAAGCAAATTAGATATTTTCTTATATGAATGCATCTGATGGATTGAAATGTTAAGGAGTTAATCAGCATCAAATTATTACAGTAAGCAAAGGATGTTGGGTTTTGTATGGGCTGTTATCAGAAGGGATGGTTGGCCAATTTTGGGAAGGCCATAAGAAAGAGTTTCGAGGGTTATGTGATAGAAAGACGCTTAAGAATTGAAATTGGGTTAATAAATAAAGACTTGGAGCATGCAGTGTATGGCCGGGATAAATAAGAGATCACTGGGCAGAATAGAAGAATGGATCTGAGGCATAATTGGCATGTCCTAGGAAGGGCTGAATTGCCATGTCAAGAGATAAGGATAAGGAGAAGAAATTCACATAGCAGCAAGAGGTGAATCTGCCATGCGAGAACTAACACCGATGGAGGCTGGATCATGGCAAAATTCCAGAATGGATCGGAAAAATTGCCTGGAAGATGGTCGAAATTGGCTTAGGATGGTTGATTTGCTAAGTATAAGGCCAAACAGGACTGATTGATAGCTATGGTAGCCGAAGCTGGCGTCCTCAAATAGCGCTGTTTCAACCAGAAAACGACATGAGAGGATCTAAAATAGACCCAAAATGGCCGATTTGTTGCCAGGGATGTCTGAGATGATTGATTCCATGGATTCGATGGGACGCAGAGAGGCCTGGGCTGCACCCTGAGTTTTCGTCTCTGTTTTTTACCAGGGACGTTTCCTTTGAAACATTATGAATAGTGATTTTAGGTCATCAAGTAACATAAGTAATATTAGTATAAAGAAAAACTTAACAAAGGGTAGTTGCAGTTGCCATGGTAGTTAAGGTGGCCAAGAGAAGGGAGACTAAGAGGAATTCAGGCAATAAGGGC
The DNA here is from genome assembly GCA_021234155.1 of Isoetes taiwanensis. NCBI lineage: Eukaryota > Viridiplantae > Streptophyta > Lycopodiopsida > Isoetales > Isoetaceae > Isoetes > Isoetes taiwanensis. Next base: position 13,627,940 of record JAJEKV010000016.1, on the reverse strand, counting down.
ATGTCTGAGTATTACAAGTGCCAGTAACTGTATGGAATAATTGAATTAATAATAGAAATTAGGAAGGAAGGAAGGATGAAAGTATATTTTAACGTCCACTGAGGCCAACTGGCCTATGAGACGGTTTTACAATACAACAGAAAGTTTCCAAACACAAAATAAAACCACAGAAATCCTGTACAATGTGTCTCTACCACTGGGATGAAAAAACCCCCCGTGTGGGAGGAAAAACCCTTGTAGTAGGCATTGAGAGGCCCTATTTGGACGCTCAAATTCCCTGTGCTGTGAGGGACTCCCTGACGGTGGAGACTTGGAGAATGTAGGACGCAAGACGTGCCACCATTGGCGAAGCCAGCAGTTGGTGAATTGCTATCTCAGAGCATCTGAGATCGGCATGAGCTGCTCGGATGTGTGCATATGCTGGGCATTCCTGTAGAGCATGGTGTTCATCTTCTACTATCGGCATGTTATCATGCAGGGGGATTCCGCCGCCCATCCCGCACTCCCGTGACTTTGCTCTCAATTCTCGAGATGGATGGACCCGCCCTTATTGCAGCTATAGCTCTTCGTTTCTTGGTGGAAATGTGTGCCTTCAGATACTGGTGGGGGTCGTGTTCAAGCGACGGATTGACCTGTGTGTGGTAGTGCTCTGTTTTGGGCTTTACAAGAGTGGGTGCATCCCACAGAGAGGTAGCAAAGCGCGCATTCAAATGCAGCTCCTGCTCTGCGATATCCGACATATCCATAATGTGTTGATAGTCTATGGACCATCGTGCGAACCATCCCCTACAATGCTCTTGCCATACTCTCTTGAGACGTTATGCCCTTGTGCCAATAACAGAGCCCGGGGAGGAAGACGTTGTGCATCCATTTCGTCAACCTTATGGAAATACGCAAGGTGCTTGCACATAGCAGAATGCTGCAGGGGCCAAAAGCCAGTCTCATACAGCAAAATTGGATAAGGCATCGTGTCCTTGACACCTAGGCTGTATGTCAGGAAAGCCTTCTGCACCCTCTCTAGCTTATCCCAAGTACCCTTGCTAATCGGCCGGCCCGGACCTCTACCCCATCAAGAAGATCGGGTTCCACGAGTGCTTTCGGAACAAGTGTGCTTTATGTGTCTAATCGCAGAGATCTATTCTCAGGATGACTATTTCGCATTGCATACGAGGGTTTTCCATCCCGTGCTGACCCTTCTTTCTAAACAGTCATCCCATAGCATGTTAGCAGAGAAATCGATTCCCAAATACTTAAAGGTCCTTACAACTTCCATCCTTTGTCCTCTGTAATAGAAGTCTGGGATATCATGCTACGCAGACAGGATTGGCAACAACTTGGTTTTCTGGCGATTGGTGTCATTCTGCTATGTCACGTAATTGACCGAGAGCATCCAAATGTTCCCGCATACTCGATCGTATGGGATAATAAGCCCGGATAAATCGTGCATAGAGCAAGCGTTTTTCAGATATGCCTCGGCAACCGCGGGCTACCACCTCCATGTTCTTGCATCGGTCTCCAACTTGTCAATATAGAGTCCAAAAGCGTTGGAGATAACGGGCATCCCCATTTTAACACCTATGGTGCTTTGTTCACCCGTGGTCCGACGCAGCAAAGTGGCATATATTCCGTCATACAAACCGGTAGATGGCATTTACGCAAATCCCGTGGGACATGTAGCTCCCCAAGCTGGCGTTGCACAACAGGTCCCGAGGGACCGTATCATATGCCGTCTTAAAATCCATGAAACAGCAATACAGGTCACGTCGTGCATTGCGGCTAGCTTCCATAAGGATTCTGAGAGTAAAAATATGATCACTTTCGTGGGTGGGCGTGGCGGAAACCTGCCCTAGCTAATGCGCACGCACTCGGTTTCCTCGCCCATTGCGTTAACTTCTTCTCCAGCACCCCTGCTAGAAGTTTTGCGAGTAACGGGCTTACCATGATCATACGGTAGTTGGTGGAGTCATCCCTGCTTCCCGTCTTATGATAGGGGTGACCTTGCTAACCATCCATTCCTGCGGGAGGCCCTCTCTGATGGCATGATTGATTATCCCTGTCAAAGGCCCGAGCAAAGCTGGCCCACCCCATTTCAACAGCTCGGCCTGAAGTCCCTGCAAGTCCTTTGCTTTACCATTAGCAAGATGCCTAAGACCCTGTTGGATGTCTGCCTCTGAGAGCTGTAGTGTTTCTCCTAGTTGATCTGGCACATCAGCAATTGCTCCTGGTGGGTCATACAACTCCTCCAACCACTTGTCTCCCAGTGCGGTAACATTTTCGGTGGTTGATGCCTCTTATACAAAGACACTCGCCAAAAGGCTTTTGGCTCGATCATCGATAGATCAAACATCGTTGCTGATTTTCAGCAATGTAGCGATGCTTTTGGATTTCAAGAATGCCTTATAGTCCCTAATGGCCGTGGCGGGTAGTGGTGGATCTAAGATGGTGCGTAGTGACTCTTTAGAGCCTTACATTCCGGGCGTCAAACCGGGGTTTTGAGGGAATTGCCGGTGATGTCCCCTGGCGGGAGCTTTCTTGTCGCAAAGCATTTATCGGCCGGGCCGTGAGTAAAGCCTTCACCAACCATTCACACTTATCATGCAATGTATAGAGGGCATCAATCCCCTGTAGCTCACGTTCAAGCTCCACCTCATATCACCTTGCTTCCTATAGTCCGGGTTGTATCCCAAACCCCGGGTGCTCGTCTCGTGGCCACGCCATCGAAAGTGCCTCCAATCCAAAGTGGCGTAAAGTGGATAGTGGTCCGACAAAGTCTCTTCATCTCTTGTTTACGGTTCGCCGTGAAATCATGAATGATATCAAGTTACGCACCGGAGCTAGGGAGATAGTCCACCACACGGCTCCACCATCGCCCGGTAAACCGCAAGTGAAGCCCCACGATCAGCTGACTGCAAAGCATACCATTGCGGATCACCATGTCAAAGATCCGACATAGCTGGACCAACTCTCTTCCAAAGGCTCCGGAGACTGTATCCTGGGAGCATCTTGCATCTTTGGGATGTCTCCATTTCTAGCCAAAGTGGGTTGGAGTCAAAGATTTCCGAAAGGTGACCGACCGACCTTTGTCTTGCGTCCGGGTGCATTGAAATCTCCCAATAAAAACACATGACCCCCTGGCAGCGTCTTTGCTCTATGTCATCATACAATTCCCTATAGAGCATATGCACGGTTTGTCACTGATGCACCACAATAGAACTTAGAAGTTTCATGGGGTATATAACATCCTGCGATAAGCAGTGGGTGATGGTGAGGTTGCAACACTTTCGTATCCACGGTGGCGGTTGAGTCTATCAGCCTTGTGGGCGAGGCTGTGGATGTTATAGCATCTTTGAAGTAGCACGCGACCCTCCATACCCTCGCTTGCCATGGGCTCATTGGCGGTGAGAAATGATGGTACCACAGGATGTCGGCAGCGGATGACCACTATATTCCCATGTCTCTTGCAAGAAGATGATGTCCATGCCTGCAGCAATTTCAGCAATGCCGTCACCGCGCTTCCAGGGAAATCCCCTACAGTTCCACGACACAATTCGAAGGCACTCTTCCTATGCCGTGGTGGTGACGCCTGCCCGATCCCCATGGAGGCCGCGGGAGTTGGGCCATTGGCGGTCTTTGGGGCTCTCATGTCTGGCGGCTGTGGGGTCGTGCACGGGTACTTGGTCACAGGCAACTGTGTGCGACCGCCATTCTCGAAGTGGGGATCGAAGTGCTTGATCCGGCCGGGGCCGCTGCCGCCCTTTGTTGGTAGTGGAGGCACAAATACCTTCATCTTGCCATTCATCGGGCCTGCAGATCCCCTGCCTGCATGACTGTCTAATCTTTACGAACTCCTCCACGCCACTCCTTACGTTGAGCGTGGGTCGATCAGGTGTCTAAGTACTGATGTCCTTCAAGCGTTTAATTAGCGCTTATGCAACATCAACGTCTTCGGCGGCTTGGTCAAGCCTTTGTGAGTTTAACTAGTCGAGGTCTCATGCTTGGCCCTCCCATACTGGTCGGGTTTCTTCTTGTCAGAATCGCAATTGGAGCCTTGCCAATACCGGGGCATGGAGCTTAGGCGGGAGGTCTTCCCCTTGTTCTTCGGGCAAAGTCGCGAGCGACAATGTTGGTCGGCGACGGTCGGTCCTTCTCCTCGCTTGAAGGACGGAGTCTAATTCACTGTGCAACCTGCACTCGCCTCCGGTGTGGGCATGGTGATGAATGCTGCCCACATAGTGGTACTTATGCGCTTCATCGCATGCATGAGATCATACATCTCATTTGGAACTTCTCAGCCATCCCCTCTTTCGAGGGCCGAAGCACGGGTACGCCTCTTGACTTCAGGTATCTCTTTTCAAGGTGTCAACCTCCCCACATCCCAGGATATTGTAGCCTCACGGTTCGCTAACCGCCGCTCTAGGGGCAACCAATCAGGTAACCCGCTACTTTGCAGTATGAGCTCATTTTGCGGTGTACCATCATCTCGACATTTGCGTTGGAGCCGCTTAGACGGGTTGCATGTTGAGTGGGACATGTTGTCACCTCACTAACTTAGCTGGCGACGATATCACGTGTTTGTTCAAGGCTCAAAGTGGGCCCGAGGCCAAAGCGTCATCCGAAGGTCTCGATGCTTCTTTCCAAATAAGCCGAGATACGTTCTTTCTCTTTCGCCAATCGCGCTTTGAGAATAGCCGGCCGTACGGGTATCCTTTGCATCTCCACACCTTGACTTGTCCCTTTAATGGCGCGTTTAGCTTTCCCTCGGGACATGTATTGCCTCTGTGCGTGTGATGAATTCGGGGGGGAGCCCTCGCATTACGCGCCCGCTTCTTTAGCGCATGCAGATTCCCCTCCATCGTTTGTCTGTGCGCTGACTTCCAAAGGCTATGGGGTTACTGGCTGTAAAAGTGATCAGAATCCAATTTGGGGACCCAAAGGTGAACTTAACAACTCTGATAGTTGATAGTAAGTAATTTGTTAAGGTAAGGAAAATATTAATAAGTGAAATGGGAACAATGAATTAGCATGAGTTTGGACGTTGCTTAATAATGGAACTTTAGAATGGCCATAGGAAAAACCCATGACCTAGTGGTATTAAATGGAAATGGCCCTAGTTACGTTAATAGTAAGCCTTAAGAATGTTATGGTCATGGTTGTTATATTTGTTATGTGCCATTATTGATGTGGTGTCAAATGTTGGATGCATGGTATGTTTTATATGGCTTTGCCATTTCTATTGTGGTATACATTAATGAGAAATGCATGGGAATTGCATCTGAACTATTGATATCATCCTTATGGTCATATTGGGATATTGCATAAATTGCAAGGATAGTGGTATTGGGGAATGAATATATTTGTTGCATAAGTGCATGATCTCTGGGGCCGGAGTCCATTAGCGGTGGTTTGGACTCGCGGTTGTGTATGTGCATGACATCGGGCAATGTTATCCTGGCTTGGATTCATTGTCGCGCTACATGGTAAAAGTGGACCTCCAGTGCTGGACGCAGCGTGGATGGGTGTGTATGCACGAGGCAAACCCTGCCCGTATTGGCTGCAGGGCCTGATCATCCTGGGTGGCATGTAGAACCAGAGTAGACACTATATGCGGAGCGAATTGTTTACGATGATACATTGTGGATATGTTGGCATTAAATGGTTGCTTAAAGCATGGATATGAGAGCATGGAATGATTGTATTAAGTATGGGGCATGATATCATCGTTATTGTTTATATGTACTAACCCGAATGGTTGAATGCACTGGGACTACTGGTAAGGGAATTGTGATTGTTATGGTTTGACTAGTATTTGTGAATGTATAGCCCTTAAGTCCCAAATGCCCCCACTTAGTCATTAGGACTAACCCTCCCCTCCAAACTGTTGTAAGCAGTGCCGGGTGGATCTGAGAGTAGCAGTGCTGTGGAGCAGCGGACATAGCATGGAATAGGCTCTTTAGAGGAAGATTTATGTTGTAGTTAACACCATAATCATAATTGTGCTTGATTGGAGAGTGTAGACATTGGGATATATCTTATGTTGTAAGTCTCACTCGATTTGTAAGAGGGGTGGCTAAGTGCCCAACCTTAAGTCCATATTTGACTATTTGAAGGTATGAATATATATATGGCTGTTTACACCCCACTAGAAAGTATTAGCTATGAGGCTACGGCAAAGATAAAGACAGGATCCCAAGCTGCCTCGAAGAGGCCAGCTTGGCAGGCCCGTTACAGTAGGGAATACAACTGCCCATCTATTGTTGGAGCTTTGTGCGTTCATCCATCAAGTCAGCAACATGGTTATTGGGCTTACAAATGATTTCTTCAACATACTAACCTGATACAATAGTAGCATCCGATAGTAGCACATCCAAAAGAAGGAATCATGTTTAGGCGTATCTCTGAAATTGACCTCCAACAAAGACCCATGTTGACAGAAAACAAAAATGAAAACCTCTTCCAAGTTTTTTAGCTAAAGATGCACAGAACTAGCTCCAAGTTGGGTGTCAGATGTGCAGATATATCTTTATAGAACCTACTGAGTGATCCTCTTCAATGATTCTCTGAAATCCACACATTTTTCAAATGTCTAGTGACATCCATCACGTCTCTTGGAACCGTGCCACACGTGTCTCAAATATTTGTGTTTTAAAAATAGAAAGCAAAAACATATTTGAATCATCTTTAGTTGATCTCAATCTCCAGAAGAGCTTTAAAAATATTGCCAAAGCTCACAAAGAAATATTCCATAATTTCATGTTTAAAGCAATCACAACGTCACAACCATAAAGAACATACAGAGTATACAAAGTAACCAATTTGAGAAGGCTTGGAGCAAGTACAAAATTCCTAAACTAACCTGGGTTCTTTATAGTCTTCAAAAGTGCTCCACTCCTCCAATGCGCTCCTACGTGTACTTCTAGAATTCCATGTATGAATCCTACATTTACAGCCACTAGAGCTGCAAGTTGGCTCATATATAACCTACATGCATAAGTTCCTACATGCACATGCTCACATATAACCTACATGCACATGTTGCTATAGTGCTTCTAATAATGTATTACATGATGCACCCTTGCCATCATGATGCAACTATCCATTTATTGTGCTATCTACTAACTAGAAACTGCTTATCTATTGCGTAATGGTTGGTTTCAATCACGCTACAATTTTTAATGCTAGACATGTAAAAGAATGTTCTTTCTAGATTTTACATATCTTTACAAAGCTATCTTTATTCCTAGCGACATGCAAGGTAATACAAATTTTGTGCTTGATGTTGTTGCCATGATGTGCCTATGTAAGTCCTGGAGTAACAACTTATATGACTAGATGTTGGAAAAATTGATTGAAGATGAAGTTTTCACTATACACATTGCGATGTTGTTGCTATAATGCTTCTAATAATGTATTACATGATGCGCCCTTGCCATCATGATGCAACTATCCATTTATTGTGCTATCTACTAACTAGAAATTGCTTATCTATTGCGTAATGGTTTCAATCATGCTACAATTTTTAATGCTAGACATGTAAAAGAATGCTCTTTCTAGATTTTGCATATCTTTACAAAGCTATCTTTATTCCTAGCGACATACAAGGTAATACAAATTTTGTGCTTGATGTTGTTGCCATGATGTGCCTATGTATTGTTATTTGTAATTCTTACTTACTATTGTAGACTTGCAACTGCATATCTTGGCAAAGATATTTAGATATTATTACGACCTGAATGGTTTAGAAGATATCTCAAGACGTTATCATTACCTAACTAGATTGTGTCCTCTTTCGACCTCTTTGGATTGTATCCTCTTTGGATTGCTGGCTGACATTGGTTTCAATGAATTGAATATGTTTAACCTACTTTGTTTTGATAAGCATCCTAGATGCATAAGTTTGGGGGTCAAATTTCAGTGTTCCAATTTACTGCTTGCTTTTCTTTAGATTTGGTGATGTCTACACCAAACAAAGCCGTTTTATTATGGGCACATTTAGACATCATATCATCTATTTTAATCATTGATGCCCATATATGTTGACTTTTTATACATAGAGGCATCTAGAAGGACGAAGGAATGATGGCAGAATTTGGCAACATGAGCCAAAGTTGGGCATATTAATGCATTTATGATGGTGGATTTGGGGATTTCAAGAACAGGGAAATGAAGTAAATGCATTGCCTGCCAGAGCGTATGTTCGGCAACAGACTATCCTTGGTCGGTTCCATCTTTTCACCAGCCCCATTTTTTTTCCTACCCTACCATGGCCATCGCTACAGCCAGTTCCAGGCGTCGCCATTTTTTGCACAGGGCGAAGCCCAAATGTCAGAGCAGTGTTTGCCTACCTTGTTTGTTTTTTTTGCAATTTTTTTTGTTCTGTTTGGGTATTTTTTTGCAGGTACGCTAGTTTCATACAGAAAGTGGTTCAATGCTTTCAAAAGCATTAGAGATTTTTGGAACTTCATTTTATCTGAGTTATAATCTTAGAAATCGGTTTCCCAGTGTGTTCTGTTCATGTGACATTTCAAACTAGACTCGAGAGGGCTGAATTATCTGGTCCTCCCCAACCCCCAACCCCATTTGTAGTATCCATTTTGCCAGATAGAAGTGCACCGCCCTCCCACCCCCTTCCCCTTTTTTGACGAATCGGCCCAAAGCTCGTGACGCCCAAAAAACCCGGATAAACTCAGCCATAGGAAAACAAACCCGGTTGGTGTATTTTCATTATCTGGCAAAAAAAAAGGGGGTTCTGGATTCCTGGGGATGGGGGATTCCTCAAAAGGGAGGGTTGGGGGGGGAGGTATTTTCATTATTGGAGCCTGGCCCAGGATGGCCGGTCGAAGGGGGGAGGGGGGGGGAGGGAGAGATGGGAGGGAGGGGGATAAGCCAAACTAGCCCTAGACCCAACATATCAGGAGATAAGAGCTAATTCCTCTCAGGAGAATTGATCTGGTCCATGACCAGACTTGGTGTGCTTTCAAAACTGCTCCAGTTTATAAGCTGTTTATGTATGCAGAATAATCAGAACAAAAAATCAGCACAGCTTTAGCAATATCACTGACATTCAACTGATTACCTAGTTTCATGCTCTGCAAACTTCACTTCTTGGAATTGCATGTACTGCTGCATCTGTTTTCATAACTGAAAAACAATGCTAACATGCAGTGCAAGGAATTATCTTCGTGACTATTTGCCAGAAATGAGGCATGTACTGCTGCATCTCTTGCTTATAATCACAACTTTTGCCTTTGCCATGGTCCATCTCCCTCTAGGCCGGATAAAGCAACTGGTACTTAATACTCTACATCGTATCACGCAAGTATAAGGCCCCAGTCTAGTGGAATTTGGAGCAAGCTTACCTGATAAGAACAATTTGCGACAACGGTCAAACAATTTGATATGTGAAGTTATGAGAGCGACAAGAAACTGGCACAAAAAAATTGGCAGAAGGATTTCCCTTGTTTTACAAATTCTGTTGTTTGAAATACCTCATAAGATCCGCAGGGGATTGAAAATTAGATGCGACAAAAACAAAAAGGAGTATTAATATTTTCATAATTAAAAAGGAAAAGATGTATGCTTAGATAATATATAACATAATAATGATCAAACAAACCGAGCCTTGGTTGGCGTGGATGCAAGGGTGCGACTGTGTTGAGCTGGTCGATCATTTTCCAGGTGACACAAAATAGCTGTGATCTGCATTTTTCTGAAAGCCAGCGGCACTTATATTTAAGGTATCTTTCGTTGCCATTTGTAATCTGTTTCAGAGGTATGTTTGAGTGCCCTCAGACCGTGTTATTTCCTTTGTTTTCTCTTTATAATTTAGCTTTTCGGCGCTGCATATGGTAAACATTGTGTAAACATTTTGTTAGATTTTGTAGATAACCCCTTCTCTGAAAATTGGAAGGCACATATCGCTGTTGTTAGGTTTAGATACTTCTCTCTCTGAAAATAAGAAGCAACATCTGGCTATTGTTAGCTTCTGTCCTGAAAATAAGAAGAGCGATACAAATAGATACTAAACAGTAGGAAATTCAGTTATATAACCAAGCAAATATGCTACCTTTAAGTGTCCAGCATTTCCCTGGAGGTAGAACAATATCCTGCTACATATATTATAGGGAGTTGGTGACTAAAAAATGGCAATATCCTGTTAATCATATGTTATAGGGAGTTGGTGACTAAAAAATGTCATGCATGCCTCATTTATGAAGCATACATGCTACTTTTAAATGTCCAGCACTTATTGAAATCTGGGTGTGGAAGAGGTCTGGTGTTCAATGATTCTCCCTAGTGCTTAAGTAGTTATGGATATCTTAAGTCTTGCAACAAGGAGTGAATTCTATATAAAGCAGAACAAAGCTCCCTTGGCAGTGTATCTTCGTGCCTAACAAAGCTTTCGATAAATTCGCTGAGGTCAAAATCAGTTATTTCAGTTGGCCCTAAACTGCTGGAATTGTCATATTACAGTTGTATTTGTTGATAGAACAACTTCAGCAGATTCAGACCTTTTGTTAGTGAGCACATCTATCAATCAATTTACAGTTTGAGGCTTGGCTTTAGACATCTCGAGAATAAAGTTTAGAGTTTCCAACATGCGCAGCTCTGCTCATTCAGGTGTAAATATCGAAACTTCCAACGGAAAAAAAACTCTCTCAAGCAAGACCTTTGTCCTGTGGTTGATGCTATCTGTGACACTATAGTCACAGGCCTTAAAATATGCCTGAAGGAAGAGGTGTGCTCACAGGTGTTGCAGGACGTAAGAACTTGCTCTTGGTACTTGAAGGTCCACTTACCGTGTCCTAACTCGGGATAGCACCTTTCTATTTTCCTGCAAATCAAATTGTTCTTTCTATAAACATATCTTTCTCAAAACAAGAGAAAAACATAAAACACATGAAACCTTGCATCCATTACCCAACCAAGTCTATCTAAAAGAACTTTGCCATATACTTTTTATATTATAAGAGTACCTCGAGTATAGAGCAATTGCCATATTCACTAGATAGAACTTTGCCATATACTTTTATATTATAAGAGCACCATGAGTATAGAGCAATTGCCATATTCACTGGTTGAAAATCGGTCATAGAGTTCCTGTACCATATGCCTTTGCATAGCCTTCAATATACCATAATCCTTGTGCGTCTGTGCTCCAAATAAACATAATAAGTAAATCTTCAGCAATGAATTCCAGTGGTAGAAAAATTTGCCAACTCTAATCCATTTGCGTTTGCAAATTAGCCATATATAAGCAATGCAGCATGTTTCAGTTGGGCAGTTGCAACCAGGTTTGCATAAGAAAACATTAGGAAAACACTCATGGAAAACACCCATGGAAGGAGGGAGGGAAGGGACGATTGCTGCAAACCTTTCTCACCATTACAGACGTTAGAGAGAGAGAGATATAATGCTTTACATTTAAGTCCTTCCTTAAATGTAACCCGAACTAAAAGTTCATAGCTGCAAACTCTCTTCACCATTACAGGTATGTAATGAAGGCTTGGTCAAATTGTTGTGATATTCTGAGACATATTATGATATTGATGGCAATGGAAGTCTAATGTCAACTCTAGATTGCATGACCTAAATATAGTCTTAGCTGCCATATAGAAGTGTACTTCCAACTCTAGATTGCATGCTTTGAATATAACTATAGAAACCAAGTAAATGAGTTGGCAGAGAGTAATGAATATAACTATAGAAGCCAAGTAAATGAGTTGGCAGAGAGTAGGGGGTTTAAGGAGATTAGCCAAGAGCCATCCAATAAATTTCTTATAAATGTGATTCTAATTTAGCACTTTGAAATCCACTTTTAGGGTTAAGCCCGTCCTTGGTGTCGTCTATGACTAATGCTAAACTACTACTCGCCCACCTAGGATCGAAACTTAGCTCTTGTAATTTAAAGATAGTTCTCATTTGTAACCCACATTTCTCAATTAACGGAATTAACTGGGTAAGAGCTCTTTAAAATTTTGTCTAATAGGGCAAAGTGAATAATAACAACAACTCTTCATGTTGCTTCTAGAAAGCGAGAAATGTGATATGCAAATATTAGAAAGATGGACAGAGGTGTTAGGCGCTATTTTCACCATGACATCACTTTGTTTTGTTCATAGACTATGAAAAATTGAGTGATGTCATCGTGAAAATGGCGCCTAATACCTTGTAACCTTTCTAGTATTTGCATGTTGCATCTCTCACTTTCTAGCAACAAAGTTCAGAGCTGATTTTATCAATCGCCTTGCAAACTACTCAATTGAACTCGTAATAGGATATATTATAAGCTAATACGTAATTTCACCAACAAAGTAAAACATCATAATTTCAAGCATATTGTTCGTTCCATGCATGAATTATTCCATGCATTGATTGGTGTTACAGAGATGGTGCCTAAGTGATGGCCGGACCATCATGATCATGTTTTATTTTGTCATTCGGTATTAGCAGTGTTGATGAGGTGATGGCACCAATACTACATCAAGTTGTGGTGTTTCCTCTTGGAATTTAAATTGCCTTTGCATTTAATTGATCCTTTCTATTGTATTTCTTTTGTATAATTACTTTCTTGCAGCTTTCAACTTTTGTTCCAACATTAGCATGGACCTTCAGGTATGTCTCACCCAATGGTATAATCCAGGTTCGATTTCTGGAGGGTCTCGCTTTTTTTGTTTTTTCTTAATTATGTATGGTGATAGATGCTTAAACAAGTGTTAGCTAGAAGACATGAGTACTATGATAGTACGTATGAACAAGTGTTAGCTAGAAGACATGAGTACTATATGATAGTACATATGAGACATGGATAAAAGGTTTTCCCAAAAAAATACATTCAAATTAACATAGCGTACAATGCAGGCATGAATTCATCCTTTATCCTTCTTGGGTTATATCACTATCTTTTGAGAACTACCAACAATAAGGGTTGAAATGCCAAAGTCAATGAAACATACCATAACCATGCACAATTATAAAAGCAAACATATCTGGTTTGCAATGGCTGATGCCGTGAATGTGGTTACTTCTTTAAACCTCGGGGTTGGCTGTGTTCCATAAGCTATCTCAGCCCTCTATGGACTTCCAAATTGCACAGCCATACCCTTGGCCCGAGATATAATATCAGAGTCCACTCCAATTTCCACCATCTCCCTTATAATCCTTGTTTTATCTATAGGTCTGAGCTGGCCATGCTGGGTTTCTGAATTGGCTGCAACATAATTCACCCAGTCCCTTGTAACCATCCTCAAGAAATTCCCCATGGCCAATGCCAACCTGTTGTTGGGGTTCCATTTCCTCGTTGGCTAATTCCACCTCTTCATTAGTGACCCAAGTGTGTTAATTAATTTCGCATAGGTCTGACCAGAGGCAAATACCCCTATATGCTTATAATCTGCCTTCCTTGAGTGCATCACCCGAGCAAATGTGTGTGTCTTCTAGGCTATACAAGGCTTGTATGTCCTCGTCATCTTGCTGGGGCTGGCTATGATCATCCATAGGGGGACTATGGAAAGGACTACAATGTGGGGGCATTTGACCTATCTCAAAGGATGTATCTCAAGTTCAAGTCCGAATTGGACTCAAATCTTAACTCATTCTCAATCTGTTCCTTACCTGAAGCCTCTTATTCTCCACTCAAAAGCAGTATCGCTTCTTCTTGCTCTCCCTTTCTACCCTATTTTGATGTGCTCAACTGGGATGCGGGACCTTTCATGGCTGCCAAATATGCTTGTTGGGAGTGGCTAGGGATTCTATCAGTGATAATCCCCAACGTGGTAGAACTTGTATCATAATACGCTCGGATTGTTTGCCAATGCTGCGGGATTTTATCCTATCTAGTGGAAAGATAAGCTAAATCGTTTAAAAATGGTTAGGCTAGTCTAGTAGATTAATATTTCTACCAACTCGGATTTGCCAAAGACTCTATCAAGTATACATGGCAGAGCGGCCCGTGCCATATGGGACACCGGAGTAACTCACAGTGGTATAAGCCAGGCAAGGATTGAGCCACGCAGCTCGATAGAACCTACACTAGAACTCTACACTGAGTACACATGGCCTACACCATGCTAGACGAGAATTGCTCACCATTTTGGATGAGTGCCTCATTCATATTAGTCCATTGAGTTTTATAGGCAAGATGTGTCCTCAAAGCATCAGTTTTGCCAAAACACCAGTTTTTGCGCAATGCCACTTTATAGTTTTGCGAACATGCTTGTTGAGCATGAGGCCTCACGAGGCATCCGCAAATGACACTTAAACAAATATAAATTTTCGGCAGGATGCAAATGTTCAATTCTGTGACATAATATTGCAGCCATGGCAATGTATACATACGCGAAAACTGTTTTATACGTGAAAAGTCAAAAATACATAATAATTTTTATTTATTTTTACATACAGAACTTATCTCTGCTCTCAACTGTAAAGAAAACTCTAGCTTTAGCTCAGTTCCCACTTTTCTAATTATTGTAAATGGCCCAGCCGTTCTAGGTTTCCTCTTCATTGTGTTGAATCTAAACTTGCTGCTATTGTCAACTAAAAAAATGCACCTTTTTGGAAGCTTCGGTCTATCATGTGCTTATTCGCGTAAGCCTTTTGCCTGGCCTGCTTCTCTCGCTTCCTTGATATTAGCTTCCATGTCTTGTACGATCTCTTTTCATGTGTGTCAAAATTTGGTTTCATCAAAAGGGCTAAAAGCATCCCTTGTTACATGTGCCATGGAAAAAATGAATAGCAATATGTGGCATAATAATAGACCACCCCCCTAAATACCTCCTTGAGCCAAAGCTCAAGGTTACCCCTAATACCTTGCACTCGATCATGGCCCATAGGATTTGAACTTAAGGACTGTTTAAAACGATCCTATTATTGGATTTTTGTGAAGCTAGATATGAGGATGGTATGGCTCATTATAGAAATTGCCAAATGTGATACGCAAAGGGTAAAAATGATATGGCAATGATTTGTACTTTTTTCATTTCTTTTTGCAAAAACTATTTAGGGCAAAGTATGCTCGATCAACCGAGTGATGGCTTGGATTCCTTATACCAAGGAGTTTTTAACTTGAACTGGTATACATCGGGTAATCAGCTGAGTAAATAAACCATGGCCACTAAAATAGATATATGAACTAACCTGTTATTAAGAGCAAATGCATTTCAATAGATAAGCATTATGCATACGAAAATAGTCTGGATGCAAGACAATGGCTCAAGAATATTTACTAATTGCTACTATTATTTTGGAGGCTTGTAATATGTTCTGCCTTGACCAGCCATTAGCAAATGCTCGATTTCCTTTCAACAACAGATGGTAGGCAATAATGTCTCAGGGAAAGTCGGCACATGTTTATGAAGCATTTGGCTCTAAGAATCCATTAGTTACATCTGTTTATTAATTGCTAATGGATGTATTGTGAATTCTTTGCTATTTTGTAGGATCACAAGCAGTGTGAAGGGGGATGACCCTAAAGGATCCCATGACACCTGCTACCTTGTATAAGGCAACCATTTTGATGTTTGTTTTTTGTAATGTTGGTGTAGGTAACAGGATATCTTTACTCTTTGTTATATTTTCCAAATATGTAATGAGTGGATTTTGCATTGATGGGGATAAATCATAAAAAGATGAACCTTGAAGATCATAAAATATTATATAACATTTGAATTTTGCAACATATTTATTTGAATATTGCAATATATTTGCTGTCTACTTTCTCCAGATTATGTTTCTTAGCAAACTTGATTCTGGTTAAATGATCAAAGAAATCTATCATTCTATCTTGATTAATGTAAAAAGTTTTTGGCTTTTATACTATGATTATTTTTTTTCTTCTCAAGTATACATGAAGTCTTTGCCTAGATCCAGTTTTGCACCAACTATTTTTAGGATTGCTTATTGCATCTAGATAGCTACCCACATGGTTTTTAACTAGATAAAAGACTGTTTTGTCTGCTTTGTCTGCGCTTCTAACTCTCAGAGTGAACAAAAATTTCCTGTAGATCTTCAAAGATCTAGTTTCTCAAAATGAACAAATTTTTCTTCCACCTCAAAGCTTTTAAAATTTTCTCAAAGTTTGCAATGCCCAAACACAAGAAGGAAAAAACCCTACTGCCAAAATGGCAATCGGAAATCTCAAAGATTCAAATCGTTTCGTTGAAATCTGACAGCAATAAAATATAACCATCTGACTATGAGATCAAAAGCTAGCGACTGTTTTGCGCCTTGCATAGATCGATTTTCTTAGAAACATGCCAATTTCGATATGTTCCAAAAAAGTCCAACACAAAACTAGTATCCCTTCTTTAAATCTAGTCTCATGCATCATCAGCTTTAGCCAGAAGCCAATCTTTCAGATGATCTGGCAGTGCCGCCATTGCACTACTACCGTGAAATTTGACATGCTCCTTTGGTTTTGCTTCACCAATTACTACACGCCACGTCATACCCCTTAAACCATTAACATGAGTGCACATTGATATTAACATAATACTGACACTAACACCTTTGGTGCTAGCAACTAATGTTAGCCCTACTGCTAACTTCTCTTAGCAATATCCCATTGTACCAATCTCAATCTCCCTTACTCTCGTATTATCTCACCATAGATCGATTATGGATGTATGGTCCCCTAGTACCCACAATTGAATAGCTCCTTGTCTACTTCATTCTTTTCACGTTCCACTCCATCATTAATAGCTGATAAATGTTAATTGAGTGCTTAAGAGATGTTTTTGATAGGATCATCATCTATCATTATCAAATTGGGCATCCTCCACTTTTTCTTTCACCTTGCTAATGTACTTGACAAAAATATCCTTCTGGGCAGCTTTGGATAAATTTACATTCTCATGGCAAAAATTGAAGTGCTTGAGCTTGAGAATAGTCTCAATACATTGCTGGATAACACCTCAGTTCTTGAACTAAGGTAATCAAGAGTTGTTGCAAACTGTGATGTTCCAGCATAATATACGACCCGAATATGTATATTATACTGCCACGTCACACGTACATGTCATCAATGACATGTACTTAAGGGCCGTAAAGGGTTGCACCTAGGGGGCAAGAGTTGCACCTAGGGGGCAACCTAGAATATTGTGCATGTTAAATAAACATACACAATTATAAACCCCATGGACCCCATTGCCAAATGGCTAAATCCCATTTGGCCAATGTCTAACCTAACCCTAAGGGTTTCTATAAAAGGGCTTTTCCCTTAAACCCTAAACCTTTCTCCTCCTTGCAATTTAGGGTTTTTCCTAGAGCTCCTTTCCTCTCTCGAATTCAGGGTTCTCTTGAGCCATTTCCGCCAAGTCAAGACCCCAATTCGCATTGCTCGGCTCTGAAAAGCCGTCTTTGCACAACAGATCATCGAGTAGCAGTAGTCTTCAGCAGGATAAGAGGCATGGATGCGTTCCGAGGATCTGGAGCAGGTCAAGGACCAGGTATCTAGTTATTCTGTTGTGCAAAGCCTCCTTTTGGCTAGGCAATAAGCTGGGTTAGTATGTTAGATCAGCCATAGAGGCCTTATAGATCCCAAGATCATAAGCTCTGACAAAGGAACCTAACTCTAGATGTTTAGGTAGATAGATTTGATGTTATTCTCTATTTCAGTTCTGTGTTGTTGTATGTATTTCACTACGGGCAGTGGCCCTCTAGCCGCCTATGATGGGCATGGATGCCTCTGGAGGAGAGGTGACTCTCCTCCTGCCTCATCGGGGCTGGGGAGATGCAACCCAGTAGTAGTAGCCCCTCTGGCTATGCACCCGGCAGGCTACGATCAGGTTCCAATACTTTTCAACCTACTCTGCAAAGTGTGCACGGGAGGGGTGGATGGAGTGGACTACCCTAAGCCATGTTCTTATGCCAGCCAAATCCATTTGCCACGAATTCTGTCTGCAATGACTTCTGGAGGCCCAAGCCGTCAGTCATACCCCCTTGAGTCTGAGCCCTGGGTAGGTTTTCCCTTTGCCGTTATTGTTCATGTTGATGTTGATGTTGTTGTATTGACGATGTTATGATGTTTCACCCTTCGAGGTGATTGTATTATTATATTGTATCATGTGCTCATGTTTATTCGCGCTTCCGCAGATAGGTGGACTCGAAGGGAGACAGGTGAATGACACATCCACTCTTCCCTTGCTGGCTCATTCCATTGGGAGTGGAGTCAAGTGGATGGCCCCTGCCAGTTTGGCTGACAGGGGGGATGCTCCGTCTTCTGATATGGTGTGTGCACCGTAGAGGAAGCTGGGGACGTCACACAAACCTAGGTCTTGAATATCTTGGTCTGATATCGTGGTAAGCTATATGAATGACTAGGGTTTTTTGCTTTGTTGTATATATAACAATGGTAGTGAGGGTTGAAGATGATCTCTTTTCTTTGTGGGGGGCTCAGGGGTCGCCATGCTCCCCTATCCACACTCTACAGTATACAAGGCTATTAAGGTACGCTTGTATGGTGACGTGGCTTAGAAATATATGTATTTATACCGTCGCATGGAGTGTCACATTCTCCCCCTTAGCATAATGTTGTCCTCAGCATTACGGTAAGGTGACGAACCTGCATCGACCTTGCAAGATCATACAACAAGAATATAACGATTGACTTTATTGAAAAGATCAACTCCCACTTAATTACTTATAACGTTAATTGTAAGGCTCCATTTATGTACTTATACAAAATAATATAGGCTTAATAGCTATTATTCTAAAAGTTAACACATAATGTTATCACAACATGTTTAGGATAAGTCTGAAAATCTATGCCTCCTATCTTCTCGTAACGTGCTCCCTCCTTCCTCCTTCATTGGCCAACAATATTTATGAACTAAAATCAAGGTTGTTCTACTAGTCAAATTGTGATTAAGGCCACATGTACATAAATTCTAACTTCTTTTAATTATTGGCATTCATAGAAACCATGTTGATGTTGTTAAAGGCGGAGACATAGTTGAGAGATGTCGAGAATATCCAGTAATTGAACATTACCTTAAAAAGAAAGACTATTAGGTGTGATTCTGCGGTTTGACGCTGCTAAATGCCGAGACCAAGTTAAACATGGCCAAGAATGTCATTGAGGAAAATAAAATACTACTCATAAAAATAGAATGCATCATTGAAAAGAAATGAAAATAGGATGAACAATAAATGTCAGTTTAGGAAAAGAAAATTGTCCTCCTGGCAAATCATGACTAGCGGTGGAGGCAAAACGACATCTAACTATTATTTACGTGTATAAGAAAGATGCAAGTTATAGATTAAAATATGCGAGTAAAATACGCATATTGAATGGTTAGGACGAGAGTTATTAATTTAAATATGCCAATTAAATTAAATACGCATAAACCTGCAATATTTCATTTTGTATTTGTGGAAGGGTCGCATGGTTGGGCCAAGATTTATATGGTGTATTATATAGAAAGCTCGTATGGTTTTGCATGTTTGAGGAGCTTATTGGCAGTTAATGATGAAGATTCCTTTTTTGGCTTGAGGTTTTTGTTTTTTTGGTCGATGCTTTGCATGGTATAGAAAAAGAATGCAATGGATGCGCACATGGCTAGATCTGCTGGGCGGACAGGTCTCCCTAGCATGTCGGTTCTATCGGGGCTAGAAGTCTCTACAGATTTTGAGCAGGAAGGACAGGCAATTCATGCACTGGCCAGATGCCTAGGGTCGAAAGCCTGAGTGAAGCAAGGACGGACAATTGGGGTTATGGCGAGGCCATTGCGGCATGGAGATTCGAATCCTCTAGCCCAAAGAGGAAGTTTTTTTTTTTTTTCCTTTTCTTTTCTTTTCGTTTCTTTGTCTCTGTCTTGTCATTCTGGTCCAATGGTTTTAGTGTGTTACGGGTAACAACAAAAAGAATTGAGCTATTCCAGGGAAATACATAGCTAGCGAGATTTTCACAGTTGGAGGGCTATGAGTGGGCTATATATTTCTATCTGATGGAAAAGAGACTCAAGACTCTTTATGCGTATATGCATTCAACACACTTTTAAGCGAGGACACAAATGTGAGGGCTTTGTTTGAATCCCTTTTAGATCAGATTGGGAAGGGAAGGCATAAGGTGCATAGCCATTTCGGTAGTTCTCTTGAAGCAGGGCCTCCAACGCTGTAGCATGGAGGCAGTATATGGTATGTCTTGTATAAATGCATGAGTTTGAGACTGTGGTCTTGTAAAAATTGTATGTTTATTATGGCAATGCTCTTTTAGACCATATGCCCAATCGAGACAATAGGAAATGTCATGTCATTTCTTGGCGAAATATTAATAGTCGTGGAACTGGCACGATGCCAAGAATATTCCATAAATCCATAAATCCACAGAATGTAATGACAAAAGACATGGCTAATATTGATATTGATCCACAACGTAACACGGTCATTCCACACCAATTCCACACCAAACACCAAAATGAAGAACATAGAAGAACCAGGAGAAGATGACAAAGGGTGAAACCCTTAAGAAGTGAACAGAAAGAGAAGATAGAGGAATTCAGCTACTTGGAGCAAAAGAATAGTGCTAAGATTGAGCTTTTCAATAAGTTAAAGAATATGGCAAAGTCCACAAAAGTGAAGATGATGGAGAAGTCTGAGATTCTTAGGTTAGAGAAATTCAACTATTTGGAGCAAAAGAAAGAAATTGGGAAAGAAATTAGTTTAGAAAGAAATTGCCATATTGGATGACTTGTTGGTCCAAGAAAACTTTAATTCTCCATCACAAGAAGATGACCTGAAGCAAAAAGAAGGGAATATCTACGAGGCGTAATAGGTCGGCAAACCCTTTGTACTCTCAAACCCTTGAGAAATTGTTTGATGAAGACTTGCCAACTCTTTATGAGGTAAGGCTAGAGGAACATGAAGATATGCTTGACTTTTGTCAACATCAAGAAGCAAAAAGATGGGGATGTCAATGAAGTAAATGCATTGCTGGCAAATATTGAGTTGCCAAGCCTTCAAGAATTGTTTGATGAAGACTTGCCTACGCTTTGTGAGGTAAGTCTAGAGGAACATAAGGACATGCTTGAAGGGGATATTGCCGAAGTAGATGGCTTGTTGTCAAAGGTAGACTTGCCAATCCTTAAGGAATTGTTTGATGATGACTTGCCAAGATTTTGTGATGCAAGACTAGAGCAATCAGGAGCCTCGTCACAAGGCTTTAGTTGCTCCTAAAAGTGTTTATTTGGAGTTGGAGAAAACCATTAGAAATTTCATATGGAAAGGGAGTCACCTTGTCAATTGGAGCTCTATTTGGAATCTAAGAACTCTGGTGGTCTAGGTTGTAAGAACCTTTTTCTTCAGGCTCAATCTCTTGCAGGGAAGTTTGTTTGGAAGGCCATTCATGGAAGTCAATCTCCTGCTTATAAATTTATCAGATTCTGGATCAATCAAAGTCATCCTTATGGACATCCCTCTATTCATCATTTGCTTCCTCACTCTGCATTCATTCATATGAAACCAGCCCCCAATATCTCACCCTTAATGGAATATGATTGCTATATATTAACGTATAAGAAGGAAGGAAGGAAGGAAGGAAGTATATTTTAACGTCCGCGGAGGCCAAACTTGACCTATGAGACGGTACATGCAGTACACAAAGCAGATAAAACCACACCAAAAAGACAAATGCTACTATACAATGTGTCCCTACTACTGGGATGAAAAAACCCCCACATGGGAGGAAAAACCCTGGTAGTAGGCTCTCAGATCCCTTGTCCTGTAAGGGATTCTCTAACGGTAGAGACTTGCAAAATGTAGGATGCGAGACGTGCAACCATTGGCGATGCCAGCAATTGATGCAACGGTGCCTCAGAGCATCTAAGATCAGCATGTGTTGCTCGGATATGCGTATATGCCGGACACTCTTGCAGAGCATGGTGCTCATCCTCTACTATCCGCGATGTGGGCAACACCGCATATTCTCTCATCATGGGGGATTCTCGCCTCCATCCGTAGTCCAACGACTGCTTTCAGTTTCGAGATGATGGGACCCGCCCTCACGGAGGCAATAGCTCTCCGTTTCTTCATAGATATATGCTTTCGGGTTGGTGTGGGCCATGTTCCGGTTGTTGGATTAACTGCGGTGGTAGTGCTCGCTTTTAGGCTTTGCTCGAAAGTGGTGCATCCCACGCAGTGGTGGAAAAGCGCCATTCAGATAAAAGTGACTGTCCTCGGGCATCGCATAGCCACAACTGGCTGGTAGTCTATAGACCACGCTATAACCACCCTCGACAAGGCTCCCGCCATACCCTCTTGGCCGTTGTGGCTCTTGTGCCAATAACAAAGCCCTCGGGAAGGCGCAGCATCCATGCCGGTGACCTTGTGGAAATATGCAAGATGTCTGCAAGATAGCGGAATGTTGCGGGGCCGAACCAGTCTCATATAGCAAAATCGATAAGGCACCGCGTGTCCTTGATACCTAGGGTCGTATGTTAAGAAGGCCTTTGCACCCTCTCTAGCTTATCCCGTGTGTTCTTGCTAATTCTTTGGACCCCGGACCTCTACCCCATACAACAATACGGTTCAACGAAAGTGCTTTCACGAGCAGTGTGCTCTACGTGCTTGATCCACATAGGTCTATTCTCAGAGCGGCTATATTCGCATAGCATACAGGGCTTTCCATCCCGCGCCGACCCGTCTTTCCACACAGTCATCCCATAACATGCTAGCGCAAAAGTCGATTCCCAGATACTTGAAGGTCCTTACAACATCCACCTTCTGTCCTCTGTAATAGAGATCTGGGATATCATGCTGCGAGGAGAGGGACCGCCAGAGCTTAGTTTTCTCGCAGTTCACCGTCATTCTGTTGTATCACGGAACCCACTAAGAGCGCCCAAATGCCGCTTTTGATACTCCTCGGCCGTATGGGATAGCAAGTCTACATCGCCTCTGCGATAGAGCAATTGCCTTATAACCGTATGCCTCTCGGTAGCTGCGGGCCACCGCCCCCATGTTCTTGCATCCAGGTCTCCAACTTGTCAATGTAGAGACCAAAGAGCGTTGGAGATAACGGACATCCCTGTTTTAACCCCTATGGTGCTAGCAACTTCGGCCCGTCGATGCGGGCAATGCAAAGATATATCCCATCATAGAGTCTATAGATGACATTTTGTAAGTCTTTATTGGGGCATCAAATACTTTGCAAATCTTTGCCACAAAGAAGTCCCGAGGGACCGTGATCATATGCCGCCTTGAAATCAACTAAAAAGCAAAGAATGTGTCACGCCCGCTGCATTAGTAGTAGCTTCCATAAGGATTGAGAGTGAATATATGGTCGATTGTGGAGTGGGGGCAAAACCCCGCCCGCCAATCGACCAGACGCCTCCGCTTCCTCATCGAAGTTAACTTCTTCTCCACCACACCGCTAAAAGCTGCAGTAATGGGCTCACCATGATCATGCGGTAGTCGCCCGAATCATCCCTATTACTGCCTTATGAATTGGGGTGACCTTGCTAACCATCCACTCTCCCCTAGAGGCCCTCCCTTATGGCTTTGGTTAATGATCGCCGTCGAGGCCCTAGCAAAGCTGGCCCACCCCATTTCAATAACTTCGGCTTGAAGTCCCCGCAAGTCCTTCGCTTTGCCATTAGCCGGTGTCTAAGGCCCTGTTGGATGCCTTCCTCCGTGAGTGCGGCATTTCTCCTACCGATCTGGGAACCCGAAAACGCTCCCCCGGGGATCATACAGCCCTCCAAGCGATGCATCCACCGGTCCACGGTAATATTGGGGTGGTTGATGCCTCTTGTACAACACCCACGCGTAAGGCTTTCGGCTCGGTCATCAACAAATCAAACATGCTGGCCGATGGTCCGCAATGTATGCATGCTTTTTAGTGGATAGTGGTCCCACAAAGCCTCCTCATCTCCCGTTTCGTGTGCCAATTGAGAGCTGATCATGTCAAGTCCTACCACCGGAGCAAGGAGATAGTCTACCACGCTTAGCTCCACCATCATGTCTATCGCTCTTGCAAGTAAAACCCACGATTGCGGCCATCGATCATACCATTGCACACTACCATGTCAAAGACCTGACAGTTGAACCAACTCCCTTCCAAAGGCGTTGGTGATCGATCTTGAGACCTGCTCGGCATGTTGGGGTGTACAAATTTCAAGCTTTTGCCGAGTGGGTCGAATCGGCCTCTCCCTCGAAGGTAACCGACCGCAAATTATGTAAAGCGGGCATTGAAATCTCCTAACAAGAGCACATGCCCCTTTGGCGATATTGCTCTATGTCATCATACGTGATCTCTATAAGGCATTTGTACATCCGTAATCCGCCTCACGGACCTGGTAGAACTTAGAGGTTGCATGGGGTATATAACAAAGATGCAATAAATAATGGACGATCTTTGAGGCTCCGTATTCTCACCCACGTAGCGGTTAAGTCTGCCGCCTTTGTGGGCGAGAATGTGGTCGCTATGGCATCTTTGAAGTAGCATGCCACCCTCCATATCCTCGCTTTGCCATGGCGCGCATTAGCGCCGAGAAGCACCGGTATCCGGGATGTCCCAAGGTGATGCCCACGATATTCCCATGTCTCTTGCAAGAAGATGATGTCCATACCAGAAGCGATCCCAACAAGGCCACCGCCCTTCTTCGGGAATCCCCTACAGTTCCATGATACAAGTCGAAGACACTTTGTCCCTATCTTTCGGTGGCGGTTGTCCCGCACCGGCTCCCGAGGAGGTTGCGGGGGCCGCTCCAGGTGGTGCCCGAAAGCACCGGGTCCGGTTGTTGCATCCGGGTTTGCCGCCTCGGAGGTGAAAGGGGTAGATGTCCCTCGGCCCCATCGCCACGCCCTTCGCTATCTTGTTGCCAAGCGGAGGTACAAACACCTTCATCTTGCCATTAACCAAGCCTGCTGATCCCCCTGCCTGTCTGACTTGCCTGATTTTTGTGAACTCCTCTCGTCTCTCCTTTTGTTGCACTGGAGTAAGATCTGTGTTTGATTGATTATTGAACCTTTGATTTTATGTGAATTTTAAAGCAAACAGTGCAAATACACCTTTTCTGGTACATCATGTGACGACTCTAGTGTTAATAGTCGTGGATCTGGCACAATGCCAAGAATATTCCATAAACCCATAAAATGTAATGACAAAAGACGTGGCTAATATTGATATTGATCCACAACGTAACACGATCATTCCACACCAATTCCACATCAAACACCAAAATGAATAACACAGAAGAACCAGGAGAAGATGACAAAGGGTGAAACCCTTAAGATTTGAACAGAAAGAGAAGATAGAGGAATTCAGCTATTTGGAGCAAAAGAATAGTGCTAAGGTTGAGCTTTTCAAAACGTTAAAGAATATGGCAAAGTCCACAAAAGTGAACATGGTGGAGAAGTCTGAGGTTCTTAGGTTAGAGAAATTCAACTATTTGGAGCAAAAGAAAGAAATTGGGAAAGAAATTAGGTTAGAAAGAAATTGCCATATTGGATGACTTGTTGGTCCAAAGAAAACTTTAATTCTCCATCACAAGAAGATGACCTGAAGCAAAAAGAAGGGAATATCTACGAGGCAGAAGTAGGCTGGCAAACCCTTGTAGGCTCTCAAACCCTTGAGGAATTGTTTGATGAAGACTTGACAACTCTTTATGAGGCAAGGCTAGAGGAACATGAAGATATACTGTTGGAATGAGTTTGATGCCACGTTGGCATAGGCAATTGGTAGATCCTGCTGTGGATTTGTTTTTTCCATGTTGCATGGCATGGGGTGATGTTTAGTTCCATGCTTAATAGTTGTTGGATGATCAACCATAAGATCACCTTTTCTCATCCATTTTTAACATCTGATATATTTAACATCTGCGCAGTTTGTATTATATTTGCGACTGATATTTCTCCCTTTTCGATTTTTTAGAGTCGTGCTTGGAAGTTGTTTTCGATGCACTTTTGTGATTCTCAGTAGAAGCAGTATTAAGAGCCATGCTTAGCTTGCTTTGGCAATAGGTAATGCCTTGCTAATATTTTTAACTTTTGATGCTAATTAATTGAACTGATCTTTGATACTGGCGTAAGATCCGGGTACTAGGCTAGACCCACTATATCTTGTTGATTGGCTGGGGGTGACCCACTCTATGCCAATTTTTCGGGGTCGGCTAACATGTGGGATTCCATTCCCGGGTGGGTCCGATACCAGTTGGTGGGTCTTGTCCTCGCTATACTGGTATATGGCGGGGGTTTTACCAATAGTCCATACCTTTGCCCTCCCTCCTCTTCAGTGGATCTTCTATTGGTCCACCATCCCATGTAAGCGTTTTCTTCATGGGTGGGTTTTTCAGAATTTGGGTGGTCCAAGAACCAGTTGGTGGGTCTAGCCTTGCTATCCTGGTGTAGGATGGAGTGCCTCTCTGTCCCGTAGCTTATCCTCGTCCTCCCTTTTTTGTTGTACACATCATCTATGCTTTTTGTACCATGAGTTCAAGAACCAGTTGTTGTACTTTATTGTCCCTTCAACCAAAAAGGGCCCCATACTTGTGTAGCACCCTCTCTTCCAATTATGTTGGTCGAGGAGCACTTTATATGTAGCCATCTTATGGGCTAGAATTGTTAGGTTAATATCCCAGACCCCCGCTTTCTATTGGCTTCATGGCCATGCAGGAGGCATCATTTACTTAAGGCTTTAAGCGAATCATTTGAGGTCCAAGTCATTCCATGTTCGGAGCCAATGGTCGCTCCCTTTTCTGTCCTGTCCTTCTGTGCTCTGCACCCTAGCTTTTCATATGTTTTAAGTGGTTATACTGGGATTCCCTGTTTTTTGTCCTAGACAACTCGAGAGAGAAGAATTATATATTTAATACAAGTCCCTTGTTATTTAAGGTCTGTGCAGAATGAAATGTGTATTGTACGAATAAATTTTCCTTAGATTTATTTTTGGTGGGATTGTTCAAGGTTCCGGATCCGGTTATGTTAGTTAGAATGAATATCTACAAATTGCGTTAATATCATATAGGAACAGATCATAATTTAGAGATCTTGGGCACCCTATAAGAACTTTTCTCTTAGAGATGTTCTCATTTTGCCATGAAGATTTCTTTTTTCCGACTCGTTTAAATGTAGTGGACTGAGTTACTAAAGAAACTTATTTTTGGGCCAAATATTTCACTTTGCATGTAATAGTAATGGATGGTTCTCAATATAAAGAAGATGTTCAGAAGGAAGAGTAATTTGATATAATTATCTCGATACAAAAGGGGCAAATGTTCAAATTACATATGGATTTCCATAAGATATTATTTAATACCTGTATCTCATGAGATGCCACGCAATTAATACATTGGTACATGAGATGCCTACATGTTACACTTGAACTTTGAGAAGTATATTTGCAATTTTGAAATTGTATAATAGTTTTGATGATGCTCTAAATAAAATTCCAAAACTACACAAAGCTGACCCCTACAAACGTACACATGTATTAGAAAAAACTAGGTGTAGTTAAGAAACGGAAGATTTATATCTATGACTTATAGTAGACAGATTTCCAAAGACATAAAAACAATCCAGAAAAGATTTGCCTTTGAAACATGTGAAAGGCACTTAGTTGACTAGATGAAGCATTGTGTTCTCGCTTTCGGAATAAGACTTAGCTTGGTGAAGTATTATGGAGATTAGTCGAATACCCAATAAGATGTTTTATTACATCGTAGAGTTGGCTAATAGAATCTTTGCTATCAAATATGTATCTTCAACAAAGATCACAACTACACATTCTCCATGTAACAATGGCCCTTGTAATATTCTTTTTTGTTTCCTATTTTACTATAAACTCGTGCCTTGCTAAATTTTGAATGCCTCATTAGGCATAATTGGATATTTTATTTACTCAACTATCATAGTGCACTAATTGCATATTTTCTTTTTATACAACCATTAGTGTGTTTGTGTATTTTCATAGGATTATGTGTACTATATATGTCAGCAACGTCATCATTAAATAAGAATCATATAGTTTAAGAACCATATTTATAGTATATTATTTTTTATATTGAAGTTAATCAAATATCCTCTCGCCAGAACTAATTAATCTTGCATGGAGATGAACGAGGTAGACCGATCATGACGGCAAGAAGTTTTCTAATACATGTCGATTATGAACATTTGCTTGTAAGCCCAGTCGTTTTTCACTTGTAGGTTGCTTTAGTAGATTTTTTTGATCTCTCTGCTATGTACTTCTCATTTTTCCTATTTCCAGGAGCTCCATCATGTTCCTTTTGCTCGTGATTGTTATGTGATAGTTGTAGGACCAAATGGGAAAGAACATCAAGTTTTTGTAGATCTACTTGAGGCCAAAATTGTTTTTGGCCAAGGATGGGAAGCTTTCTTGGTGATAATCTTTTAGTAGATGGTGATGTTATTTTTTGTGTGATATGGGAGGATAGCAATGCAGGATATTTGCAAAGAAGTGCGATGGCAGCAATCGGACCAAAGCCCTTGGAATTTGGCAGGTAGAGGATGGAAAAGCACGACAGCAAAGACATGTAGCAAAAGAACCGTAAGACTGTTAATGTATCGATGATGAACCGGACATTAAGAAACTTTTTAAAGTTCCACCGCTCAAACGTATTTATTCATCGATTGGTGAGTAAAATTTCCCCTTTGATTAGTTTTCCTTCCCGAAATTCTTAGCTCTCTATTTTCTGTGTCAGAGATTGAAGGAGGAAGATCGTTGGCGAATGCCTCCAAGGGGTTCTGCAATCCTTGTTCATGGACCAGATGGTATTGACACTAATTTGAAAGCAAAAACCAGTCGATATTGTTTGAGTCATAATTGGGACCTGCTAGTCAGCCACTATTCTCTTAAAGTTGGTGATATATTGGAATTCCAAGTCGTAGGCGAGCTTGAATGGACAATGAACATCTATCGTGGTGGAGCACATCATGACCAGAAGAAGTTCTGAATATGTAATTTTATATAACAGATATTTTGTTGTCTCTGTGAATTTTCCATTTACAACTATTAGCATGACTATATACTAACTGTTCATACTTTGTAATCACAGGAACTAATATATTTTACTACTTATCTTTTTGAAGAAGAGTCTAATTTTTTGTATACCTGCATAATTTTTGATCCAATTTATTTTGGAAATCAATAAAATTATTCAACTGTTGGTGGTCAAAATTTACAGCACATAAAATAGCATAAGCAATCTAAGGTTGAATTTTACTACTGTGTAGGAAACAGAAAGTAGTTTGTGGAGTTTGTCTTCCATGAACTTTGTATGGTGTGCTTCAACAGTCTTCCCAATTTGGTTTTTGCCAAAGTGCAGTTTGTTATATAGGTATTCAAATATAGAAGAAGAAGAAAGGAACACAACCTTCACAGGCATATTGTATTTCATGTAAAGCAAGACAAATTCTACAGGCATATTGTGGTTGCTTGGGTCATTTCTATCATGAGTTCCTATCTCTGTTACATCATTGTCAGAAACACTTTTACCCCATCGCTTTTATTCTATTTTCTTGTGAGAAGTGCCATCTGCAGATCCTCTTTCTTTTGTTTGAATGTGAGAAATCATATCACCCCCTTGTGATTCATTCTTAGGAATGATGTGTTCCTGGATTTTAACATTGGTTTTAGCGAAAAGATGTATTTTGGTAGAATGGCATCTATTTTCCAGATACCATATGTATTGTATGTGACTTTCTTTGGTGTTGCTTTTTTTTTTATGAAGTAGTTAAGGAACAATTCATTGTTCATCTACCTTTGTGTAGTCCACAAGTGCAATGGTGTTGTTGTCATTTGACATTTGCATGTCAGCCTCTCTGTATTTCTTGCTTTAAGGTTGTAGATGTTAAAGTGTACAACTATAATTTTGGAATACTCTTTTTTGTTGAAGGTAAGAATATGGCAGTATATATATACTGCCATATTCTTACCTTCAACAAAAAAGAGTGCATCCGTGAGACTCAAGTAGTGAATAGTGCATCCGTGAAAGAAGGATGCCTATAACATTGTTGCAGGAGCGTTAAGAAATGGCTGCTTGTTGCTTTCTTCTATGGTTAAATAGTCATTGTTGACTGCAAAAAAGATCAATCTATTTATAGTATTTTTTCAAAATATAAAAGATGAACATTTCCCACAAAAGAGGAGCACATGTCTGTTGTTAAGAAACTAGCTAGAGACGATCCTATATAACCTTTAAATACATAAGTACACTTAGAATTGCCTGTGGTCTCATAACAGTAAGTTTTAGCTTTCATTAGAACCATCATTTAAGATGATCCATTGGCTGCAGCTACTACCTCCTCGATTCATTATTTCGTTTGCAATACAAAATTTGAATGTTGATGGTACAATTTGTTGCTTGTGTCAAGGTCCTTCCTTGTCCTAGGTCTTCGCACAATCATCCAATATCACTTTTACATACAATTTGTAGGCTGACATAATGAGATTCTCGATGCTTACTTCAATTTGATTTCGTGGCTTGAACAATAGTACTTTAATTCTTCCATGTGTCCACCACGCAATTGGGTTGAACAATGCGGTGGGCCAAAGGATCCATAGGGAAGATATCGGTGAAGCATTGAGTGAATTGTACTCCCGGGCTGGTGCAGGTGCACGCGTCTTCTAGCAAACCCGAACATAAAACTGGGAAATATCGTTCAATTCCTAGTGCACGGAAAATTACTCTTGCCTTTCCTTCAATCCATCCACATTTTATGTGTTTTACTTCTTCATCGGGGCGATCTCGCATCGCAATGCATAAGAACTTGTTAGTATTAGTTGTTCCGCCACTACATCACCGAGAGTGGAATGCCCATCCCCGATCCGACATCGTTCAAAGTTATGCGCAAAAGCATGGATTAGCTTGCAGATGTTAAAAATGCATCTTTCCTAATTCTCTAATCCATAAACGAGTTCACTTTCTATTGTTTAATTTGAGAATTTTCTTTGCAAATAACCTTGGAGCAATTGAGCAGGAACAGTAAACGAAGAAGTCGAACACAGATCAGACGTGCATGCATGTAATGATGCATCCCATTGGTATTTATAGCATCCGAAATTCTATAAAGTTTGTCTATCATAAATCTAAAAGCTACTTTAGCAAAATTTGGAATTTAAGCGATGATTTGAAGCAGAATGGATACCGTAATTGTATCCGATCTTCCTTTTAATTTCAGCACGCAATTCATAATTTATGAATTTAATGGTATATGTCAGCATGTAAAGGCATATTGAGTTTTTATATTAGTCTCAAAATATTAGTGGTGTACAATTTGTCAATGGTAACAAAGTGTTTGAAGAAGCAAAATATTGCCATTATTGGTTGTAACATTAGAAGCTTAATGTTGCATGCATATCGACTCTATATGCCAAGGTGCAATATCAATGATATTTTCTTATGCTCATCTCACTTAGCAAAGTCTTGTGTTTTTAATAAACAGTCGCTACCCCCTTGTAGATGCCACTCTCCCATCATATACGATAGAATAGACAGCAACCCCTTTCTAGAAGTTACGGGGCTATTTTGCCCTGCCCGATCAGTTCTGTAGTTCATTCCCTGTAACGTCTAGGATATCCTACTTAAGAATCTTCCCATATGTCATTGTAAGATTAATTGGGCAAGGTTGCATTCAATACACACTTATATGCACCTTACAAACCTTGCATGCAATGTCTAGGATGTAATGTTATTTATCCTTATTCCACTAACATATTTGAGTTCAAATATTAAATCATAAAGAAACATAGAAGGAAAAGCAAGATAAGATTGAAAGAAAAGACTAGGGGGAACGATAATACTTCTTATGTCTAAGTAGTGAAATTATTTTATAGACCTCAGCATTGTTGTTTTGCAAACCTTATCTTAGAAGGTTATCATTATAAACAGAGACGCAATCATGTGTGTCTTGAAAACCTTACCCTAAAAGATCATGACCATAGATGTGGGGAAAATTATGGATTGAATGGGAAGGAACCACGGGTGGTTGCACATGTATGATTGACTATTTCAACCTAATTCTGATTGGCATACAAAGAAATGATAGCAAGATTGCTACTATGGGCATATCCTGCATTCACATATGCCTATGGGTCATTATTTAATTTACCACTACATTATTATGATAGTTTCATAATTGAATCTAAGCATATATCACTATTAGAAAGCATAAGAAACACATAAAATACTCGCACGAACTTACGAGACAATGTTTTTCTACTATGGTTCTTCTCAAAATTTATTTTGTTTTAATAATTTGGCGCATGAGTAAAACACTAAAAACGACATCCTACATTTTTCATATGAACCTAATGGACCGGGAAATCCATGTCGAGGAATTTCTTGCCTTGTGATGCGTTCTCTGTCGTCGACTCGGTCAAATAGACATGTCTGTGAAGATGCGGAATTCTCTAATGTAAATTCCCTAATGTTCCCTTACGATTCTGTCAACGTAGACGCGAAAAGTTCCTTAGATGTTATATAAGGAATCTGATGAAACCTTTTCATAATTAGGTTTATTGCATCTTGGCTCTAAATCAAATATCCTCTGACCCTAATAACTAGGTCTGTTCTTAGGCCTCCGATGTGAAATGTAGGTTTAATAGATGAGAAATTGAAGCACATCTTAATTACATCCATTTGGGACATCTAAGAGGTAAAACGGAGACATAAATCCGTCTATATAGTTTGTGCCCTCAAGAAAAATTCTGCTTTTGCATTGTGGATAGACAATCTCAAACGTGTCTTCTAAATCTTTTAAAGCAATCCTAAGGCATTATGGAATATGAAAGTATACAATGCAAGATCTCGGGTTTTAATTCACCTTATACCATCTCTTCAAATTCGTGTGCGATCTATTATTTGAAAGGATGCTATTTAATAGGAAAACGAAGTTGAAGTCCAATTCAAGAACTAACTACAAAGAAGTCTTGAAGAATTTAATAATTAAGAAATTAATTATGTTATTCAAATTTTTTCTTCCTCATCTTGCCTCTCTTTCTTGTCCATGACCTTTGTTACTCAGTCGATGATCCTTTTGTCCATCATAACCTATTCCTGCACCATTTGGACATTCTCATGCGAAGTGTCTACTTTCTCAACATATAAAACAACCTGAAGCACTCGAGGCAGTCAAATTCCCAGTAATTGCATATTCCCGTGCAAATTGTCCACTTCCTCCAAATTTGAACCATCCTGAGTCACCTGATCATGTTGTACATTTCCTTCCTCTTCCTTCAAATCCACAGTACTCCTTTCTGGAGCCCTCACTATTTCCTCCACTATATATGGATACCTATTTAGCATTTCCATTTGGTGTTATTTTCAAATCATGAATGCCAACCAATGTTCTATTGTTATGCATGTTGATGGATGTGTTATTGTCGTCAGAAGTGATCATGTTCTGCAACAATTGGGTTTCCTTGTGTTAAATGTATTGGCCGTTTCACATATTGTTTTTGTCAAACATTGAAGTTGTTAATTAGTGTATAAGTCCTCGTTGTAACATAAACGTTTAGTACTTGGCGAATGTGGCCTTGGAAGTTTATGCCAAGCTAACTCACTTGATACCCCGTAATTGAAGACTTACTTTCGAAACATTTGGTCGTCATCTTCCAAAGGTTTCCAGGGCGGAAGTAAGTATTGGACTCCTCCCCCATTTTCTTTGGTTCAATTTGAATAAATCTTATTGTATTGTGGAGCAGCTGTGCCATTTGAAGCAACATCGGCCAGCTCTGTCAGTCAGCAGGCAAACGAAAATGGGCCATTTATAGGTAAATGCCGCGGCGAAGCTGCGCCATTTAAAGGCAAATGGTGCGACAGCGTCATTTCGCAAATGGAGCAACACAAGCGACACGAGCGACACTTGTGTCATGTCCATAGTATTCCTGACTACCATTGTTTGGAGAGCTATTTATTCTTCAGATATTTTCATATATATGTTCATATATTTGCATTGAACTTGCTATTTGGGACTCAATTATACTCGTTCATCAAACGCATATTTTATGCAAACACAATATTCTTTAAAAGATATGGAAGATCTATCATAGATTATCTTTAGTGAGTGCAAATTAGAAGTCATGTAATAACAATTGAAATGCTAACTTCATAAATTGCAAACCTTAACATTATTTGGTATATGATATTGACCATTGTATTTGGAATTGAACTTGCAATAGTGAAATATTAGGACAGAATAAAGCAAAGGAATTCAACACATTGAAGTCAAATTATTTTATTGATCAAGCAAGAACAACTATAGAGCAAATTTTTCAAAAACATACATAGATATTATTTAACTTTCACCATAAAACATGTTTATAAAAGTGATACCCTCTCACACTTTAAGGTAGGGAAATTGAGCTTAGAATATTAACCATCTATTCTTTTAAAGGTAAAACTACCATGTTCATGCCCACACTGGCGACCTCGCGGTGCATTTAGCACAATAATATCTTTGGAAAATAGAACCACCGAATATCTTAAAGATGGCCCTAGTTTGCAAGTAAGTCGATTATTTGGCCTAGCTAGTACTTCCTCAAAGAACTTCCTTTTCCATTGAGGCAAACTTGAGAATGCTCCTTCTTATCACGCCGATAAATGCATGATGAAATCGAAATAGAGTAAGTAGAAAGAACTCGATTACACTGTAGATAGAAAAACAATAATTAGCCTAAACACGGTAACATTTAATTGGCCAAGAGATAAACTATAAACTTTTCTGGCTTAAAGCCCTTCAACCATAAATGGAAGCTTCATTTTATCAATTATTGAATGAATTATGACCAGCGTGGATTTATGAATAAACATATGACAAACAACTTGACATTCAATGCTGCTTGGTATAGTCCATCTAACATTTTTAGGTTCTTATATTCAATCCAACTACAATATTACAAATCATGGAAAGGGCATTCAATATATATTTATCGGGAGTCTGATCATACATTGGAGAACATAAAACAGTCAGGGAACTAAGAATCGATCACATAAGGAAAACATTCAGCAAAACAAAATGCTGTTTCTCTCTAAACATAAAAAGCCCTCGGAACACTAATTAACTTCGAGGCTTTAGCCTATGTAAAGCTGCACCTTCCAGAACTTTCATATTCCATTGAAGTTCATGTCCATGCAATTTAAATTCTAAGATATCACCAAGTCGTAAGCCAAACAATTTTTTGAAAGCATTCCAACCATGGCTGAGACAATACTTGCTTTTTTTGCTTGCTAACCCTGCTTTCTGATCACCAGGTCCGATAATTACCACAGTGGATCCCTTGGGAGGATTTCGCCACCTATCTTCTTGTTCTAGTATCTAAGCAAAAAGAAAGGAGTAGTAATTCAAAACATTTATAATACTTGAAAGCAAAAGATAATACAGCAAGCAGGGCCCCGTTGAAGTTAGCTTTCGGAGAGGAACACTGGTAATGCTTTCTTTGATAATCGGGTTCTTCTTCATCGATAAATCATCGTCAAGATAACAAAGACGTCATTCTCGGCATCCACATCCACATGCGCGGGAAATCCTTGTTAATATCCGCCACTTTTTTTTATTTGTATTAGCAGTCCATTGTTGCTAGGAGCCAAGTTCCCAATTACCAAGAGGTTTTATACGATAAGTCCCATCAAGAGCTCTTTTTGTCAAGTTTGTCCCGTTATTTGATGTGAAACACGTAAGAGCAAGTGCCATCGGTTATGTTGTTTTCGCCAAAAAGCTCCCATCCTTCAAATAAGAAGATTCTTTTGCCCATCGATACCGCGGAAGACAGAATAATTTTTTCGATTCGAACCAACGGCAGTTGATTTCTTTATCCGGTGCTACCGCAACTCCCTCCAGCTCCTACAAAGATGCTTAAAACGTCGGTGATCACAAGGAGACAGAATAACATAAAGAAATACAACGTTTCTTACCAACACCGCCAAATTTGACGTTGACCGTAAACACGCCGCTATCAACAAACTACGCGGCTTTTACAAAGGTCGGATTGATTAGGTGGGAGAGCAATTCAGTTAAGAGAAAGCAGAGTAAACAAAGGAGCAGAGGAATCGAAGCAGAGTACAGATTTAATATCCTATTATAATTATTACATATCTAATCATGCCCTGTCATTTTTAATGACTGACGATGCCTTCTTAAAATCCATTTAATATTTGCCTATGAATATTATGTATATTGTATTTATTGCATACATATTTATTGCATACATTTATTGCATACAACGCTGGAGACATCCAAGGGAAACTGTCCAGCATTGCAATCACCGAATCAGCAAAATCACACATCCTTGAAGGCACCGGATGGTTCAGAGAGGTGGCAATATGGACCAAAGTGCGGATGGGACTAAACCCCGAAAGTGACCTGATAGAAGAAGAGCAAGGAATGAGAAGCGGGCGCACACGGCCCGACGCAGAGCATGGTCAGTAAAACATACAGACCCAAAACAGATCGCTCGCATAAAGTTTTTAATCCGAACAACAAATGGGACACCGGGTACCCGGATAACATATTGGGAAAGAACGGGACATAACCGCCAAATTCAGGATGGGAAGTCACGATCTAAGAATCGAAAAGGACAGGTGGAGAGGGATAGACAGGGAGGACAGGATATGCAGAATTTGTGACAGGGGGGGAATAGAGGATGAAAACCACATGATTAACGACTGTCCGATCTATGGGGACATCAGGGACAGATATAGAAATATAAAGTGGGGAACCAATCCACGTGATGATGATGAAGATGACGGAATCAAGTTATGATCCGGCAGATGCAATCCAAAGAATGATGACCGCATACGTGAGAGGTACACGTTGAAAAGAGGGCTTGTAATATGATCCGCATAATACGGGTCATATAGCCTCACACAAATTGCTCGCCTAAAAGCTGATTGATAACGACGATCATCGCATCGCCAAGAAGCCAGGTAAAGCGGGTCTTTGGTATTAAAGGAAAAAGTCAGCCTTCAGAAAAGGCTACATTAAAACAGCGTGATGTGCTAGTAGCACCCCTTTTAGGGAGCTCGCCCATGCTACACAAGTCCAGGGGCCTTACGGCACAAAGGACATAAATGTATTCTATTCTATTCTATTCTATTCTATATATAAATGAATCTAAGATTATATAGATGGCATGCATGTAATTGAACTGAATTCATTTAGAATTCTAACAATTGCGGGTTTACATCCAAGGGGCATGGCTTTCTAAGACTCATACAATATATGAATTCAGAGGAAAGGAGAACAAACTACTTATTTCTTAGAAAATGAACTACATAAACAAATAAGAATTGGATAGACAAAATATCTCTAGCAACAATCTTCGAAACATACCATTGTCGTATGAGAAACGACGATTTAAACAACATATGTGTTTATTTGACTGAGTCAGACACCAACTATCTCCATAGAAGAAGCCAACTTGGGATATGGATTCAAACATCTATTGTCTAAAATGAAGGCAATACACAAAAGAGACCAGAATTTTTAATCTATGCAAGATGAATTCGTAAATTTGAAGGTATTAGTTATCCCATGTGACGCCTGATATGTTTGTTGCAAGGTGTACTAATGTGGTGAATCATATGCTGACATGTCGTACATCTGGTGAATCATGTCGTGAGATGTGGTGCATGTGGTGGTATGTGGTGAATGATATCACCATTTAAACCCTAAAAATTTGACATTCCTTCGCACTTTTGCAAATCTCCCAAGCTCTGCATCACTGTCCTGTGATTCAGCCTCCTTCCTTCATGAAAAGTACCCAATGGATCCTATCTGCCATAAAGTTGCCATGTCGGATAACCTTTCTGCTGATCCGGAATTCACTGCTTATGGTGGTTCTTGTGAAACTATCACTTCAACCTAACAGAAAGACAGCTCTCTAGATACAAATCGATGTACTACAATCATGCCATCATGGGGGTATGTAACCTACGGAATTAACCATAAACGATTAATTTAGCCATGCTAAATTAATAAGGGTTTTATTAAAGGTTAATTACCTAATTAAGTTAATTAAGCTAATTAATTCATTACAAGTTAGGAGACACCTAGCCAAACTCGATTGCCCAAAATGGGGGTGCTAATTTAAAGCAGCAAATTAGATCCCTATCCCAATTTTCCCCAAATCGAACCAAGGAACAGGAGCAGTTGAGCGCCAACTCTATTCAAGCATGGAGATTCTGTGCCACCAAAATCCTTTTTAAATTTAGAGTAATATCAGTTACTTATAGATCTAAAATGTTGTGTGCACTGAAGAAATTTTGTTAAATATATCACCTCTTTATTGTGCACATTGGGCATTATTTCAAATCATCACAACAAAGCTAAAGGCCAGATAATACTGTTTCTAACTAGTTTCATAGACTTGTTGGTATGGGAAACTCGAACATTTCTTAGAGAATGGACTGGATAAATACATAAGAATTGGACGAACATGTCTATTTGTTTACAGTCATAGTATCAGCTGCAGGGAGAAGTGCAACAATAGCTGCTTCTATTAAATCATCTGAGATTTGCAAAGCATTTATTATTCACAAGTTAGATGAATCGGTTGCAAATGTTGCGGACCCAAACTTAGTAACATTGGTGTCGTCCGTAGGAGATTTGACAGTCAGACACTGTGACATTTGATTTGTTTTGCACAACAACATGTATCGAAAAGGCACGGGAATTCTTATACTCGACAGACATTCTTTGTACACCAACCTTGCGTCCTTCTTGATCATATGCGACGTCTTGAAACGAGATATTATTCTCAAGATTCCATAGCTGAGGATGACCAAATAATTCACACAAGCGGTCTTGGCGGAAATAACTTCATTCACAACTATGATCACCCGACTTTGCCTTGCAACTCTATGCGAACTTGATGCCCTGCAAACATAAGGTAGAAAACATTCATAAAACAAAAAACTAAGATCCCATATCATGAAATCATTCCATACAAAAAGGCAACTATCATAATGTGTTTAAATGTTTAAAATGTTTAAATGACTTGTTAAACAACTAAATATCATTCAAACCCCCCTTTGTGCTGGCATCCTAATACTTGTGTATGCATATAGAATACCCAATAGACCCATTGCTCACTATGATACAATAACCAGATATCCATTCTAAAAACTGGGAATATATGCCAAATAGTTAATGAAATGTAAAGAATATGTAGAGATTTGAAGCTGTGAAATCACATAGAGGCACGAGATCGCTATATTTTTCTATCCTATATTACATCAAATCCCTGGCCAGAACTTGTATCCATACAATATCTTTATTGCAGCATATACTCAGTGTGAGTTCAATCTAAGGGAATACACCATCATAACTAGCATCTTTTTTAGAGTTTCCCACAGTTTCCCACGGAATACGCTTGAAATTGTGTGCAACATATTTAACAGCTCTTACCACCAAACCACAGTGTTGCAATGGCCACGAAAATGCGAAATAAAAACAAACTCTTCACAAGTAATTCAGATGGAATTTGTATTTAAAGAAATTGCGCCTTCGCATATACAAAAACAAAGGTAAGACGTGTATGAAACATTGAGAACGTCGCATGTGTAAGAGCTTCAAATCTACTAACCTGGCATTCCCTTAGAAGTTCTGCATTGGTTCTAAATTCTCCATCTAATTGAATAGGCTTAGATAATGCTATCTTTGCTCTATCTTCTGAAGTTAGACATTGCTCTAATAACACTTCTTTTATTACCAGCAATTTTCCCGCTTTCACTTTGTTACTACAATCAAATGCTTCTGAATCTTGAATCACCTTGTCATCATACTCTGCATTTATTGCACCATGATCTTTCTCACTATTGTTTCCAGAGAACTTATTCATTCCTGAATGTCAATCAGTCAGTTTCTGTTCAAATTCCGTTGTTCTTTTCTGATAAGAATGACATTGTAACTACTTTCTATTTTGTAACTTATTTAAGTGTTCCATGTCGTCATCTTTCGACTGCAAAGTCTCAGCAGTCTTCCGTGCCACCGTAGAACTCGAAAATTGTTTCTGAGCTTGAGCATTTCCGTCTTAAATATGGTCCATGTACCGAGGTCCATATTCAACGTGTAAACTCCAAAGCATCGCTATAATAGACGCCAACTTTGCCTTCAGCAATATATTCTCCACCTCCAACTTACTGACCCCAGCTTTGTCATTCGTAATCCTGCCTTCATATGAACCTTCTCTGTCCTCTCTTCACTATTCAAGCATACCAGTAATCTCGCACAGATCGTCTAAAACTAACCTATAATTTACCAGTCTTTTTCTCAAACACGTTATCATACACATCACTTCGTTGACAAATACCACCACTAAATTTACCAGTTGTCATGCCATCAATAGATTTATCACTTGTTAAACATCATTTGAGTGACAAATATTAGCAATAAGTTTCACACGTAAGTTTAATCATGGATACAGACTGGAATACTATCATCCAAATCACTTCATATAAGTACCTCTCGCTATTACTAATTAACCAAAATTTACTGTGTACCATGGAAGCAGCTTCATAAAGCAAACACATAGAGTTTGAGAACAAAATCCCAAACACAAAGACAACTTCACAACAAAAAGTCAAAGTTTCTAATAGATGACATAATATCAATTTCAAATTAACTACTTACTTAGATCGACCACAGCAGAGCTGCAGCTCCTTATGCAAACGATAACTATATGTTGTCCACTGGAGATTCCAAACTGAACTGATTAAACTCTCCTCCCAATCTCATTTTAGACCTCTTTATTCCGTCTATGACAACCTCAGATTCAGCTTCCCAATCTATAGCTGTGACTTCACGAACCACAACTCTGTGACTCTTGAATCCATTGTATTCTCGTGCGAATTACGCTTTAGTCGGAATATTTTGCTAATCCAAAGGTACTCCATAAAGAGAGAATAATATTCTTGTTGATTATTCTCCTGCAATCGATAACCTGTTAATTTCTATCACAAAATCATTAGCAGAATCTCACCCCAATCTTATCTTACATTATCCCTGATTTTTGACATCTCATTTTGCGATACCGCCCTAAGATTTGTTGTCCTTCATTATTGAAGATAGTAACTACAATTTTCTCTGTTGCATCTCCCAACATTGCATGGAATATATACCGATCATAACAATGACATCACACATCCATTCAAACCAATTGGTAAATCGAGCTCTCTCACCTCTTTAATGGTTCAAGAGTCAGCCCCACATTTCTCGCACCAAAATTCTGATTCTCGCTACTTACCTTCTTCTTTGATCTTACACATGCCTCATACCACATTGGTTGGTTTGGATCAATAAACGTTATGCACTTGCCGAACATTGAAGTACTCAATCTTCACAAGAAGCGGCTTAGAATAAGCGCAAATCGCAAAAGCAAGGAATCAACATACCTCATACTAACAACCTACCTGCCCATCCCCAACAGAAGGTTGTAATATGTCTGATACAAATGCACGATCATGCAATGTACCTGCTGGCATCGTTGTACACTTCTGTCCCTCTTGCTCATACCTTTAGTGTGATTGAATTAGCATGCTACAATATTTAAAGGGAACTCACGTAACCCATACCATGTACGTAAGGCAGTAGCGCGAACAGTGTTTGGATTTAATTCCATCATTGTTTTATTTGTTGTTGACAAAGAGACACCTGCGTAAGACACTATCTAATCAGCAGTTTCAATCAGCAATTTAATTCAATCAATAGTATTAGTAGAACCTCGAAATTTGCTAGCTTTCGAACACGCAGTCAATTATTACTATTGGGATGTCACACAACATTTGCGACAGCTTCTCTCCTTCATTCACAGCAAGATCTCCCCATAGGCTCACATTTACACTTTTTCCACTGGAATATGTTTCCTTTGTTAGAAAATACCCAGACGCTGTGTTGTATTCATAAAATACCTTTCATCAAGGAGGCTGATGGTACATTTTAAAACATCTTGCTTATCATATTTCCTACGAACAGTTTCTGACACAGAGACTGAGCAAACAATTCCAATGACATCTGCAAGCATGACAAATTATACAATGTATTCTATCTCAATACCATAACAAACAAATTGGAAAGTATTTCATGTACCAAAGACCACTTTCCCATCAAGGTACTTGTGCAATTCATCTACTTTTGCAAACTTCTGCTCCATTGAGTTTCCCACCTCCGCAGTCCCATCACTGGCAACTTCAATTATTGACTGTGCATCAAGCGTTATTTGATAGTCATGGTTTACAGTTGTATATCGTTTGTTCGCAGGCCGAACAACTCCTTTAGAGATGTAATACACCTACATCTCCACAAAGAACTTCAACGACATAATCCCCAATTTATGCATCAACCTATAACCTACCTTCATCAACTCAAGTCTATTGTAGAATTTGTCAGCTGCCTCGTCAAACATTGTTGCTTGAATTTCCGTTCCCTGTATATATTAAGACGACTCTCTAAATATTCATAAAGCAAGGGAAGTAAGAATCCAATCAACTCAAATTTGCATACATCCTTGTCTCTTAGCTCCACATTAAACAATTTCCCCTTGCCTGGTCTTCGCCTGTTCTCAAACTCTCGTAAAGGTCCTTTCCACATTACTTTTACTTTAATTGTCCAATTTGCTTAGTAAGGAGTTAATTGAACCAATAAACAAATTGTTCTCCCACTTCCCATGTTTTCAGCATCATTTGTAATCTTCACATACACAGTAGAAGAGATGACATGAAGGGATACCTCATCATCATGCACACACGAAGAGCTCAGCCACGAGAATTACCTAGCTGCTGCGAACACAACCAACACACTTCTTCAGAACACAATTCAAGTTATCAAAACTCCATCATAAATAATGGCGAAAAAAAATTACCAACTATTCAAGCAATTCTCTAAAAACAACATTTCTAGTCGTTACAGATGCCAATTCCTCGTTCTGTAGGATCAGCGCATCTTCTCTAGTTCGTATTCTTGTCAATGCCGTGTACAATTGCCCATGAGCAAACACATTCGTTCGCAAATCCAGGACTATTTTATCTAATGTT
The DNA here is from genome assembly GCA_021234155.1 of Isoetes taiwanensis. Classification (NCBI taxonomy): domain Eukaryota; kingdom Viridiplantae; phylum Streptophyta; class Lycopodiopsida; order Isoetales; family Isoetaceae; genus Isoetes; species Isoetes taiwanensis. The sequence goes on along the minus strand of JAJEKV010000016.1, from coordinate 13,584,960 downwards.
AGGCCAAGACAATTGTGGAATGTCGTTGAGTATGCCAGCTTCAGCGGCAGCTGACGTCTATGTACTGTAAAAGGGCAGCGCGCTGGCTGGTGAAAGAAATCTGCCCGACAAATCGCATGTATATTTTCTGAGCTCGTGTCCTCATGTCCAAGAAGCTGGACAGTCACAAATCTGTTGTGCATTTCGTGTATAACAACTCTAGCATTCTTCACAAGCCCTTTACTCGCATCCAACAATCTCATAATTTGACACATAGCTCCTACTTTAAGACAAAACATGTGTTTGGGCAAAGTCGGGTGATCATAACTATGAAGAAACTCATTTTCAGCAACAGCGCTTGTGTGAATTACCTGGTCACTTTCACTTATGGAATCCTGAGAATAATATCTCTTTTCCAGACCTGTCATACGATCAAGAATAGACATGTTAAACTCATCCACATGCACATTTAATGGAGATAAAAATGCTCTTCTTTCACACAAAGTTGGTCTACAAACAATATCTGCCGGGTATAAGAATTCCCGTGCCTCTTCCATAGATGTTGTTGTGGAAAACAAACTGATTGCCAATTCTCACCTATGAACGACACTAGTGTTATTAACTCTGGGTCCGCAGCATTTCTAACCGATACATCTAACTTGTGAATAATAAATGCTCTCCAAATCTCAGATGATTTAATAGAAGCAGCTACTGTTGCACTTCTCCCTGCACCTGCTACTATGGGCGCTATCTGCCTAAAGTCGCCTGCAGCCACAAAACATTTTCCTCTAAATGGAACATCATTTCTACATAATTCCTGTAGAATCACACTTGCTGATTCAATCGCAGCTCTATTTGCCATCGCAAATTCATCCCAAATGATTAAATGGCATTCAATCAGCAAGCTCGCTTTCTCAGACGTGGTCTCAATAGTCGAGTGCACAGCAACACTATTCTCAGTTATAGAAATTTGAAACAATGAGTGCGCAGTTTTCCCTCCTGGGTATAACAGGCCAGCCAATGCGGTTGTTACGCTGGGGCAAAACAATCAATGGGACCCTCGATTAACAAACATATAGCATTGAGTAGGAAAGTCTTACCGTACCCAGCTTTTCCATCAATAAACATAGGTCTTTTTATCCCTGGCCCATGCACCGTCTTCTGAACATAATCATATATTTGTCCTTGATTCACGTTCATCTTATCACGCATCTTCTTTGACTCTTCTATGTAAGATCTATGGTGAGGAAACTTTGACAACTCTTGCAACACTAGCTGTGACCGAATGTGGATTTCAGGCAGCCCAAAACTAGCAACACTAGAGCCATGTTGCACAAGCACATTTTCAATGCACAAAAAGAGCTTGCTGCTCTGCAAAGCAAAGTTGCCTGTCTCTCAAATATCATAGAAGTCCTTTATCAGCTCATCATGAAAAATTCGACCACAACTCACTTGCGGCGCCATCAAGGATAAGCAATGCAAAAAGGAACGCAAGCTGCGGCCGGCGTTTGCAAGCGCCAACACCGCCTCTTGCATTGTCACAACCGGCAACCGATCTATCATGCAATAAACCCATAACGATTACCACTTCTTGATAGGTATCATAGGTAGTCCCATTATACTTTTTAAGTCTTCCCAACACCTCATTTGGAGTATGCAGCAAAGAATCGCCGCAAATAGAATAGCTCCCCCTCATGTGGTATCACCAACCTTATTCTACAAATAAGGGTTTGCTTACTTCTCTTAGAACTATGTTCCTAGGAAGCGCCTAGCTAGTTCAAGGTGATCACCATCGATTATCACGTTCTATACGTACAAGATACAAAAAGCATGCTTCGTTCATAGTAATGAAGATAGGTTAGCTCCGAGAATTCTATAGCGAGGAGGCCTCAAGAAATAACGATCAAGCAACGGTTATTTGTTGGGCCTCCTATATGATCTACTCGTTCTTTGTTGGCGATGAAGTGGAAGACACTTAACACCGGGATACTTTTCGTGACATGAAACTTTAGTATTCGCCATCCCGCCTCCAGTTGACGATAGATACCTTGCACTTTGGTAATCCGTATCTCATCATCAAATTGTCGTTCACGATCAATTCGATACTCCACCTTGTCAAAACCTTTATAAATATAATCAGATAGATACATGAAGATATGAGCGGTCGAAGCAACATCAACATTGATATGACAATCAAACCGCTTTTAACAGAAAGGTGAGTATGACACAACATATCTATCTTCAACTTTCCTTCGACACTGCACATAACCCTTCGAGTCCAAATGTGTTCTTGTAGTCAAGTCTCGAGGATAATGCCAACAAAGCATGCCCCATCCTTAGAGCATCGTTGAGTGATTGTGCACCATATATTTTCGTACCATTTGAGCAAGCACCGCATCATTTTCGGAATCTCAATAGGATATTAGCAAGTCAATAACCTCAAATGGAATCTCATGTTCGTTTTTAAGTACAATATGGCCATGAGGCAGCCCACGTTTACGGAATTCTATAACATGGATCATATACGCAAGCGGACCAACATAAGAACGCAAAGAAATTCTTCAAAGATTGGAACGAGCATGGGATGATCGACAACAATAATTGGCACATCTGGGTTTTGGTTTTGCCCAACGCCAACGCCGCCTTGATCTCACGCCAATCCGGATTAAGTAGTCATTGTAATAAACGGGCTAGGAGGCCCCTTCACTCTTGCAAGAGCTAACGCATCCATAACTGGACCGAGAGCACCACCGCCTAGAACCAATAAAGACGGCGGAGGGACAGGTGGGACATCGCCCACCCGGGTTCTCAATAAAATCATCATCCTCCTCAACATTTGAATCGCCAACCATAGACCTCGACCTCTCATATCCATTAGTTGCCAAGAAATTTAGCCTTTCTTCTTGGCCCTAGAATACATATCCACAAGGTATTCACAAGTCGGGCGCCCTAACCGGAAGAAACCGCACCTCATGAAGCAAGCGTGACCTATACCAATCCACCTGCGACATCCGTTGGTCATTATCGGGGAACCATCCCGCCCGTTCAGCTAGAAATATAAGCCGGTATTGCAGGGTTCATATTGCCGATCCGGTATATTCATAAAACCGGTCGCGTTGATCTTGGTGATGCCAAAACGCTATTCTTGGATTAATTCAGATCGAAGTTATTTGCATGCACTATGGAAAGAACTTCATCACTTTCTTAATCGCCCATTCAATTTCAAGAACAGGACTCCAACCGCATTTGCTTCACTTTCGCCTTTATCATATGACGTTATGGGATTAACAAAGATCTAGAGTCGCCGCTATTCGTGGCCACCCATACAACGGGCAATAACTTCCTTTCCAACCCGCTCTCTCTCACTATTGTCATGAATATACCAATGCAATGACTGGTCAGGTTTTGACGTAGGATGTATTTTATGGTATGTCCTACCCATCAAAAAGCGAGGATGGCATCCCTAATCGCACAAACTCTCCACCAGCAACACCAAGCCCGGTGAAGGCAAGCAGGATGGTTTAATGCACGACTCTTCGCGACTAAATCCGCTTCCTCATAAACATCCGATCAAGCGAACTAGGCAATTCGAGGGTAGCTTTGGTAAGATACGTCCGCGATTACCTAAATGAAGGTTTGACTCTCACCGGGGCAATAATGCAATGCGACAATGCACACACAAAATCTGTTCCACATGAATTCACTAGCGGATGGAATAGGGACGAGCTTGCATCTTTAGTATCTGTAGATTGCCAATGTATAACCGCCATGCCGCCACGGCCACCACTTCGGAGCACTCTCCACATCTCTTGGCATCTCAAGGCTGCCCACTCACACCCTCCTCCTCGGTATGCCTCCCACCCAATCCCCCCCCGATAACCACCCGAACCCCTTCTCCCGCTGCCTCAACTCATCTCTCCTCTCATGAGACAATCTGCGCCCGCCATCTCCGCCTAGACTCATTTTAGCCTCAATCTTCTAAGCTCATCAAAAAAAGTACGCCGACTTGGATCAATCTCTACTCTAGGCCTTGGCATTGCAACCTCGGACTCGGTCCTTTGGAACACGCATACACACAAAAATATTCAACCTACTACGAGGGGATAGGTTCAATACATTTGTAAGTTTTATACGGAATAATTATGAATTGAATGATACGGCACAAATTTGCCGTATAAAAGCGCCAAAAATACGGCAAAAACAATTCCGAACCCCGTTAATGCGAAAACAACTAAACGGCGTCAGCGAAAATATTTTGGCGATGCTGGCGAAATCTTCTGATTTAAATGCCAGCGCCACAAAGGCGTCTTGCGAAAACCCGCGCCCCATCGCCGCGCGAAAATATTTTGGCGTCAGCGGTTTAGTTGTTTACCGGCGTGTCGCGAAATAATTTGAACTTCGCTGACGGCCGAAGATTCAGCGACGCGAAAATATTTTCGCGTCGCCGGTTTTGTTGTTTTCGCGGCACGCTGCAAAATTTTCGGCCCTGTTTTGCCCGGTTTACTAAGCAAAAAAATATTTGCGCCAATCTGTTTGGCCTGTTTTGTGTAATTTGTTAATAGTATATATAAGAAAAGCGTGATTAGCCCTAGAATTCACCTCGAGCGTTGACCGCAAAGGTTGAGTCAAAATACTCCTTGGGAAATGGTTTGCCTTTGAGGTGTCGTTTTTTGAGTCCGCGAGCGGCGTTGGATCTTTGGAGCGTGAGTTTACTCCGATCCCGGTGGTTTCCAGCCTTGGGTTCGCATACGCTTCCATAGAATATCCTATAGGGTCCCGTCAACCCCTTGATTCGCCGCGGGCGTCGGCGTAACATATGCATTGTGAGCTTGCTCCTTTGCATATATCGTCTTCCTTTAGTTCGTGTAATCAAGGAGTCGGATAGAGACATTGTCGGCCGGTCAGAGCAATGGTGGCTCTTGCGGTCACGCATCTACCTCACGGAGGTGCGGGCAGCGGTCATGCATCCACCTCTAGAGGTGCGAGGGCTGCGTGTGCGATGTGGCGGACCCGCGAGGGGGCAACTCGCCCATCCCGGGTCGGTGTGATGCTGGAGTTGCGGGTGGGAAAAAAGAGCCCAGAATGGGAGTTTGTGAAAGAGTTTGGCGTAAATGAGTGGCAATGTGTGTTTTGTGGATACTCATCGGTAAATGGTTACGCAACAAAATTGAGCTCACATCTTACGTGAGCGAGGCGCCGGTGTCATAACTTATGCGCATCTGATGACTTGCGAGAGGATGCCATTGAAAGATTGTCTCGACCGGATGGGATCACGCCAAAGCGAAGAATAATATGAGAAAAAGACAAGTTTACGAATACTCAAGAGCAGTGCGAGGCGGGAATGCGAGACGAAGATAACTATACCACCCTGTTGGGGACAGCATACCAATCGAGGAGGGTGGACTAGGGTCAATAGGTATAAGCGGAGAACGAGAGAATGATAGAGACAATTGAAATAGTGGAAAGGCAGGGACGAAGCAACGAGAGGGTTGATCATTGCTTAACATCGAGCAAGCAGAAGAAGCGCGCAATTGAAGGTTGTAGAGGCATTTTTATATCTTTGGGTTGTCTCCACATATTTTGGAGCACAAAGCAATGAAAGAAGCCTTCCAGGAAGTTGCCAAAGCAGGACCGGCTTTTAGATTGCCTTCATACAAGCATGCCAACAATAAAATGGTTGATGAAATACATAGAAAAATGGTTGAGAGGGTGGAGATGAAGTTGTGTCGTGACTGAAAGCGCTGCCGGCTTCATTAGTGACTGATGGTTGGAGCAATGTAAACAAGGACCATCTTATTAATTTCATGATCGTGTATCCAGGGGGTGAAGTATTTTTGAAAACCGTAGAAACCAAAACTGACCAAGTGGACCGGGGATTGGATTTTTCGAGAAAACAAAGGCCGTGATAGAGAGTTTGGACCGAAGAGAATATTTCAAGTTGTAATGGATACTTGGCGTCTAATTGCAAGCTAAGCGGGTCAATTATTGGAGTCAATTTCAGGGTTGCATGCTACTAGTTGCCAATGCCATTGCCGAACCTATTCTTTGAAGGACTGGTTCTCACAACGTGGTTCAAAAGATCCTAGCGTCGGCTTGTAAAATTTCAAAGCAATTTATCCATTTACAAGTCATTTCGAGATAAGAGCCTAGCACTCATGAATCTTGGGCAAACTTCGGTTTGGTTCCAATTAAATTCATCACAAAGTGTCGTGATTTTATCTGCCCTTTAATCAAGTTTTTCATTAAGGCCGAAAGGGAAAAATGCCGCCAAACACCGCCGGCGACAAAAGGCTGCTTTGCGAGAAATGCTTGGGGGAGACATTTTGGAAAGGTGTAAAAAATGTTGTGAGGTGCATGCAACCTGTTTGTCATGCCATCAAAACCCTTGATTCTTGAAGGCAAGCCTTTGGAAAGGTGCGGAGGTGTTGGCACTCCATTCAATCCTTCCTAGAGCGTGATGGGCCCAATGCGCCATTTGACAATGCTAAGCGGCAAAGCACTACTCGAGACTTCAATGAGCGATGGAAGAAGTTATACAATGATCTTCATGGCGCCCGGCGCATGCCTTAGACCCACACAACCACGATATGGACCAGCATCGGATAAAGAAGTGATGGGCTCGTTGAAGAAGGTTGCAAAAATGTTCTATCCCAACAGCTCGGACTACAAGCTTTTCATTCTTAGGAGTTAGCTGAATACCGAGAACACGAGTGGAAGGTGGGCGGATGAAGAGCTTCGGCCTTTGGAGAGTCATAAGAAGGAACCAAATATGGAATCCTATGCATGGTGGCAAGCCCATGGGCAGGATTACGATACCTTGCGGGGCAATTGCAATGACTATCCTCTCTTTGGTATCTTCCAATAGTGCAAGTGAGAGGAATTGGAGTGCCTATAAGTACATACACGTCGTCACCCGCTTGCTACATAAGAAGGCAAAGACAAACTTGTATACAACTTCTCAAACTGGCGACTATTCAATGCATTAACGGTGGTACATCCATGTCGATAAGCTACAGTTTCCTTTCATGGATCGCGATTCGAAGTGGAAGAGGGCGGCCGAAGCGGTGAGGGGCGACATGCTTGCAATAAATCTTTGCAAGCCATGTTGATGAAGACATTCAAGCATTACCCGCCGTTGATGGCGAAGATGATATAGACCAAGCCATATTCTCAGGCGGATCAGCCGGCGGCGAGGATACCAGGAGTTACGATACTGAAAAGGCCAGTTCGAGCAATGCGGTTAATGACTTGGACCGGCCTAGATGATCAGCGGACTCACCTTAGCGCTTTACCTTGACAAATAGAGAACGGGCTAGAAGAAACCGCGTCTCGGCGTTGCACTAAGGAAAGGGTCATCGGAGGTTGAACCTAGGCCCCCTGAGAAGAGGATGGAGCTGCGAATGATGATGGCGACGGGAAAGAAGGCTGCCTAAAAAAAAATGATGTGATGATGAGTATTTTCAGGTTTGTTGTAATTGGTCTTGAGGATTTTCATACTATTGTACCCTCGGTCCATCTATTATACCGTGTATGAGGATGTTCAAACTATGTAACCATTACGGCACTATGAATGAAAAGTAAAATTTTTGTTACAAGTTTTTTTCTTCTATATTCACCTTGTTTATTTATCCAACCAATGACCTTGTTTTATCGAACTTATCCAACCAATGATTATGCATCACCGGTTTGTTCCTTTGCCCTCCATCCAGAATCTTAATGTAATCTTGAGAACCTTCGGACCAGGCCGGATCTGATCCATCAGAAGGTTCACAAGGCATATGAATGATTCATTCATGTATGATTGTTCTTTCTATGTTTCTTTAATGTGTACACCAAATTGGGAATAACCCGGTGCAAAATTGGGCTTTGAATGCTATCGGGACCCATAATTTGTACTCTATTCCTGCGGGTGGCACATGCTCACGAATACCAAGTGGGTTTGCATGGCATGTGCCACCCAAAGGAATGGAGGTACAAATTATAGGTCCTGATGGCATTCAAATGCCGATTTGGCGTACCAAAGTTAACGTGCCAAAGGGGACGCGTCCTCCAATTTCAAGTCATAGTGATGCTCAAGGTTCTCCATCAATAGAAGGAGTTAGGATGTTCCATGATTTGGTGCCTAACAGCCACTATATAGATGGACAGCGCCCGAAGGCACCACTTTGGCTTGAAATTAGATCGCGCTCTCACCTCGGCGCCCTCGAGACTTGGGTCCAGGCATCGAGACGTCCCAATCTTTGCTTTCCCCCGGCTCTTTGGACAATGGAACTTAGCATGTAAACTAAGCTACATTGCCCAAAGAGCCGGGGGAAAAGAAAAACGGGGAAGTCTCGATGCTTGAACTCATCAATCACTAACATCTAATGAACCCACAGAATCGCAAGCAACCACTAGGCCTTATATCCTCCGTGGCCACAATAAAAATAGAGTACTCAAAAACCTTGTAACCTCCTCTAGAGCGAGCGATTTGCTCCCACCCCATTCCCACCCGTCTTTGTAATATAACCTAGCAAAGTATCTAAGATACATTGACACGAGAGACACCCAAAAGAGAATGAGAGCAAAGCTCGCTCCTTCTAAAGGAGGTAACAAAATTCGAGAAGTCTATATTGTTTGCCATGGAGAATATAAAGCACGGTGACTGACAACCATTCAAGAGGGCTTACTCCTTTTCAGGAGTTTCCTGCGATCTAATTCGATGCCTTTTCTCGTCAAACATTTTGGAAAGGTGTATGTCTTTGTTTTACTCCATGAGCACTAGGCGATTTGGAATCCTTTGATAACATCTTTGATAACATCATTATACCTTGTTTGAAATAACGTCATTATACCCGTCATTACCTTATTATCCATTCACAAAATGATACTGAGTCAAAATTTTCTTTGTCTAAAAATGTAATATCTCATTTTCATTGGTCATTTGGATCAATATAATCACCACTATGACCGGAGGTGGTGGTAAGAAGCTGGTTAATGTGCGGCCTTGTCTCTCTCCTTCGCGGCTCCTCCACCCCCTCCACAATTCCATCGCGAAAGGTTTGAAAGGTGTGCATCGCCCATCCCTCCCTGCGGCGGTCAAATGTGGCATTGCGGCATGCGACCTTGCATATTAAATATGGCATATTGTAGCTTCGGGGAAAAATCCATCCGTCTTGCATTGTTGGGCCGAGCGGCTTTGCAACATCCAATCAAGAACACATGGCATGTGCATACGATGCCCACACCTAGAGTGTACCCAGCCCACGTGTCGGGTTGTCACCACACAATTGGCAATGTGCGTAATCAACAACCTTTAGCTCTTCCCATGACTCTCATACAAATACTTCGCGAGGGAGATAGGATATCGGCGCTCGAAGTCACCCTAAAAGGGTCGAGTCTAACGATCTGGTCAAGTTGCGCAAGTGCTCGTTGTTTTCTCTAAGGACCGTTGCCTCCTGTTTTAATGCCGCTAGTTGCCGTTTAGCATCCTCTAATTCGGCGGCCATCTTGTCATACCCATCGGCGCGGTCCTTCAGCGAATATTCTCTTGAGAAAGTGTTAGGTTCGACTTCTCTCATTCTCGGTTGGGCCCGAATATCCACAAGGTCATTCACGGCTCCGGCCAGCGGCTACCCCTGTCACCTCAAAAGTTGGATAGCGTCGGCAACAAGGTATGTAATGGTGATGGGCTCACCATGTGGCCCACTCTCGCTATCTTCCGATAGTTTGACCCTCTTCGTCTTTGCCACTACGCTTCCTTGCCTCCATTTCCTACTCCCATAATTTCACGGGCACTTCCTTCACAAGCTCGTAGTATACTTGCTGCGCCAAAACTCTTACTAAACTCATTTGTTGTGGGGTAAATGTCCCTTCACTTGGACATGGCGGCTCTTTTGCTTTGCTTTCGAACCACGACATTCTTGCACTTTCGTGAGCCTTATACTTACCCCCGCCTACTAGGCCACTCTCTTTCAAACTCATTCTTGTCCAAATTTGTGATTACATCGTCGTAGTACGCTCCACTTGGACAATAGCGGTCCCTGCCTCGCCCGGCTACATTATGCACCTCGTGATGGTGCAATTATCCCCTCTTTGAAACTTCATCCATCGCGCGCGCAACCTTCTTCGGTAGTGTGAAACTCACTTCAGGACCCATCTGGGTGTCTGCAAGGTGTCACACTCATTAAGCCCTTTTGGCGTGGCGTTAAAATCTCTTCTTCTTCTTCTTCTTCTCTCCATTTGCCGAGCGGTGACATCTCAAGCTCGTTCTCCATGCCATCTTTGCCATGAAGGGGGTCCTCAAATTAGAGGGAACCGAAAAATCATGTTGATCCTGCTTTGCTCGCGCATCCACATTCAGGTGGAATTGGGTTCGATTCTTCGATCTGTTAGGTGGGACATAATTTGGATCTTGACTTCTATAGGTGTTCGGTACCGACTTGTATAGGTGTGCTTTGATTTCTTGTCTTTATAATTTTTAGTTATTAGCTGCGACATATAAAAAAAGCTGAGAATAAATAACACAAAAAACACCGCGAAAAGAAAAGCCAAGCTACACAACACACATGGACAATAATCTTTCAAATAGCATCGGATAAGTGTTTAATGAATTTATTTGAAATATTATGTAATACAAGGATGTTTAAATGTAAGTGAATATGCACGCTAAGGCATTGACTAGGACCAACTTGGTCTAATGCATCGTCGCCACCCGGCCAAGTTGAAGAATCAATCGATTCCAATTGTGGCCTCGTGCGCGAATTGGAGAGCAATGAAAACTTGCTCGCATTGTGTCAAGTAGGCTGGGCCATATCAAATTTTTAGTGTTTTGTCCCTCATTGGCGACTCAGCACAATGTTTCAAATAGTCGCACATTCTCCGATGCTTGCCTTGCTGCTCCAAGTTTCCTATTGACTCCATGTAGGAGTGCTTACTAGCAAAGTCAGCTAAGTAGTAGACAATGTCTGCTGCCCGAGTGTAAATCAAAGTCAACCCTTGCGGGCCAGCGTCTTGAGCCACTACCAAAAAAAAGATCATCATGCATATATGGATGCACGGCCCTTTCCATCTCAATTCTTTTCTTACCTTAGCCATCCATACCCTTGTAATGCCATCGTTTTACCTCAGCGTCTTGTGGATCAACACGGATTCACCCCAATCACAAATGCCAATGTATATGACTGAGGATTAATACATCCCTTCTCCTTTCCATAATCAAAATGGAGCAATATATTGCGGGATGCAAGTCCATATGCAAATATCTTTCTTGATGGAGCTTTCGTAGTAGCTCTGAGAATGACATTGCTAAGTCCCCAACCCTAGAGGCAACAAATAATTCTTTCTTTACAGCTCCTCAAGCGGCCTCAAGTCCGTCTCAACTCAGGGGACAGCTCCCAACTTCTTAAATGCAAGCTGCTGCAAGGCATTGGACCCATGACTTGTAAAGAAGGTTGCCAATGAACCTCCATTCAAAAAGGGAAAATTAAGCCTTGTCTTTCTAGGCGGTTGTGCTACCAATGCGGCGTATTATACACCCGTGCCTAACTTGCATTCTGACTCCCTCATGTTCTTGACATAGCTTCCACTAACTTATTGGGTTACGTACTATCTTTGAAAATTATTATGTTGAAGTTTTACACAATAAGGTTCATCCTTAATAAAACTAGACCCTAAAATATTGCACTTATACAACTGCGCCATATGAACGAGAACCAATTAGATTTAATACATTTTATTATTTGTGATGAATCTACCATGGCAAACCAAGTAGTCTTGGCATCGCTCTTCTCTGAGCTTCCCACTCCCTATCTGTCTCACCGGGGCGTTTGGCTTTTATGGTTTTGCGCCAACACTTTCTTAACAAGATGGGGGGTTGATGGGCTTCTTTCTTCAATTTTACATTTGGTCCGCTAGCATTCCATGTCTTTGGCTTTTTCTTTCAACTCTAGCCTCAGCGATGACTACTCAAATTTGCAACTACGTGATCATATTGCGGTAGTGCGGCTAATATTACCCACTATCCATGTATACCTCTCTTGCTCACTCTTTTTGGGGCTCTAGCTCCATCATTGAAGCTTAAAAGCCCTCTCGGCATCTTTTACCAGCCGCATGGTAGTCTAGCCATCCTTCCTCTTTGCTAGTAATCAATTCCAAATCACGGTGAGGCATTTGCCGCACACCGATTACACAACCAGTTCATGAAATCTGGTCTCAAAGTAGACCATGCTTGTTGTGGTCTACTTCTTTTCTCTGTGGCGATCTTGCTGAGAAGATGACTTCGGGTTGCGGACTCACGTAGCTTTGTGTTTGAGGCGCCAATGCCTCTTGGTTGCGGCTCTATCGAGACACTAATGCCACATTTGGTTTGCAAGTTAACTTCGCTCTCTCTTACGAAGTCATCTTTGCTTGTTTTAAGGGATTGTCTAGCGGGCTAGCAAAATGCGACTCGCGATATCATGGCCCGACAACGGCAACACCTACAAGTCAAGCAAAGATAAAACTTTCAATTTAGTGCTTAGCACATGAGGGTAAATCAACTCACTTTAACCAAAACAAAACACTAATTTTACGCTTCCTACACTAAGACCCTAACATGAGTATGTATGTGCAAGGCCAAGGATAGGGTAACAAATAAAAGGACAAAAAACACGATTTATGATCTATAGCCCGGCCTCTTGCCAAAATGCAAGGCTAGCAAGTTTTAAATGCATTGCACTTGTCCCAGTCACGCTTTTTTCAAAAAGCGAGACCAATCGAATGCTTATCAAAACATCGCCCGGTTCCTATATTAGTGTCGGACTTTCATCAACAACACCATCGGGGAACTAGGGTGTGAATTAATAAAACATTCTCTAACCCTTAATAAAAGTACAACGCACACCTTCGACGACCCAGCGTGACCAAGGCCAACAACGGCGTCGGTGAGGGTTATACTCTTAATAAAGGGAGACCCTAGTTGCCTTAAGCCCGGTGATTGCCACCCACCCTCGGCATGGCGCCAAATAAATCGCGGCAATACCGGGCAAGGGGCATGCCTATGCTCTTGGCAACCGCAACCCTAAAAAGCCCTCTCGGTTTATGCGTTTAAGGGAAGGCAACCAATTTCTTTTATTTTTGGTTTTTTTTTTTTTTTTTTTCTTTACTCTTAAATTATTATTTGCTTAAAATTATTATTATTTTTTTTTTTCTAAAATAGGCCAAGCTCATTACAGAACAAGGCACTCACCATCGTTCGCCCCTTGCGAGGGGGCAGCGGTGCAAGGGCCTAGCTATGGACCTAACACGGCCTACCTATCAAAAAACAAAAAAAAACCTAAAAACTAAGAAAAAAAAAAAAAATGGTTTTGGGTGGCAAATTGCAAGGTTGGGTAGCGGGGAAATACCTTGTTTTGCGGGCAAAAGCCCCGAATCAGCGGCGCGCCTTGAATATATAAAAAAAATTTACAGCGTCTCTGCGAAAACCAGGTTTCACAGACGCTGAAAACTTTTTCGTGCGTCGCTGAGCGTAAAAACCAACAGATTGCGTGCGGCTGGGGCGAAGCAGACGAAAAGTCCCGGACACTTTTGCGACGCAAACTTTTGTGCCCCGATGCGGCTTTGGCGAAGCCACAGACGTCTGTGAAATTTTTCCACGGCCGAGGGTTTTATATCGTTAAATCATTATTTTATTAAAAATACGTATTTTTGACTTTATCACGTCCAGGATTTTTAATTTTGTACGCCCAGAATACTTAATACACCAGCGGACTCACCAACACAACCTTACTTATCACAATCCAAAATACCATAACCTTACCGGACAAGCGTAGATGACAACCACCCAACCACCCTCCCTCCCAAATCCACTCCACGAAACCCTCCAAGCCCTCCCACGCTTACATACAAAGTAACATCAACGGCAAACAAACTACTCAACATATAAATAGTCCCCAGAATTTAAGGCGTCACAAATTTTAAAGTAATTTGTGCAATTTTATCTACTTCAAGAACCATTGCACATCTGAGCCCAGATTAGTTTTTTATACCAAAATCTACATGATCTCATCAAGTAGCTATAAAACTATGACCAGGCATTGAGATTTGCTCCTTTACAATGATAGAAGGCCCATGTTTTTGCAAAGCAAGGTCTCCAAACAGAACTGGAGTCTATATTCATCACTCATACACTTTCAGATCTTAATCCCATCTCACATCTTTTATCTACTTCAAGAACCATTGCACATACGAACCATTAGTTTTATACGAGAATCTACATGATCCTTTACAATGATAGAAGGCCCATGTTTTTGCAAAGCAAGGTCTCCAAACAGTGGAGTCTATATTCATCACTCATACACTTTCGGATCTTAATCCCATCTCACATCTTTTGCCCAATTACAAATCCGCTAGTCAACTACACCGCTTCTTAGTCCGTTGCTTTCATCTTTCAACTTAAAAAATCAAGCGAAATATCTATTTACGGCCACTCTTAAACTCAACCGTGGTGTCGGCATGGATTTGTAGCTTTGAAATGGACACATTGCCCATCGTGAAGAAGAAGGTATTGTAAGCCAAATTTGCATACCATATGCACCTATACTCATTTAAGCCTCAATCTTCTAAGCTCATCAACAAAGTATATGTAACTGCGGATAACAAGCGGAGCCCGAGGAGCTGCGGGGCGGTCGGGGCCACTTCCCTTCACAATGTTCGACCAAGATATGCCAAGGAGAGTGTCTCGGACTATCGGCGGGCACACGGAAAATGCGATAGAGCGGCATCGCAGCCTTTTCGCATTCTTTTGTGCGACCTTTTTTGCATTCTTGACTTATGAGTCGACAATCCCTCAACTGACCAACAATCCAAAATGTACACTCCCTATTCTGCGCCTTGCGAGTCGAGAAATTCTCGACTCGCCAAAGTCGAAAAGACTGTACTTTCTTGATTGTTGGCAAAGTCGAGGCATTCTCGACTTCGCCCGAGAAAGCCGGGTGACTCACCGAGGACTCGGGTTACGCACAATTCCCTCTTTTTTTCCCCTTTCTTATGAAAATATGATAGAACAGCACCAACATATTTTTTGGCATCATAGTATATGCCACCCATATATCAACACATCGCCTACACTAATTCTTCACATGAAACACTATGCACTTTCGAATTAGAACATAGCATCCGCTTGAAGATCATTACTCCTTAAGTAATCTGCATAAACTCTCATATAATCCTTGAATCTAGTAAGTAGATCATCTCAATACTCCTTAATTGAATTTTGTTGATTATCACCGTTTGCATGTCCACAATTTCAATGCAATCTTTAACAACTTTCTTTCTCTTTAGCATTCACAAATTTAACTAACTTCCAAGCTTCCTGCAATGTCATCTACCCCACTAGTCTATATTTCTATGCCAGTTATCACAAAAGAGCCCAACAAAACCCTGCAACACTAAAACACACACCCATTTAAGAAGCCACAACCTACTACCTACTACAAATATCAACCTACTACACCGCTACCCAAATCCTAGAATGTTTAACACACCGGCAAACTCACCGGGACAACCTTCCACAAAGACGTCACGCTTCCAATACCACTCACGAAACCTTATTCTCAAATCCGTACCCTACACATACAAAGCAACACCAACATCAAACAAACTGCTCAATATATAAATAATCCCCTTAAATTTAAGCCCTCACAATTTTATAACTAAGTTTCAAACTTTCACTACTTCCAAATATACAAAGATATTAAACAGGAGAACTTGAAGATCATTACTCCTTTGTAATCTGCATAAACTCTCATATAATCCTTGAATGCGGTAACTAGATCAATTCTATAATTAAGTTTCAAACTTTCACTACTTCCAAATATCACGAGAATATTAAGCAGGACAACTTGACAACCATATGAAAGAAATTCGTAACCAATATGGGAAGTTTCCACGATTACTCAATCCGGACTCTGTAAGGAAGTACTTACAAACACACGATTCATACGCACAATTCCCTTTTTTTTCCCATTTCTTATGAAAATGTGATACAACAGCACCAACATATTTTTTTGGCATCATAGTATATGCCACCCATATATCCAACACATCTGCCTACACTAATTCTTCCCAAGAAACACTATGCACTCGAATTAGAAGATAGCATGTGCTTGAAGATCATTACTCCTTTGTAATCTGCATAAACTCTCATATAATCCTTCGAATCTAGTAAGTAGATTATCAGCTGCATGTCCACAATTTCAATGCAATCTTACCAATAGCTTTCTTACTCTTTAGCATTCAAAAATTTAACTAACTTTCAAGCTTCCTACAATGTCATCTACCCCACTAGTCTATATTTCTATGCCATGCTACTGCTAATTTCATCCTGAACTCCAACAAACTTCAATTCAAGTCACAAACCTTCAATCGCCAAAATGCGAAGACCTTCAATCACCACAACAGAGTTATCACAAAAGAGCCCAACAAAACCCTGGAACAATTTAAGAAGCCACAGCCTTGCTTACCTCATTCCCCTTCCACCCACGTGCACAACCACATTTAACAGCATGCGCTCTCCCACCACCATAACTAAAACCCGGAGATCACAATCTAGGAACACAGAGTGCTCGGGGAATCTTTGAGGAGGAACAATGCACGCGACAAATACCGAAACTTTCACTCCTCGTTCCTTGTCCCCTAACCTCGAACTTCATCTTCAATGATCGGAGATGAAAAGCCCCAAATTGACATCCAATCTCAGCGGCCAATATCAAAACCCTCTTTGGGTCCCCCCGCTCAAACACCCCATACATCCCCCCTTTCGGAACCAACCGCCAAGATTTGCTTCAATATTTTCATCCAACGGTTCGCAACTATGGCCTATGCCCCCATACACCTGCAACACATGATGCATACATAAATCCCCCATGACCTATCATCATCTGGACCATTGGCTCTTAACCAGACGGCGGGGATTCAAGGGAGTCCATGGGGTATGCGTGCACATTGGGTTGTGCATGAGGGGGCATAACAAACCCGTCTCATGCGATATAACTATATTAATATTAGGATATCACCTTATAATACGATTTCTGGATTAATATCAGAAAATTATATTATACTTTATACAAACATTGGTGTCAGCTGAATGCCAGACCACCTTCTAATCACTACTTTATTCTGTTACAACATCATTAACAAAAAAAATCTAAAACTATAGTTGGGGTGTGAGCATAATATGCTGGCAAAGGCAAATACAGGCAGGAGAAGGGAAGACACATTCAGAACAGGTGGGTTTCACATTTGGGAAAGAAGGCATGGTCTGATCAAACACGGAGCTGAACCCGTTGGCGATTTGTGGTAGCTATCAAAAAAGCACACCAGTTGGTGAGGTCACCCTTGGCCTACTACAGGATTGTTCCTGTTATTTGAGGGCTCCCCAATCTTTTTGATCTTTTTGGTCCCTCTTAAAAGCAACACCCGACAAACATACTGCAACGTATTTTTTTCACAGCAATTTACACAGACTTTGGCATAGTCGCTCACCAAAAGCACATGCTGATACCTTTCCGACTTCTAGATTTTTCCTATTGACTGCAGCAGACTGGAGCACTTCAATGTTCTTTCTCCATCATTATGTCTTAATGTATCATCTTTGTCGCCTAAAACTCCCATTACTTCTAACAACTTCAAAGTGTATCTAGAATCTTTCATGTCCTGAGCATAGTGCACCCGATCACATTATAGGTAATTCACCCTCCCGCAGGTCATACCGAAATTCAAATCCTTTTTTAAACATAAGCAAGTTCCACAGCACAGACACCACGGTCCCATATCCTCCAATTCATTGTTTAAGGGGACCGTTAGATTAGCTGGTACCCTAGATCTTTTCTTCTGTCATCATCTATTACTGTTTCTATAATTCTTTTGCCCTTGTCCATCGGCCTCTGTGCTTTCCTTCGATCGGCTTCGCCGCTGTGCTATATTGGGCACTCTTCATATGCTTATCAGCTATCTTATGTTCTGCTTGTATAGCTCTTTATATTCATTTAGGGTTTTTCTTCTATTTCCCGCAATCCCTTCTTATGTACGAATAATTGGTTAAGAGAGATCTACCTTTATCTGGAAGGTATTATTCTTAGTATACGCGACCGTTGATTTCATACGTGTGCCTTTTCTTATCCCTCTACATGTCATGTCTCAAGCTATAGCCTAGCTTCCTCCTAACCGGCATTAATTATATCCATCTGCGGTTTTAATTATCAACGCTCCTGTCTTAAGATTTCCTTCTGTACGGGGTATATTATGATTAGACATCCATATACTATTTGCTCTCCTTTTTGCTTATCTTTCACGCGTTCTCGTTCTCCTGTTGCTTACGTGTTCCATCTCATGCTGCATATCTGTATCTAACACAGTTTTCTGTTCTAAGAACATGTACTTTCTAAAAGTACCTAGCATCCATAATTTTCCTGTCCATACACTCTATGATGCAATATTCATCTATTTATCTTATATTGGTGTGTTAGAGGCGATTGATACTAAAAATAGAGAACTTGGGCTTTATCTGTATGTCTGATATCCATTGGCATCCGGATCAATTATCCCGCAAACTCGAGAATTCAAGAAACATATATATCATAATTATGAAATACATTCTTGTCTCGCTGATGCAGATCTGAGAGCTTCTCTTCCTATCTATCTCTATTCGATCAATGCTAGTATCTATTTTCCCAGTTTACCTGGATAAGATCCCTTCTCCCGAATTCCCTTCTCTGTTTTCCTCAATCATTTTTCAAGTGTCAATGTATAATCCATACTTATTTTCGAACATGGCTAGAAATCTGTCCAGCTTTTTGGCCAAAAACTCTGCTTTATTCAGTAGTAGCAGTATGTATGCTTCCCTGTGTTGCTGAAATATGTGATAATTCGTAATGAAATGAGATTTCAAATCATTTGCTACCCCTACCCTTGGTTTCTTGAAGAGCTTGTCTGAGGCTATGCACCTGATCACCTCCTTGAGTTTGTAGGTAATCCAATAACTCACTCTTTTCCATCGCGTCTTCCTCTTTCTCTACTTTGTCGATTGGTGCTCCTACTTCAGATAGCCTTTTTACACAATTTGTGAACTCCGATCTATATTTCCTTTTGAAATTTCTCAGTACCTCATTTTGGAGCGCATTCAGTTCAAGCAGTATTGTTTGCTTGCAATAAGAGCTCTAGATCATTTTCTTTAAATATCAAGGCATTGAAAAGGTCTTCGCTCAAGAATATTAGTGTCTTAGTATCTTAGATCATTATTATTAAATACCGTCTCTCTGTCTGTCTGTGTGTCTGTCTATCTGTCTGTCTGTCCGTCCGTCCGTCCGTCCATCCGTCCGCCCACCCGCCCGCCCGCCTGTCTGGTAGATCAAGGCAATGGTAGGTTTCAGTGTGAGGGCAAAGATATTAGTGTCTACCTTCATTGCAAGGAACTGAATAAGCTCATTAGAGTGCTATTTGTTACGAATCGCAACTGCAGGAAAAGACCTTTCCTAAAGGATATTTAAGCTAAAGCTACAAAAAGCAGGCGCACAAAAGGTTGAGATTTAGAGGTTGGTACTAAACAAGGTTTATGATTGTGAATGAATAGGTTATTTAATGTTACCTTGGAATTTAAAGTGGTCATAGCTTAGCATCCCACAATTATTAAGGCCATGTCTATCACGATTTATATATTGGCTGCTTATGACTTGTTATTCTTTCCAGATATCCTTTTGGAGTTGATAATTAAATATGGAGAAGAATTAAACATGTTGTAATGCTATGGGTATTATATTATGGCGATTGTTCCTTAATGCGTTCCCTCTCTCGGAGGAGGAAACACAGCGTGGACAACCAAATTATGTTGGCAAATGTTTTTTAAAAGATTTTGGTTAAAAAAAAAGGTTTAATCAAAAATTAGTTTCTCTTTAGCAAACCATTGTAGATATGTAATATGTAAGTAAGTAAAATAGATAAATAGAATAGAATAGGTTTTTTATCGTCCACGGAGACGATGCTATAGTTATAAATAGAGGAGAAGGGCCTTTTTATTTTAGCTGGGCGGTCTGCCTGACCCATGCATTGGAAGCCAAGCCAAAAAAGGGTTTTTCTTCAGGCTTCGAGTTATGATCAGGCTTATTATGATCAGAGTTATCTGATTGGGGAGGTCAATAGGAACTATAAACTGGTGGAGGGGGCGATCTAGCCCTTTCCATTGGAGCTGGCGAAGGGATATGAGACAGGCGGAAGGGGAGGCCCTTCCAATTGGTGCGGAGATGAATATAGGTGTTGTCAAAGGTGTCGAGCTGGAGATGTGTATTGGTTGTGGAGGCAATTCGTGCATCGGAGGTGTTGGCCTTGGTCAGAAATGATTCAACTACGAAGCTTTTGGGCAGAATCTCAGTGCCTTTATTGGCCTGAAACTCGAAGGACCTGCGTATATCACTTTCCGAGCTTTGTTGCTGTGTAGCCTTAGCCTGTAATACGAAGTTGAAGCTATTGTGCAGTGCTGCATTGGACTGCTCAACAGATTTATTGCATATGATTATGCTTCTTTACACCCGATGACGGTTACCATTATGATCCAGATTGCCAAAAGTAGGTTTAACCCCACCTCGAATTGCTGCAAAATGTACTTTTCCTTTTCGCTTAACCGCACATGCAAAGGTTTCTCTCGCTTTTTTGAATGTTTTTTCACCCACAAAAATTATGCATTAATTTTTGCTAAAATTCGATGTAAGCAATATTTCTGTTAAATAAAACTCTGTTTATTTAACTGATGCTAAACCGATTGGAAAAGGACTGAACTGCTGCATTGCCCAAGCTTAGATACCATGTTCATAAGAGGTGGCTGCACCACTAGTTACAGATTCAGAAGCTTTGGGAATTCATAATACCATTAGCTGAGAAACAAGGTCATGATAATATTCGAAAGGATTAATCACGGTACCTTTTGACCTCCAATGCATCCAAAGCCTCCAATGCTTCCAAAACCACAGTCGAAAGTCATTAAATGAAATCTCTCTTATTCTGAATGGGCAAACAGGACAAAGAGCGCAAAGAGGACAAAGTATAGAAAAAAGGGCAAGAGTATGGCTCATTTTGGCCATGTTTTCAGCTATGGCTCCTCATGTTTTGAATATGGTTCTTATTTAAAGCATTGGTTGCAAGACCATGTTTTGTCAGCCACATTTTTATATGGAAAAAAAATCAAATCTTTTTCAACAAACATCCACAACAAGCATCTAACCCAATCAACATGAAACATCAATGCAAAAAGCATCCAAACACACTCTCGGGGGCACCGGAGGGCAACTCTCTGTGCGCAACACCTTGTTCTAAAAGATAAAGATTCAATAATACGTAATCAATAACACAAAAGGTATTGGATGGTATAATAACCCCATGCCAATTGGATCATGAAGAGATAACTATAACTCGTACAATATTGGAATGTTAGAACCGACTAAAATAGTGCTTCCAAATCTCTATTCCAATGATTCAAAGAACTCAATGAAGTTGTTGTATGATGATATCGACCATGGAGGGTGAGGAGGTTCTCCTTTTCCAAATATAACAACATATCTATCCCTTAGATATATGAATATCTCGTTTTCCTGGCATGGATCACGAGATAGGATACTTTCTGATAACCACCTCCTTTCAGAGATACTGGAGTTTGAAAGCACATTGTATGAAACACAGTTCATTCATTTCTTCACCTCTCATGCATAGGATAGTTTGAAGTTACATCATTCCTGAACCTATGCACCATCCTATTCACTCGAAGAGATCTATGCACAACCTGCCACAACAATATGAAAAGATTTTGAGGTAGTACATTCTTCCAAATGCACTTCCATATTTTGACTAACTGACCCCTATCAACCTCTATTCTCCAATCCTTGTGCAAAGGTAGAACCACGAGTAAGCAACTTATAACACATGTGAACAAAGTAGCCCTTCCTGATAAATTATCTGCCAACCAGAACAGTGCCTAAAGAGGTCGTTCCACTTAAGAAATAAGAGGCATCACTAGATCCCATATGCTTTTGTCCTACTCTTCTAATAAAAAATTGTTTTTGAACTCCTACCATAAGATTAGTCATCCTGATTGGTACCATCTTTCAATGGTCACATGACCTTGCTTATTGCAACCTTCTTTGAACCCTTACATTGACAACAAATAATAAAGGCTTAACAATCCCATCCATCATATATGCATCCTGAGTCGTTGCTAGAGAGCAATGTCACTATTTAGCTAAAGATACGGACAAAGCAATTCATAGCACCATGCCTATTTACACAAACAAAGCAGGAGTTTCCAGAGTAATGTCGATGTTCTAAGCCTATTGGCAAAGCCAATTCGTAGTTCTAAAGTGGGAAGTTGCTCATCCATCGCCAAAGCAATTAGGAAAGGACTTCTGGACTATGGTGCTTTTGGAATATTTCAAAGATCTGTCTTCTCTCATCACAATGTAGATTATTTATAAGGTCAAAACTTAATAAGAACACATTTGTTGTTGCTGTAAGCATAGATTCATTTGCACACAGTATGAGTCAAATGATATAGCTTGATCTTGGGAATCGATGTTCAATGGCTCAAAGTTACTAGTGCCTCTAAGGCTTTTTCAATTCATCAAAAGGTTTAAAGGAGTTTTTTACCTTTGTTAGCGCTAAGTTTCCTAACTTACATTCAAGATCTTTTTGGAATTCCATGACAAACCAGTCTTGTAGTCCAAATATGGCTTGATAAAGTTCTTCTGTCATTTCCTAAATCTTTGTCGTGTTCTTCTCTAGCAATACTGATTGGCAATAAGCCTATTGTCAAGCTATCTTTACGGATTATAAACGTAGAATGACTGGATTTAACACGGATGGAAGAACATCAATTTTAGAACGAGTTATCTTGTAAAAAGTTTAAGGTAAATTATAGCATGTGGTATATTATATTATAGACAGATTAATTGCCTCGTAAAATGCCATCGCTGTTGCATTTTATCCATTATGGTCCTCCTAGTGAGAACATAGGCTGATCATACGAGTGGTTGGATATATGTCAGTTGGGTGCTAAAAAAAAATATCATGAGAAGATTGACAAAGCAGAAGAGAAGAGTGAAATGACCTCTATACTACAATAGAGAAGATCTGACACAAAAAGCTAAGCATATATATTCTGGAATAAATGACTGAGATGTCGATCTTCGATGAAAGGAACATTAACGGCTATGATATCTAAATGCATTTGTGGTGAAACCATGTCATCTTCCTATACATATATTCAAGCTTTCACGAAGACAAAAATAAGCCAGAACTAAATGTTGATGTCATTTCATGACCTTGCATCATATGTAGACATCTGACAAGCAAATCAGTTGTAGGTAGCAAATGTCTATCTACATTTGGTTGTCGTTTGCTACCTACAACTGATAGGCATTAAGACAAACTAATGTGGATGGATTGATACCTGAAATTTGAATTTGAACTTGCGGTAAGGTAGGATACAGTAGGTGTGCTCCTCTTTAATGATAGTGGTAGCATTGTGCTTCGGGTGAATCAAAATTGTTGCGTTGTTGAGAATACAAAGATGATTGTTGAGAAGACAATGAATAAGATTGTGAATAAGATCATTAAGGTGGTCATTTGGATTGTATTGCTATGAGGAAGCAATTGTTATGACTATATTGAAAATGAACATTGTGTTGAAGATGCAGTGGCCGGCATAGTTTGTACTTGATAGACCATTTTTTGTCAAAAGGGAGTACGCTGAGAGTTAGAGACTCTTCCGTGGTGTGATTGCACATGTTGCAATATTTTCAATGTGGGCCACCTAGCATGGAATTGCATTAACTGGCCAAGTATCCTTGATATCTTTAGAGATGACACCAAATTTGACTATGTTGTGGCTATGAAAGAGACCATGGTTGTAAAGTTCTAGGAGCAATAAGAATAAGTGTCATGAAAGGAAGATCAATAAGTACAACACGGGAAGATCTGACTAAATTATACGCAATGTGAATAGCCTTTTCGAAAGGAGTGGGATGTATAAGTATTTCGTCATGAGTCGAATAGTTGGTGGAAGGCCTTGTAAGAACCACACAAGAATTTGGCTTTTTGGTAGAGTAATTCTTGGCTGCCCGGTGGTGACATACCATTGATAAAGACAGGGCCGATTCATGAAATGTAATAGAGCATGTACATTTGGCCAGGTTGAAGGAGGTCCCGGATCAGTGCCACCAAAGAGTTGATTGGTAATAGTGGCGCCAAAAGGAAGTTGGACAGGAAGTTGCTAATAGTCAAAATTAAAGGGTCAACATCCTCATTTATGGGGAGTTCACCCATGTGATATATGGAAATGGTCTGGGCCTGGAAGAAACTGTGTACATTTAGAAACTTGGTGTGGGAAATGAGGTTGTGAAGTGTGAGCTGATGGGATATGAGGTATATGAATATAGGTACTTTCAGGACTGGCATAGTATTGAGGTGTACCATGAAGAGGTGTATGGTGAGGTGATATATGAGGCAGAGAAGAATGTGATTTGAGAGCATGGACGTGAGTGTAAGCCTGTCGTAGGGGGTTTGTCGACCGTGCTCAAAAGCAAGGGCGACTCCACATCAAAATCATATAAGAAAGGCTTATGGCAGGAGTTCAAGGACCCAAACATTCAACAGGTTGTTGCAAAGCTTCATCCTAAGAAATATTGGTAAGACATGTCAAACCAAATGAGAAATAAAACTAAGATCTGGCTTGTTCGAGTTCAGGATTCTCTACAAGATAGGCCATAATGTAAACCCTTGAATCAAATAGATGAATCCTAACTAAAGGATGTCAAACAGGATTTTGCATAATGGAATGAAAAGGAAAAGACAACAAAAAAGGCAATACTAAAAAAAAAAACACACAAACGAAGAAATGAGAATATCTTAATAATTGGTTGTGGAAAATGATGTGATCTCATTGAATGCAGAGATTAGAGTGAAACAAGAGGGAAATCGTGTCTATTATGAGTCTGGGCTTATAGTATATATATTGACCTCAAATCCAAAATAACAAAGATGCTAGAAATAAACTGGAAATCGACTTCTGGAATGTCTACTGGAGAATTTGAGCAGTCATCTTAGCTGGGATGGTTCAAGGCTCTTCTAAACGGGGTCATGCCATGAGGATCGTTACATGTTTAGGCAAAATAAGCACAATGAGGGTAATGATGAATGAAGCCAATGGTATCAGGCCCTAATGCTCGTGCTATCTTAAACAAAAAGGTATCATGATGTGAGGGCCATGATATCTCTATGCAGCATTCGGGATATCTCTTAATGCCTCTCTTTTTGGAAGAAGACTTAGATGATTTGTCACGTTGAGCAGACTTGTTACACTATGGCTTGTGACTGAGGAATAGTCTTGTGTCTTTAGGCACATGACTAAAGCCCTTGAAGCTTGCACAATGCTGGAAAGCAGTAAAAAAGATTGAACTGTCCTGATTAGAAGTCATGACTACTGCTCAGAGATCTTGGATGTCTAGAAGGCAGTCCTTCAGACCTACACATTTCTTTAGCTAATGTTAGAGCTGCAGGAACAGTATGTAGACTTGTTATTAAATCACTAGAATTCATTCCTCTATTTTGTTATGTGGACTAAGCAAAAGCCCTTTTATTGCACTCACTACAACTTGAAGGCTGCACCACTTGCGATCGACTGCATCAAACAGTAACAGGTTCAACTCTGATTGATTCAAGTTAGTTTTGAATATATAGAAGAAAGTAGTAGGGCATGTGTGTTGCTTGTCTGCTATTATTTTGAAGCCAATAGGGCATCTTAAGTGGTGTGGTTTAGTGCTCTCCTGATATTTGATCAGCAGATGGTTGTTCGCTAACGATAAATCCTTATAGTTGCATAAATGGTGCTTTTTCAAGGGTAGCTTCTCTATGTCTTAGAGCTGCAATATATGGGTATGGTATTGATGTTCTTGGCGAATCGATGATGTCAACATTCCATGGAATGCAATTTATTGAAATCTATCATCCCCCTTTCCCAGCAAGGGAAAGAGTAGGGATTACAGATTGATGCAAAATCATATATGGTTGGGCCAGATTAAGAGTAAATATAGTTAGCCTTGGGCAAGATATCAACATCTCTATAATGTTGCGATTTTTGAAGAGAGTAGCGCATTATCTGCTCTGGCCCATTTGGTATCAAGAGCTCCAATATGAGTGAACGACCACCCTTATGGCAGATCTATTAGATATCCTGCACATTTGGAAGATGAAGCATGTAGTCCCTTTTGTAGATTTTGGAAAGGGGGTGCAAGCTATTTCAATACTTCAACATTGAGCAGTATTCCAAGGCAAGTTAACTGCAAAGTAATGCACTCGGCTTGCTTGCATCTTTTGGGGAAATGAACTTCGTGTGGCTATAGCTATAGGATTTATGGTGGTTTTTTATTTGGCTCTATTTGTTTAAGATGTGTGTCTATGTGTATTTCCTGCTTAAATTTTTTTAACACCCAAGTTGAAGGGACGCCTGAAGTAATAACTACGGATGAAAAGAACGGGAAAATAGTTCTTTAATATGTGATGCTTTTGGGAACTTATGAAGGGAAGTCCGATATAGTATTAATAGCATCGGGGAAGATGCTAAGCTAATATATTTGAGTACTAAGTCAGTTTTGAGTGCGGTATGAATACTTCCTATTTAGCATGTTGAGAGGCATGTAATAAGATCTTTGACCGCCTTTTATTATTAGTGAAATACAATATCTTGCCTTAAGAAAAAAAATACATTTTGAGCAACTCAAAAACATTTCAGGCATGACATTCCAAACACGTTCCAAGCTACTCCATGTGACAAATGTTA
Organism: Isoetes taiwanensis; assembly: GCA_021234155.1. Lineage (NCBI taxonomy): Eukaryota > Viridiplantae > Streptophyta > Lycopodiopsida > Isoetales > Isoetaceae > Isoetes > Isoetes taiwanensis. The sequence continues at coordinate 13,558,148 of JAJEKV010000016.1, read as the reverse complement.
TGACAGGACCTCACACCATATAGAAATATCGACTTTACTAGTATACAAAATACATGTGTCTGAAAGGTTCAATCGTAAAGCTCAGCTTAAAACAATTGTTCAGTGTGGCATATAGAGCCTTCCAGGACGCAGTTACCATTGTATGAATACAAGTATTCGAGTGCATGTTGGTCGTGGAACTCCAATCCAAGATACTTGTATCTTTGGACCACCTACACTAATTTTCCATGGTAGGAGAATTGGAATGACCTAGTCTACTGTGAGGAGGAAACTGTCAAAACGTTAATCTTTTGTCAAGTCAAGTCACATAACAGTGATATGATAGAATTTACTTAGTACATCTATGTGCTATTGGATACTAGCCAACATATGGGCCTAGAAAATGACATCTTCTGCATATAGAAATTGTCTAATGATATGATGAATAAGGCACACACCTCCACGCCCATGTTGGGCAACCCAATCTTTAAGCTGATCAATATGCAAACTAAATAATATAGAGTTAACAACCTCAATGTACCACTCCATTATTGTTGAGAGGTTATCTTTTGGGGTCATGCATGCAAAGACATATTGATAAAGGCTACACAACATTCTATCTATCTATCTATCTATCTATCTATCTATCTATCTATCTATCTATCTATATCTATCTCGTCTATCCGTTTATCTGCCTATCCGTTTATCTCGTCTATCATCTATCATCTATCTATCTATCTATCTATCTATCTATCTATCTATCTATCTATCAGATCAAGGCAATGGTAGGTTTCAGTGTGAGGGCAAAGATATTAGTGTCTACCTTCATTGCAAGGAACCGAATAAGCTCATTAAAGTGCTATTTGTTAAGAATTGCAACTGCAGGAAAAGACCTTTCCTAAAGGATATTTAAGCTAAAGCTACAAAAAGCAGGCGCACAAAAGGTTGAGATTTAGAGGTTGGTACTAAACAAGGTTTATGATTGTGAATGAATAGGTTATTTAATGTTACCTTGGAATTTAAAGTGGGCATAGCTTAGCATCCCACAATTATTAAGGCCATGTCTATCACGATTTATATATTGCATGCTTATGACTTGTTATTCTTTCCAGATATCCTTTTGGAGTTGATAATTAAATATGGAGAAGAATCAAACATGTTCTAATGCTATGGGTATTATATTATGGCGGTTGTTCCTTAATGTGTTCCCTCTCTTGGAGAAGGAAACACAGCGTGGACAACCAAATTATGTTGGCAAATGTTTTTTAAAAGATTTTGGTTAAAAAAAAAAGGTTTAATCAAAAATTAGTTTCTCTTTAGCAAACCATTGTAGATATGTAATATGTAAGTAAGTAAAATAGATAAATAGAATAGAATAGGGTTTTTATCGTCCACGGAGACGATGCTATAGTTATAAATAGAGGAGAAGGGCCTTTTTATTTTAGCTGGGCGGTCTGCCTGACCCATGCATTGGAAGCCAAGCCAGAGAAGGGTTTTTCTTCAGGCTTCCAGGCTTATTATGATCAGAGTTATCTGATTGGGGAGGTCAATAGGAACTATAAACTGGTGGAGGGGGCGATCTAGCCCTTTCCATTGGAGCTGGCGAAGGGATATGAGACAGGTGGAGGCGGAGGCCCTTCCAATTGGTGTGGAGATGAATATAGGTGTTGTCAAAGGTGTCGAGCTGGAGATGTGTACTGGTTGTGGAGGCAATTCGTGCATCGGATGTGTTGGCCTTGGTCTGAAATGATTCAACTACGAAGCTTTTGGGCAGAATCTCAGTGCATTTATTGGCTTGAAACTAGAAGGCCCTGCGTATATCACTTTCCGAGCTTTGTTCTTTCATGTAGCCTTAGCACATGTCTGAAGTTGAAGCTATTGTGCGATCTTTGCATTGGACTGTTTAACCCCACCTCGAATTGCTGCAAAATGTACTTTTCCTTTTCGCTTAACCGCACATGCAAAGGTTTCTCTCGCTTTTTCGAATGTTTTTTCACCCACAAGAATTATACATTAATTTCTGCTAAAATTCGATGTAAGCAATATTTCTGTTAAATAAAACTCTGTTTATTTAACTGATGCCAAACCGATTGGGAAAGGACTGAACTGCTGCATTGCCCAAGCTTAGATACCATGTTCATAAGAGGTGGCTGCACCACTAGTTACAGATTCAGAAGCTTTGGGAATTCATAATACCATTAGCTGAGAAACAAGGTCATGATAATATTTGAAAGGATTAAAAATCACGGTACCTTTTGACCTCCAATGCATCCAAAGCCTCCAATGCTTCCAAAACCAGAGTCGAAAGTCATTAAATGAAATCTCGCTTATTCTGAATGGGCAAACAGGACAAAGAGCGCAAAGAGGACAAAGCATGGAAAAAAGGGCAAGAATGCCAAATTATGATCCGAGAAATAGGGCAAAAGTATGGCTCATTTTGGCCATGTTTTCAGCTATGGCTCCTCATGTTTTGAATATGGTTCTTATTTAAAGCATTGGTTGCAAGACCATTTTTTGTCAACCACGTTTTTATATGGAAAAAAAATCAAATCTTTTCCAACAAACATCCACAACAAGCATCTAACCCAATCAACATGAAACATCAATGCAAAAAGCATCCAAACACACTCTCGGGGGCACCGGAGGGCAACTCTCTGTGCGCAGCGCCTTGTTCTAAAAGCTAAAGATTCAATAATACGTAATCAATAACACAAAAGAATTGGATGGTATAACAACCCCATGCCAATTGGATCATGAAGAGATAACCATAACTCGTACAATATTGGAATGCTAGAACCGACTAAAATAGTACTTCTAAATCTCTATTCCAATGATTCAAAGAACTCAATGAAGTTGTTGTATGATGATATCGACCATGGAGGGCGAGGAGGTTCTCCTTTTCCAAATATAACAACATATCTATCCCTTAGATATATGAATATCTCGTTTTCCTGGCATGGATCACGAGATAGGATACTTTCTGATAACCACCTCCTTTCAGAGATACTGGAGTTTGAAAGCACATTGTATAAAACACAGTTCATTCATTTCTTCACCTCTCATGCATAGGATAGTTTGAAGTTACATCATTCCTGGACCTATGCACCATCCTATTCACTCGAAGAGATCTATGCACAACCTGCCACAACAATATGAAAAGTTTTTGAGGTAGTACATTCTTCCAAATGCACTTCCATATTTTGACTAACTGACCCCTATCAGCCCCGGGGATGTCACATAGTTTAAGGTGTATATACCATGTGAGTGAAAGGGGTGGGTTTTTTTTTACCCTAAACCGTATGTATAAATACGGATAGGGGCTTGGCTAGGGGGTTTTCTGGGGGGAATCCAGTGTAATATGTATACGGGAAGGGGCGTTTAGAAGGTTGGACAAGGCGTATACGGAGGGTTTTTTGCTGACCCCATTAACGCACGTGGCGTATCACCTTGAAACCCCTGGGCTATCAGCCTCTATTCTCCAATCCTTGTGCAAAGGTAGAACCACGAGTAAGCAACTTAATATGTAGCATAATAACAGGGGGTTACTTTTAGATTTTTATACGTTTTTTCATATGGTTTTTCTATGATTTCGTTGTTGTATTCGTTGAGGTGTACTAAATAGTATTTCTAGAGTGCACCCTTTATGGGCCGTTGATTTTCGTTGGTTGGAAAAATCCGAGGGTTGTTGTCTTTCTCTGCATGTGTTTGTGCATGAACACTATGCAAGTGTGTGCATGTGCATGTGCACATGCATGTGCATGTGTGCATGTGCACATGCATGTGCATGTGTGTGCATGTGCATGTTCATATGCATGTGCAAGTGCAGAAGTGCATGTGCATGTGTGCATGTGTGTGCATGTGTACTTGCCCTCTTGGATTCTTATTGCGGAGTGGATTTTACTACCACGAGATGGATTTTTGCTCACACTTACAAAGGTATTTGTTTTTAATGTTTCTTCAGTTAGCATAATGTTTTTACAAGGTATTGGTTTCGATTCTACAATGTAGTTTGCAAAACCCCCTTTTGTTTCCTTCCTATGATTTCTTTGCAGATTCAAGTTTAGGCCCTCTGTTTGCTTTCAACTCTTGGATATTTCGGCTTCCGGATTGTTCATAGCAGCCAGCCTTTAGCTTCAATCAACAAACGGATTCTTATGCACACAACAAAGTGGATTATTCCGCTCTTTTCCATGTCACCTTGAGATCGGGCCAAACAAGGGCCACAAGAATACATTTATATTGTAGGTTTGGAACTTTAATCGAACCGTAAGGCGAATCATGCATTACCTTTAAGCTAGAGATGGAGCATCCAAAATCATATGGATTGATAAACAATGGTGTCATTGTGAAAGAGAAATAGTTGTAGCGGAAGTAACAATATGTAGCATAATAACAGAGGGTTTTCTTTGTGTTGTAAAATTTATGACTTTCAGAATAATGGGACGTCCCTAAGGCCCCGAAGGGGCCAAAAAAATTTTTTTGCAACACAAACCATTAACATCCAACATATAAAAATTAAATCCCCCAACACATAACAACCATTGACATTAACAACCAACACATAACTACCATTGACATTAATTAACATAACCATTGGGTCCAACACATTTAAATTAAAATCCCCCTTAAACCCCCTTTGGTTTGGGTGCATATTCACACGGGGGGTGACGTAGGGCAGCGAGAGCCCTCATAATTGTATACGAAATCAACACCATATAGTATTCCGCTTGAAATCTTATAGTATTTTGCAGAGAGCAATGTCACCACTATTTAGCTAAAGATACGGACAAAGCAATTCATAGCACCATGCCTATTCACACAAACAAGGCAGGAGTTTCCAGAGTAATGTCGATGTTCTGAGCCTATTGGCAAAGCCAATTCATAGTTCTAAAGTGGGAAGTTGCTCATCCATCACCAAAACAATTAGGAAAGGACTTCTGGGCTATGGTGCTTTTGGAAGATTTCAAAGATCCGTCTTCTGCCATCACAATGTAGATTATTTATAAGGTCAAAACTTAATAAAAACACATTTGTTGTTGCTGTAAGCATAGATTCATTTGCACACAGTATGAGTCAAATGTTATACCTTGATCTTGGGAATCGATGTTCAACGGCTCAAAGTTACTAGTGCCTCTAAGGCTTTTTCAATTCATCAAAAGGTTTAAAGGAGTTTTTTACCTTTGTTAGCGCTAAGTTTCCTAACTTACATTCAAGATCTTTTTGGAATTCCATGACAAACCAGTCTTGTAGTCCAAATAGGGTTGATAAAATTCTTCTGTCATTTCCTAAATCTTTGTCTTGTTCTTCTCCTAGCAATACTGATTGGCAATAAGCCTATTGTCAAGCTATCTTTACGGATTATAAACTTAGAATGACTGGATTTAACACGGATTGAAGAACATCAATTTTAGAACGAGTTATCTTGTAAAAAGTTTAAGGTAAATTATAGCATGTGGTATATTATATTATAGACAGATTAATTGCCTCGTAAAATGCCATCGCTGTTGCATTTTATCCATTATGGTCCTCCTAGTGAGAACATAGGCTGATCATACAAGTGGTTGGATATATGTCAGTTGGGTGCCAAAAAAAATATCATGAGAAGATTGACAAAGCAAAAGAGAAGAGTGAAATGACCTCTATACTACAATAGAGAAGATCTGACACAAAGCTAAGCATATATATATTCTGGAATAAATGACTGAGATGTCGATCTTCGATGAAAGGAACATTAACGGCTATGATATCTAAATGCATTTGTGGTGAAACCATGTCATCTTCCTATACATATATTCAAGCTTTCATGAAGACAAAAAATACTTTAACTAAATGTTGATGTCATTTCATGACCTTGCATCATATGTAGACATCTGACAAGCAAATCAGTTGTAGGTAGCAAATGTCTATCTACATTTGGTTGTCATTTGCTACCTATAACTGATAGGCATTAAGACAAACTAACGTGGATGGATTGATACCTGAAATTTGAATTTGAACTTGCGGTAAGGTAGGATACAGTAGTGGTGTGCTCCTCTTTAATGATAGTGGTAGCATTGTGCTTCGGGCGAATCAAAATTGTTGCGTTGTTGAGAATACAAAGATGATTGTTGAGAAGACAATGAATAAGATTGTGAATAAGATCATTAAGGTGGTCATTTGGATTGTATTGCTATGAGGAAGCAATTGTTATGACTATATTGAAAAGGAACATTGTGTTGAAGAAGCGGTGGCCGGCGTAGTTTGTACTTGATAGACCATTTTTTGTCAAAAGGGAGTACGTTGAGAGTTGGAGACTCTTCCGTGGTGTGATTGCACATGTTGCAATATTTTCAATGTGGGCCACCTAGCATGGAATTGCATTAACTGGCCAAGTATCCTTGATATCTTTAGAGATGACACCAAATTTGACTATGTTGTGGCTATGAAAGAGACCATGGTTGTAAAGTTCTAGGAGCAATAAGAATAAGTGTCATGAAAGGAAGATTAGTAAGTACAACACGGGAAGATCTGACTAAATTATACGCAATGTGAATAGCCTTTTCGAAAGCAGTGGGATGTATAAATATTTCGTCATGAGTCGAATAGTTGGTGGAAGGCCTTGTACGAACCACACAAGAATTTGGCTTTTTGGTAGAGTAATTCTTGGCTGCCAGTGGCCACCATACCATTGATAAAGACACAGGCTGATTCCGCGAAATGTACCGAGCAGGTACATTTGGCCGGGTTGAAGGAGGTCCCGGATTAGTGCCACCAAAGAGTTGATTGGTAATAGTGGCGCCAAAAGGAAGTTGGACAGGAAGTTGCTAATAGTCAAAATTAAAGGGTCAACATCCTCATTTATGGGGAGTTCGCCCATGTGATATATGGAAATGGTCTGGGCCTGGAAGAAACTGCGTATATTTAGAAACTTGGTGTGGGAAATGAGGTGGTGAAGTGTGAGCTGATGGGATATGAGGTATATGAATATAGGTACTTTCAGGACTGGCATAGTATTGAGGTGTACCATGAAGAGGTGTATGGTGAGGTGATATATGAGGCAGAGAAGAATGTGATTTGAGAGCATGGACGTGAGTGTAAGCCTGTCGTAGGGGGTTTGTCGACCGTGCTCAAAAGCAAGGGCGACTCCACATCAAAATCATATAAGAAAGGCTTATGGCAGGAGTTCAAGGACCCAAACATTCAGCAGGTTGTTGCAAAGCTTCATCCTAAGAAATATTGGTAAGACATGTCAAACCAAGTGAGAAATAAAACTAAGATCTGGCTTGTTCGAGTTCAGGATTCTCTACAAGATAGGCCATAATGTAAACCCTTGAATCAAATAGATGAATCCTAACAAAAGGATATCAAATAAGATTTTGCATAATGGAATGAAAAGGAAAAGGCAACAAAAAAGGCAATACTAAAAAAAAAAAAAACACAACGAAGAAATGAAAATATCTTAATAATTGGTTGTGGAAAATGATGTGATCTCATTGAATGCAGAGATTAGAGTGAAACAAGAGGGAAATCGTGTCTATTATGAGTTTGGGCTTATAGTATATATAGCGACCTCAAATCCAAAATAACAAAGATGCTAGAAATAAAGTGGAAACCGACTTCTGGAATGTCTACTGGAGAATTTGAGCAGTCATCTTAGCTGGGATGGTTCAAGGGTCTTCTAAACGGAGTCATGCCATGAGGGTCGTTACCTGTTTAGGCAAAATAAGCACAATGAGGGTAATGATGAATGAAGCCAATGATATCAGGCCCTAATGCCGGTGCTATCTTAAACAAAAAGGTATCATGATGTGAGAGCCATGATATCTCTATGCAGCATTCAGGATATCTCTTAATACCTCTCTTTTTGGAAGAAGACTTAGATGACTTGTCACGTTGAGCAGACTTGTTACACTATGGCTTGTGACTGAGGAATAGTCTTGTGTCTTTAGGCACATGACTAAAGCCCTTGAAGCTTGCACAATGCTGGAAAGCAGTAAAAAATATTGAACTATCCTGATTAGAAGTCATGACTACTGCTCAGAGATCTTGGATGTCTAGAAGGCAGTCCTTCAGACCTACACATTTCTTTAGCTAATGTTAGAGCTGCATGAACAGTATGTAGACTTGTTATTAAATCACTAGAATTCGTTCCTCTATTTTGTTATGTGGACTAAGCAAAAGCCCTTTTATTGCACTCACTACAACTTGAAGGCTGCACCACTTGCGATCGACTGCATCACACAGTAACAGGTTCAACTCTGACCGATTTAAGTTAGTTTTGAATATATAGAAGAAAGTAGTAGGGCATGTGTGTTACTTGTCTGCTATTATTTTGAAGCCAATAGGGCATCTTAAGTGGTGTGGTTTAGTGCTCTCCTGATATTTGATCAGCAGATGGTTGTTCGCTAATGATAAATCCTTATAGCTGCATAAATGGTGCTTTTTCAAGGGTAGCTTCTCCATGTCTTAGAGCTGCAATATATGGGCATGGTATTGCTGTTCTTGGTGAATCGATGATGTCAACATTCCATGGAATGCAATTTATTGAAATCTATCATCCCCCTTTCCCAGCAAGGGAAAGAGTAGGGATTACAGATTGATGCAAAAATCATATATGGTTGGGCCAGATTAAGATTAAATATAGTTAGCCTTGGGCAAGATATCAACATCTCTATAATGTTGCGATTTTTGAAGAGAGTAGTGCATTATCTGCTCTGGCCCATTTGGTATGAAGAGCTCCAATATGAGTGAACGACCACCCTTATGGCAGATCTATTAGATATCCTGCAGAATTGGAAGATGAAGCATGTAGTTCCTTTTGTAGATTTTGGAAAGGGGGCGCAAGCTATTTCAATACTTCAACATTGGGCAGTATTCCAAGGCAAGTTAACTGTAAAATAATGCACTCGGCTTGCTTGCATCTTTTGGGAAATGAACTTCGTGTGGCTATAGCTATAGGATTTATGGTGGTTTTTATTTGGCTCTATTTGTGTAAGATGTGTGTCTATGTGTATTTCCTGCTTAAATTTTTTTTAACATCCAAGTTGAACGGACGCCTGAAGTAATAACTACGGATGAAAAGAACGGGAAAATGGTTCTTTAATATGTGCTTTTGGGAACTTATGAAGGGAAGTTCGATATAGTATTAATAGCATCGGGGAAGATGCTAAGCTAATATATTTGAATACTAAATCAGTTTTGAGTGTGGTATGAATACTTCCTATTTAGCATGTTGAGAGGCATGTAATAAGATCTTTGGCCGCCTTTTATTATTAGTGAAATAAAATATCTTGCCTTAAGAAAAAAAAATACATTTTGAGCAACTCAAAAACATTTCAGGCATGGCATTCCAAACACGTTCCAAGCTACTCCATGTGACAAATGTTATGGCAGGACCTCACACCATATAGAACTATCGACTTTACTCGTATACAAAATACATGTGTCTGAAAGGTTCAATCGTAAAGCTCAGCTTAAAACAATTGTTCAGTGTGGCATATAGAGCCTTCCAGGATGCAGTTACCATTGTATGAATACAAGTATTCGAGTGCATGTTGGTCGTGGAACTCCAATCCAAGATACTTGTATCTTTGGACCACCTACACTAATTTTCCATGGTAGGAGAATTGGAATGACCTAGTCTACTGTGAGGAGGAAACTGTCAAAATGTTAATCTTTTGTCAAGTCAAGTCACATAACAATGATATGATAGAATTTACTTAGTACATCTATGTGCTATTGGATACTAGCCAACATATGGGCCTAGAAAATGACATCTTCTGCATATAGAAATTGTCTAATGATATGATGAATAAGGCACACACCTCCACGCCCATGTTGGGCAACCCAATCTTTAAGCTGATCAATATGCAAACTAAATAATATAGAGTTAACAACCTCAATGTACCACTCCATTATTGTTGAGAGGTTATCTTTTGGGGTCATGCATGCAAAGACATATTGATAAAGGCTACACAACATTCTGACTCAAGTGGAACACATAATTGCAAGAACCTCCTCCTTAATTCTTCTATAGGAACTGTATTAAAAGTCCTACAAAATCCAAAAAACAACAATAATGGTCCTGTTGTTTATTGCGACTATCCTCAGAAAGGTGCGTAGACTGAAATTTGGTCAATAATGGGATGCTTGGGTCTAAAACATGCATGAGCTATTGCCATAATGCCAGATGACTCTGTCTAGGATCCCAACAATTGCACGTAAAGGACTAACCGTTATGGTGCAATAATAATTGAAAGGATAGTGTTTCTATCACCAACCTTGTAAATGTCACTACTCTATTGACTGCCCACTTTGAAGGGAATCCTTCATGGAGGGTCCCGTTCAACATACTAGTGAGTACTAGAATGATCTCAGGTCCTTCTCATTTCAAGGGTTCTGCCTACAACCCCTACCTATATTGGAATGATGCTGAGACCCCATGGACATAGTTGAGCCAAATATAATATCCATTCTAGAGTCTAATTGCACTCAATAGAAACAAACAATATCAAATAAATGAATGAATGAATGAGCCATAGGAGCCCTCCTTTTACTTCCAATTAAAATGTACAACACGCTTGTGAAAACGCTTCCAATAAAGTCCCTCATGCCCGCCGGCCTTTTTGGGCATATAATAAAAATAAAATACCACGAGACCAACTCGTATAATGGATTATAAGGTTTTAATGAAGATCTTTAAGCCTTCGTTCCATTGTTCGCAATATCAATACTTGGCACGAGGATGATCAGCCATTGCACGAGAACTCACGATCAGCAAGAATAGGAATATTAGGTGCTAATACTGTACAAACAAAGGAATGACAACATAAGACCAGTGAAACAAGGAAACACCGCCCAAAGGGACGAGTTGGAGGGGGAGGGGAGGGGAGGGAGAGGGGAGGGGGGGGTAGGGACAAGCAACCTTAGGAGGAGAGGCTCGAGAACGGCTGATAGGGACAAAGGAGAAGGAGACAGACTACTCTAGAGGGGACATATCAACTAGCCTCAAGAAGTAGATTTATCTGCTTATCTCAAAACGCAGACAAATCGTACTTCTAGAGCCTAGTTGCACTCAATAGAAACAAACAACACCAAACAACCATGCTGAGAAAAGAGGCGTAAAAGAAAAAGACCTAATGACATCTCATCTGCAAGGATACATAGAGTTCAATAACCACCCTAACAAAGTAATGACAAGGGTTGTCCCGAAGGCCAATAGCCACTGACCAACACTTAAGCCTAAACAGCAGGAGAAGAAAGGATTCAACGCTACAAATAATACATATGGTTCAAGGCACTCAAAATAATATACCCTATAAAGAACAATGAGACACCTATAACTTAGCCAACAACTAGGACGTCGAGGAAAATGAGCCATGCAAATTAAAGGGCCATCAAAGACATTTGCGAAGGACTGGTACAACCTATCTGACGATCCAAGGTAACAAAAGATCTTGAAATAAAGAAGTAGGCCAAACGTGGGCGTGAAGTGGCACAAGAGAGTCTACAAGAGCGCAAGGTAAAGCAAGACACGAAAGAATCCAAAATCATGACTACAATAGCACTTCAATACACAAACTATGATAAAACTTCAACAAAAGAAACAAGGGGAAAAGGCATAGAGAGTTGACTCAGCACTCAAGGAAATCTAGAAACTAACCGCCCAGAATCGCACTTTGAACTGTTGGGTGTCAAAACCCACAGACGCAATGTAAAGTGGTTGGGGGCAGGGCCTAACAAAGCAATGTAGTGTGGTCACATGTCCAGTTGGATGCTGCCTAGTGGTGTGACGTTAAAATACTATCTATCTATCTATTATTTAAATTATTTAATTATTTTGAAAGTAGTATAGGAACATGGATGAATCATTTCGTTGCATATGTCTTTGTTTTTGCAAGGCAAAGAGGTAAGTGGCCAATATCAACGAAGATGTTGTTTTTCTATTCGATCCAGGTGTTGACAATTCATGTATTTTTTTTGTTTTATTAAGGGTGATGCGTAACTTTTTTTTTTTGATGTTTAGATGTAGATTTTGAACATTGTTTATTAGCATGTCTTTGTGTTGAATGGTTAAGTCCTTTGAGGTGTAGGGTTCGACTTAGTGTTGAATAACATGAGTAACATATGGGATTTGAATTTTTAAAATCACGTAAAAGTAAATCATTTATATAAAAGTGTCTAGTTTTGCTTTAAAAGCAAAGATTTCTACAATTATTAAAAAACGTACGTAAAGCTCATATGAGTGTTGATTGTTCAGTTGTTTTTTCACTTCGATGATTACGTTTGCACAATTGATTTTGAATATCCCCGTTGGATTTTGTTGAGATACTTTCGTTCCGGAATTTTAGTGGCGACGTCATCATTTCATTATACAATTCTCCATCGCCCATTCCATATGCTTTGTCAAGGAGTTCATTTCGGAAGAGTGCTTTGTATGCTTTGCCTCAGATCGGCGTAGAGATGGAACCAAAGAAGTGTTGGTACCGGCTTTGGATTTGCATTTCACATCGCGGCGTTGTTGTTGTTCTTCTTCATACGTTTCACCGCGGCAATGTACAAACGTATCGTATGCTATCAAATTGTTAGTTTGTGCTTCAAATTTGCCTTTGATCCAGGGGGCCATATGTCAAGACATACTTGAAATTACTTGCATATATTTGTGATTGGTACAATTGTTTGTGCAATGTGTACAAACGTATCGTATGCTATCGAAATTGTTAGTTTGTGCTTCAAATTTGCCTTTGATCTGCAGGCCATATGTCAAGACATACCGAAATTACTTGCATATATTTGTGATTGGTACAATTGTTTGCTTACCGTTACGCCCTTTGTTTTCGACATGACTTGGATACACAATGTCTTTCATGCGCCGAATTGTTAATGTGTCGTAAATTTACAATTGTCGAAAGTGTGTTTCCTTCGGTCTTCTTCTCGCGAAGAATGCTAGTGTTGCATTTGATGTGGAGAGACCGCCAAATGCCTCAATGCGTGACCGCAAATGCTTTTTGAACAAAACTACCGGCTTGTCCCCTATGAAATCTAGATTAGTTTGTATTGTTGGCAATGACAAAATAAGAAATAGATTTTGTTACCTTTGAAGAACTGTTTTGCAACTCATCATGTATTGGTTCTTGTTCTTTCGAATGTCAAGTTTGCCATGTCCTCTTCTTGGTTGCCGTGGGCGATTTTGTAGCGACGCGTCTTCCGCAAGATCTTGTGCTCGATGATGACGACAAAAAGTATGCTTGCATGGCTTGTAGGAGCAGTGGCATGCTTTTCGGGTTCAGATAGACATGCCTTTTATCGGCCCGAGGTTTATGATTATTGAAGTAGGCTGCACTTGGGTGATGTGTGTCCCGGCTCCAATCTTTATTGTAAACTTGTGGTCACCATAATCGCTTTTTGATTTCGATTACAGATCGTAACTGGGCAGATGGGAACATTGTTAATATCTGAATTAGCAACATTATTCATTTTCTCAAATGTTTTAATTTTTGAAGTGTACTTACTTGGTGATTGAAACCCATGCTCCCTTTCGAGTATTGGTAACCAGCGCTGCTTGGTCTTGAACCGCTTGGATTTGTAATTGCAATTGATTCCTTCTTCATCTATAATGTCGTGAGCTAAAAGAGCTACAAATTTTGCTTCGCATCCCGAAAGATATTTCCATAAGTACAAAGCACTAGGGCGTGTATCTCATTGTTTGGCTTGTTGGACAAGGTTCTCCATATTTGGAGAGTACGTTGCTTCTTGTGTGTTGGCAACCGGAGTTGGGTGCAATGTTATCTTGAGTTGGTCGTAATGGATGCCATTTGAGTGTGGATGTTGGAAGAATGTGAATGAAGAGGCTTGATGATGAGTGTGATGTAATTGTGAGGATGTGAGGGTTTGTTATCTTTTTATTGTAGTGTGTATCTAATTTTATGCTTGTTCTAATTACGTTCTTTTGATGAGATTGAGGTGGTTTATGAGTGTAGTTATTTTTATCTTTTTTTTTTAGTGTTTATCCAATCTATGTTTGTTATAATTGGGTTGTTTTTTATAGTTGCCATTCCTTTTTAAAAGGTGTATAATCAATCCTCATAGGAATATAAATGTTAGTGTTTAGTATGTTTGTATGGGTGTTTGTTGTGACTGCAATTTCTTTTTTCTTTTTTTTTAGGTGCACTGGAATTGTTTGTGTTTAGTACATTTGGATGGGGAAGTGGAAATTCAATTGCGTGTATATGTGGTAAGCTGTGGTTTGTTGAATATATGCAAGAAGAATGTGGTCTTTTTTTGTAGGCACGTAGATATGTTTCAGTGTCAAGTGTCATGTTTGTACAAGATGGAGGTGTTTTGGCAGATGACAACAGGATTGAGGTGTTTTGGTAGATGACAACAGGATTGGAGTGTGTTGCTAGATGGCAACACGTGTTTTATTAACAACGATATATGGTGGTTTTGTTTTATTGGTGGAGCCGATATTTACAATTGTCATTTGTGTGTAAAAAATATACATGTAAAATGTTTGTAGTCGAAATACAATATACAAAATTCCTTTTTGCTTTTGTTCCAAAAGGAGCTATGCTTATATTTAGTGTCATTTTTTTAGCGTTTTTCTATTGTTGTGATGTTACTAAAAATCAAGCTTTAAGGGAGTGTATATGATGCTACGTTTATGTAATAGGGAAAGTTCTGGTTGAGGAAATTCCACGAGGGAATATGCCCCCGCGAGACAGGCGGCGCTTCAAGCGAAGAAGCCGGCGCCGCCGAGTTCCGGGCGGGTCACGAGGGAAATATCCCCGAGGGAATATAACAAAGGGCACGCGGCGACTCGAGCTTCGATTTCTTCTTATAGATTCAACAGTGCCTGAACAGAAACGCATTATCACAATCAACACACAACTACCATTAACATTATTAATACAAACCATTGCATTTAACATATTTAAATTAAAATCCCCCTTAAACCCCCTTTGGTTTGGGTGCATATTCACACAGGGGGTTACTTCGGGCAACGAGAGCTGTCGGATGGGCATATTCTTCCTTTATTCCAAGATCTGGACCGTACATAGCGATCCTCATTTGTGGGGTATGCTTATACAAGTTTTTATATACTGTATATTAAGGTTTGCAAAATACTATAAGGTTTGAGAGAATGTACTTAATGGTGTTAATTTTATACATATATTATAAATATATTTTTGGGGCTCTCGCTGCCCTACGTAATCCCCCCGTGTGAATATGCACCCAAACCAAAGGGGGTTTAAGGGGGATTTTAATTTAAATATGTTAAATGCAATGGTTTGTATTAATAATGTTAATGGTAGTTGTGTGTTGATTGTTATATTAAAAAAAATTTTGGGCCCTTCGGGCCCTAACAAAGAAAACCCGAAGATTACATATCGCCCTAGAAGGTTTTTTTTACGTTAGGAACAATGAGAGAAATTACACTAATATCGCCCTAGAAGGTTTTTTTTACGTTAGGAACAATGAGAGAAATTACACTAGGAAGAGACAAAGCACCATGCCCAATATTGATAAGTACATCATTGCATGTGATTTAGTTGTGAAGAGAATATGCAATGTGTATAAGAAAATATCGATGTACAATTAAGATTGAGCTATCAATAGCAGATCTTATAGTTAAGATTGAGCTATCAATAGCAGATCTTATAGGATTTGAACCCATATTATCCTAATAGCCATCTCTCAACTTATGTTGTGGAAAATAATTAAACCTTTGCACAAATGAAGCAAAACAAGAAAACATTAACAAGATGTACCTTAAAGCATTGTTTCTGCATTCTCAGTTGCACACCAACAAATCCATGTGCCATAAGCATAAGATGCCCACTAATGTGGCTATGCATCGCTGGAAATCTGAATGCCGCAATCAGATTCTAAAATGCCATTTACTTTGGTGGATATTCGAGAATCGACCAAACATAAAAACATATTATTACGATGATCTCCAGGTACATTTTCCACCTCTCAAATATAATAGAGATACTACTACCGCCAGACTTGTTAGAATCATGAGGAACACTGCTGCCATTTGCAGCGTGTTGTTACAGCCAGGCTAAGTTCTCTGCCAGCATCTAAAGCTTCATCTAATAGAACTCTGGGAAGATAAGATGACCAGAAGTTTCCCCATTCCATCTGCTCCAAATCAGGTGTGAATTCCTTAATAACATAATAATATGCTGATAACTTGCAAACAAGTTTGAAGAACATCACCATTGTACCAGACTTAGACATTCCCCTCGCAACTTTGGTATATCATTTACGTGTTAAACAGAAACAAACAGTGCGAGTCTTAGCTGTCTGCTTGAGATTCAAATGATTGAATTAACAAGAAAATGATGATATACCAAAGCAGAGACTTTCATGTCCAACCCCTGACGGACCATTGCACCTTGCAGCTCCTGGAATGGCAGTTAATGGCACTATTAATGGCAGTTTGTTTTACAGGAAACGAGAAGGTAAACCCAAGCTCTCGTCGTTGGGCAGAGATCAAATCTTCCAGGCTGTGGAAGCATACCTTTACATTACAAATCTTCCCCAAAATATGAACTATTCATTCCAGTACAACACAGAGGGAAAGAAATCTCTTCTTCCCTTCAAAAAAAAAAGTGAAGAAATCAATCCATCAAGGGCAATTTCATCCTCTCAGATCGACCTGCCTGTTCTGTTCTGTTAAACATTTTGTAAAAAATTTGGTTTCTATACATGTTTCTGCGTCAAGGGTCTCAAATCCTCGTGTCCATACAATCCGCCACATTCAAGTGAGGCAGAATCTTAAAACCTGAAATTTGCATCAAATCAGACATTCCCTAAGTCGGGCAGAAGCTCTAATCCGCCATAGCCAAGTCTAATGACCCTAGAAGTTTGCATCAAATCAGACATTAAGTCTGGCAGAAGCTCTAATCCGCCATAGCCAAGGAGGGGATCTGGGCTATCGATCTGCTCCAGCCTCGGATTGCTTCAGGACTCCAGTTCCGGCCGCATGCCCTAAATATGCCCTAGATGATATCCGTTCTAATCTTCTTTCCCCTTTTTTTTAAAACACGTTAATTAACATCTTCATCCTTGAATATCATAGCAAAAACAAATCAAGGGTCCAGAAAGGGCGCACTCTAGAAATACTATTTAGTACACCTCATCAAATACAGCACCGAAATCATAGTAAAACCTTAGTAAAAATCGTACAAAAACATAAAAAAAACCCCCTGTTATTATGCTACATATGGGCAGTGCTATGGCCATTGCTTTGCTTGCTACATCCGCAAGAATACTTGAGGAAAATATCTATGCTTCCTCTGCTCCATGCGATCCTTGCTGATTCCAATAAAAGGTGTGTTTGATCTGTTCAGAAAACAGGATCTGAAGCACCGGATCTTGAGCCTGCAGTTTCTTGAGCATCTTCTTGCGAAAAGGGGCGAAAAAGGCACGAAGCAGAGGAAGCAAACGGGGGCAAACATGTTTTCAGCCGGTCGAATCATGCCAGGCCATAGCCACGGAGATTGAAGGGTTGGCCCTGCTTGCAAGAATCGGCAGATAGGAGGCTGGCATCGAAAGGCTGCTCAGCTCTGCAAGTGTGAAGATCATCAGCGGCTATGGCGAAGATCAGAGATGGTTGAAGGAAGCGAGATCAGAGAAGTAATCTTGGATGCCAAATCCGTGCTAGCAGAGAATTTCACGTAGCGGTGCCGCTGCGGAAATGTAGAAGGCAGAATAATGGGTTTGAAAAGAGGCCAAAAAAACAAGTAATCTCACCCTAATGTGGATTACGTGAATTGATTGCTTCACTTGTTAGCAATAGCAAAGTAGTTGTGAAGTTTATTGTTTGTAAATAGTTTTTGTTTTAAATCCATGAATTACATTCTAGAATGTAATTGAACTTGGACAATCTCGGTAATATGTACTATAGATGCAAATATATGATTGTTATAATTGAATTGTCCTAATATAGTTGAGTTTATTTTTGTGTTGTGTATTCAAATATATTGATTGTTATAATTGGTTCATTGGTTATGGGTGGTTCCGATCCGTTTTATTTAGTACGGCTGTAAATATAACATTATTATCTTGAGGTTTGTTGGGTATGTTTGCAATTGCCTTTTTTTAGTTTACATGCAATTATATGAATATGTTAGTATATTATGGTGCACCGTAAAGGTGGTTGTAAAACACAAGCATGCATGCTTTTATTGCATTTAAAGTTAGGGAGACCATTTGGCGTATGTGATCGAAACAAAGAGAGAGCAAACCAATGTGTTAGTATCATCTTCGTTATGAAAATTATTAAACTAATCCCAAAGCAATATAGCAACATGTATAAATCATATTAAATGAAAAGACATTTGTTTTGCAACTACAACTTGTACTTGTGAAATAAACGACTTCTACTTGTGAAAGAAAGGGCGAGGGTTCAAGATACTTGAACAAGTTGAGTGCTTTACTAATATCAAATGTTCATACAAAGGGAATCTTGCGTGGCTACTCAAATTGTTCGTGTTGCCAATGAATAGAATTACGTTCCTTGTTTAGAATATCAATGTGATTCTCACAAGCTTGCAAATTGGCTTTTCGCAACATCTACCGCAATTGAAAAGCATCCACTGGCATAATTTGTAACAAAATGTCAGCTGTCTGGAGATACTCTCTCAACTCATTTGTATAAGCAATTGTTTCGAATATCTCGTGAACAATTGTGTAGCTACTTGTAGGGTGGGGTGAAGATAAAAGACCTTTAATCTTTTGATACAGGAAAGCTTGGATACATATGAGGATCTGTTGTCCATACTTGCATGAGGGTTTTTTGCAGCTATTTGGATTAGCCATGATTCTAAATACTTCGAAATGCTTAGCACTATCATTTGCGATGCTTAGTGTAGTATATATTAAAGAGATTGTCTTGAATTTATTTGTGTATTGTATATTAAAATATATTGATTGTTATAATTAGGTTGATTGGTTATGGGTGGTTCCAATCCGTTTTATTTAGTGTGGCTGTAAATATAACTTTTTTAGTGTTAGATTCATTGACTATGTTTGCGATTGCCTTTTTTTAGTTTACAAAGGTAAGTTATTTTGATAATATATTGTTTACATCCCTCCTGCATTAGAGATGCATAAAAATGCACATGGCATTGTAGCAGCTGCTCACGATCTTCTTGCTTCTAAACAATTATATTAGTATACATTGGAAGATTAGTTCATCTATTGATTGCCATTGAGACGCAAAGTCAAATTGGATGTAGTGCACATTATTTTAGAAGGGCATATGTGAGATTTAAAGCAGGTTGCTTTTCGTTTGAATTTGTTGCTTCATTTAAAAGAATGGGATTGGAATGTAGAACTTAAAATTATTCCAATGTGTTAGTACATCTTGGTGCCATCAAATCAAGCAAGATCGTTGTGTATATGCATTGTGAGCATTAATTGTACTTCTATAACATAATTCTAGCGTGACAATTCTTGGAATAGGTATGTACAATATAGCTGAAGCAGAAACTCCATTAGAGATTCCATCTCAACGTTATACAATGTATAGTAGAATAAGGTGCTAATTGTAGACTCTAGACATTTGGATAATGACAAAAATCGAAATAATAGTTTGGGCCTTCAACAAAGAATATATTCATGACATGTGGCCAAGGTTGGACAAATGTGAACAGTAGGTAGACATACAACCTATGATTTCTACCAAAAATAATAAAGTTGTATTGTTCACGATGCTTAGATGGTCTAGGTATGTGTTGCCACAGGCATTTCCATGAAGAGAATCTATAGAGGTGAGTACTCTAATTTCAATGGAGATGAATCAACAAAACAATTCCTCTGCTCTCAATCAATGCTCCTCAATATTGTATATTAAAACCATTGAACAAAATATCTTAAGCATTGTACATTGTCTCCGAGAGCCCAAGCTCCTTACGCATCAACAAACGCGACTTCAACTTCAACTCGCCACACACACGCACTCCATTGCATTCCATCTCTTTTTATATACACATTTCGTCCGGTGCGCCCCGAGTAGCATTTCGGCCGGGCAAGATCTTCGGCCCTTCTATTTCTTCTCACCACCCAATTATGTCCACTTGTCGATTGCCTAAATGTATGGGGCAGATAAGGCTTGCCGACCTTAAATTTTGGCCCATTGACTTTGACTAGTCAACCCCCCCAAAACCCTAAGTGGCGGGCAGGGGGTACCTGACGATTTCTAGCGAGCGTAGAAACACCCGGGTAGCACTAGCCCGCCACCTTTGACTTATACCTTAGGAGTTGACCCTCGCCCTTTGCTTCTCATAGGTCGTAAGACAATTCTAATTCATCACGCCCTTCGCTTCTCATAGATTAGATGCACATACAGTATAACATGACTTAATATTTACATTCCCCCTTCATGTTATATCTGTATGTTGAATTAATCTTCTGAGTTCTGCAAATCTTCCTTCAGCTAAGACTTTTGTTAGAATATCTGCAAGTTGCATTGTAGTGTTCACATAGGCCAATTTTGTCAGACCTTTACTGACTGCTTCTCTTATAAAATGCAGTTCTAACTCAATGTGCTTGGATCTCTCATGCAAAACTGGATCCTTAGACATTGCTATGCAGCTTGTACTGTCACAGTACATTACAGTAGCTTCAGACTGTGGAAAGCCAAATTCTATTAGCAATCTTCTCTCCCAAATTAATTCTCTTACACACAAAGTGGCAGCTGCATACTCTGCCTCCGCACTTGATAGAGCAGTTGAACTTTGCTTTTTACACTTCCATGCTATCGGTCCACCTCCTAGAAGCATTAAATAGCCAGATGTGGACTTCCTAGTGTCAATGCAACCTCCCCAATCTGCATCACAATATGAACTTAGGATCATGTTATTTGTGCAGTAAGTTATTCCTACATCCATAGTGCCCTTAAGATATCTGAGTACCCTTTTTGCTGCACTCGAATGATCTCGTCCTGGATCATTATTATACCTGCTTAAAATGTTAACAATGTGTGATATGTCTGGCCTTGTACAGTTGGCTACATAAGACAGACATCCTACCAGTGATCTGTAAGGTGTGCCAATCATTTCTTCTCTTTCAACGTCATTCTTAGGACACATTTGTTCAGAAATTTTATACCCTGGTACAGCTGGTGTTTTACAGCTGTTACATTGCTCCATCTTGAACTTCTTTAACATGCTCTCAATTTGACCCCTCTGAGTAAGAACAATAGTTTTATTTGCTCGATTCCTTTTCACTTCAACACCTAAGAACTTCTGTAATTCTCCAAGATCAGTCATTTTAAATCTTCTATTCAGAATGTTCTTGCACTGATCTAAACATTTTTTCCCTTTTGCTATCATAATGTTGTCATCAACATAAAGTGCAATAATGCACCATTCACTTCCTGCCACAAATTTATAGATGTTTCCATCATTTTTGAATTTACTAAACCCTTGATCAATCAGATAAGAGTCCATGCATTTATACCATTCTCGAGGAGATTGCTTGAGTCCATAAACTGCTCTTTTTAATTTCCATACTTTGTCCTTTCCTTCTTCAAACCCAGGAGGCTGTCTCATATATATTTCTTCTTCAAGTTTAGCATTCAAAAAAGCAGTATTAACATCCATGTGATGTATTTCAAGATCACAAGCATTGGCTATGGACAACAACATTCTAATGCTGTTCATTTTGACTAGTGGTGAGAAAGTCTCCTCATAATCCTGACCCTTTTTCTGTGAAAACCCTTGAGCAACCAATCTGGCCTTATATTTTGGAGTTTTCCCATCAGGGCCAGTTTTTAGTTTAAATAGCCACTTGTTCCCTACTATATTTTGCCCTTCTGGCATATCTACCAATTCAAAAGTCTCTGTTCTTCTGAATGATGCTAACTCATCATTCATTGCCTTCAACCACTCAGCCTTGTCAGCTTTAGTCAGAGCTTCATTATAGGTCTTGGGTACATTAGTATCCAAATGCATCAAAATTTCAAATAAATCATGAATCTCACCTTCATTCTCATGAAGTCTTTTACTCCTCCCGAGTTCATCTCGTCCATGATGAGTTGTATCTATTTGCAGTCCTTCCTGCAACTTTTGAACTTCAGTTTGTCTCTTTTTCCTTGTATGCTTGGCACTTGTAACTTCCTCACCTTGAACTGGCATAGCATTGTCATTACCTGCATCATCATCCATGTTAGCAATTGGCGTGTCTTCTTCTGCTTCAGATTCTGTGTCAGAATCAAAGTGTTTAGCCTGCTCCTGCTCCTTCTCTTGAATGGCTTCAACACTTGTTTTTTCTGCTGTTACCTCAGATGATTTGCATTCCAGATCTGCATCTTGTACATTCACCTTTGGTATAACCTTATAGAATTGGTCTTCATCAAATATGACATCTCGACTTATTACTATTCTCCTTTTAAGTGGATCATACAGCCTATAAGCCTTTGATTGATTATCATAACCAACCATGTAAGTTATTAGTGACTTGTCATCAAGTTTTTTTCTGAGTTCATCAGGTATGTGCACAAAAGTTAAGCATCCATATGCCTTCAAATTTTCATAATGAGGTATCTTCCCAGACCACAGCATTTCTGGGATTGTTCCTTGTGAGGCCAGTGATGGCAACGTATTTTGAACATAAACAACAGCTCTAACAGCTTCATCCCAAAGAAAATTGGGTAATCCTGAAAATTTTAGCATACTTCTGACTGCATTCAAAATTGTTCTATTCTTTCTTTCTACAATTCCATTTTGTTGAGGAGAGTACCTGCATGTTAGTTGCCTTTTAATTCCTCTCTTCCTGCAATAGAGTTTGAATTCATCTGATATGAACTCTCCCCCTCTATCTGACCTTAAACACTTAATTTTTCTCCCTGTTTCGGTTTCAACTTCATTTACAAACTGTTTGAAAATTTCCAGAGCTGCAACTTTTGTCTTAATACAATAGACAAATGTCTTCCTACTGAAATCATCAATCAGAGTCATGAAATATCGTTTACCTGATAAGCTTGTCACATTGAGTGGTCCACATAGATCTGTGTGGATCAGATCTAATAGTCCTTTTGCTCTTTTGAGAGATTTTTTAAAAGGTAATCTGTAATGCTTTCCCAATATGCAGCCTGCACATTTTAGTTCTTCAGCCTCTTTGCTAACATTAATCATTCCTTTTTTTTCCAACAGTTCAATAGCTCTGGAATTCACATGACACATTCTATGATGCCATTTTTTTAAGGTTGGATATCCAACAAAGTTAATACTGGCCAGTATGTGATCACTGCATAAACCAAATAAATTGCCAACACGTTTTCCCAAGAACATCACTTTATTATTGAGCAAAACTTTACAATGCAACTTCTCAAATAAGACCTTATATCCAAGATCCACTAATTGAGAGACAGAAATTAAATTTCTCACTAAGCCAGGCACACAAAGCACATTCTCCAACTGCAACTTTTTCCCTTCTAAGTCAAACAACTCTAACACTCCTACATCTTCAATTTCTTGAAGTTCTCCGTTTCCTAATTGAACATGTCCTCCTTTACTTCCTCTGCAACTTTTAAGCATATGGGGATTTGCAGCTACTGTTTTTTCAGCTCCAGAATCTATTATCATAACATCATTATCAATGTGATTACTAACAATAGAATGCATCCCAGGGAGGCTTACCTCTGCATCTTCATCAAGCTCCTCTTCTTCACTTTGTTTGTCTTCAGTGAGATTAATCGTGGGGTTCTTCCTTGGTGCTCCTCTCCTGCTGTTATATCCCTTTCTGAAACCAGAACTCTTATCCTTGCCTTTGCCTTTTGTATTTTTCGGACTTGGGCAGCTTGAGGCCATATGACCTTTACCTTCACAATTGTAACATATTATCTCTCTCCCAGACCTTGGGCAGTCAGCCTTAAGATGACCATAACTATCACAATTATAGCATGGCCCTATCTTTCTTTTTTCCTTATTCTTCTTATATTTTCCAGTATATAATACCTCTGTATTCTCATCATCATCTTCATGCAATTTACTCTGCTCAAATTCAGTTCTTACCATCCTAATTGCATGCGCCTTCGATTTTGCAACATTCCTTAATAAGGTAGCAAGATGAGTGTTGTGTGATACTGCCCGAGATATGGCCAGTAATTGGTATTCTTCATTGAGAATAACTCCAGCTCCTTCTAGATCTGCTATAATGCAATCAAACTTTTCAAAAAACTCAGTTACATTATCTTTTTCATGCAGTTTTAACCTTCTCAACTGTTTCTCTAACACATCAATCTGAGAGGATGTTTTGGCTTCATATTCTTTAATTAAATACATCCACATTTCCCTTGGGGTCATACCCCTCAATTTCAACTTAATCACAGATCCAACCTTACAACTGATGATTGCTTGTGCTTCCATGATTTTCAGCTTTTCATCCTCTCCACTAACTGTTACAATAGAGGGACGAGAAGGTGCACTTTCAGCAGTTGCCCTTAGAGTAGAGCCTTCAGCACTTGAGCTGGCACTAGTTCCCCCTTGACTAGCTGTCCCTGCACTCACAGTTGTAAGAGGGCTTCCAGAAACATTAGGATCAACTAAATACCACAGTTTCTCAAATTCCAATACTTCTCTGATACTTTGCTTCCAAATTTGAAAGCCACCATCTCCTTTAAATACCTCTATAGAATTCAGCAGATTTGCACCAAATCTGGTAGCCGTTGTGCTTCTACCTGGCTCTGATACCAATGAAGAGAATCTATAGAGGTGAGTACTATAATATTTAATGGAGATGAATCAACAAAACAATTCTTCTACTCTCAATCAATGCTCCTCAATATTGTATATTAAAACCATTGAACAAAATATCTTAAGCATTGTACATTGTCTCCGAGAGCCCAAGCTCCTTACGCATCAACAAACGCGACTTCAACTTCAACTCGCCACACACACGCACTCCATTGCATTCCATCCCTTTTTATATACACATTCTGTCGGTGCGGCCCTGAGTAGCAGCTCGGCCAGGCAAGATCTTCGGCCCTTCTATTTCTTCTCACCACCCAATTATGTCCACTTGTCGATTGCCTAAATGTATGGGGCAGATAAGGCTTGCCGACCTTAAATTTCGCCCATTGACTTTGACTAGTCAACCCCCCCAAAACCCTAAGTGGCGGGCAGGGGGTACCTGACGATTTCTAGCGAGCGTAGAAACACCCGGGTAGCACTAGCCCGCCACCTTTGACTTATACCTTAGGAGTTGACCTACTGCCACTGCTTCTCATAGGTCAGTACAATCTAATCTACTGCCACTGCTTCTCATAGATTAGATGCACATACAGTATAACATGACTTAATATTTACATTCCAAACGACCAACTGCATAGCCATTGAAAACAATTTCCAAAATCTAACTGCGCACAGCCTTTATCACCCAAGTCTTACAAAACTAGCGTTATACTTCTACTTTTGCATATTTGGCTAAGAAGATGAGATAGGTAACCCTTAGGCAGCATCGAGATGGTTACCATCATTCGTGTTATGTATAGAATGGACTTCAATAGTGCTAGTATTACTTGCAAATTCATAAATGTTGCGTGTACTTGACAACGTTGATGGATGTGATTGATCGAAATGGGTTGTTGAATATGACATTGTGAAGAATGTTTTGAACGTGTTCTCCTCTTCCAAGAACTTGATGCAATATCATCTTCTGTACTCATATTGAGCTCAATATTATTGATGGATCTTGGACAAACATTTTGATCATGAGTAGCATCCATGAAGTTTACATGGTCTTGCAAGCTGCAAAAGTATTAAACATTGCAAAGTGCGTGAAATCATGTATAGCATCCATGAAGTTTACATGGTCTTGAAAGCTGCAAAATTATTAAATATTGCATACCTGTTATGTGCATTTCCATCCACAACATGTTGTTCAGCACATTGGTGAACATTCATATCAACATTCACGTCATGAATACCATTTGGTGATGCTACAAGAGGATGTGTTTGACTTGCAACAACTACCACTAACTATCTTCCTGGCATATTAAAGTGGCAATGCAGTGACTGCCATTAATCCCTGTAGTAATAGATCAAAAAATAAGACAAACTAAGACAAACCACTTCTTAAAGATAAACGTTGAATGGATGAATTCATGTACCACCTTAGTACCACTTTGCCGTGTATCATTGAAGCCCTTATTTGCACCCATTAATTAGCTCAAACCAACTACGTGCTCTATCATCACTGTTAGCAAGAACAACATATAGATAAGCAATCATACTTAGTCAACAAATTGGTTTATACTACCTATTTCTAAAATACCCAATAACATAAGTTAGACCACCTTTTTTAACTCTTAATCAGCCATACCTTGTTCACATCAAGCAAATGTTATATATGCTCTTGAATGATCGCCCAAGAATAAATGACCTATCCCGATTGTTTGATGGATTGAAATTGGTCCATATTTGATCTAGAAGAGCTTGCATACGAAAGTGGCTTTATTCACATGTTGTTGTAAAGGCACCATTGCATTTTGCAAATTTTGTTGTTGTAATCCTTGTTGCAACATATCAATATTGAAGTCTCCAACAATAGCAACGTAATTTGTTAAGTCCAAACTTTGAACTATTTTTATATTTCTTCACAAAACAAACGCCTGAGGTACATTACGGTTATTGTACAAGTTAACAACTTCCACAGCCTTTATTTGAAAAGATAGTATGTGCAATACACCGGAATTCTATGCAAGTTAACTACCACGATCCTCATGTTGTCTTTGTTTACGACGAGGTGTGTATGAATGAATGTCATCGTATTGGTTGTTCCTTGCTCACATAATTCAATAAATAATGCTCCAAATTTATATAAAGTTGCAAGGCCATTTTATTTGTTGTTAGTTACAACATGGTATTGTGTTTGATGGCATATGTCTATGCTTGTGATACGTGCTTCTTGCAAACATAGGATGTCCAAGTCATTAACCGTAATCCGCGAAAATATCGGATGCATGTAGAGTTCTTGAGCTTGTGTTAAGTGTATGTAAAATTGTTTGTACATCTTCGATCGTTGTTAAGTCATACATTTTCATTTGCCATTGTGCATCCGTCCTTAGCCTCGGCCATTTCTTCATCCACACTACGATTTGTTTTGAAATGTGACATTGCTGCTGGTTTTAAAAAGGTACAATCCATCCATTGTTTTCACTCGTGATACCGGGCCAGATATATGTCATGCCCGGTTTGCACATTCCAGTTGGATCAAAAGCAATTTGTTCAAATGTGCCTCCTTGTGCTCGGTGAACTGTTCTCCCTGCTGCTGGTCCTAAAGGGAATTGTTTTCTTGATATCTTGTGCCTTTCGTTGCGTGAGACTTGGATAAGTTTTGTAACTTTGTATATTGGTGTGTTGATGTCATCTAATGATCCATCTACATATCTACCTTTTCTTCTCCTTAATGCTTTTCCTGTGTCTCTATCTGAGAATTGTATCCATAATACTTGCTCCCCGTTTGCAATGCTCATTTGTTGAAATGTACCATCTGCACCATTTACCAAACCATCTTCCACATCAATATTCATCGTTAGGTCAACTATCATAGATTTCTTTAAGTTGAGTTGCTTACACTACAAGAGAAAGGGGGTATTAGAGTCAGTTTTAGCGTCAGAAGGATATTTCTGGTGTTTTTTGAGGTGAAAACAATGTTCTGTAGTTATTAGCAGCACTTATAGTTAGATATTTCTCTGCTGCTAATTCTGACGCTATATCTGACTTTATGGATGATGCTATATCATTTTAACCAATCTAACGCTATAGCTGACGCTATAGCTGAGGTAGCAGCTGATGCACAATGAGTGAAAGGTGTTAATATTAGGTTCAAATATACATGTCATCTGACTCTAATTTTGACGTTATGTCTGACTTTAAAGATGATGCTATATCATTTTAACCAATCTAATGCTATAACTGACGTTATAACTGATGTAACAGCTGATGCACTATGAGTCAAAGGTGTTGGCATTAGGTTCAAGCATACATGTCATCTGACTCTAGTTCTGACCATATAATTGACGCTATGCTTGACTCTATGTTGACCTCTACTTCTGACAAGGTTATGGCAATTTGTGTACTGGAGTTTGTGTGTTTAGACATGAACTGCAAGTTCGTTAGCTCTTAGAATTAGTACAAAGCATCAAAGCTGCAATCAATATCTATAAACATCTAATAGGCAAAAGGCAGCTATGACAAATTCTGAATTATAGCCTCTGATGAGATCAAGGATTCCAAATGAGCTCATAGGCAAAATGACAAGTTTTTAGAATCTTTTATAATTAAACATCTAAGGTGATGCACTGGCACTGGCCAGAATAAAATACTTACCACGAACATAGATATTTGAGTTGAGGAACCAATGGCCGCACCTAAAGAGATGTCCTGTACACGAGCCATTCTAATGTATTAATCAGCCTATTCAAAATGTTGAACTTTAACAGACAAATGGGCAATGTTTAGAAGCTTGTCCTTAAGCGCAAACATTATCGCACTGGCATGTTCTGTGGCATTACCAACTGTAGGAAGAATTATAACAGTGAGAAAGACTAAAGGTATATTCTAGGCCCCTGATGCGCCATAGAAGGGGATAAAAGAGATTAAGACTCAAAAAGGAATCTCAAAATATTCCATAGAAATAGTAACATGTTCAAATACCTGAATTGCATTATCGACGACATATTGTAGAAGCACAGAGATAAATATTGTCAATACTTCAAATTATGCTATATGGCCCCCCAACAACGAAGAATTTGTTCTTCCTCATCCCCAAACTCTATGTTGTCCTATGACATACAAGAGCATTGACTTAGCTTATATGAAGTCAAACAATACAAACTATTCAATCTACTACTACACAATTAACTGTACATGCAGCATTAACATAAAGTTGTAGCCACACTCTCACCTCTTCTATATCAACTGAAAGAAGAGATACAACGCCCTCGGCCCGCAAGATGTAGCACATACAACTCAATAATAAATAATAAGGTAAATAAAAGGGGGCACTCCAAGGCGGACACATCCACATCGCTCAGTGGGGCTACTCTGGCCCTAACTCCACGTATGGGTAACCTTTCCTCAGTAAGGCATAAAAAAAAATTCATATAGTGTAAATATGCAACTTGGAGAAGGCTCATCCAATTGTTAGGCAAATTGTTTTTTGAAAGGTAAGAAATAAGACGGAGAGGGGGGCAATGGAAAATGAATGTCTCAATTATACAGGCCTAGTTATGGGGTAAACATAGCAAGGCAAAAAAAAGATATGCAATGTTGTGAAAGCTAGCATAGCAAAAAGCGGGATGGGAGAAAAAACATGGGGGCAAAGAAAAAAGGCAAAACAAAAGAATGAAAGGAAAATCAAAGAAAGGGGAAGGATGGCTGATAACGGGGAGGTTATCAGCCCTTAAAAAAATGGCAAAAGGAAGCGAGATATGGAGGATTTTTCAGCGGCAAAGGCAGCAGAGATGGCGAAAGGTAATGGTAGAAGGAAGGAAGACTAGCAAGGGCGAGGAGGATGGCGATGGCGAATGGATGCCTCCACAGGGTTTTGTTCATCTATAAAAATAATGGCTAGGGTTTAGGTATGTCTTTGTAAGCCTTCGTTTTATCGATTCTTGCTTCTAATCTGTTCTAACATGCATTTTTTCTTAGGTAAAAGGCATTTCGGGTGGCTACATTGATTTCGACCTCAAGCAAGTGAGTGGCGGTTCTCCAATTCAATGTTCTATCATTTCAACCTCCTCAGAGAGCAAATGGGCGACATTTTTGTTTGGTAGATGCTCTGTCATTCCATTGTAGTTGGATATTAGCAGGTCTAAAGAGCAAATGCCAGAATCGGGGTAGGTAACTTCTAGAATTTCTTTCTCATATTCATTGCTCGGGTTTAGAAATAGTTACGGAATAGATCTGCTCATGGTTATTGGCAGTTCAGCATATAATATCTTAAAATCGTGCCCTGTGCTATTTTTCATAGAGGATAATAGCATCTGTGGTTGGAAGACTAGAAATAGTGATTTATTAAAAAGTTTTATGGATAGGACATGATTTTGAAATGGTCTTAATATGCACTGTGAGAAGTTCTATGCTCCTGAACGGTCAAGATAACTTGGTAGATCTGTGATGCTATTTACATAATAAGTGATGTTGAATGCTTGTATGTATGATTATTACTTCAAAAGGGATGTGACTAGGAATATATGCAATTGGATGAGTGTAGGTTTCAAAGGCTTGGCAGATATTCGTAGATGGCACCTTAAGGATTGCCTTTAATAGACTACATAGATGCTGCTGCTTAATCTTTAAGTTGGTCTCTAGATAGGATGCTGCTAAGATAACTTGGCTGTTGTTGTGTTACGAATACATTCTAAAAGTTAGAATGTTATGAGAAAGTCCAGACTTTTATACAACCATGGCATTAGAATTAGCTATTCTAATTGTCATGCCAATCATAGATAACCAATAATTGGTTGCTTTTATAGCTAGCAATAAATCTAATCTCTTTTCGATGTAACATGCAGCCTCTTGCAGATGCTATGCAAAATCATAAAGAGGCGTAACTTATTGTTGAATGTGACTTGAAAATGAACCCTTTAGAGTTAGTTTTGAGGAGGTAAAAATTATTGCCCTCGCCCAGCAAGTTTGCATTATTTTTTCATGTTGAAATTATTAATTGAACATGCCCCGGTATCCTCAATTAAAAACCATGCCACTCGAGGAATCTCCTTTGTGGATTTGTGTGAACAAGCACTGGGAAGTCATCACGCCTACTTACTAGAAGAGCTCACTGCTTTGTATGCAATGTTTAAGATGGCAATGAAATGGCCGGAGGAGATGAAGAGAATGAAGACTTTGATGATGCCGTGGACAACTATGATGGCACTACAACTGAATCCTCTAACAATGAAGTAGAGAAAGAAACCTGATTACTAATTGCATTGAATTATTCTGCTTTTAATCTAACAACAAACTATGAAGAATATTTAAGCCGCCAATTGTGTTTTTTAATTTTTTGGATCATGTGTGATACTTGCATGTCAATGAAACTCAATAAACTAACTTGCTGCAATACAAATATCAGAAGTATTTTAAGTATTCTATGTATTTTTATTTTTAATATATGTATTTTATGTATTTCTTAAAAAAATGTAGAATATTTTAATACTTAGAATATGTATTGTATGTGTATGGTATGCTATGTATGTTACAACCATGGCTATAACTAACTCAAAGACTATCGTCTATCCTGACATTAGAATCGACTCTAATTGTGACATATTGACTGACTCTAAATCTAATGCTTTGAGATACTCTATTCGATGCTATTTTTCGACCCTCAAACTGATGCTAAGTCTGCCTAAATTTTGACGCTAAATCTGACCCTCAAACTGATGTTAAGGCTGCCTAAATTCTGACTCTAATTGTGATGATAGAGTTGACTCTAGTTCTAACATTATGAATGACTCTAATTGTGACTCTATACTGACTCTAATTGTGATGGTCGAGCTGACTCTAATTCTAACACCATGGATGACTCTAATGCTGATGGCAGAGATGTCTCTAATTCTAACTCTATGGTTGACTCTAATTCTAACACTATAGTTGACTCTACTGTTAACTCTAATGCTGATGATAAAATTGTCTCTAATTCTAACACTGTGATTGACTCTAATCGTGACTCTATGTCTGATGCAAAACTGATGCTAAATTCTGACGCTAATTCTGACGTTTAAACGATAGAGCTTAGAGTCAGTTGTAGAGACAGCCATAGCATCAGTTTAAGGACTTTTTTCTATTTTTTTCTGTCTAAGTTTATAACTAGGGTCTGACTCTAAAACTGACTCTAATACCCCCTTCCTCTTGTAGTGTTATGTAATCCTTGCGTTTTGTGAGGATCTGAAGGAAGATGTAATCCATGGGGACATGATGGTTGACGAATATCCTCTGAATCACAAACTATTTCATCACCAATCATCTTTTGGAAAACGTCGAAATTATGCTTGTTTTTGTTGTTATTTGTTGCAAAGATGAATGGGATTTGCATGCCTTCACGAGGCCTTCTTACACATATGGAATTCAAGAAGTCTATGTCATCTTGTGTTTGTTGAGCCAGTCGCATTCTTGATAGAATTGTTGCAAATATTTGATCATAGAGTTCTGGAATTGAGACAGAACCAAGCCTCTTGAGATCCTTTTCTTCAGGATTAGCAAATACCATCTTCTCGCATATAGGAGGCAATTGGTATAAATCTCCACTGACTATTAGGTCTAAACTACCAAAGGGTGAAACGCCCCAGCAATACTTGTACTCACAACATAGATGGTCCAAGTGCATAAAAAGTGGCATTCCAATCATAGATATTTCATCTAGAACAAGTAACCTTAAGGCACGATATGTATTCCTTGCTAGTTGGATCTTTTCAAGGGGTAGGGTAGACTATATTGTTTGCACCGCATTTTGGAGTTAATCCAAATGCGGAATGTATTGTTGTTCCTTTTATATTATTTGCGAGGTTTTCAAATCAATGCAAAGAACTATGCATGTCGATATGGCGATCATTTGGATATTTGATTTCATAAAACCTCTTTAAGCTTTCTATTAAACATCTTGTCAATCTCGATTTACCAACTCCGCACCACCTGTAAGGAATAATAAAATTGGCGAAATGTCATCCACAATCTTCCTATACATTATGTCATCATATAACAATCTCTGCTCTTTGTTTAGTGTTCTGACCAAATTATAGTATTGATCATTGGGCATAAACTCGTTGTTTGTAATTGTTCGTATGGATGATATTGAGGAACTTGTACTTGGATTTGGATGTACTGCATTATTCATGTCCAACCCCACATCGAACTCATTGTTGCCTCCATGTTCTTCGTTGTTGCCACAATGGTGTAAGCCTTGTTCATGTAAGTCATCAGCTATTTGCTCTATATGAGTCCATACTTCATCTAATTCATTAGATGAACTGAATACAAATTTCTTGTGTGCTTCTTCAATTTGTTGTTGACAATGCAAATATGCATTATGGAATGTACTTTGACCACATAAAAGCTCATCTTCATTTCGGAATGGCAAATGCAAAAGCAAACGTTCATATGCCCACGCTTCTATATCTATTGTCATATTGTAGTTGTTGAAACGAATAACTGCATCTTTTGTTTCATGTCTTCTATTCATTCTTCTCTTGTCTATGTACTTACCCTTTGAGTCGATATATGAGGATACAACTCATCGCCAATGATAGTTCTTCAAGTTCATTCTCCCTCGCTCTTATATTTGTCTATCACGTAAGAAGTCGCAATATCGATTGCTATCCGGACCTAAAGTTGTTTCAACTGTTCTTTTGACTTGAGTCGGAAGATAACGTTTGTGTGGTTCACTTGTATCAATATATATTACAGAATTCGAGATAATGTTTGTAATCGCATTCCTAATAGAAGGAATAGAGCTTGTTGCACTCATTCATAGAACCTCTTGAGAACGTATGAATGCATTACTATGATTAGAATAGTATATCCGCGCGTTTTTTTTGATCCTTTGTATTGTATCCACATTATTCACTTTACATTCTTCTATAATCTTCGATAATGTTGCTGAGATATCAGTTTCGGGATTGGTAATATAAGAAAGACAGTATGCTGCAACGGCATATGGATCAATGATATACTGTAAATCAGTGTTTGCTCTCCATAGTCGAGATATAGTAGGATTGAAGGGATTTGTATATGCATCTTTAATTTTCCTCTCGCATAAATACTTTAGGGCCCAGGAATTGTTTGGCATAAAACATTAATATATTGCTCCTCTCTGTAATTTGGAGATTGCTCAACAAATCATCAATCCCTTTGTCACCTTTGTCATAATTGCTTTCTAGTATTCATCAATTAAGACTTTCATCTCACTTGCGGCTCTTTTTTCTTCTGCACTGCTATTGCTTGGGGATAAGATGCATGTCTTTCTCATTGGAGGTTGAGGATAGTTGAACCTACATTTGACGTTTTTTTTCTTCCTGCAAGATCTAGAATGGTTATGTGTTTGAATATCACGTAATTCTTCGTGTAATAACATATGATCAGTTGTCATGAATTTATCTACAAACTCGATGATCCGCTCGTGAATCATAAGGATATTGTGGTGCATTCTTTACCCACAGTAACATGTGATCATGTGGACTTCCACGATTTTGAAACTGTGTAACACAAACACTATCAACGACCCCACCTACAATTGAAGGATCATTCTCTAGAAGCTTTTTCATTGCATCCATGCGATGCACATAATACCTTGCACATGTTAATGGATCTGCCCTTGTCAATTCTATGATAAGCCTATTGTCTGACCAATTTGCAGTAGTTCCTTCTTCAACAATATCAGGATTTAGATGCTTCAATGCCACAATCAAATTTGTCCAATATTTCTCTGCCATACTAAAAGTTACAAACAATGATGCTGGACCAAGGAATCTTAACATAGCCATTGCTTCCTTTTTCACATGATTCAACTTATCTGGTGATGTTCTTAATGCCTTTAATCATTGAAACCCAAATTGTCTTTTAATAAGTTTCTCAAGTTTGTGGTGTCTAAAACATAAGATGCAGTGAGGTTTCTATCTTCTCTTCTTTCTCTTCTTAGCCTGTAGTTTGCAGAGCCTTGCACAAAATGAATTTCATCCATGATAAATTTGAAAAAAATGTTCTCTATATTCCTTGCAAAACGACGATCTATATTCAAGAGTTCCCATTCACAAATTTGCTTATATGTAAACTTCTCTGCAATTTGTGGAGGTTTTTTCTTTCCTCCAAATAGAGTTGGAAAACAAGATTCCTCTACATTTGAAACCATAAAGAAACCCATTGGATGGTTTCCTTCTCCGTGAGCTACAATTACCTTTTGATCTTAAAAATCCTCGGATATGTTGAGCGCTTTTTAAGAAGTTTTGCACTAATGTGTTACCTTGATGTTCCAAATGTAATTGTCAATTCCTAAGTTTTCAGATTCACATTTGTGTATCGATTTGATAGTCAATAGTTGATAGCTTGAGTTCTCGTTTATTTGAATACCCGATTCTTTATATAAATCTTCATCTTTTAATTCATAAAGTGCATTCATAACATGGCTTGATCCGATAGAACCTTCCATATACGCATTTGTATCACTTATTCTTCGTCTCAACTCAAGTCTAATAGTTGCATCTTCATCAAGAAATCTAGGAAGTGAATCTTGGGTCGTTTTAATGTTTGAAGCAACATGTACAACAAAGACCTTTGATAATGATGTTGCCCTATGCCCGCTTGTGAAATAGATATTTGTGCAAAGGGTATTCTCAATGATATTAACCTTTCTTCTAGTGGATGCAAAAGATAAGAACAGTTGGTGGTACAACATTCAATTCAATATTCTCGGGACTATAGAAGTTGCCTTTATTATAGCATTGCTTGCAAGATGTATTATCGCCCCTTTACACCAAACTTTGTTCAAGACATTGCTAAGGTTCTTGAAATGTGTCTTTTGTTTCATCATCCGTAAGAGAATCTTAACCTCTTGCAAGAAAGACGTGGAATTATTGGAATATCGCCAGATCGCCTCTTCAAAATCATAGATACCATTAATACAAATGTCTCCAATATCGATTGTCTACATGGTTACCATCATCGACATTGTGTAAAGAATCGACTTGAATGGTGCTAATATTGCTTGCAAATATACCATTGTCCCGTAATCTTAGTAATTTTGATGGATTTGATTGATCGAGGTGGATAGTTGTATATCACATTGTGACAAATGTTTTGAACGTGCTCTTTTCTTCCAAGAAGTTGAAGCAATATTGTCTTCTTTAGTGACGTTGAGCTCTATATTATTCATGGAGCTTGAACAAACGCTTTGATGAGAAATAGCGCCCACTTAATTGTACACAACCTTGTAACCTACAAAACCATTAAATATTATAAAATTTGTGCTAAGAAAGTGGAGCAACATAATAAGTGTTAAACCTAAGAAATATTGTAACGTGCATTAGAGTTTCATTTAAAGCATACCTGTTATGTTTGTTTGCCTCTACACTATGTTGTTCATCACCACGTTGGTGAAGGTTGTTCATGGACATGGAACAAAGATCCACATTGACACCACCATTGACACCACCAAGAGCATTTATAGATGGTACAACACCTTCATTGTTTTGAACCGAGCCTTCAAAATCATGAATACCATTAATAGAAAAGTCTTCAATATCAAAGATCGAGATGGTTACCATCATTCGTGTTATGTATAGAATGGACTTCAATAGTGCTAGTATTACTTGCAAATTCATAAATGTTGCGTGTACTTGACAACGTTGATGGATGTGATTGATCGAGTCGGGCAGCTTGAATATGACATTGTGAAGAATGTTTTGAACGTGCTCTCCTCTTCCAAGAACTTGATGCAATATCGCCTTTCTTCGTACTCATATTGAGCTCAAATTATTGATGGATCTTGGACAAACATTTTGATCATGAGTAGGATCCATGAAGTTTACATGGTCTTGCAAGTCGCAAAAGTATTAAACATTGCAAAGTGTGTGAAATCATGAATAGCATCCATGAAGTTTACATGGTCTTGAAAGCTGCAAAAGTATTAAATATTGCATACCACCGTTATGTGTATTTCTATCCACAACATGTTGTTCAAAGACATTGGTGAACGCTCATATCAACATTCACGTCATGAATACCATTTGGTGATGCTACAAGAGGATGTTGAACAATGTCGAGAGTGTTATCAAGTAAGCCATTTTCTTCAAGTCTAGAAACTTTAGCCAAGATTGCTCTAATAGAATATTGATAATTTGGATGTGAATCTACGAAATGCTTTGCACGTGCTTTCTTTGATCCAACTCTATTTCTATTCCAAAATTGTATTAATGTTTCTTGTTCATGCAATGTCCAAGCCATTATCTCAATATAGCAACACCTCTGGACAAAGCACACATTACAATTTGAACCGTTGAGCTATATTTCTTTAAACTAAATAAAGTAAGACAATGTATAATTGCTAAGGCTTACCAATGAAAGTTACGTCAAATTGGTAATTCTCCAAATTACTCTTATTGTCTAGTTTGCAATGTGACATACCTACTTTGTGAAAGCTGCAAAAATGGAACAAAACAAATACATCATTTACCAAAAATGACGATGTAATAAAAAAAAATAATACACATAACCTCATTAAATATATATTTTATTATGCAAGTATTATTGGACAACGGCGATAATTTCCTGACTAGAGAACAAATATTACTCCTTTTCCCTTATCTATGGCACTAAATTATGTTCGATAATATTGTGCAAAGGAAATAACTTTGAATCCACAAGGTCGTTTCCTTACTTGTTTGTTCCATCACAAATACATAAGCATCAATATTCCCCTTTGTTATAAAACACCATCCATTCTCGCAATATATAGCATACAACTAATACAATATTCTTGGGCCCAAGGACGATTACACGGAAAAAAAAATGCCATAATTTTCCATGCAGACAAAAAGAAATTATTGAGGTCTCCAGGCGAATTTATTGAATTCTCCAGGTGGATTAGAAAGAGGTCAATTATATCAGAATATGATAAATAATAACTGGGGGTGGAACAATATGTTTGCAGGACCTGAAGGAGAAGCAAAATGCCCGAGAAGCTACTCAACCAGACCTTAGACACTCTAGAGGAAGCAATAAAGTTGCAACAACATGCATTCATGTGCTCAGCACGAGAAATAAGCACTAATGACCTGTTTTAGCAATTTTTAAACGAATTCATCTAAATTGGTAGGAGCAATATGATGAAGCTGTAGCCAATAAGAAAGAAGGTGCAGAGGACATTAAAAATGAATAATATAGTAATGATATTTTCTCTATGTCGTGTCTCCTCCCCTCATCCCAATTCTTGTATTTCCTAACATGAGATGGACACCCTGGTTCTTTGCCTGCAACACCTCCCTTCATCCCAATTCTTGCATTTCCTAACATGAGATGGGCACCCCTGAGTTGCTGCCCAGAATTTCAAATCCAACGACCTGATCATCTTTCTCTAAGAGAATTAAAGCGTCAGGAGAATAAGATGCATGGCCTTTAGGAATCTCCCATTAACGTGTAGAAAAAAACAGTTGAATGTAAAGTGTGAACTCAGATAGTCACATGTGATGAGAAATAGAATCATATTGTTGTTCATGGGATATCCAATGAACATGCATTTCATAGGCCTATTAGACAATTTTCCCGCTTTCTTCAATTTTTCCATAGGAATAGCAACATATGCTAAATAACCCGGGTTTGGTTCCTAAAAAATGCTTGGTAAGGTCTCATGTTATTTAGTGTTACCGTAGGAGCTCGATTTGCCACATATGTCGCTGTTTGTAATGCTTCTCCCCAAAACTTGAGGTTAACATGCCGATGAGCCAAAGATTGACCTCATAAGGTTCTCCAAAGATCGATGCCTCCGTTTAGCCACTACATTTTGAGCATGAGCATATGGAGCAGGTCAATTCGGTTTAAAACGGATAGATAAGCCGGGAGTGTTAACAAGTTAATACTATTACGTTCTAAAACCTTGTTCCTCCGTGGAAAAGAAAATGACTCATAAAGAATAAGATTGTCCTAAAAAGTATATTGATGATCATAATGCCCAAAATCCCCGCTCTATAGCTATCGAGAAGTTGGTGAAGGAAAATAATGATATGGTAGATGCATGTTCCTTCATAACTTCAATATTTTCTAATTCCGGATGGGCAATCCTTCATTAAACGTTGCAATTGATAATAAGGCAACTTAGATTCACCCTCTGGACACATGGTCCGATCTCCGACGTACATATGAAGGGTTGTTGAAGTCCCGCGGAGTGGGTGTCCATGTCTTCCATAGACGCAAACGAATTGGGGTTCTCCAAGCTAGGTAAGGTAAAATGTTTCAAACAAACTCTATTGTTGAGAACATGAATTGGAGTTCTCCGACTTCACAATAAATTGTACTATTATTATCCGGTACTCTTGGAGATTTGGCGTAATTGTGGAAAAGTTTAAAATTGCTCTAGATGCTACTTTGCGGTGTGTGGTTTGGTGTGGGCAACGCACCATTTTTCATCAAGTGAAGCTCCAAACTAATATAGGTCCGATGGAGGTTTTACAATGTTAGTTTCTAGGGTGACAAGTTCGTGTTACCTACTCTATGTTTCTCAGCAGTTGTGCATTGTCTTCCTTACCTTCACCGTATTGGTTACGCTTATTTCAACATGACCACCACATACTTCATCAGTAACAGTTACAAGGAAACGAACAAATAACAGAGCTTTGCATTTCTGGCTCAGTGTTGTAACATAGTCTTTTGAAGTGAGGCCATGAGTGTTGCCAAATTCTAAAAAGAAAAAGGACGACCCAATGAAGAAATGAAAAGAAGGATTATTCTGACAAACCACTGAGCTTTTGTCAATCAACAAAAGCCTGTACATCGTGTCCATGTCTTCCATAGACTGCACCGAATTGGGGTTCTCCAAGCTAGGTAAGGTAAAATGTTTCAAACAAACTCTATTGCTCAGAACACGAATTGGGCTTCTCCAGCTTCGTAATAAATTGTACTGCTATTATCTTGTACTCTTCCTTATTATTGAAGTCTATTGCTGCCAAGCTTTTACAGGTTGCATATAAGCAGGGAACATGATGCACAAGCAAAAAATTGCTTTTAACGCTTCATAAGGAGTTGAGTCATCCTGAAATGTGCCTGCAAGTTTAAGCCCTAAAAATTCAAACAAAAGGAAGAATGGCAGGCTTACTACAGGCTGTCACACATCAAAGTAAGGAGACTGGATTTCACACAAGCAACGTGAAATCCACTCTCAATAGGATCCTTCAGTGAAGCAAGGAGATGCATGGTGCAGGATCCTGAAAGGTATTTAAGAAAGAAGTAACAATGCAAAGGTAGAATAGCATTTGATCAAATTCATACAGTAAAGCTTATGAACAAAGCATTCCAGACATTCGATTTATCAAATGACATTCGATTTATCAAATGCGAAGAACAATAAAAATGCAGAGAACAATGACATACCAGAATCGCTTGATTCGCCTTTTCCATCAAGCAAGATCTGCACAATGCCCATGTTTAGCAGATGATTAGCACGGATATTTAAAGTTCAATCTAGAAAACGTGAAGGGATTACAAATCCTTTTCTATAAATACATTCCAATAAAAAAATAGTTTGTTTTAAAAATAAAAAACCCAAAGATAAATTCTAAAAAAAGGAATCTCTAGCCCAAAGGTTAAAAAAACCAATATTTTTTCACAAAAAGAACGAGTTTCCGATCGCCGAAAAAATAATTTGGCGTCCAAAACACGGAAAACCTTAGCGTATATTCATACGCAAAAAAACCAAAAAGTTTTCACCAGGAAAAACAATCAAGAATGATATTACCGCCGATTATCGATATACCCCGATATGCGTAATATGCCAAAACCAACCCTCTCCCTAACGAATTGCCCCCTTAACAGGGGCAATCCAAAGACTATGAAGCTTCAAAATAACCATAACACGACAGGCATGTACACAAACTTGCAAAAGAATGAAGGCTTGCGATCACTATAAGGCGGCAACAAAGGCTTGAAAGATGACTAGTTTGAACAATCTTGCATGAACCACCAGAATATTGGCACAAAGGATCAATGAGAACATGTTTCAAAACCCCATGAGAACACGTGGACACAACTCAAAAGGAAACAACTGACTATAATGCCCAAATGGGCGAAGCTCTAGATCACGTAAGAGACCCTCCAAAAACATGCTACAAAAACCAACTCACTCCCCAATGCTCGACAAACTAACACTAACTAAAGATGCCTCTCATACCTACGACCAACTCCAGAAGAAAAATCAGGAGGGTCAGTTGAGAAGACTATCAAGAAGTGCATTAAGAAATTAAAAACTCAACAGAAGTAT
Organism: Isoetes taiwanensis; assembly: GCA_021234155.1. Lineage (NCBI taxonomy): Eukaryota > Viridiplantae > Streptophyta > Lycopodiopsida > Isoetales > Isoetaceae > Isoetes > Isoetes taiwanensis. The sequence goes on along the minus strand of JAJEKV010000016.1, from coordinate 13,517,210 downwards.
GAGAATCAACTATAGGAGAAAAGATCGATCATCGATAAGAAAAACAACCTGATCAACCTCCATGACGGCATACCTACAAGTGGCCAAAGGGTATCAAAGGCAAGCACTATTGCAAAATTGCATGCCCAACCTACGATAAGCAACAAAAGGGAGTAGAGCTCAAAGTGAATCTCTTGATTGTACATCTACTCTAAACCAAGTACTCAATAAAGCAAGACCAATCTTCACTAGAACAAGGGTCACCTCCACCTTTGATAACATGGAGAAAAAAGTAAAATATTTAACTCTAATGAACAATCGATTTCAAGCCAAGGATCAACAAAGCTAGCGCAAATCCTTAAAGTCATTGAGCAACAACCCCATGGAACCTTATGTGCCAACGTCCTACCTTTGCTCATAAGAGCAACAAAAAAAAATGTAACAACAAGCTCATGAACTCTAAAAGACACTTAGAAAAGATAACCAGTGGAAAGGACAAAGATGAGGAGGCACTTATAGCTAGAAATTGAGATACAACCACCAGTTCCCTAGATGGGAGCAAATGAAACAACCAACAACTTTAAAATGAGCGAAGAGATGAGCACTGACCAATTTAAATGTGGATGCAAGGCTGAGGGGAGGCAAACCAAAGTGGCAAACAAATTAAAATATCCAAGGCCCTCCAAGACCAAGGCCAATAAATGGAATGTTTAGTAAGAAGACAAAGTGGATTCCAAAATGAGCATGCCTACTGACCAAGAAAACGGCAAAGGAACTCTACGTGCTGCTAAAAAGAAAGACACATTACCTATCAAGCTTGTCCTTGCAACTCCAAATGTAAACTAATGCATACATACTAGTGAGATAGCAACTTGAAAATATCTAGGCCACACAGGAAGAGAGACTTCACAATCACAATCTCGTAGAGATATTGTAGAGTTTTATACAACGTTTGAAGGCAGCAGAGAAAACAAATAGTAAATCACCTAGCAAAACATGAGCCTTCTAAATTCCACTTCCTTTAAGTGCTAAAGATGATAATGTCGCCTTCTGTTCTCTTCCAATGTGGTAGCCTTCAATGACATTGGAAGTCGTCAACTGCATCCTCCATAAATGTGAAAAAGGTGCAATGAAATAGCTATTGCAAAACCAATGCATTCTGGATGCCGTTGAAAGCCACCAATTGCAAGCCCCACAAATGTGAAATTGGCAAAAACGTTGTCTAGGGGACAACATTCTAAAAATAGGGCACATCTTATGCAAAACAAAAAAATCAAGACAATACACCTTGAAGTGGTCCTGTACGAAATACCATTTAGCGTAAGGAGCCGTGCCCTCAAAATAATCAAATAAATCACCTCTAGGCAAATGCATTATCCAACTCAATTCCTATAGCAAAGAGTGAATGCAGAAAAATAGTGCAAATATGTTGCTACAAAAGTAATTTGGTAGTTCCAATCAGAACTACTTATTGCCGTGCAAATTGTTTCTTAAAAGGCAACGCAACTTACAACATAGAATCAAAGTATTCTGCCTCACAATAATGCCACAACTAATGTTGTTTCTTCGCAATGGGACAAGTAACTTGAATACCACGAAGCACGAGACTTGCATGACAAGATTTTCATTCCCCTTCACTTCAGCAAAACTTTATTGATCTCAAACAACCACCATCTCTAGTATGCACAACAGGGCATGACTCCCTTGGAAGTGGAGGCCCAATAAACCGGTTTCGGTTATCTCTTAGAGGAGGAATTTTAAAAGCTTTCTGATCCAGCCTCCATAGTTGCCTCAATGCTTTTGTTTTTGCATCTGCCAAAACCTTTCCAGGGCTCGTAGCCTTCATATGTTGAAGCTTAGACTCTGCAACTTGCACCATCAACTGAAGATCCATTTCATCCTCACTATCTGACTCTGGCATGGGGCTGCACCTTGTTTCAGGTGGTGCATGGCCAAAGACACCTACGTGTTTCATCAAAAAGAACTTCTGAACCTTCTGCCACACTCTCAGATGTGCTCACCAAACTTTCGTGATGGTCAACTTGAAGCCAAAATGATGTTGGTGAGTCACTTGTTGAGAAGGTTTTTGTAGTTTCTTCTGATAATTCTTGTTGGAGCATGCTCAGAAACTCACCAGCAAAATGGCCAAAATAGAGGACCGACACAGAGTAGAAGTTTCGCCATAGCTATTGCCTCCAGCTTTGCTGACTGCACTGCCACGCCTAACCCTAAACAGAGTCATTTGGATCTTTTTCAATGCCTGCAAATACAAGAGAGTAAAGGAATCTGAATACTTCTAGAGTTGCGCTTTTTTACAGACTCTGGGAACCACGTCCAATACCAAAAAAATATAGAGTACATATTTGATTCCAGTAACTGCCATAGCCACCGATTCGAATGATTTTTAGGTTTTGCACAATCTGAGGGATTTAGACTCTTAATCATCGTTCTTACTTGAAGCACTTGATCTTTGGACAGAATCAAAATCCATGTCGGTTAGGCCAGCATCCATTTCTGAGATGATTAGTCAGTTAGACCGTTTCCAGAGCGGTTGCTCAACAATAGGGGCAATTGATAGTTTATAAGGGATGTGGTTTTGAAGTAGTTTTGGGCAAATTCTGGGTATATACTGGTATATATCGAGAATATGCCAAAAATCCACATGAACGAGGAAATGTCTAACTTCAAGCCTTATGTGAGCTCATTATATCCACAATGCAAGATTCAGGAAACATCTTGGACATTGCTTATACAAGTTATATGGGCTTGGTATATAGGAACAAATAATCTCCTTCTAAGCATATTACATCAACATAGACAATCTCAAAATATGTTGCCTTTAACATATAAGACCATGGGCATTGTGAGCCATTTGGAAGAGGGGGTTAATTCCCCTTGCGAGCCTGTTATGGAACATAAACAGGTGAGCCCGGGAGGGCGAGCCTATTTATTTGCAATAACAGGCAAGGAAGGGGGATTAACCCCTTAACTGGCAAGCAAGCTGCCTCATCAGAAGTTGCACCCACAACTGGATTATCAACTCCCCAGATCGATTATCACAGGCTCAGTATCCTTCACAACTAGATTATCAACTTCCAGTCTAGATTATTAGCATCCGAGGCTGAATCATGGGCCTCAAAGATGCATCCGGGGCTCCCAAACACATGCCGCTGCCAGTTGCAAACTTTGCAGGCTGAACAAGTGCCGGTTATGCTCTATCACAGAGCTTGGATCAACGGCAAGGTTTTCTTGGATTAAAAAGCCTGCGGGTTAAGGGACGCAAGTCTTTAACTCAAGGCAAAGGAGTGTACATTGAACATGCTCATAAACAAATTGAGAAGGTTCGGGTGTGTGTTTGAGGTGATGTCTTTCCAAAGAGGTAGTGTGAATATTGTTCGTCAAGCTATCATCATAAGGAGAAGTCACCCACATGTTTTATCGCAAAGGGGCTTTATAAAAACATATCTATCCTTAAAAAACACTGATGGTAATGAGATGGCAATTTATTGGACTACACTATGATAGAATAGATTAGTATTTTGATGTCCACTAGAGTCCATTGAGGACGATGGCAGCAAGGTGTGTGCATTTCAATATGGATTTCCATGTGCACATGCCAAGTGTATTCTAGGTCAACTAAAGTGGCTGAGACATGAAAGAAGATGGGATTTGGTGTGAGAACACGTAAACAAGATGTTCAACTGTGTTGGCGGTAGCAATGCATGTAATCTGATAATTCTACATGGACACACACTCAGATGCATGTTGCACGTTGCACACATATCCAGCAGATCCATGATCTCTTCAATACATGAAATCCATTGATAATGTGCAAGAGCAATACCATTGCTACAATTATTGACCTTGAAAAGAAACATTATACATAGAGTGCGTGTTCGTAAGATTTGACCATGTCGACACATAAATGCGTTGCCCAATATAAATAACATCACGACAAATAAGATGCGTTGTTATTTGCTGTTATGTCATCACTTTATTCCTATGGGTTGAGCAATACAGTGAGCGACAAACTCTGTAGAAGAAAAGGTAAATTTCCTACATAATTTAAGCTAGCAGGGAGCATTAAGCAAAAAACTAGTTTCTAGCCGGAAAATGTGAAGAATTCCATGGTTTTTTACCGGAAAACTTCCTGAGATTTTTTTTTTATATCGGAAATTCTTGATTTCAACAGGTAGGCTGCAAGGGTTCCCCGGAATTTGTCGTTCACTGGAGCAATATATAAATAACATCATGACAAATAAGATGCATTGTCCTTTGTTTTTATACCATCACTTTATTCTTATGTCTCCATAGACGATAAAAATCCATTCTATCCAATTCAATTTTTAAAGTGGCGGAACTCAAAGTTTAGCTCTTCCACATATACATGCATAAGTGTGTAGCATAGGTGACCCTTTTTTTTATGGTTTTGATTAGTGGAATTTATCTTTTAGACCACGTGGCATTTTTGGACATATTGAATGGTTGGACAATGGATCTTTTTAGGGCACGTGGCTTTTACTTTGGCGCTTGACTATGGCAGAGATTTTGCATTCCATCAAAACCCTCCATGTCCAACCATATGTGCTCCATCATTTGTCTTCTCTATCACGTAATATATGCATTATTTGGTGCTCAAGTGGCAAGTATTCGCGTATAGTGTTCTATATAAGATAACGTTGAACAATGCATTATTTCATATTCAGTGGCCATTGCTTGTACTCATGAGTAGTGAATGAAGTGGATGATTATGAGTCTCATCTTGTGTGATGTATGGCGGCATGGAAACTGGGGAGAAAATTCCAGGGGCCCTGCGACCGGTGGGAGCCGGGAGTTGGTCTGGAATCGCGACCAGTTCGATTTACCTGCTGATCACCTGCACATGACTGCTTGAGTGGAATTGCTGAGCCCTTTCCATTTGGAGGCGGAAGAAGTGACCCAGTTGTTATGTTGTTTTGAGAATGAATCATTATATGTCATAAGGGCGTTGCCAATGTGGCATAGTTTTATCATTTGTGGTTGGACATTACATGATTGCCTTTTAACATGTGGACAATGTAGATTTCTCTCCACATAGCATACAAGTAAAAGAGATTATGGGCATTCGCTATCTTGCAATCTCAAAACTAATATGAGAAAAGAACCTTATCTGTGTTGTGTTGATTATAGAAAATAAAACGTATGTTTATTATAGAAAATAAAAGTTAGTTAGTACCTCCTTTTCTTTAAAAAAGGAAAAAAGGAAAAAAAAAAAAAGAAAAAGAAAAAAAAAAGAAAAAGAAAAAGAAAAGAATCTACTTATCATTCCTAAGAGAATCAAAATATCAAAGAATTTCAACAATACGGAAAACACATAGCATACTTATCATTCTCTGCAATAAACAGCTATTTACATTTGGAAAGTTGTGATAAACTTGAGACATATGGACAAGTTGCTGAAAGGTAGGAGCTTTGTATAAAATTAAATTGGCTGCTACTAACCCCCAGTTTTGTCTGAATGCTACAATTGAATATTGTCTTCATGCTAAAATTGATAAATTATTCAAGACTGACAAAAAATAACTACAGAGAGACAAGTTGAGACAAAGAAGGCGATATGTACATATTCTATTCAGGAGGAATCCAAATGGGTGAGAGTGAATCTGGCTTTACCAGAGACACACTGCTGGCTATGGAGAGTTCGAACAACTCAGGTGTGTAGGATGAGATATGGACATGACAGGCTAAAAATGGGTATTCTGATGGCGAGAATTTCTGCTGGTGATAAGTCACCCATGTGCCCCACCTAGGATGCAGCCACATGGCCAAAATCTGGTTGAAGAGGGCCCCAAGATGGGAGACATGGGAATCAAAGCATCAAGTAAACCCTATAATGCAGTTGACAATGTGCTCTATACTCCCAGCTCCTGGGATAATACTGACAAAACAAATGGTACCCATGGTGGTCCCCTGGAATCTCCATAGATGCCCTTCCCTTTTTTGCAAATTTGTTATGCCAACCAATTCCTTTGCTCTCAGCCTCAGATTCTAATTCAATCATCTCAGATTCTTCACCTTAGAATCCTGCCACTCTGAAGCTCATCCTGCTACAACTTAGTACCAGTATGCATCATACCAGGTATGCCTCAATTCTATGTATTCAACTGTTTTCTTCGTACTTTTTGCGATTTCAGCACATGATTTTGTTTTGCAGCTTTCTTAGTCTAGATCTGAATAGACCTTGTATGGTTTTTTTTTTGCAGGCCTAGCAAACTCTGCTTAGTCTTTTTCCTTGTGTTTTTGTGCCTTGGCAAGTTGCATCATGCACTGAATGAGGAAATTTTGGTGCCAAGTAGTTTTTTAATCAAGTCAATAGGCACCAAGATAGAGAGCGATCTTTCTGGGGCCGAAGACATTTTCTTGCTTGATCTTGCTCATGCACAGGAGCAGAATGCTACAGATTTTATTCAAAGCAGAGAACATGATAACATAAGCAGTTATGCATCAGAGAGCATACTCTCCTCTGTTCAAGATCTTGCCCCTGAAGAAAATAGCACAGAGGACCCTCCAGATGAAACATACAGCAGTGAAGAGCCTCCTGATGAAACACTATGTGACTCCTGTGAGACACTAGTTCTGATGCCAAATTCTGTTAGGTGGCTGTATCATTTAATCTTTTCAAGTTGCCTCTTGGTCTTGTTCATGATCCTTATCATAATTGAATCAACAAGCAAGCATGGCTTCTCCTTCCCATTTGGATCATCTAGATCAATGAGAAACAGACATAAAGCTGGTTTCAGAAGATGCTATTCTGCTGCTAGAAGATTCAGAGATGGATTAGGGCAACCTTGTAACAGGTCTAAGTTTCTCCAGGCGTTGGACGCCCTTGTAGACAGCTTAATATCTGCTGTGAAGCTTCCTTTTAGTACTTGTGTCCAAAAATTCAGATCAATATTGACGTTTTTAGCATCATGCCTGAAAAGAGAGGCGTGGAAGTCTGTAAATATATCTAACAAAGACAGGGGAAGCAATGGTCAAAAAAGAAAACAGCAGAAGTGTGCTGCAGCTAAGACCAGCAACTCTAATATAACAAAAAATTCCAAGTTGGAGAAGTTTACAGTACTAGGGGAGGAAAAGGAAGATAATCTGAGCAGAGTTTCATCTCAGCAGCAACAGGATATCAAGTTTCAAAATGTAAAAAGCAGCAGTATTCTATACAGGAAAAAATCTTCTGGACCCAGTAGTCCTAAAGCGCCAAATGCATTGCAAGGGCAAAGCAGAGGATCTGATGAAGAAAAGGAAAAGGAAAAAGTGGAAAAGCAGATAACAAAGAGAATAAAACCTGATTCCTGTACTCCAAAGGGGCAAATTGCACTGCAGAACAAAGAAGTACCAACGCAAAAGGAAACTTCTGTTGGTAAAGAAGAATGCCCAGCAAACCCTAACAGAGCAGCAGAAAAAGTTATAAAGAAATTGCCTGCTGCTGATAAAGGCAGAACTGATTCTCAGCCTGTGCTGACAAAATCGGCGACATTTCCTCGAGGAAGCATGTGGAAGCTGGAAAAAAATATTGATGGAGATGCGCTCTTGATAGATTGGGCGAATAATAATATGGAAAGCTTTAAGAATCTGAGAAGGAAGGAAGATCATACAGATGTCTTGATCTCTGCAAAGGGAACCCTAATTCCGGCTGCTTCTCGTGCTCCAGGATCTAGGGTTCTGCAAAATGCTTGGAACCCAATTGGAGAAGAGATAACCCAGAGCAACAAAACACGAGAAGATAGTTCTTGGATAGATTATGATCCTCAGGTTTATGATATTTGGGGCTACTGCTTTAGACAGTCCGGCGTTCAAAACGCTAATGTAAGTCTGTTTTCTCAGCCCATAGTTTGGTAAAGCCTACATCTAAAGAAATGCCAACTGCCATTGTACACCATGTAAATATTGACCCATTGTTAAATGCCACTATGACAAAATGCTCTCATAATATACGAGATGCAATTCAAGTGTTCAGGCATCATTTTTGACATGACAAACTTCCTTTCTCTTAGTGAGTGTCTAATGAACATGTAGAACTATAAAAATTGCCAGGGAGGTTTTCCCCACGCAGTTTGTATGAACCGAATAGTCCTTTACCTTGTTTTCTGGGTCGTCAACCAGGGTTCTTCCATATCAAGTATATTAGCCATGAATCAGTTTTTCCATACAGAATAAGAGCCTCAACGCAATTCCAGAACCAAAAAGCTTTCTTCAATCCTTCTTGCGATGGCCATAAACCCCTTCCTTCTTCGTGATCATGGCTATGGCGACTATTGGAGAAAATCCCCGAACTTGGAGCTTCAATCAAGCACATTTGGACCGTTAATCTTTGTTTTTTGGCTTTGCACAGGGCGCAATAAGATTCGACGAGAGAAAGAACCTTCAAATTTTTTCTTCGAGGTAGTTTTCGCTCTGCAGCAGTCGAAAATGCCGCCATACCAGAGTTTTGGGGCTTCGTAGGGTTTAACCGATTCTTATCAAAAAAAAAAATATTGACAATGGCTCTAATTGAATTTCAAACACTATTTCATCGTATTGTTATTTATGAACATAATAAACAAGGTGGTGCGCACGGAGGGTTGCCCTCCATGGCCTGAGGGTGGAGTGGCTTAAATTATACTTCCAAGTCATGTTTTCACAGTGAATCAAAATTGTTACTTCAAAACAATAGAATACTTGATACTATGACTTTATGAGAATTGGCCTGAAGGAATCTTTGGTGCTCGTCATGGAACAAGGATTACGAAACGATGTATGAAGGATCTAAATAGAAAGAAAATTTTTTTTTTTGGGGGGAGAGGGGAGGGGGGGTGCGAAGAACTTAGGAACTGTCAATTGTTTTGCATGACTATTTTGTTCAGGATATGAAGGAAGAACTCACTATTATTAATTAAAGAAGGTTGCTAAGAATTTAATAGCATGAATTATACATGGAAGTTGCAAGCAAAGTAAAGCTACTTAAGAATGCGGAGGCATGTCTTTTGTTGCTCAATAGTTATAAATCGAGTTCTGAGCCCAGTCTAGATTTTATCTTCTAGCCACTTTAAAAACAGGAAATAGAAAAAAGCAATGAGCTAGGGATTAAGATTCACACAAACTATTGCCGCTTTTAGGTAAGTAGGAATAAGGGATCATCCACCTTAAGGAAGGTGGTCATTGGTTACCTTCTTTATCATCTAGAAGCATCCTTCTAGCCTTGAAAGTACTAGGGATTAATTTTATCCCATCTTGCTCTGAAAAATGAGCTCATATTTTGATGTGAGATAAGGTGTAAAGAAACGGTTATCACTGTTTGCCTTTAGTCCTGTCTCTGCTTCATAAACCTATAACCCTCATTCTCAGTGTGCCAAACTGACAGGCATATACTAGTCAAATCTTGTCATCAACTGCTGAACATGGTCAGCTTAGAAAAGACAACAGGATCTTTCCTTGATTTCATAACATAAATGGCAAGAGAAAGAAAATGCTCTTCAGGTCAATTACTTTGAAGTTGGATAGTTGACAGAATTTGCTATTCCTTTGGCAATACCAACTTACTGATATGAGGAGACCCTAACTGCCCCAAAAGAATCCATAGGTTATGTAGGGGATGAATATCCACACATCCTGGTTATCTAAAACATATCATGTAAATTGTCTTTTAGTGGATTGCTCGATTTGTATGCTCCATTAAGCTTGCCGAATAATATGTCTCATTTCAATACATTAACCAAAGGAGCATTTGCTGGCCATCCCATAACTAGCAAAGGCTTGCAGTCTACAACATAGAATGCTTACTTGAAGACCAAGGTTTGCCAGCAAAGCCTGCCAGCGCTGTGTCATGAGCCCCTGAAAGTCTATTTCCGATTATTGTAAACAACATTAATATTTGGACCACCAAATCTTAGAAAACAGCTAGCTTGGCAAAGTGTGAAACAGGAAAATCTTATTTCATATTAAGTAAAGCCTCTGCACATGGCGTGCTGGGAAGTGGTGAGTGGCTATCTTTTGTTGTGTCTCTCTTTCTCTGTCTTTCAACATTATAAGGATCAGACTTCACATATTGATGACTAAAAGTGCAACCATTATGCATATCTATGGTCATCAATTAGATGTGTGACAAGGGTTGATATATCTGCTATAACAGAAAATTCAGACCCTGCATATGGGCAATTATATGTTCCAAATGGACAACTCTTTCCATGCTTCAGTTTGGTGTAGTATGTAAATATGCATGTACAGCCTAAGTTGCAGTATTTGTAGTGGACCCTTAGCGAATTTGCTGTGTATGTGCTTTATATGTACATAACAAAGCATACAAGTCTGGACCTTCAACATTTCATTGTCGAGTTGTCATATTCTCATTAATACATAGTTTGAACCAATGTCTTCATTCTGTCATATCCTAGAGAATCAAAATTTAATCTAAAACATAGATTTAAAGGTATGCAACTGACCTGAAAAACTTTTCCATCATACTTCCCTGGAGACAGCTGCAATGCTTGACAGCCATCGTAGGTTCGACAAACAGTTACATCTATATCAGTTGCTTGCTCATAAAAAGCTTGCAAAAAACCAATAAACCCAATAAACCAATTGGCCTCAAATTAAATGCACTCCATCTTGAGGTACAAGTCTTGTAATGCATCCAAAACCTGAATATAAATAACATGAGTGAACTGTAACATGTGCTTCATAAATTTAATACATAAGCACAGGAAAGCAACTACAAAAATGGACTTTTAAAGGTCAAATTTCTGTGGACATACGACTTTGTTGAACTTAAAAATCCTACGCAGACTTTTATTACCTACTGATGTACGTATCAATGCTTGCAATGCATATGCCACTTTCCTCTTCAAATTCAATGACATATTCATGTACACAAAAATGCAGGGAACAAACTGTCAGAGTAAAAGCATATTTATACAAGAAATTTACTACGTCCTTCGTCGTATCTTCTTTTTTTATTTTGTGATGGGGTTGGGAACCGTGCCATGGAACGCCGCATGTTACGCCGCATGCGGCGTTCCCTTCCCACTTGCGTCTCCTCTTGCGGGATGCAGGTTGGCAGCATTGATTTCGAGTTTTGAATCGAGCTCTTTCATTTCTCTGTGTGCTTCATTTCGTATTCAGAAGGGTCCGGATCTGTTCTAGCCACTGCCAGAACTTGCACTTTGCTAAGGGTGAGCAGAATCAACATGCTTTTAGTACGTTTAGAACTCTCTTTTCCCTCTGCCCCTGCGCTACACATAGATTTGAATCTTGGGGCGCCTTTTTCTTTGCATTTTGAATTCTTGCTACTTAGCCGAAGCTGAATGGGCATCAGTAGGAGGAGTCGTAGTGGTTGAGTAGAACCAGTTGAAGCTTCCAATTCACAATAGGTCGCAGGTACACGAGGAGGAGCCCTATTCCATTCCGTATTTTTTCTCTGCTCCGGCGATTCCAAGAGTGCATTTCGCTTCACGGTTTTGTTTTGTGTTGCCTTTTGCATAATGGAAAGTGTCGTTCAAATATGTGAAGGCATCTTCTGGCATTTTCTTCTTTCATTCAAGAAGCGGTAAGATTTGGACTGTGCATCATAATTCTTGCTGTTATAACATTCTCCTTCTATTTGATGCATTAGCTGTATCTGCTGTTGTAACAAGAAGTTCGAGCAGTACCCGATTCAAATCCGTATATCAGAGTGCCATCATTTTCAAGCAGTGAGATGTGATGTTTTGATGCCTTATGTATGTTTTGATGCCGTATGTATGTGTTTTTGAAGGCTTTGTTTTTCAGCTTTTACCTGGAGCCGGAGTTCCATCTTGATGTATTCTGGACTTGGCTTTATACTACAGAACTGTTGTTTCCATTGGAGCAAAGTGACAGTTTGATTCTTTCAGAACAAAGGTAAAAGCTTCGTTTATACTCTATTCATTTTCTGTTGCAGTAAGCCTCTCTATTGCCGGATTATTCTAGCTTTTCACGTTTTTAAACATAGTACAGAGTGTTTGGAAGATTTTGCGCATTTACATTTAAGGTACGAAATTAGTGGTTTTCTCGAATCTGAGTCTCATCAAACCAATACTAAAAGTCTGAGTTCAAGACGAATCTAAGCAGTCACCTCTACTTCTTTGATTGCATTTATATCTAGATGTAAAATTGCCCTTTAATTTTCTATTGATTGTTCTGCACAGGCAGCTAAGTGAATGATTGCATGATCTGTTGGTAATAATATTTTTTAAAATACATAAGTACATCAGTTTTTCCAAGTGACATTGCCTTTGTGCTCAATCCTATCCTATATTTCTCTATTTCTCTATTTCCCAACCTTCCAAAATCTCACCTTTTCCCTAACGAGCCCTACGATTTTGTTTTGTCGTTGTTTCAGAGTGAATGCCATGTATCCTTGCTCCATCAACCTCTTTTCCTTCCTGTTTTGTGCAGAATGGCAGAGGTATGCCAAAGAGGCTTCAACAAATTTGTGACATTAAGGTAATTTGGAGCTCTTAAACTGTCATGGCTTTGTGCCTCTGTTGTTTTTTCCATGTCTTTGCAACAACTTAAGAGTTGTGGATGACTAAGATAGGAGGAAATGGAAGAGTGATTATGAGCGAAAATGGGCTCTGATAAACATTTAATCTCAAGCATACCTAGCTTGCTTTGCTGATCCATTGGTTATATCATCATGCCCTGCATTTCTTGAAACAGAGCTATCAGAAGCTTGGTGTTGGTCTCAACTCAATGCTGGTGTTAACTTGCATCATAGAAATAGATACTTGAACAGTCATGTGGTGCATTGTTCTATAGCTGTAGGTATTATCACATCCAGCATCATGCCCCATCATGCAAAAACAGAGTACTTACATAGGCAATGACTGCTACCTAGCATTGGATAAACATATGTTGCTTCTTTATTAAACATTAGATAGGATTTATTTTTTATCTTATTGCAGGGAACAATCTTGATTTTGATAAGAAGAATTCTATGGCCTTCGAGAAGCTCAAGAGACAGATACATGCCCACAAGGCTTTACAGCAAAAATGATAAGTTGTCTCTCAGGTTTTAGTATTGCCATAAACATAGAATCTGGGCGTAGAATTTGGCATGATGGTTTTCTGCAAAGCCAAGATGACAATTTCTGGCTTTTTTCAAATAGCCTCAGAGGTTGCCATGCATAATTTCATGGCCTTGAATGGGGTACCGCAGCAGAGGTTACTGCTTTACAAAAGCAGGTTTGAACCCCAATCTCTAGAGAGTATCGATGCCCTTCTTGGATGTCTAATATATCTGCCAAAATCAGAGGTATGTTGCTAACAGTGCAATTGTACGGTTTTGGATTCATAATATATTTCTGAGCCCTTGCTATGTTGCTCTGTTTGCAGTTGTTAGTTGGGAAATCCTGGAAAAAATTATTTAAGCGTTAGAAGGAAGTATCTTTCTATGATCTATTGTATGCTTCGAAATGATTAAGGGAATTGGTCAGATCTTCTTCCATTATCTTCAATTCTAAGTGTTTGTTTACGTGGACTTATCATAATTGCACACCAATGCATACTTTTAACTCAATTGGCTGCTATTAATAAGAAAAGCTTTATGTGTAGGAGGCAGAATCTTTTCTTCCCTAAAATTGGGCAAATGTAGTAGTGCCTCTCCGTAATAAGTGAGATTTGGTAGCCTTACCCCTTAAAAACCTAGAATCGATTGGTTGATTTTAGAGATAACATGACCAGATCATGGTCATACTGTAACATGACTACATCATGATCTGGGGAACTGATATCACATATTGCAGAGATCAAACAAACGATATACCGTGTCCAGCCACAAGACTATAGTCGCAGGATGAAAAACTTGAAGTATAATGTAAAGAAGTGGTTATGAAGGTTATCTTGGCACTCAAAATACTGGAACATTTTAGCTCTCAATTTGAACTCTTTTGAAGTATAATGTAAAAAAAGTGGTTATGAAGATTATCTTCTTACTCAAAATACTGAAACATTTGAGCACTCAGTTTGAACTCTTATTCTTGCATTTATCAGAATTATTAGCCATCTATACATATGTATTCATAATGGGAAAACACAGGATATACTGAAACATTTGAGTGCTCAGTTTGAACTGTTATTCTTGCATTTATCAGAATTATTAGTCATCTATAATGGGAAAACACAGGATTCCCCATGAACAAAATACCCCTTCGAAACCTTAAAGAGGTTACCTGATCAAACTATAAGATGTCATATATTGAATAAATACCCCTTCGAAACTTTAAAGAGGTTAAGTGATCAAACTATAAGGTGCTATATATTGAATTGCATTCATATTAACATGACACAACCGGTGTGACCAACATGGCTTTGTTTCATCTTCCAATGAGCAATCAACTAAAAAGAAAGGAGAAAAATATCCATAACAACTAAATGAAGAGGGTGTGACCAACATGGCTTTGTTTCATCTTCCAATAAGCAATCAACCAAAAAGAAAGGAGAAACATATCCATAACAACTAAATGAAGAAGGTAGATATTTGTAACACCTGCAAAGTCTTTTGCTACTTAAGAATCTAAATGCTAACCATATTTGCCTATAGTGCGATCTCCAAGGTTGCAAGAAAAAATTGCGGTCACCAAGTTTTATACTATCATCTCCAAGGTTGCAAGGAAGAATTGCAATCACCAAGTTTTATACTATCGTGCGTGGGCACCATTTTGGACTTTTCCAATCTTGAATCACATACGAGAGAAGGCTGAAGGTCATAAATATGCTGGAACCAGTGGCTAGGAAAAAGACATTCTTATTTTCAATCTTCAATTTGGTTTTAGGCTTGTCCGAAGGGAAAATTCTAGGGGTGGGTGATGAGGAATTGGCATACATTTTGGACTTTTGAAATCCAATCTTGAATCACATACGAGAGAAGTCACAACCAACAGATACTCACATTCACACACGTCCAACATTTCTACACACATGATGACTAATGCCCGGCATCGCCGGGCACACGTTTCTAGTTGTTCCAGTTTTAGCATGTCCCTATGGTGCAAGTTCCTGTCGTGCCCTACATTCTAAAAGAATCTCTTGAGAATACTCTAGATTTATAGATTCTCTAAGATTCTACCAAGGTTCTCTTAGAGGTTTCGTGAAGATTCCTCTAAATTTTATAAGATTCCATTAGATTCCCTTAGATTTTATAAGGTTCCTTGCATTCTATGAAGATTTCATCTAGATTCTATTAGATTTCCCTATATTCTTCAAGATTCTATGAAGATCCCCTTAGATCCCTTTAGATTTTATGAGATTGCCCTAGGTTCCCTTATATTATATGAGATTCAAAGAGATTCTATAAAGATTCCCCTAGATACTCTAAGATTTCATCAAGATTTTCTTAGATTCCCCTAGATATTATGAAGATTCCCTTAGATCACCCTAGATTCTTAAGAGAATCCCTTAGACTTGTAAATATTTTCCTAGATTCTCTTACATTTTATGAGATTTCCTTAAATTCCCTTAAATTTTCCTGGATTCCTTTACATTCTAGAACTTTCTAGAACATTCTAGGACTTTCTGAAACATTCTGAAACTTTCAAAACATCCTACTGGAAGTATTTCCCTATTTCCTTACATTCCCGAAGATTCCCCTACATTCTAGAACTTATTAGAACAACTTGGAACTTTCTGGAAGGATTCTCTTAGATTCTCTTATATTCCAAAAACTTTTTGAATTCTGGAACTTTCTAGAACATTCTAGAAAATTCTAGAACTTTTTCGAGCCTTCAGAACATTCTAGAACTTTCTTGAACTGTTTAGAATGTTATACTTTACTTTATCTTAATTACAACATTACCGTTAAGTGTATTTAAAACCTATATTATTTAATGAATTAATGCTTGGTTTAGTGGTTAGAATGGAGGGTTGGAGAGTTAATGATGAGGGTTCAAATCCCCTACAAAACATAAAAATTTTAGAAGCCTCCTCTTAAGGGACGAGCATTCAACATGAGCCGTAGGATCTTAGACCCAATCAAGGATCGAGATCTCACCACGTGACAAATGTGGATCGTATGATATGTGCTAAGCCACGTGAGCCGTAGGATCTCGGATCGACGATCAGAATCAAGAACAACCTGAGCCGTAGGATCTATTACATATAATTCCCAAAGCCACGTATGATATGTGCCAAGCCACGTGAGCCGTAGGATCTCGGATCGACGATCAGAATCAAGGACAACCTGGACCGTAGGATCTATTACATATAATTCCCAAAGCCATGTGCACCATAAGATATGTCCCAAAGCAACATGAGCCGTAGGATCTCGGACCGACGATCAGGATCAAGTCAACCTGGACCGTAGGATCGTCTATATAGAATCTATATAGAAACTCCCAAGCCATCTGGGCCGTAGGACACGTCCCAAATCCACTTGAACCGTAGGATCTCGGATCAATGGTCGGATAAGCGCGACAAACATAAGAATATATATATGTTAGATAGATAGATATAGATTAGATATATGTCACCAAGTGCATGTTCTCTTCTGATTGTGTTTCATCTAAAGCACACCTTCCACTAATAAGTTCCATGAGGATGACACGAAAGCTGAACACATCCGACTTGGTTGTAATCCTTGCAATGACTGTGCACCGTAGGATATATCCCAAAGCAACGTGAGCCGTAGGATCTCGGACTGACGATCAGGATCAAGTCAACTTGGACCGTAGGATCGTCTATATAGAGTCTATATAGAAACTCCCAAGCCATCTGGGCCGTAGGACACGTCCCAAAGCCACTTGAACCGTAGGATCTCGGATCAACGGTCGGATAAGCGCGACAAACATAAGAACATATATATGTTAGATAGATATATGTCACCAAGTGCATGTTCTCTTCTGATTGTGTTTCATCTAAAGCACACCTTCCACTAATAAGTTCCATGAGGATGACACGAAAGCTGAACACATCCGACTTGGTTGTGATCCTTGCAATGATTGTGCATGCAAAAATAAGAAGTGAGAAACATGTTTGAGACGTATGAATAAATGAATGTGCTAATTACCATAGTGATCCAAACCCATCCAAACGATACCTCTGACACTGGCAACACAGAACAAGACAAGAGCTCCTCCATCTTCGATTAGACTCACCCTATGCCTTGCAAAGGAGCTCTAACACTAGTAAACAATAAAACTAGAAACTGTCCTCCAAGTTAGAAACAAGGTTGGAAGGCTTTAGACATAGCAATGAATGGCACACCAAAAGACACCGTGCAGTAAAAGCCCATTAGCAGAATTTAGTAAGAAAGTAGAATTTGGAAGGAAGCGAGATTAGCCAAAGATAAGCGTTTGAGTTTGATAGCAAACAATGAATGACAAAATCTGATTGGACATATTTGCAGTGATAGTGCGATGCCCAACGTCAAGGAAGGAGGCAGACATCATAAATCATAAGCTCCGTCTTTCTAGCAAATGTATTGAAGATTGAACTACAAAAGATGGTGCTACTGGTTAAATGATACCATAACTGAAGAGCTTCAACAAATAGTACTTCAACCATTGCCCAAAATTTACCAGATCCAGTTGGCCCCATCAAGAGCATATTGCTTTTCTCCAGCTCTACACCATCACCATCCTCATTCTCGTCATGAGAGAAGGCCCCAGCCAAACCATTGCTGTAAATGCCTTTTTTGTATAAACAATTGTGAATCGTCACACTAAACAGTAATGTTTCCCATTAAGAAAGATGGTGACCTACCAGACGAACTCGAACCTTAGGAAGAAAACTTGGTGAAGGACCTGACAAATTGATATCTCGAAGATCAAGCACAAAGCCCAGCATATTGTTTGCCTGCAGTTGCATCAGATTGGAGCTTCGGTCTGCTTTGCCAGTTACCCGGTTGAAATATCCGCCATCCAGAATGCAGGTGACTGCCAGTTTATAGGTCACAAGAGGTTTGGAGCAGTTACCAGCATATCCTAGGTATATTCTAGCATATACATAAGATATGCCAGAAACCCACATAAGCGAGGGTTTGCCCCCCTAGGGGCAACCCAAGTTTGCCTCCCTAGGGGCAACCCAAAAAGGTCTAGGATTCTCATTACAATATGTGTTATGATTTCAAAAGTACTATCTATTTATTTGTGTAATAGGAAAAGTTCTGATAGAGGGAGGGAATTTCCTGAGGCGGCGCCGCCAGACAAGGCGGCGCCCAAGCGGCAAAGCCGCAGTGCCACCGGGTCTAGCGGAGCCGCGAGGGAATATTTTCGAGGGAATATTCCGAGATAAGAAACTTTTTCGGACGTAATCCACATTAGGGTGAGATTACGTCCCTGCAAAAATTTCCCCTTTCTGCATTTTTTTCTAGCTACTCCGACGAGGCGATCGTTGTCATTGTAGCAGCCGTGTGTTTTGTAAGAGGTTTCCGCAAGGAGCTGCTTGGATACAATACAGTTAGACGAGTTTTGGTAGGATTTTGTTAAAAATAAGAAGTTTCTTCTTCCATTTTCTTGGCTTGGAGCAGTGTGAGCTTGTTCTGGCAACTTGTGGCGAGTTCCGGCGATTTGTGGCGACTTGTGGTGAGTTCTGGCGACTTGTGACTTCGAAATACAGTTTTGTGTGGGTTTTAAACTGCTTATAATCTGTGTTTTAAAATTTGCTTGTAATCTGTGTTTGAACTGTGGCTATAAAAAGAAACAGCCTGTATAATCTGTAATCTGTGTTTAAACTGTAGCTATAAAGTGTGGCGAGACTGAAATAGTGAGTCTGGAATATTGTGGCGAGATCAGAGAAGGAAGCTTCGATGCCAAATCCGGCAAAAGATGCGCTAGCAGAGAAAATGGTTCACTTAGCAGTGCCGCTGCGAAATTGTGGGAGACAGAATAATGGGTTTGAAAAAAGACAAAAAAAACCAGTAATCTCACTCACTACGTGTAGAATAATGCGTGGGCACGAACATTCTTCGTTCTCTCATCTTGATGCCACTAGTCTACCAATAGTATACTATGTGATGAGGAATATTGGGCCATGCACGTCCTCTTATAACAAACAAGGATACTGATTACAAACAAGGAATATTGATTACACAAATATATGAACCTTGCGGCCTTCCATACTTCCATATGGCAACAAGGGTCCTATATTGAATCATCATCCAAACATTTTATTAGCCACTGCATGCTTATACATTTATGACTCTTGCAACGTGAATATCAGATGATTCCTTTGACTGTAGAGATCAAAACACATAATGTTTGTGGCACGGAAAGGCCACTAAGAATGCATTGATGATGAGAATCTCAAGACATGGATCTAAACACACAATGTTTGTGGCACGAAAAGGCTGTTAACCATGCATTCATGAAGACAATCTCGTGACATGTTTAAAAGATGACTGTCTTTGAGCACTTTTTATCATAATATATATAAAATTACTTGGATGTACCCCATCATATACCTTTCTATATACTCAAATGAATCAAGGCCGTTTGTTTGAAAAGCAGCGAGGTGGCAAATTTGTAGCTTTCGGATCTCTATGGGGGCATACATGGGGCATGCTCCACATCTCATTACCGTTGGATCAAGGAAGAGAGGCAAGATCCCATGCGTTGATTTCTTTCTTGAAAATGCAACGAAGGTGCAATTTTAATGCTAATTTATGAGGTGGCAATTTAACGGTCGTCAACATTAATTGCCACCTAAAAGTGGCACCCTATTCGAATCATATCTACATTTTCGTAGCATTTTTTCTCCTCCTCCTAGTTGAAGTTCGGATTCGGTGGCGGTCTTGCCTTGCCCTGTTGTTGCTCGTGGATGTTCTTGACCAAGCTCGGCTGAACTCGCTTCTCCGCCTTTGCTTCGCATTAAAAAATAGCAAAAAAAAAAAAAAAAAAAAGAAATGATTTTAATTCGACGTTTATTCTTCCACCACCATTGTGATCGTGGGTCGATCCGGCTCATCTTCGAGCTTGCATGCCTTTGCTCAAGCTTCGCCGAGATATTACGTGGAGATGGCAAATCCTCTATTGGCCCGAACCGGCCTTTTTTTTTTCTTATGAAGATCTTGGCTCCATCAACCAAAGGGTCAATCTCAACCGCCGCCTATAGGAGAATCGAGCTTGATCGCGACAGGTAATGTTAATGTTCTTAGCTGCTGTTTTAGGTTGAAATGAACGCCTTCATCTATTTTATTCTTATTTTCATTATCAAGGATTTTCGCCATGACCTTAGAGTCATGCGGCCCGCGGTGGTCGCTTCATGATTGAAGCTCGCATTAAATGATGGTGATCCGAAAAAGGATTTTTAGGGCCAAGTTTACTCCCGGATTCGTGACTATTTACTAAAGTCCTTGGCCATGTGATTTAGTTCCCAATTTAACGGGGAATGCCTATATGGCGGATTTTTTCATAAGCCCATGAGGTTTCTCGGGATCTGACTCCGATCAGTAAGAGTCGCGATTTGCACTGATTAAGAAATGAGATGGAGCTTTAGTCCCTCAATGGCGGATTTTTGTGGAGCCAAATCGGTCAGGCAACTCTTATCCGACCATTCTTGATATAGAACTCCGATTCAAAATGTGTTAATATGTTTTTGTTAGCAAACTTGCTTTCTTTTCGATTTGCCTAATTTGTGTTTTATGTGCATTGCGGATGCCAAGGAAATGGGTGATTGGAAACACATGTAACAAGCCCGATAGACATAGCTAACTTATTTAAGGTAAAGGCCGACGGGTTTTTGTTCTTGATAGTCTAAATCTTGCTTGGAAATCCATCCGCAAATGGTTATTAGATCTCATTCGGTGTATAGGAGCAACAATCTTGGAGCCCAATGTACTTGAAAATGTTAGTTTTTAACGAGCACAGCTCTGCTGTAATTTCCCTCTTTGTCCTTCTTAATATGCTTGATATGTTAAAAGACAAACTTCAATGTCGCTTCTTATATCGTGAGCTCAAAAGATGATTCTTGGTCCAGGGGTTTTTTTTCGTGATGAGGCGGGCCATTGAGCTAAAGATTGCCTCATTGCTTGTGCTCCAAGTGTAGTGCAAAGCATCTTTTTGGTTTAGTGAATTCTCTAAGCTTCTATCTCCATAATTAAGAGGATCTTAAGGCAGGCCATCGAAGTTAAAGATTGCCTCATCACGTTTGCTCCAAGTTTAGTGCAAAGCATTCTTTGGTTTAGTGAATGCTCTAAGCTTCTATCTCCATCATAAGGAGGATATTCTGATGAGTAAAGCTGCACCTTTATGAAAATATGGCTTAGCCTTGCCAGATGTTGGAATTTTAGCAAATAAGCCATATTTGTGCCACATCAACAAGAGCAAGAGGAAGTGTTGCTTAATGCGCTTTATGTTAATGTTTTTGCGCAGGAATGTATCAAGTCGGGGAAAGCAAGTCTGTCATTATCTAGCCCTTTTTCCACATAGATAGGGCCACTTGAGCTATAAATCTGGTTTTCAAACCGTTTTAGAAGATGTCTTAAGTAGGCTTTAATTGCATAATATGAAATATCGTTACTTGAGCTAGAAGTCGGGCAAACGGCCCGGATAATACTTTTCGATTGCAAAGCATGGTAACACCTAAATCAATAATATTTTATGGGGAAAGATAAGAAATGGTTGTAACAATGTTTGATGTTTTTTGGTCTTTGATGAGCTTTATATTCATCAAATGAACGGCAAAGCGGGTTGCAAGTGCAGTGAAGATAAAAGATGTTAGCTAGAGTTCCTTCTTAAATCTCTATTGCGGGCAATGAGTTTCTTCCCTTCTAATCCAGGATACTGCATAACACGATTTTGACATGTAATCAGGAGATGATGAGATATCTTTAGCTTGCGAAAAAAGTCATGCTATAATATGAATACTGATATTGCACATTCTATTGCCACAAGCTTTTCACGTTCTTTATTCATGAATCAGGTTTGATGTGTACTTTTGTTGCAGCACTTGCATTCAAGTATTGAGTTCATGTCTTCGGTTTGTTCTTTTTGCACAGGGCATTGCGTATTCTATTGCCTCGAGCTTTTACTTCGAGTTTCATTCGATTTTCAATTTCCAAATTCCTCTTTATGATCATTCTATTGATACATGCAGCTTTGTATGAAGGGTGTTAGGCAATATAAACAACAACCCTCCTTTAATTTTGCATCTGATATAGCTTATCAATACTATGCGGTACCGTTATAATGGCTCTAGTGAATTCCCTGTGCACTCTGCTGTCCCAGGTCCACCTTTGCTTTGGGTTCTTTAAGCATCAATGGAACCAGAAGTATTTATACTTCTCCATTATAAGCATTTGTTGCAGGATTTGTTTCTTAGAGAATAAAAAGGTTTATTTTTAGGCAATGACAGTAACAGCAACTAAAACTGAGAACATCAAAAATATGCATTTTGCATAATGTCGATAGGAGCATTGCCTATGGCAAGTTCATCCTTAAAGCCACGTATTTTGAATTGTGCAGAAGAAAAGTTGACCTATATGTCTAGAGCACCTCTGCCTTTAGCATGTACACCTATGCTCTATGATACACTCTCAAATGGAATACTAGTTTGTTATGAAACAAAATTTGTGTTTTGCTTCTCAAATTATTATCGAACAACCCCGTCCTGTATAATGTGTTTAGGGTCCATTAGTAAACAATCAATTCAATGATTAAAAATCATTTTGTATAGAGGATGCCATTAGAGAATCAACCTTTGTACATGTTTGAGTTCGATGGCTTATGGATGAGTCCACTAATCCTAGACTTTTGAAGTCCCCAGCAACGTGTCAGACCACCTAAGCAGCACTGTGTGATAACATCTACAACCATCGCTCTAATGTCACAAGGTTATATTTGCAACAAAGTACTCTAGTTCACGAATGTTCGTCGTGATTAACCCTGCAAGGTATGTTCTTCTAGTCATCATGTAAGGGATTCTTTATAGAATCGTAGAGACTTTGAAGGAATCTAAGGGAATCTAGTGGATGCTTCATAAAATATTGGAGAATCTAGCAAAATCTTTGTGGAACGTTAGGAACTCTAAGGAAAGGAATCTTAAGGGGATCTAGTGGAAGTCTTAGGGAATCATAAAGGGGACCTTGGTGAATCTGAAGAGAAGCTAGAGGAATGCTTAATAATTTTATCTTAAAGGAATCCGGTAGAATCCTTTGCACTTGGTGTCTATTGCAGGGCCGGCTGTGTAGAAAGTCTATCAAAATCACATTCACGTTCATGAAAAGTTGATGGCTTTTCAAGTAGTCTATGAATTTTTATAAAATATAGTGAAATTAGAAACAAACTCTCCACAATCTAATAGAATCTTCGTATATAAACTTAGTAATCCAGCAACATTGGCGGTACAATCCTCAAAATAGATACATTCGAGTTCATACAGGCCTTACAAAGTACAAACACTTGTATATATATCACCTATATATATACAATTATATTGAATGTAGATCTTTTGATCTCGGCCGTCCATCTCAGATCTGGACGGCCCACGTTGCGCCACCCCGATCTTGCTTGATGGATGGCCCGGATCAAAAGCCCCTTTATTTGGGGCTTTTGTTTTCGACCGTCAGATTGAAGGGGGCAGGTGATATCTTAGCCGTCAATTCAAAAGCAAAGCTGACCCAACTTTTATTGGTATTGGACAGGTGGCATCCCTAATTAACTCTATATAATATAAAAAGAGCAAGTCTAGGCCATTCACCTTTGAGGAATAGAAGTGGCGTAATTTGGGCCGTCCGATCTGAAGGTGTTCAATTGATGTCTCTGATGATAATTTATGTATTTTCCAAAATTAATTAAGAGCTAACGTTTTGCTTTTTTGTTAGTGACGTGGCAAAAATAGAAATCAGTAAGAGACAAGGTGCCCCGGCATTCCTCTTCCATCTCCCTCCCGCAAAGCCATAGCCAAGCTTCTCCAGCCGGATTCAGCATATGTAATGACAGATCTGTGTCTTCGATATTCTCTTCCTTTGTTCCTTTTCGAACGTGTAAAGATTTGTGGTTATCTCAACCGCAGGGAGGCATTTAGCAGAGCATTGCAGAATAGAATACTCAAGAAAAACAACCATTGTACTATGGTTATTAGCAAAGGTCACAATAGTTGCAAATGACATTCCTGAAGGTATAGTATGCCGGCATGTTCCAAGCTGGAGTTTATTATCGTCCTCCTCGTGATGATCATGGCAGTCTGTTTATTTGTGGAAATGGGTGATGTGAAGCCAAGTGCGAAACAAGTGTTACATGGTATGTTTGTGCCCAGTTTGAAAGGAGATGGAGCTACCGGAGTAGCCATATCTCTTCTTGGAGCCATGAT
Organism: Isoetes taiwanensis; assembly: GCA_021234155.1. NCBI lineage: Eukaryota > Viridiplantae > Streptophyta > Lycopodiopsida > Isoetales > Isoetaceae > Isoetes > Isoetes taiwanensis. The sequence goes on along the minus strand of JAJEKV010000016.1, from coordinate 13,492,958 downwards.
AATGCCGTAAGACTTTGCCATCTTCTCTAGACATAAATTCCCGATTTCATGTCTATATTTCTGATGTTTTGCCTTTCCAGACATAACCTTTTCCTTCATTCTGCATTGGCCCTCGCCTTTAGAGCTTGAGATTGATGGGGTTTTTTGGCAGATCAAAGGCAAATGCAGCCTGCCGCTGCAGCTTCTTTGGGATTTAAAAAATGGGTGATTTGATCTGGGTTTCACAGGATTTTCACAGGTGTGCATGTTCTAGCTCTGCCCATGCCTGCTTTCTTTCTCGTGCTTAAGAATTATCTCGTTTCATCGTCCAGATCAAGCTGTCCATCTTCGAACCTGTTTCCGGCGTGTTGTCTAGTTCCGGAGGTTCATTTCGATCCTGAGACTTAGATATCTGATATGGGTTTTAATGCTTCCCTCTTTGTTTTTATTCCAGCATTTTCCTTTGCTCGAATCTGGTTTTTTCTGTGTTCGGTGCTGCATTTTCAGCTCTCTACCTCGTTCCATTTCTCGGTCTTCATACCTATTCTGGCATTTTTCTTTCGTTGAACATGTGTGTATCTTTTTTTAACTTGCCAGCCATGACGACCGTCGCAGAATGGGTTAACACATCCCTTAAAGAGGCAGATGAAGAAATTTATAATCTTATCGAGCATGATTGTCGGTTTGGGTTTGTTGATTGCTTCCCATAGCTCCAGCGGCCTAGCTAGAGGAGGTCGTCCATTTTGTTCCTTTGAAACTTCTTCTTCTCAATTTTTAGGAATTTGAGGTATGCATTGTTTAGTTTTTGTGGGTTCAGATTATTGTATGACTGCAACATATAATGGCAACTTCTATAAATGCTGCATCTTAGAACATTCTATGGATTTATACTTTTGTTTGAGTGGTAAATTGCCTTCCTGTGTCTATATTTGAAAAATTTGGCTGAAGAATTGGATGTTATTTGTCTGCCAGATATGCTCTGGTTGGTTATGTCATTATAAGCCACCAAAACATAAAGATCTATTTATAGAACTAGCTGCTCATAATGTTGTAGTTGTGCTTTATGTGCACAACCGTCCACAATACCTAAGAATTGTTGTGAATGCTCTTTCAAAGGTAGAAGGAATCAATGAAACACTCCTTATTGTGAGTATCATGTATAAACTTATACACATTGTTTCATTTTTTTAGAGGAAAATAATTGTAACATTGCTATTTCATTAGTGCTGGATCCACCTGCTAAAGTGCAATTGTAATGATTTAATTTGCGCCTTCTCAAATTGAGGACATGTGTATGGGCTGTGGAAAGAACTTGACAATCTCGATGCTTGGCAAGTGCCAAGGCTTCAGCAGCGATGGCCCGTGGCCTTGAAAATATTGCCAAGTATTGCCGGTATGTTCTCTTTTCTATTTTCTCTTTTTGGATATGTGATGCTGATTGTAGTTGCTGCTATGGGAATGTTGTGTTATTGTGATTGTTGTTTGATAATAAGAGAACCTTTAGATGATCTATACATGTTCGGTGGAGTTGGTATGTGAAAATTATTCTTACTTCCCGACTGGGGACATTCAGATGCGGCACTGCTTGGGAAAACTCACAGCAGCAAGATTGTTTCTTGAATTTATCATGCGCTGGTTTTGCCATCCACGTGCTCGCGGCATCAGCTTCCTTTGAGTCCGTGGCTTTTTGCTTTCTTCCACACATTTCTAGAAGGTAATTGTTTAGGTCTTCAATTGCTCCACTATACAAAGTGATACATGCATAGTTTAGTTTCAAACATCTGGATTGAGCTAACGCAACATTTACAGGAGTTGCAAGAATTCATATATCTGGCAAGATGTATCAGATGACGATTTTGTTGCTCTGATTCGATCCGGCGAGTATGTATTAAAGGGGTCCGAAATTTTGGATAGAAACAAAGGTATGTAGAGTCAATTTAGGCAGGAAAAGACATAGAAAACCATTCTGATTCAGATTTTCTTTTTGTTTTCTATAAACTTTGTCTGCAGAGTTTCTTTTCCTCGTGAGCCTTTTGCTTTATGATGGCAACACTCGTGCTTGGCAAAAGAGCTTTTTGCATTTTCGGGTTTTGTATTCTGGAGTTGTATTTTTAGTTTTGCCAGTATCAGGTTTGTTTGTTTCTCATTTAGATTTCCTTTCTCTACTGTACCGTGTCGGGCGAACCAAGTGGATTAACTGGAGTTGGAAAAGCATATTCTCTGGCTGCCTGTTGCTCCGGAATCTGCCATGGCGAGGAGCTTCTTTTTTTGAATTTTCGGCCAATCTTCCACCGAACAAGGCAAAAGCAAATAGAAAAAAAAAAAAAGTCTTTGTAAACGGCATCAAGCATGTTAGAATCATCTGATTATTGCTGTAGGGAATGATGGCTTTGTGCTTCAGTTTGGTAACATTGGTTTAGATGCAGAAAGTGGAAAGTGCTGGCTTGACTTGTTTTGGTCTTGCAGATGGAGCTCAGATCAATTACCAGCTAGCATTATTTTTGCTCTGGCGGACAAGGAGGTTCAGCGAAGAATCGATTTGGGCCTCCTTCTTTGGTAAGTTGAGCGATAAGTCTATAATTTTGCTTCCCATTGTTTCACTAGTTACCTTCGTTCATATCAGATATGCCGTTAGATTTTTGTGTCAGCTTGGGCCAGCACATTTTTTGCTCCCCAGCTTCTTCTGGGCATTTAGAAAATATCGTCGGCGTCTTCTTTCTATTGAGCTTCAGAATGCATCTCATGTTCATATTTGTCAACATGCAACAAGGGTTTTCACTTTTATAGCTGTTGTTGAATGGATGGGTTTATTTCTGTTGTTCGCAGATTCAAAGCTCTTGCAGCAAGTCTGACAACAACTCTTTTCGTAGTAATAAACGGGAGGTTGAAATTACTGTCAGATTCTGTTTTATCACAAAACATTGGGGTGCCATAGGTGCGCAGCAAACCTATTTATCTGTCTTTGGTCCAGGAAAGGCATCTGTTATTAGTTTTCAAAGTTGAAGGTTTCAGAAATGTTCTATTCTCATCAATAGTTTTGCAGGTGAGGTTGGGAGCTGTCAGACTTGAGGTTTTGAAATTTTAAGGCATACGGACTGCCGTAAACCCTGCAGAAGCAGATCTGCTGAGTTTATTGAGTGTGGTTTTATGGGCCGTTCACATGGGGTTAATTTTAGCCCGCGCTGATACAGCGCTGGAGCAAACTTCAGCGGCTGAAAAACTTCTATTCAGCATCGCGCCGTTCATGGCGCGCGAGCTGAGCCTGAAATTTGGCTGAAATTGGGCTCGGCTGATTCAGGGCTTACTCAGCAGGGAGGATTCAGCAGGGCAGCAAAACAGATTCACATGAACCCATCAAGCTGATCCGTCTTGCTCGATTTTTTTGTGATCTGGATTTCGCTCCTGCCATTCCCATTCAATTTCTGATCTCCATTTTTACAGCTTCCCGACTTCTTTTACTAATTGGGTTCTCTCATTTCTTTACCATTCTTTCTTTCTTTTCATTTTATTTGCATTGTAATCTGCACGCACCCAGAAGGCAGAGATTTGTTGTGGCTGGTTATATATCTGGTTATATATCTGTTGTGGAAAGGCATCTGATTGAAGCTTTGATCTGCATACCCACGAGCCCAACTCTTACGAAATCTGCAATAGAAGAATCAAGAATCGGCCTGAAATCAAGTAATCGGCCTGGAATCCAAGTAAGGAATCAAGTAATTGGCCTGGAATCCAAGAAAGGAAGCGAGGTCGATTCTTCAGCGTGGTCGATTCATCCCAGCCGGTTTTATCGTGGCTGAAAAGCTGTGCCATCTACTGTTTCTAAAATCAGCTGCTGCAATTTTCGGGTCAGCCCTATGTGAACGGCTACGGGGAAATTTTCTTCAGTGCAGGGCAGCTGGACTTCAGCCCCCGCAAAACTCCATGCCCATGTGATCGACCCATTAGCCTTTTCCATGTCTTTGGCCTGGAAATATCAGCATTCGAACTTGAGAGGTCTCGGGCAGCAAGAATCATAAAACAAAAACAAGAAACAAGACAGAACTGGGAGCTACAAATGCCTCTGGGCAAAAAATGCAAACGTGGGCATGCATTTTTGGCAAATGCATGTTTGTGCCACGTCTGCAATGTCCAATCTTTTTATGCTTTCTTTTCTTTGTATGTGCTTGAAGATGAGACTGAATTGGCTCTGCCTATTAACTGTTAATTGCATCATTGATCAAGCGCAACGAAAGTTTCCCATTGGACCTAAGGTTGCCTCCTGTGCTTTAGATGAAACTGGTCTTCCGCCACGGTTTGTAGAAGTTCACATGGTATTTACAGTAATGGCGAATCTTCTTACATGGGGTCGCCCAAAAACATAAAGGCTAGACCAGCTTTTAATTTCGAACAACTGTATGTTAAGTACTCGTTGGATTTAGGTAAGATTATACAAAGAAAGTTCATATGCAATCATTCTAAGTGTGGTCCAGCCTTTTTCATTTTTTTGCATATTTTTTTAATGGCTCTCAATACAAGTTTTGTTGATACTATGAGATGGCCTTAATCGTTGGACATATCTCAATACATGGTTTGTTGATACTATGAGATGGCCTTAATCTCAACTTGGCTGCAGGTTGCAGACCAGGATACATATCTCAATGTTAGACAAGCCAGCTGCATTGTACTTCAATAGAGAATTAATTCAATGTACATATTCATTTGAATGCTAAGTTAACTTATGTATATTTTAAGATATTGTATGTTTGATCGCATTATGGTTGGTTGTGCTTGTGCCATAATTTATATTTTCTACTAAATAAATGCTACTTCGTTGTGCCCATTATCTTGCTATAAATATTAGAATCGATACGAAATCACAACCATAACATGATACAACCTCTTTAAATGCTTGTGATTTCATGTTGATCCTAACACATAGTTTTATTTTTTAATTCTCTAAAGTTGTATCATGCTATGAAGTCTTAATTCTTCGTTAAAGCTTTAATTCGTCCAAGAACCCCTCAACTTGACAATTTGTCATGGAGACTGTAGACTATACAACCTCTTCAAATCATTGCATTGCAACCTTAATCTAATGATTTGTCATGGAGGTGTTAATTGATATATTTTGGACAAGCTTTGTAAAAAATTGCAACCTCCCATATGGAGTCCACTTCACACAATTCTAATGCTTGCGTGAAGAAAACATGCCATATGGCCAAATTTTCTAGGATTTATTGGAATTATGACAAGCTCAACAATTCCAGCTATTTTAGGCATTTCAACTAAATGATCTTTATCCGCTAGGGTTAATTGACAACGTAAAGCTCTCCAATTGTCATGAAATATATATCTTTTTGCCTAAATCGTGTCTTTTAGCTAATCTTTACTCGATTTTCAAGTGCGTCTATTTACATTAGATATTTATACATTCTTATTCCACCTACAAACTATATTAGTCACCCATTCTACACGTCCATGACTGAAGCCCGACATCACCAGGCACATGTTTTTGGTTTTTAGTATAAATATACTGCTTCTTTGTTGTCATCATGACCGTCAAATTATCTTAACATCATGAGATGGCGCAATGATACGGGCTAGATTCCAAGAGAGTAATATGGGGATATCGATTTGACGTGCCAGATTATAAGAGAAGTACATACTGTCGATCTGTTAAGGATCCTATGCATTCGACTTCACATTTGACTTTACCTTTGTGTTTGATTTCATTTTACAATTGACTTTCACGCTTGGAACTGGTTTTGATGTGCCTATTGAACTTCAATTTTATGTTTGACTTCCATTTTGAATTCGACTGTTGATTTTGCTGGGATGACCCATACGATCGACTGTCTACATTCCCTAAAATGAATATTCATAGTGAACAACTTGAGTTTAACTCAGATTTAGCTTGACTTTTTTATTTGCATGTACCCAATATGATAAGGTCTTTAATTTTCAACTTCCTTCTTTAGATCTAGCAGATCTACATAAAATCTTGGGGAATCCAGAGAATCTTGGGGAAGTAAGAGAATGTTCATAAAATCTTTAAGAATCTAGAAGAATCTTGATAGAATCTTGGGGAATCTAGGGAAATCTTCATAGAATTTAGGGGAATCTTGGGGAATCTATAGAAATCACGAGAGAATCTTTGAGAATTTAAGGGAATCCAAGGGAATCTTCATAGAATCTTTAAGAATCTAGAGGAATCTTGATGGAATCATGTAAAGTCTAAGGGAATCTTCATAGGATCTTAGAGAATCTAGGGGAATCTTAAGGGAATCTAAGGTAATGTTTCTAAAAGCTTTGAGAATCTAGTGAAATCATAATGGAATCTTGGAGAATCATGGAGAATGTTCCTATAATCTAAAGGAATCTAGGAGAATCTTCATAAAATCATGGAGAATTCATTAGAACTACACCCATGTATCGTACGTTCATGGGCATATGCGGATCTTCTTATTCTTGAACTTTACTTACAGATGTTGATAAACCATAGTTGATAAACCCATTGATAGTACAAAGACTTGTATATATATATATATATATATATATATATATATATATATATATATATATATATATATATATATATATATATATATATATATATATATATATAATGTACCTCATCCTCTTGCATGTGGCATAATCACATGACGTCTTCGTATACATTAAATTTGAAGTGTTTCATCGTCTTGCATTTGGCACAATCACATATCCTCCATATAATGGTTCATGAATCCACCTTCATGTTTTCAAGTCAAATATATGTGAACATATTTGAATGAATGCATATTGGTCGTTCATCTCATTTCCACATTTGGGTTGCCCGAAGGGCAAACCCTTGGGAGGTGGGCTGATGGAATATTATTTTTGTACTGCTAGATGTGCCGATTTGGCGGCGTAGATGGTCGATTCCCCAGCATTATGGGAAGTTTATGCGTACCTAGATCGCCCATTGATCCTCGTGAGCATGCATTACGATGCCATCCGGGCAGATCCCGCCCCGACCTCCCGCCTTTCTGTCTTAACCATACCCATTTCCCCCTTCCTTTCATTTCCTTATCCATTCTTGGATTTAGCCCTTTTCGCCATCGAATTTGGTGCATTCTGAGACCCTTCTCTTCAATCATCCTTTAGATTTTTATTCCGTTTGAGCAGTTCGCCAATTCAATCCTCTTGGTTTTCTGAGGTTGTAGAGTTTATTTGGATTTGCAAATCTGGCCATTTTCTTTGTGGCCCTTTGCCAATCTGTTCTGTAGGTTGATAGTCTGATATGGAGGATCATTGGATTGGGAAGGAGGCAATGACATCATTTGGATACATGTCTTTTTGCCTAACTGAAATTCTTAGCCTTCTTACGATTTATTGAAATCTCTCCCCTATATAAATTCTTGGCCTGCTTCTTTTTCGATGGGCAACCCACAATGCGTTAGCACATTTATTTATTTGTCAAAATTCCCTAGAGTGAAACGCATGTAAGAAAAGAACACACGGACGCATGCACGCATGCAAGCACGCACACACACTAGCCATATCAATGGGCAGCTCCTCATGTTTTTTATGTTTTTTGACATGTTTATTTCATACGTGTTTATTTCATACAAGCCTTATTATCTGGGGCTCAAGGTATACATGCCTTGTTTACTTTGCAACTTCTGTTATCAAGATGGCCGTTTCTACTTTGGCTAATATTATTTCTAGGTAGCAATTGATTTGTGCAGTTTCTCTTGTTTTTTATGGTTTTTTGACATGCTTATTGTTATCATGATTTAGGCCACACATGTCATATTATTTGGGGCCCAAGGTATATATGCCTTGTTTACTTGTAATGCACCATACACGAGATGCTAACTTATGACATCCATGTTTTAGAATGTCTAAAATGCATGGCACTAGCAGCTTCGTTGAACCATAAAATATGGTGCAAATTCTATTCTTACGACACAAAATTCACTCTAAATGCTCCTAGAACCCCTTTTGATTGCGTGTATATTCACACGAAGATAACTTTAGATAGGTATATTCATGAGTTGTGCCTCACTTTGGACCAATATATAGCACAATAAGAGGGGGTTGTTTTTGTATTTTTGTACATTTTTCCCTATGGTTTTTATACGATTTGGTGGTCGTATTTTACAAGGTATACTGATGCGTACATCTAGAGTGTGCACTGTATTTTCACTTTCTAATTTCATATTTGTAATGTTTAGACCCATGTTTGTGCCATCATGTTATTTTAATGGCCAAGATGGTGAGCCCTTAATCAAGGGCTCACAATAAACACCTTATTTCCATAGCCCACATATATATATTTTTTTAAATCAAAAGTCAATATGCAGGTGACGAGCTCATGTATTTTAGGGTTTCCATTCTTCTGCTCTGCGAGCTTGCCGATCCTTGCACTCTGGCCAACACACCAGCAACAGTCCCCCATGCATTTACAAGGGGAAACAAGAGTCAGGTTTGGTTTGTGGCCTGGTTCTGGTGATAAATTCGTTATAAGTCCCTTCTTTTGGTTGCTTGGTCAATAGAGGGTAAAAGCTTGGTAGATCTGGTATGAGAGCATGGCCAGTGATATTGCAAGGGGTAATAATCTCGGCTTCGGCCAGTGTTTATTCTGCAGCAGCCGATTTTGCCTCCATCAGAGCTCTTCTGCTTCGAAAATAAGCTTCGCCAATGTAACTGCTCCATCGGCCCCCTAACTTTCACCCCAAGCCTGCATTTCCACTAGTTATATACATGGATTTATTTTTTGTGCATCCATTTGTTAGAGAGTTTTTCTTTATTTGTGAGTGTGGCATTTCTTACTCTGTTGATCATGATGGTCCCCTGCACGAAATGTACCAAGGAGCCCTTTGCCACTACTGGTTTTCCTAACAGAAAAGAGTGTCCATGACTTCTTTTCACTTGTATACAGGCCATGGAAGTTCCTTGAATCCTTCTGCAGCTAATGCTTTTCAGGTGGAGTCTCATCATGCAGATTATGAAGCGGAGCTAGTTAGACCTCTTCTGATGTCGGTATCTTTATCTCTTAAGGCCAAGGACATGTGAGAAGTTTTTCGAGCGATAGACATGCAACATGCTCGTTTAGTGGAAGATCAAATATAAAGAGGCGATATTTTTTTTTGTTTTTGAGTCCTATTGCCCTATGTAATCCCCGTGATCCTGTTCGTATTTTATTTCTTCTTATATCCCCATTTTAACTTTATTCCCTGTAATGCACCTAAGTTTATACATTTGTTAATATTTATGTCATTATTCATATTTCATATATCCCCATATTAACTATTCTATTCTAATGCGCCTAAGTTATGCATTTGTTAATATTTATATCATTTCCTTGATCGTGGGCTTGAGCTGGAGTTTGGTTTTTATTGCCCTCATCTAGAGGATCCCTTGTCCTCCATGGGGTTGCATTTTAATTTTAATTTTGGATGGGTGATGTATATCGTATTGGTTTTTTGTCGTCTTGACATTTGATTAAGACATTGTTTCCAGAACTTCTTTATATAAATCTCATTGTCCTACATTCGTAGTCGGAAATAGCTCCAATGTTTCCTTTGATATTTTTTCCATTATGTATAGTCTGGATATATTGCCGTCCTTCATCTGTTTCTGCACAAACAAATCCCCTGTTTCTGCATCCTCCATTTTCAATGTGAAGAAATCCCATGTATTTCGGCTCAACATCCTCTGTTTTCCCTTTCATAGAGCTGAAGAAGGGAAGCTAAAAATCGAGCTGTTTTTCCTAAGATTAGTGCAGAGTAGAATGGATCGGATCAACAGATATGGCAGGAGCAAAGAAATCACCTAAAGGCAAAAAAAGCGGAGCCCTAGCCGAGCTCTAACAAAAAAGGAGGCAGTAAGTGCCATAGTCGAGCTATAACCGAGCTCTAATAAAAAAACGGAGTCTTGAAACGACGCCATAGCCAAGCTTCGATCCAACTTCCATGTTGTCGGGGAATGAAAGAGGGTCGCCTTTTCTGGTTTGGAAGAGACCCGCTCCCGGCTACCGCCGGTCGCGGCCCCCCTTCCAAACCGGAAAAGGCTCCCCTCATTCCATTCCCCTATACAAGAAGATATATGAACCATTCAAGAACGTAGTATCTTATGTGTTTTACAAAGTTAACAAGGAATTCTACAATACATTTATTTATCTACAAAAAATAATTATACACGGCAGTTTTGAAAACTATGTTACATATGTACAAGAAACGATGATGCGGGGTGTGAGTAAAGACTGTTACTAGAATTTTGCTCATGAAGTTGTCCAAAACGGTAGCCCCATATGTCATACACCTGAACCATTTCCGACGCTGTGCTGCATTTGGTATGCTGCTCACCTTCTAGGACTGGGGAGTCTCCAAAATTCGAACATGGGTAGTCCTCATTCTGAAAAGTCTTTCTTCCAGGGGCTCGACAATACGCCGGAAGGAAGGTTAGTTTTACTACATTTTGATTCTCATCTTTCCTTTCCAAGTTCCCAAAGCTTTGCAGATTTCGGATAGCCCAGTTTATTAGCATGGCATCAGGATGAATATGTTTTTCAAGTTTCCACTTGGCTTCTGCCGGAAAAGTTGGCTTATTAGGCCATGGCGAGGTAGCACTACCGTCTTTATCAACGGAGCTTATTTCCTGTAAGGTACTTTCGCTTTTGCCATGCTTTTCAACTAAAGGTTCATGTGCTTTAGAAAGACTTTCCTCTTCTGTTGGTACTTTCCTCTGCCCTAATATTGGTGAGTGTGCAGGAGAAACATTTTCTTCCTTTGTACTGCATGAGCTATCTTTTCTTCTGTTTGGGTTGGGTCTGTATAGAATGCTTCTGCCACTTGTACAGGATTCCTTCATCTTTTTACCTGCCACAGGATTGCTATGATGATCTTTTGTAACCTCTGCTTTGAAACCTTTCATTGATCTAGCTCCTTTAATGCCACGTTGGTCACAACTTTTTCCTGGAATATTTGAGCTCGCAGTCTTCCTGATCTCTAGGTTAGCTTTGACACCTGAGCTTCTTAATCTCATAACAGTATCCCACTTTTTGACTATAATACAAAAAACGCTTCTGATGGCAGATGCCATGGCCTTAACTACTAGAAAGATGTCATATCTCTTGTCATTATCACTTAGTCTATCCTTTATTTTCCTGGCATTAGCATTATCCTTTACCTTGGGTTTAAATTCCTTTCGATGCCTGCTTCTTGACCTTGCTGATCCAAATAGGGAGATTGACCCCTGTTGCATGCCAAGAGCGATGATTAATATCATAATTGCAATGGTAAAGAACAAATGATAGAACCAGGTGTCCGAATTCTTGGTCATCGGAGCTCCTGAATATGTACAAAGCATCTTATCAGGTCTGGTCGTAAGAAGAGGCAGTTTCACTACTTGGGTAGTTGTATCAAGGCGGATTTCTAGCTCTTGATAAAGAGAAACTAAGACAGGATCGTAGATTAATACTATTTCTACATTCAAAGCTGCTGGAACAGTAAACTCTCTGCAAAGTTTTGTGTCTTGTACCTCACAATTATGGTAGTGAAGTTGGATTCTACGAGTTCCTAAGTACATCGCATTTAGTTTTGTAAAATGCTTGTAGATGTCCACCATGTAGGAGGATAGGAGCGACTCTTCAACAGAACTGGCCTTCCCAACTGTTTCAAACACCTTCAACACAGATTGCATGCTATATCCCTTCGTTACCTCTACAAAAAGAGGTTCGGTTCCAAATTTTCCACATTTTGCTGTTGTATCCTGTAAGTGATCTCTTTCATGAGGCTGCTTTTCAAGTCTGTCTTGTTTCTTGAATTGTACCTGTAAAGGCTTTACACTAGCCAAATCTTCTGGTAGAATGCGAGGCTGCGCTGCAGTGTTATCAGAAGCAGAGTTGCTAAGGCTACTTACAGAACTGTTTTGATGCCATTTGTGTGTATTATTTGTCATGCGCTTCGTAGCTTCAGAATGCTGTTGCAAAAGCGCGCTCTCCTTTGTAGCATTGACAAGAAAAGTGGTTTCTTCATTCCTTACAGAGCAAGGAAGACAAAGAAACAGGAATGCAAGGAACCAAATCAATATTAACTTCTCAAACCTGCAAAGCAAGGATATGATACTTAGAGATAGGGTAGGTATTAAAATTTTGGGAAGAATATACCTGATAGTGAACATGATGGCGCGCTTTCTTGCTCAGATTGGTTGCTATGGTACTCCTATTTGCAGACTCTCATGGTCCTTATAACGAGTTATAGTGTTCCCTTGGTTGTCTCTTAAAATTTTCATTTGCCTGTTAAGATCACCTTGGTAAAAAAAACGTCACCACATAAAGGGTACATTTCGGGAGGTTTGTCATGTGAGATTGTTGACAGGTTTGGATATTGTGGTAAAAGTGTAATTTAAACAAGAGAAGACAAACCTCAAGTTCTAGTTCAATGAACCTGGCTCAAGTTCTAGTTCAATGAACCTGGACATAAAATTGGTTTGATAATTTACATTGACAGCTTTTACCGTTTTCTACGTTAATAATTTCTGGTGGCATTTTCGTACTGGCGGCTGCTGAAATGTCTGTTCCGCGGAATTAAGCAGTGGATGTGAATATACGCTTTTTTACTTTTTCCTCTTTTTTCTTTTTTGTTTGCCAACTTGGAGATGGCATTTGGAAATTCATTTGGTCGCGAGATTTCATGTTGTAAGCATTAACCGGCAGGATGAGTGCATCCATTGATCTAGAGCGTACATTGTAGCCCATTTATCAGTCGTCTATTTATCTTCTTGATAAATCAAGCACCGTGCTTGATTGGAATTAAGTTTGACACGTGGCATTGAGTTGTTGCCGAGAATTTAGACAAATAAATAGATAGATAGATAGGTTACTGCCCATAAGAGTTTATTACTCTCCCTGTGGTTTGGTGACTAGTATCTTATTTTTTGGGGTTAACAAATATGTGTGTTAAGTGTCTCTTAAACCTAGGTCCTTGCAAATTCTATGGATCAAACTGTTCCTTGCCGTTGGATTTAATAGGTTATATCTAATAACCACCCGAATATGCTTCCTTTTACGAATATTCCAATGATTATTCCAATAATCTCCTGAATATTCCTTGTAGGAGAATATGCGTTGCGCCACATCTGCTATTTGTTTTTCCTGTGCTTGTATCTGTCTGATCTTTCGAGAATAGAGTCGCCAATGCAGCTGTGCTTGTCTTGTATCTGTCTAATCTTTCCATCTTTCCGAGAATGGAGTTGTCATCTTATTTTTTCGGATGGTTCTCTGAATGGTTGAGCTGAATCGGACCGGAGCCCTGCTCTCCGGCACATCTAGTTCCGAACTTTCATTGCTATGGGTTCTCTATTTTTGCTTCTCATCCTTTGTCTCGTACATCTTCCCATTCTTCAAAATTATTGCGTTCTTCAGGTTCGTCAGGCATTTTGTTTTTCTATGTAATAAACTCTTCTTCCATTCCTTTTCGTCTTCAGGTCAACGGCTAAAACATCTTCCAATACATTGGATTAACAGGCAGATTAACACGGGCATGCAAATTCCTATTGCATTTGGATGCAGAGCAGATAAAAAATCCATAAAAATCCACACTGTACGTTGTTACTATTGTTCTTCTGTATCATCCTATCTTTGCTTTGTCATCCTTTGCTCTGTCATAGTGTCAACAGTTAAAGAATTTACTTGGACCTAGGTTACCCTCCCCTCTCAGGAATCATGGACGGAAGGAAGGAAGGAAGGTTCTTTTATCGTCCGCATGGGAAATAACCCTCTCGTGGGAAATAACCCTCTTGGCCTCCAGGCTTTGAGGGTTATTTCCCATAATCCCTCGAGAGGAGGGTTAACCTCCTCTTAAGACATTTAGGGGCTTGTCGTATGTCCTTATGGGATGCTTATGGGATGGTGATCTAAAAAGTATTATCTATCTAATAACCTTGTAGGGGTGGCTAACCCGCTCGCTCATAAAGTGCATGCTGGATTTCACCATTCAAGCTCTTTAAACCTTAGTGAGGCAAATAGGCCACTTAGCAATAACCTATTTGGCAAGTAGGATCAAGTAGGTTACCTAATAGCCTTGTAAGAATGGCTAGCCCCGTCGCAATTAGGATGAAGTAGATGCATCTATGATAGAAAATTACACATTTCATGAATTTTATAGTCAAAGGAAACTTTGTAGCAAGTAATAAAATGAACAAATAAAGGAAAGCAATAACACATCATGAATCCTACTCTTACATTACAAATACACAAACAAATGTATAAATAATAAGAAAATGTATGCCAATCTACATAATAATAATAATAATAATAATAATAATAATAATAATATGTATTCATTGTTATTAGTATTTGTCTAGCCAAAACCTTTTGATCCAATAATTTGTCTAAAGCAACTTAACCATGCACCAATTCAACTTAACCATGCAACCATGTAAATTCAAAACATTTAACTCATCCATGAACCATTGCAAATGACTTAAGGTGTAGCACTGTAGCAATGATATCGAATGAATTACTGTAGCAATTTTACAATGGACCAATTTCTTGTGCAGACAAATTCCTCCTTGGCGGATCAATCCGATCACTGTACCTTTTGTTTATATCATTAGATTTTGTTCTTATCAGGTTCAAACGACGGTTGGGCCTTGCAATCTGGCCGACTTGGTTTTCTTCTAAATCTGCCACCGTTTTTCCTGTGTATTTGGTCTTCATATAAATATCCCATATATTTTCTTTCATGCATGACGACCCTTTTAAGTTAATGGTCTAAAACCATTAACCATGTTACCCGTTATAAATAATAACCAGGCACCAACACAATAAGTTGCATGCATCAACATGATGTTATGGCTCAAACCTAATTCCAACTCTTCTCGCCATAATCATGTAAATATGGATGTTGTTCTCTGCACAGGTCTTGAGCAGATAACCCTGTACATGTTTGAGCCCTAGGCATTTAGCAGATAACCCTGTACATGCTTGAGCCCTAGTCATTTTTATGCAATGAACTTAACAACATATTTCTAACATTCCTCCTTCATTGCATAAAATGATAAATATCTCAGAACTGTCAACTCCATGTATTATCATAAAACCTTCAGATCAATCTTGAACTGCAGAAACTTCCCTACAGGCAAACCTTTTGTAAATACATCTGCCACCTGTTCTCCTGTACTCACATACTTCATTTGAATGTAATTCTTTGAGGCTAAATCCCTGATAAAATGAATATTCAACTCAATATGTTTGGTTCTTTCATGGTCTACAGGGTTTTTAACTATTGCAATGCAGCTCTGACTATCAGTCAAAATTGGTGTTGGACCATCTTGTTTGCAATCCAATTCTTCCAAAAGTCTTCTTAACCATGTAACCTCCTTTGCAACAAGTGAAGAGGCTGCATATTTAGCCTCAGTTGAAGACATAGCTATAGCCTTTTGCTTTTTACTTCTCCATGTTATGGCTCCACCTGCCAAGAATACTACATACCCTGATGTTGATTTCCGTGTGCTCAAATCCCCTCCCCAATCTGCATCACTGTATGCATACAAATTAAGATCAGTTGAATTAAAAGTTATGCCATGCTCCTTTGTCCCTTTTAAATATCTTAAAACTCTCTTGGCTGCAAGCCAATGTTCCTTGCTTGGATTGTTGTTTCTTTCGCTCAGAATATTTACAATATATGCAATGTCAGGTCTGCTGCTGTTTGCCACATATAGCAAACAGCCAATTAATGCTCTATACGGTTTATCCTCCATTTCCTTTGCTTCAAATTCTGTAATACTTTTGTCTGCAGTGAGTTTATGACCTGGTACCATTGGAGTTTTAACAGTATTAGCATCTTTCATATTAAACCTGTCAAGCATATTACTTATATGTCTGCTTTGCTTCAGTTTCAGCATTTTCTTTTCTCAATCTCTTATCACCTCAATGCCTAAGAACTGTTGTAATTCTCCTAAGTCAGACATTTTGAACCTTGCTTTCAAAATGTTTTTGCAAATGTTCAGAACTTTAACACTGTTTGCTATCATGATGCAATCATCGACATAAAGGGCAATTATGCAAAATCCTTCATTTAGTTTAAACCTGTATAAGTTCCCATCATTTTGAAGCTTCTCAAACCCTTGATCTTTTAGGAAGTTATCTATACAATGGTACCATTCCCTTGGAGCTTGCTTAAGGCCATATACCGCCCTGTTCAACTTCCATACTTGATTTTCTCCTTTTGTAAAACCTGGTGGTTGTTTCATGAGAACATTTTCATTTAGCTTAGCATTTAGAAAGGCAGTCTTCACATCCATATGGTGAAGCTCCAAATCCAGTGCATTTGCCATTCCTAGCAGCAGTCTAATGCTTGTGAGCTTGACTATGGGAGAAAAAGTCTCCTGATAATCTTTTCCCTTTTTTTGAGTGTATCCTTGAGCTACTAACCGAGCTTTGTATCTCTTACTGCCATCTGCATTGATCTTTATTTTGTAGATCCATTTGCTGCCAATAATATTCTTGTTTCCAGGATTTTCCACTAGGTCATATGTTTGAGTTTCATCAAATGAGGTCAGTTCCTCCTTCATGGCTGCTTCCCATCTTACACTATCAGGGCTCTCCAAGGCTTCTTCAAATGTTCTAGGCAATTCTTCATCGTCTATCAATGCCATAATTTGTTCAAGATCATCAGTTACATGTTCAATCCTTCTGCTTCTGCCATGTTCATTTCTGCCATATTGGCCATTCCCCAATCTTGCTTCTTCTATTAATCTTTCAACTTGACTTTTCCTTTTTCTTTCTATTGGAATATTCTCATTTTGCTCCCTTTGTTCTTCTGCCTCAACTTCATTGTTTCCCCCTCCTGGAGTTGCAATTTTATTCTCATTCTCAATATTGTCTTGTTCATTATCTGAATCTATGTCAGCAGCCATATTCTTGTTGTGTTCTCGATCTGCCTTTGCTTGTACAATTTCCTTTTCTTTGTTTCTGTCTTTGTACAAGACATTTTCATTAAATGCAACATCCCTGCTCACAACTATTGTCTTACTACTAGGAATAAAAATCCTATATCCCTTGCTCTCTTCATCATAGCCCACAAGAAAGCCTATTTCAGCTTTATCATCAAGTTTCTTCCTCAATTCAGAGGGTACATGAACATATGCAAGACATCCATAGACCTTAAATCTATCATAATTCAAACTTGTTTTATCCTTTGACCACAACAAATCTGGTATATTACCTTTTAGGCTAGAAGAAGGAAGCTTGTTTTGAATCAAAATTGTTGTTTTGAGTGCTTCTTCCCAGAGGTAGTTTGGCAGTCCACTATTTTTTATCATAGATCTCACAGCATCCATAGTGGTTCTATTTTTTCTTTCAGCCACCCCATTTTGTTGTGGACTAAATCTGCATGTCAATTGTCTCCTTATGCCATTAGTAACGCAAAAATGTTTAAACTTTGTGGATAAATATTCACCACCCCTGTCAGATCGAATGCACTTTAATTTCTTGCCAGATTCTCTTTCCATTTGACTCACATATTGTTTAAATGCATCCAGAGCTTGTGATTTTCTTTCAAGACAAAAACACTTGCATTTTCTAGAGTAATCATCAATAAAGGAAATAAAATACCTCTTTTTTGTTCTTCCTCTAATGTTCAAAGGACCACATAGATCTGTATGAACCAGCTCCAAAACTTCTTGAGCTCTTCCCTTTGCTTTCAAAAAAGGTAATCTGCTGATCTTCCCAAGCATGCAGCCCTCACACATGTGCTTGTCTGGATGTTAATTGTTACAGTTTATCCATCCTCTTTTAGCTAGGAGTTTAAGGTTGTTGTGGTGAGTATGTGCAAGCCTGTTGTGCCAAAGTACAAAGTCTGATATAGTTACTGCATTAACTTCCAGATTTTTCAACTGAAAAAGGTTTCCAACACGTATGGCTTCAATTTTTTTTTCATTTCCCAAGTAAATATTACATGCTTGAGAGTCAAAATTGACTCTATAACCTAAATCAACCAACTGACTGACTGACTGAAATCAAATTTTTGATAATACCAGGCACACAAAGAACATTTTCAATGTCTACAACATTTCCTTCCAAGTCTATTAGCTGCAGTTATCCTCTACCTTCGATAGCTTGAAGTACTCCATTTCCAACTTGAACATTTTTGGCATGAGTTTTTGATACTTCCTTGAGAAGATCAGTAGTTTGAACTACTGATCTTTCAGCTCCACTATCAACTACAAATGGATCACATGATTTGTTAGTATTTGCTTCTTGATCAAGAACAGCAAATTCACATTTTACCTCATCTTCATCACTGATTTTGTCTTCTTCCTCATGCTCTTTTGTGACAAATGCTCTTTCAGACCTTTTTCCTCCTCTCCCCCTGCCAAATCCTCTTCCACCCCTGCTGGTACTACCTCTTCCTTTTTCTGAACCCTTAGGTGTAGGACATTTTGCTGCAACATGTCCTCTCCCCCCACAAGTATAGCAGTTAAACTCTTTTTTAAGTTTGGGACAATTGTTTTTAAAATGGCCAGATTCATGACAATAGTAGCAAGTGTTCTTCTCACTTCCAATTTTTCCTCTTTTTCCAGTGAAAAGAATCTCAGCAGATTCTTCTTCCCCTTTTACAATTTTTTTCTGTTCACTTTCAGTCCTCAAAATAGTTTCTGCCTCATCTCTAGTCTTAGCTATATTTCTGATGAATAAAGATAATTGTTCATTCTCAACAACAGCTCTTGCAATAGCCAAAATTTGATACCTTTCTGTCAACTCTACTCCAGCTGCTCCCAAATCAGCAACAATATTATCAAACTTGTTAAAAAACTCAGATATATCTTCATCTTCTTGTATTTTTAGAGTTCTAAGTTCTTTATCCAATAAATCAATTTGAGAGGACGTTTTTTCTTCAAAATGTTTGAGCAAATAAATCCACATTTCCTTTGGTGACTTATTTCTCAACTTCAGCCTTATAGTGGGACTTACCTTTGAGGTGATTATCCCTTGAGCCTCTTTAATCCTTGCATATTTAGACCTTCCTTCTTTTGCACCTGTCAAATAATTTGAATAGCTTGATAGGATTATATGGGTGCCTTACCGTATCTGTCACCAACTCCTTGACAACGGGCCGAGAAGTCCAGAACTTGCCTCACCGTCATCTCACTCATGTGAATATCATCTTGGCTAATATATGCGGATGTCTTCTGAGGAATAAATTCATTGAAATGATGTCCATTGTAGTTGACACTTCCCTTCACCTGAATAGATCATTGAATATCCAAAGTTGAACATTTCTGAGTAATCACCTTTTTTTTTAACCTTTAGATTATGATCAACGTTTCCTGATAGTGCCAATAGAAGGGTAGATTTCCCAGAACCCGGAGAACCAAGAAGTAATGTCATTCTAATATTATCATAAACGTTCTCCAGTGCTGGCACTTGCATTCTCAGGAACAGTTGATTCCTGAGTGTCAGCTCTAGTACTTGTCCTGACAATGGTGTTTGTCTGGGACACATTTCCAGGATTCACCAAATCCTAAAGATCTTCTACCTCAAGGATGTGAGTTATGGCGTCCTTCCAGACTTGGAAGCCTTCTGTTCTATCCTTCTGTTTCTACGTAGTGGAGGCATTGTTGAGCTGGAATGTAAGCATGTGGTGGAGGCATTGTTGAGTGAAAAGCTTTATGAAAAGCAGGAATAATTCTACTGCAAAATTTATTCCTAATATCCCTTCAAGGCAGAAGTAATGCAGAAGTAATGCAGAACATAGTCTGTTCTTAGTGGCTAAAAATGGGTAGTCACAGCCAAAGACAACATTTTTGAACTAAAGAAGAAGAAAAGGAAGAAGTTTCTAAGAAAAAATTCGCATTGTGAAGGATCCATACCCATGCCATGCCATACCTAGTTCTGTGGATTTTACAGAGGATCTGCTAGTTCATATCAGCACTTGCATTTTTTGCCGGATTTCCTATGCCAAGCACTTCCCTGCTTCCTAGGCTATATAGATTCACCGGAGTCGGATTTGCATTCCCATTTGCTTCCTTTATCTCTAAAAGGTATTTTGCTTGCATGATCGCATCGCTTCTGCTTTTTCACTCCTGCCCACAAGTTTCTTATAGACAAATTTTACAGAAAAGGATGCCTCAAATGATATCTCCATTTCAAAAGAATGATCGATTCTTAAGAGTTTAGGCAGCCAAGGGATCAATAGACGGGATGCAAATTTGCAGGCCGCATGCCGGTTTCTCCCAAAATACCGCGAATCTAGATAAAATTTTTACCTGCCTGCCAGTTAACCGATTGGAACATCCGAGATCCAGAATGGGCGAGACCGCCAGTTTATAGAAAACAATGGGTTTGGAGCAGTCACCGGCATATCCTAGGTATATTCTAGCATATACTTAGGATATGCCACAAACCCACAAAAGCAAGGGTTTGCCCTCCTAGGGGCAACCCAAACAAGGTGCTACGCACGAAGGGTTGCCCTCCATGGCCGGAGGGTGAAGTGGCTTAAATCATGCTTGAAAGTCATGTTTTTACAATCAATCCAAATTGCTATTTCAAAGCAATAAAGTACTTGATACATGACTTTATGAGGAGTGGCCTGAAGAGATCTTTGATGCTGGGCATGGAACAAGGATGGTAGAAGCATAAGGACAAGTGTAATAGAGGAGATAATGGAAATACACGTTTGATCAGCATAGAAATGAGAGAACTCCTTGAAGACATCTGATCGATTTTTTGTCACAGAGGGCTTCAAACATCTGAGGAGCAGGTTTTGTAGAGGAATAAAGCATTGATGCATAGCCTAACTCCAAACCTCGCAAGAGAAAGTAAAACCCGATGATTGCGGATTCAAAATGCAAGATCTAGAGCAACAGTACCAAGAATCCCCGTCTCCATAGCTCAATGAAGATCTCCCTCCCTCCCTCCCCCCCCCACCCCAACAACACTGTGTGTGTGTGTGTGTGTGTGTGTGTGTCTCGCCCTAGGAATGATAGCAAAATATGAGCATTGATGCAGGGGGTTTGGTGGAGTTTGTATGTTTTAAGTTTGGACCACTAAATGTACGTTGCGTTGTGTGGTCTTGATGAAGGAGTTATGTGGGTGATGATTATGGGTGTTTTGTTTATGCATTTTTTGTTTTAATGGTTTTGTTTCAGTTAATGCTTGATTTGAATTTTAGGATTTGGAGTTTGCAGACGCTGAGTGCATGATTTGGAGTTTGCAGACGATGAGTGCATGAAAGTGAGGCATATTTACATTTATTGCGCCACGTGAATGAAGAACCACGTGGAATAGATAGTGGTATTGTCGGATCCTTAGAAACATACGAAACGGTGTATGAGATACGGAAATAGATAGAAAGGGGGGAGGGGTGTATGAAAGTCTTGTTGATCAATAGGCACCCGATCACAACAAAATGTTCCAAGAAGCTCTAAAAGCATCGATGGACTAGATGTAAAGCTCATTCTTTATGTTGACATGGCACAGAGGATCCTTGTATTGTGCCTCTAAGTGGCCAACTTAAATGTGTAAGCAACTTACCCAAAGAATTTAATGTTTGCCCCACCACTGGCTGATTTATTCCTTCTATGCTTATTTCCATAGCAATATACATTCAAACTTCAAAGAATATGCATGTGCACACAATAGGCATGTGCACACAATAGTTGTATGGCATATCTCTAATGCCAATATAATGAACTAGCTCATTCCTCCAATACCAAATGATAATAAATGCAATTCGTGCAATATACAATTATTTTTCATTAAATCAAAGCTGCTAGCAACTTCATTGTCTACATTCAATTTTCGTTGATCCAATTATTTTGCAAATAATCATGGGCTTGTGAAAAAGCAATGCTTTTATTCTGCTTCTTTGCCATGCCTACGTGTGTTATACTTAGAAATAAAGAATTGACCAAGTAATTTATTGATATATTAAATTCTTTGCTAAAAACAACAAAGCAACTATTTGAAAGTGACATAGCACATTTAGAACTAATAAGGATGCAGTGAAGTTGTCTCGCACTTATAAACATAGGGACGACAATAGAAATAAAACTAACTGCATCCATTATTAAGTTTTGCTGACAGAAAAGAGAAACATCAGTTCTCAGTCACTCTCAATGCTACTTATTTGAGTCATCTTAAAGTCTTCTAGCTTTTTCTGGCATGTCTCATCCGCAAAAAGAGAATCACAAACTCCTTTGGATTGAAATAAGAAAATAAATGTGTGGGCAAAGCTTTAGTGCTGATATTTGTACTCCTGCACATTAAACCCTTATAAAAATCTCAAATCCAATAAAGGCAACAAACACAGAGAGCCAGTATAACGTTATGTTAAAAGGGGAAAGAAACCAAAGATCTATTTCAGCATTAGGTGGCATCATGATCAAGCCCAAACAATAGTCAACGCTTGACTCACATCTACATTCTGAACTAAAACTTGATGATGATGATGATCATGTATAATGCACCACATTAGAACTCTAACCCAACCATCAGACTTATACTTGGCTAGTGTGTTACTAAGCAGAAGAGGAAGTAAAAAAGAGGTAATTTAAAATAGCTCAAGAAAGTAGGTTCCATGAGGCTAATAAAATTTGGCAACCAAACTAAGATCTGTTCATCATTGCAAAGCAAACTATTTTTGTGATGCCTGCATGCCCAAATATAACACAAAATGGAATGAGCTAAAAGGAAGTTGTGACAAAGGGTAGCACCCAGATACACAAAACCAAACTTGGGTGCTTCATACCAAGAGTCTTAAGCAGTTATAGGCCTGCATCGTAAAGATCTCCATCAGCTATATGAAACGAGAAGAAGCATAAAAATGATAAATACAACATAAGGATCCGAGAAGCTCCAAAACACCTGAACTCTGCAGCCACAAAAAGTTACAGGCTGCATTAGCCCATTCTCAAGCACCAACTTTGTTTCATATGTTGAAAGCTTACAACATGATTACCCATGATATGAATCAGAAGAGTGAAACAGGAATCTCTACAATGGTTACTAACATTCTAGAATATAGAGGTACATCTTCCGTTTTTTGTGCCTCTGCTGTTGAGCGCGAATAGGAGGTGTTTCAACAAAGTTCCAATTGTTTAAGGACTGCGCTATAGGCAAGGTGGTAAATGTAAGCAGAAATCACTCTAGTCATTCACTAAAACCACACCTAGGATATTTTCTTGTCCTACAAAGACAGCTTGCATACATGTTGATCAGAGATTTCGTACCATTACGGCACATGCTTGTGTACATGCTTACGACACATGCTTCTCAAACAAACATTTTGATCTCCGTTATGGTGCCAATGAGCAACTATAGGATGCTAGCTTTGAAAATATGCTATAAAAGATTAGGTACAGCAAATTTTTGCATCCTTCTGATTCTTGATTCAGCAAATTTTGGCATCCTTCTCGTTCAGAATTCTTGAAATATGATGCATCCACTAGTGATCTCATTTAAAATGACAGAAATCAGAATGCAGCACAGAATATATTGGATCCAATATAAAACTAATTGGCTCCTAGCAAATTTTTTGCAGCTAATAGATAGGCTTGGATGCAGTAAAGTTACATCATTTAAAAAGGCCTCTGATAGCTGGTTTTCACAGTTGGGCAAAAAACATCTCATCCCACAATTAGAACATTATATTATGTAACAACCTCATAAATAGTTTCTGATTAAAGGCTTGTGTTATTCTGATAAACATTTAAGTGCTATGTGCAATGGACAGATCTAAACAAGCAGTTTCAACGAAGAAAAAGAGAAAAACTACTGAGTACCAGATTCAGAATATACCTATGGAGATTTTCTTTTTCTTGAGCCATTCTTGTCCATATGAGCTCCATCTGAGTCTGCATAATTAACTGCATTCTCCAAGTTGAGTGTAAATATCCAAATTTAGGGCAGTTCAGCTTAGTGGATAGAGTTATCTTGTTTGGCTTAAAACCTTGTCATAACAGCTGTTGAAAGAGCTCAATCGCCTCTTTACCTAGCTCATTTTGGGCATATCCTGTCATAATGGCAGTCAAAAAAATCAAATCACGAATGGTCATCCTATTAAATATGACCCTGATTGTATGAAGAGATGCGAGATGCAAGACTAGAACCTGACACAGTCACAATCCCATGTTGGAAATATGCTGCAATAATGGCAGTCCACAGTATAACAGTTTGCTCAGAGAAACTCTCAAATAGTTTTCTGGCATCCACTAGGCTCCAGCATTTGCTATACATATTTACAAAGGCAATAACGGTATCCATATCCAGGTCAAGTTTTTTAAAAACAAAACACGCATGCATCAATTTACCTTCTGCTAGGTTTTCTAAACTTCGACAAGCACTAAAAATGTTGACAAACATGATATTAGCAGGTACCACGAATTCCAAGCATATCATCTCAAATAACTTAAGTGCCTCACTGTTATGACCATAATTTACATATGTTGCAATCATGGCATTCCACAAAACGAAATCGCGTTGAGGCAACTTGTCAAACATGCTCTGAGCATCTTGTAGGCCTCCACATCTTCCATACATTATAAGCAGAGAGGTTCCTAAAACAACATTCAACTCAAATCCATGTTTCACAATGCTAGCATGAACTATCTTACCATTTTGTAAAGCTGCTGGAGCAATGCATGCTCCTAGAATGATATGAAACGTAAGCCTAATTGGTTGAAAGTGATCTAGCTGCATTTTTTGGTAGACTTGCCACACCATTTCATGGCAACCACAATTAACAAATGCCTATATCAAGAAAGTCCATGAAAATTTGTTTCGTCTAGGCAAATTATCGAAAATTAAGCTCGTCTGATCCAGATCTCCAAAAACGAAACAATAATTACCATAATCGTTATGCTTGAATACGAAACACTGATCACAATGTATTACAAATTTCACGCCACATCATACTATAATATTTTTCAATAATGTAACCTGAATTATTGTAACAGTTTCTCATTAGAAACATCTTAAAACCCAAGTAGTTGGCTTTCATACAGGCTTATTGTACCATTAGAAATGTATTGACGCCATGAAATCCACAGAAGCCACTACAATTCCCTGCAAAGCAAAAAGACTTATCCTCAAACCAGATAAAGCTAACGAGCAACTATTTCATGGTATTATGCCAATGTACACAGACATTAACGAAAGTTGCCATTACAGTAGAAGCTACCAATGCCAAAGGCACCAAAGAGTTTCAAAAGTAATAAAATTGGCAAACTTTCTTAGAAACACATCCTACAATGGGATAATGGCACTGCCTATTGAGTAGACCTTAAAGCAATAAGACAAAAAACATACAGTTAAATAAGGAAAATAAAAGAGAATTCTGAGAAAGAAATAACTTCTCTTAAAAAAAATCACTAACTAGAAGGAGACAAGACTTCAAATGGTAACTTCTGTCACTTCACATTTTCAACAACTAGAACTTTTACAGAGACATGAAAGGAACTTGCATGTAAAAGAATGTGAAGAAGGAAATTAATGTACAAAGGAACAGGCATTACAAAGAATGTGAAAAAAAAATCAATGTACCTAAAGACTAACCTTAGGTATAATTTTCAGTCCTCTTCAGATTCTGCTTCGGCTGGAGTATGCACAAAGTCACTTTTGGATCCAAGTGATGGAGATGGCTTGCTGGTGAACCAATTCATTATATTTTCCTCCTCAATAATTTCCTCGTCATACAAAACCTTCAACACAAGAGAAACTTCCTTACTCGCATCAGGTATGGATGCAAAAAAACTCTCAATTGCAACAAGAAGAGCATCCTGCGCAGCATCATCCTGGACTAACTTTTCCTTGGCAACTTCCTTGGATAGCCCTTTAGAAACACCAGCAAACAGAGCCTCAAAATATGAGTCCATTATTTCCTGTTGTGAACCTTCTTTACCTTCTTTCAAGGCCATTTCAGAAGGCGTAGATCCTTCAAGCAACTGCTCCTTGAACTCCTTTACAAGCTGATCGTGAATACTCAACTGCTCTAATTTTGGAAGCTCACAATTTTTATCATGGCCATTGGCTGCCTCAGACTTTGTAGACGATAAGGACCGCTTCACTTTGGCCTTTCCATCTTTATTCTTCACTGCTTTTGGAGATGCACTTGTTTCCTCGTCAAAATTAGAGGGCATAACCATCTCAGTAGTTGCCTTACTAAGTTCTCGAAAGCGTTGCTCTGCTGCAGCTGCTGATGTATCAGCTGCTGATGCACAACCGGTTACCCAGTTTGCACAGCCTCCGCCCAACGACACTGGCGACCGCCAGTTTACAGCCAACAACAGGTTTGGAGCAGTTTTTGGCATATCTTAAGTATATTCTAGCATATACTTAGAATATGCCAGAAACCCAATAGACAAGGGTTTGCCCCCCCTAGGGGCAACCCAAAAAGGTAGATAGATAGATAGTCAGGAATAGAGTCAATACCTTATGTCTAAGTGATCGTTTTTTATTTTTTTTTTAAGTTTAACCATTGGATTACAAGAAACTTATCGCGGCGGCCAAGGCCGCCGCGAACGTTTCTCTTCCCCAACTCATCTATACATGCTTAACGATGTTGTTATGGATCGCTTTGAAAATATACATGTTTGCCAATAATTTCATTAGAACAATATAATATTGTGCCGCGAACATTTCTCTTTCCTACCAACTCACTTATTGTTTAGAATTTTGTCTGGCAGTAGTAATTATAGAAGATCTAGGTGTGTGCATTACGTTATAGTTTTGCAATACGTTATAGTTTAGTTATAGTTATAGTTTTGCATTACATTATAGTTTACGTTATAGTTACATTATAGTTCTGTGTGTGCAATTAGAATGTTATTCGACTTAGTTTTCCAATTTAAATGCTTTGTATGCTCAATTACAATGGTATTTGACTTACTTTACAAAGTCTTAGTTCAAAGGAATCAATCTAGCTAGGTCAAATGCCTGAATTCATGGAAACGAACCCACAGAAGATAATTATGCATAGGCTACTGCTCCTTGTTTAAAAGATTCCAAAGGGTGTCTGTTTAAGCGCATGATCATGACATCAACATATGCCAATGAGCTCGAGAGTACCAAGTGGGAGGCAACATAGTTTACAGGTAAGTTTGGCCTTCCCATGGCTTTCACCATAACGATATGTTAACCATATCTTCACAGGTAAGGATATTAAAATGGTGGAGACAATGTTAAGTTTGCTTCCCATGGCTTTCACCATAACGATGCTGAGTGGATTAATCACAGGGAAAGAAACAAAAAGTAGTTAAAAAAAAAAGGACAAAAAACATGGCAAAAGAAAGTGAACATAGGAAACAATAAGGTAGATATAAAAAAAAAGTCAAATATGGCATATAGAATGTAATATGGTAAAGAAAGCATTTTCCAGTGATGTTGTAGAAGCCGCGCCACTGCCCAATGAAAAGGTGGAAATCTGCACTGCAGAGGGAAGCGAGTTAGTGACATACTTGAAAGGTTCATTAGCAAACGAAGTTCAGACTTCTGAATTACTACGATTGCGGATTTCAGCTTTGGAAGAACAAATTGCAACACGAGATGTCACCGAGGTAAAAAGTACATTTCACACCATGGTTGTATTCAAAAATGCACCATATATCTCTGATTGGATTTCCTATGGGCGAGTACATTGTCATGGCGAGCATGTCTTGGTTTTATGGGAACTAAACTAATTATAGAGAGATCGGAATGTTGTGTGGATGGTAAATTGACAGAAGGTGAGACCTTGGCATATATACATAAGAGGAGATTGAACTGTACGAAAGGTAGCCTATTCATCATTTGCTACGACTAGCAAAATTAAGTCAGTGTAGCATTATAGTTTGATTCGGGGAATTGAGTGTGGTATTATAGTTTGATTTGGGTAACTGGCTAATGCCTTTGGCTCTAATCCAACATATCGGTCAAGGACAAAATAGTGGTTGATATTTATAATGTTTCTCTTGTTTCCTTTATTTTAGCCAATTTAAACAGAGATGACAAAATACATAACGTTCTTTAGATATTTCTATGCAGACCAGCATGCATGCAAAAATATATCGTTTAAGGGAAGAAAACGCACGTTTGCTTGTGGAGGTAACCTATCATTCCCCTTCGTTTGAAAAGGGAATAATTGAGTGATCTTGTGAATTAGCATCTGATCATTAAGTTGTATAGTTGGAGGATGGAAAGCACAATATAGAAATGGTAAACTCCATCATTTCTATTGCTCCTAGAGGCTGTCAAATTCCAATAGTATGAACAAACAATTATTTAAAACAGAAATGATACTTAATTAGCTCAAGAACTGCAAGCTCCAACATAAAACAGAGAGCCACAGCTCCATCAAGAAATCCAAAACGAAAAATCAAATGTCATATACTTTTTTCTGGACATGTAACAGAATCCACAGACATTTTATGTTAATGCCTTGAAGCAACAACAGTCATTTTCATCATGAGTGCTAAATAAACATTTGGCTAGCTAAATGCTTGAGCATGAACATTGGAATAACATGAGCTAATATATATTATGCACTGGAATGGTGCTTATGCATAAGAAAAATTTCTCCCTTCTACAAAGATGACACAGATGTAGCATTAAATTATAGCCTTTAAGCTTTGAGTACCAATTTCATTAGGCCTGGTGCCTTATTTCATTAACTGGAGGTGCCCTTGTTTGCTTGGCTCCTGTGAAAGAGAAAAAAAGGTTAAAAACAACACACGGAATGGTTAATGTAAGTATGCGAAAATGGCAGACCTGAGCTTATTCTATAGGTGGCAGAGAAGCAAATTGTGCTCCTGCATTGTCCCTGCCTCTACATTTGCTGAAAGGAAGATTTGGGAAATTAGCATATAATTCGCATCACTGTTAATTATAAGTCAGGAAAATTTTAGGAAAAAGATAGCATCCTACAGATGATTCAATGAGTCCAGACTTGGTCATCAAATCATCAAACTATACTGCCTAAAACAACTGCATACTACTTTTAAAACACTCTTGTGAAGGAGAGCCTTAATTTCCATAAATAGATGGTCAATCAAATTGCTGTAAAAGGCAGAAGAGGCAAAAGTACCACTTCATTAGATAAAGATAAAGATCCGGCAAACATATGGCCCAACATTTAGTAAATGTGTTGCATTGCAACAACATGCAGAAAAAGTAGATGTAGCATTTCGTAAAGAAAATAAGTAAAGACTAACCTTAGATGCCTTGAAGATATGGCGTATAGAACTGATCACCATTTAGAGAACATATTGCGCTGCAACGACAGGCAAAAGAAGCAGATGTAACCGCTTTTCATGAAGATAATCTGCAAGGAGAATTCCAGACGCCTTAAAGTACGTTTATGCGATTGAACAGAGAAAAAAAATATGAGCAAACACACAAAGGTTAAACAGAAGTTTAAAACCTAGGGCTAGAGGCAAGGCAACAACACATTGCCTGAAGTTGTGGGGTACATCCGCTAGAAAGCCATTCAGGCATGGATTTGGCGCTATGGACTCAGATATGAATACCTTAGAAGCCAAGGCAGCAACTCATTGCCTGAAGCTATGAGGAACATATGCTAGAAAGCCATTCAGCATCCAGAATTTGAAGAAGCGGATGGTGCCTGGAAGCGGATATTGATGCTGAGCTTTGCAGCCCATGGCTATTGCAGACAAATCATTGCCAGAATATCAAGTACGTTGCCATACCCAAATATACAGAGTAGCCCAAATTCAGAGCAAGCAAAGCGACAGGAACTCTGGGCTTTTATATCAGCATGCTTCATGAATGTGTGGCGGAGCTGCTTCCAGAGGCCAAGCAGGAATGGCGACAACACCAGAGGCCAGGCACGAGCCAGCAAATAGCAAATAACAGATGGCGACGACCTCGGCAGCAATCTTGAACATGTGGTGTAGTGGCTTCCAGCAAAAACCAAGCAATTTCGATGACGACAGCTGCAAACCATCGGGAGATAAGGATGAGCCAGCCACAGACCAGATGCCACAGATCCGCGGCTAATCTTCCTATTTTAAGCTGGCCGTACATGTGGCGAAGAGAGCATAATCTAGATTGCGGCGGAGAACACGAAAAAAAGAAAAAAGAAAAATAGGAGACTGAATTACATATGTTTAGATAAACCATTGCATTTTTAAGTATAATCAATAAATACATCAAAATGTATAAATACATGCACAAATCAATGGCTAAAGAAATAAAAAATATGTGAAGAATTAGCGTGCCAAATTCGTAGTTCTATGGCCCTCACCAGATCTACATGCTGGAGAGTTCAACCTTCGCGAAACCAAACCAAACCAACGTCTACAAACAAGATGCAATCAAAATCCATCGGCCCTAATTCATTGGGCCAGAAAAAGAAATCCACCTGACACATCCTAAATTGGGACCTTGGTCAAAAAAAAAAGGCCCTATCAATTAAAGAATTCCCCTCCACCTTCAAAGCCGGAGGCAAAATGATCATTAAAAACCTTACGTTACAAATATACGATTCCAAATTTCGCCCACATTATGAGGAATAGAGTCAAATGCAATAATAGAGACAGTCGGAAAGTGGTCTGCTTAATGTTGCAAAATCTGGACCGTCTGTGTGGCATATTCCTTCGCTGATGCCAAGAAATGGACGGCTGACTGAATGGAAGTGTGAGTATGTCTGAAACCATGTGTGCATTTTTCGAGAGCAAAACGAACTAGGATACTCAGGAAAGTTCGCGCCATGCGCTTCACAAGAAACCTCAGGTAGGGATTTTTTGTTACATTCTATATATTATAGACGTCAGTCAGTTTTCTTCGTAATCTGGTGCTGTTATCGCTTCAGACTTCACATTTGATGGCAGAGCTTGTTCGGTCCTCTCAGACAGATGCCGAACCCAATATAGTTATCATTGGTGCTGGCATTGCAGGTCTTGCCACAGCCCTCGCATTTCACAGGTCCGTTCTTCCAATCATGACTTTTCAGTCCTAGAAAAGAAAATTTTAAGTTTTTCAGTCATGCTTTAGCCTAGAAAAGAAATTTTTAAGTTAGCCACTGATATATGCCTAGGAATTGTTGTGTGATAAGACTTACCTATCCTTTCTAATGACCATCTTTCTATTCTATTCTATTCTATTCTTTGCATGTCAAATATAGAAATTTTTTCATTTATGTGCCCTGCGACTAAGCTTGGTTTTCAGGTTAGGAATTCAAACACTCGTTCTGGAGCAGTCAGATACGCTAAGACCAGGTGGTACATCAATTGGACTATGGAAAAATGCTTGGCATGCACTAGATGCTCTGGGTGTCTCCGATGAATTACGTAAAAACTATTCGAAGGTCTCTTGGTAAGTTAAATGGCATTTGCTAGTTGCCTGCATTTTTCTGGTGGATGCTGTTTTGTTTCTGCATGTGATGGCGTCTATTGCATGGATATGTAACACTATAATTGGCCATGTCCGTCTACTATTTGGAGCGCTGCAAATGCTATAGAAGGATTTTGTGACTTTATGGGCTATTTGTCGATCAAATTGACGTGCATAAATCATGACATCGTACATCTTTTATGTCTAAATGTTGAAGTGTGGTTTCTAATTTGATATTGTATATTCCATAAGACATTGCTCTTTAACGCAGTTTTGAAGTTTTGACTGAGGCTGGGAAGTTGATCCAGCGCATCAGCTTCAATAATGTCAGGTAAACATGCAGAACTGCAGTCTTTTATGTCATAGAGAAGCATTATTATTCTGCAATTTCTTTAAAGGTATGTTTTTTATGATTTAGAAACTCAGACCAAGTCCATAAGAATAAGTCATGCCCTTCTTATGTTAGTAATCTGCATCGGAGGAAGTAGATTTAAGATTCAATCTAAGGATGCTTATTTCCATTATTCTTGTCTGTGAATTTTCTCGTTCCTTTTTGTCCTAACAGCATGTTACCCATTCTACGAACTTCACAGAATTATGGTGTCTTAGGGTGATGGTAGTAACTGTGGGCATAATATTTGTCCTGTTTTTTCATTTCCAGTTATGAACTCCGGGCAGTGGAACACACAGCACTTCTGGAAGCACTTGCAAAGCCCCTTCCAAAAGGAACTATTAGGTTCAATAGTAAGGTGACAAAAATATCAAAAGGTAACAAGCGATCTCAGACTGAGATTTATCTGGATGATGGAACAACTATTACTTCAAAGGTATGCTCAACGTACAGCATTTGAATTAAGCATGTACTTTTGCTCAGCGGTCTCAATTTGGAGACATGTTATAAGGTTCTTATTGGCTGCGACGGTGTGCATTCTGCTGTTGCCCAATGGATGGGGCTGAAAGAACCTGGTTTTGTGGGCCAATATGCTATTCGAGGAGTAGCTAAATATACGGCGGATCATGAATTTGGCACAGTTTCTAGACAGTACCTTGGTACGGGTACTCGTGGAGGAATTGTTCCCATATCTTCTGATAAAGCCTACTGGTTTTGTACCTTTAACAATCCTACGCAAGGTCCCTCCCTCCCTCTCTCTCTGGTATGTGCGTGAATACAATAGATATCCTTTTTCCTTTTGTAAATCTATCTCATTGCATCTATCTTTTGAGTATAGTAGTTAATGTTAAAAATAGTTTAAAATCATTCATATGTGTATGTGTGTGATGGTCAATTCTAGCTGATGAAAGTCCAAATATGTTGAACTCTTAATCTCGTTCTCTTTATACAGTACTTGCTGACAATTGTGAGATGCATGAAACAAGATGCTAAATGTTTCTATTGCTACATTTGAAGGTTGGGTGACTGATCCTGAGAGAGTGAAGGAAGAGGCAAAGATACTGATCAAAAATTGGTCAAATGAAAGTAAAGAAATCATGTATGGTCTCATAGACAACTCCCCACCAGAGACAATAAGCAGGAGCGCGTTAAGAGACAGGTTGGCACTTCCATTTTTTACTCCAGAGTTGGCTATCGATGGAGTAACACTTGCTGGGGATGCCCTACATCCTGTAACACCTAACTTAGGCCAGGGAGGATGTTTGGCATTGGAAGATGGTGTTATTCTGGCACGCGAAATTTACACTGCTCTCACTACCCAAGAAGAATTTAGCCAGGTGTTATCTGATGCTTTAGAAACATATATAAACCAAAGATGGAAGAGGTTCTTACCATTGACGATCCAGTCCCGCATTATGGGTGCAGTTATGACATTGAATTCTCCACTTTTATGTTATTTCAGAGACAACTTTGGTCTCCAGGTTCTGCTTCGGGTTTTTGGCTACTCAAACCATACCCAATTTGATTGTGGAGCTCTTCCCATGCCTTAGTTTGCAAAAACTTTGCAGTGCAGATGGGAGAGTCATGGCAATCTTGGCAAGCTAGTGACTTTTTGTTTTCAAGCTAGGCACTTTAGTAACTTGACTTTTTACAAGTCACTTCTTTCAGCCCTCTTCAATCCAATAAAACATGCTCCTCACTTTAAACAAAGACAAAAGCCAAACAAAGATCTATTACAGAAGTAGCGCTATTAATAAAACATAGAACATTGATTACTCTGTTCGTTCTATCATCTGTTTGTTCTATCATGCAACAGGAAATACATCATTTCTCTTTCCTTTTCGTTAGATACCATCCTACCAGTGTCACTTATGCAAATATAAAGGAGAAGAAATATAAGCATTCAGCATATAAGGACCGTGAAGTGTAAACAACTACTAACATCCTGGCCATTAACACAAAGATTCTCATCGGAATTATAAATTGCTTGACTAAGCTGCTTTACAATAACATGACCTCAATAACCTTACCTTTTGGAATACGACAAAAGAATGTAAATCAAAGAATTGCCATGCTCAGTGGATGCAACCATTGCAAAAGTTTTAGAATTAAGTCAGAAAAAACATATGAAATCAAATTGACAATGTCAAGGATTTTGGCAGTAGCTTCCAAACTACTTCCACAGAGTGCTATCAGCTTATGCATGAATGAAAATGAACTGGACCTAGCCAAGAATGTTATCTGAACTTCACATGAAGAAATAAAAATATTCAAGCAGACAAATAATAAATCTTAGCTTTAAACAACAAGTTCCAATTTATATTACCATGAGAAATTATCACATGATCCATGCATATAAGCCAAACTGCATATTGCTTTTTAAGAGAAATAGACCATATTGTCTACACAGTTAAAATCAAAGCACATCCATTCATATGCCTTACTGAAACAAATGGTTCTTACACAAAAAAGTTAGATATTATTACTCAAACCCAAATAGCTTCAAAAATTCACAATACCTCTGTGCAAAATGGACGTCTCAGCTTACATTCGGTGGAAATAAAGTCATCTGTAAAATATAAAATCCCAAGTGGGAAAAAGTCTAAAGTCTGATATATCCAGTATCTTGCAAAAACTTCGTCATTTATCAATAAATGTGCTTAGGTTTAAGAAAGCTAAAATAAGACCATGAAAACATCATGATCAATGACTCATACAAACAAGAATCTGTTGTAGTTTGGTTCTTCCTGGCCTCTGACTCATGCTCGTGGATGAAACCTTGAAAGGGCAAAAACATTTCTTTCCAAATGCTTAAACCAACACCTTTTTTAAACTAGGCAAAAATGACGACTGCAAGGCTGGCAATGGCGAATCCAAAGCTTTTGATCTTAACGAAAGCCCCTCCGACAAGTTTCTAAGGGTAAGCAAAGATCTAAATCGTGCAACATTCGTGCAATGCTTTAAAGTTTTTGAGTATGTTTGCTTTTTGGTGAATATTTTCCCTTGGGGTGCTTTCCCATGGCAGAAAACCTCCAGGTTTTCTGGAGGTTTGGTCTGCTATTCCGATGTTCCCATGAGCTGAGTGTCTGAGGTTAAGAACCTTGGAAAGTAATCCCGACGATTACTTTTGGACCTGGGTCTGACCTCATCCAGGTCCGTCCGTCCATGGGAAAGCACCCTTAGACACAACACTAATAGGGCATATTCTATTCTAATCCTAATAGTTCCTAACATTATATATCGAGGCTCTAAAAATGAAAAAGGCCACGTTGGCCAAATAAGAAATTCCAGGTTATAGGTTCCAGGTTAGAATCGATTCTATGATATGAATTTTCACTCCAGGTTGACATGAATAAGCCGTGAAATCTTAGTCATAGAACTTTTATCTTAACGGCTCCCGATTTGGGCTTGGATTTCGGGGGGTATTAGACTCATGGAATAGGGAGTATTAGACTCGTGGTTTCGGCGTGCACGGTTTTTCCACAAGTCGAATACCCCTAATTTCGGGTAGATATTAGGCAAGTCAAATACCTCCAAAATGGGAAATCTGCTTTGCCGGAACTATTATCCCCCCAAAAAAAGGATATTAGACTCGTCTAAACTCACACCCGCATTACACAAGTTGAATACCGAAAGGGGTATTAGGCTCGTCTAAACTAAGGTATGTATTGTGCAAGTCAAATACCATCCCAAAAAAAAAAAAAAAACAACAAAAAAAGGGGTATTAGGCTGCGTCTAAACTAAGTTATGTATTGTGCAAGTTAAGTACCCCCTTTAGTTATCCCACAAGTCAAATATAATCCCCCTCCCACTTTTTTTTCAAGAATTCCAATATAGTTTAGTATTAGGCTTTCTTAAATCATAGATTTATTGGGTTCAATGTTACTACATAGAATTCATATTTGGTTCTAAAGGTTTAGAATCGAATTCAGTAAGCAATTAAGCAATACCAGTATACTAGGCTTGTCTAAATCACAGATTTAGTGCACAAGTAGAATACCCTCTTTCTCCATTGCACACACACCCCAGTGTTAATTTAACATGACAGATATAGTTGTCATAGTTTCGTAAGGGTATGTATAAGATGGTTCATCGTACTTTTGAATGTGGCTATTTTCATTCATTTATCAGTATGAGAAGCTAATGCAGAAGAGTTTTGGGTGCATTTAAACTTGTGGAAATTGAACCCACAGTCATACCATGTATTTTAGATTACAAAATTTAACCTACAGATGCTTCCACTTACCCAAGCATTACTCTTTGGTCCCCATAGATATGTCCCAAAGAATTCAATACTTTATCTTGCAATATAAGTAACATGAACTTTTTTCCATCCTTCACATGATCGAAAGCCAACCATTACCTACATAGAGATTGCAATTTAAAGATTGCAAATGTGAAAGTAATGGCATGCATAAAAATGCTTGAAGCGTTTCATGCTACAACTAGTAAGTTGTTTGAGATGTCCTAGACCGAACATATGACTAATCTTGAATAAAAAACATCGTTAACCCCAGACCTGAGCACTTGCAGATCTCGTTTTCGCGATCTTTTTGGGGCAAACAAAATTCTACACAAAGACACAAATAGACACCGACAAATATGCACAATGTCACATTCAGACACCAACAATGGCTTTGAACATTCTAACGTGAAAAAGAGCTTTAATATACTTCCATTGCCATAGAGGTGTTAATGTCTGAAAGAGAAATCCAGAGAAAACAAAAACAGGTGTTGGTTATGTAGATACAAAATAGAAAGAAATGGTATGAGGAAAATAAACAGCTCGTCGTGGTTACCTCAACCACTGCTCCTTTCATGTAATCGAATGGCCTATTTGGAGGATGAATAATTCAAATATACGAGGAATGAAACACTAATAGCTATGAACTCAGACAAAACAAAATGATTCAATAGCTAATAGCTATGAACTCAGACACTAATAGCTATGAACTCAGACAAAATGATTCAATAACAAAATTCCCTCGCTCCAAATGTAGCTTAATTTGGGAGAAAACAAAGTTAATGCAAAACTCTTTGCTAAAGATCATTTTCTGATCCATGTCTGCAACTGATCTTGTCAATGATGACCTAATTCTTGAAGATTAAGTGAACATTTTGTAAAGTTTATGAGTGGCCTACATTACTAATCTAGTAAGCAATTTTCTACAAAAGACTGGATATTGAACTGTTGCAAAGTTAAATAAAAGCTATGCATGACCTGGTAAACATTGTGATAGGAGGGTGAAAGAAAAAAGATCGAAAATTTGCTCCTTAAACATACCTTAAAAATATGGCCAATAGATTTGTACGCTGCAACAATAAATGCTTGCATATTCTAGAAAAATTCTAGAAGCCTAAAATACCCTAAAATGCTACTTAAAGTTTTAGATATAACCTATGATGCAGTCAAATCTTCTTATAAAGCAAATAAATTAATGCTACAGGTTTTACAGGTTCCATTCAAATGCAAGTAACAACACCTCTTCTAACAGCCCCTTTCTTCAACCTTTTAGATCAAAACGCAAATGGATCACATTTGTCTGCTTACCTAGGTTTTTTTGGAAGCAAATGCGGGCATCAAATATAGAAGACAACAAATATAGAAGCTCTAAGGTCTAAAAATGACATGCAAACTTTTGAGCTTGTATTCAATATGTGCCTCCTCTGAAGTAAATAATACATAGTCTTGTTTCCAAACATAGTCGTGTTTAACGAAACATGTGCTACTGCCTTCCATTATCATGCAGTCTATTCCATTATCATGCAGGCTTGCCCAATATAATCGGCGGGAAATGCGCCGTATTATCTGATACAACGGATTTTTTTAGTATTCGGCATACAGAATGTGTTCGGGTATTCGACTTCCATACTTTCATGCAGTATTCGACTTGCAGTTAGGAAGAGTTGATTAGACAAGTCAAATAACCCCATGTGCCGGAGTTTTTTACGGAAAAGAAAGAATTATGTGAGCCGAATACCATGCGTTTCCTGGAATCGATCCCCAAACTGGGAGTCTATATTTCCTTCGTAAAAAGGGAGGGGAGTGCAATAAAGGGTCCATGCACCAGAGGAGGCAACCATAACCTTTGATGGGCTGTTGAGGACGAAAGCAATTTCATCAATATTTTGGACTCCCTGTTGTAGTCAACTTTTTTTGGAAAATCCCAATAAAGTAATATTCAATTGAAGAAGTAAAGTTTAAATAAGCAAATCCAACTAGCTATGATTTTCATTATAAGTCGAGGCCACTAAGCATATACATCTTTGATTTGTCCACTATGCATTCATACCTCATGAGTCCTTAGATTACAGTTACTTTAAATTCATGAAATGTGTAATTTTCTATCATAGATGCATCTACTTGGTCATAACTGTGACGGGGCTAGCCACCCCTACAAGGCTATTAGGTAATCTACTTGATCCTATGATCGATTTGATTACCCTGTAAGGATGGCTAAACATGAAGTTTCTTCTCAACCATGTAATTGCTTCAATCTATTTGCAGGCACAGATAAAATCTACATGTTATAATTACCAATTGGAAAAAGGATTTTTAGTTTTTTTTAGCCTATTCAAGTCCTCAAGCTGGCGTTTCTCAATTTCCTTTTGCATAACGGATTATTGTGTTCAAGTAAATATGAGCGACTTTGCTATGGTGGATTATTGGGCTCAAGTAAATATGA
This sequence comes from Isoetes taiwanensis, assembly GCA_021234155.1. Classification (NCBI taxonomy): domain Eukaryota; kingdom Viridiplantae; phylum Streptophyta; class Lycopodiopsida; order Isoetales; family Isoetaceae; genus Isoetes; species Isoetes taiwanensis. The sequence goes on along the minus strand of JAJEKV010000016.1, from coordinate 13,454,605 downwards.
GCGACCTGGATAGAATGGAATCACAGCTCGATTTCTTGATTCGGCAATGGTTTGATATCTAAGCACTTCTTTCAAGCTCCTGAAACTGTAGCCTTAAGCTTTGGGCATGTCCACCATTCTGTGTGCCTCTGTATATTGATTTTCTAGCACTACTAGAAGAAAATTCTTCAGGGACGAATATGTTCGCTGCAGCTCTTTTGCCCTAGCTGCAAATCAACCAAAGCCCTAGCTGCTGCAATCTGTGTTTTTCTACAGTTTCATACTTAGTCACTGTATAACTTCACTCATTTTTTGCCTTTATTTTGGATACTATTATTTATATAAGGTCTCATCCACTCAATTAGTCGACGCTCCTTCTTAGGTCGAAGACGATCTACTGCTCTCATTCCAGTCAGTAATTCAAGCAGAACCATGCCAAAGCTCCAAACATCACTCTTAGTTGTTAAACGTCCAGTTTGAACATATTCTGGCGCAGCATAACCCACAGTGCCAACAACCTACAGATACGCTTTCATGTGGGTGTCTCAAATCAAGAATGGTAAGCATTAACTAACAGGCCTACGTAAAAGGTTAAATAGGAGAATTTTGCACATATCGCTGCTGTGACATGGGTGTCACCGACTCTAGGGCCTTGCCTAGCAAGCCCAAAATTTGACAGCTTTGGGTGAATATTGTTGTCAAGAAGAATATTTGATGCTTTGAGATCTCTAAATATAATCTGCACATACCAAGAGCTACAAAGTTATTCACTACCATAAGGTCATGGAAGCATCCATGCCATTTGAAACAAGAAGAATATTGGATGCTTTGAGATCTCTGAATATGATCTGCAGAGCTACAAAGTTATTCACTACCATAAGGTCATGAAGCATTCATGCCATTTGAAACTTGGCACATAAGCTGATATGAATCATAAAAAAAAAAAAGAATGGCATTAATTCACGGAAGATTTTGAACCTAGAGCACATAAGGAACTTCAAGACATTATACACTCCTTGAACCAGTTTCCATCAAATCAGCATTGAATCTTTATCTTATTTCGATGCATCTACAGTAAGAACAAAATTCTGCCAGAGAAGGTATTCATGCTTTTGCACCTATTTGCTTAGTTCTGCCAGAGAAGATATTCATGCTTTTGCACCTATTTGCTTAGCAGGGAAAATTTTAAAGGACCTATAATTTTGTATAAGTATAATGAATTGGCCATTCCTTGTAAAATATGCCCCCAAAAGTGTAGCCTGAACTGGCCATTTTTCCTATTTTTTCCTAATGTGGCTGCAACCCAATTGGCGCTTTTTGAACTAAATATCTAATAATGTGTAGCTCAAATGGCGATTTTTAGCTAGATTCTTATTAACTATAGAGCTAGTTGCCCAAACATAAAGAAGTCGCTACCCTATATAAATGTGTTAAGTTACATGTTGTATGAATTTGAATTCATACCCCATGTATTTCAATAATGCACAGATTGCTGGTAGGGAGAATCAGAAATCGGATGCCGGAGTCCTCATAAAGAGGATTGAAAAGTGCCTCGACATGTGATTTTCCAAAAGAGCGGGATTATTTTTAGTTGGTAGATATATTTAGGAATAAAAATTTCTAATAATGTTGGCCCCCCATAAGTGACGAATTTATGAGGGGGCCTCTTAATGGGTTAAGATTTGGCGAACTTAAGGCAGTACATGATTTGGCCAAGTGGCCTAAATGGCCATTCCATAAGCACATCTAGTTCTCACTTGGGACTAAATTGGCCCTAAAGTCAATACCACTCCAATTAGCAAACATCTAATTGGCCATTCTAATGTTGTAATAGGCAATAAAGTGCCACAAAATGGCGAATCTGCAGGTAGTCCGTAGGTAAGGTATCCTACTCAAGCCGGCCGTCACATTTTGCCTGAACCTGTAACTTGTGGCCAAATGGCCCGCCGGGGCCACTAAAATTTTCGCTGTTGCTTAGAGACAACAGGTGAAGCAATGATGTTCGCCAAAGAACTTGCTAGTGTTGCAAGAGAAATAATAAGAAGATACTAACACAAAGGTAAAGGTAAGCTATATGTGGCTTTGACACCTCATGCAGGTGCTTGGGCAGTGTAGTGCAGGCCGTGCAGATGAGTATGATTTGAATTCAATAGATGTAACGCACACATATCTTCGTCTTCTAACTTGCAAATCCAATTCAAATTATTGTTGGTACTACAGGTAGGAGATTATTTGTCCGCTCACTATATCGCTGAGCAATGTAGTCGTTTAAGCCTTTAATATTAAAACATGCTACCCCACCTCATAAGTTTACCCACCTCAGTTTACCCACCTCATAAGGTATTAAACTTGGGTATGTTGTCCACGTCATGGAAAAGATTTTATTTATTTTTATCTTTATCGATCTTTCTATATTAAACGTGTCATTCCATATAGTTTCTCTTTTTTTTTGAACCCACAAACTGCTGACTGTTTTAAACAAATTCCACACATTTGAGTTTTTCTAATGGAATGTTTTAGTTATTTTGCCCATATATAGTGGTATTATATAGTGGTATGTAGCTACAACAAAGTCATGATCCCATGTACCTGCAACATCCGGCCTCAAAAACTATAATGTCTGCTTCATATGAATATGGATAGCCATAAGATGAACATTTTTTAACGCATTTTTGAACACACACTAGGCACTTGAATACATCACGTGTTCCCAACTAAAAATCATTATCGCATGTAACTCAAATTTGTAAGGTTAGGAAAATGGCATCATTGTTATTGACCAACTATAATACTATGGTGAATTTTTTTATGAGTTGTTTGTAATGCTTAATTAATTTGAAGGAAGTGTGCATGATGGAATATCAATGACTATTCCTTTTTTTTGTCTTAAAATCACAAACTAAAAAGCACAATGTAGCGGCGGTGACAACCACCTCGATAAATTCTTATATACATTGGGAATATTCATTCAATGAGCGAGGAAGACCTATAAGAATTTTAGGTCCTTTGCCAAGCAAGGAGTGGGATCGCGAGTGACTGGCTATTCAAAGCCTATATGCTCTTCAATGCTTATGACAACTAAGGTATGAGAAGGTCTCCACAATCAAAACAAGTGTGCCTTGAGTAAATGCGAGCTCGAAGCAAAAACTGAAGAACGAAGTTGTCTCTAAGGTAACATATTAACGGAGAACTCAATGTCATAACTACACCCATTGTCAATGGTAAGAATCTCTTCCATCTTTCGTTCACATATGTTTCTAGAGCAAGGTATAACCCCTGACTCGACTCTTTTTGGCCTTTAAGAGCAGTGTAAATTCCTCGTGCTAGAATAACTCCATCTTCTAATGCCAAGCATCCTCCTTGTGCCAGGTTATGTGTCATAGGATGTAGGGCATCCCCAGCAAGTGTCCCTCCTTTGATTGCCAACTTTGGGAAGAAGGGAAGATCCCACCTATCTCTTAATGCACTTGCACTTAACGTATACAGTGGCGAGTTGTCTATGAGATCATACATGACTCCTTTACTATTGTTTGACCAATCTTCAAGCAATGTCTTTGCCGCTGCTTTCATTCCCTCTGGTTCAACCATCAGACCTGCTAATGTACATGTTAAAACGTTTTAGCCTTTTTTTTTCCATGCTCCTACAGAACTTGTAAACAAGCACATATTTCAAAAAAAGATCTCCATGCATATTTCGCTATAACAGCATCTAATCTAATGAGAAGAGCCAGTCAATGACATCGTTAATTAAAATACTTTATCATGCATCTCTCACTATCCTTTCCAGATCATCTATAGCATCTTACGAGAAGAGCTAGTCAGTGATATACGTTAGACCATCGACAGCATCTTATGGAGAGAACTAGTCGATATACTACTTCTACACACTGCAACCCATTTGTGGGGGGGAGAGTGTGGCGGGAAGGGGAGGAGAGACCTTGCTCAGGATTGTTAAAAGCAAGGAACCAGTAGATCTTATCAAAAGATATGGGAGCAATTCCTGTATGAACACCTCTCCCGATATATTGCCTAGAAATTGAACCAAATTTGTGACCCATCGGATATTGAGCTGCACCTCGAATAACGTATTGTCCCACAAAACTAGGTTCCTTTAGCCCCATCCATTTGGCAACAGCAGAATGCACACCATCACATCCAACAACAATCTGCAACATCTCTCCATGGGAGATTAGTGACTGAAAATACATCCTTAAACCAGATAACCCATACCTCTGAAGTAATAGTTGTTTCATCTTCCAAATAAATAGTGATACGAGATTCCTCCTTAGCTTTGGATATTTTTTCCACCTTACTATTAAATCTAATAGTTTCTTTAGGAAGGGGCTTTGCAAGAGCTTTCACAAGTGCTATGCGCTCCACTGCCCTCAATTCATGGCTGGAATGTAAAATTAGGCAAAATTTAAGCACTACATCTTACTATCATCACAAGTCTATAGCAGAGATTTTGACACCAACTACATATGGAAAAATGCTTGCTACTAGACTAAACACATCAAGATGGCAATAAAATGAGAATTAATAGAATGGGACAAGCATTATTCCTTGTACTCTTCCTAATAAAAGACATAATAAGGATGAGAGTACTAAGAAAAGTCTTGACCACTTCGATCTTGTTTTAAAGTTTTAAATTGTAAAGAGCATACCAAACAAATGAATGTTTCTATATATAAGAAAAGAAAGTGCAATGGAATTCTGTTTTACCTGCTACCATTACTAAAGCTGACGTGTTGGATCAACTTCCCAGCCTCAGAAAGAATCTCAGCACTGGATAAAAAAAGAATTGTCTTGTGGTTTACATAATATCAAAGTATACATAATATCAAAGCCTATTCTCATGCAATGCCACCGCATGCAGGAAACAAACAGACATTCTGCTAGCTTTTGTGAGGTTAAAAAATGAGGACAAGTATAAGAAATTTTGCATTATGGATGTAGCAGAAAAAATTCAAGCTTACCAAGAGATGTTCAAATAGTCTTTACGCAATTCATCTGAGATACCAAGTGCATCTAGGGCATGCCAAGCATTTTCCCAAAGAGAAATCGAGGTTCCACCTGCTCTTAGCTTGTCTGACTGCTCAAGAACGAGTGTTTTCAATCCTAACCTGAGAAAAAAACATTAGTTACATGCCCAGATAGAAGAACATACATTTGAAAAAACCTAGATAGATTGTTTAGGTTAAACATATGGAGAAAATCGATAGATGGAAAACACGCAGTAAATACGAGATCGACAGACCTGTGAAATGCGAGGGCTGTAGCAAGACCTGCAATGCCAGCACCAACTATAACTATTCCACAGGATTCAGAAGTCATTGCCTAGGAAATCATAAAAAGATAAGAATAGAAATCACTACATGGAATCCCGGAGCTAACCTTATGGCTATATATACAGGAAACAATAGCTCTGCACCCACGATTTCCTCGTGAAGCGACGCCCTAGGATAGATATTTCGTGTGTTTTCTAGTTTGTCTTGATCATTCTGCGCTGTCCAGAAACCTTACGACACATCTTGAGTTCCAAATGCCTTTCGACACGTCATAATGAGATGTACACGTCTATGCCAGTTAGGTTCGGACACGTCACTCTAGGTATATGATAGATACATGGTATTTTAAGATGGAATTGTTAGATGCTTCTTCATGTCACCTAGGCCCAGAGACACCTCACTTGTAGCGTTTGTTTCTTCTTGTCATAATGTGCAGGGTGTCAACCTTGGCAAAGGATATCATCTTAAATCACAATGCAGCTGCCCACTGACATGTGCTGAACGTATAACAAAATGGCATTGTTGAAAGGTGGATGCAGCTCTCCATGCCTTTTTGTTGTTTTCGTGGCAGAATGAATGCCTTGGAAGTTCTAATATATACTAGAAATGGCATGGTGCGACCGGTGGATTCTAGTTATCCATGTTTTTACGCGTACGAAAAAATCTTGTGCCACGTCTGAGGCATGAACAACTTCTATCCGATCTCGTGTTTTGATCTGTCCATAAAACATTGACGTCACCTAAGTGTTGAGTCACCTCCCTGTAACATGGTTTCCTTGTCACTGACTGTATGAGGTTGACAATTGATACATAATGTGTATGGATTCTGTAACTTTACATGTGTGTGCAAGCATGACGCATTGAATGAATAATAAAATTCATTTTTTGAAGGTGCACAATGGGTACTCTCAATTCAAAGAAATTGGCATAAAGCTAGTCTGAAAAGGGGCATTTGATCCCTTGTATCTATACAATTCAATGTGTAGTTATAGTAGAATCCATTTATGCCATCTATGTAGCATAAAGATATGATCTATTGTGGAATGTAGCCAACCTAAGCCAACAAAGGACTCATCATGACTACGTGATAATTTTAATCACAAACAAATTGGAATCACCTTACTGGCCATCCATTTTATAGGAAGATCCTTCTGTATGAAAATATTGTTGAAAAATACTAATGGAAATTGAAACATTCTGTGATTTGGCATAAAATGCATTGCAAATCAAAGAACATTAAAAGTTTTTTAGGGCAATAAAGCACAATCAACACATGCATGGACATAAGAGCGAAGTTCCTTTTTTTTTGAGATAGAATCATGCAATTTGAAAGAAATTGATTTCTATTCTCCAAGTGTCATAAAAGGCCGTGGTTGGGGAGGGGAGAGGAGAGGAGGAGGGGTATGGAGGGAGGAGGGAAGGAGGGAGGGAGAGGGAGAGGTTTTCAAGTTCAAAGAATATGGGAGCACAATTAACCACCCAACCGGATCCATTGGGATATGGCACACATGGCAAATACTACATACTGGTTCTGGCTTCTCGCTTTACGAAATAATCAAGCTACTTCATGCATACTCTTAATCAAGGAAACCATAATTGGCTTACAGAATTGATAAGGATTCAAGATTCAATGGTTACAAACTATGATGTTGTCGTGGCAGTTGTTGTGGCAGTCATCAGTGACCCTTGTCACGTTTACGGCTATTACTACCTTGTAACATGATAAGAATCTCCAATCGAGTTGTACTTGTCTTCTATTATGATGCCGCATAGGGTCTAAGCACGGTATTGGGGGACACTTGTTTTGTCAGCGACATTTGGTGCTGATGGGGTGCTTTTTAAATTATTTTCTTTGTATTTTATAAAAAGATTTTTTAAATATTTTTTTGATATTTTTTCCTGAAACACATTTATATTTCGCCTAAGAAAACAAAATTTCAGCTTCAACGGAGTTGTAGAAAAAAAGATAAAAATAAAACATTATTCTTAGATCGGGTGCTGATGGGGTGCTTCCCGTGCGCGAATTTGCCCCCCAACTCCGTGCTTACACCCCATAATCAATCTTAGCTACAATCTATGTACGATGTGCAAGAAAATGGACTGGACTTCCAACCAGGTATGCCTTGACAACGTTGCACTACTTGCTTATCTCCTAGATTAATTTGTAATGATTTACTGAATAGTGGATGTATTGGAGAGTTTTGCCAATATAATATTTCTTGTCTGGCAGACTGGTCCTGTTGCATTGCTGCTTCTTCAATAGACAAAAAATATTTTTGTTTTGCTGAGTACCCTTGCCCTTGCCTTCGTCTTCCTTCATATTTTAGATATGTTTATCCCAAGGGCCTTCGTCTTCCTTCATATTTTAGCTATGTTTATCCTCATGCACTTCTCATTTGGATTTTGCTTGAGTCTGTATTTGGCGAAGCTTTTGTTGTGATATCTCTGTTTGCCTTATCGTGTTTCCTCTTCCGGCTTTTGGGCTGATTCTAAGCACCATCTCTAACAGCTTGCAGCCGTCTTCCATCTGAGGGATAGCAGCTATTCGTCTTCGCCTTTTGCACTTGCACTGTAGTAGAGTTCGTGAATGGATCTTTGTAGACTATTGCTAGCTTTATAAAAGAATGTGCAGTTTTATAAAAGAATTTGTGTGATGCTTCTATCGGTGCGTTATTACCAAAGTCTTTTGAGAATGACCATGAGTAGCATTTCAAAAATGAATTTGAGCTTGTCAGGCAAGCATTCTTTCTGAGCCAGATGACAAAAGTGGTTGGTTTTATCACCTTTGAAGATGAACACGGGAGCTCCATTAAGTATAAGTGCTGGAAGAGGGCAGGTTCTGCATGTGGACGAAGTTCCTATAATTATTTGCTTTAGTGAACCCGTCATGGGAGTCGACTGTACAACTGTACCATTGAATATAAATTCGACTCCAATACAATGTAATAGAAATCAGTTGGAGGACATAGTAATAGTTCCAAAATTTGGACTATTAAAATTGGACTTGCACCTGTACTGTGCATGCAACGTTCGAGTCAAAATTATTGCATGGATATAATCCTTTGAGAAATATTGAGAACGTCTCTTTGGAAGAGGTTTCATGGTCAAATCAAGATTCATGCTTCTGATGTTGACTATCTTAGTGGGAAAATTGAAGTGGACAAAAACGTGGCAGAAAAGGATTCTACAAGATGAGAGTGAAACATGCAGAAGTCTTCTGGAGCTGCAGGATGACAGTAAGTGGGCTAACCTTACCCCGGCAAGATTGTTATATACATGGTTGGAGTGCTGATTGTCATGATGAGATACCCGTCACATAAGGGCCATTATAGTGAGATGAGCGAACTCTAGTTTTCCTGGATCAGGTGCACATTTCTCTGAACTGCAAACCAACTGCATTACCATTTTTCCTCCATGAATAGGATATCTTCAACTTAAACAAAGCGTTGCACAAGCTTAAGCATATTTCGTACTTTCCCTGCATCTAGCTTAAGTATATTTCTTACTTCAATATATCTGCTCATTCTTAGTTGACATCTACCAACAAGAACCTGAGGCCCCATTGACAGATACAAAACACATTGAAGGAATGGAGTTTTTAGCCTCTGGATGCCTTCGTCTTAGCACCATGTCCCTTTTCAAAGTTGATATACATGGATAGATAGTTGTGGGTGCGCTAGCGTTGAGCTTGAACAAATTGAGATCACTAGAAGGTATACTCATTTTTTAAGCAGCCTCAAACCTTTGAAGTAGGATATCTGAAATTTGTAATATTCTGAAATAAATTTGGAGGTAATGCACTTGCTTTTATGTCTGGACATAAATAATTGGACATAAATTATAGCTGTTTATCAAATGTGAGTCTACTCAGACCTCTGCAGACAATACCTCTGCAAACAATTCCTTATCTGTACTTCCTTAATGTTTCAAACAACCAGCTTGTTCAATTTGGTGTCACATCACATTACAATGGATCGGAAGTTTTTGAAGTTTATAACTTCAATTTACAAAGTAAGAGACATGGAGTTATATAAGATGATAAAAACTTGCAATTTACAATAGGTTCGGTAAGGCTTGTTATCAAATATATTCACATTCCCTTTATATTTTTACTGTTCATTCTTGTAAATATCATCAAACAGCTTTGTTCCCTTCACTGCAAGTTCACCTCAAACTATCCTTTGAATCATTCCATGAAATTAATATGGCTCTGCGCAATTTCTCTCGCCTTTGCTCCCATCTATTCAATTGGGGAGGCGACTTCTTTTGCCGGCCTTATTGCAGACCTTTCCTTTGAATGAATTCCTATACGACTAGAAAGGTACAGGTAATCATCTTCATGTGTGCATATACTACATTATTAATTTAACCACTTACAAGCATTTGCCGCTTACGAAGATGATACTTGACTGTTCTAGGACAAGGCCAGTCTTTTGAATGTTGATAAATGTGAGATATTCTTTCAAATGGGAGCTGCTTGTATGTTGACCATGAAGGAATAACTTATTTGAATATGGAACATCTTCAAGCACAGGCAAACTAGGAATCATGATAAACATATTTAGTCAAAAACTATTGTCATTCTATAACTATCATTCAAGCATGGAAAAAAAATTGAGTGTTTTGCTAGACATTAATACACAACCTTCCTTTTTTTCTTGTTCCCTGGCTCTTAAGCTTGGCCATTAATAAATATGAACCCAAAATACAAAAGATTTTATGGTCAAAAGCAAATCATACTTCCCAACAAAACCATTAACATCACTAAATAAAGCCATTAACATCTCACTCTATAATTCATTTCAACGCCATTTCAGATTTTGTTGACCCTTGACCAGTACAATGCCAATTTTTCTTCATACAACTAACATTTTTTGTGGGCTTGTAATGCAGGTTAAGGTTTCGTTGATCGTTGACCAGTACTAGCAATTTTTTTTTCATAGGCCTTTAATGCATGTCATCTAGATAAGGATTGCAAATAATTTATAGCAGTGAAAAAAGTTGTGTACTGGCTAATGTTTGTGCCATTGTTATTACTGGCTTTTACAAGGGAAGCAATGTCAATTATAGTGTAAAGACCTTGTGAAACTAGAAAATAATGTTTTGCTACCAACTAGAATGTTGTTAATTTTAATAATTTTTGCTTCATAAACAAATTTGGAATTCATGTTTAAACATATGTGATAGTGAATAAAGTCTCTTAAATACCGCTCCTTACCAAGCAAAATCTTCCACCGAGGGAATTCCTCATTCCTAGCCATCGATGTTCCTCCATGAAATGACGATGGTGCGTACTCTTTCAAAAGAAATAATAGAATCAAATAGAATGGAACATATGTTGCTATTAATAACCTTTTTAATTAGGGCTTAGCTTTTGAATGCATTCTACATGCATAAGTCAATTGTAATGTAAGTACAGTCACTGAAGCTTTCAAACATTTGCCTCTACGACTAAGCATTTGCAAGCATTGCATTATCATTTGCTTGAATACAAGCCTTTGATTAAGATTCGCCTCATGAATTATAAAATCCTTCGAGATTTCCTGCACTTTCGCCACAGTTGCTATTCTCATTTTATACATATTCGCCAAAAAATTTACATCTTCCAAGAGTAAAAAAAAATTAGACACAACACTACTCAATATCTGTTGTTTAGAGAAATGGACCTCATGAATTTCATATAAATTCAACTCTTAGCAAATTGAAAGGTTGGAACTTAAGAAGTTGCTATTGCAACAGAGGTTGCTTGGAAAATTTGACCCATAAATCTTCCCCTTTTTGTCTCCATCTTGTAGAATAGAATGTTGGGAGGAAAAAGATAGATGATCATTATATTGTATGTGCAGAAGCAGCAGCTGGCAGCATGCAATGGTGGATTATCTCGGTATTGTGGGCATTGGCTCCCTTCATTCTTTGGTGCTTATGTGTCTTGCTTTATTCGCACTACATTCTCATGCCTCAGGCTGTAAAACATTGCCGAAAACAACATGGCATTACAGGTTCCCCTATAGAGGTTCAGATTAGTATCTCCTGCTTTCTCTTTTGAGAACATAAATGTAATTATTCTGGGAAGGGACTCGCAAGAGACACAAAACCGGCCGAATAGATAGGCTTGTCATTCATCACAGCAGCAGTATACAATGTTTTGAAGAATAGAGAGGGGTAGCTGACCATAGGAACAATATCGGACTACCCCGTAAAAAGAAATGTGCACAGGCAATATAGAAGGGTAATGGCGACAACTTCTCATCGGGATAAAAAACCCCGCCCTTTCGGGTTTTCGAGGAAAACCCTAATGAGAAATGGTCGCCAACAACCTTGAATGTGTTGCCTGGAAAACCGAAGGAGATGGGTAAATGGCGAACACAAATATAGCAGGACCCCAGAAGACGGCGGAATCCTTGAATGGGTTGCCTGGAGAACCGAAAGAGGTGGGTTGATGGCGAACACAAATATAGCAGGACTCCAGAAGACGGCGGAAGCCTGCAAGCAACACAAAGAACCCCTAAAAAACACCGGTGAATGGTTAGAGAAAAGCGAACTCATGCCCCCACGCAGCAGGGCGGGAAGGGAGGGAAGCAACGAGAATAGAAGAAGAGCTGCTGTGAGAAGACGCCGATAACCGGTCTGAAAGAGGAAATGGCCTTATATAGTAATAACTCGTCCCTTCCCAGAATGGTGATCCGATGGCTCGGATCGATGCTATTTTGTTTTGATGAAGATTTTCATCTTCGAGTACTTAGCTACATTAAATGTAGGCTTTTGTAGAAACTATTACAAAGTGTGCCTCCGATATGGTCCAAGGGTGGCAATTGATTGTTAATAAGCAAGGATCTGAAGCAGAGATAGAGGTCTTTAAAAGCCTAAATTGCATGGCAACAGATATCATCTGTCATATTGCATTTGGGAGTGACTACCAAAGTGGGAATAAGCTTTTTCAACTTATAAGATTACTAATGCAAGCTCTTCCGGAGGTTAACAATTTCGTGTGGCTTCCATATAATAGGTACGTTGATTTCCTTTTGTTTGTCAAAGCACTCAAGAGAGAACTTTATAAAAAATAATTAGGGTTGATAATGTCTTGAATGTAGACTGAAACAATTCAACAGGGATCATTTTTTGTGTAAAAGAAAGTCGTGGTGTATCCTCCGCTGATTCTGTTCCTCGTATTTGTATTGGATAGACACTTGCAGTTATGGAAGCTAAAATAACGTTTATTCCAATATTAAACACTTCAAGTGTATTGCCATAGCCCAATTGTTAAAGGTAACTTAAGACCAAACCAGGGATATTCGTTGTCTTACAAAATTTGTAACTAAAAATAATGAAGCAATTGAATGTTGGTGTGAGCTCTACGAAACTGAAAACAAAAGCAACACTTCAATATTGGAGTGAGCTCTATAGAAAACATTGTTCGAAAATGATCCAAAAATGTTGTGCACATCAAAGTACCATATTTTGAATCCTCATTCAATGAGCTGGTTGTGCCGTGTGTTGCTTGATTGCTAGAAATACTATTTACAGAGGATATTCTAGGGCAGGGGCACCAATAGTGGACAAACTAAGAATAATGGGCAAGGAAACATTGCCCATTATTCTATGAGGTCGAAAGCAACTCAAAAAAAAGAAGTCGGAGTTAGAGTCGCCTTATACCTATGCAACTAGAATTTGAAGCCAGCTCTAGAGTCGAATTCATTCTTTTAGAAATAAGGAGGCACTTTTGAAGCCTCCGATATGCAGCTTTAATTTTTGAAAGTCGAAATTGAAGTCGAGTTAGGTTCATGGGAACGTGCCCTTAGCTATAAAAATTAGGTGCAACTTATGGCATCACTACCTTTTTTACCTACAATTATTTACCAATGCTTGCCTAATTGTCTATCTTGTTGTTCTAATTCCACAAGAATAAAGCTAAATATTGTTGTTCTATCGTGGAAATTCTCCTCAATCATTCTCCTTCTTCCTCTTCTTTTAAAAGGAGGGGGAAACAAAAAAAATAAGGTGCTGCGCACGGAGGGTTGCCCTCTGTGACCTGAGGGTGAAGTGAACAAGAATTTCATCCGTGATCCCTAAAATATTATTCTAGTTCCGAAAAGGGCCAGAGTCCTATCACGTTATTCCATACGTCAACATTGCTTTGAGCACAACTACCATTAACACAACTACCATTAACATTATTAACATAAACCATTGCATTTAACACATTTAAATTAAAATCCCCCTTAAACCCCCTTTGGTTTGGGTGCATATTCACACGGGGGGTTACGTAGGGCAGCGAGAGCCCCAAAAATATATTCACAATACATGTATAAAATTAACACCATTAAGTACATTCTCTCAAACCTTATAGTATTTTGCAAACCTCAATATACAGTATACAAAAACTTGTACATGCATACCCCGCAAACGAGGATCGCTATGTACGGTCCAGATCTTGGAATAAAGGGCAAATATGCCCATCCGACAGCTCTCGTTGCCCGGAGTAACCCCCCGTGTGAATATGCACCCAAACCAAAGGGGGTTTAAGGGGGATTTTAATTTAAATGTGTTAAATGCAATGGTTTATGTTAATAATGTTAATGGTAGTTGTGTTAAAAAACATTTTGGGCCCTTCGGGCCCTAACTAAAGCAAACATAGGTAGACCTTATGGACCTAAATATTAATTACTAACACAATAACATGAAGACAAACAAATTATTTCCATGGCAAAGGGACTCAATTGATGATTGCATGTATGCATTCTTATATACATGGCATTCAAGTGTTACCCATTTTTCTGAAAACAGTGAATAAAAGTGCTTAACAATTTTTGCCACAAGTCAAAATTTTGCTCTATCATAAACCAGCATGCAATGAAGGGGATTTGAACCCCCCGAGTAGGCGTAACCAAAGCACTTCAAATTTGCACACATTTCCTACACCTTCAAATGTGGGCTTTACAGAGAACCATGTTTTGCCTAATGAACTCCGGCCCAAACAATCCACATGAGTGCACCGCCAAAACCAGCAAACAAGGAGCTCAAATATCTCGGGGAAAGGTCGCGCACTTCATTTTGATTTGTTAAACATGGCATCATGGCCGAACACAAACCACAAACCTGGAACCATTATGGAGCCAACATTTCACATGAAACTTGTACTTCCCATCTACAATCTACAATCAATTAAAAGTTGCAGCATACCACAACAGCAATTATCGTACAAGAACCATTACTTAGTCTTGTATCCGAACACTGAACCATAAAATGTGACGTCTGTTTCAATTTATCCAAGTCAAACATATACATTTCAGCAATCCATACCTGTAATATCCTTGCCTTTCATATGTGCCTGCCCTGGGTTAGGGCAAGAATGCTAATGCATGCATCAAGAATACTGATAAGAGTAATGTCGTCAGGGGGAATGCCAATAAATTCCATTTGCTGATATAAAGTTAGTGCGTCTCGGCAACAATTATTTTCAGTATAGACACTAATCAATGTGGTCCATGCAATCACATCCCTATTGGTAATTGTATTCAATATATGGTGTGCATCACCGCCTGATTTCTGATGCCCATACATCTTCATTAGGGGAGTGTTCAAGACCGAATCGAGTGAAACCTACTAAGCAAAATGCGGGAATGAAGCTGACCGCTATGTGCAAGGACTCCAAGGCCAAAGACAGGCATCACATACTTTTGAGAAAGCTAACTTTATCCGGTGTCAATTGTAGTTGCATTTCCTCAAAAGAATAGATTCCAACCTTACAAGACCCACACTTGCATAGATGCTCCAATCATTATTGTCCAACTATAAACATTCTTGTCCTCCAATTTTTCAAATATAGCTTTGTGCATCTTGCAAGTCGCCGCCGACTTACCATACATCTCTATGAGACATACGGTTGGAGATGGCACCCAAAGGACTCTTGAACTTTTACAGATAGCAAAAGCCTTCCGTGTAATTTGCTCCCACCGCCCGCAGTTGTGAGAGTAATAGCAGAGTGGGAGAGGAATTACAAGCAAATAACGAGGCACGAAAGAACTGCGAAGAAACTCCTGTTGCAACAAACGCCTCAAGCAGAATGTCACCGACTGCAACATTTCCCCAACCATCCAACAGCCGATCGTGCCAACAACGACCCCAACAGAGAGACCAAAGGAAAATATGGTGCCCTTTTTTGTTGCCCTAAAATAGAACGGGCCGATGTTTGCATGGGATGATGTCTACATACCTAACTAGACCATTAGAAATTTGATGAAAAAAAAGAGGAACCAAAGGAAAATATGGTGCGCACTCTATTTGTACTGATTAGTAGACCTCATGGAATACGCCCTTCAAATCATAGTAAAACCATAGGAAAAAACGTACAAAACTAGAAACAAAACCCCCTGTTATAATGCTACATATTTTATTCAACTCAATGTCTCAACCTCAACCATTTAAGGTGACTGAAAGAGAAATGACAAACACAGCTTTTTGACTTAAATATGCACATTGGAGTTAACATCGTTTGGGTTCAAATCATTTGTTTGAGATGTTGCTCTATTAATGCTTTCAATTCCAAACACTGATTTTGTATTAAATAGACACGTGAATATATTGTTGCCATCATGGCAATGATATGGATTTAAGTTTGTGGCGCTAACAAAATAATTTAATCAAACTGTCTCAATCATTATATTATATAGACTACATGACATCAATTTGTAGCCTATGCACGCAACAACTACCTACATGTTAGCCAATAAAACCATCTTGTTTCTTTAGATAATAATCCTCGCCATTACGCATTACGTAATGCAAGAACAATAGCCATATCACTACTTATATGGAACACAAGTAAGTTTTATTACCATGCATAAGGGTTTGTTAATGCTGACACTAGAAACACAATGGACCATTGCAGGAGCAATTAGGATAGTATTCCTAAGCCTATTTCAAACATGGTTCTCGAGAAATAATGCCTTGGTACATTATGAAAATAATGTAAGGAAAATAGCAATGGGTAAATGGTTGGGAAAAACCGTATGGGGTTAAATAACCATTGAAATAAAATGGATATACTTTTAAATACCATTAAGTAAAAGTGTAAGCACCCCTAATATAAGCTGAGCACCTTCGTGGCTTAGCCACCGGATTGGACTACCGGCTTAGCCACCGCGGTATTCTAACCGATTGAACTACAATCCCATTAAAAACAGTTTAGTTCGATCAAGATTCAGAAAAGCCGATACTATTACTTGCTCAGCTCACAGATATTGAAACCTTGTTAACTTTAGCAGGTACTAGTAACGGTGCCCAGCATTGCTGGGCACAACTTGGAAGCCTATAAATGTTTTGGATGCAATGCGAATTGTAACTTCTTATTATAACAAAAACTTTCCAAAGTTTAAACGACGTTTAAAAGAAAAATCTCCTTCATGTTAGAAGTGTTGCATCATATCTCTGAGAGCTTTCCGTAGAATAGCACCACATGATTCATATATTTTTTCATGTTGGGATGTCATACTACACCACGTGATGCTAATGCATCAGATACAAAATGTATTTTCCATTATTGGAAATGAACTCCAAGCTAATATACAAACATGTTTTCGCAGTCATTGGGTTATCAATTAGATGTGGATAACTCAGTGCGCATACCAGTTTGAAGGTTTTGAAGGTAACTTAAAACTATCCTACTGTAAATGAGCTACTTTTCAGTACTTCTCTTCGTTTGTCAATTATTTTGGCTACTCCCTAATGCACGCCAATAGAATAGAATAGAATACAAACCATTACCAACCATGACAAACTCTTCAATTTACCAAGAACATTTTTTCTTATAATTGTGTTATGTTGGGTGCATATATTTGATTTATATCATTCATGAAAATGTGTTAACTATAATACCATCATATGTTCCGGATTTTAGCATGCATTACTGATTGCCATAAAAGAAAAGAATAGACACAATTATGCATTACTAATTGCCATAAAAGAAAAGAATAGACACAATTGCTATTAAACAGCTCATGTATATAACATTCTTATATCTACAAAGCATGGTCAATTAAAAATGTAGACATTCTTATATCTACAAAGCATGGTCAATTAAAAATGTAGACATTCTTATATCTACAAAGCATGGTCAATTAAAAATGTAGACGTGATAAAGGCAACCAATAAAAAATGCAGGATATGATAAACCATTAAAATATAAATTTTCAAAGCATCATGAACAGATATGTTATTGGTAGGACATTTCTTATGGAACTCCAAAGCTTGTCTTCAAATCTTTCTGTAGCAATGTCACAGGCCTGGCCTGGTTGTCATCTCTGTATAGCCAGATGTTTATTTTTCATCAAAATCATGGGCTTGATGTTGGGTAAGTTTCTGGAGGATATTGTGTAGTATATGATTTATTGGAAATAATGCCACACTATCATCTTGCACTGCACTGCACTGGCAATGTTCCATTTGAAAGACCTAAGCAAATGTACAACTGAGATTCAAGAACATGCTTTCATTTTTATTGGTGCAGCGCACAACATCAGAGACGGCATCTTCCTGCACCTCCTGCATTGCATCACATAGTTTTCTTTTAAACAATGAATGCTTTTGAATAATGTGCCATAGAGATTTATTCCCTTAACTTATAATTAAAGATGGAAATGAGAAAGCAAAAGGATACCCTGTTAGAGTACAAACAATGGCCTTGCATAGCAGGCTATGTGCAGGGCCAACCCTTAAGGTCCAAAATGCAGCATCATCATTTTCCAATCTGCAACGACATGCTTTTTAAGCATTTTATTGCCATTTGCTCTGTCTTCAAAATACCCTAATAGCTGCAAAACGTGGGAGGAATCTTTGGCCTGCAGTTTTGCCTGTACCTCCAATTCTTTCATAATCCAGTTTTCACTCCAATCACAATCCGCTCTATCTATTATCTCCTTAACAGCCACCTCTTTTGCACACCATTTTGCCTTATAAACAACAGAATATGAACCGCGTCCCAAAAAACCTAATATTTTTACATCTTTCTGCTCAATACTTAAGGCCTCGTATCTTTTCCTCTCAAAATCACCATCGAAACTATCATTTTCCAATCTGCAACGACATGCTTTTTAAGCATTTTATTGCCATTTGCTTTGTCTTCAAAATACCCTAATAGCTCAAGGTTACATTGTAAAGTCGTATCATTGTTCTTCACTTGCCCCTCGCAAGAGGCGATTGATTTTTGAGGAGTTTTTGGATGTGCACTCTTATGCTTAGGCAGGTTGCTTCACTCGGTGGGTCTCCGCTTATCCGCTGAGATTTTATTCCTGTCTCTGCATTTATACTTGTATTTGACTCTTTGATTGAATAAAGTCTGACGTCCTTCAACAAAAAAAATACCCTAATAGCTGCAAAACGTGGGAGGAATCTTTGGCCTGCAGTTTTGCCTCTACCTCCAATTCTTTCATAATCCAGTTTTCACTCCAATCACAATCCGCTCTATCTATTATCTCCTTAACAGCCACCTCTTTTGCACACCATTTTGCCTTATAAACAACAGAATATGAACCGCGTCCCAAAAAACCTAATATTTTTACATCTTTCTGCTCAATACCTAAGGCCTCGTATCTTTTCCTCTCAAAATCACCATCGAAACTACAATCAGGGATTACACATAAGAAAGCAAAATCATGTAGCTCACCATAATATGAGTTTGTTTGGAGATGTTGAAGCCAGAGCGACCTAAAGACATCGAATTCAACATGGCATGACAGAAAAACAGCAAAGGGGAAAAAAACTCAAGTTTCAGTGCCCATACCTGGATTCGCTGGTTTCGTGGGAAGGCCGTGTTTGCACACCTCCAACTGGTTTCTTCTGACGACTCTTCTCTTTGAATGGCTTGTCTGTACCCCTACATTGTCTTTGGAGATGTGTTTTTTGTGGCAGTAGCTGATCTGTGCAGTAGCCACAATGCATAGAGGTCTTGAAAAAAGAAATGAAGAACTGGCAGAAGAATGGGCCGATCATTGGGACCCTATCCTCTGCAATAGAAGGGATGGAGATACTCACTGGAAATGGGCTCCACCGGAATGGCTCTTCACAAATAACTCCTCGTGAAATAGAACAGCAGCTACCCAATCTGAAAAAGAAGAAGTAAAATGAAAATGGGCTCCGCCGGAATGGCTATTCTATTAATACACGATAACCTCATGCAAGCAGTGGCTTAAACGGCTTGCCATGCCGGAATTTTCGGCATGCCTAGGAAACGAAACGGATGCATACGATCCTACTGACAACGGGCTCTGGAGCCCAACCGGAAGGAAATGCCCAAGCCGTAAATTATAAAATGCAAGGCGGATCCCCTGCTCGGATTTCGCTGCCATGATTCCGGTGTTGGAGGAGGCCGAAATGCGGCATTGCAGATGATCACCATGACTCAGATCAGAGAAATAAGAAGCGATCCACCATTCTTCGCAGCCGAGAACCCAGCACGGACCAGAGAGCACAGATGGAGATCAAGGAATCGAACCGTCCCATTCTTAGGGCGAAGGAATGGGCTGAATGACCTAGCACTTACAGGCACCAGCCAGTTTTTAGCAGTCACCAGTATATGCTAGGCATATGCCGGCATATACCTGGATATGCCCACATACCCACATAAACGAGGGTTTGCCCCCTAGGGGCAACCCAAAAAATAGACATTAATTATGATGAAAGAAAATGTATTATTCGTCTCACTAGGCAATCTATAACCTAAGGATTGAAATTGATATCTATCTAGAATTGGCACATTCAGGTTCTAGAGCATGCTCAACCATTCATCTGTTTGCCCCAAGCCTGCCGCAAAAATTTCCATAATGCATTGCCGCTTATTTTGACATGATTGTGTTGTGGGGTTTGTGGAGTTTACATAATTTAACCATAAAGCTTTGGCCTTTAAATGCCATTCTTGTATACTTGGGAAGTGCATCGACTTATCGGACAATACTTGGAATATACCTGATATTCTTCTCCATTTTGTATAGGGTAAAGCCTCTCTAGTGCTAATACTTTTTTTATTTACATCTTTAAACCTTCCATGTTGTATATTACTAGCTCTAATGATCATTCTTTTTCTTCTTAGCCATTCACTGAGATCTGTATCTTCATTGGCACAAGAGCCAGAGCTCCGCGATAGAAGAATAGAATAGAATAGAATATGATTTTATCGTCCACGGAGACCAACATGGTCGTGAGAAAGGCATTCAGGCCCGGGCTGTTGTACATGATGCTCTCGCGAATCAAGGACAGGAAGCAACTGTCGATCGTGTCGCCGATCACGACGGCGGACTTCTAGCCGAACAAGATGCTGCAAATGTAGGCGGTTCAAAACATGTCGTAATCAAAAGGTCAATAATTTAGAGCTTTGCTTCAGTCTATGTAAATCTTGTTGCATGTTAATCATGTCCAAATGCTATATTTCGGTTAATCAACACACGCAATGAGAAACCTGTGATATTTCTCCTATTTAAAATTAGGTGTGCCACTTATCATCTCGTGATACTTGTTACAATCGTTTGGAGGATGATGTTGGGCAGTAGTTGCTTATTGAGAAAGCCCAAAACGTATATATTTATTACCGCTGCTATTGCAACCACTGCACCCATGTAAAATATGGAGGCTGGTAAAATACAAACCACCAGAGGCATGTAAAATATGACACTTGATCAACTCGACTAACAATGAATATATATTGTCCCAACCCATATGATGCATTGTATTTTATTGAGAATAAAATTGGATTCAAGCATGTATAAGCTTTCTAGAAGATCCTTTCGCCGATCTTCGAATTACCACGGACGAAAAACCAACGCGAGCCCGACTGCCTAGCCTCCTTCCCAACCCTGCAGTTCTGCTTTTTTTTTTTTTTTGGAATGGTTTGGAATGGCTTTTTTTTGTAAAGGTTGGACATAATAAATTTTTGGAAAGCAGGTACTTTCCCTTTTGGTTGCGGCCGATTCATGCATCTGCCCTGATTTCCAAATCTTGGGCTGCGTGCTTGTGGGCTGCAGATATTGTCGTGGTCCCCAGGAGTGCAGTAGCTGCTGGTTTTTGTTTTAGCTCAGGAGCCTTCTATCAATGTCTGGTTTGAATGGGGCTGCCTCTCCCCCTTGGGGTTGCTTGCTCCTGCCCAAACTCTGCCATTCCTCAAGCCTCTGGATTATCCAGTTCTCCAGTGGAGCTATCAAAATATTTTGTTATCTTCTATAGCACCTCTCAGATTTGTTGTGGGTGGCTTGAAGATCTGCAACGTGACTTTCCAAAAAATAGAAAACTTCTTCCCTGCAATCTTCACCGGATTTCTTCTAATCTTGCTTTATCTTCTCGGCTTCTAATCTTCTAAGCTTCACACAGAGTAATTCGTTCGAAAAAAATGCCTCCCCAATTGATATATTGTAAGGGAAAGCTATTGGGTGGTGCAGCTAAACCGAGAATCGCATTTCCAATAGCTTTCCCATATACAAGAACCTCCGTGTTTATCCTTGGCATCATAGCGAATCCTACGCCACATGCCCTCCTTCCAAATTCATTGCATCCGAAAGACCTTGCTTCCAACTGCATGAAAACAACCCTAAAACCAATATTCCTATGTATTCTCGTATAAATACATCTCCCACGCCATTGCAAGCCATGTATCTATAAACATACTTTAACTTTCAAATGCAAATGTTATCAGCCCCCAACCTAGTTTATCACCATCCGAAGCTAAAATCAAGCAGGCCACTTTATATCTCAGCTCAATCCAAGGCATCTCAACTTGTTTCTCTACTCAATCCGGAGGACT
Organism: Isoetes taiwanensis; assembly: GCA_021234155.1. Lineage (NCBI taxonomy): Eukaryota > Viridiplantae > Streptophyta > Lycopodiopsida > Isoetales > Isoetaceae > Isoetes > Isoetes taiwanensis. Next base: position 13,432,555 of record JAJEKV010000016.1, on the reverse strand, counting down.
TAGCCCATTCTGCCCTATCAAAGGGTTGGAACGGATGGCCACGATCAACCCGATCAAAAGGCCTGCAGGTTAACAAGATAACACGCACATAGAGAACGAATTGAACCTAGAAAGATCCACATGCACACTCCTGCCTTTTAAGTATCAAATGCATATTTCCTGTCTCGTACATTTCATCAACCCAAGAAACAAAGGCATTTCTTGCGCACAGAAAGCATCATGCAACTCAACACTGCAACACCATAATCTTCTTATCATTTAAAATTCTGGAAAAGCACATCAATCCTCTACCTTCATAGACTTTTAAGAGAATTCGCTCTTATAAGTAAGAGAATTCGCTCTTATAATGATGTCTTCAAACATTTTGAACTTTTACACTTGCTAAACTAAAGTTAAGCTTCCTCGTTAAGAGAGACTGATACTGACTAAATACTTTGATAACTTGCAAGCTAAGTTGTAGGCAGGGTTCCACAATCAAAATGAGTATGGTTTGACAACCTATTCAAAGGTAGAACAAAGTAATCTCTAAGGTAACTTAAAATTGGAGAACTGGGTGACATAACTGCACCCATAATACGGGACTGGATTGTCAATGGCAAGAATCTCTTCCATCTTTGCTTCACATATCTTTCCAGGGCCTGGGACAAATGTTGGCTAGCTTCTTCCTGGGCCTTGAGAGCAGTGTAGATTTCCCGTGCCAGAATAACACCATCTTCCAAGGCCAAGCATCCTCCCTGGGCCAGGTTAGGTGTGATAGGATGTAGTGCATCCCCAGCAAGTGTTACTCCATCAACAGCTAACTTTGGGGTTAAAAATGGAAGTGCCAATCTGTCTCTGAATGTGCTTCTGCTTACTGTCTCTGGTGGGGTGTTGTCTATAATATCATATATGACCCCTTTGCTATCACTTGACCAATCCTTGATCATAATCTTTGCTTGTTGCTTCAGTTCACTGGGGTCAGTCATCCAACCTGCAAATGTATCAGTTCTCCATTCTCAGCATGTGTTGAACCAGAAAAAAAGAAGACAAGACTTTTAACACTTTTGGATTGTTATCAGCCATCATACAGACGTCATAACGAACTGACGAGAAATGAGAAACGCTAATAAGAAGAGCACTTTTCTTTAAGAAGCCTATTTTAGCCAGGCATCCACGTGCCCAAAAAGCTCATATTTAGAAGTGGAGAGAGAGAGAACAGACCTTGCTCTTTAGGATTGTTAAAAGCAACAAACCAGTAGACCTTATCAGTAGATATTGAAGCAATTCCTGCACGAACACCCCTACCAAGGTATTGAGTAGAAAATGGGACAGATATGTGACCTACTGAATATCTAGCTACACCTCGAATAGCATATTGGCCCACAATACTAGGTTCCTTCAGACCCATCCATTGGGCAACAACAGAATGCACACCATCGCAGCCAATGAGCATCTACAACATTAACCAGGTGCGATCGCTGAGTAGAAATGTGTCCTTAAAGTAAATGCTGCACGTTTGAGCATACCTTTGAAGTAATAGTTGTTCCATCCTCCAGATAAATCTCGGTCTGGGATCCTTCTTTAGCTTTTGATATTTTTGCTACCTTACTATTGAATCTAATAGTTTCTTTAGGAAGAGGCTTTGCAAGTGCTTCCATAAGCGCTGTGCGCTCCACGGGCCGAAGTTCATGGCTGAAGTTTGAAAGAATTTAGGCATACACTTCACTAACATCAGATGCTATAACCTAGAACACTGAGCACTCCCTAGATGCATCAGATAGGAGAAAAAAAACATGACATTTTAAAGTATGCAACCGTAGAATGAGTAACATTTTATAAATGTTCCATTTGTCCATAATGCTTAGGAGAAAAGAAAGACCAAATTCCTCCAGACATAGATAATATCAACAAGAGGCATGACTTCTATCGATAGACAATGAGTCTTTTAGTATCTAAATGCAAATATTAAGCTGATTTCGAAATATCTAGATCGTAAAAATTGAGCTTATTTTGAATATCTAGTTTGTGAAGCTTCAAAGGAAATGCATATATAAATAAATATGTCTAAAGATCCTTTATGAGACAAAAGAGCGCAGTTGTACATCGGACACATGTTTACCTGGCATTATTATCGAGCCTGACACGCTTGATCAACTTCCCAGACTCAGAAACAATATCCAAGCTGCATCAGAGAGAACTGGCTTTTATAATACCAAATTATCTGCAACTATAAAAATGCTTTTCAATGCTAAATAAATAAACCGCCTGTGCATGTTATGAAACTTAACCATGCCTGTATTGAAATTATTTGAAAAAGAGCATTGAAGAAATACAAGTAAAGAACTTTTTAGAACATTTGACTGCTTTTAAATCATGTCTCCAAATGGTAGTCGGTTGACATGTCCAATTATAATGGCATTTAGAAAAGTTTTGACAAATGGCATTAGCTTACCAAGAGATGTTAAAATAGTTTTCCCGCAATTCATCTGAGACATCTAGTGCATCTAGAGCACGCCAAGCATTTTTCCAAAGTCCAATCGACGTACCACCTGCTCTTAGGTTATTTGATTGCTCGAGAACGAGTGTTTTAATTCCTAACCTGCAAACCAAGGTCGGTTGTCTCCATAGCAAAATTTATTTGCAAAAAAAGTTCATCGGAAGGGATGCCTATACCTTATTAGGGGCAAACTTTTCTAAATATATATCAGAGGCAAACTAGGAGAGGAACCTGTGAAATGCGAGGGCTGTGGCAAGGCCTGCAATGCCAGCACCGACTATAACAATTTGACTACCTTCCGCATCTATGTGAGAGGATCCCATCAGATTTGGAGTCTGAACCCATAACAGCAGCAAATTTGAATGAAATAGTTTGTCGCAGAAAATTCAATTCTTAAGGCAACTTGTCGTGGAAACCGAGATCTCATGTGTCAAAGTATAGAATTTCTTCGCATTATTTAGTTGTAAATTTTTGGAATTTCCAAACCTTCGAAGTAGTTTATCATTTGTAATACTTAAATATCAGTACATTATTACTCGCTTTTTGGAATTTTGAAAACTTCCAAGACCTGATGTAGTACAACTTGTATAGTTGCTAATAAGTTGCATATAATAATATGCAAGAATTATTGCCCAGCCATCACCATCGGTAGGCCCTTTTTTATTTGCAATAGTATATTCATGCCTGAAGCTAAAACACCAAACACCAATAAGAGAATATAGGAACACTTGCATTGTTAAAACTGGTTGAGGATAATTTTACATTAGCTATTTTATCTAATAGAGATATTGACTCTGGTAGCTAGCCTATGGGAATGAGTCCTCATATAACTATCTTTTGTCTTCTTTCATTCCTGTATTCAGTTGGTAACATTGTGATGTAGAATATTTGAGGAACTCCCTTGATCATCACTTTTTGGAGATGAGAGTTGCAGAAACCTGTGCAACCTATTGGAAATATCTCTCTAGAACAATGAGCAATACTTGATGCAGCTTTACGATCCTAAGGAGGTTTGTACTAAGGCGCCAATACAAATAAGCCCAGCACTTATTGTAGCAAAGGCAAGATGAATATCAGTCATTGTCTCCAATCCCATCCGAGCCCCTTGTCATTTTGCCTTCATGGCTATAATCTAGGTCTTGATCCAAACTACATTCTCTGCCAGAAAGAAAATTTGGAGCTGAAAAGCGAAAAATGATGCGCCAGGGAATAGCTAGGGGAAATTACATGTGATAGAAAGTTTAAGCCAGTCAAAAGGAATATTTAGAGTATGTACCATCATATATCCAGAATATTCCATTCACCCACATGAGCGAGTGCTTGCCCTTTAGGGGTAATTCAAAAACAAGATCTACCATGCTCCCCAGGAATCAAACCTGGCTAGACCATTATGTGGCAAAGTTGAAATTGAGCCCCAGCTTTTCAATGGTTTAGGGCGTATAGTTCTTTGGGGTTACTATTTTGATCCTTTTTCCAGCCAAGTCTTATGTTATGTAGACTAGGATTTCTGGGCGCCATTATACATTTAGTATTCTAGAAATAGGATTCTCCCTATTTTTTGGCAATTTTACCATTGTGGCAACTTCCCCATTTTTTTGTGGGGCTCGCTTCTATTTGATAATGGCAAATAGGGACGATGTCGACGAGTAAGGGTGCTTTCCCATGAACCAGTATGAACGGACAGAGCTGGATGCGATGCCTGGATTCATGTATTGGGGAATGGAAGGGGGGACTCCCTTTCATTCCCCAACAAAATGGAAGTTGGGATCCATTTCCCCTTTTCTGCGCATTTTATTGTCCTGTTGTGGAGGTTGGCTATGGCGCGGACGGATTTTTTAGCTTCTTTGAAGCTTAAGGCCATTGAAGGCCGAACTTTTTGAAGCTTAAGGTCAGATTGTTGCATCAGGGATTGTTTTGAAGTATGTAAAGTTGAATCTTTGAAGTTTAAGGCATCTGTTGCTTAAGGATGTGCTAGATTTGAAGTTTAAGGATCTGCCGGATCTGTTGGGATCTGCCGGATCTGTTGCTTAGGGAACGCAGTTAGCAGGGGAAAACAAGAAAACAGGGGAACGCAGTTAGCAGGGAAACACAGTTACCTGTGAACAGGGGCCGGATTTTTAAAGCTTAAGGCCAGATTTTCGCGAATCGGGGATTTTTTGAAGCCTAAGGCCGGATTTTTGAAGCTTTCGAACGGATTTTTTTCGACGATTAACGTTCCTTGTTGTTTAAGGCTTCTGTTGCGGCTTCTATTGCATAAGCATTCGGCATTTTTTCTCAGCATCTGAGCATTCGGCATTTTTTCTCAGCATTTGAACATCTGCAAGAGCCATAGCCATAGCCATTCGAGCATCTACAAGAGCCATGCAGAAGAAAGGAAAACAGGGGACATTCAGGAAACAAGAAAAAGCAACCTGCAAGAACCGGTCAAAAATGATGTATGCGGAATGTTGCATCCCAACTTCCATTCCGCATGGGAGACGATGCCACATGGCATCACCACATTAGACTTCAATAAAAAATGGAGACCCAACTTCCATTTTGTACTAGGTAATTGCCGTGATTCGGGCCATTCTGCCTGTAAAGGGCTCCGGCGGCGCCGCCAGACTCAGCGGCGCACTCGCGGCGTAATGACCTGTAGGTTTAAATTTCCACTCCTTTGCTTTGATCCGGCAGATTCTTTGCGTGAATAGAAGCTGGTCAGATGAGATTTCTTTGTTAAATCTTCAAAAAGATGGTTGGTTTGTGTGATCTTCCAAGATCAAGAAGCGGCTGCATTGTGTTAAAAAGTACCTGATACAGCGATCATTAGCTATTAGATCTCCAGCTTGTACAGAGGAAGCAAGAACATCAAAAACCTACCTGATTCGTGTAAAAAATAACAGTATTGAGCTCTTTATGAGCGCCAGTTTGCACAGAGGAAGCAAAAACATCAAAAATCTACCTGATTCATGTAAAAAACAGCAGTATTGAGCTCTGTATGGACGCCAGCTTGTACAGAGGAAGCAAAAACATCAAAACCCTACCTGATTCATGTAAAAAACAGTAGTATTGAGCTCTGGATGGACGCATGGGCTGAAAAGCAGATTGAGCTCTGTGTGGGCGCATGGGTTGAAGATCTGCATGTCGCATGGGCGCTCGAACAGGGAAATCTCGATCAGAAAAACTTGATTTGCATGTCAGAACAGGTAAAACTCGAACAGAGGGAAAACTCGAAGAGGAAAAACTTAATCGGCATGTCATATGGCCGCTCGAACGCTGGAACAGGGGAATGAAAGCGGTGTACAAGAAACAGGAAAAGCGGCGCCGCTCCCGCCGCTCCCCCAATATTTGCATAAATATTTCACATTATAATTCTTGGACAATAATGGCGTAATTTAAGCCTACTGGTCATTACAATTTCTTTGTTCCCATGAATAGCAGACCTCAAGATTTGGCACCACGAATCTAAGCCGATAGATCTGAAAGCAAAATCTAGCAGCAAGAATCTGAGCCGATGGAAGGGAAATCAGGTCAAGACCTGGGCTTCAAGAAACAGTTCCGGATTACTTTGCCACTCAGGTTGTGAACCTGAGCCACTCAGGTGAGGCTTTCATGGGAACACCGAAAGTTTAAACCTGACCTTCAGGAAACCTGGAGGTTTTCTGTCCATGGGAAAGCACCCTAAGAGATGGCAACTCCAGAAGCTTCGGCTATGGCAGGTTTGCCTGACGCCAACAAAACTAGTTTCAGAAGTTTGGCTATGCCAATGGTGCCTAATTTTGATAAGCCCCTTTACTTGTCATAATCCCGAATATTATATTAGAAAATCAACAAGGAATTGCCATATCTGCCAAGATTATCTGCTCCATGGAGTCACCTTTTCTAAATTATCTGCTCATCAAGGAATTGCATTTTAGAGGTTGTGGCCCAATTTTTTGGATTTGGGATTGGCATACAAATGTGATCTATGCTTTGTAGACTTTGTTTAAAATTTGACCTTGTTTGTTGAGAGACTCCATTTATATATGCAGATCTGAGATGACACATTTTGATGTCAAGGTCAAAACTTATGGTAAATTTATAGAGCACAACGTGCCTGTGTTCTTCTCATTTGTTTCTAAAGCTATAGACTGCTAGCAAATACTGAGATCAAATAATTACAAATTCTCTGTTTCGAAGGAAGTTGCAGTAGACTGAGAGACTCCATTGACATATGCAGATCTCAGATATCACATTTGGTTTGAAGGTTATATTTTGAACTTCCTTGCTTATGGATTGTCATGCATGGATGTTCTTAATTAGGTATGAACAATGTAAGCAACTTGTTTACATTATGTTGGGGTTATTGTCGATATTCCAATATTCCAGATACGTTTGGTTTTTTATTGGTATAGTCGATTTGCAACTTCTGATTGCAAATGCATGCTATTAAATCATTTGTACATGAAATGCTCCTAGGGCATTTAACACTTGAAAATCAACATAGAGAAATAACTGAGATTAAAATAATAAATAACTTTCTTTTATTATGAGAACTTCAGTAGTAATGGTCCTTGACACTCGAAATCCGTGTTTCTAACTACTCATAGTCCATAGAAAATCTATCCCTTGACATCTCCGCTATTATCCCACGCTTCTCATTACCACCCTGTATTCCCATCAGTTGAATAAATATCTAAAATTTTATCTGTGAAACCGATTTTGTTAACACATCTGCACCTTGTTGGAAAGTTATTTATTTAGTCTCAGTTGTTTCTCTATGATGATTTTCAAGTGTTAAATGCCCTAGGAGCATTTCATTTGGTATCAGAGCTAGAATTCCTGATCACTAACCATTGTTGGTTATTGGGCCAGAGAAAGTTGGTTATTGGGCCAGTGGCAACTAGAAGTCATTATACTTGAGTTATTTCTGGGCCATGGTATGAAGGAAAAGAAGGAAGAAACTTCTCGGGAGCGTTATTTCTGGGCCATGGTATGAAGGAAAAGAGGGAGTTTAAATTTAGTTTTTCCAAACCTAGTACCTAACCTTGAAGTCCCCAACATTAATAGTCCTCCCAATTAATCTCAAATGTGTAGCGGTAAGGGTAGTCAACCCAGAAGGGCATATGGAGTGGAAAATAGTCTTAGATATGTCTTGTACCTTAGACATCTTGGTTCGCCTATAGAAATTGAATGACCTTGTCTAAGGGAGAATACACATATTATCATGGAGGATGGTGATGATATTAAGATAAGATCAGATCAGATAAGATGAATTTTTACGTCCCACTGAAATGCTGGGCCAAATATTGCAAGAAGTCCAAGAACTGTTGGGTCTACACCAAAATCAATTTTTTGTCCCAGGACGTGCAAGAGGAACGAAAAACTTCCAAGAGAAACGCACAAGAGATAGGAAATAGAAGACGTGTGTAATTTGTAAATTGTTCTTACAATTTTATGAAAGAGTTTTCTTGGACGTGGCCATCCCAAGTTAGTTTGACATAGAATTTTGGAACAACTTTGGTAAGTGTGACATGGGCTTTATGATGAGTTCTCCCCATGAAGACATGGGTAAATTTTAGTATGGGAGAATATAACACACCTAGAGGGTTATTGGGTAAGAAATTAACATAAATATTGACCTTAGGATAGAATAGTAAATTAGACCTTTGGAGAAAATAATAACATAGAAATTATAGTTGTAGATGTCAATTTCCTAGGTAACGAGTGGTGGAGCAGAAGTAGGCCTTCTCTCCAAAGATAGAGAAGATACTTGAGTAGAGAATAGCATAAGATATTGATCCTAGAATAGAGAAGATATTCTGACCATCTTGGACTTTTAAGTTTGAAATAGATTTAATATCTAGATATGTTCTAATTTTAGAAAAGGCAGATAGTATAAAAAAATGGCAAACTTTGAAACGTCATAACTCGGCAAGCAGTCATCAATATTGAGGGATCTTGAGCGTTCTGGAAAGCTTCAGAGTCTAGTTTTAGAATTGGGATGGCATCGCTCGTAACTCCTTATGGTTAGGGAGATATCACAGAAAAAGTGGACAGGGGCCAAACAAGACTGCACATGCAAGATTTTTTGGTGGGTAGCCGGAGCTGGATCTTTGGAGATTGTGTTAGAATAATCTTTTCTTTTGGTTGATCATTTGTGAAAAGCTTGCATGTCTACATTGTTATTTCCATTGTGCATGTTTACTTTGCTATTAATTCTTTATGATTGTGTTTGCAAATAGAATAGAATAGAATAGAATAGAATAGAATAGAATAGAATAGAATAGAATAGAATAGAATAGAATATGTTTTTATCGTCCATGGAGACCAACTGGCATATGGGACCCAAACAAAGAGAGAGCAGCAAGCGTATTACTGTCAGGATTGAAAAACCCCTGCGCCGAAAAGTTTGCGAGGGAAAAACCTTAGCAGTAATAGGGATGCTGGTATATTGTACAATCGCATATGACAATTCAATGCTGTATCAGAGGATACAACATAGTCTGTGTATCCATAACTTCCTAGAGGTATGATCCCAACAAGCCCACAGAGGTTGTGTTCAACAGCTCGTGCAAGGGCTGGTGAGCAGGGTTGCCCTTAAGGCCATAACCGCATAGGCGTGATTTAGAAGATGAGGCGAATCACAAGCTTTTTATATTAATTTTGTAGGCGATTACTTTTTGCAACTTGAACTGTTTCATAGAAACTCTGGCGAATCTTGCCAACATTGTGGTAATTGAAATACATAAATTAGATGTCAATTCACATACAACTTAAAAGGATTAAAGAAACCTATTATGTGTAGCAAAAAATGAGTAGTTGTTGATTTTTTTAGTATTCTACTATGGTCCACTAGAACTAGCAAACAATCACTTGAGCTACAATGGTGATAGATCCATAGAACTGGAGGCGAAGCTCTAGATCTGAGCTAAAAAATGCATGGCTAATTTAAGAAAGGCGGGAGGATGAAATGTTAAAACTTTGGCGAAAGAATATAATTTATTTTCAATAATAACCTATTCAGCTTTAGTATCTCATTTTCAAAAATATTCATAATATAGCCATTTGGCTATAAATAGCCCCTTAAGGGCAACCCTGCTGGTGAGGCACAATTAACTGAACATATCATGCCCGGATATGATCGAATGCTGGGCAGCCTGAAGGGCGTGACATTCATCCTCAACAACACCCTGTTGACAACACTGACAGATCCTGTCCTCACCTGGCTCCCGAGTCTATTGCCTTGTCACAATGTGGAGGCGGTATGCAACCGTGCGAGTGGAAGCTATCAGTCTGCGCCCCTTCATGGGCAAATAAAGCGCAAGTAGTGTTATGGACCTCTTGTGAGCATGGGGTTGGCTTGCTACCTGTACTATGCCATTTTAACATGCAGCAGGGCATCTGCATCCCAAAGCTTGGCAAGGAAGCTAGCATCTAGGTGCTGCCGCAATGTATTGTGCTCCTTCTTTGTCCGTACCTGCCCGCATCTGTGTGATGCACACACCAACGTGAGAATCACTGAGCTTGCTTGTCCTTCCAGTAGGCTTTGAGGCATCGTGGACCCATTGCTACTGCCAATGCAAGGTTGGGCAATCGGGCATCACCCATACCAACTATCTTCTGAAAGTAAATGATATGGCGTATGAAAGAACCCGCCCCTTTGTCAATGCCGAAGGGATTCAGACGAAAATGCAACATGCATACCAGGTGATTAGGTCTATATCATGTCACGTCGTGCACGATATATAGGTGGACCTGAGTGAGGGATTGATCATCCCTCAATCAAATAAGTTATAAGAAGATGTTCTTTGTGTGACTAACATTTGTGTGCGAGACACTCAAAATCCATGTTTCCAACTACTCATAGAAAATCTATCCCTTATATCTCCACTATTATCCCACACTTCCTACTATGCAAAACTCACTTAGCTACCAACCCTATCTGTAAGGAGAAATAAAAGAAAGGTGGGGTTAGTTCTAGGGAGGACTAAGTGGGTAAACTATTACCTTAGCCTGAGGAAAATCATTAGTCACACAGACAATAGGCACACAAATAGTAATCACGCAAAGAACATCTTCTTATAACTTATTGTGATTCAGGGATGATCAATCCCTCACCCAGGTCCACCCGTATATCGTTCGTGACGCGATATACATTTACATATCAATCACCTGGCATGCTCGTTACTCTTCCGCCTGGATCCCTTCGGCATCGACAAAGGGGTAAATCATTTCATTATATTTGCAAACACAATCGTAAGGAATCAATGACAAAGTAAACATGCATAATGAAAATAACAATGTAAACATGCAAGCTTTACACAAATGATCAACCAAAAGAAAAGATGATTCATAAGACTCAACAATGAACTCCCAAACTTGTTGTGATAATGTTATGTTTACGATTGTGATAATTAATACTTGTGTCGACTTGTATAAGCACAACTATAGCCTTACAATTACGTAGTAACTAAACTAAGGAGAAGTTGATCGTTTAATAAAGTTAAGCTTCCATATTCATGTTGTGTGTTTTGCAGGTTTGTCACCTTTCGTCGCCTTAGCATAATACTGTGGACAACATTATCCTAAGGGGGAGAATGTGACGTTCTCCGGAAATATACACCATAAATATGTATATTTTTGAGCCACGTCACCATATAAGTCTATTTGAGTAGCTTATACACCATTGAGGGTGGAAAAGGGAGCATGACTAAATTATTCGTATAACTTAGCCAACCTTAGGCTTAGGGCCGTTTTCACATGGCCTTACCCTATTGGGCACACGCCACATGGAAATATCCCATTGGAGTCACGTGGCAATGTCTTGGAATCCTAACCTATAAGTACCCTAACCGTTAAGTACCCTAACCCTAACCCTAAGCCACTTTTTCAGCTCCACCTGCCTTGAGATTTGTTCTTCGCTCGAAACTCCGTTTCGAATACCATTTGTTGCGGCATAGCTCAGATCGACAGCCCCAAGGCAGTACGCTCATCAGAAGGAGGAGGAACAATCCAAATCATCAGCAAGGCATGGAGACACCAGGAGATGGAGGAAGTTCGTCTGGAGCAGGTTGGACTAAGCACTTCATATCTGATCATTAAATAGTACCTGTTTATTTTTTAGCTCAAAGGTTTTTCAGACCTACAGCTACTGTCAAGCTAAATCTGTCTAATGACTATCATGCAACAAGAATCCTTTTGGCATCCCATTTCTGATTTCTGCAACAAGCTATCAGCCTGTGTGCCTTTCCCTCGAAATTTTAGCAGTGGTATTTAGATTAAGCACTCCAACTCTTAGCCAGAAACTCATTATATCATAACCTCATACCGCCTAAGGATGACTACTTCAATCTAGACATATACATCTTGTTGTCTCAAAAGAACAGCTATATCTATCCCATGAGAATGCTTTCAGATCTGATTATCTTCGAGTTCACACTCAAACTCTTCATCTCCTTGTGTTTATGGAACCATCCTTTTAGAGTTGTAACCATTTTGCATGTAATCTCCCTGGTGCCAGTTTGTGTTCCGATCTATGATTATCAGCACCATAGCTCTGATTATTTTGCCATGGGCGCTTTTGCCAAGCATTCATCTCCATTGCATCCATCTCAGGTTTGCCTTTCTCAATGTGATCTAGACAATCTCAGCTGCTAGCCATTCTTCTTCCAGAATGGACTCGTTATCAGAGCTGTATGGATATCCCTCAGAGTCAAATTCGCTGTAATATTCTTCTTCCATCCTTTCCAATAAATGCTAAATGCAGAGCCTATCTACCATATGTACCCTTGGAGGTATGTAAATCCGTTCCCAGCCTGTAAGCCATGTACTAGGGCGTTTCAGATCCATAGCTTAAGATACGCAGATCATTCGTATCCTAAAAGTCTCTCTCTCATTCTAATCTTTTATCTCCACACACAATATTATGTATGTTATAGAAAGGATTGAACTAACCTGTCAGAGGTTTCGGTTAAAAGGTCCCTGTATTTCTTGCATAATTCGTGTCTCGGACACAGATCCGACACCATCTATATGGGCTACAAAATCCTTGTTTGCCGTGGACTCAAAATCGGCAGCGCCACAATGACAACCACTGTACCCTAAAATTCAATTTTTTATTTTTCCTTAACCTTTTGTATTTTTGTCTTTGAAAAGGGAAATTTAATGTAATGGTCGTATCGGCCTAGAGTTAGGTCTTTAAATCATGCCTTTGCCATACTATCTAACTTCCAATGTTGAACTCATCATCTCTTTTCCTTGTGCATTTTTCAAAGGGCCAGAACCTACCACAATGGAATAACCCCAAATTTTCTCCCTAAATTGCCACATATTTCTGATATCACTACCATATGCTTTACTTTGCAACAAGTGGCTTACAGCTTTTAGCTACATTTTCCAAGTTTGGTACCTAGTCTAGAAGAATATTATACCCTTATGAAGCAAAACACTACTTGAGGTTTAAAAAAAAAAAAAGTCCATGCTAGCCTTAGCAACAGCCAATTAGCCATGACATCTACCAAGGTCAATCCCTATGGTAGTATGATCAGACCATACTAGGACCTAAGTCCATGATGGCACCAAGTTCTAAAACATCAAGTATTTAGTTCATAACCTGTTAGAACCCATATATTAAACAAAATCTAAGTCCCATGTGCCTTTAGTTACACCAACGTCATATGCAATCATGCACCTCATTTTAAGCTTTCAAATATGAACTTGATATTAACCAATTAGTTCATAATCAAGACAAACCATATAGACTTTTTAATTCTATGCAAAATGCCAATGTGGATTCTTAGGATTATGCAGATCCTTAAGACTATGTACATTTTGGCCAGAAGTCTTACTACCTTAAATGTCGAAGATTTTAAGGTAAATCTTTAAACTCGATGCATGCAAGTCTATGTTGAAAAAACCTAAGGTCATCTTTCTTTTTCCACCAAAGTTTATTTTCAAATACATGCACGTGTAGACTATAAAAATCCAAAGTATCTTTCAATTCCAAAAGTTAAATAATGCCTCTTTAAACATTTGACCATGCATGTTAGTCTTTAGACCTGCATGTTTAGACAGCCAATGTAAGCCACTGTAATGCCTTTTTTATGTCAAACTATGTCATTCTTAGCCTATGCATGCAAGTGATTATGCCCATACATGTGTAGACATCAACTTTAATGCAACATTTTAGCTCCCAGCTTATATATGCCACCTCATTCATTCACAATTAATTATTTTCAATTGATTAAGCCCTTGTTCCTCTTTAAAATCATGTAAGCATCTTATAGTAATATTGTCGGTTCTTGCTTCATGTATATGCATCAATCTCTTTATAGTATTGGTCTAGAGCATACGTTCTAGCCTATATATCAGTTCATCTATTTATCTTCTTGATAATCAAGCACCATGCTATATTGGAGTTAATTTCGACATGTGGCATTGAGTTGTTGCCGGAGATTTAAGATAGATAGATAAATATTTATGACAACTTGCTTGGTTGTTACTGCCCATAAATAAGTTTATTACTCTTTCTGCGGTTTGGTGACTAGTATCTTATTTTTTGGGGTTAGCAAATAGGTGTATTCAAGTCTCTTAAGACATTTAGGGGATTGTCCTTATGGGATGCTTATGGGATGGTGATGTAAAAAGTACTATCTATCTATCTATCTATCTATCTATCTATCTATCTATCTATCTATCTATCTATCTATCTATCTATCTATCTATCTATCTATCTATCTATCTATCTATCTATCTATCTATCTATCTATCTATCTATCTATCCCTCTCATAAAGTGCATGCTGGATTTCACCACTCAAGCTCTTTAAGCCTTTAATAGGCCACTTAGCAATAACCTCTCATGCAGAAAAAATGGCACAAAGACCATCTTTGAGATTATTTGCTTATAACATATTACTAACCTATTGGAAAGAAGGATCAAAGAGTTTTGAAAAGGCTTGAATCGAGAACTAATCCAATGTACAGAGCCAAAAAGCCTGAATCTTCATTCTTTCATTCAGCCCAAGCTAAGCATTAATTCACATCCACTAGATCTATATTATCGTAGACTTTCAAAGGCTCTGCACTGACTTGATATTTCAAGATTTTATGCAAGAATAGTGTCAATAGTGCCAAACATATCTGTAGCTCGTGTAGTACAGCCGTGAGATTGCACTGCCGAATTTCGGCAGTTGGAACTCTGCCTCCCATTCCCTTGTGCCTATTCAAAATTCAAAAATCTCCCAAGATTGGACGCTACCGACCTAGCTCAGGAGAAAAATCACGCCATTTCAAGCTGATGGAATTCTACTCCTCCTTTTTGTATCAACGAAAAAATGAAACCGACCGATTTCAGAGTTATTTTGTGCTTTTCACAACCCCAACTCTGTTTTATGGCACCTAAATCCAGTCGAAATTGAAAACCCACAGCCACGGGATGCTGGAACCAAAGCATCTGCAGAAGAAGTAAACCATAGGTCCGACTGATTTCACAGTATTTTGTGCTTTTCACAACCCCAACTCTATGCTATGATACTTGAATCCTGCCGAAATTTTGAACACCAAGCTTTGGTACAGAACTGAAACGCAAAGGCAGCCTAGAATCCCCGCAATATCAGAACTAATCTTCTAAACTGGTGGTTCTGGTGGTTATGATGCCGCCTACTAATCATAGGCTACTAATCATCGTTGCCTTCAACTGCAAAATCCAAAGGGAATCAATGCTTAGCTATGCCTTGGACTGTCGCTGCCGCCTCCTTTTATACAAAAGCACAGGCCCATCTAGAACATTCCTGGCTACATCGTTCTAACTTTCTGCAGAATTCTAGAACCTAGTATAAGCATCTAGAACCATCTCTCAAGCTACTCTTTCCAGCACGTGTCTATTATAAGAGGCTTAATTTTATCATCCTTACACGTGTTCAATCCTAATCTTAAAAATTCTAAAAATGCTTGCGTATGTTAAGCTAGCCCCTTACTCTCTTTATTACAATTATATATTAGAGATAATTTGTCTTTTGATTCTCTTTCTTTCTTTTTGAGTCGATTGTGCGTTTAAACCTTCCTCTTCCTTTTTCAGACCATTGTGCTGGTACATATCATTTCGGTAAATGCGTAATGGATTGACATACGGCAGCTTTTCATATAATTGTCAAATAAGTTCATGTCCATCTATAGGGAAGATACTTTAATAGAAATAAAAAGTTTATCTCAGCATCCAAGGCTGTCACAAAACATTCTTCATTGTTGGTTTACATATTCTCGAATAAGGGCTTGCATGAAAATAGACAAAAACTCATAGCTATGCTTTTCATTCATCTCAATAGTTTTCTACAATGGTATATAGAGTGGGTAGTTGCACATTGCAAGCTACCCAAAAAAAAGGAAAAACATAGGGAATATCTAGTTATAACACTTGGACCCCAAATAAAATTGTTTGCTACAGATGTTGGTTAGTGTACGTGCCGAGAGCTTATCGCCGGGATTAAAAAACCCCCCCTTTTGGGTTTTCGAGGAAAAACCCTAGCGATAAGATCTCGGCAAGGGACTTGGACAACAGAAGGCTGCTAAAAGTTCAGTCGATATTTTTTGGGATAAGCACTTTGTTAAAAACTGCTTTTAACACTTAGTTTGGTCCATTCCCATCATTAGCAACGTGTAGTTTCAGATGCCAAACATTAGCTAGTTTGGTCTAGAATATGAGAGAAGAACATTCTTTAAAGTAGTCTTTTCTTTTCTCTTC
This sequence comes from Isoetes taiwanensis, assembly GCA_021234155.1. Classification (NCBI taxonomy): domain Eukaryota; kingdom Viridiplantae; phylum Streptophyta; class Lycopodiopsida; order Isoetales; family Isoetaceae; genus Isoetes; species Isoetes taiwanensis. The sequence goes on along the minus strand of JAJEKV010000016.1, from coordinate 13,416,379 downwards.
TTTCTCTTTTTCTCTTGACAAGTTGTGCATCAGACATTGAGAATTAACGTCAAAGTACCAAGGAGAAATGTTCGACCTACTGGATGCCCATCCGAGAACTTTCTGGCGCAGGGTACTCTGCAGGCCAGCACAGCCTACGGGGAACATCATGGTGGTACAATGGGAGCATGCTGCAACAACTTTATGATCCCCCGGGAACACGGACAGATGTGCCCCCGCAACATGGCCCACCGCTAGTGATTACAGAAGAAGATGTCGAAGAGGGGCTGCAGCGCCTGGCTAATGGGAAGGCAGCAGACTTAGACGGCCTGCTCAAGTGGACAGGACAGCCCATGGTGCCCGTCCTTGATGCACTGTTCAAGAGGGCGCTGCAAGAGGGTTTTCCCCGGTCATGGACCACAAGCAGGGTTGTTCCGATCTACAAGGCAGGGGACCCACACTGTCCAGCCAATTACCGAACCATCATGGTCAGCTCAGTGTTTGCCAAGCTATGCGCGGGCATTCTCGAACAGAAGGTAACCAGATGGGCAGAGGTAGCGGAAGTCGGGGGCACTTACCCAGGTGTGCTTCGACTCCTCGACATTCGACCATTGATCACATCTTTTACACTCGGGGCCCCGGGTTGAGGACAGCAGGAACCGTCGGGGAGGACTGTACTCTGCTTTTGTGGACTTTGCAAAGCTTTCGACAAGTACCCGGGAAAAGTTGTGGGTGAGATTACACCATCTGGGACTCCCTATGGATCTGTAAGCCTTGGTGTCTGGTATATGAGAGCCGACAGGCGCAGATGCAACAGGAAGGACAGCTTATTTGCCAAGCGGCATTGGAGTTAGGCAAGGTTGTCCTCTTTCACCCACACTCTTTGGACTTTACATTGACCAGTTGGAAGCCTGGCTTGCTGCCAATGGGGGGGACGGTATACAGCTCTTGTACCAGGTGATCTGGCAGCTCATCTATGCAGATGATGTGGACCTCTTGGCCCATACACCAGAGGGAATGCAGGCACACCTAGATGCCCTGGACACATTCTGTCAAGCGACGGACATGCGTGTCAACATGGCCAAGACTAAGGTGGTCCTCATATCCTCCTCACGTCATCCAGCACCTCCAGCGCTCACTTATCAGGGGCAGATGGTAGAGGTCACACCCAGCTACAAGTACATGGGGGTGGAATTTCCGTCCTCAATGTATTGGGATGCATCCATTCGCCTTCGGGTGACCGCAAGTTGGAAGGCGCTGTACGCAATGCAAAATAATAGTCACCCGAGGCGCCAGATGATCGGGGCCACGATCACATTTGTTCCCGCACCGGGTGGAGCGATTCTTTTACGTAATGGGGTCAAGGTGTGGGGCCCGATGCTGTCGCCTTTGGCGACTTGGAACGACTTAGAGCAGGTCCGAAGGCATTTTGACGCGGCACTTGGGGTCAAGCCCTAAGTTCCATATCGGATCTTGTTGCGAGGGAGCGGGGATTCATGCCCCTGCAAGCATGCTGCCCTCGATAGACACATTGTTTATTTCCGGAAGGTGGCCAGCATGGGCGACACTCGCTCCGCCCCGCGACTTGGCTTACGCCGGTTTAGGAGCCCGCGAACGACTTCGGGGCTTGTTGGAAGGACAAGAGAGCCCGGTGGCGATGCTGCCATTTGGAATGTAGACGACATAGGTAAAGGCGTCGGTGCAATAATACGCCCGGTAGGGATAGGCCGAGAGGGGTACTTGGACTCTTGTTTCCGGGGAAGCTACGGGACCACCATGCTCGAACAGGTAAAGATGACACACTACAAACGGCACATAAACCCCACCCCGGTTGAGGCCCCGCGGCTCCCACTGCGTTCTCGATTTGCCCATGAAGCGCGGGATCATCGCATCCATTCGAATAGGGGCCCACCATCTTCGGCTTGAGACGGGTCGGTGGGTTGGAGAACCGTGCCAGGACAGGCTTTGTCAGTGTTGCCCGCTGGGGGTTGTTGAGGATGAAAGCCATGCCTTCGGTATCCGACCTATAGCGGTCCGGGCTCGCTACATTCTCTTGGTGCGACCTGGTGCGCCCAGACGAAGCTACTCGAAGACGTCAATTGATCCCTTGGCTCCTACCTCCGGGGAGGTTTTGGATCTCTGCGGACTCACCCTCTGCCCCAGGCCTACGAGGTGCGAGGGAATTCATGTATATGTATATTTGTACGGTACCTGCCCGAGCTTGTTTGCTGACGGCGGTTTTTCCCTCCTAAGGGGGGGTTTTTTAATCCGGGTAGCAACGGGCTTGCTGCACCCGTGTAATTTGGGTCCCATAGGCCGATTGGCCTCCGCGGACGATAAAAGAACCTTCCTTCCTTCCTACTGGGTAGTATGGAATAATCGATACCAAGTAGTTTTTAGAGGTGAATGCACTCCTACTATATGCCTTTATCAAGAGATTAAATCTCGTCTACATGACCAGTATTTGACTTCTAGGTTATATCTTGTGATGTTAAGGAGGTGCATATTCATGCGAGGACAGACTCCGAGCATCCAGACCTAATGGATGGGCATATTTGCCAGTTATTTCTTAATCTAGACCATAGATAGCAATCCTCGCTTGTGGGGTATGCTTGTACAAGTTTTGGTATACTGTGTAACGAGGTTTACGAAATACTATAAGGTTTGAGGCAATTTACTAAATAGTATTAATTTCGTACATGTATTATGAGATTTTAGGGAGTACAAAAGAGAATCTCGCTGCCCAACGTCACCTCTTGTGTGAATATGCACCCAAACCAAAGGGGGTTTTAGGGGGATTATAATTTAAAAGTGTTGAATGTAATTGTTGGTATTAACTTAAAAGGTTTATGGTCCCTTTGGGACCATAGGAATTCTGTAGTATGTACATCTCTATAGGGGTCTTTGGAAAGATGTAGTAGACAAACATGTGCTTTGAATTGAACATAACCATAATGCACGGAGAAGTATATTTCTATGTTAACAAGCATATTCATAAACATAGCAAACATACAAAAAAGAAGTTTGAGCCATAATAGCTTGTTTGTTACAATAGTAATGAAGGAAATTCTTTATTCTGCAAGCCACGAGGAAAATACCTTGGGCAATCCCATTACATAAATAGAATGAGAACATATAATAAGACATACGAGGAATTGATGACAAAGGATGCAGTCATCGTGTTGCCATTGTGCTCAAAGTAAGCTTCCCTATCTAGCATAATAAGGATACACGAAATGACATTAAAAACTGCAAGAAGTGCATATGGTTCGTGAAGCCTCTAATGGCCTTTTCTTTGTATCTCATGTAGCATGCAAATTGCACAACACAGCATATCTTCTTTATGTGTCTAACTCTAGGTTTTGGAATTCGAAGAAGCAATGGCTCATTCGAACAAGGATATGAACTAGATGTCAATATACATGAAGGCACATGGGAAATGTATAGGACTTCTTGAAACAAGAGTTACACAGTGTATGGGGAAGGGGCAATAGAACATAGAAATTACTATCTTGTATAAAATTGAAGAAGAAAAGTATGTGAGTCTTTTCATATTATGTTTGAGTGCACTAAAATCTTTGTAGCTTCAATGATTATCTTTCCTGAAACAAAATAAGGATATATATCACCTTTAATGCAAGCTGCAACCAGAGATAACACAAACAACTTAGGATAAACAACTTGCCAATACTGTTGACCTGCCTTTGAAAGATCCACTTTACGATTCAGCCATTTGAGATTGACCTATTTACAAGTATGCCAGAGAAATAACAGAATCAGAATGAGGATCATATTCAAACAAGAATTGATTTACAATGTGAACAAGCTAAGTACAGGGTTGTAGATATCATAATGAAACGATCTCTTCCATTCTGCATAAGGTTCCCAAATGAATGGGTTAGTAAGGTTTTGGCAATGGTGGGGAGAGAAATGGGGGTTAGGGTTTGGTGTTTGTTTTTTTGGTCTGTGCAATGGTTTCGTGGTGGAGATTCGCGGGCGTGGCTGGCCATGGCATGGCGGGCGTCGATGGGCGTAGCATTATTTGGAGGAGATTGAGGCCATGCCGGGCTGCCAGATGGTGTCATTTGGAGGGTCGGAGGCTCCCCGGCATATGTCTTGCCAAAAAGGGCGTTTGTGGCAGCATTCTTCGTGGCTGGAGACATGCCTTCTCTGCATTTCTTACTGCTTTATAAGGAGGAGGCGCTTGAGATGGGATTGCCAGTGCCGGAAAGCTTTGTCCTGCTTGCCAGGGAGGAGAAGAAATTCTTCTGCACATTCAAAAAGGAATACCGCTGATAGCGACTATGCGCGGCATGTGGGCTGATTGAGGGTCATCGGTGTGCTCTTGATTGCCTAATTGTGGGCGTTTTCTTCCATTTATCTGTTTTTACGTGGCCGGAGGCGGTAGAGACACATCGTCATTTGTTGCGACAACGAACTTTCTTGAGAAGTACATTGGTTGTCTAGCTGCAATTCCAATTGCTACTGTGTGGACGGAGACATGGCTGGTATAGGGGCCAGGCGAGCTGGAGTTGTACAATTGGAAAGACTGACAATTGGCTGGGTGGTTCTTGGGGTTCTTTGTAAAGCCCGGAATTTCTTGTTTCTTGTGAACGTAAGGGCTTCTCATGAGTCTGAGGATTTCGTAGTGTAATATAGGGTGCAGGTACATGTAGTATATGAATTGGATAATTCGATGAATCTTGTTCGTGATGTTTTCTCTTATTTTGGACTTGTTCATAGATGCGCTTATGCACAAAGGTATTGTGCATGGACGCCTTTGTGGAAGCTTCTTCCTCGGCCCCTTCTTTCATGATTTGTTTCGGGTTTCAGGTTTCTAAGATATGCACATCTGGGAATGCAGTACATGTGACGTGTTCACTTTTGTTCCCTCTTATGTTATTGTGTTGTTCTCTGCTCATAGTGGCGGTGTCTGTAGGCGTCTTGGCAGGGGCGCCTAATGAAACCTTGTTGTTGTGAGCTGTGCAGTTTGGTTAACTGTGTATCTGGCAATGTAATATATGTCACTTGCTGACTTTACTTCACTGTTATGTTAGTGTGCATCTGTTGTAAATGCAATATTATGACCTTCACTATTTATTTGTATGGATGGAAGTATTAGGTGTATGTATATACATAGAAAGGCCGTATGGGGTGCACGGGTGTGTACGGGGGTCTGATGTGGAAATTCCACAACCCTTGATCTGGCACATTCATGGAATAATTCTTCGATCCAATGATCGAAAAAAAGCAATAAGGATAGAGCTTACCATCAGGACTTTGATAGAAAAGGCAAAAGCTTCAAATGCATCCTTGTATATAGCATTCATAGATTTTGCTAAAGCGTTCGACACTGTGCCATGCAAAAAGCTTAGTGATAGACTGCAACAGATTGGTATTCCTCAAAATATTAGAGAGGGAGTCTCACAGTTATATGTTGAGGTGTTGGTAAAAGTCTCATGGGATCTTGACATGGAAATTAAGAGTACCATAGGGGTACGTCAGGGATGCCCTTTATCTCTGACCCTGTTCGAAATTTTCAGGGATGAATTGGATGATTGGTTGAGAGCCAGATCTCTTGCGGGCACAAAACTAGGCATGTGTATTATCCAACTTCTTCTCTATGCAGATGATGTGGTATTGTTAGCAAGCAAACAGAAAGTATTACAAGATCATTTGAACAGCTTAGAAGCATTCAGTGAAGCAAACACATGAGTGTGAATGTAACTAAATTGAAGGTCATGATATTTGGCATCAGAGACAGACTGGATTTCACATACAAGGGGCAAGTTCTAGAGACTTTGGACTGGTACAAATATTTCGGCATAGATATAGCATCTAACTATAGTTGGAAGAACTGTATAAAAAGAAGAGTGTCATGAGGAAAAGCCGCCTTGTATAGCATGTTGGCAAAGTGCAGCAAGGCATCACTCACTGATTGGAGATTGAAAAGAATCTTGTTTAAGACTCTTGTTCAAATCATTCTGCCATATGGTGTGCCTATCTGAGGTCCTGGGATCTCAACCCGAATGTGAAAGAAGATAGAAGCAGTTTAGAAAATGTTCTTGAGAGAGGAACTTGGCATCCAATCCCAAATTCCAATGTTATAATGTTGGCAGAAGTGAGCATATTCCTACTCAAACTCGAGATCTTATATCAGGCCACAAATTTATATAACTCATTAGGTTACAAAAATCGGACCGCTTATCCTATCGAGCTATGCTAGATTCAGATCCAAAATGGAAGAGAAGTCTTATGCTTTGGGCGAATAGATGGGGCGTGGACAGCTTAAATTGGCTGACTGATAAGCAGGAAGCGAGAATTTTGATAGAAAAGCTAGCAATAGACCATCTATGGGCCGAACCTGGGAAACGAATGATACAATAGCAGACTAGTGTAAACCATCTAGATGCTTATGAATGCAAAAATTATCTGAAGGCATGCATACCAAAAGTACATAAACAGTTGATAGCGAGATATAGAACATGTTCACATAAGCTGGAAGTAGAAACAGGAAGATGGATAAAGATCCCGTTGGAAGAAAGATTATGTAAGGTATGTAATGTAGGGTATATAGAAGATGAACATCATGTTTTTTTGCAATGTGCACGACGACGAAGAGGCTCGAGGCAAAGGATTTTGGATGTTTAGGAGAGTAAATGATAAAAGAAAGAAGAAAAAATTGATAATGTTTATGTTAAGAAAAAGATTATGATATGTTGCAAACCATGAGATAATATTAGGAGTTCCATAGTATACAAAGAAGAGCTTATAATTAAGTTCAAATTGTAAATACATTGTGTAGCTATGGGTGTGAAATGTGAAGGCTTTCTGTATCTGCTAAAAGGTCATTCCAAATAGCGAGGGACACCAAGGGGCCCCATACCTTGACCCCGTATAAAATGACAAGTTCCATCAAGACCATGAATACGTGCAATTGATGAGTCTAGTCACATAATTCCACTCTATGATTGTTGTTCTGCATTGCATATAGGGCCTTCCAGCCCGTCGTTGCTCGTAGACAAATGAGACCATTTTATTGCATACCAAAGGGGAACTCGACTCTAATCTAGATATTTGTAGGTTGGTGCCACCTCCACACTTTGCCTCCGGTAACTGAAGGAGGGAGCCCTTGGCTGACGTGAGGATGATATGGGGACCACCTTAGTCTTGGCCAAGTTGACAAGCATGTCAGTCGCCTAGCAGAATGTGTCCAGGGCATCTAGATGGCACTGCATATCTGCTGGATCCACATCATCAACATATATCAGTTGCCTAGCGATCTGGTGCAGGAGATGAGCTTCGTCGCCTCTATTTCAGCAAGCCAGCTCTCCAAATGATCAATATACAACAAACAATGTAGGAGAGAGATAGTAGATGTTATTCTTGGCAGACTCTGATACTATTTAAATGAACCTATGGACCAGTAATGGTCTTAGGTACAAAAACCTTTATTGATTTATCATGATCGTGCCTTTTGCTCTTTTTCTTTACTTGTTTTTTCATTGGTCTCATATCCATACAAGCATTCATATATGATTTTTTCAATGACATACTATTTCAATAAATTTACTTCAAATATAACAAAATAAACATCAATTAAAAGTCATTTAAAATTGTTAACTATAAGTCAAAGCTAAACCTTCAACTTACAAGCCAACAAATATTTTTTATGCATGAAGCAATTAGTCAACTACTTATATACAAATTTGAAATAAAAAATCATGTTATAGAATTTTAATTGAAACAGCCTTCTGGGAACCATTATTGGTCCACAGAAGACAGAAAACTGTTTTGGCCCTATCATGTTTGACTGACTATATCTTTCTTCCTAGACTTCGGATTGGAACAAGGTTTTTTGTGTATTCATCTTATCTCGTATAGAAAAATATCATTACAATGAAAAAAAAAAAAAAAATCCTTTTATTGAGACAGTTTTACATTATGTAAACATGAAGTAAACTGGACTTGACCCCCCTTGATTCATCTAAGCATAACTTTCAATTTTAGGGGTATATGCATTTTTAACTATTTTGTCTGTGCAACATGACTGCCACATATATATTAACGTGTAGAAAGGGTTTAACTGAATTTTATGCCATTGATTTTATATGAATTTTAAAGCGAACTGTACAAATGAACCATTTATGATCCATCAAGGGACAATTCTAGTGTTAAGAAAACTATAGTTTTCAACAATGGACCAAAATTTGGGGTCAGTGTGTGCTCATAGTTAATATGTGCTAATTATAAAAGAGCACACACATTTATGTTGGAGAATGTTTTGGCATTGTCATTTAGCCACATTTGAGTAGCAACAATGAGGTTCACGAGTTTACATTTGCTTTGTTCCCTATAAGTTTTGTTAACTACTACCACATTTATATTATTTGCTAGAATATGAACACAGTTGTGAGAAAATCCTCCGAATAGTAAAAATTGTATGTACTTACTTTTATGTAGTATACCATGCCAGTTTTACTATTTGTTTATCCCCTCGTTAAGTTGCAGCAACTTGCATAGTCCAAGTGGATGGCACTTTCATGTTGGTGGTGATGATATGTCTCATTGAGTTGTTATATATGTACCAATGAAGGGTGGTAGTGGGTGCATTGCAGATAGGATTCGGTGGTATGTACGACCCATGATTGCAACAGATAATGGCATTTTCAAATCCATGAAATCGCTGTTGACGCCAAGAGCAGTGAAGCAAAATAAGTTGTTCACAACGCGTGAACTATCAAAAAATATGGGCACCGAATAAAGCTTTTCTAAGGTTCGGGGTAGAGGCTCAAGGGGTGGAAGTAAAAGACATCCATTGTTGCAACAGAATGATACGTTTTTAGAGTCGACCCGGTCAGTGTGATATATGCCACATTTTTCTGTCCATCTCAATGGCTCATGTCCTGCAGGTTTCATGTTATAACAATCCTTAAAAAGAGTAGGCCAAAAATACTCAGACCTTAAAATTTTCTCTGCACTGTATTAGCAGCAAAGTATCCTCCACAAATGCATTCATGACAAGCTACAATGATCATTTTGGCTTCTCTAGGATCTACACATCTCAGCAATACACCTTCCTTGTCAACTTTGCACAAGAATTCTCCTACTAGCCAGAATTTCTTGCACTTCTCCTTGAATCTTCTTTCTTGACTGCTACTCATGTCCTTTGGCAGCTCATTGTTCTCCAGATAGTTCCTAGTATCGAACTGCCAATACAAATCCTTTTCATGAAAAGCAATCAGGTTAGTAGCATAATCAGTTTCATTCAATCCCTCCTGATTTTCATGCTCAAACAAAGTATAAGGTAAATAAGAGCTAGGATTTTCAACTAAATTCACCATCTTGACACTAATATTGTAGGCTTGAATTTTGCAAGCCCGTCTACACAGTTTGGCCTTTGACTGTTTTTTTTGCAAATAGAAGGGACAAAGGATTCTACTTCATATAAACTTGAATATGGTTATTTTGCAGCAAGTGACCCTGCCTATCTATTAGGAACATTAGTGCAGCTGCACTCTTCTCGAGTCCGGGGTATCTTAATTCAGTGTCAGACCACATTTTGCTAGCAAAGGAGATAACATTGTCATCCTGGAGTAATGCCAATCCAATTGCCTTTTTCGTGACACTGATATAAGCTTTGAAAGGTTTCTCAAAATCTGGAGGCTTTAGCAAAATAGAGTGACAAATAGCATTTATGATTTTCTCAAAAGATTCTTGGCATGTCTCATTCCAATCAACCAAAATATGCTTGCTTTCATTCTTTGAGAATTTTTCAACTTTTGTGAGATTAGAAATAGAACTTATAGTGTGTGAAAAGCGAGGAACATACATTCTCAAGAAACTGGTCATACCTAAGAAGCTTTTTTACTTGCTTATTGAATGTTTTGGGAGGAGCAAGCTTCTTCATGGCCTCAGTTTTGTTTTCTGCTACTTGAATGCCTTTGATGAATACTTCATGTCCTAATAAATCTTTTTTTGAGCATAAGAAAACACACTTCTTGGGATTTAGGCTCACACCTCCTTTCCTGCACATGGCAAGTAATTTTGTTAGATGATCAAAATGATCCTTACAAGAAGTACCTAGGCAAAGATCATCCAGAAAAACTCGAAGTGATGCTGGAGGCATATCCTTGAAGATAGTATCCATGGCTCTCTGAAAAGTTGCTGATGCATTCATCAGTCCAAAGGCATTCTTTTCATAGCAAATGTTCCCCATGGTGTGATGAAAGAGATTTTTGGCTAATCCTCTTTCTTGATGCTTATTTGATTAAATCCTGAGAATCCATCTAAGAAAGAATAGATTTCTTTTCCTGCAACAACATGCAATACTTCTTCCAAGAAAGACAAAGAGTAACAATCTTTGACAGTAGCCTTGTTGCAATCTCTGTAATCAATGCAAATTCTAATAGTTTTATTTTTCTTTTCAACAGGCACAATGCAAGACAACCATTCTGGATTACTATTTCTGAGATCACACCAGCATCTCTCATTTTATACAATTCTTCCTTAACTTAGGCCAAGCAGAGGTGCATTTATTCTTCGCAGTTTTTGCATAACAGGTTTCATGCCTTCCTTAATTTTTATTTCAAACTCACATCCACCTTTATCAACTCCAATCAGTTCATTATAATCCCAAGCAAACACATCTTCCTCTTGGAATAAATCTCCAACATATAAAATCCTATCTTGACCCTTTTTATTAACTTTTACCTCTTTTGCCTGCTTTTCTTCACTTGCATTAATTAACAAGATAGGATAAACTTGTTGCAAGTCATCTTTTTCTCAATCTTCTTCTTGGATTGCTCCTTCGGCCAGATGTTCGAGTAAAACACTTCTGCGCAATGCATCAGCCTCACCATTTTGTTCTCTTGGCACATGGCATAATTTCCAAGCCTCAAAGTTTGCCAATTCTCCTAAAGCTTTGTCTCTTAATAGAATCATATCTTCATTTTTTGCTTGATACTCCCCCAACACCTGTCTGCAAACAAGTTGTGAATCTCCAAAAATAACAATATTATTAATACCCAGATTCTTAGCTTCTTGAAGTCCTGCTATCAATGCCATGTACTCTGCCATGTTTGAAGTTATGTTAGGAAAAATTCTCCCTACTTTGACAAGCAACCTATTTGAGGAATCTTTAATTGCAGCAGAGGAGGCTACACTTAATCTCTTTGAGACACCACCATCGAACCAAAAATAAGCAAAGCTTTCTCTTTTTGACAAATTTACCTCAATAGGGAGTTCTATGTTTGGTACTTGCTCAGTCGCAGCTAGCTCATATTCTCCACAGGGATTTGGCACCAGAATATCTTCTTCAATGAAATTCAGAGCTTCAAATTCTCCCACCTTATTGTAGAGTGTTACCTTTTTTTGCCATTAGATATGGTGCATTCTCCTCTTGACCACAAAGGTATTGCATCCACTGTTGATAGCCATTTCCTTCCCAAGAACAGATCATAAATGTCAGATTTCTCATCTATTCCTTCAAATGCAACAACCACAAAGTTAGCAGCCACAACTATTTCTTCCACATTGATTGGCACATTGCTAATTATTCCCGTAGGATTGATTTTAGTGTTTGAAGATGATTTTAATGCCATAGCAGCTTTTTTGTCAATTTCTAGACCACACAATCTCATGATATGATGAGGCATCACATTAAGTGGTGATTCTCCATCTAGCAGCACTTTAGTCAAAATCTTTTTACCCATTCTGGCTACGCATGTAAAGCCTCCTGGATCATAGTCCTCTTGAGTCAGAACATGCTCCTCAATGTGATTTGTGAGAGCAAATTCATCCTCCTTGGTTAGATTCAGAACCTTTTTTTCTATAGGATGGGGCAATTTTTAGCAAGGTTAGCAAATCAACACTGATTTTGGAATTTTTAAGCAAAGATTCAAAATCCTCACTTTCTTTATCCTTTTTCAAGTATTTCTGAGGGGAGGAGGTACAACCATATTTTGTTCATTTTCCTTGTGTCTCAGTGCATTGGCTTCATCATTCACTTGAACTTGCTCTTTGTCTTTTGCATTATTCATTCCTCTTGTGTGAACAGCCATGATTTCTTCTTGCTCTTCAATTTCCTGCACAAATCTGACAGAAGCACTTGGCTCATTAGCTTTAGATTTTTCTTGTCTAGCAAAGTATTCTTTGACACTGCACCTATCTTCATAATGATCTAATGCTTTGCAAAATTCACAAACAGGGCATTCCTTACCAAAATGCCCTCTCTCACCACACTTGGTGCAAGGCCTATACCAACAATAGTCTGAAGAGTGGGTATTTCTTGAGCAATGAGCACATGGAGGGTATATTCTCTTCACGGATCTGGAACTCTTCATTTCTTGAAGTTGCTTTGTTACTTCAACCAGAGCCTCAAACACCTTGGTTATCTCAGCTCTAACATCAGCCACAGGACCTTCTGCATCTTCCATTTTTTATTTCTTCTTGTCCTTTTGAACAACATAGATTGGCACAGGTCCAGGTCCCATGTACTCCTGCTCATAATCTGGAAAGAAAGGATCATGAGGTGAATGTACATCATAAGGGAGATAGGAAATCATATCAGAAATCTCAGTGGCCTTTGTAAAAGCCTTGTGTATTGTGTCAAATCCTTCTTGATTCTAAATCTTGAGCATCTTGGACTGGGAGTTTGTTCTGCCCACTCTCAGTTTTCAACTCGCTACTGCATATGATTCTCCTGCTGCTCTATAAGAAAGGATTTATCAGTTGCAAAAACTCGATGAAATTTGCAGGGATGAAATTGACTGTGACACGAGGTTAGGCGCTAGGGTTAGGCGCTATGTGAGGGAAGTGAACAGATATGGGACAGAAACAGGGATAGGGTTGTGGGGCTGGGCCACAGGGCCATAGCCATGACGAAAGGGAACAACTAATGGACAATTGGGTCAGTGATGGGACGGGAAAGGGGATGAAAGTACGACAGTATGTAGACTTGGCAGAAGAATGGATTTCATTTTTAGAGGGGTTATCAGAACCTATGCAGATAGAAATGATTGGGCTTATCAGAGCCTTATCGAAAGGAAAGGAAGGTGAAAAGGACTGCTCCAACCGAGGTTGCAAACAGAGTTTCTTCACGGTTGGCGACTGGTTGGTTCCGATGGCAAGCAGCTCGGGAACAGGAGGGTGGACGACTCCAAAATGGAATGTCGCAGGTCAGGATGCCAACCTATTCTGGATCAAATCAACCGAGATCAAAAGAAGTTTCCGAAACAAGGGGAAGATAAGATCAAGCCGGAATTCAAAGGTATTCCTGTTTTGACCCACTCTTTCATCCCTTCTAGGTTGAATGATTTCGAAAACAAAGCTCTGATTGGGTGTATAAGACACGAAGGGGTCAAACTGGCCCACCTCAAAAATGAACTCCTTAATCTTGATAAACAGGTGGAGATCAATGGAATGTACTAGCTTGAATTTCCTTTTCTTTGTGGTTGAATGCGGCACCACAAGGGCAGTTAACTACTTACTGAAACAAGGCACAATCTACAGGGCTAATACTCAACTGTATTTCCAAAAGTGAAATCCTAAGTTTGATCCACAGAATCTTGAACAACTCTGTCACCCAGCCTCGGCCTCAGTACAAGGGCTCAACCCAATGTACTGGCATGAGGACCTTTTTAAAAAACTCTTCGAAGGGGTAGGACAATACATTGCTTACGAAACGATTGCTGAGAGAGCCCCAAAGGTTTGGGTACAGCTTGACATTCTAAAACCGATCCCGAACTCCATAGAGTATAAGAATTATTATGGGAATACTAAAAACCTTCATTTGAACTGGTATGGACTTCCCCTCCCCTGCAATATTTGTGGGCTAAGACTACATGGTGGAGGGGTTGCAAGGGTAAATGGATGAGAAACTCCATCCCTCCTGAACAGATGGAAGCTTTACCAAGAAACATGGCAGGAGAAGAGACATCCAAACCCGTTAATCCATGGACCCCAGCTAAAAAGAAGAATGTCAATGGGAGTGCCAGGAAAAAAGCTAGAAAACAGAAGGCCAAAGCCCTGCAAGTAGAAAAGGAAGAGGCCATTAAAAACAAACACAAAGAGAGAATGGAACGGAGGAAAAAATCCCAGGATTTAAAAATTGGCAACCAATTCAAAGTGCTTGTAAGTCCTTCTGGCCAGGAAGTAGAAATCCCTGTAAGCCCAGCAGACTAAGTGCGGATAATTCAACCCCAGATACTTGTAACTCCACAAGGCCAGGGAATTAAGGAGCAGCAACTCCTTGAGAGACCTATAAGCCCCTGTGGCCAAGGAATGGGGAAGAATCTAGAAAAGGGGAAGGGGATTATGAACACCAGTGTCAGCCCCCCAAATCGAAATACTACCCTAGTTATAAAGGAAAACTCAGGGATCCCAGAAGAATCCCCAGGAGTGGAATTTCTAAGGGGAGAAGGATCTAAGCTGAATGAGCCTCTGAGCCAAACAGAATTGCATGACAATTTGGAGCAAGCTAAAGAACCTGAACTCTATGATGCTCTGATGGAGATAATTGAACATAATGCTGAGGACTTCTCCACTCCAAGTACCAAAACTGGGACAAAGGAGGGGGAATACAAATTCTTTACCAAGTTCCCCATGGAAGTAAATGCTAAATTGGAAGACATCTCGGACACAGTGTTACTCGAGACCCCACTAGAAGACCAGGTCAAGGTTGACCTACAGTCCAAAGGGGAGACCTTTTTTACCCCCCTTAACAAAATTAGAGGAAAGAAAATTACATTCTCTGATAACAGTCCTGCCCTGAACCTTAGAGTCAATGAAAGGATTAAGTATCCTGCATGAGTGCTGTAATGAAGCTAATTACATGGAACTTAAGGGAGATCAAGGGCCCCCTCAAAAAAAAAGAGCCCTCATTGCTATTAAGGAGATGAAACCTAATATAATTTTACTCCAGGAACATATACTGCCAGCCTTTGAGTCAGCTCACCTGGGCAGCTAGATCAATCCCAGTAGTGATTCTGTGTGGGCCCCAATAGATGGGACCAGAGGAGGGATTTGTACTATTTGGACAAGGTACAAATGTGAGCATAAATTCAGCCATCCATCAGGCAGATGGACAGTTGCAGTGCTGGTAATAGAGGGTAAGTTGATTGGGATCATGAATATATATGCTTCAACAGAGCCTTCAGAGAGAGAGATTCAATGGTTGCAAATGCATCAATGGATCAGTTCAAACAACCACATTAAAAATTTCCTTCTGGCTGGAGACTTTAATAACACTCCAACCTGGGACCAGAAGTTGGGGAAAAAATTGAATATGAATAAAAAAGAAAGGGTTGCCTGGGAGACACTTATGTCAAATTTCTGTTATATGCCCCCATCTTCCTCCAATGTTTTCTCATGGAGCAATAAAAGGAAGGGATCTGAAAGAACTTATTGCCTTCTAGACAGATTTTATATCTGTAATAGAGATCTGCAGTCCTGGGATAATGTAATCATCTCCAATGATAACTCCATCTCAGTCTCTGATCATTACCCTCGGATCCTAGAGAAGGTTGAGATGGCTACTAGAGGAGGGACCAACATCCCATTTAAGTTCAACACTGAACTTCTGAAGATGAAAGGCTTCTGTGATGCTTTCAAAGCTTATTATATGGAGCTTCCTAGGATTCCCAACAGAGGGTCAATGAACTCATTCTTGGACCGATTGAAGGAGATTAAGGGCTGGATTAAACAGTGGGGAAAGAGGTGATTCCAGGAAAAGAAGAAAAAGAAATATGAAGTTTACAAGTAGATGAAAGAGATAAGAACTCTGCTTTTTCAGGACAAAGATAATGTGGTGCTCCAGGAGCAAGAATTGGAATTGGAAAGCAAAGTAAAGATCATTGAGGAGGATGAAGCCAGAATCTTGTCTATTAAGAGCAAGAGTAAATTCATAAATGCCATGGATAATGGTAGCTCTGCCTACTTCTTCAGGGCTGCAAAGAATAGGATCTGCAATAATGGCATTATCAGGGTTAAGATAGAGCAGGGGCATACTATTGAAACTCAAGAAGGCAGAACAACCAATCAATGAGGACGAGCTTCAAGAGTTCTTTAAAGATACCCCTGATATCCAACAGAGGATCTCTGATCAGGAATTGTTAGCCATTCCTCCAGAGAGAGAAATTTGGGAGACTTTAAAATCCATGGCCTCGTCCAGGCCCTGATGGTTTCCCCCCATGAATTCTTTGTGGAATTTCGGGAAATTTTGAAGGACCTCACTGTCTTCTTTCAAGGGGCTTGGAAGGCTAGCAAAATTAACCTTGCAATCAATGCTGGCCACATAGTACTTATCCCAAAGGTAGACAATCCAGAAAATTTGGGGGATTGGAGGCCAATCTCCCTGACAAACACTACCTACAAAATACTTGCCAAGATTTTGGCTAATAGATTGAAGATGAGACTTCAGGAAATTATCAATCCCTGCCAGTCTGCCTTCCTCCACAACAGGAGAATCTTGGACAATTATTTGGGAGCAGCTGAAGGACTGCATTGGAATAAGTTGTCTGGCCAAGGGTGTATGCTCCTTAAGCTGGATTTCAAAAGGGCCTATGACACCATCAGCTGGCAGTTCCTACAGAAAGCTCTACATCATTTGGGATTCCCAGATACACTCTTTTATAAAATTATGAGTTTTAACAACTCTGCCTCTTCAGCTTTAGTTATAAATGGTACCCCTACCAAGTTATTCCAGTGCAAAAGGGGGGTCAGACAGGGATGCCCATTGGCACTATACCTTTTTCTCATAGTTGCTGAAATAGTAACCAGACCTGCCTTGCACCTGCAGACTGAGGGACTGATTAATTGCTTGGCCTTATCCAAGGACATGGGTAATTTTATCATCATGCAGTATGCTGATGACACATTTGTCTTTTTAAAACATGAGGATAATAGCCTGAAAATTTTCCTGGAGGCAATGGACAGATTTGGAAAAGCCCCGGGGGTCTGCCTAAACAAGGCAAAATGTGCAATTATCATGGACTCCCAGGACCAAGATATTCTGGGAATCAACATCATTGGAAGATCAGCAGCCACAAAGATCCTAGGGATACCTTTGGCTATATACAGTACTATACATGGTCTGTGGGATCCCATTGTCTCTAGAATAAAGAAAAAGCTCCAGGTTTACCCTTCCACAGGAAGGGTTGAAATTGCTAATGCTGTGTTAGCAAGTACCCTTGTCTTTTTTTCGTCTGCTATTGTGGCTGATAAGGCATCTTACAGGCTCATTTGAGGCTGCCATAAGGAAATTTATTTGGCAGGGTGTACATAAAGTGGCCTGGTCTGACATGGTCAAATCTAAGAAAAAGGGAGGCCTTGGTTGCAAAGATCTATTCATTCAAGCTCAGGCTCTAGCTGCTAAGATAATTTGGAGGGTTGTGCACTCTCTCAAACCTTCCCCAGCACTTAAGCTAATTAAGTACTGGGTTGAGGAATCTCTACCAGTGGGTAGTAAAACTTTGAAGCACCTTCTCCCTGATTCAGCTTTCTTTCAGGTAACACCATGCTCTAATACCTTCAATATTGTGAGGAGAATGTTGGATGCATGGAATCAGGCTTCCCTTTGTTTTAGGCCTCCTATGCTTGATGCTAGATGTAAAGACAATAATTTTTTCTGGCACCTGAATTGGCACCAGAAGAATGTGGATATTTAGCCCTTCAACATCCCCAAAAATATATGCAGTGGTTTCAGGCTGGAATCAAGACATTTGGAGATTTGAGAATGGAAGAGGAAAATAGGTGGCTCACATGGCAGGAGATTGAGTCCAGACTGAGAGGATCTAGCCTGGATAGGGGTATATACAATAATATAATGGGTAAAATTGGCCCCCAGCAGGATTTAGCCTCCAATTCCAACTTCTGGTCCCTGAAAAACAAAGAGTGTTATGTAGTAAAGGATATCTATTCTGCACTTATAGATCAGAAAATATCTAAGGCCTGCTTGTTATGGAATTGTGATGAGGAAGCCCTAGCCAAGAACTATGCAAGGGGATGGAGAAATTATGGAGCACCCAAAGTTACCCTCTTCAGATGGCTTGTGGTGCACCAAAGCCTCCAAACTAATGCCAGAAGAGCCAGGTATGACACTAGCATTTCCAATCTTTGTCCAATGGGATGTGGAATGGTGGAGGATCCTAACCATGTTTTCCTATGCCCCATCATTGATAATGTCTGGGCATGGACCTCCCAGCTGAATTTAGGGGCTCCGGATAATATTTTTTAGTTTCTAAACTCGGGATCCAGGCTTATCAATACTTGTAGAACACTTACCTGTTAGATCATATGGAGACACATGAATTTGGTTGCAATTGAAGGTAAAAGGCCTAGTATCATTTGGATTAAAGCCAATCTGCCGACAATTATCCAGCATACTGCCACTGCTCACAAGGCTCTTAAGGGAGCTAAATATGACAAGAAGTGGGACCGAATTGGAAGGTTTAGAGATGCATACAACTTCTTTATTCTGATTCTAACTTATTCTGATGGTGTTTTACACAGAGCAGCAGAGGAGATTGAAGAATCTAGGGGCTCCTGTCAGATGGCTGAGCAACAATGAGGATGATGAGCTGGGTAGAACTGGAAAACCACTTTATTTTGCTCAAAGTTGAAATGATTCAATCCATGGCTATCAAAAAGATGCGGACCCGACATGAGGTATAGAGGCACAATGGACTTAAGCCTTTTTCCCAGTCCCTCTTCCACAAATGGCAGCAGAAGAGGGAGGCTCGAGTTCTTATGCTTATGGACTACACAACTTTCACAGTTGAAGAATTGGATGAGCTGCTGAATATCTTTGGCAGATCTGCTGTGGCTGCCCTTACCATACAGGATGTTATTGAAGCTAACCAGTGAGGCAGTTGTTTTGATACCTTTTCGTGTGTATTGTTTCAAGCCAGATTTTGTCTGCTGGCTCTTCTCAAACTTTATTATTTACTGATATATAATGAGTAGTTGTAGGCTTTATGGCCTATTTTCCTCCCTTATGCTCTTTTTTCATAAGGGTAGGACTTTTGGTTGTGATAGTCATATATCTTCCTCATATGGAGGTTTTTGACATGATGTATTCCATGTAATATGAATACAAAATCCACCTTGCCTTTAAAAAAACGTGAGGGCTTAGAAAAGGCCAAGCATCAGTTTCAGTCAATCCGTCCACTGTCTTATCAATCCAAAAATTTGAATTTGCATTCAAATTTGGTGTCTGTAGCCTATTAGCCTCTTTATACTTTACTATATACAAAGAACAGAATACTGGACCAAGGAAGAATTCCTGTAACTAGTGCAAAAGTCACTGCTGTATTAAATGTCCAGAGAATCATTTCTTTAGATATGTCAACTTGGGACCGTGAATGCAAAAGATTCTTAGAAGAAGGGGATAAAAAATTAACCATACAAGCTCGAAGTCTGGTATTGGTCTGCTAGATGTACACATTTAATTTATAATGTATCCCCAATGAGGAGCTAGGTTCAGATAAAGACATTATTTTATAGAAGAAGTTCTTCGATTGATATAATTGCAATCATGCAGGTCTTTAAGTAGTCATTTAATAATGAAAACCTATTGAAGCCCAGACATAAGGTGGAGCATGGTTAATGACAAACTAGGATCAGATTTAAGAACATTGTTTTATTGACGAGATGTTTCAATTAAAGTAGAATAGAATAGAATAGTTTTTTTAACGTCCACGAAGACCAATAGGTCATGGGACCCATACAATGGGCTAGTACAATCATTACTACTAGGATTAAAAAACCCCTGCCTCGAAAGGTTTTCAAGGGAAAAACCTTTGCAGTAATGATGATACTAGACAAGCTTAGATAATGACTACTGAGGGCTCACCAATGCAGGCTTTAAGCAGACAGTAGTTATTGATTGATAATCTAAGAAGTCCAAACAGAAGGTAAATCATGGTTCCAATTAGGAGATATTTACTATGCATATAGGTGAATTTAAAGCAATGTGTATCATAAAAAATTCCTAGCTAGAGCTAGCAAGTATTAACAAGAAACTTCACGTAGATAAACCTTTATCAGTAGTGATCAGACATGCAGTTCAAAGGCAGCATACAGTATAAGTATAATAGGGTGAGAACGCTTGACGAAATGTTCGGAATTTTTTATAGAAAGGAAATACAAATAGTAACAAAAGGAAATACAGGAACAGACCCAGTATATTAATTTAGCCAAGAAAGATACAAAGTTTTAAAGTCAAAATAGATAAATATTGTATGAAATAAGAACACAAAAATGTGCCAGCATATCCAAAAGGAAAGCCAGCTTTTCAGTCACATATATAGGGAGTAAAAAACCTTTATATGTGTGCCAGTTTAACAAGAAAAAAGGCCAACATATCAGTAATATATCCTTCAAGAATGGAGGACAAATTTGAAAAGCTGAGTAACTCAGGTTTAAACATCAAAATGAAGAACTAATCCATATATCAAGCGAAAATCTTAAAGTGTCATAGTAAAATACTGTTGATAAGATCAAACAGACTTGAGGCAAGCAGCCAAGGGGCAGTATTAAGAATTGCACCAGCCAAACTAGGGTATAAGAAAATACAACCATAGGACTGTTTTTGTCTTCATATATCAGGTTTTCACCAGCAGCATCTTCAGAGGAACTCATCTTCAAGCAAAAGCAGAAACAAAATAAATTACAAAGGTGGGAGAAGCTCGGTACCTGCAGCCAAACAGCATGACATTAGCATGAAAATGGTAATGCATGAAGGGCCAAAAGGTACAATGAGACTTCTCGGTTTATCACCGTTCAGCCTTTGTAACCTTTTGCCCTGCATGTTTGAAAGATAAGTCCTAAAGAAAATTTGCAAATGGAACAGTATTGAATAAAGTTATCAATCCAAATAGATAATATAACTGAAGAAAAATTCAGTTAGAGTGGACCATAATGGAGGACGACCAGTAAATGGGTATAAGAACTCAGATCCGAGTTCCTTAATCATGGTGGATTGTCCAGATAGTAACCAGTGTTTAAACACTGGAATTCTAAAAGAACACAAGAGGAAATACCTGATGGTCCTCTTGCTCAGAAGAATAATCTTCTTCTCGTTGTGTCTCGGGTATGGAGAGTCTTGTATCAGCATCATTATCCTGAGATCTATTAGAATGGTTGCTGGAACCAGCATTATACTTTTTATTGCCAGTGTAAGATTTATCTCCCAAAGCATTCCTCTTCTGCCCATTATTTCCCTTGTGCTCAGCCATGTGTTTATAGTATTCTATATACTCAGAATCAGACATGCAAGCCAAGAATTCTGCCTGTAGGAATTCCTCTCTCAGAGATTCTTCATCGGAACTGGAGGTGAGAGGATTACAATCTGAATCGAGATTCCACATAAAGAATAGATATTTAGGACACCTAATATAGTGAGTCCTAAATTAGAAAAGGATTTATAGACTGAAATATCCGGCAATCCTAGAGACGGTTTCTTCAAATCAGTGGGCTAAAAGAAGAAGCAAGGTAAAAAAAGTTATCGCTTACCAGATTTGCCGGAATCTGATGTAGCACCAAATGCTTGTGCACAGAAGAAAAGAGCAGTTGCCATCATCGATTAGTGGACCGCAGCCAAAAGGTCGGATTAGTGTAAGGGTAAATCTGTACAGCATATCTTGGGTAATTCGAGTGTGAGAGAAAGTCAATAGCTACAGGAAAGCGTTTAGGATATTAGGCAATGTCATATTTTTCTGACCCAATGGTTTAAACGATGGCATAAGTCCAATTCTGGTTAGGTAAGGCGTGTGAACATCCTATGCACATTTTAAATATGCAGTCTAGGTAGTGATGGTGATAAGACTGCATGGTGTAAGAGGGAATTAGGTTACCTAGGTCAAATCAATGCTCATATGAAAGAAGGAACCCTGGAATACTTGGATAACGATATATTGAAAAAACTAAAACAGAACGTTTAGAACACATTAGGTACAGGGTGCAATTTCGCCATATGGGAGAAAATTAGACCTTCCAATTATCAACTTAAGATGTCAAAAAGTATTATTATAATAAAAAAACTAGGAAGGAACGACAATGGGTGTTAGATGTAGATAGTATATGAGTGAGAAGTTCTAGCCACAAGACTAAAGGTAAAGGTCCAGATATTATATTATTAAATGAAACTGTAAAAGTGAAGTAAATTAAACTGAAAAGTCCTGAAGTAAATATACTTGTAATTTGTAAACATCAGAGAAAACCAGGTTAGATTGTGCACTGGATTATTGTAATCAATTAAAAAAAAAAAAAAAAAAAAAAACATATTCCAACCAAGCTCTCACTTCATCATTTTTGAAACATTTCTTGAACTCAGAAAACTTACATCCTTTCTTGTGTCCGTATTCCTGATAGTACTCAAAAGTTTTCAGAAAATTATTGGCATTCATGCTTGGATCAAATGTGGGAGCAGGAATTGGCATGTTCAACTGAAAATAGTGGCAAGGCATACTTGCATTTGCTTGTATACTCACTCCTGGTACTACAGCAGAGGTCTCATGATTCTCTTGTGCTTCAGCATGCTCAGAAGTTTCATTGTTTTTTTTGGGAGCCATGAGTTCAAATTCCAGGTAATGATCTCGGTAGAACCTCCAAAATGTTGATGGTGTTCCTGGCAAAACCTTCAACCTCAATGGTTTAGAACCTCCAGATTGCTTAAGGCAACCACTCTGTGTGAGAAAATTCCAAGAATTAAGCTTCAACACAAACTTTGAATTGCTTTCCCAAATCAGAAAAAAGACTGCTTTAGAAAGAACAATGCCATTTGCAAGCAAACAAAGATTTGATCATGATCTCAAATGTCACAGCTGCTCAAGGTTCTGAAGAATGCTAGGCCAAAAGTCAGATGTCTTATGAATAGCACAAATCATTCACATATGCATTCCTAACTGGGTCAAAGTTTGGTCAATATCCCTAGCAGAGAGCAATTTTTTGCAAATCTAAAGATATGAGTCCTTTTTGTGTTTTGATGCCTGGATCTCCAACGAGGTGCACCCTGGATTACCATAGTCGTCGGATTCGTCGATCCAACGGCCCAGATTGTATGTTGGGGTTTGTGAGCACCTTTCGTTTTGCTTATAGTCATTTATGATTAGAGGCGTCTATGTATGAAATACGCTTTTGCCTAAGGTTTTGTGGGAATATCAAACCTCTATACGACTTTGCCTACGATTTTAGAATATGAAATACGTGGACTCGAACCTCTACCAAAATAACTCAATATTAAGGCTACTTTAACCAATATACCTAGTGAGCTAATGTGATCACTTTTTATCTTGAATCTATGTTTTTTTTTTTATAACAACCCATTCAATTGTTTTAGGGACATATGGTCTATGGTTTTAGGAATTATTATTTTTTACATCTATATCAAATCCCCCTGGAACCCCCTATTATTTTGCTACATATTAATATGTCTACACACAATGATCAAACACACTCTTTGCAAAAACAGGTACAAAATAGCATGCAATTTTAAGATTTGGTCCGCCAGATTGTCACAATCAGAAAACTGCAAGCAAGATTTTATCAAATCGACTTTTAGAAGTTCTTTTTTATTTTGGAATGTATCCTAAAGCTTTTTATGATTTGCAAGCAGGAGGTAGCTACTTAGTTGATCTGAGATGCAATCATAGACTCAAATATACAATTTTTTTTTGGCTTTAGAATGCAAAACAAGCTAAAATTTCTAGTGGTTGATGGGATATGTATGCTTTTTTTTACGATTTTTTACCTTTTATGCTCTTACCTACATGAATTTCTTACTGGAACCTTTTATACCTCTTTGCAAGCACAGAACCTTATTGGTTTACCTTTCTCAGAAAGTAGAGAGAAAATTATACTCAGGTATATTTCCAAGGGTCGGATTTTCATTCATTTAAGAATCACGCAATCATTAAACAGAATCCCAAGCTTTGTAGTCTTGGGTACAGAATCAAGTCGGTCTTCAAATCAGTAAATCAAATAGTAACATCAGATAAACCATGGATGTCTGATGCTTGGAAGGCAGATTCAAGCATAAATCTTCAGAACCGATATCTCTAAGAGAAGTCTCGATCTAATTTTTTGCTCAAAACCCTCGAAATCCTTCTCTGGTCATTTCCCCTTTTTAATTTGTTCTGTTCCGGCCTGTCCTTGACGATTTTGGCCTACAATCTTGTCTTTTTGCTCAATTAGGTGGTTCTTGGCATGATTTAGCAGATCCGAGGGTGTTTCATGATAATTTGGAAGTTAATTCGAGGTAATCAGCCAGATCTTGGCGCGACAGGGGCTTTAAGATTTTTGGAAAAATCTCATGATATATCCCACAGGCATTTTTCTCAAAGTCAGATCGAGTATATAAGGCTTGATCTGACGTGTCTTATTAATCTTGCCTGCTATCTCCACGTGATGCCTGGCCCGTTGCCAGCTCATATGCCCGGAGGTACCATGTGGTGGGGGAAGACTGGATGGGATGAGTGACTCGGGGGCCCAGTGGGGAGAGAGTAGATAGGAAATTTTTTCAATTCATGAACCTTGGCACGATTCCCAAGAAACTAAAAATGAAGGTCAAAATGAACCTTTTTTTTTAAATTCTTTTTTGCAAATAGAATCTTTTTGTGATGCTCTATGATGTGGAAGAATCATTTTTGCAAAATGAACAATTTGACTTTTTGTCTCAAAATGGGGTAAGAATATGGTGAAGTGGCAAGTAGGCAAGGTGAGTTGGCAAGTGAAGGATGACAGGGCAATGTGAGATGATGAGATGCCAAACAAGTTGGCAAAACATTTTTTATCAAGTCAAATCTTTTGATGAGATGGAAATGATGTGTGTGACACGTGTGTGGTGATGTGGAGGCATTAGTGATGATGTGGCATGATGACATGTCCCCTTAATAGTCCAAGTAACTTATTTAGGAGATATTTTTGAAAGAACAAACTTTTCATGAAGGGTGACATGTGTGTGTGACATGGCAATGGTGATTATGTGGATGGTGATTTGGCAATCTTTGGTGATGAAGTGGAGCAACTTGGCACTAATGCACATGAACTTGCAATTTTTGTGTAATAATTTGATTGCTTGACTTCTTCATGCTCCCTTTTGGAATTTGTGCACTTCTCTCTCCTCTTCGTGGACGTTAAAAAAACTATTCTATTCTATTCTATTCTTTTAGAGTGAGAATATGACCTTAGGTCATGGGAGTGGCCAAATTGAGTGGAATTTTTTGCTTTTTCAAGATGGTGGTGGCATGATGGATGTGTGAAGTGTGAATGGTGTATGAATGACATGTTTTGACTAGAAAAAAGGTTTTCTGCCAAATTTGCTATGGGATATGAAGGTAAGGCATGGAATTGGAGGCAATTGGGATATTTTGCATAGGAGAAGGGACGGTGAGCTTTAGAAATGGATCATGAGAAATAGTCATGCCAAGAACTCAAAGTAAAACCACATACCAAGTCAACTCAAGGGGTCTTCCAAACTTCAAATTTCTTTGCTTGAATCTCCTTTCCTTGCATGCTTGTGTGGTCTTTCATGACTGTCTTCATCTTGGTCTTCAAGTGTCCACTTGCGATCTCTAGGGATGTGAATTCTTCAAATCAATAGTGCTTGTATATCTTGACTTATCCTATATGGGATATTATCTATGACCTTTTCTTCAAGCTCAACCCCTGACTAATAATATCACAACCCCATCCCAATGATAGTGCCTTGACCCCTTCCATAAATATTACAATGGTTGTATTGTCAAACGTCTCCTTGAGGAATATTAATATCCCTTGCCCCTATATTACTAGGCAACATCTAGGAATATCAATTTACATAGAATTTTCCATATTTCGATAACCCAATCGGCGTGGACCACTCCTCCGTACTTGCTCCATATCAGTTTTACTTTTTGCTTGTGAAATTAAAGCCTATAATGACTCAAACTAGTTTTCCCTGGCGTATAGCAAATAACAACACAAATAGTTTGTAATTTTATATATTGAAATGGTAGAAAAGGTAGAAAATGTATTTTGAATACATGAATTTCGTAGCATGCTTATATTCTTATATGTCAAATATCTTTCTCTCCTTCCCAACTTCCTATAAACTAAAGTATAGGCAGAGTTCCACAATGAAAATGCGTGTGTCTTGAATAAACAGAAGCTCGAAGCAATAAACGAAGGGCAAAAGTATCCCTCAAATAACATCCAAATGGAGAACTTAGGGTCATAACTGCACCCATAATGTGGGATAGGATTGTCAATGGTAAGAATCTCTTCCACCTTTGGTACATATATGTTTGTAGAGCATGGGTTAACTGCTGACTAGAGTCTTCTTGGGCCTTGAGAGCATTGTAGATTCCACGTGCTAAAATAACTCCATCTTCTAATGCCAAGCATCCTCCCTGAGCTAGGCCATGTGTCATAGGATGTAGGGCATCTCCAGCAAGTGCTACTCCATTTGTAGCTAATTTCGGAGCAAAAAATGGAAGACTCCACCTATCTCTCAGTGTGCTTGTACTCAATGTCTCTAGTGGGGTGTTGTCTATGAGATCACGCATGACTTCTTTACTTTTGCTTGACCAGTTTTGGATCAATAACTTTGCCTCTTCCTTCATTCTCTCTACATCGGTCATCCAACCTGCAAAATGTAATACAACACATGTATAACATTTCCTTCACACATCTCTCAATAATGATGCATAAACAAGTTTAGATTTTTGTAAATGTGCAAGCATGCAACACATGCATCCAATAACATGCCAAAATCATGCCTTATTCGCTGATAAAATTCTACAGTTGTGGATGTTACATTTAAGGAAATTTCTACTTATACCAACTTACCACTAGAAATAAATATGTTTCTTTTCAGACAAGAAACGTGAACAAATTTCGTAGCCACGGGAGTGGAAAAGGGCATTCCACTAACGTCCCCCTTCCTCTTTAAGCTCCCTTGCCATCTGTACTCTTTCATCATAGTATAATGTGCTATCTAATATGTGGCAACTGGGGCGAGGTTAAGGTGGCGACAAAAGTTGTAGTCTCAATTGTGAAGCTTCAAGGGGGCACAATATTCTAAATGCGCATTTACCCGATAGTACCTCGCTTCAAAAAATTAAATCTTTAGCAAAGAGGTATTAAACCTCTCATCCAAGATATATAAGAATTCTCCAAGCATACATGTAATGTATGACGTGGCATGTAAGTTATAGTAGTATGAAGGAAGACGATGCTTCAAATAGTACATCAAATTATATAAATCATGTATATATTTTCTTGGAACATTTTATTTCTTATACTTTCGTAGAAGGAACTCTATGTGCTACCTATTGCGGAGTCTAATGGGTCAAAGCATGCCTTTGAAGGAGGGGAATTTGGTTGAGCATGAGGTCCAACCAATCAAAGCATGCCTTTGGTTGTATAAGGATACTTGCCAAATTTCAAATGGTGTAAGGACCCGCTTTGACTCATTATGCTTTCCATTATGATACAGTATGACAATACAAGAAAATAATAGAATAGCTTTGATTTTTAACGTCCAAGAAGACCGATGGGCATAGGACCTATACAATGTGCTAGTACAACCGATAATAGAAAGGAAAAGCAACATTCAATCAATCAAAATCTCATTACACCCTATGTTCAATTTGTTTAAAAGCATAAAAAAAAACCTTTTTTTTTTCTATATAGAAAGAGGAGTGATGTGCGTGAAAGAAGTGACGTGCGTTGTTTTTTTTTTTTTTTTTTTTTTGGGGGAGAGAGAGAGAGAGAGAGAGAGAGAGAGAGAGAGAGAGAGAGAGAGAGAGAGAGAGAGAGACCTTGCTTATGATTGTTAAATGCAAGGAACCAATAGACTTTATCCAAAGATATGGGAGCAATTCCTGTCCGAACGCCCCTACCAAGATATTGTCTACCAACTGTGCCAAATTTGTGGCCTTCCATATATTTAGCTACACCTCGGATAACATATTGCCCCACAAAACTAGGTTCCTTTAGCCCCATCCATTTCGCAACAACCGAGTGCACACCATCACATCCAATGATAACCTACACCATTTTCCACGTGTGAAAATATGGCTCGAAATACAACCTTAGAGCACATATTATATTTGCATGTTGACTATACCTTGGAACTAATAGTTGTTTCGTCGTCCAAATAAATGTTGATTCGGGGACCACCTTTAGTTTTCAATATTTTTGCCACCTTACTATTAAATCTAATAGTTCCTTCAGGAAGGGGCTTTGCAAGTGCTTCCACAAGTGCTGTGCGCTCCACAGCCCGTAGTTCATGGCTGCAAATGTAAAACTTGGAACTTAAGCACCAGCATCATACGTCCATAATAGAAAACGTATCACTCGCTATATCTATGAAACTTATATAATCCTAATCACAGCAGAAAAATGACAAAATTTGCTAAAGCCTCAATACAAATCAACAAGATTTGTAATTTCAGACTATCGAGTTGTAAACTTAGAGGATGAGTCCTCATAGTTTTAAGTAGTTTGAGCTTGCTTTGAAGTTGCTGATTTATAGATTCAAAAAAAATGAACGCTACCTTCCTCTTATCAGGGAAAAGAGAGATGGTGATTGAAATTGGTTACCTGCTATTATTACTAAATCTGACCTGCTGGATCAACTTTTCCGCTTCGGAAAGAATCTCAGCACTGCATTATAAATAGAATATCAAATCACATGCAACATGAAAACATTAAATAGTTCAACATCTACGCAACACATTGGACATGTTCCACTATCTTTTTGTGGGCCTAGAAAACGCATACAAGCATAGGAAGTTCTAAGAAAGGCATTATGATGTAGCAGAAAACAGCAAACCTTACCAAGTGATGTTCACGTAGTTTTTACGCAATTCATCTGAAACACCAAGTACATCTAAAGCATGCCAAGCATTTTTCCAGAGGGAAATTGACGTTCCGCCTGCTCTTAACTTATCTGACTTCTCAAGAACTAGTGTTTGCATTCCTAACCTGAAACTTGGGATTAGTTTAGTTAGATTCTTACAATATTTGATCTGCAACAAGTGAAGAACTTTTAGTGTTATAAATGGAACTTTTCATATGTAACAGACTTAAAAAAGATTGTTTTAGGGTTAGTTCACATGGATGGTTAGAAGAACACACAGGAAAAACACAGACCTGTGAAATGAGAGGGCTGTGGCAAGGCCTGAAATGCCTGCGCCAACTATAACTATTTCACTGAATATGGGGTTTTTGTGCTCTGCCATTGCGTGTAAAAGCCTGAGAGCAAGATAAGATGAGGATGCAAGAACAAACCGATGCCTATAAATACATATACAATATGTAAATACCCACCTCATTTCTTCCTGCGTTTCCTCGGGTTCCAAGTCCGGTCGATTCCTCCTTTCCTCTACTCTTTCCTTGTGGCCCATTTACCCTAGTTGGCCCATCTGGAAGCGCCACGCAATATCATCATTAGCTTGTAATGTGCATTGTATCCAGACTTTAGGCTATTTCTGGACTGCCAAAGTGGAAAATCCCTCTGCATTAGGTTTTTCGCGCCTCGAACATAAAATAATATAAGAAATTTTACGTCCACGAAGACCATTTGGAAACTTGGATAAATTCTCCTCAAACAAATACAATGTTACTTCATGGACCAGCTTTTGTGTTTTATCTTGGCACGTGAAAGTGTAAGATTCAAATGAAGACTCGAATCTAGTGGCCCACTGAACTGGAAAAATGCTGCCTGCATTTGATATTACCGGATTTCTGGATTTTTTGAAGCCTGTTTTTCGGATTTCTTTGGATTTTTTTTGCAAAAATAATCAAAAAATTGCCGGAATTTTTTTTAATCTAATCGGAAAATTTTAAGGATAGCCGGATTTTTCGGGGCCAAACCCCCTATTTTCAAACCATGATTCAAATGCAAAATGTGGCATGATATCATTGGCTCTTCAGGGTAGAATTTTAGATACCTGTCTATTTATGTGTGAATCTCTCTAGCATCCCACACCATGGAAATTTTGTAGAAAAGTTTGACCCATTCACATCTCTATCAAGCTCTACCCCATACATGTGGCATCCTCCAAAGTAAGTACGTACTAAAAGAAAAGAATGAGGTGTAAAGTGCCAACTCTCATGGAGCTTTGATAGCCTAAGATGAGTTCAAAGAAAATGTCCTCAACAACTTTATCATCCAAGCAACCAATTTTCCCTTTTAAGGACTTAGTCACCTATTGACACCTACTATGGTCTATTGGAAGGTCCTACCAAGATTATATCGGTAGGACCTCCCTAATGACGCTAGGATTCCCATCCTGCAAACATGAGGCAAAATCAAGATCTATCTAGTGTTGCAATCAAGAAGGAAATTTGAGGAGGAAGAAATTTGAGAGAGAGCAAAACTTCGAACGATATTTGGGCCCAAAAAATACTTCCGTATAATAAGAATAAGAAAAAAAAACTACAAATGATTGAGGCCTCCATGTGTGAGATGATAGGTCTGACCACATACATAGCTCAATCCTATCTTTTAAAAGTTCCACATCATCAATACTTCTCTTTATTTATCTTCTAACAAATTTCAAACGTCAGCACAGTCCGTCTTTCATAACCTTGGGCAGTTTACAAAGAGCTGGAACCAAATGAAACAATTGTGTTTTGCATAGCTATTTGTGCATAGAGAATAAATTTGTGCATAGCTATAGCTCTGAGGTGTTGACATGGTGCCCATTGGTAGCTCCAGATGATGTTGCATCTGGTAGCAATATCATGGACACTGACGTCAGTGCTCCTAAAACTGGGCTCATAACTAATATGTTAGTTTCAGAAGCGTGACATAGAAATGTATAGCAAAACATATGCCATAGTATTTCTTAACTTGCAGCTCATCAAAGACCCTTTTTGCCTCTATAAGAGGGGAATACATATTAATCAAACCATACTGCCAAAAGCTCCCAAACAACAAATAAAAGCGATGGCATCTAGAGACATGTCCCTTTTTTTAGGGTAAGGAATTTTTTGATTGATATAAAAATGGTACAGGAACTTCTTGTGGGCTCCACAATAGGCCAGATAGGAAGTATAGAATGCTCATGGTCACCAGATAAAAAAAATTGTCACGAGAAATACAAGCACCCATCAAACTGAAAGCTACCCAAGATCATGTCCACATACTATGGTCACGGTCCGCAACCTATTCTTCATCCCTGCAAGATTCACCGGGTCCCCCTTTTAGTTCTTCCAACATTTGAGTGTGTGGCCTTCATCCCAACTTGTTGAAGGTACTATGGGAAGGTAGAAACATTTGTAGGGTGCAACAAAAAATCGTTCCTCAAGATCCTAAAGAACACAGCCGAAGGAATACCTAGAAGAATAACATATGTTGCTACAAGGATGCTCTGGACTATATGAGAACGCATGAAGATCTGCCTTCTTCTCCCATTAGCAGTACTATATAGGCTAACTTCCTCTTCCAGAAATACACTCCTCGCAAGTTTTTACACAGAAGTAGAACTGTACTAGGCAAGATTGACCAATTGTCTCAGATCCAACATGGGCCTCATGTCCAATGGTTAGAGTTTCTCTCCCTTGTTATGCTTTGGCAACTGTGACTTCCACTCCAGCTGGAATGAAGAGGGGGGATGGCTCAAAGTTGATACAAAGACATGTCTCCTTGTAGCATGCAATCAAGAAATTTCAGTGCCTCATCTGCGAGCCACATAACTTCCTGTTAGCGTGCGACATCTCTTGTCAAGCCAAGCCTAACAAGCATCTCAAAATACTAGGATTTGAAGACAAATCTTCAAGTTGTATCTCCTGCTCAGGCTATCTCTGACAGCATAGAAAGAACCAACAACGACAGCTATGGCACTCTAGGAAGCAGAAACTGTGGCTATGGCGCCGAAAATTCTTTCCTTGTTGATGCTTCTTCTACCTAAAAGCTTCAAAACCCTGTATTTGCCATCTTAGTTGCTTTCCCATCCCAATTCTACCCCTCCTACCTTACAGCTTCAAGAACCTGTATTTGCCATCTCAGCTGCTTTCCCATCCCGATTCTGCCCCGTCTGTCTCATTCTGCTCTTCATAGTAGATAGATAGATATATAGTATTTTTTACATCATACCACATTGACAGCATCCACGAGGACATATGATGGACCCCCAGATACTTGAATACAAGATCTCTTAATTGCTAACCCAATGGACTAGCCACTAAACCAAACAAGGGGGAACTCAAAAAAGGCCATTGCCTTTGCTCAATTAGAAATAGATTTTCTGTACAATGCTGTACAATTGTTTTGGCAAGAAAAAAGCCCACCTATAAAACTATTTTTGACTATTTTTTTTTTCTTCCAACCAAAATTTTGAAAAAGCACCAATGAGCATAAATGCATTTAGGCCCTTCAATATTAACAATACGTGCAATAAACGCATTTCCTTGGTATCCATGTTGGTCATATCTCTTCTGGAGATGTTTGGGATGCGGTGATTAAGAGTTTGAAAAGCACATTTGGTGATCCACAGCTAAGCTATTTATGGCAGGATGATCTGCTAGAGCCAAGTCGTTCTTAGCGGAGCACATGTGTATATGGCTTCACCTATGTTGGCACCACAAAAAAATACAGCATATTCTAAACGAGGTGCACCCTAGACTACCCCGGTCGTCAGATCTATCGATCTTATGGCCCAGACCATATGTTGGGGCCTCTGGGCACCTCTCGTTTTGAATATGATCAATTATGATTGGAGCGCCTATGGTTTTAAAATATAATACGAGTTCGTCTAAAGTCTTGGAAGATGGAATATGCAGACTCAAACCTCTATATGGCTTCATCTAAGTTTTAGAATATGAAATAGGGGAGCTCGAACCTCTACCAAAATAATTCAATGTCTTAATAAGAATGCTTTAAGCAATAGAACCAGTGAGCTAACATAATTATTTTTATTTTAAATCCATATTTTTTCTTATAATAACTTATTCAATTGTTTTAGGGATATGATCTATGGTTTTAAGGATTATCATTTTTACATCCATATTAAATCCCCTTCGAACCTCTTGTTATTGTGTTACATATTCATCAAGGTTGTAGGAATTTCATTTGGAATGGCACAATGGAAGGTGTTAATATCAAAATCAGTTGGGCGAAGTAGATGTTGTCAAAGCACTTTGAGGGTCTTGGGATGATCAGTTTCTTTTACCAAGAAAAGTGTCAATCTCCTAGTTAATTTGGAGAATATTGAGTAATGTTGATGAGTCTCAAGGCTTCCATCTTATTTTATCGGTCTTTGTAAATGTGCATCTCTTTGGTTTTTCAAGTATTAGGATGCTTCTCCCCTGGGATCTATTTCATCCATTGTCAACATTACCATAATGCATCTCCTTTTCTTAGGAGTTGCTTACTATGTGAGAGACTGTGCAATCTCTATTTCAACTTCACCATCTTGCAGGCACTGGCACTGCTGCAAGTTGTTTGTAGATCTTGGCCCAATCAAGTTCATTAAGCATTTTGATTGAATGTCGATAGACCTATATAGCCCAGTTTGAATGACAAACTCTCCCCAAATGGGACATCACAGAGGTGCCACTCCACTGGATTAAGTGCTATATTCTCTCTCCTATTAAGAAACAAAAAAATTTAAATTAAAACTCATGTAGACATAAGCTCATACATCACGAAATGAAAAGTTCCCATTTGTTGCCAAGTAATAATGGACATATCTCCACTGCCTATTTAATAAATTAAGGATTTGTGTATATTCTAAGAGACGCATTAATGCACTGGTCATTATCATGTACATGTAAACTCCTCTTTGGTACAAGGACCGCAAGCTTATTTGCTTGTTCCTTTGTCTAGAAAAAAGCTTATTTGCTTTCTTCTTTGTCCACAAACAATTGCCATGAGAGGTGAGATTATGTGCATATTGCCAATCATAGGTTATTGAAGATAAAAAACCACATAGTTTTGAGATGTTCTGCCTTTGTGATGATTAGGAATCGTTACTTGACATTAGCATTCTATTTCACGCTTCCACAACTTCTTAGAGCACTATCTATATAAGGGCTATATATGACTTGGCATTATATATACTTGAGGTACTAGATGTGTGTCTTTAATTGTTGAGCTAAGCAGAGCCGCTCAAATGAGCAGGGCCACTGATAGTGCCCATCCTCACTGCATTATTCAATAGGGCATTGCAGGAAGGATTTTCTAGACAATGGACCACTAGCAGGGTAGTTCCTATCTATAAGGCAAGGGATCCAGACAGAGCAATCATGATCAGCTCCTTCTTTGCAAAAATGATGGTCAGCATTCTGGAGCAACAATTGATGATGTGGACGGAGGAATCAAAGGTGTGAATCCTCACACAAGCAGGATTCAGGCTTCGACACTCCACACTGCGTACCTTGATTGAGGATAGCAGAAATCGACAACATGACCCCTACTACTGGAAAGGCTTTGGCACTATGCCACGTGAAAAGTTGTGGGAGAGATTAAGACAACCATGCTTCTAAACAGTGCCATTGCTTTGCACACCCCCCACCCCCCTCCCCTTTTTTTGCATTTTGTGATGGGGACAAAAAAGTGGATGGTTGGAGAGAAACAGAAGCCAGTGTTCATGCATGGTGTTCGTCGAATCCAGCATTATGGGGCAATGACTTGAACTCTGCTAGTTGTGGAAATAGAAGCAGGTGGGATTCTCTGAAGTGAAAGGGTCAGATAGTGTGCCCATTGAAACCAGTGACGTTGAAGATTCACCTTTGCAGATACAACACATTTCACATTTCACATTCCACGTGTAACTTGTGTTGAAAAACGATGATATTGGCGATATCAATATATTTGCGCTTAATCAACAAGGGAAAATGAAAATAAGGAACCCCCTAGCAAGATTATCGAAGTTCTGAGGGAATGTTGGATGCTAGTTTTGACACAAATATAAACATGACTGGGAGTCAATTTGCCATTAGAAATTTTGCTGGTGTGAATCAGCAAAGTTCAAATGGGAATTGTGAGAGACCTTTTATTAGTGTATCTGTTTGTGTAATTGTTGTGGTTAGTTGTTCTTATGCTCCTATGCTGGCAACATCAGAACGCATGTTCAAACATCTTGCCTAGCGGATAACATTGTTGGAGAGAAATTTTAATCATTATAGCAAACTTTACACATAGCTTCAAATTTAAACATCTTACCTAACTTGACATTGCTGGAAAGAAATTTTAACCATTATAGCAACCTCCATGCATAGAACTTCAAATTCCACCATCACCCACAAACTGAATATTTGGGTGTACATTTGAAAGAAGGCAATAGAAAACCACCTTAATAAAAAGAGCAACCATGCAACTTTTAACATCAAACCAATTCTATTCAAAAGGAAATAAGAAAAGATGTCCACTACAAATGTGTACCATGCTCTGTATATATTTTAGAATATGTAGACATAACAAAATGTTCATGGCAGCCTTGAACGCTGCGATAAACTTTTTATTTCCACTATAGTATCCTCACTATGGATTAGCTCATATATCGGTCCATTAGGTCCATTACGTATTCATCAAAATCATACGTACCAACCCAATGGACTCAAAAAATAACCGAGGAAGAGGAAGAATTAAACGCACAATCCACTCAAAAGAGAAAAGGGAAGACTGAGAATTAGAAGACACACTACACACATTGGGAATCCTCTCTTAATGAGCTAGGAACTTTAATGAGCTCAAGGATTTTAAGTCCTTGAAAAAAGCCAACTTTCTCTAGTCTACGGGGTGCGTCCTACTCCTACTTGCTTGAGAGTCCTACTCACTTGAGACAAGCGGGGTCTATCAGCCCTTCAATGTTTATAATAACTAAGGTATGAGGTCTCCACAATCAAAACGAGTATGCCTTGAGTAAATGGGAGCTCGAAGCAAAAACTGAAGAACAAAGTTGTCTCTAAGGTAACATATTAACGGAGAACTCAATGTCATAACTACACCCATAATATGTGAGAGGATTGTCAATGGTAAGAATCTCTTCCATCTCTGGTTCACATATGTTTCTAGAGCATGGTATAACCCCTGACTCGACTCTGTTTCGGCATTAAGAGCAGTGTAAATTGCACGCGCTAGAATAACTCCATCTTCTAATGCCAAGCATCCTCCTTGTGCCAGGTTATTTGTCATGGGATGTAGGGCATCCCCAGCAAGTGTTCCTCCATCAATAGTCAACTTTGGGAAAAACGGAAGATCCCATCTATCCCTCAATGCACTTATACTTAACGTATATATCGGGGAGTCGTCTATGAGATCATACATTACTCCTTTACTATTGTTTGACCAATCTTCAAGCAATATCTTTGCCGCTTCTTTCATTCTCTCTGGTTCAACCATCAGACCTGCAAATGTACATGTTAAAACGTTTTAGCTTTTTTTTTCCATGCCCTATAGAATGTAAACAAGCACATATTTCAAAAAAAAAAATCCCTTCCATGCATATTTCAGTATAACAGCATCTCATAAGAAGAGCATATCTCACTGTCCTTTCCAGACCATCTATAGCATCTTATGGGAAGAGCTAGTCAATGATATACATTAGACCAGCGATAGCATCTGGTGGGGAGAACTAGTCGATATACTACTTCTATACATGTACATCACCTGCAACCCATTTGCAGGAGGAAGGGGGTTGTGGGAAGGAGAGGAGAGACCTTGCTTAGGATTGCTAAAAGCAAGAAACCAGTAGATCTTATCGAAAGATATGGGAGCAATTCCTGTATGAACACCTCTCCCTATGTATTGTCTAGCAATTGAACCAAATTTGTGACCCATCGGATATTGAGCTGCACCTCGTATAACGTATTGTCCCACAAAACTAGGTTCCTTTAGCCCCATCCATTTGGCAACAGCAGAATGCACACCGTCACATCCAACAACAATCTGCAACATATCTCCATGTGAGACAAGTGACTGAAAATACATCCTTAAAACCAGATAACCCATACCTCTGAGGTAATAGTTGTTTCATCTTCCATATAAATAGTGATACGAGATTCCTCCTTAGCTTTTGATATTTTTTCCACCTTACTATTAAATCTAATAGTTTCTTTAGGAAGGGGTCTTGCAAGAGCTTTCACAAGTGCTATGCGCTCCACTCCCCTCAATTCATGGCTGGAAATGTAAAATTAGGGAAAAATTTAAGCACTACATCTTATTATCATCACAAATCTATAGTAGAGATCTTGACACAAACTACATATAGAACTTAAAATGCTAGCTACTAGACTGAATACATCAAGATGGCAATAAAATGAGAACTAATAGAATGGGACAAGCATTCTTCCTTGTACTCTTTCTAAGAAAAGACATAATACAGGATGAGAGTATCTAAGAAAAGTCAGAACACTTCGATC
Organism: Isoetes taiwanensis; assembly: GCA_021234155.1. NCBI lineage: Eukaryota > Viridiplantae > Streptophyta > Lycopodiopsida > Isoetales > Isoetaceae > Isoetes > Isoetes taiwanensis. Next base: position 13,379,047 of record JAJEKV010000016.1, on the reverse strand, counting down.
TTGTTTTATAGTTTAAATTATAAAAAACATACAAAAAAAGTGAATGTTTCTATATAGAAGGAAAGAAACTGCATTGGAATTTTGTTTACCTGCTACTATTACTAAAGCTGACGTGTTGGATCAACTTCCCAGCCTCAGAAAGAATATCAGCACTGCATGAAAAAAAAAATTGGTTTGCGGTTTACATAATATCAAAATATATTTTCATGCAATGCGACCACGTGCAGAAAACAGAACAGACATTCTGCTAGCTTTTGTGAGGTTAGAAAATGAGGACAAGTATAAAAAGTCCCAACAAATTTTGCATTATGGATGTAGCAGAAAAAATTCGGGCTTACCAAGAGATGTTCAGGTAGCCTTTACGCAATTCATCTGAGATACCAAGCGCATCTAGGGCATGCCAAGCATTTTTCCAGAGAGAAATCGACGTTCCATCTGCTCTTAGCTCTTCTGACTTCTCAAGAACGAGTGTCTTCAATCCTAACCTGAAAAAAAAAGCATTAATTACATGCCCAAATAGAAGAACATACATTTGAAAAACCTAGATAGATTGTCTGGGTTAAACATATGGAGAAAATCAATAGATGGAAAACACGCAGTAAATAAGAGATCGACAGACCTGTGAAATGCGAGGGCTGTAGCAAGACCTGCAATGCCAGCACCAACTATAACTATTCCACAGGATTCAGAAGTCATTGTCTAGGAAATCAGATAAGATAAGAATAGAAATCACTATATGAGCTAACCTTATGGCTATATATACAGGAAGCATAGCTGTGCACCCAGGATTTCCTCAAGCGGCGGCCTAGGATATTTCCTCTGTTTTCTAGGTTCTTCGATTCTGCGCTGTCCAAAAACCTTATGACACCAAGGTATGCAGATCTGCTAATTAGCTTCTGACACGTTAATCTAAGATTATCTTTTTACATTGCCAGCCTTATAAGATAGATATGTATGGTATTTTAAGGTGGAAGCAGCTCTCCATTTGTTGAATGCTTGTTCATCCTAGAGACACATCCCTTGTGGCGTTTATTTTTTCTTGTCATAATGTGCACGGAGTCAACCTTGGAAAAGGATATCATCTTACATCCCTTGGAAAAGGATATCATCTTACATCTCAGTGCAGCTCTGTGATGACATGTGTTGAACGTATAATAAGATGGCGTTGTTGTTGCTGAAAGATGGAAGTAGATCTCCATATGGCACAATGACTGCTTTGAAAGTTATAGAAATGGCGGTTGAGGGAATTATAGTTATCCATGTATTTGCGCATGAAAATATCTTGTCCCACATCTGAGGCATGAACAATTTCAATCCGATTTGGTGTTTTGAACTATCCATAAAACATTTACGTCACCTGAGTGTCGAGTCACATCCCTGTAACATGGTTTCCTTGTCACTGTATGAGGTTGGTAATTGAGATAGATTCTATAACCTTACATGTGTGTGCAAGCATGACGCATTGAATGCATCATAAAATTCATTTTTTGAAGGTGGATCATGGGTACTCTCAATTCGGCATTCTGCCTCTACTAATTGCCTTTAGTCTGTAAATTGGAGGGATTTGAGAATTAAAACATGTCTGTCACTTTTCTAATAGAAGCTATTGAGTGAATTTAGTTGTTGCTATATACTTGCTGAAGTGTGACTAAGAGAACCACATATACTAGTAATATGATGAGCCACATGTTGGACAATCTAATGCTCAAGGTGTTCAATATACAAACCAAACAAGATCAAAGAAATTGGAATAAAGCTAAGGAGCATTTGATCTTGTACAATATATGCAATACAAGTTTCACGTATAGTAGAATCCATTTGTTGCGATTAAATAGTGGCCAACAAAGGACTCATCATGACTGTCTGATAATTTTAATCACAATATCTATCAACAGTCTTATATGTTGGACCATTGAAGCAAGGCCTTTACTATTATTAGGAAGTCTAATGATAGAAGAGATTGTGGTAACCTTTAAATAAGAGGTTAAATCCTATAAATGCACGTGGACCTTGGAGTATGTGAAGAGATATTAAAGGCAAGATATTAAAAGGTGGGCCTTTAGCTTTTATAAGACAACGAACCTTTTGGAAAAGTTAAGGACCTTTTAAAAAAGGCATCTACCAAGATTATATAAAGACGACATCTAGGACAAACAAGGGACCAAGACGTGCGACCAACAAATACGACATCTGCTCAGCTGTGACGTTCCAGCATAATATACGGTTTGAATACGTATATTATACTGCCACGTCACGCGTACATGTCACCTTGACAAGTACTTGAGAGCCGTAAAGAGTTGCACCTATGGGGCAACCTCGTATGTTGCACATGTATATTAAACATATGTAATTAAACCCCTTTGCCAAATGGCAAAGCCCCATTGGTCCCTTCTAACCTAAACCTAAAAGGTCATGTAAAAGGAACAAAAGGGGAAACCCTAAACCCTTTCCATTTTCGCATTTTGGCTTCCTTGGGCCATTCCAGCCAAGCCAAGCTGCTAGTTCGCATTGCCTGCTAGTTCGCATTGCTAGGGGTCGCCAAGCTGCATTTGCACAACAGATCTCTTAGGAGCAGCTGCATTTAGCCCAAACGAATGCATAGACGCGATTCGAGGAGCAGGAGCAAGCCAAGGATCAAGTAACCTGTGATTCCGTTGTGCAAAGCCGACTTTTAGCCCGGCAATGGGCTAGGATAGTATGGTAGATCAGTCTTAGCAGCCTTATAGATCCTAAGATCACCAGCCTTAACGAATGAACCTAACAATGTATGTCAGGTAGATAGATTAAATATTATTTAGTATCTCAGTTCTTTTATAATGATGATGTTCCATTCTATACTCTCCGGTGTATGTGGGAAGGGGGGTAGAGGCCTTGAAACCTTCAGTAGCAGATGATTCTAGATAACCTCATTAATTCCCAATTAATGCGGCTCGTGTACAAGAGCCCGCCTGGTTGTGAGTGGCGGGGCTAGACCGGGTGGAATAAGGAGGACTTGTCCCGTCACTGACTGATCCCTCTGGTGTGTAAAGCCTACCAGGGATCTCAGCGGGCTAGGCTTAATGGTTTGCCACTGCGTGTGGGCAAGGCATGAGCTCGACATCTCTTGGGTGATGAATCACCTTCAATGAGGTTCAAGTCAAAGACAGGCAGTGGCCCTCTAGCCACCTGTGATGGGCATGCATGCTTCTGGAGGGGGTGATCCCCTCCTGCCTCATGGGGGCTGGGGAGATGAAACCCAGTAGTAGACCCTTTGGCTACGCACAGGCAGGCTACAGTCCAGTCCCTAGACTCTTCAACCTACTCTGCAAAGTGTAACTGGGAGGGGCGGATGGAGCGGACTACCCAACAGCCATGTTCCTATGCCAGCCCAATCCACTCTCATGAATTCTGTCTGCAATGACTTCTGGAGACCCAAGTCGTCAGTCCATACCCTGTACCCTGGAGTCTGAGCCTTGGGTAGGATCTTCCATGTGATGATGATATTGTTGATGTGTTTATACATGTATGCTATGGTACAGTCACCCTTCGAGGTGATTTCATTTGCATTTGATGTCATGTGCTTACGTTTATTCACGCTTCCGCATCTAAAATGGTCCCGAGGGAAGACGGGACAAATGACCCATCCATTCTTCCTCATCGATCCATTGCTAAAGGATTGGTGTCAGGTGGATGGCCTCTGTCGGCTTGGCTGCCAGGGGGATGAACTCCGCTTTCCAATACGATAAGGGCATCGTAGAAGAAATAGGGACGTCACAGTGGTATCAGAGCCATGATCTTAGTAGACCAAGATCGGGCACTGACCATTTCCCTAATAGGACTAACAGTAGACCTTCAGCCTTGGGAATAGCCACCCAAGCATGAACCTCAAAAATTGAAAAAAAAAAAAATTCCAATCCTTAGAACAGTAAAGTAGAATAAAGCTAATTAGCAAACACTAATGTTTTACATAATGGTATAACATGAAATTGCAGGTCCAAACTCTAAAACTCCCAGACCTATAAATAGACCCTTATGGTTCTTCATTTTCACCTTTCTCCTCCAGCTAGCTGCTCTCTGGGCAAGAAGGCGATTTTTAGGCGCTCGGAAGGCGATTGATATATTTCAAAACATGGCCTGCACCAAACAAACTACTCGAGTGGTTATGCCAAGCGGATCGACCAGCGTCCAAGTTCTTGCAGCAGAATAGAAGGCCAGGGAGGCTCGAGAGCGAGCCAGACAAGAAGAAAACCCTAACCCTAATGTAGATGCTGAGGAGGATGACGAGCAGCATCAAGACCAGGAAGAACAGCCTCAGGACCCTGATGGTTAAGAAAACCTAGAGGATCAGGGCAATGGCGAAGAGGAGGAGAATGAAGAGGACCAGCCAGTACCAGAGGAGCTAGCGCGCCAGCAAAAGAAAATGATCAAGAAGAGGAAAGCAACAAAGAGAAAGAGAATTGTAGAGAAGGAGAAGCGCAAAAGATAGAAGGAGGAGCGCAAGAGGCAGAAGGAGGTCAAAGGACACAGAACTGCCAAAGAAACCCCGCAGGAAAAAAAAAACAATGTCGAGCAAAGGGATTAGCATAAGGGATCGGGAGCCCGATAGGCCACCATCTTCGTCATCAGAGATAGAGTCGGACGAGGAGGTGCAGAGAGTTCTCCGCCCAGCAGAAGGCTCGGGACCTTCAAATTAAAATGATGAAGAAGCTGCACAGCACCTCCGTACCCAAAATGGCCAAAGCCTACAACTGACCCCAAGAAGGGCAAACCGTCACGAGAATCTTATGTACTCAAGCATGAGCGCGAGTACAAGAAGAAATTGAAGGAGTACCAGGAGTACATGAAGATGTACTAGGAGGACTCAAGGTACTATGATGCAAATAAAGTAACATACGTGGAGGGAGGAAGGCCAACGAAGGAGAACACCTTGAAGTTGCCCCCAGAGAGACCCATGCCATCTAAGAAACCAATGAAGAGAAAGTCGAACTCCTATTTTGCAAAGGCTTCTCGGGAGATTCGACACTTTTAGAGGAGCTACGGATTGCTGATTCCAAGGGCTGCATTCGCGAGACTAACCCGCGAAATTTTGCAGGAATTCGAGAAGAGCAAACGAGTGACAGATGATATGTTGCTTGCATTGCAGGAAGCAACCGAGCAGAAGTTGGTCCTGTACTTTGAAGACTCCCTAGCATGTGCTCTCTATGCGAAAAGAGTCACCTGTATGCCTAGAGATATGAAGTTAGCTAGGTTCATAAAGAAGGAAGATTGCTAAAATAATGTACTTACGAAAATTTTGTAAATATAAAAAGTGTTTTGATCAAGTTGTAAAGTGTAAGATTGTATTTAACAACGTTATAGTAATGGCATGTATAATTGAAATTAATTAATTTGGCCAAAAGTGACTATTTTGAGCCCCACCCCTCACGAAGGACACCATGGCCCTTTTCAAAAGTTTTGAAAGTGCCTCTCGCGCACTGTGTGAGTGTTTGACCACTGATCTATGTCTAGACTTGTCCAAATCTAGAAACTAAGGTTACATACCGTCTTATCTCAGCGAGATAAGTAGTATTTTGTCCTTATATCATAATTTTAGAGCCATGTAGGACCCAAAGAGGAGCCCACCCCTCACAAAGTGTGCCAGGACCCTTTTCAAAAGTTTTGAAAGTGCTTCTCGTGCACTGTATGAGTGGTCAGAGTAAGTTAGCCCTAATTCATCCCAACTACCTCCAAATTAGATGAAGTTGGTTGCAATAGGATCCTTAGGATGTACTTTAGACCTAGATTACCTATCAATTGCTTAGTAGGACCTTGAAGTGATAGACATTCCCAAACTCTAAAAATTTCTCAAATTAGGGTTCTGCCTATAAATATGACCACCACCCTCATTTACTCTCTACTCTATCACTCCTCACTCTAAGGCAATTTTCCAGCTCCCATATACGCTTATACATCTGTTTGATAACCCCATCAGCATCAGCATCAGCATCATGGCCACTTCATCATTCAGGCGATGGTATAGCGCCACTGCTCATGTGGCTGAGGCTGACATCAACTAGGTCTTCACTGTTTTTCAAAAGGCGATTGATGTGGATGCCACCATATATAGATGCCACATCTTTTTACCAAGAGATCATGACTGAGTTCCATGCCAAGGTAAGACCTTTCCTAGTAGAACTCCCCCCATGCATAGGTTACTTTGCACCTAGAACAGCCCTCTGTGCAGCACTAAATGATATCCCAAACATAGACAAGTATTTAAGAAAATAGAGCTGCTCGCATGCCAAACTACATATCGATAAGTAGGAAGAGGTATTTTTCTTATACTGCTGTTGTAGCGATGAGCTTCTGCACCTTTTACGCCACAGCCCGACCTTGATGACTTCATCGACCGAGAGATACATGACTTCCCCATCAGCATCAGGGAGGCCCACATTTACACTGGCCAATCATCATCCGACATTGAAGCTTACACCGACATTCGGCAGATGATGATACAACAAGAGCTACTCTCAGAGGAGGAATTTATAGCCATCCAGGAGCGGATGCGCATCAGATGAAAGACAACAAGCATGCTCCTGCCCAACACCTCATCAGTAGCGCCAGCCGGGCTAGAAAGACGCGGCATCAACTTGACCTCTTCCAGGTCCATGTTTGCAGACTATAGGGACCTGATAACGGTACCAGTGGACGAGTAATTTAGAAGGCACAGGGCCGGGATCAGAACCGGAGAAGAGACAACAGAGGGAGGACACGATGAAGCCCTCAGGTTTTACCTTCCACTCCTCACCGATGGAAGGGTAGCGGTCATACATCGCCAGTTTAGCCCACGGGGAGAAGAAGGAGTGTTCATGCTTATTGCCCTCTCGGGATTTGGTAGGCATGCTCGGATCAAGGCTCGGATGCCTCCGAACATCGACCATGTCATTCTGGTCAAGAGGTCAATAGCTTTGAGCGTCTTCGACTTCGGAGTCCCATATAGACGACAGGACAGGTTGGCCGTCACTGTTGCCTACATGTCAGATAGAAGGGTTGAAGACCTGGTAGCGTCACTTTAAGGTAGTACGCCCACCAACATTCTTAGAAACTTGGGTCGAACAGTTGGCACAGCCGAAGTGAAGAAGTTCTTGGAAGATAACCCGGCATGAAGTTTCCAAGAATAGATTAAACTTTTTTTTCTATCTCTATTATTGTAAAATATTGTACCTTATTGAACATAAGTGATGGCATTATGTATATTCTTTGATATATTTTGTCCCCACAACTATAACATCAAACAACCAATGCAATAACAAACAAAAGCTAATCATAAGAGTGCAATCTAATGTGTACGCAGCTAGAGCACCCAGGAATGTAGAACAAGATCGACAACCTCAGGAAGAGCAAACACCCGCAAGACAATTTCAACCAAGGAACCTGTTCCAAGAGTTCGAGGCACCAACCCCGGAAGAAAAGATATTGCAAATGAGATCGGATATCCACAAGGTAAGAGCCTTGCTGGCAGGGAGGACAGCAATTGCACCAAAATAGAATGTTCAACTACTCTAAACACCTGCTGGCAAAACATACAAGGCAAAAAAGAGGAACCGAAGAAAGAGATCCCCTAGCACGGATTCCTTCAACTCTAGTTCCGACTCCGACTCCGAATCTGAGGAGCAGGACAACGATCAGTAGGACCGCCACGAGAGTCCCAACCATGATAGGGACAGGATTGAAGGCGACTACCAGAAGAAAGACGACTCCGCACTAAGCAATGTGTGGAAAGCCAGGAAGCTGGAATAGTTCTCAGGAGACAACAGGTCAGGAATAGAAGCCGAGGCTTGGTTAGGTGAAATGAGAGAGTACGAGAATGCTTATAGTACGAAAGATAAGGACAAGGGCAGGGTAGCGACAGCCAACTTCAAGGGAGCAGCCAGAATCTGGTGGAAAGGCTATTCCAAAGCCCATGGATTAAGCAGAGATAGCTGCAGATTCAAGAAGTTTTCCAAGACATTTAAGCGTCATTACGTGCCGAGGGAACACAAGTGCCATATGATGCAACAGTTCTACAGATTGGAGCAGGGCAATAAGACAGTCCAGAAGTACACCGAAGAGTTCATGAGGTTGAGGCTCTATGTGCTAAAATTGAGCGAAAGACACACAGTAGAGGGGTACATTGAAGGCTTGAATGACGAGATCAGGAAGCTTGTGAGAGCGATAAACCCCAGAACAATGTAAGAAGCAGAGTCTAAGGCTGTAAGCTTACATGGAATAGGTCCCCAAGGTCGTGTACAGAAGAAACATTACTATCAGGACAAGGGGAAAGCTACGGGAAGCTACAGCCCAATAGCAACAAGCACGGCATCTGTTAGACCTCAGTACAATGCAAAGTATGGAAAGCAAAGGGAACACAAATTTTGACAAGTAGGACAAGAAGGGATAAAGACCAAGCGGGTGGTTCAAACTACTCCAAAGTAGTGAAGCAGTTCTTACAGTCCATTCCGAAGGAGAAGAAGCAAGAATGTATTGAAAAGCAGTTGTGCTTCAGGTGCTTCTAGCCAGGACATCGGACACACAACTGCCCCCTTGTGATGAATGCGGCGCTAGCAGAGCTAAGAGGATGGGAGATACCCCCGGAGATCAACGAAGAAGATGCTTGCGACTACATCCAGGGTGTGTGCCACATCTTTGCTGCCATTGATTCTGAGAATGCTGAGAGTCACTACCAAGTCATCTCGACGATTGGGAAAGTCAAAGCCAAGTCCTTCATAGTGTTGATAGACACGGGGAGCACCCATAATTTTGCTTCCCAAGGATGGTAGAGAAGTTGAAGCTGAAGCCTTTGAAGTCCAAGCCTTGGTCTGTTGTGTTGGCAAGTGGGGAATCCGACACACAGCAAAAATGATGCCCACATCCTCCTTAAAATACCCCCTTTTGGAAATGGGGGATTGACGAGCAAAGGATAATTTTTTGAGAAGAAGAGGATTTTAGTTCTATGTTAGGGGTACTGAGGGAGTAATAGGGGGATTGCAATTTATAACATGGGGATTTTCTGTAAAAAATAAAGAATGGAGGATGAGGAGAAATGGGGTAGTCAGGGGTACTAGGGGTAATGATGGAGTAATAAGGGGATTGCAATTTAGAACATGGGGATTCCTTCAAAAAAAAAAAAAAAAGGAATGGGGGATGAGGAGAAACGGGGGTAGTTAGGGTTAGTAGAGGTAATGAGGGAGTAATGGGGATTGCAATTTTAGAACATGGGGATTTTTGTAAGAGATGAAGAATGGGGATGCGGAGAAATGGGGTAGTCAGGCTAAGGCTCTTTGGGGGTAATGAAGGAGTAATAGAAGGATTGCAATTTAGAACATGGGGATTTCTACTAAAAAACTGAAGAATGGGGGATGACGAGAAATGGGGTAGCCAGGGTTAGTAGGGGTAATGAGGGAGCAATGAAGGATTGCAATTTACAATGGGGAATTGCAATTTAGAATGGGGGATAAGGTTAATAAGGGTAATGAGGGCCTAATGGGGGAATTGCAATTTAGAATGGGGGGATGAGGATAATGGGGATGAGGAGAAATGGGGATTCACATGAAAAAGGAATGAAGGAAAAGGAGGATGAGGATTATATTTAAGTTAATATTTTAGTGATTCTTGCTTTAGAAAGTGGGTGTTGCTTTAGATTGCCAATTTGAGAACACCACTAATGTAACTAATAACATTTAAACCTTTGCGGTAATCTTATTAATACTTATTATACCAGTCAAAAGATTACATGTTGGTCCGTAAGTGGTTGGATTATCTCATACCCTAGAATCTTTGTATCATCATATGGCACAGGGATGAACTTTTGAACTAGAGAGTTAATAAATCTAGTCTTTCCAAAGGCTATATCTAAGGAAAGGATCCATGCCTCTGTAAATGGATCTTTGTTACCTCGATAGAAGTAGTTTGCCTTGTAGTAACTCTTTAGCTCTCCAACAGATTCATGAACAAAGATTGTTGATATATTACCCTTGGGCTCTACATGGTTTTCCTCACTTAACTCTTGCGATGACACACAGTCTCATTCTTTATAGATAGTTCCACAAAAAAGAACCTTCTTAAACTTGTAACTTTGCCTCTTCATAAGTGTTGGTCATGTAAACCATTCAGCTCCATCACACCAGTCAAGTTTGTAATCACCCCTTCTTGCTCACTCCTGGCTGATCCTATAAAGATGCCCTTCTTCACAATGGCCTCCTTGCAGCCACAATGATTTGGAAGGTATTCTAACAAAAAATGCAGAGATATCTTGTCTATTACATGTAAACTGGAGATCTGTGACCAGGATTTCTTCTACCTCCACGAAAATGGTCAGATAGAACATTTATGTAGATTCTTTCTTGAAATTTATCTGTAAATAGATGATTAAGCTGTGTTTCTTAATCTGGATCCTGGTTTAGGGCTTTTTTCGGCACTTATTCTAACGCAGGTGTATTTGCTTCCCTTTATAATCCTTTATTATCTGATCTAAGTAAACTACAAAATAAAACTACAAAATTAAAAAAAGGGGATTGTTGAGAAAAGGGTATTAACCAAGTACGTGATATTAAATACAAGGTCACAAAAGGGGGATGGTTGAGAAGAGGGGTATGAACGGAATAAGGGTATATTAAACTACAAAATCACAAAGGGGGATTGTTCCTAGAAAGGGGTATGAATATTATTTGTGAGAAAAGGGGTATGACCATTGCATATGGCAATGGGGGATATACAAAAAATTCAAATAAGGGGATATTAATCTACAAAATCACAATGGGGGGATTGTGGCCAAATACCCCGTTTCTGAAAATCATGTCTATTCCACGAAAAGGGGGATTTTAAGGGGTTTTTTATGGGGGAATTTTAGGAGGATATGGGCATCGTTTTTGATGTGTCTAGTTGTTTCATCTCTTCTTCTAGCGGTCACAAAGGACAATAAGAGTGCGCTTGAAATCTCAAGAAAAAAGTATTATCTCAATCTAAAGTGATTGATCCAGCACCAAGTTGCCTCGGATTTAGTAATCTTAAGGGAAGATACTACAGCAACAACAAATAGAATGCAAGCAACTTGAGAAGCCTTAATCTACCGGCCTAGAGAAGCAACAACAAAACAAATCAAGACGAATCTTAATCTGCAAATCGAATGCAACCAAGGCGTGGGATAGAGGAGAGAAAAATGGAAAAAACAAAAACATTAAAAACCTGATTTGATGTTTTGCTAGAGCTCCAACCTCCAGCTCCAAGCTCAACCTCCAGGCTCCAAAATATGAGCTCCACCACAAAGGCCTCATTTCTTTTCTATCACAAACCCTAAGCAAGGAGGCGGTTTACATTGAACCAGCCCGGCCATCATATCACACTATCTACCTCTCATGCTGATGCAACATTTACTGTAGCCTGCGAAAGACATCATGCAACAACTAGATAAATAAAAAGGACTTAGGCCTACTTATGCTGATACTCAGCTTGTCGGAACTGTTCGAGCACCCATGATCCAGAACGTAGGTGACCGCCAATTTACAGGGAACAATAGGTTCGGAACAATCACCAGCATATCCTAGGTATATTCTAGTATATATTTAGGATATGCCACAAACCCATATAAGCCAGGGTTTACCCCCCTAGGGCAACCCAAAAATCTATGGGAAAGAATGGATGATTTAAGCATTTCTATTGAATACAAACAAGCAGTTGAAAAGCTATATGAAAAGGTATTGGTTCAACTGTCCTTTCCATATGTACCTTCTTGTAATGATTTAGTGGAGAGCAATGTGGGAGTAAAACGGGGGTGTCCTCTATCGCCTACATTATTTGATCTTTTTATAGACCAACCTGAATGCTGGATGCGAGACTATAAATGGATATGTTCTTATGCTACTTTTATATGCTGATGCTGTGGTATTACTATCTAGGAGCATATAGGGGTTGCAAAGCATTTGGATGCGCTTTCATTATTTTGTGATGCAAAAGGCATGCAAGTTAATATGGGTAAGACCAAAGTGATTGTGTTTGGGGCAAACAAGACTGATCATTTAAAGTTTTATTATCAAGGTGAACTTGTAGAAATTATCAATAGCTACAAGTACCATGAGATATTAATGGATAAGAGTCCAAATTGGAACCAAGCAGTGGAGCAAAAAAGTAAATGCTGGCCCCAAAGCACTGTATGCAATGCAGCCTAGATGTGCCCTCAGAGATATGGAACTTTAGCTTGAAAATAATGCGTTATATAACACCGGTCCAATCCGTAGTTTTGTATGGATGTGAAGTATAGGGTCCTGGATTGGCCTTAGAGACATGGAAAAAGGTTGGGAAAATTCAAAAGAAATTCTTTCGGTCTGAACTTGGAACAAAAGTGCAAACTCCCTATGATATGATGTTAGCAGAATGTGGGATGCTTATATTGGAAGCAGAGGCACTTTGCAGACTCCTTAATTATGTCTATAAGGTGTTTTGAAGAAAGTTTACCATGCTTGGCTTTGGAAGAGACACGGGCTAAGCACGAGTGTGCTGATGCCTCAGTGGATGTCACGATGGGGGATGAATATTTATGATTTAGCTTTGCATAAAGATGATATCTGCACATGGGTCAAACTGGATGTTCTTCATAGGACATGGAGAGATGGAGCAGTAAAAAAGAAGTTTTATAGGATTAATCCTACATTGCAGGAGGCAAAGTATTTGGCAGAGGGGATTTCCACGAAGCATAGACATGCCATCTACAGGATGAGGCTGAGCTCATATAGGCTTGGTGTTGAAGTAGGCAGGTGGAATGACATTCCTCACGAGCTTAGATTGTGTAAGATATGTGAGGCAGGGATATTTGAAGATGAGGAACATGTACTTCTACATTGCCATGCTTACAGAGGAGATATTCGAGAGAAGTATGATGTATGTGCTGACACGTTGATGGTTTTCTTTGATTTTCCATCAGAGGATGCATTGGATGATTTGTTTTATAATGTTGAATGTACAAGTTGAACGTCTTATAGACCTGGCAGTCTCACAGACGTAATAATCAAATTTCATTTCATTTCATTTCTCCCTCTCTCCCTCCCTCTCTCGTTCCCTCTCCCTCTCCAAACATCACAATGGGAGATGTTCTCAAATATGTGGATGTGCTAGCTTTTTTTTGAAAACATGGAAACATGAGGAGACAAGTAGCTTCATTATAAACACAGTTGCAAATTAAATGGGAGTATTGCATCACTCCCGTTTCAAAGATTCCCTAAAGAAAAACACCATGCTTTAAAAATTGATCATTTTTTAAAGAAGTTGGGAATTTCAAAAGGATAAAATTATTTTAGCCTGCATTTTGGGTTCTTTTGAAGTGATGATCTTGTATTTGTAAAGAAGAGCACTTGAAAATGGCAAAATTTTAGATTTTAGTATACAATCTCTATAACTAAAGATTCGAAGAAATCTAAATAAGGTAGAAAGAATAATAATTATTTCATTAAATTCTTTTTAATACATAAAATTTGGCAATAGTTTATAGTCAATGATAAATAATCTAGCACAAGACAAGTCAGAGGTCCAAACTATAGTCCTCCTCATTTTGTTTGCTTGTCTCAGATTGGTCCTTCTCTACAGTTTGCTCTTTTTCCAGTGATTCACCTTTGGCTGTGTCTACAGTTTCTTCAGGAATAGTAGCTAGAGCTACTTCTTTAAGCTCTGCAAAAGTATCTTCATCAGCTTATAAACGGAGGCTATATCTCTGAAGATGTCATCTTGGCAAAATCAGATGAAGATTTGCTGCCTAACTCTTGATTCTCATCTGGTAGAGTTAGTAAGGCAGATAATCTCATCTTGATAAAGTTTACAGCCTCCTTGTCAATGTCAACGGCAGCACAATTGCGACCCTTTTTAAGTGCACATGTTATTGTTGTACTAGAGCTAGAGAAAGCATCAAGCACCCAATCTTCTGGACGTGAGAACATATCAAGAAGATGATTAATCAGCTTCTGTGGCTTCTGGTAATGATTGACTATCCTGCCTTGTGCATTAGGGTCCTGTAGCTTCAGTACCACTGGTGGAAACTCTAAGACATTCGAAAAAATTTGGCAGGTTGCAATGTTGTTTAAGTACCCGTACACTACAATTTTGTACTTATAGTACCTTGGGTAGTGTACAGTACATCTTATACCTCTAAAGTGTAGGGTCAAAAAAAAAAAAAAAAAAAAAAAAATCTATGAGTTTAAATCATATCCTCAAAACAATTTTGTGCCTCCCTAATGTCTAATGTCAATTTCAAGACTAAAAAAACTCTAATTGTATGTTTCTAGCTCTTTTATGCTGGGGCATACATGTTGATTCCTTACCGGAAACAGAAATTGGGCTACGGGAACTGGTCATTGAGCAGGCACTACTCAAGCTATGGCCAAGGGATGGTGAGGAGATTGCCAGGAAATGGGAGTTTTACAGGAGTGACGTAAATCCGATGCTGCTATACACAGAACAAGACTATCTGAAAGAGCTACCATGGGGCAAAACAAGGCGGCTCATCTCGCAGCTTCGATTAAGCTCGCATCATTTACAAATAGAGATTGGCAGAATGGAAAGGCCCAAAGTGCCCAGGGAGCTCCGGTTCTGCAAATGCTGCTTTGGTGGTCTGGAAGATGAATATCATGCTTTGCTGACATGTGATTATTTTCGCCACCTGCGGGAGCAACACAGTATTATTGCGCCCAATTTCTATACTTTATTACAATTGTCCCCACGATATCTTGGAGCATACATACGTGAGTTTTGAAAGGAGAGAAATTAGTTGTTGGATCTATTTGAGCAAGTTGAAGATCTTGCCTAAGAGATGTGTTGTTTACAGATGTGTTTTTTTTACAAATAATTTCTTTGTACTTGGTTCGCCATGGACCTGAGGGTCTGAAGGTGTGAATAAATCAATTTCAATTTCAATAAATGCTCTATGAAATGCAAAACTAGCTCCAAAGGCTCCCCATCTTGTGAAAGGCCCTTCCTTAAATGGCTTGCAATTGGGGCCAAGACATGCGATTGGTCCATGTGGTCCCAAATGCACCCCGCCACTTGGCAAGTGGGCTCCAAGGTCACCTTTATGATAAATGCATATAATAGGTATTCATCGGTAGATGTAACCAACTAGACATGTGCCACACATTGTAGCTTTAGAGTTGCCCCTAGGGGATTATATTATGTATTCTATATAGCATATCTAGTACTATTGGTGGCATTATATTGTTAGTATAATACACCAATTGCCTAATGGTTGCCATTGCAAATCCTATCCTTCATATCACAAGGTGACATGTACCATGATGTGGTAGTATATTATATGTACTCATAGTTTATAACATATTTGAATGTCACGATATCTAAGCTTTAACAATTCACAGGTTCAGTTTTTTGCAAGCTCAATTAAATGTTGAAAATGGCATAAAGATAAATCATTGAACATATAGCACATTGGAACAGAGAAAGTCTAATACAGGCATTGCACATATATGGCATCAAAAGGAAATGTGAAATTAATAGTTGATGGCATATCCTTCATATGTAATTGCTATAGGCAAGATTCGCTTGGATATTCTAAGAGATTTTGCACGATCGGGCAAAAAATAGAGAAAAGAAAAAAGATGTAAAAATTGCACATGCGCCAGCAAAGCAATAAGAGGAGACCTTCTGCGCCATAGCGGCCCCTTCTGATTTCAAGGGTTTTGCCATTGCTCCCATTACTAGATTTCTCTATGCCATGTCTTGCAGCCTTCAAAAATCAACCAATGCAGCTTATTTTGTTGGCGATTCGTGGAGAACTGATTCAACAGCCACAAACTAGTTTTGCTGCTCACAGTTGCATATAACTAGTGCCAATTTTGTTCTGTTCTCAAATGGGCATTTCACTTTTGCCAACTTAATGGAGGCAACAAATCTATGGCAGTTTTACTCTATGCAGAAAGCAAAGGCCATTTTAAGCCACACAAGAGCCCATTTAATTATCGGCATCTCCTGAAAGCGAAATCTATGACTTTGTAGGCCTGTAGAGAAAATTTATGCCTTTGTTGCAGGATTGTGGTTCTTCAGAAGCTTGCAGAACAGGAGGTAATGTGGCAGGTAAAAAGCGGTCAGGATTTCGTGCATAGTTTCATCCATGATCCATAAAAACAGTTCACAAAAGCAATTCTGCAGTTGGGCAGCTCTTAAGAACTGTCGGATTCTTTGCTCTTCTCAAGATTTTTTTGCATATTTCTGAATCATTCACGGACGGTATCATGAAGTTCAAACCCTATTTCAAAATATTTTTGGGCTTCAAGCACACATTCGACCGCGGATTTGTTTTCAAAGCATGATTCAGCCTTTGGAAGTATGGAACCTTAATGTTTGATCATAGCTTCAGACAATGGCCTTAGTTAGTGGGTGTTATAAATTGACATTTTGTATGTCTCTGCATTGTTAATCTTATTTGGTTCGATTGGAGTTACAGGTAGAAGCCTTGTTGATATGTCTAAGTTAATGCCTAGCATTATGGGCAAATCCGATATTTGGGTGGCCAAATATGGCCGAAAATGAGTACTTGGCAAATCCAATATATGGGCATACCAACAACGGTCCATATAATATTACGCATCATCATTCTGGGTTGTATTATCAGCCTCAGCATTCTGCAATGTATATGCAGCCGCAAGAAAGTTCAGATCCCGATAGCCTGTCTTTGTCAAAAGCATTTAACATGGCAGATTGTGGCATGCATGCTGGGAGCACAGGGGGTCTGATGGAGGAACACAGGGTTGAAATGCCTGGAATAAAGGCAGTGGTCGAAATGCCTAGGATAAAGATGCAGAGAAGTATTCAGCTCATACTATTGTTAATTAAGAATAATATGCAATTTCAAGGCCGAAATTCCATGACATGGGTAAATAAAGAACAGCTTGAATCACTGCCAGATTCATCAAAATGGATAAAAGGATTTGACAACTGATCAGCAAGGAGAGGCATTTATTATTTATATGTTCAGGGTTTGGAAATATTTAAGGACCTATATATGCATAGGCATCATTGTTTTAAGTCTGCTAAAGGCATAGGGATGCAACATGGATTTCATTAGTTATTGCAATTTCACATAAACAATTGAATGCCTAACTCAATACATTGTTTTCTAACTCAATACATTGTTAGATGTTATGTTAATGCCCCCTTGCTCTGTGGCATGCAAACATTGTTGGATGTCATGTTAATGCCCCCTTGCTCCGTAGCATTTGCATGCCGTGGATTCTGTTCACTTGGAGAGTGATCCATAGAAACATCAACTTGAGTGCGTTGGACATTACCTCCATGAATGGCTGGCTTTATTTCTAGATATATGGCCAATTTTATATGCTACAGTATCCGAGATGAATAGTGCATTGACCAATGATTCATATGATTATTTTCAATGGTGTATGATTGGGAGTGTGATATTATTAAGCCAATCTATAAGGCATGAGACAAAAGAGATATAAATAACTAAAGGAAATTAGTAAGATATTGATCCAATTCCCACAACAAAGTTTTCATAATGTCATATCGTCCACAATAACCACATATAAAAAAATAAAATTTTTTGCATATGTTTATAATATATCTAAACTTTACAAACCAGATAATGAAAAGACACAGAAGGGGACTCACAAAGGACACAGAAAACTGTATAGGCTTGTCATTCATCAGAGCAGCAGTGTACAATGTTTGAGGAAAATTGAGTGGGGGGCTGACCATAGGAACAATGTCGAGCTACCCTATAAAACTGAAATAATACACTATGTGCATACAAAAGTAAGGGCAATGTCGACAACTTCTCATCGGGGTAAAACCCCGCCCTTTTGGGTTTTCGAGGAAAATCCTAATGACAAAATGTCGCCAACGAGCTCGAGGATGCCGCGAAGAGAACGATAAACATATGAGAAAATGTCGCCAATGACTTTAAAGATAGTCCAAAGATGGGAAGATAACATATGGCGAAGCCGAATGTACACGCACTATATCCACGGGATTTCTTGAACGCGACAAAGCAGAATACATGGAAAACACCCATTAAGTATTAAGAAAAGAAGAACGTGCATCGAGGCGAGCGCCCACCTAAAAAAGAAAATAAAAACCCAATGAATCATAAGCATTCGTGAGACATTAGTATCAAAAATATACATAGAAAAATAGTATTATTAACTGGTGGAAAAAGGAAGAACGACATCACCCACGAGCAAAAAATGTACATGGCATCGCCCAGCAGGTGGAAATTAAAATAGCATCACCCAACGGGTGGAAAAATAGCATGACCCAGCGGGGAAAAAATAAAATAGCATCACCCAGCGGGTGGAAAAATAATAGCATCACGTAGCAGGTAGACATAAAAATAGCATCACCTAGTGGGTGGAAAAAATAATAACAACATCACTCAACAAGTGGAGAATATAACTAACGCGAAAGCACTAAATTAAATATAAACATATCTAGGAGTAATATCAACAGAAGATACAAAGAAAAACTACAAGGGAGGAAGGGAGCGAGGGAAACAAAGGGCAATAAGGAATGTTGCTATGAGAAGACACTAATAACTAGCTAACTGAAAAGAAAGCACATATATAGTGCTCGTCCCTTCCCAGAATGACGATCCAATGGCTCGGATCGGTACCATTCTAGTAAGGGACTTGCAAAAGACACAGAAAACCGCCAACTACCAGAGAACTTCTCTTTACAAACCCAAGCAACGATAAAAAGTGTTATGCGGAATCACGAATCATATAGATGCACCATGGAGATGAGCAGAATCCAGATCATACAACAGATAGCCGAAGACACCGTAGGTCTAGCAAAAGAGAGGCTGAAGCTGGAAAAACGGTACGATTGCGATGCTAGAATGTAGAAAGTCGAAAAAAGTGAAAACTAAGTCGAAGGAGGGTTATGGCGAAGGGTATAAGAGGAGATGGAGGACGAGAGAGCCAAAGGCAGGTGGAATGCATTGAGATAAGCCAAAAACCAAAGTGATGAAAAATGTCATGTACATATCGAGCATATCGAGCATTAGTGGCGGTTGGGAAAATTTCAGGTTTTTTATTTTATTTTTCCTACTCCCTTTTTAATGGACTCTTGTAGTAAAGACCACCATGGATTTGAATCATCTATAACCATGAAACTATTGGTTATCTACAGGCTTATGCTGTGTGAACGGCACCAAAGAAAAGCCAACTTAGCGAATTTTCGAAAGCAAACATGGTTCCAGCTGAATAGACTAACATAATAGCCATGCTTCAGAAAATATTGATGCCCATTTTTCTCCTCTAATATTCAGGCTCCTCTTTGATATTAAGGTTATGCAAAAACCATATGTGAACAGCATAGGAACTTAGTTAAAAGTTGATCAAAGAATGATCAAGGTTTCTTCTGTCACCTCTGCTCAACTGGGCACCACATACATTCACTGTTTCTAAATATGCAACATCTATGATTCAGATTTGACATTTCATGTCCATTCAGATTCCTCCACGGTGACAACAATAACAATAGCAATAACTGAAAACAACAACACTTATATATGACCCATGCAGAGCATACTTTTTTGTGAGAAGAGTTAAGAAAAGGAATGGATTTAGAAATCAAGGGTTTGATAAACAATCCATGCCAATAAAATCATACTAAGGAAGTGATGATTTGCTTCTGAAGCTTCAACAAGGCAGCCCTCTTCCTTCAAGTGAGATTTCACGTGCTTCATCAGACACATTGGCATTCTCAGTCACTTGTATCTTCATTAATATTAGAAATCTGACACTTCATTGCATCTGCAATGGCAATGGCCTGCACAAGTACCCGATGAAAGCTCAAAATTGCTCAACAGAGGATTGTGGGAGTTCTGGGTTGGCTGTAGCCCAAAGTTCAGCAAGCATGCTGCATATGATCAATTATATAAAAACTTAGAAATATTAGACAAGTATCAAATACAACCTAGAGATAGTGATGTCAGAATGTCTTTTTTTTTTGTCTATGTGGTTGGTATTAAACTACAATATCTTTTTTCTCCATATAATATATACTACAATGTACGCAAAGTTGCAAAACTAGCACAGACGAGCAAAAGATGATGGAAAAAATTAGAAAACGTTATGTTAAGACTGTGTAATCATGCATTTTGAAAATCCTGCTTAAGGATTCCAGTAGATGGAGACATGAAATTTGAAAACTGACCTTAAGCTTCGAAGCACTTTCAAATACAGAGACCTCTTGCAATGCTTTTGCAGCAGCTGCATCATGCCTTTGCATAGATTCCTGTAGTGTTAGCTAGTAAGATATATAAGCAAAACCGACTAAGCAAGAGTAAATATGTGCAGTATCGAACTTATGAATACCAAGGGCTACAAACTCTAGTGGAAGACAATCCCAGGGCACACTCCCATTAGTCCACTTTTTGTTATTGATTATAGCCCAGTTCAAAAGCAGAGCCTGACCTTTATCTGCACTTGGCTCAATGGCAGTAGAAGATGGAGGAGCAACCGGAACTCCATATTTATCATCCGGGAAGTGGTTTTTCTGGACAAAATCCCGTGCTTAATCTGGACATCCGGTATCAGCCAGGGTGGTTAATCCGGACATCCGATATCAGCCAAGTGGTTAATCGGACAAAAAGTGGTTAATCCGGACAAAAAATCAGGCGTAGAACTGTGCGACGGGGGCACGAATTTTGATCAGATCGCTCTTACTACTCTGTGGGCAGTTTGATCCGCTTTAAAAAGTATGCCAATCGCTTTGTATGCCTCTTTTATGCTAGATTGATGAATAAAGAAAGAGATTTGAGGCAAAATAGAGCAGAATCGATCAAAAAATGGGCAAATTTGTTGGTTTTTGGGCTTGAAACTGTGCAGTTCTTCATGGCTGATAACGGATGTCTGGATTAACCACATCCCGGATGATATATACAGCCTTCCGGAGCAACCGGCTTGGGTATTGACGCGAACAATCTCCTTAGAGGAGAGTGTGCCTTTATCTTGCAATATAGCTGATGTGAGCTGATAAAGAGTTGTCGTTCGATTTACCACTAGCTTGCAAACGAACACATGCTTGTGTTGGTGAATACACTATCAAAATAATATGAGATCAGCCACCAGATTGATTTAGTTTGTGCAAATATCCTGTATTAGACTAAGACTCAGGAATTCACAAGTATGGGTAAAGGCTAATATAAATATTCCATTCTTTAGAGGGGTGTATATGTTCAACTTCAGCATCAAACAAGAACTTACCATGCCCTCGCTGAAGATTTGACATCACCCTTTCCATGTTTAACAGAAATTTTATCCTTTGGCTGTTTGCCAAGGAACATGCCTTCCCAACTGTTGTGCAATGTCCTGGAGCTAATAGCAAGAAATTCTCCCATCTTGACGCCATTTACACCAGATAGCCTCCATTTGTTGTCGAAAATGCTCAATCTTATTTTTCCAGCACTGGAAGCTCTTTTTATGAGGGGAGCGAACATCTGTTTTTGTTTGATAGATATGAACATAGGCACCTCAACGGGTGCTTATTTCTCTTCAATGGAGCCCTTCTCAACAAGGATTTGGCAGGCATCCTTTTATCCATCAATCATAATCTAGGAGAAGCTTTGATGGACGAACCAACAGATTTGGTAGGCGAGGAAGGAGGGAGCAAATTAGCTGAGACACTTTTCGATTTCAATGCTTTGAATCATCTCTTTTCCTCTTATTCGAACCAAGATTAAGAGAACTGGACTTCGCTCTTTCAGCAGAAATGTGCCAATAACCTTTCATTGGGCTTTTCCAAGGGCCTACAATGTGAAAGGGATTTGGTAGAGCCTAGATTGATAGACCCATTTGAGGAAGCCATCCTTTTGGCAAATTTGGCAGCAACGCAGAAGAAGATCAAACGTGTTCTGGAGACCACATCTTCAATGGCTTCTAGGCAAGATGCACCACTAGATTGCACCCTAACGAGCCCTAATGCTAATGGACAGTAGCCAAACCATCTTCTAACTTGAATAAGACAGATCCACAAATCAACATCGACCGTCTAACAACCCTCCAAACCAATCTACACCGTCCAAATGAAAACCCACATATTGCCCCTCTTGCAAAGGTTTGCCCTTGGGCAACCTAAAAATGAAAAGTTTACTGAAAAGACATGTCTATAATTCGGGATCATTGACCTTCTGATCATTGGATGGGCTATGTGTAGCCTTGCCTTCTTCTTTGTTTGCTCATTGAGTTCTACTTTTGTTTCATTTTACTTCATATACTGATTTGTAGTAAGATCTTGTCCTCTAGTTTGATTGTGGCTTAATGCCCATGTTATCTATATCATCTTATGGCTTTATGTAAATGTTAATATTCATTCTATCTAGGGAATTTTTTAAAAATGCCCCTGTTTTCTTACTTATTTGCCAGAATACCCTTGTATTTCTAGTATTTGTTAGAATGCCCTTATTTTTTATACCTCTGTAGCTTCTTTTCCAACAGGAGAGTTATGGCCTTGCATGCAAACTAGGCTAGGCATGGAAAATGCAAATCGGCAAGTGCGTATAGCCACCATGCTGCCATAACCAAGCTTCACACCAGATTTGTCCTTCCAATCCTTCTCTGTTGCCATAGCCAAGCTCCACACCATCAGATTTGACCTTCCAATCCTTCTCTGCCACTATAGCCAAGCTCTATACCACGAGATTTGCCCTTCCAATCCTTCTCTGCTTGGCTTCCACATTTCTCTCTATTCTTACCACCAAATCAATTCGAATTGTTCTGCTCATCTCAAACATTGAATAATCCTATTTTAGACTATGCTTTGCTCTGCAATGGAAGCATTAAGCTCTTCCCAGATGAAGAATTGCTTGATCTCGCAGATACAATATAGGTCTCAGGTTGTCTAGTTGAGTAGAGCTAGAGTCACAAAAGGACAGTAATTTTTGATGGGTTGTTATGTCTTTATGCAAAAGCCACCAGAGTTGATGCAAAAATCCTGCACTACGGCCCAAAACTGTTTGAGAAGATACAAAGAAGGCTTTTCCCTTCTGTAACATGGTAACTCATCCTTCTCTTTTTCTTTTTCTGCCTTTGCAGTCCTTACCAATCAACAATATCCTGTTTTATCCAACATCTCTATGCAGAGGCTAGCACTGCTAAAGAGAAATTGTGATGGAAAAGCAAGACCAATTTCGCTGAAGGCTTCAGGGATAGGTTCTGTACGTATAGAATTATTTTTCTGGATGTATAACGTTCAAAAATACGTATTTTTTCCCTCGACTGGAAAAATAATCGCATAAGCGAAACCTCAGTTTCGCTTACGCGAAACTATTTTCGCGTAAGCGAAACCTCGAGCATAAGGAAAATTCAAAATAAATAAATAAATAATTTAAATGTTCAGAGGGCTTAAATAGTCAATTTTGCTTACGCCGAACCTTTTCGCTACAAAACAAAGAAACGCTCGGGCTTTTGCAAAAAAAAATCAATTTTTTTGGCGGAGTTTAAATCCAAATTTCGCGCGAAAAGGATTTCGCGTAAGCAAAACAAAGGTTTCGCTTATGCGAATTTTTTTTTTTTTTTTTTGCCGTATTTTTTATGTGTTATACTTCAAATTTGTGCCGTTCCATTCGAATAATACGTATTGAGTATAAAACGTATACAGTAGGGTGCAAAATCGGTATTGGGTAGCAGAAATCATCGTCCGGACGCCGCTTACAAGTGCTTAAAATCGGTGTGTTTTAAACACGACGTGCGTGATTGAATTGTATTGACATGTAGGGCGCGCGCCAAATCAAATGACATTTGAGAGAATCATGAACATGTTTGGTGCGGAAACATGAATGCGTGAGTCCGCCATATTTACGGATGGCGGGCTAACCCATCTTGAATTCAAGCAAAATGAAGGGACTAATTGTTTCCAAGAATTGCCCGAACCGAAATTCAACAATTTGCCCTCACCATTTTGCAATAACGAAAACCGGGATAGATGAAACCTAATTCCTCTCCCCGTTCAATTCTGAGCCATTGATGCAGCAAGGAAGAGAGATCAGAGGCAGAGATTGTATGCAAAGAAGGTAGCAATGAAGAAGAATTCCCCTTCTAAAGATTCGCCTTCAAAGAAGAATAAGAAATTGAGACTGAGTGACCGCAGAATAAGAGAAATTTCGGGAGAAATTTATGAAGTATTCAACCAAATTAGTACAAATGTTGATGACAATGACAAAGGCCGTATCCTTGACAGTCTTCTTTGGAGGGCAAGGGATTTACCAATTGCTTCTATAAAGAAATCTAAGCAGGTTACTATGGCCGAGCAAATGGTGAAGAATTTGAAGGAAACAATGCAAGAACATAAGTTTGAGAGGAATCATGACATGCTTCGCGGCAAGGAAGTCCACCCCGATAATGGCAAAGAAGCAGGTACAAATGGTGTCAAGCCATTGAATCAAGCTGTAGTGGCGATTGCTCAAAGATCCCCAGAAAAACAATTTCAAATGCTTTTCAAAGAAGGGTGCAAGCTAACAAAGGGGAAGGACCTTGGTCAATGTTCAGGAGGAGGAAGCGGATGGATAGCATGTTAGATTACAATAGAGAAGCTGTTATCAAGTTCTGGACAGAAAATACAAGAGTTTCTCCATACAAGAAAGATGTGAGGAAGTATGTATCAGAGACAGGAATAAAGATGGAACATCCAATTCACCTTCTTGAAGTCAGCCAAGTAAGTATTCATCCTATATTGTAGGGTTCATTATATGTAGCATTTATTTGGCAAAATTGCATTGCAAACTTTTGAGAGGTTGAAACCGAGTTTTGTAAGGAGGATGCGTGAGAGGCATACATCTTTGTTGCATTTACCACTTGAAATTTGAATACATCATGTGGATTGAACACGCTCGAGAAAATCGAGTGGAGTTCATGACAATTGCAACGCCATTGTGGAGATTTGTGGCCTTGGCCCGTAATGTGCAGCCAAGGAGCATACAATCAAGTGCACGATGATTTATGGAGACAAGTGGTAGTGCAAAGAAAGGTGATGATGAGGAGTGGTTTGATCATAACCGCTTGATGTTGGCGTGTAAAAATGTGGGTTGGATAGAATTAGAAAATGTCCACAGGAAATGGATGGCACGGGTTCAATTACTAGTTACTTGGAAGACATTTGAAAAGCAAACGTGGACCGGAGAGAATTGAGGGGATCCAAGAAAGGCTTTGAGGTACAAACCCCGTCTTGAGATTAGTACGTATGAGAGAAGTCCCAAAGAGTTTCAAGAGGATGTGAAGAAGGTAATATCAGATTTTGTTCCACACAATTACATAGCACATTATGGGCCAATCAGTTTAAACAAGTGTGTGTCATCATTTCGGAAGATACAATTGTATCTCATTATTGACATTGCAGAAAATTACAAGCATCAAGATCCGAATGAGCCCTAGTCAATGCACCGCATACTGATTCAAGTTTCTATACTTGTTCACATAACATATAGACATGACAAAAGTGCGATATTCCTCGTTTCTGGCATTTAAGAAGACCGGTCCAAAGAAAAAAAAAAGAAATGTAAGATTGAGCAGATCCGGAATAGACTCAACAATGGTAGGAAGATCATAAAAGAGACTCACTTTTACATTTCGATGATAAAGTGCATGACTCATTATTTGTGGAACACCGCCTACAAAAAGCATGTTGCATGGCTTAAGGAAGGGAAATAGAGTACGAGAAGCATTGGGTTTGGAGTGATGGCTGCTCATCACAATTCAAGTCGGGAAAACCTTTTTTTCTTAGGCAGGTACTTCACAATGAATGACAAGGAAATAGTGTGGAACTACTTTGCCCAACGCTCATGGTAAAGGTGAACATGATGGTGCGGTCTTTGTTATCAAAAGGTCGTTAAGTAAGGAACAACTCAAACCCAATGGTGTGCAACTCGAGGCATGCTAAAGATATTGTAAAATTTGCGGTACATATTTCAAGCCATCTACTACCAGTTGATGAAACAGATGAGATCAAAAAATATTTTTGGGAAATTGAACCTGCTGTTGTTGCAAACATGCAAGAATATGAAATAGAAACACTTAAAGGCATAAAGAAGATTCACTGTATCAGACCTGTCAGCAGGAGTAGACCAAACAGGCTTGCTCATAGATGCCTGTCATGTTTCTGCGTGTTTTGTATGGATCATAATTGGGACTCCTGCATCAATACAGGTAGATTTGGAAAGTGGGAGGTAACTGACTTAAAACCAGGAGTTGAGAAGAAAAAGGAGACTCTTGAACAAGCCAATGAATGGATCAGTAATTTGGTTGAGGTAGGTGACAATTTTGCAGTGAATGCGGAGGTAGACAATTCAGAGGGTGTGGACTTCTACATCCTCAAGTGCACAGAACCCAAATGCACACTTGAAGATTCATATAAAGATGGATGGGGGCAAAAATTTGGAGTGCATGAGGTTATCTTAAGTGGATTGTATTATCAATTCTCGGGTAATTTCAAGTACATGTTGCTCACTAAACAACCCGAAGCCTCCGTGCACAGCCACAGCCATGTGGTAAGATATCCTAAAATTGATATGGAAAAAATAGAAGGCACAGACATGTACAGAATTTCACAGGAGACCCATGAAAAAAGTATGGCCAGTCTCCCAATAACATTGTAATTCTTTGACACTTAACCAAATTGATGTTATTCTTTTCAAGTGATTTGTTGTTCCAGCACCTAAGCACGTAAGCACACATTTTTATATATATTAATAATAGTGAGGATGCACAAGGGTGGTGTGCATGGACACGTACTTCGAAATGAAGATTGAATTGTTGTTTATAAGAATGTAGATTTGTGACATTGGAATAAGATTCAATTATTTATTTTGGTACCATCACTATCCCAACATTCTTGGCAAAATTATATTGTCAAGGCATTTCCTCGATGTGACATGTGTCAATTCGAAATATTTAAGCCTAGTTACGAATTAATTGTTCTGGCGCGTGTGAGGTTTTTCGTACACTGACGCGCCTAAGCACATGATTTAAGCAGTAGGCGCCTAAGCATAAGCTCTTCTCACAAGCTCACGCTCCGCCCATTTCCCGCCGCACTCCCAATTCCTCCGCCCAATCCACATTCCTTCCCAATTCCTCTGGCATGAAGCGAGCTCGAAGCGAGGAGCTGGAGGTCACCTCCAAGAGGCGCTTAGTAAGCGTCGAAGAGGTGTTCCCTCCACTCTTCCCACCTTTGCCTGAAGTTATTGCCTCCTCTGCTGCCTCCTCTCCTGCCCACTCTACTGCCTCTCAATTTGAAGAGGATTCTTCTGATTCCGATTCCGATTCTTCTGATTCTTATGAGGAATCAGAAAATGAGGAATCGGAAATGAATTTGCAGGAATATGTCACTGCTGTTCTGCAAGGATGGATAGGCGAATCTGAAGAAGAAGACGAGTCCGAGAAAGAAGAAGTCCAGCAAGAAGAAGAAGAGGAAGAAGAAATTGAAGACGAAACGGCCGACTTGGAGGAGTTCAGGGCGGTCCTTGAAGGTATGCATGTTTCATTTGTTTTCTGTAATCAACTTTTCATTTTCATTTGTTTAATTTTTCATTTTCATTTGTTGCGAGATGCGTATGCATGAAGATCGCGGATGAAGAATGAAGATGCATCTGGGATGAAGATGAAGAAGACACCCCCGAAGACGCTCCCCAAGACACCCCTCAAGACACCCCCTTGAAGACACCCCCTTGTAGACACCCCGCTTGAAGAAGACACCCCCGCCCTGAAGAAGACACACGGCTCGAGGGCCAAATTTTTTTGTAAAAAATTTTGTTCATAACATGTATACACTGGCCTGAGGGCCCTTTTTTAAAAAAAAAATCTTGTTTCTATCAAACTTTTTTTGTTGTCTCTATCAAAGTTTTTTGTTTCTCTATCAAATGTTATTTTTGTCTATCTATCAAATTTATGAAGTTCAAATTCCTGTACATTCCATTCAGACAGTGCTCTAGCTCTTTAATTAGTTTCAAACACTAAGCATTTTAATCAGTTTCAGCAGTGCCAGTGAGTAAGCACTGGAACACACGAGCACTTATGCAATAAACAGGCACTGCACCTTAACTGCATGACAGTAAGCACATGATGACATTAACACTTCTGCTAGCGTTAAGCAACTACATAAAAGTAACTACTAGCACTTGCAAGCAAATTTTTTTTTAAGCACTTGATAAGTTTTAAGCATCCCTTGCAGTCAGCATTGAAGTGGATATAAACAATACAGCAAAAACTTATAGACAAGTCTGCATTGAACTACATAAACAATATAGCAAAAACATTCTTAAATTAAGATAAAGATGGTACATGAAAAGTGTAGGATTCCTTGGCCTACATAAATGACAAACAGGCCAATAATCATGGAGAATGACAATCATCATCACCATAAACCTTCTCCAATTCCTCCTTCACAAACCTGCAGAACTGCAACTGTTTTCCAGAAAGTCTTTCCAAGCATAGCTTCATAATCTTTCTATCCGCCTTAGGCCAAGGCTTGTATCCGTGTGTTCTTCACCAAGAACTTCATTTTTTCCTCAGTCTTGGCTGCAGTATTTCTTCTATCTTTGGGTGTGTAATCTTTGTTAGCACTTCATCATAGACATCCATCTTGAATGCAGGTACCCGCAGAAATTTCCAGGGACTGCTAAGGTAAGTCTTGTATAATGAATCATCAAGAAGCAAAGTCTTACCTTTGAATCTTGGGTATGACTCATATATTTTCCCAAGTGGCTTCATCATGGACCTGGACGAAATGTGTTTGTTAGGGTGGTGAAAACTGGTTCGCACACATTTTTCCCCTGCCCCCATACAAATTGAAATCCGTCCCTCAAATCTGACATAGTACTTGCAGCACATCTTCCACATTAGAGAGTTGCATTGATGACCATATACCAACACAACACTTCTGTAATAAAGTCTTCAAGAAGAACACTGCTTCTGGTCTGAATATCACTTTCTTTCTGCTAGTGTATGTCATTGTCAATCCTGCTTCCAAGCGTATGTGTTCATTTGCACCAAATGTTTTTACCAACACACCATTTAAATCCAAGACAATGAGTTTATCTTTTGCTGCCAAATCAATATTTAGTACGTTGGAACATCCTGAATACCTACACAACAGGAATTACTACATGAATAAATAGATGAAGATGAAAATGAAAAATGGGTTGAATGTGGAAACCTTTATGTATCAACAGCAGGATTCTCTGACCTAACAGATTCAACTGGTAATCCTACAGTGAATGCAACAAAAGAAAATCAATAATATTCATTGTTTATTTCTGGGCTTGCCCAGCAATGCCCACACCCCACCATTGTTAAGGGCAGCAATCACTTGTTGAACATCAGGCTCACCTGAAACCTGAGGGCCTGATTCTGCATTTTCTTCAGAACATACTTCGATAGGTGTGGTCTCATGATTGAGACTGCTTCCTGCATCTTTTGCATAGCTACTTCTTATTCTCTTTCTTGTAGCCTGAACAACTTCTTTGCTATCATCCAGCTTACCCTTTTTTGTTCTTCTGCCCTTTCCTTTTGGCAAATATTCACTCAAGTTGCCCTCATCCGATGGAATTACTCCCTCAACTTCCTTAGGTGCTTCAAAGGTGTACAATCGGTTCATTTGTTTTTTCCACAACCGGTGTCAGTTTACAACCGGTGCTTTGGTTTCAGCCTTCTTCTATAGCTTCTTGGACAGCTTCTTGACCGGTGGTGATGGTTCCCTTTGTTGCATTCAAATCGGGCCACAATTGACTGTACTTCTATAGGACTTTGGGTGTTGTGCATCTTCAAATGGCACCATTGTCCTTCTTTGAACCCCGAAGGGTGAGACCTCAATTGCGTGGACGGATTAACACATCCTTTTTGGTATACTATTTGAAGCACCGCAACATGGCCAAAACCTAGCTCACAAATACACCCCTCGCACCTTTCCATGGCAACCATGAATACATTGTCCTCCTCTCAACAATGAACAACAAGCTATATGATACTCATGTTGGCAATTCGTTGTTAAACTTAACCTCGTAAGCTTTAGTGAATTCCGCACCACATGCTGAACATGTATAAAATGTATCTTCCACTAACAACTTATCTCGTATAATAGTAGCTAAATGTTTGTGAGTATCCATTTTCAGCTTCCACAAATTGTTTATGTAGAATTGCGTAAGTCTCTGTTCTTCTTCGAGAACTTTTAACTCCTCCTCAAGTTTGAGTTTACATTTGACCCGCTCATTAACGGATGTAGGGTTCATTGCTTTTTGTACCTTGTTCCCGGTGCAAGTTTCCATCCGACACCGCTCCAAATCTTTAATTTCTGCCTCCAACTCACGGTTTGGATTAAGCTTGAACTCCTCCTTTTGTAGCCAAATCATTTTGTGGCTGTCTTAAACCTGTTCTCAGCCTCTTCCAACATCATTTTTGTAATTCAGAGGCCTTCTCATTGCCTTTCACTCACTTCCCATCGCTTTCCGTGATTCTTTGTGATAAGTAAACTGATTTTCCAATCTCCGTCGCGCATTCTCTAAGGTTTTATGTTTTCATCACATGCATGACCGATATCATTTGATCCAAATGCCACCTTTGGCTTTGCCTTCATTGGGGTTTTCCTAACATGTGCTACAACATCCGCCTGCTTTTACTTGTCTATTGTTGTGGTATCTCTTTGGCATTACAGCGAAATGCAGCCGGATTTACTTTGTGTTCCTCGGGTGCAAGTATTGATCTAGTGCAATTTTCAAATGCAAAAGCAAGGGCCGGCTTGCTTTCTTACTTCTTTGTTGTGACAATTCTTGTAGATTTTTCGGCAGAGTGTTTCCAACTTCTCTTGAAGATGCTCCTTTGCGGTGCCATTTTATCTTTCCCTTGTTCAACTTCTTTGTCCAAACAGAATCCCAATCGCGATCCGTGACATTATTTTCCAACCAAGCTTCTTCCTCGTGGGGCTTCACCCCCGAATTGCCTGGACCTCGATGTTTGTGAAAATCATCGCTCCATGCCTCCATCATCAACGATTGAAACACCGATCTGAGTTTTCGCGCCTGGGGAAAAAGGAGGGAGAAGGGCGGATCGGGCTTCGACGTCCATGAAGTTTCAAAGCACAAAAGTGCTTAAACGCTTCGCCAAAAGTTGTACCTCACTAGCGATTTTACACCCAGTATTGAACATATCCCTGGAAGGCTTGAATAGTTGGTTTGAGGAATATGTTGAGATCAACAGGGACAAAAGACATATAAAATTTGAGCTTGATGATGAGAAACACAAGCTGGGCTATGGCAGAAAATAGAATAGAATAAGATTAGGGGGCGTTTTAATAAATAGCAAAAATATCGGGGTATTTTGACAAATAAGCAAAAATATAGGGGCAATTTTCCTTCCTTCCTTCCCTCCCTCCCCCCCTCCCTCCCTCCCTCCCTTCCTTCCTTCCTTAGAAAATATACCATGATTTGAGATTTTTTTGAGACGTAACTTGTCAATTGTGGAGTCATCCAAGAAGCTTTGTGGAGTATAAAGTGTACTTATCTAGAGTGTCTTAACCCAATTTTGATTATTCACATGAGATGACATAGTAAGTCATGCCAGACAGTCCATAGTGAGAAATCACTGAAGTTGCATTAGTCCCAAAATTAAATAAATAGCTAGAAATTGTCAAAATAGCCTATTACTAACATTCTAGACATGTATATTTCCTAGTTAATTCAAATATATCTGGGTTCTGCAAATAGAATGTGTAAGTCTTTGTTTTAGAATGTAATTTTTCTTTTTTCTTGTGTTTTTTCTCCACTATTGTTTTTCTCGTAGCCTCTCCTTTTTGATATAGGTTTGACGTCTAGCAATGACGCGTCGATATTTTTCTCCGTGCTACAATCTTTGGCAGATCCTATAGCTCCCTTGGCCGCATTGGTGAGCAAGAGTATTGGATGAATGCAACCCATTTTGTTTGCAAATTTGAATGGAGGCTGCCTAGAAATCTTGGCATGTGGCCACATCTACTGTTATGGTTCATCATATTTTGGGTTTTTCAAGTCGTTTTAGTTTTTGTTTGGATTACATATTGCCTTCTCACAAGCAATGGTAGAATGCCATGGCGGCAGGCGTCTAAGTTATTATGGGTTCTTCTTTAGCTCGCGCTTCTGCCATCATAGACATCCGACACAGTGTTATCTTCAAGGCATTCTTCTTCAAACTGAATCCATAAGATATTCTTCTTCTTATTTATGTTTTCTTTGATTTTCAGGCATGCCTTTGAAGTTCGAATGTTGCAAGGTGTCTTTTCCGTTCTCTGTCATAGGAACTTTCCATGGCATGCACAAATCCTTAGGGTATTGAATCAAGAACAGCTCCCTGCTGTTGCTATCTCTATCCTCTCCTTTCCTTGAATGGATGGACTATCTTATAATAGCGCATTGCAGTGATCTATATGGTTCTTTATAATCTTGGATTTCAATGGAACAACTGGTATGGCCACTGAAGAATGTTGGTTCATGCTTATTAATTCTATCTCAAACACGTTCTTATTCTTGATAAAGAAAGCCTTTGGCATACATGGGATAATCCCTGTCACCCTAAAATACTAGAAGCAATCAGTTGTTTGACCTCCCACTTTTTATGAAGATCCATTCTCTTCATGGGTCTTCCTATATTTAAATTTTAATAACCCCAATGCATGAATTTTCTGAAATTGCAATAGTCATGGGACGTGGACGTCCATAGAGGGGTTGCATGCATCTCTAGAGGGGTCGGTTAAAGCATGGTATAGTGTCTTATTTTAGTTGTCCCCCTGCCCCCCCCTAATTAGTTCGAAAATTAGTTCGAAAGGTAGTTAGCCACTTACCTATTTTCGTTTCTTGCTTCAAACCACCCACCTTGAGAGAGAATTCAAAATTTGGGGAGAATTTTCGGTGCACCATCAGCGATCAATGATGAAGAAGAATGTATGGACTTTCTCCTAAGATTTGGGTCTGACAGAAGATCAAATTCGGCCTTACAAGAATGTAGAGCCTTTTTGCATACTTTCTTTCGAAGATAAAATTTCGGGTCTGTTGCTTTGCTTTGAATCAAGATTTCTTTCATTGTAATTTGATTTCAATAGACATGACTTTTGTTGTTTTTATTTGCATGTACCTTTGGTTTTCCTTAAATTTTTGGTCTCTTATTATTTGCGAGAAGATCAAATTAATTTCAAGAATGTAAGGCCTCTTGAAATTTCGTTTGAAGACTAAAATTTGGGTATGTTGCCATTCAAAGTTTGCTTTTAATCACAGATTATTCTCATTCTAGCAATTAAAATTGATTGTAGTGCTCTCTTTGTTTTGTGTTTGATTTGCATGTAGATTTGGTTTCCTTCTTGTAATCATCCAGAAAAATATATCCGGCATGCATTCAAGAGCCATGCATGAAAAATATATCCGGTTTAATGTGGTGAATTCTGATTTTTTTTTTTTTTTTGGCATATTGAAGACTTAAAGTATTACGCTATGTAATTCCTTTTCTATATGATACTTTCTTACGTCTCGTTAATTTTGTAAGCAGGGACTATTATAGGTGCGAAGGTGGCGTTTGCGAGCAATCAAGATGGAAGAAGTGGAGCAAAGAAACTTTATGGGAAAGAGGAAGAGGACAAGAGAGCAGGAGACTCTAAAGAAGAGGAAACAAAGAAAGAGAAAAAAAAGAAGAGAAGAATGCTTTGATGCTGGAGTCCAAAGCTTATGCCAATCAAGTGAGTAAACAAAAGATTGTGTCTAATCTAGTGTTCTCATTCAAAAGGCAAGTTTGTCAAATGGATTTGGAAGATAAAAGGGAAGTGCTAAATGATTTCTTGAAGCACAAAGAAATGAAGGATGTCACTGCTGATCACTTGAAGGATTCAGAAGTCAAAAGCCATGTGATTGAGAACATTCGAGAATCTATTCAGACTATAAAAGGATCTAGTAGTTTAGATTCTATGGCTGCAAGAAGAAGTGTACTTGCCATGTCTATTGGGAAGGAGACTTTAAATCAAGCTATTAGCAAGAGAAGTTTGGGAAAAGTTTTGGGAGTCCATCCTAGATGTATTGCGTGACCAAGGAAAAAGCGTAAAAAGTGGAGTTTAATAAGGAGGGATGGGTATATTTTAGAAGGTCACGGAGGTTTGATTCAATTGACAAATATGTCATTTGAACTGGTTCAAAGTTTTTGGGACACAAATACAAGAGTTTCCCCTAATGCAAAGGATGTGAAGTTTAAATTTGGAAAGAAATGTGAAGGAGGAACATGCTACACATTATCTGGAGGATACTCAGGTGCAAATTATCTTTTGTTGATTTTTTGGTGATATGTGCATCATTTGTAGATGTAGTTGTTGTTGCAGCTTATGTAGATGTAGTTGGTGTTGCAGCTAAGGTTTGAAGTACAGTTCTTAATATGCAACTTAAACATTTCGAGCTGCTGCAGTTGGTGGCTGAGATTCAACTTAGGTTGTTAGTCTGCAGTTGATGTTGCAGTTAGTGTTTGAGCTCCATTACATAGTTTCAGTTTGTGTTGCAGAGAGCATGTTAAATAGTTAGACTACAGTTAGTGTTTCAGCAAGTGTTCGAGTTATGTCAGTGGTTGCAGTTTGTGATTATGTTTGTTGCAGAGTTACAGTTGGTGTTGCAGTTATGACCATTAGTTGCAGGTTGTATGTTTGTAGTTTGTGTTTCTGTTGTCATAGTGAGTTCTGATGGCGGTTTATATATTTGCGGTTAGAGTAGAGTTACATGTTCATGTGTACTTGTTATTTGACATGTTACTCACATATTTCTTGATTATGTTTTGCGATCCGAGAGATGTTCATTAAATTCAAAAGCGACACCCATAAATTACAATTGGCCAAAGAGCATTTGAAAAACTAAAACCATGGTATGTAATGAAATTGAAAGCAGTTCAATTCATGTTGTTGCATTCATCATGTGAGGCTGCGAGATGCTCTTGGATGGCTTAAATTCACTTAGAAATATGCATGTAGAATGTTGCTTTTGTGCATGTGAGGTATGCCAATCTGAGGCCAACTATGTCTTTGCCAAGACTAAAGTATAAGTCAACCACTCAGCTCACGGCAATCCATATTGTGTCCTAAAGAAGAAAATCAAGAATTCCACAAGAAAGATTGCATTTATGGAGATTGTGGAGCAGTGTGGTGTGTCTCGGCTACTGTGTGTCCTCTAGAGTTGTCAGAAGAAGGATTTGTGAGTTAAAATCTTGGGATTATGAGGAAGGAGGTAAGGATAAGTGGGGGAAACCCAAGAAAGTACTCAGCGTCTGTGGAGGAAAACAAAACCAAAAGATCTTATGCACACATTGATTGTGATTGGCAAAGTTTCGATTGCGACTTTAGGCACAAATGGCAAGCGATGCAATTTTAGGGATATGTTAGACAACCTCCCTTTTGGGGTTATTGTATCTGTAGTAGACTTTGCGAGAGAACTTCACAATTGATTTGCGAGGATCAAGTTCAATCTGCGTCTTGGACAAGCAAAGCAGTCACCATTCTTGTACAAATCACATACTATTTGGAGCCTTCATCGGTGATGTCATCAAGGACACCCATTACTATATATCGATGATACAAAACATGACACCTTTGTTCGTCCGGCATGCATTTATGATGCATCACGAATTCATGAAAGAAACGGGGCATACATCCAAAAAAAGCATTGGGTATTTTTAGGATGGGCTGCATCCCAATTCAAAAGCTGCCCGGCCATTCTATTTTGTAGGAAGGTATTCTCATGAGACACTCATTGAAATGATGTGGAATTTTTCGGCTCAATCACGGCAAAAGGGGAGCATGATGGGAAGGCTGCAGAGTTGAAATGGTGGCTAAGGGAGATGATGAAGAGATCACGATCTGTAAAAGTAGAATGTCTGCTGATATTGTGAATATAGCCGGGGGAGAATTTCCTTCTTTGTTGCTCCATCTTCAAGTGTGAACAAGAAACCCGATGAAGAAGGTCGTTTTGGGAAGTGAAAAATGTGGATAGAAAGAATGCATGGGGTCTTTGACTGTGGAGGACCACGAGGAACATTCATTACGTGCATGCATTTAACTTAGCATCTCACATAATTGCATATAAAGGCGTTTATCTTGTTTTTGTGCATATTGCCTTGATGCACAATGGGAGAAGTGTCACGAACAAAGGAATATGTAGATGATTGGGAGCTCGTGGTTGTTGAGCCAAGCAAGGCTATAGCTGATGAATCTGAGTTTTGTGATCTGAAGAGCTCTATTTTACGGAGATGCATTTGTGTTGAGTGATTTGGTAAGGGAAGGAGATAACCCATTTGTCGCTGGCTCAAAGGACAATGATGAGGACACTTTATTTTGGATATTATTGTGTGCGAAAAAGAAATATGTGGTTAGACAGATTTTGAAGCCTATGGGAATTGGTTTTATAAAGGGGAAGAAGTTTTAGGGAACTTACTACAAAAAAGTCCCAAGATAAACTACGAGGTTACACTTTATGTTCTTGAGCCAAAAGGCATTGTTTATGCTACCCAAGTTTGCTCAATAAGACTTGATATGGCACAAGCAAAACATAGGCTGAAAGGAAACGAGGTTGTTTACAAACTTTGTGAAGGCGGCGATGTGAAAAGATTTTAGACAATCTCACGATGTGCTATCGGGCGAAGAGGATTAAATATTGATTCTGGTTGGAATGTAGTTAGTGTTGCGGTTCTGTACTTGAAGCTTTAAGTGAAACAAAGCGGTCGAAGGGTTACGATTTATATTGTGTGCGACTATGATGTATCTTTGTTATTAAGTTCTTGATGTTTCTTTCTTTGCATCATCAACAAACAATTAATTTTTGAAGTCAAATTTTGGACTTCTATTATCTTTATTCTTTTTCTTGAATAAAACAAATATCCTGCTACGGTTTGGAAATATCAGTTGGATGTGTATTTGTATTATCTTTTTTTTTGATTTGGAAGGGCTCTAAGACAAAACTTCACGATACAAAACATGAACACTTATATTACAAAGCAGTTGGAACAAATCGAGGGATTGCATACATAAAGTTGCTCTAAATACTGGATCAAAAAAGGCCAACCCAAAAAGGCCATGCAACCAAATTAGGCAAATATATTTATAAAAAGCATCTTTTCTGCTCCTAGCAGAATTCGCATGCATAGGAAGGACCCATCACTTCATACATGTACCACTCTTCTTTGGCGACTTGAGGTTTAGGCGGAGATCAGGAAGGAAGTGAACCGTGAACCCTAGAAAAAAAAAAAAACCAATGGTTATTCTTTGGCGTATATCCCACAAGCCTAACCCAAATGAAAGGGCTTCACATATAAGCAATTAAAAAATTATTTCTAGTAAATGGGTTAATGTGGGGGCATGGGATGCCTTCTTGATGCACAGTTGTCTTGGACCTATGCACAAATTTAGGTTGGATTGGTTGTTCATGGACCCACGGCACCACGGAATCCATGAGCGACCATTCCTTTTGCCAGCTAAATATCCTTTTTGTGAAACTATAGCTAATCTCATTGCTATCCTTTTTGCAAAAGGTGAAACTATAGCTAATCTCATTGCTAGAAATCTTGTGAACTTTATAGCTAATCTCATTGCTATCCTTTTGCAAAATTTTAGGTGAAACTATAGCTAATCTCATTGAAGTTATTGAACTTATTCCTACCTATTTGTTACATAAGCGTGAAAATCTAGCTCCATTTCTTTAGCCATAATTCCGTGATCATCACTTGAATATGGTCTACATAAGTTTCATATGGTCAAATTGTTTTACATCACATAAGTTTCTACATATGGTCACATAAGTTTCTACATCACTTGCATATGGTCACATCGTTTCTTTTAACTTCATAAGTGTGTTATGGGTTTAGGGTTAATTAGAACACATTAGAACTATTTATGATTCCATAGTTTTAAATGCCTATTGGAATTTGCCTTTTGGCACTAGTTAGAGTATCTTATGACCAAATGCACTAGTTTAAGGCATCTTCAAATGCATCCATAGTTTAAGTGCCACAATGTGCCTTATATTGAAATCATGACTTGTCTACATTGTTTCTTTTAACTATTGATGCTTCCATAGTTTTAGATTCGAATGTAAAGAATAAATTTATGTAGAACATTCTCTTGAACACTTGAACTATTGATCATCACTTGAATATGGTCTACATAAGTTTCATATGGTCAAATTGTTTTACATCACATAAGTTTCTACAATCTACATCACATAAGTTTTAGATTGAATGTAAAGAATAAATTTATGTAGAACATTCTCTTTCTGAAAAAAAATCTAGGTATGCTTGCATGGGCTCGGGTTTAGAGGCAAGGACATTGATGGCACCTTTCTTTGCCCGTTTCTATATAATGCCATTTTTTTAGCGATTTTTTTCGTCTTCCACTCACTTAGACATCGGTTCCTTGTTCTTCCCATTCGGATCACTCAGTCCTCCAATTTCTTCCAGAGAGACATGGCGGGGATCAAATTACCACGGCCGGGGAAGGCCTTGAGAATCCTCCCGGCTTCCTCCACTTCCAACAATGGGGGCATGCAAATGACCTTTGTTGCTAAATTTTTTCATGCGGGGAAGTCAATCGAGTCATTGAGCAAGGAGCTAAAGTTTCTAAGAGAGTTCAGCGATGGATTGGCAGGTGTTTTGCCTCATGAGGGCGCCTTTTGCGAGATGACCATGCAATCGATGGACTTTATCTTTATGTGGAGCTGCGAGATGCCCCCTCGATCACTAGCCAATATAATGTCCAGTGACTTAGAGCTTTTTTTTGGTTTAAGGTTTAGAGCTTGAGCTTGATTTTTTTTTTGTAAAGCATCCCACGATGGTTTTCCTTCTATGTAATCTGAAACAGAAACTTTGTGTAATTTCGAGCTTGCTTTTTCTGTAAGACAACCACGATGGTTTTCCTTAATATATTGAAACTTTGTGTAATTTCTTATGTCGAAGCTGTGTAATTTCTTTTGTCGGATCTAGTAATGTGTTTACTTTGTGAATCATCTTTTACGCAAGTCCTACTTAAAAATCTTGTCAAAGGAAATACAAAAACCAAAGTAGTTACAAATGTTGCACTTCAAACCCGAGCAACCAAAGCTGAAGCAAACAAACAAACACATCTAATTGAAATGGACACCACTATACGTGTTCTCCTTTCAACATCTAGTCTAAATTTGATCTTCTGTGTTCTCCTTTCATGTTTCTCAAGCTTTTCCACTTTCTCCCTTCTTTTCAGACCCTCCCACCGCTTTTGATCGATTCAATTTCCCTTTCTTTGCATCCACCATTGCTTTATCATTGCCAAAATGAAAGGCGATTTTAACCTAAAGCCCAAAACTCGCCATTTCTCCATTGTTTTTGGTGCTTCAAAAAGAAGATCAGCAATCTCAGCTTTCAAACTTGAAGGACATCTCGTCAAAGGCTCAGCTTTCATTTCCTTTGGCAATTTTAGGGATCTTACTCTTCAAAGCAAATTAATGGAGCCTCTTTCGACCGCTTGCGCCAATATGGGATAATCACTT
The DNA here is from genome assembly GCA_021234155.1 of Isoetes taiwanensis. NCBI lineage: Eukaryota > Viridiplantae > Streptophyta > Lycopodiopsida > Isoetales > Isoetaceae > Isoetes > Isoetes taiwanensis. Next base: position 13,339,557 of record JAJEKV010000016.1, on the reverse strand, counting down.
TCGAAAGATCCCAATTTCCTTGGTGTTATGCCTTCAATTGATCTTTCTCTTGGCATTCACGAGCCTTATGGTGTCCGTAGCCCTCTTGTTGAAGTCCATTCGATCTTTGCTTGGGACAATATGCTTCAAAATGAGCGGCCTCAACTAGGATCTAAACTTGCTCTTGTACACGGTATTCATTTTAAACTCTCCTATGGTTTTGAGAAAATGAAATGTCTTTCCAATTCTCTTTGTCATTCTCAAAGTAAACAAAAGCGAGGGGATCAACATAGCTAACCTTTGGTCTCACTTGCTCTCTCTGCAAAAGGCCTTACCATAAATGCTTTACCATCTTATAAAACTTCTAAGCGATTTCTTGCTCATAGGGTACATGGAGCTATCGAGAGGTCATCGAGAGGAGAAAATTTGATAGAGGGGCGAGATAGGTTTGAAGTTGAGTTATATGGAGATGAGAGAATTCATGAACACGGTCAAGTTCCCTCCCCATAATCAATGGTGCATCGAGACGGATGATCGAGAGACAATGAAATAAGCAAGGCAAGAGAAAGGATTTGGGCAAGTATATATACAAGAGAAGTTATGCAAATGATTTACATGTTTTGGTTCATAAACTTCGAACCATCATGAATTCACTGAAAAAGCAGTTCAGCAAATATGGCGGAGATGTTCTACACTCCACGAGAATGTTAGCTGATGCTTATGGCACCCTTATACTTCTCATGGTTTTGAGGATTTTTTACAGATTAATAAGGGATAATCTATGGATGGCCGACTCCTATGTCATGGGAGCTGCTGATTCATTCACTCAATCCTATAACCAAGCTGTTCAATCTTGCCATAAACTCTCGATGATCAAAGATTCCTACCATTCGATGAGACATACATTGTGATATTGCCTCCTTTGAGATGCAATAGTATCACATTTTGGTTTTGCGAGGTTTGTTACGAGAGGCGTTTTTTTGCTATTTGGGCCGAGATATGGGATTACCTCTTTGGAAAAGACCTCAGTTCTGGCTCTAATCCTCTTCTACAACAAAGCAGTTAACACAAAAGTATAGGACTCAAGGCCCGACAAGACTTGGACAAGACCTTAATATATATGTGAAACTTTGTGTAATTTCTTTTGACCGAAGCGTGTAATTTCTTTTCTCGGATCTATTAATGTATTTACTATGTGAATCATCTTTTACGCAAGTCCTACTTGGACAAGACCTTAATATATAGCCGAAACTTTGTGTAATTTCTTTTGACCCGAAGCGTGTAATTTCTTTTCTCGGATCTATTAATGTATTTACTATGTGAATCATCTTTTTTTACGCAAGTCCTACTTAATCTTGTCAAAGGAAATACAAAAACCAAACTAGTTACAACTGATGCACTTCCAAACCCGGGCGAGAGGCAATGTTGAACATCAAAAAGTACAAATCACGGGTTCAAAAAGTACATCAATTTACATTATCAAGATGGCAACAACATGATCTTTGATCAATCACCAACCATAATCAAACTTCATTATCAAAATGTTAAATGCAAATCGGCATCGGGTACATCAAAGAGTACTTAAACTTTTTCGGGATATCCATTGCTTGCTTAGATTCTTTATCCAGCAGTTGGATAGTTTCTTCTCAAGCGCGTAGTCTTTCACATTCTCAACTTCCAACAGCCCCCAAGGAAAGGTTTCAAATGCTCCAAGAGAAAATTACCTTCCGCGGCGAGATGGTGATAGCTTGTTTGGGGTCACTCTTTGTGCCCATGGTATTCTTGTAGCAGCGGTATAACATGTCATCAATCAAAGCGTGTTGTGTTCAGCCCATGTTCCCTTGTATCTAGAGTCGTGGTAGACCTTGTTGAGATCTTTATTGAGAATAGGCTTTTTGCTCACTTTAAATGATGTGTTTGTGCACACATCGAGTGCCAAATAAATAGCAACTTGTCTCTAAGACTCCTTGGAAAGGTATGCTTGAGGATTAAATTTGCAGCCACACTTTCGTCAATGTTGTCGGATAGCAACCCTTGAAGTGCTCCGCACCATTCAAAAACTCAATGCTCTTGGATGCAAAACCAATATCTTTGAGAGATTGAGATGCTTTGCCTCTGCATCATCTTGAAGGCTCTTTGGGCAATAGTTCCCCTTTCTCAAACAGCTTGCACAAAACTCCTTCAAGCTCAAAAATTAAAAGCTTCATAGGCGGTTTAAGCCGCTTATTGATTCGCAACATAGAGGGATTTGTATGTATGTCACCATACGTTTACTTTTCTTTATAGTAGCCACTGCTCTCTTGTACTTCTGTAGAATTTAAATGTTAAAACACGTACTAAGTGGAAGTTAAGAGATGGAATTTCTAAGTTACCGGTGAATATGATTCCTCGATCTCAAGGATTGACTTATTTGTTTGGACTGCCTATACTCTGCTCCTTCAGCGTACAATTCTTTTCCCGGGGGGTACTCAACATTCTTCTTCTCAAATTATTTGCTTAAGGCCTGGTTAGTCCCTCTTTTTTTCTCCTTACATGGAGTGTGATCAACTTTGCTTTTCATACTAGGTGATGATGCAGTATCACTTAGTTCTTGTCCATGATATGGCCTCTCCGGCATATGTTCTTTATCTGCAAACACTTTAAATATTGTAAGGACTAAGAATTCACTTATTGACCTTTCCATTTTTCTATAAGCTACGGTGGAAGTGACATTGTGGCCAAATCTTACGTCTCTTCAAGATAAATGTCATTCTCAACTTCAAAACATGCTTCACTCTTAATATCAGCTAAAACTTCTTTAACCTTGGTGTTCGAATCAAAACCTGCAGTAACAATTTCATAACCTGCACCTACTGTCATAACCTGCATGTCATTTTAAACATGCATATAACCTCAACTCATACAGCAGTACATTACCTTCTTTGACATTATTTTCAGTAATGACTAACGCCGTCTTTTTGTGTTCTTCTTCAACAGTCAAATCAGCACTCAAGCGTCTTGGCGGTGACTTGTTTTCCTTGGCAGAGGACATGGATGTTGGAGTAAAGGCAGCCATTGCAAATCCTCCATTCCTATCTGCTCCACATGCATAAACATTCCTCAATATAAGGTATGATCATTTCAAACTTATCATAAATGTACAACCAACCATCACAAGACTCTATCATTGTGTTCATTTGCACTCTTTTTCGTCCGTTCAGACCAAGTAGAGATATCCATGTCATTGATATCTTGTGCTCACAATGGATCTCATGACATTCTTTAGATACACTACACACGAGAGACATACATGGTTAAATAGTTAAAAGAAAATGAGGCAAAAGAGTGATAATGTTCAACTACGAAATGCACAAGACAACAAAGGGAGATGATGCAGCATGCATGCATTACGCAACAATGGTAGGTAGAAGCATGCCATCGTTTTCAATGATGCACGTGACAAAATGGGCGCAGCCGTTCAATTCAATACTATCGCCATTATTACTCATAACTATTGCTCCACTGTGGCGCGGAGGATCCAAATCAAATGGTGACTCATAGTTTGTCTAGCAAGTAACATTCTTTTAAGACAAGATTTCAACTTTTTCAGCTCATCAATGTGCCATTCCTAGAAATTTCGAAAGTAGCAGTCGTTACTTGCATCCTTTATAACAGGTGTAATCTCGGCCAAGTTCTTTTTACGTAGGTCAATGGCAACCTCAATGCCAACCCTTGCTATAGTGGGTAAGGTTGCAATTAATGCTTCATATCGCCAATGTCACCCTCAAGTGTGCTTGTTTCTTGCCAAGGCCTTTGATTTTGTCGGTTAAGTCATTGCACTGTCATTCATTGGTGGCTTTCCAATGCCAATCTGCTAATCTTATCTTCTATCCCGAAATCCATTCTTTCAACCTGTTGACATTCTTTGTAACATGCATCGATTAGACAAAATTGTATATACAAAGCTGCAACAACAAATGAGCATTGTTTGAGTTGAAGCTGCAACTAATAGCTAAAAGCGAAACTAAAACAAACTGAAACTACCACCAAGCGCAACTACTACCAACAAAAACATTGACTGTAACTACATGCGCAGCCCGACATTCGAGCTATAACTCCAGCGATGGTTACCTTTCGAGCTGCGGTGACACTACACCAAGAAGCGACATTGACTGTAACTCAAAGTAGTTTCAACTCGGCGCAAGCGCCAAAGTTGCAAATTGAACACCAAACTAGAACTCCACCCGGTTCTAGCGCCCTTTGCAACTATTGCGCATATAAACAACTTCTAACACTAACTAAAAATAAGGCTGCACTAACTAAAACTAACAACTTTGCCACTCAAATGTCAAATGTAACTAACATGAACACGAGCTCGGAATAAACAAGAAATTTAAGCATTATGCAAGCGACCACGGACACAAACTATGAACTATGGCAAGCGCCAACTTATCTATACACTCATCAAACAAGAAAGATACATCTAAATTACCTTGTGGATTGTTCTTTGGAAGTTGCTCTACGCTTAGTGTTAGATGTTACATAGAATTTGGGTGCTCTTGGAGCGATATGACTTTAGGTACGTCATTCTCCTCCTCTTCATCAATTGTAAGGACATCTTCAGCACTATGACTCATTCTTTTAGTTCTTGAGGCTGAAGATGCATGCTCATAAAAGCTAAGCCAATCTACCGTCTGCCCATTGCAATGTAACACAAAAGCCATCGCTAAAGCACCTGGAACCTGCCCGCCTAAAACTTTATCTCTGTTGAATATTTTCTTGTATAGATCCATGAACTCCTTCTTTCTTTTCTCTTGTAGAAGCTTGTATACGTAACAAGCTCTACCCTTCACTTTCTCACCCACATCTTACGCATCTCAATGTCATCGACCCTTCTCCTCAGATTTATACAAATCCTTATAGGTGATCCCTCTCTCTTTGTCGGTCCGCGTTACGCTTATCTTCTTCCATGAACACGAAAATAAAAATGAAAAGCACAATTACAAACCACAAACCGACTATAATAATAAAGAGAAAAGACTTCTTTGGGAAAATGGGTGTTCTAAACTCTTTTATGTCGCATCATTCTTGTTTCTTTGATATGTAGCAAGTCATTGACTAATATTAGGGCCCTGACCAAAAAAATGATACAAATGCAAGCTTTGCGGACTTACAAATGTGCAAAACTTCACTGCAAATGTGCACTTACGGTAGCTTCAATAAAAAGCAAAGCACTGCTAAAGCAAATAACAAAAAACCTGACCATTTACATATACATGCGTTGAGACTTTAATAATTCTGTAATCAACAATGCTTTCTTTAATAAAATTACGTAACAAAACAAATGTATTCTAAATGGCAGCCACTTCTTTCATATTGCTCAACCTTTGAAAAGTTTCAATATGAAATTCTTATTACTGATTAGATGGCTTTCTTTGCTCATATCTAAAATTTATCTTATTTGGGAACCAAAAAATTCTCTCAGTCTTCACAAATCCGACTCCAAAGAGTGGATTTAAAGGTTCCACCAAAGCTAGAATAAAGGGGTGAAGCAAAAATCGAGATGCCAAGGCTAAAGAAAAAATTGTAATAGTCTATGTGCATAACCAATCTTACTCAATAACTCGAATCTTCAAATGGTAGCTTCCTGTCACCCCTGTCAATACATGCGGTGCAAATTAGACCTTGAAAAATTCGAAATCTGTTATGCTTGTTTAATTGGCATACAATTGCAAGCCCCCAAATCGTGTTCTTGATGGAGATGCGTGTGTGAACATCACAGTTACGGAGATGCGGTAAAGGCTAAGCTCTTGGGTGCTTCAAACGAGTTCCCCCCAAATTTCCGTCATTCTCGCCATTCGAGTTGGTCGAAGTTCTTGGAGCTATTTTTGGACTAAAATTCCCACTATTTTGGATCTATTATTTGATGTTGCAAAACTAACATATTGAGCCACTATACCATGCTTTAACCCGGGTTGCATGCATGGAAAAAATTAGTGGCTAAACTTAGCTAAATGGCGAAATTTTGGCCTTGTTTAGAAAAAAATTGGCTAAACTATAGCCCTTTTTGGCCTAAAAAAAATAAAATTTTAGCCAAGTCTATTTCACGCCTCACCTCCATTTCGTCTGACTTTAGCTAATCGCAAGAAAGTGTAACTGCCAAAATTTGGAAAGTTTAGCCAAAGCTTAGAAGCTTTTACGTCAAAATTTACTATACTTTAGCCAAATTATCCTATAGCCTTTATATTTATTATGCCAATTAATATTTAGGTCTTGAATTAGTGTAAAATAGTTAAAAGATAGAAGATTTTTTTTTTTTTTTTAATAAACGTTTAGCCAAACGTAAGAAAGTACAAGTGGCAAAATTTAGAAAGTTTAGCTAAACATTAGAAGCTTTCACCTCAATTTTTGGCATACTTTAGCCAAGTCTATTTCACCACTTTGACTATAAAAGTTCCTTAATTTTTTCCCTGGTTGCATGCATCCAAAGAGTTTTGCTAGCTATAAAGAGGCTCGGGAGAGCTTCGGGGGCATTCAGATATCTGTCTTTGAGCTTCGTGGTTGGGGTGTGAAAGTATAGCTAACCTGCGTCATTAATAGCGTTTCAGTGGTATCAGAGCTTCAAGTTGTGATGGACCAATCCACTGAGGAAGTGGATCGGATAATGGAGTTGGAGAAGCGACAATGCGATTTTGAGCGAAAAGTTGGAAGGCTGCTTTAGCTTCGCATCTGAGGGAGCTTCGGGACATGGACTTCGCTTGGGCGAAGTTGGTGATTGAAGCTGTCACATGAGCGGAGGACATCCGTGTCGGTGGTATTAAGATGGCCCGAATGTGAAAATTAATTCAAACCTTATTTGGCGGCCACACGGATGATGCGGAGGAACTCTTTGCATGGTTACGGGATTTGAACTCATATTTAGCCAAGACCAAAGATGATGATGACACTTTCGGCTTTATTTTGTTGAGCGTCATTTAGGAGGGTCGCTAAGGATTGGTGGCTTGATCTACTCAAGCATCAACCTAAGGAAACTCAGATCCGCGACATTTCAAGAGTTTGAGGCACTCATTAAGGAAAGGTTTTTGGGCCATAATTGGGAGGCGGGATTTGCTTTCTTGAGAATGGAACCGATTGACCCAACAAGATAAGGAGTACATTTCATGATTTTTCGGGCAAGAGTCTTGAAGAAAGGTCTCGGCTTGGCAAGAATGATGCGAGAGAAATCTGGCCGGTTGATGGGGGTGTCCATCGTTGGATCCGAGCCAAGTTGGATCTTCAAGCTGCAAACCTTTCTTTTGGGGCCCTCTGCAAACTAGCAGAAAAAGTTGAAGAGGAGGATCTTTCATTAACTCAGGCCATCAATGCACAAAGGGGGTTTAAACCTATGTCGTATGATTCCCAGGGGGGTCATTCTCACAAGTTTGTTAAACCCGTGCATCGTGAAGGGCGTAACAATGGAGATCATGTTCCTACTATTTCTGCCTCAGGGTCAGGTGCAAAGCGTTATCGGGAGGAGGATAAGTCTTCGCAAGAGAGGGAGCCTAAAGAATCCTATATGGCTCGGAAGAATCGTCTCCGTCGTGAGCATAAGTGTTTTATTTGCTCTAGTCCTGACCATAAATTTTTTGAATGTTCCAGGTACACCCCAAAGAAAAAAGGGGATTCGAAACCAGGTACATCTAAAGTTCCACCGGAATCGAAGAAAGAAAGCGGGACAAAGACGGTGGCTTTTGTGGGTCATTCCTATACACTAGACCATCCTGAACATAGTCAGCTTTTGCGTTTTTGGGCAACTGTCCAGGATCAGAAAGTGCATGCTCTTTTTGACCCTGGTAGTGAGTTTGATGTGATTTCTGACAGGTTAGTGAAGGCGTTGGACTTATCCACTATTCCATTGACAAATGCGATGGATTTGTCGTCCGCTTTTTGTGGTTAACTTTCACCTTGCACCTTGGTTGTTAAGGATTTGGAATACTCCATTCAAGGTTTTAACGCCAAGCGTACTTTTTTGGTGGCTGCCCTTGGCAGTGTGGATCTTTTGATTGGGATGCCTTGGCATCAAGAGTATAATCCTTTGGTTGACTGGGTTTCTGGTACTCTTTTGTTAGCCTTGGATGACGGGAAAAAGACCTTTAAGTTGGTTAAGGATCTTGTGATAGCCCCCATTCGAATGGTTTTTGTTGTTCAATTTAAGCGTTTGGCAATGAAATCTCATTTTGTTTACTTGGTGGGTTCGCATAATAAGTCAATTACATCACCAATAAATGAGCGTCAAACTTTGTTTCTTATGAATCATTCTGATGTGTTTTCTAAAGACATTACCACATCATTACCTCCTCAGCGGCCAGAAGACCACAAAATTGATCTTTTGCCAGGAAAGGAACCCCCAAATCAAGCTCCTTATCGGAGAATGCATGGGCAAGAAGCTGAGATTAAGCGCCAACTTGATGAGTTGCTTCAAGCTGGTTTGATTCGGCATAGTTTTTCACCTTTTGGTGCATCAGTTTTACTGGTCAGGAAAAAGGACAATTCTTGGCGTATGTGTATTGACTACCGTGCCTTGAATAAGATTACTATAAAAAATAAGTTTCCTATTCCACGTGCGGATGATCTATTTGATCAATTACAAGGTGCTAACGTTTTTAGCCGTCTAGATCTTAAGTCTGGCTATTGGCAACTTAAAGTGGCGCCAGAAGACGTGCATAAAACAGCATTTAGAACGACTTTTGGACATTATGAGTTTCTGGTCATGCCTTTTGGTCTCACAAATGTGCCGGCTTCCTTTGCGTGGTTAATGGGGCGAATCTTTGAGAATGTCCATGGTCATTTTGTAGTTGTTTTCTTTGATGATATTTTAGTTTTTAGCAAGTCTTTAGAAGAACACTATTTGCATTTGCAAGAGGTTTTTTCTCGCTTGCGAAAAGAAAGGATCACGCTCAATACTAAGAAAAGTATATTCTTTCAATCTGAGATTGAATACTTAGGCCATATTGTCTGCGGTGAAGGTCTCAAAGTGGATCCTAGCAAAGTACATGCAATTTTAAGTTGGCCTAGTCCGTCTTCAGTGACTGCTTTGCGTTCTTTTTTGGGATTGTGCAGTTATTATAGAAAATTTGTTAAGAATTTTGCTAGCATTGCTTCAGGACTCTATTTATTAATAAAAAAGGATGTGCCTTTCTTATGGAGTGATAATCAACAAATTGCTTTTCAGGCTTTGAAGGATGCTATGGTTAACCCTCCTGTACTGCGGTTACCAAAGTTTGGGATGCCCTACTTGATGTGTGTAGATGCTAGTAGGACTGCCTTGGGTGCAGTTTTGATGCGAGGGCCGGTCATCCCTATAAGCTTTTGAAAGTCGTAAATTTTTGGAATCCGAAAGTAGATATAGTGTGTATGATAAAGAATTCTTGGCTGTTATCCATGCTTTGAAGGTTTGGCGTCATTATGTTTTAGGCTCCGCCGTTCATATTTTGACTGATCATCAAAGCATTAAACATATAGTTTCCCAGAAAAATTTATCTGAACATCAACTTAAGTGGGTTTCGTTTATGCAGCAGTATGATTTTACAGTGGATTATCATCCAGGTAAGGAGAATGTGGTTGCGGACGATTAAGTAGAAAGAGGTTATGAGGTATGTTCTCTTTCTATTGCTTGATTTGATCATTTGGATGACATGAAACAACTTTATGCAACCCGATCCACGATTATAAAGATATTTGGTTGATGGCTCAACCGGTAGCAGCTTTTGGATATAAGATAACGAATGGTTTCTTGTATAAGGGTCCAAAGTTATGTATTGTTAGTGCCTTTAGACAACTTATTCTTGGGAAGTCCATGATGCACCCTCTTGCCGGTCATCATTGGGCTTACTGCTATTTGGCTAAAGTTGAACCCTATTTCACTTGGCACGGCTCGCATCGCGATGTGATGGTTCATATACGTTTTTGTGTAACGTGCCAACGTACTAAGAAAGCTCCTAAGAAACCTCATGGTATTCCTTTGCCTTTGCCTATTCCGCAAAGTAAGTGGGAACAGGTTGCTATGGATTTCATTGTAGGTTTTCCACTGAGTCTCGGAAGGATAATATGATTTGGACAGTTGTGGGTTGTTTCACTAAGCAAGCACACTTTATTCCTTGTTCAAATAAATTAAAAGCTTATGATGCTGCAACTATTTTTATTAAAGAGATATTTCGTCTGCATGGTCTCCCTAAGATCATTATTTCAGATCGAGATACTAAGTTCACAAGCAAATTCTGGAAGGCACTCTTTATGCAATTGGGGGCGAATTACGGTTTTTCCACTTTTCATCCCATGGTGATGGGCAATCCGAGGTGGTAAATAAGGTTATTTCTTCCATCTTAAGAGGATTTGTCAATGAACATCAGGGATATTGGGAACCCTACTTGCCTCTGGCTGAGTTTGTTTATAACACCGTTCAGTCTACCATTAAGATGACACCTTTTCAGGCAGTCTATGGTCAGCCGGTTGGGGAACCACTCTTTAGAGTGTGTGATGATGTTCCTGCTGCTGATGATTTTATTCTTGAGCATAAAGATCTTATAGACTTGCTTCAGGCTCGTATTCAAGATGCTCAAGCTACTTTTATCAAGAAATCATCTAAGATACAGCAAACAATGACTTTTAAGGAAGGTGATTGGGTATGGATGAGGATTCACAAAGGCCACTTTAAGAAGGGCCAGAATAAAGAAAGACCTTAAGTTGGTGCCTCGATTCCATGGACCCTTTCAAGTCATTAAAGTTATCAATGAGAATGCATATAAGTTGCGATTACCTCAAGGTTGGAAAATGCATGATGTTGTTAATGTCTCATTTTTAAAAGCCTATCAAGGAAAAGATTTGCCCCAAGCAGGGCGAATAAGCGAACCAGAATTGATTGAAGATTCCGAAGTTTTTGAGCCGGAAACAATTCTGAATGATAAATCCACTAGTGATTCTAAGCAATATTTGGTTAAGTTTGTCAATAAGTCTTTGGAGGACGCTTCATGGGTTCGTGGCAGTTTATTAGAGGCCTATTCCGATATTCTGCATGAATATAACCAGGGAAAAAATTAAGGAACTTTTATAGTCAAAGTGGTGAAATAGACTTGGCTAAAGTATGCCAAAAATTGAGGTGAAAGCTTCTAATGTTTAGCTAAACTTTCTAAATTTTGCCACTTGTACTTTCTTACGTTTGGCTAAACTTTTATTAAAAAAAAAAAAAAAAATCTTCTATCTTTTAACTATTTTGCACTAATTCAAGACCTAAATATTAATTGGCATAATAAATATAAAGGCTATAGGATAATTTGGCTAAAGTATAGTAAATTTTGACGTAAAAGCTTCTAAGCTTTGGCTAAACTTTCCAAATTTTGACAGTTACACTTTCTTGCGATTAGCTAAAGTCGGACGAAATGGAGGTGAGGCGTGAAATAGACTTGGCTAAAATTTTATTTTTTTTAGGCCAAAAAGGGCTATAGTTTAGCCAATTTTTTTCTAAACAAGGCCAAAATTTCGCCATTTAGCTAAGTTTAGCCACTAATTTTTTCCATGAATATAACGCCCGGAAGGCACAAAACATTGGGGAGGCTTCTAGTAGCCGGCCTAAACGAGGGCCAAGAAAAGATTATGCTAAGATGGCAAATGGACTCTAGTCCCCTTGCAGCAGAGGACTGCTGCGATGTCAAGGGGGAGGGAATGCAATAGTCATGGGACGTGGACGTCCATAGAGGGGTTGCATGCATCCCTAGAGGGGTTGCATGCATCCAAAGAGGGTTTGCTAGCTATAAAGAGGCTCAGGTGAAAGCTCAGGGGCATTAAGTGTGGTTGGGTGGCGAGTATAGCTAGCACGTCATTTGTGCGTTTCAGAAATTTTTATATGTTTCAGGAAATCGATAGTTTAGGTGAAATCGATAGTTCAGGAAATCGGTAGTTTATCACAGCAAAAGCTAAGTTATGGATAGCTCATTGTTGTTGCTTTCTCAATTTTCTACTTTCTTTTGAAAGGGCGGACTGTGTCATAACTGTTCTTGTTTTACAATCTTGATGAATAATGTATCAATGAAGCATCTGGAGTGGCTTCGAGAATGTTGGAATACCTAAAACACTAGATGCAATTAGTTGTTTAGCCGTCCGCTTGCATGAGAACTTACTGGCCTTCTAACAAAGGAATTATCATCTTCTAGACAACCTCTATGCATAAATGTTCTGCAATATCCTAGGGAATCATGAGGTCTGAGAAAACTGTTTAATGTGAATACTGTAATGACCAATATCTTGATAGTTTGGAACCATAGAGATCTCTTTGATCCAACCTCATTCAGACGTTATTGTCTGGATGCCTTCTGCTCTTGCATTTATAGCCTTCGAGAAACAACTGTCTAGAAGTAGATTAACAACAGGAGCTCTAGAACATTGAAGCTGCGATAATATTGTTAAAGTCATTGTAGAGTTCCAAGCATAAGGACTTCTCATTCATGCCATTGTCGCATAAAAAGTGTAAATTGTGATTCCAAACGAGTAGGACGCCTGGTAGGCCTATAACGTTTGTCAAGAAAGTCAACAATTGCCTTTGCTTCAAATATGGCTTGGTTGACAACAAATAATCCAAAATGGTCAAATGACAAACTAAAAACTGCAAGATACACATAAATAAATAAACCTATCTATCTAAAAATCTAAAAATCTAAAAATAAGATGCTTAAAGTACAGCAGCATTGCATGCAACTATCAATATAAATTTATCGCACCATTCTGGCTGCACAGGCAAGAACTGTTATTTAGAAGAAAATAACAAGCATGACTACATATGATAAGCGATTTGCCTCCCCCCTTTTTTTTTGAACTATGCAGTTCTTTGAAGACAAGAGCTTATCAAAGAATATGATCCTCAAACAATCACCTTGCTAAATCACTTCATGTTCTTTAAACAATCGTGCTAAAAAAAACCAAGAAATGTACTCACCAAGGGAGAGGATACTTAAATGAACATTCTATGGAGAGCAAGAGCATTCCCCCTTCTTGCTACTCCATCATGTCTGATTCACATCCTCATCTATGATGCTAAAGAAGATAATAACAAATGCGAACATGGAGATGCATAAACATGTCTTCTAACATCCATCATTAAGCAACCTTTGCATTAAATCCGTCAAGAAGCAACCATTGCAACAAATGTTGGACAATAATAGTGGGTTCAACCTTTTGAGGTTTGGAACAAAAGAAATGTTCGCGGCGACAATAAATTTCTTGTAGATAATAAAAAAAAAAGCAACATATCACTAATGAAGTCAGGAATAATGACCATTACAAAGGATACCATCGTGCAAAACACCAATCCAAAAGTTGAACCCAGCAAAAAAATTCCATGAAAAAAATCTGCCACAAAATGTTAACATCGTCCATAATATAGTGAAACCCTAAGTAACGTTCGAGCATAGGCAATTTCGCCCAATTATAGATCCAGATTACATATGATATGGGTTTTGAGCTGCCAAATTATAGATCCAGATTCCTCTTCTTCAGCTCTTCAAATCGCCAGATTTTTTTGTGGGATAATGGGCCTCTTCTTTGAGCCCTTCATGTCGTCAGATCTTTTCTAAAATGTCTGCTTGCTACTGAAATACGAACCAAAATGTGCCAAAGAAGGCCTGGCTCGCCCTGCCCTGACGCATTCTCTATAACATAAAGCATGACCATAAACCATAAATAGATCTTCTTTTGTTTCAAAATGAGTGTAAGGTGGAGTTGAATTGGAAAACTGAAAAGGGATATTTTGACTTTATTTTTATTTCCTTTCCTCTTAATATTCTGCAAAAGCAGTAGTCATTTGGTGATATTGAACTGCAGTCTTTTATGCACATCCAAACTCCAAAGTAGCATGTTGGAAGTATATAGTATTCTTACAATGGGATCAAGATCATAAGCTCACTACCGATCATGATCAACGCATGGATTGCTGTTTATGCTGTATCCTTATGTTTGCTAAATCTTCAGTTCAGTCAATTATCTCCATCTCAACCAATGTGAAGTCAGAAAGTGCAATCTGTCCACTGCATTCTCTGGAATCATTGATGCCTAGCTCTACTGCATTTTGACAATACAAGAATACCAACTATTAGAATGGCATCACCGCTGTTAACCCATCAAAATGTTTTACTCCAACTGATGGTCATTTAAATCCCGTAAAAACTCTTCTTCAGACCGCATGTGACCACACATGTTACATTCCATGGCTACCGAACCGGTCTCAGGCGAAAGGGGGGCCATCGTCCCTCCACAACCTTCTATGGGGCATAAGTACTTCACAAAGAACATTGCATGAGGAAAGTCATCTTTATCATCCTGCATCTCCTCTACAGAATTATCTTCCATGTCATCACCACTAGCCATTTCATCTTCCTCTTCCTCCTCAGCCATGCTACTACATCCTGGCTGCTTCCCTTTCTCATCGTCACTCCATTGCTCCTCGATCTCGCATCTTTGGCATTTACACTGGAAACCATAATCCTCAAGCAAACATTTCTGCCGTTCTGTGTAAGTTAAGTTTACAGGAAAATAGCTGAGACATACTTCTCTGCCTTCAGGTATGTCATCTAACATTCTTATAAAAATGTCTGTATTATGTTCTCCTGCATTATCTATGTAATCAAACCTGTAAAATACTGCACAATCAATCACTGAACAAGGGAAACAAATGCGCTACAAAGAAAATACAGCAACCACAATTAAGCAATGACAAAAAATATAACCTTAAATATACCTGCAGGCATTAGGTAGGCAATCGTGATTGAACAGAGAAGCACGCTCGTACAATGCATATGCCCTTACTTTCCTTTCCCCAGATTTTCCCAATGGAGCCATCATTCCAAAAGCATTACGTTTATCTCTAGCCAACAAGCAAGCTGTCAGCTCGATTGTCAAAGCTGGAATTCCTTGAACCAATTGCAAAGGATAATCTAAGAATATCCTTTCCATAAAGGCATGAATCTCAACAACTGATCCTGCAGCTTCACCCTGTCCATCCATTTGGAGAATCTTATGAAAAGACAATGGTGAAGAGGCTGCTAAATTATACACAGCAATGAGAAAACGGATTTGTGTCTGCATTTCAAGGTTCATTTCTGCAGAAAATGAGGAAAGTCTAGAAAGGGCAGAGCATGCCCAAGGGGTATGAGAATTCAGGGGATGGTAATGGCAAGCAGGGCTGCAAAATTTAACTTTGGAGCAAGATGGACATACGGCAAAGCCTATAGGAGGTAATACCCTAAGACAGTGTCCACAAAATAAACCAGAAGCTGCTGCTTCGGCCTCCAAATACATCAACAAAGGTGACTCTTGCAACACTACCTGTCCTGCCCTGAGCGATTGAGCTGCTACAAGCGCCCTCCCTCGATCGGCCAACGTAGAAACCCTTAGCGCCATGAATGTCCCTTTGCCTTAGGGTTCTAGCTTAGGGTTTTGCATTTCATTGGTTTAGGGGGCTTTCTCATGGGCTACAAAACAAAATCTCTCTTATCGTTTTGCTCGATTGGAAACCCGCATTACACAATACATTTTTGTGCTAGGTAACCGGTTGGATTGAGGGGTTTTCGGCAGGTAAACTGGCAGGCGGCGCTCCATGAGCGGCGTTAGCCGCGAGGCTGCCGTCCATTAGCGTGAGGCATAGTTACGTCCTAATCTGGTCGTTGATTATGAGGATTAGAAACCGTTGTTTATATTCGTCGCGGACAATTCAACTTCGTGCAGCTGCGTTTGTTGCTGTGTTATTGGGTCCGACTCGGCGATGGCATCCCTCCGCTTCACTTATTGCCACATTTTTTCCAGATCTGGTTGGATCTTCGTCGGTGGTTGTCAGGAATTCCGCGCTTCATGCCCCCACAATTTGAAGCGCTCTTTTCCCATATTTTCACGATTTGGAGTATGAGTTTCTTAGATTTTCGGGATGCCAAGACGTTTATTGCTTTGGCTCCGATTTGAGATCTGGGTTTCTTAGATTTCCGGGATCCAAAACCCTTATTGCTTTGGTCTTCTGCTGCATCAGACCTGCATGCGAGATTGGCAGATTAATTTGTTTGAAGATAAACCCCTTTCTTCCACACTGTTTTTGTTTATGGGCAACCCAAAGTGCGTTAGCATCCCCTCTTTTTTTTAAGAGGTAAACTTTTACAAAGCCCTGTAGCAGATAGAGCTCCTCCTGAACAGGTTTGAAGAGGGGGTAGCTACAAAGCCCTCTTAATGTAGAACACGTAGATGATTTCTTTTCATGGAGCTAGTTTGATGAATGTTTTCCAGACTAATATCTAAAGGGAAACATCACCCTCAATTACACACTTGAATTTTAGCAGCTTATCTATGAGTATATGCAGAACTTGAGAGCCTATGTTGTATGCATCTTCGTCTAGAGTAAAAGGGTTATGTCTCTTCCAAATGACCCATAAAGCCCATGACCATTCTGTTGGGCCTAGAAGAAGGTTGTTGGTCCCCAGTGCATTATTGAACATATCCATGCACCACACCCACACAACTTGCAGGTCAGTACACTCTGTCAAATAGTGTTCTCAAGACTCTTCATCAATCTTACACAATGGACATAGTGGGCTCACCTCAAACTTGAATTTAGCCTACTTTTCGCCATAGGGATCCTATGAAACACTTGCCATAAGAACAAATTCAGTCAAGGAGGGAGAGGTTTCATCCGCACACCTTTCCAAATTTCTTTCAGTTGTGTGTCTGTGACTTGCACATTCCACTTGGATGACAGATATCGCATGTAAGGATTGGTCAAGAACCCAAGGTAACTCCTTGTGCATCATTATCCCTCCCTCCCCTCCCCTCCCCTCCCTCCTTTTATGGTTACTTGATTATAATTTTATATAGCAAAAAAATAGAAATAGGATTGCGGTTTTGTTTGGCATGCAATTTTGGGCATCGTATGGTACCCTATATAATGCAAAACAAAAATCGAGTCCCCCATTCTGGGTTACCAGTTGTCCAGTTTTTCTAAGGGTCTGTTTTAGGTTGCACCGCTCCCCGATTTCGATTTTATAAGGGTATGGTGTCTGGTCCACCATTCTGCCACTTCGAAAGACCTGCTCGTTGTTGTCGCCAGTCGCGGTGCCCCTCTCTACATGACAGAATGATGTCCTAGACACCATGCCCTATACATTCGAGTAAATCTTTTTTTTTTCTTTTTTTCTCTTTTTTTTTGTGGATTAGCCAGAGGGCGACATTCGGCATCTTGAGTATATTCTAGGCATATCTATCGATCTAACGGCAGTTTCTGGGTCTTTATAGGCCAATTGGTCTCCGTGGACGCTAAAAATATCATTCATTCATTTTTTCGGTGATGAACTTTGTTATATTTTTCCTTTTTGAATGCCAAAATGTTTGGAGAGCCGACAAAAAACTCATTCTGCCCTAATCTTCTTATCCATTTATTATGGTTCCTAATCCTTCTTGTCGTATTTTTCTCAGAAAACAAATGACTTTCTGAGATGAAGACAAGGCAAAGCATTTCCCAAACCGTCTGCTTCAGGGATTTGCTTCTCGGTGCATCTTGTGCCATGAAATCTATTGATGCTGAAACCAAAGCGTCACTGCTAGAATCATCAGTTCCCTTGGAATCACTGCTGTCCTCCTTAGCTGCTTTGTGTCCATAAGCAGATCTTTGAGGCTCCCAGAATTTATATTCTGGCACGCCATCGCTGTCAAGGTTTGTAAATAATTTGCTCTGTTTAGCATCTTCCGTAAATGCTTCTTTTCATATCGTTATACAAAGTTTGAAACTAGCCTTTTCCATTTTGCAGACCATTGAACGCCTTAACCTGATAAAATATTTGTGGTAAGTTTGCAATTTGATGGCAAAAAGTGATCTTCTTTGCTCAAAGTGGCAATATAGTTAGGTCTTGCTTTGTTATGAATATGCATAACATACAAATAGAAAGAGCGAAATGTTGCAGGATGCTTCTTCCTAACATTTTTGTGTTGCATCTGGTTCATTTCTTAAAGGATGTATGCAATTTTCTAGCTTAACAATAAGTATCTTTCTTTATTAGGTTCTGTGGTTGAAAAGGGATGTACTAGATAAGCTCCCACCCAATTAAAGACAGGTCCTAGCATAAGGTATCGCGGCTAGGTAGTGGATTGGCTTCCATGTGATATGTAGAATAAAGTGAATAAAATGATGTAGAATGTACTCATGATGTGATGATGAATAGACTGTCGTCCTTCAACAAAAAAGACAGGTGCTGAGATTAGAATTCGCTGCAACACACATTCTCAGAGCAAAGGGTGCATGTGATTCAGGAATTCCTAGTGGGGCACCTAACGATTCAATAGAACTTTGCAAATGATTTTCGTTCTTAAAAGGGCACGAGTGTTTTCCAGACAGATGTGGAAAAGTCAAGGGGAAAATAATTATGTTGACACTCTTATCATAAACTTTAAGACTTTGGAGTAAGTTAATTTTCTTTAACGTCCCATAGACCGATTGGTCTCCGTGGACGATAAAAGTACCTTCCTTCCTTCCTTCCTATATTGGTTGTTTCGAACTCTACCACTTGCTCAAGCTAGTTATCATGGGCTAGGAAAGAAGTCGGAGATCTTAAACTGATGCATGGTTATAATCTGCCATGAGAAAAACATACAGGTGGCTGTGATGGTGAGTCACTACCACGAAATTAGCTTTGTGAAGCTTGACAAGGCAATCGACAGTTGCAAATATATTTATTAATTAGTAAGATGATCATTGAGTCTATATTATGAGTTCTCACATACACAGGCTATTAAGGAGTCTCTGCCATATTATGTTTTGTTAAGAGGTTGTTAACAAACTCCTGTGCCTCAATTTATCTTAAAGATTGGCTTATACTTTTAATGTATTGTATGCTAACAGATGAGGAATTTGCATAATATTGCATCCTTTATTATAAAAGTTTTAGTGTATGTGGAGTGCATAAAACCCTAAAACTTTCGGCCGCCAATTTCACTTAAAATTTTGGGCCGGTCCTTGATTTTGTTAGGGTTGATTTTTTGGACCGTCCTTATTCTCTCTTATCTTTTCCATGGGTTTATTATGGCAACGTGCAGTAAGGGTCGCCCGTAGCTACATATGCTCGCGTGGCTCGTCTCTTGGTGACCATGGCGAGGGTGTGGAGCGGCGAGGGCTTTATGCAATTAACCCTTTCGGATCATAGTGGAAAAGGAAGGCATAAGGTGCATAGCCATTTCAATCATAGGTTTTGGAGCTTCTTTGGAAATGCTTCTTGAGACAAGAAGAAGGATCATTATCATCCCCAAGCCATGTCATTGTTCCAGAAAGCGAGATGCGATTCCTTCTACAAATTTATGCGCTATGGTTTTCTTCGAGGTTACGGCACGGGCACAATACAACCCTCAAATGGCAAAGGACTCTTCGGTAGCGGGGGCATTAATATCTGGTATGGGGGCATTAATATCTGAGTTGCAAGAAACCCCCATGCCACGGGGAATGCGTTTGGGATCAAACTACCGGTGAGATACAAACCCCAATCACGCCACATGTTCAATAAACTCAAGTATTGATGGACTGTATACGATTGTTTATGGTTCGGCGTCACGATGTTGATGGCCGAAACAAAACAAAGATCGAGGTCATCACGACCACGGAGAAGATGAATGAAGCAAATTCCAAACAAGTGAAAAGAGCATTTGGTGTTAATACGTCCTTCCTACACATGATTTTACAAGGTTATGCGATTGGATTCAGGGCTGGGAGTGGCTTTGTGTTCTATGATATCTTTATTCATACTTTAAAATGGTGCGCCAATGATATCGCCCATGTCAGTGACGAACGTTTAGCATTTGGAAGAGAGAGCGTTTAGCATTTGTGTAGCCTATCGAGATGAGGCGTACCATGCATCACATGAAGATGCGCTACAAGTAAGTTCTCTTCTTAGCATCTTCCTCACACTAATTTTCATATGGGCAACAAAGCTGCATGTATGCATTCCGAGAACAAAGGGCAAGACATGCTAGCTATTACGAAAAACTTTCAATTCGAAATAGGCACAAATTATCTTAGATGATGACATGTTTTAAATCCTAATTCGTTTTTTCTTGCGGGGTTCAAAATCACTTTGAGTGGCATACACCACCTCTCGAAGAATGATATCTTTCACGTGGTCATATATAAACTTTGGTTTAGACATCATGCGGTTCAATATAAGAAATGAGGAGGTGACTAAGGAGTTGCGAGAAACATCTATGATTTTAATACGATAAGCTAAAAGGCACAGCTAAGGCATTCTTTATACGTAAGTTCCTTCTCACATTAATTATTTACGGATTTTTTGGGCTTCCAAAATGCGATGTCTAGACATCTCGAGTTAATGAGGCAAATAATTGTGCTAATTCTATGATTGCAAAGTCTTTGCATGCTTACATAATCTAGCATGCTTTTTGATTTCACTGACTCTATTTGGTGGCAAATCGCCTCTGGATTGTATGTGATGCAGGACAATCGGATTGTAAGGGGCAAGGGCAACTTTATTTGCGGGAATCGACTCGATAGATAGTTCTTTAGTACAGCTCACGATCATTTTTGTAGTGGCCTTAGCGGGGACGGTGATATTAAGGAAAGGAATGGGCTTAAGCGGGCTTTTCTGTTTTTAAGGTATGGAAGCTCTCTAATCCCTTTACATACTTGGCTTTTGCATGACAAATCCGGCATTAAAAGCTCTATTATGCCCAAAAGCTCGAATGTTTCAATCCGGTTCTTCTGGCTCATGTATTTGCTACAAAGGCCTATTAGTAATCCATTTACGCTCTATAAATCATACACTATTATGGAGCGAGAAGGCATAGACCTTGCTCTGTAGGGCACTTTATAGACTTCCACATACAGGAGGAATATGGTGTTCTTAATGACTATATATAAATGATTGTAGTTCTTTGCAATTACCATTCTTGAGAAAAATGGCTTTCATTAGCATGCATTGGTAGTTTAGATTTACCTAATGGTTAGTCATATTAGCAACTTGGATTATGAAGAAAAGCCACAAAAACTAGAACATCCAATGATCACATTACATGCGGATAGAGGCCATTCTTGCTTGAATGTAAAATATGTTGGTTTTCATTGTATAAGTAGATATCTTTTTCTCATATTTTTGCTCTTGCATTGATGAGAAAGAAAGATGCAATTAATGGTAAATAAATCTTCAAGTAATTAAAGTTTTTCCTTTATGTGTATGGTGCATATGCAAAGTTCCCATTGGCTGCATTTTTCATAATCTGATTCAACGAGTTTTAGTTGATTTCAAAGCTTCATTTCAGCATCCTTTGTGGTCATGATGAGGGTAATAAAGCATCACCCTCGTGCTCCTTTGTAGGGTGCATGTTTAAGAAGGAAGGAATGCAAAGCTCAAAGAATATATTCTTTTGTTGTTATGGGCGGTCTTGGTGTAAATGAGCATGTGATTTCACATTCCATGGAGAAGGTATCGATTTTTATCACAAAAATGTCTTAAAGCACATGTTAGTTGGAATTATTTGTTTTAGAAGTCATTTTGCTTAAATTCATCATCAATTTGAAAAGGCAAGGAAAAGCATAGCTCATGATACATGAGAGTAGTGCATATGAGACTCTACATGTTCGTTCTCATTTGCAACTACATGTTTCTTCCTATTGCAACGCCTTACATCTTTGTACTTTTGCCGTGAAGCTTTTGTTGCTCATATAGTTGTTGAACATGTGGAGAAACTATACAATGTAATTGTTAAGGGTTTCACATAGATAGCAGGACCTTTTATTGCCATGTGCTTTGGGTCTCGGAACATCTACAAGGTCTGCATAAGAGTTCAAATTGGTTCTTTCGGTTTGTTCAAAAGCAAGTTTTTACTCTTAGTATTTTTGTAATCCTACGCTATTGTCTAATCTCTAATATGGTGATATAATATAGTAATTTGTCTCTAAATTGTTGTTTCTTATATTTTAATAACTTATAGGGGAAGCAATAATTTCATTATCGTAAACCTTATTTGGCCTTGCATTATTCTAAACCATAGTGATACAATCAACGTGGGTCTTTATATATAGCATCTCTATAGTCCTTTTAAAAACAAAGTTGAACCTAGGAAAAAAGACACGATGTAACTAGAATTGTAATTTTCATTGATTCAACCGTGTTTTATTTCAAGTCCAATTTTGGACCTTTATTCGCACGCCTGTATTTTTTACAAGTCCAATTTTGGACCTTTATTCGCGCGCCTGTATTTTTTACAAGCATACATGACGCCTAACAGTAAACCTTTGCAAGTGCACTAAAGAAACCCTAAAATATTAAAACCTCTCCTACCTTTAAAAAATGGATGGATGGAAAACGTCTATTGCAAACCTTATATAATCACAATCTAAGCAAAAAATCTAAAAAATAATCCATTGAAGGTAATAATGCATTAACACACAACCAAGTTATTCCACGTTGTTTGCTCAACAACATGTGTTCACCTCTATTATAACAATGTAGGGTCTAAGTTGCAACCAAATTATTCTACATTGTTTGGCTCAACAAAACGTGTTCACCTTAGCGTCTAAGTTGCATGCCATCAACATCATACGTATCCCACACTGTTTGGCTCAACAACCCACCCAGCCCGCACTCTCATATATCTTGACCTCAATTAGAAGAATGCAGAGTTTGTCTCCAATGGCATTATATCATATCAACAAACATTATAGCTAATTGAAGACTTCTTGACAATGGTTTCATTGTCTCAACTTAGTTTACAAAGGAACTTGAAACAACCCGGCATCCTTAAACTTCCTCCCTTTGTTCATACCATATTGCCCGACATTGTTTACAAATCCCGGATGATCCCGCCTTATTTGGCACCTACCTAACTAGTCATGCATAAAGTTATCATCTTACTAACAGACATATACAAAATTCCTCTCCAATCCACGTCCATTTTTAATTGTTCATTGTACAATTGGCTTCAAGAGCAAAGATGTCTCTAGCAAGGAGATTATGTGTATTCTTGCTGCTGAGATTCTAATGCCAACTTTGATGTGGGGTAGAGGAGTCATGTACGAACCCAAAATACAATCTAGCATCTAATGCCAACTTTGAGCTTGCAGAAGGCCACTCAAGTTCGGCCACCTCAAATAAATACTCACTTTTTGTTGTAGCACAAGGGAGTTCAAGTGTATTTTGAAATAAAATATTAGCACATCAACAGGTATTTGTAAGAAGATTGTTTTGGGGTGCAGGTTGGGAACTCACCCAAGGCAGCCCCTGTGGGGACCCTTGGATCGGCGGAGAATCAGGGGACTATGTCACGCGAGGATTTGCAAAGAACAACAAGAGGAAGAAAGCGAGAACAAAGAGAACAATGAGAGGAAAATGATAGGCTTCCTTGATATCAATAATGAACATACATGAGCTCTCGCCAATCGAGAGAAAGCGAAGAGACAAGACTCAAAACTCATCGAAAACTCATGTGCTAGCTCTACTCATATATATATAGTACAATGGCCTTTGGCCCAATATAGAACACTCACGCCCGATCTCGGTCTTTGACTCTAGAAGGGAGGCTGATTTGCGAGGAATGTTGGCGGTGCCTCTTGAAGTGCCTAGAATCCTTGGATCGATCTTGCGGCGGTGAGGGCCCGTCACTTATGCAGCCGGCGCCTCTTGTTGGCAGGGCCTTGAGGCTTTGGGCTGCGTGGTGCAACTGCTTTGTCTTCTCTTTGGGCTTTGGGCCGGTGACCCGTGCTGTCTGTGGATCCTTGAGCTTGACACGGTCCGTCGTATGCATGAATAGTCACGGCATGCGGGAGGCCGGAACTAACCTCCCCCCACCAAGCGACACTCGGGTGAAAGGAGGAAGTGTCTCGGTCCCGGAAGCCATCCCGGTCGAAAAGTGATCCTCGGGGGAGTGAGGCCAGGCACTCGTATAGTAGCTTGCTAATGAGATCTGGCGTTTTGAAAGCGGGGAGGAGTGTTGACCCAAGAGGCGGGGATCGGCGTCAATGAGAAAATGAGGAGGCGCACCATGTCTTCAAGGCTGACATGGGCTTAGAAGAACAAAGCCCCGGCACTCCATGAGGGCGGTCACAAGGAAGGCAGTGGCCAGCATTGATTCGCGATAAAAGATGGGGCAGTTGCCGATTTGAGGGCTGACGGAGACTCTTAAGGAAGCGACGAAACCAGCAGCGGTGGGCGAAAGGTGGGGGAGGTGGCGGCGTGCAAGAAGGTGTCGAGGCCATGAATGGCATCCTGGTCGTTGCCAACCACGGCGCATTTGCAATATAGATCGAGGTTTTGGTAGAGTCTAAGGTGGCATTATCCTCCCAAAGCGGATGCGTCGGCGAAGCGGGGATCCCACCAGGAGATCCGTCGAGATCGAGGCGGAGTGGATCTGCGTAGCCATCCATGACCTTGGTCGGAAGGGAAGGCATGTCGAAGTAAAGAAACACGGGGCGTGGAGGGCACCGGAAGAAGCATCTGAGGAGAGGAGCCAGGCCTGTGGGCGTGGGCTGCTAAGCCTGCTCCTAAATTCAGCGACAAGGGTAGGATCTAGAGCCTTGCACCGCGATCCCCTTTCGGGCGAGAAATTGCGAGTAAGCGGGAGGGCTATCAACCGGTGGGGCTGTCTTGCTATCGGAAACCTGCTTGAGTTGATTGTAACCTGCGAGTCTTTGCATGTAAACTTGGGCAAAGGGAAGATCCACCGGGATGTCCCGGATACTTCCTTATTTGTTTGCGGCCGCTTGCGCGAGAGGCAAATGATGAGCAAGCTCAGAGCATGTACTCTTGATGAAGAGCATGTATACGATCATGATGGGGCGGATAGGGTTGTTATCCAAAAAGCAACCATTGAAGTGTGGGGTCACCACAGAAAGTTACGATGTGGCCCATCTGAAATTTGTCACGTGTATCAGCGGATAGAAATCATGAAAAATGTATGCCATTGGTGAACAACTTCTGAAGATGATCATATCCGGATCGTCCACGGTGAATGAGATCAAAAGACTAAAAGGGCACAAAATAAATCTTTGTCTTCCACGGAGAGGTCGGGCCAGATCGAAGAAAATCTGCGTCTTGCGAGGGAACATCAACAGGACCATCGGCCGTATGCCACCCGGAAAGAAAGAGGTGGCGGGCAACCACATAATCCGGATAGCTGGAAGGAATAGGAAGTCCACGAGCGAGGTTGAGCAATGGTAACATAGCCTTCAAGTTTTATGCGAGCCTCATCAATGAATTGAATAGCGTGCTCTAAAGGCTGTTGTTCGAGTCCGCGGATCTGTGGTCCTTTTACGGCCGAAGGCGTGGTGATCGCGGACCCGTTTAGAAGTGTTAACTTTGTGAGGAGGATTGCCCGGGAGCATTGAGTCGAAGAAACCCACGGCAATCTCGGCGTCATCAAAAGTTTGTTTTACGAACCTCCGTAAAAGCTGATCTTGGAGGGGCGTGGTGAGAAGTCTGCGTGGAAATTTGGCAAATCAAAGAGGCAATTTGGCGTCGCGTTACGTAAGGTGTTGAACTTGAGTGTTGTAATTGTGTCACAAAGCTTTCCGGGTACAAAGCGTCGAGCTTAGCAATATCTTTCTCCTTGTCACTAAGGAGGGTGGCTTTGGACTTGATTTTTGCTCCAATAAGTCACGAAGGTCGGATTGGAGCTAAGGCCTGTTGATCGGCAAGTAGACTTGTCTGATCCTGTGCTCTTTTGAGATCGATGCGGGCTGTAAAGAGAGCCCCATGCTTTTTCTTGAAGTTGGGCTTCCAAAGTTTGAACTTGTGCGGTGCAACTTGAAGTCCCGCGGTGGACCTTGTCGGAGGCCTCGAGCCATTTGAACCCCATTCATGAAGGCGTCTTGGGATTAGGTGTAGCAGGAAGCGGCGGCTTGGGCATCCTGCGATATTGATACAAAAGTGGCGAGGGTCTGGCCGGCGGAGGGGCCTGTTGTTGCCCGTGTTTGAGGCGTTTGTGAGACATGATGAGAAGCGGAGGGGGCCTTGTTTACGTAGAGGAGGAGGAGGCGGTGACATGCGTGGTGTTATGCTGGACATGACCCGAGGAAGGAGAAAGGCGTGAAGTGCCAAGCTGGTGGATTTTGAGGAAAGGGAATGAAAATTTGTTGAGTGGAAGCATGAGAATGAGGAGGTGGGGAGGAAAGTAATGTGGATGAGGGCTTGAAGATGGCCTCCTGAAGTTCGGAGGGTAGAAGTGGCGGCCGAAGGCGGTCAATTTCTTGGAGAAGGCGGTAGAACAACAATTGGGGCCAATCAATGTGGTGGTTGGAGTCGCGTAGCGATGAGCACAATATTATAGAAAGGCTTATTGATATGGGTGTTCTTGATAGAATACCAAGGAACTTCGCCACGAAACTTAACAAAAAGTTTCATGGGGTTTGTCTAAAATTTGTCGAGGCGATGCACATTGGCGTGATAAGGAGGTGCACCAAACTGGTGACATCTAGATCTGTATGGCAGACCAAGATAAACAAAGGGGTTTGCAAAGGAATATGGAATACCTCTGAAATTAGATGTTGAGTCAGCGAAATGGTGGTGCCATCGACCACTGTGGTGTAGCCATGCGGGCTGTTGACGATGTTAGCGATGAACTGCTTCAACTGGTCAGGATTTGGAGCCGGAAGTTCCATTTGAGAGAATTCGTAAAGTTTCTCACGTTCTGCGACTTCACGATTCGGGCCAACAAGGGCTTCACGGAAAGTGGGCGTCAAAAGAAACCGGACTTCGATAAAAACCCCAGTTCCACAGGAAGCGGTAGCTTGAAGTGTAGAAAATTTTGGTGCCGCCATGGCAAGAAAACTCTGAGGAAAAGCGGTGATGCAAAGGCGGGAGCGAAACGCGGCGAAAGAGGAGAGCGAAGGCGTAGAGGGGCGAAAAAGGTTTAGAAGCGCAAATGGGGTGAAAGGCATGATGAGGACAAAGCGGCAACCGTTGATGGTGCGGTGTTGAAAGATGCCAAGGAGGCGATTGAGAGGCAAAATTTGGCTAAGTCCCCAAACAACAAAGTAATGAGCGGTGGAGATGAGGCGTGAGAATGATGGGATGAAACAATTGGCCAAAAGGACACACATTAATGTTCGACAGGCGTGAAAGAAGGAATGGCATTTAATTTGGCAGCTTCGAAGTGGGATATCATTAAAAAGGAATGTGTGAGAAAGGTACCATGGCTAGATATCGCGGGGGAAAAAGATTCTCATTTAGAAACAACCTTGCATTGCAAACCGTTGGCGATTTTGTGATTGGTCCCGCGTCGACAAGGAGTTCCTCAATTCGCTATATAAAGACGAGCGGGGGTGAAGCGAAGGCATCAGATGGCTTCTCGGCATGGCTGCTTGCTGGTTTGAAGCGAGGCGCACTATGCCCACGAACTGTCCGAGTGGATTACACTAAAGATGAATTATGCGGACCTCTGGCGCTGCCACAATGCGTGCGCTGAGAATGGATGGCTGGTGTCTTGGGATGGCTGAACATCAGGCCAGAATCAAGCGGGATGGAGGTGGTTCTGCACCACCATTTGGGACCCGGGCCGGAACCTCTACCACATCCTGGCGCATCACCTGCGCTCGAACCCGGGTAGGGGTTTTCTTCTTAGGACTTAGTAGATAGGGCTCTGAGGCCCGTTTTTGTATATAAGGCGGTGCCCATAAGCGGGAATAATTTGAGGCTGCGCCCACATTTTATAAAAAAATTCCACCTATAATATAAATATGCATTTGGTTTAGTCACTATCTGTTGTGTTTGTGTATGCGGAACATCATCATTTGTGGATTTTGCACTTTACGTGGTATGAAATGTTTTTGAAAGCCATTAACGATGTAGGTAATGGGTGCCATCTAATTGGCCATTTGGGGAAAATTTGGGTTGAACCATTTGAGCAATTCGATAAGGGCCAAGCCATGAAACTTTAATTTACAGGAAAATTTTTGTAAGAGTCATAAGAAGAACCAAATCTCCCTTTCTTGAATGTTTTTCTTCAAACATTTGTCATGTAAAGATTTTTGTAACCGTTGTCCATGAAGAACACGAATATAAGCATCCTTCTAAGTTCATCCAAGCTGTTCCAATTGATAAACCCTTTCTTTGAGTGCGGCAGCGGATTAAAGGCGTGCTTGGTTGAAAGCGGAGAGTTGGGAGAATGTACTCAAAAGGCATGAGAGCTTCTTGACCATAAACCAATTTGAAAAGTGTGACCGGTAGCTATTTTGAAACAAGTATTGTAGGCCCAAAACGATTAGGAAGTTTGTTTTGCGGTCGGTCGAGAAGCATCACAAATTTTCTTGAAATTGTGACGAGTTTTGTTGGTGCTTCGGCCAAACCATTCCCTTGAGGATAGTAAGGTGTGCTCTTGTGATGATGTATGGGAGGTAATCCGTCAGCTCCTTGATGGTATGATTGATAAAATGGACACCACGATCAGCGACCAGCTCATTGGGGCAGCCCGAATCAGCGTGATGATTTGTTGATAGAGGACCTTGGCTGTGCTGGCCGGTGATGTTATGCTGAAGTCGCAAGCTTCGCCCATTTAGTAGCGTAGTCGCGTGAGGCGAGAATGGCGAACGCGGGTGTGCAGCGGGGGAGGTCGATGGGTCCCACAAAATCCATTTCCCATTTCTTTGAAGGGAAGTGGCGTGGCGGCGGCGTCAAGGAAAGGCGTCCGCGGGCGTGGAGGCGTCCCACCGCGTGGCAAGCATCACATGCCGGGCGTGGCGTGGCGTCTTTGGCGTGGGCCAAAAATAACCAACAAGAAGGATTTTGCGTGCGGTGGTGTCACCATGAAAATGACCACCAAAGCCCTTCATGGGCTTCCGAACAATATCACGGGACCTCATGAGGAGAACCGCCCGTCGAAGGATGGTATCCTTACCTTTTTTGTAAAGATGGCTGCAACCATGGTGTAGTCCGCGGACCTGTAGCGGAGAAATTGATGTCAGCGGGATTGTCGGCAGCTGGAAGGCGTGGCGTCCTCACGGTGGAGCGGCGCTTTAATGAGGAGATCTTCTGAAAGTCATGAAACCAATGAGGTGTTGCCGTGACCAGAAAAGAGTTGGCGTCGGGGAAAGGCGTCGGAGACTTGGTAGAGGATCATCTGTGTGGATCGTGAAAGATAATCGGGGACAACATGAGATTTGCGGCCTTGTGAACAATTTCAAAAGGTGCAAATTCTTGCGAGAAGTAGGACCCAGCGAGCAATGCGGCCCGTGGGCGTGGATTTGTTGATCAAATAAAAGTGCCTGGTGGTCAACAAAAATTTGATCATTTGCCTAAAAGGTAGTGGCAGGCGTTGGACGAGAAAATGAGACCCAAAGCTTCGGTCGATTAGCGAGAATAGTTGCGCTTCAGCGAAATTGAGTTTTAATTTGGCGTATCGGTTGGGTTTGTCGGTGTCGCATCATATTCTTGAGAGAACAGCTCAATAGCAAGCGGCGAGACATCGACATGAACATGAAAAGGGCTTGTTCCATTGAGGAGGGAACAAAAGCAGGGGCTGAGTAAACAAAGCTTCAATTTGTTGGAAGCGACATCGCTGGGAATTCCAAGCCCGGTGGTTTCATCCTGTGAGTTTATGAATGGGATCTGCAATGGCTGCTAGTCGGGGAATGAAGGTGGAGTAATAATTGACCTTACCCAAGAAGTGCGTGTCTCCTTGATATTGGCTGGTGCTTGAGCTTTGAGCACACAACTGATTTTGGCGGGGGGATCGTGGTGATACACCTTTCTTACGACAAGCGTGTCCCTAACGAGAACACGAGGTGACACAAAAGGTGCATTTCTCGGATTGAGACTAATGCGGACTCATCACATTCACGAAAAGGCGGTTCAATTTATCCAAATGGTCAGCCATGGAGCTGTGCCCGGAGAAGTCATCTTGAAAAATTTGTAGAAGGATTTTCCTTCATAAAATCATGGCGAGAGCATGATGCGTTGAAAGCGTGGATGGAGAGTTTGATAAGCCAAAAGGAACCACCTTGTAGGCAAAAGTGCCTCGCGGGGTGGTGAAAGTAGTCTTGAGTTGATCAGATTCTTTTGATTGAGATCTGATTGTAGCGGAAAAAACCATCCATGAAGGTACATCTCATGTCAGCGACCTCTTCGAGAACACGGTCGGTGAAGGGAAGTGGAAAATGATCGCTCGTGTGGCCTGATTGAGTTTTCGTTAGTCCGCATAAGCGGATCTTACCATTGTGTTTGAGTGCAATGGCGATGGGGCTCACCCATTCGGAATGTTTGACCTCATAGATCAAACTGCGCAAAGGGTTTGTCAATTTCCGCCTTGGCAGCGATCGCGGTAATTGGGGTTGAGCGATCTTGTCGTTGCTATCGCGGTACCGTGCATCTGATTTGGTAGGAATGGTGAGTTCCCCAAAGGCTTTGTTGATTCCCGAAGATCTCTGTAGCTCCAGGCAAAATGTGTTTGAACTTTTTGAAAGCGTGGCGGACCCTGTGTGCGATAGGGGGGTTGGAAGATTGGCGGCAAAGGCGAGACGGTGATTGTTGCCTACATCCGCGATCTCAACCGAGAACGAATATAGGGTATCGCCGTAATCTGGACAATGTGTCTGAGGAGGTTGAAATATAGCGAGATCGCGTGGCACTTCTGGCGTGGTGAAAAAGAGGGGTTCTTGAGTTTCATCAAGCGGAGATTTAGCCCCTCATATTGACGTGGACATCGGCGGGGAGGCGGCGGGGAGATCCCACATGCGAATTAACCACGTGGATTACGGGTACAAAGGAGCGGGTAAGGGTCAAACAAAGCAATACGGCGTCTGATCAAAGAGTCAGTCTCCCCCAAGGATCGGTATATTGAGTTAGGATATGAAGGCGGACTACTTGGGGTAGAACTGAGCATTGATAAATATTTTGGTCCTCGAGAATCGGTGTTGGAGAGAGAAGTTCGGCAGTGTCGGCGAAATGATTTCTTTGTTTCAAGTCCATGGTATTAGAATTGGCATTCCGGTGATGACCTTCGCGTCACGCTGGCCCGATAATGGATACTCTTGGCTGGCGAGGAGAAAAGATGCGCCGACCAACATTTCATAATCCCGCACAGGATCTTCTCCGACCTTCCAAACACCAAGATTCCAGCGGGGTCCGTCACCAATGTTGATGTGAAGAAGAGCGTGGCCTTGAGGGTCGATGATATGGCCGGTAGCCAATTTGATGATATCATATATGGGGAACCTTTACGATAGAGTTGTTTGGTACTGTTTTGCGGAGTTTATCCAGGTATTAGAGATTAATGGCTATCTGTACATCAAGTTTAGTGGTCCGGCATTTGATTGCCCGTCAGCGCTATCTGTGGGAGTAAAGAGGTAACAGCATTCAAAAGCGGTGAGGTATTAGCGGTCCTTGAGGAAGCGAGGAAGGTTTCAAAATTGTGTGGCCAAACTTAAGAGTGTTTTGATTTTTGCCTTTAAGCTCCTCTTGGGTCCGGAGGCACATGAGAAAAGGATCTGCCAAGCTGGATCCGCGAGGAGTCTTTGGGAGTCGCGTGGTAATGAAGCGACAACTTCTTTGAGTAAGAGTCAACTTCGGCTATATTTGGATAGGTCACGAAGGCGTGGAGGATGAGAGGCTGAAGGTGCTTTACTGATCTTTATTGAAACTCGAGGTAAGTATGAACATTAGCCAGCGTCACGGCCAACCAATGGCTGCATAAGTTCAGGAATATAAGACTTTAGGCTGCTGTCCTGACATGGTTTCTCCAAGTCGAATTTCAAAGTAGACCTTTTTCCATCATGAGAATGGTATCGGCGGCAAAAGCGGGATTCAGAGTACCGTAGAAATAATAGTTGAGACCCGAAGGCATACAATTCATTCGAGAGCCGAATAACCCAATTTATTCCTGTTGAAGTTAGGTCACGAAAGGTATTTCTTCCTGTAAAGCATTGGTCATCACGAGGTTGATTTCAGGGCGTTGATACATGGCGGTAAAGAGTGCCGAGGGCCAAAGGAAAAACGCCATTAGCGATAAAGAAGTTCAGTAAGCAGGTATAGGCCGATAATGATACGATTACCCGGAAAGAGCGCACGAACTTGTGGAAGTTGAGGGACCGCGCCATGGTGGTATGACCCCATTCTTGGCGATTGATATGTGAGCTTCGAAGGATCAAAGGAGGGCGTGTAGCTGGTCCCGTTATTTACTCTATTCGATAGAGTTGAATTAGATTCGCATCTGCCGCGATTGGTATTTCCTTTGATATTCGCGATTAGTCTTTGAGGTGTGGCGTTTTGCTTATTAAACCCATCTTCGCCGGAAAGAGTTAGGATGAGTCGTGCTCTATTCCCGTGTATGGATTACATGTTTGCATCTTTACAATAAGAAGACCATTGGTGGAGTTTTCATTGCTGCGTGGCGCGATATTTCACGAATATGGCACGGAGGTCCATTGCAACGCCAGTTAGGCGTGTTGAGTTTGAGCGGCCGGTCGAGGAACCATGGCGGGTGGAATGAAAGGAGCTCACGAAGAGCCCGCGCCCGCGAGGAGAAACAGTAGTAGTGATTGACAAGATCGATAGCACCGCTCAAAGTCTTAGAGCGGTGATGATCATGAGTCGATATGACTGGAAGTCCTTGGAAAGTACCAGTTAGTCACGATACGTAGGGTACTCCTTGAGTTTGCTTAGCGAGAATCGAAGTGAGTCACGCAAAATCCGGGGCGGACTGTTAAATCTTGTTGAAAGGTCATTGAGTTGCTTGAGATGAAGTTGATCATCGCGTGGTGCCATAGTGAAGAAGCGATTCTCATTTCAGGTGTCTTGAACTTAGTACGGCTTTTATTGAATTTTAGAGCCATTGATGAGAAGGCTCCAGCGTGGTGGAAAAAGATGTGGAATTCCGGTTGAGGTTCGCGCTGACGGTACCGGACGGCCGACTCTAATTCTTCCATCGCTAATTTCTGAAACATTTTGGTCCTAATGGTTTTGCGGAAGTAACATGCTGAATTCTTCCCTTAAAAGTATT
Organism: Isoetes taiwanensis; assembly: GCA_021234155.1. Classification (NCBI taxonomy): domain Eukaryota; kingdom Viridiplantae; phylum Streptophyta; class Lycopodiopsida; order Isoetales; family Isoetaceae; genus Isoetes; species Isoetes taiwanensis. The sequence continues at coordinate 13,306,617 of JAJEKV010000016.1, read as the reverse complement.
ATTTGGCGCACAAAAATTTACTGGAACAGGTACTGTGTAATATCTCCAATAAAGGTACATTTAGAACTTTTATATATATATTTTGGTCTCGGTAGCATTATCTTTTATCTTAACTTTTGAATAAAGCGTCCTTGACTTTGTTTGGAAGCACTACTAGTTTTAATGAAAATAAATGAGAAAAGTACCGATTAAAGGAAATTACCTAGTGTAGCGCAACAAGGTTCCAAAAAGTGGTACACCTAACATTAGCACTACCCTTGCTTCGTGTTGCCAAAGTTGGATGAAGTGAAGCAAAGTGCGAAGGTAGAAGAAGTGCGAAGTCAGGTTGGTAGGGAACATGGCTGAAATTAGGGGTGGACGATGAAGTTCCAGTGTGATCTTGGAGGTGCGATCATTGTGGTTTGAAGTCGATGGGTTATGCTTGGGAAGGCGGTGAGGAAATGTAGGGAAGGGGAAATTCACGGGGAGGAGCAAAAAGAGAGACATGTGGATACCCTGTCCACAGGTAGGAGATGAGGGGGTTGTGAGAGGCAAAGTGTGGCGGTGATGGATGAGAGGCATGTTGGGGAAGTATGAAAGTAAGATTGAAGTTTAAATGGGATGGGCTCGATAAGTGATAGGAGGCTGGAACAATGTACATTGGAAATTTAGACGAGACATGATGACCACAGAAGGAGATTGTCAGTGACCCTAGGCAGATATTGTACTCCTCAATCTCACCAGGAAACCATACGTATGCATGACGACTTCCACTTCTTCGAGTAGCTCCAAAGCGAGGCAGCCGTCTGGGAAAAGAAAGTTCTTAAGTGAAGTTTGGACAGGACTGGCGGAAAGAAAGGAAATCGAATCCCGGACCCGTGGCCCGGCAGCGATTTAGGATTACCCAGGTTAGAACTTTCCATAAGGCAGGCCCTCTGTGGGGATATGGGTCACGAAGCGGGGAGAACAGGGGACTATGTCGCAGCGGGGATTCCTGAAAAGAACAAGAGGAAGAAAGCGAGAACAAAGAGAGAACAATGAGAGGGAAAATGATAAGGCTTTCCTTGATATCAATAATGAACACATGAGGCTCGCCATGAGAAGGCTGAGAAGAGAGACAAGACTCAAAACTCAATGCGAAGGAGCTCATGTACAAAGCTCTACTCATATATATAGTACAATGGCTGGCTGAAGCCTGAACCACTCATTGGTCAGTCGCGACTCACGGAAGGAGGCGATTCCGCCGCCGGGAATGTTAAGGCGGTGCCCTCTTGAAGTCTTCACAGAATCGCGGCCCGATCGGCCTTGGTGATGTGGTAGATCCCCTTCCATGCGGCGCCCTCTGATGAAAGCGCGGGCTTTTAGGCTGCCGTGATTCTACTTTTCTGTCATACAACAGCAGGCTTTGGGCGGTACGGCCGGTACTGTCACTGTAGGATGTAGCTTGACTGAAGGTCCGTCGCGGTAGCCATGAATAGTCGTACCGGGGAGACGCAGGGACTAACAAGATAATAATCTATTAATAGGTTGCCTCTATTTATAGTGTCCTAGTAATGCATCGGTGAGAGAACTATCCCTAGTGTCGGGTTCCCCTAATTCACAACTACATATTGCATTACATAAGCTTCTCGCTTTACCTGCTTGTTACATGACACACTACATTTACCACAGTACCGAAGCTACATTTCGAGCCTAACCTGAGCACTACTGACTATAAGCGTAAGACTTTCCTCTTTGGCTCCTTATTGTGAAGATTACATCGCGGTTGGCATTTTAGGGTTTCCTTTTATCACAATGTATTGGCTGTGTTCAACATCGGTCGAATTATTCCAAATGAAAAATGTATGAAATTGTCCAAAATTTCTAATAGTCAGAACCGGATCGAAGATGGAAGGCGAGCATATGCATTTCCTACTTGGATTGACCAATTTGGCGTTTCTTTCAATATACAGCATATCCCGCTTTCTCAACCTTGCCTCTTTTTAGCTAATCCTTTGACCTTAGATCTCGATCCCATTTGATAGAATAGAATAGAATAGAATAGGTTTTGGCGTCCACGGAGACCAATTGGCTATGGGACCCAAACCGAAAAGAAGCGACGACATATTCAGCGGGTTAAAAAAACCCATGAAGAGTTTTAGAGGAAAACCTTAGCGATGTAATAAGCCTGGCGGCACAACGCCGCAATTGGAATGATTCCAATGCCGTCCGTAGGACACAAGCGAGTCAGTGCATCCACCTTCTCTGGAGATGACCCAGTATATTGGCCAGAGTAGCGATAAAGCGGTACAGCGACGACACGGGGCATAAATGTCGAACCTCACTTCATCCGGATATGGGCAAATCTTGAAATGAGTCTGGGAGGCGGCATTTCATCCCTCAATAATACGAATTGTATGTAGGCGAAAAGCCAACTCCAGATGCTTCGAGGAGCCCAGCCACTGTTTTTCATCTTGCGGGCGGAGTATTTTATCAGAATGGAAGCTATAAACTTCGTTTCTTCATGATGGCCCCGTTGTACAAATCCCTGAGTGTGGAGCCTCTTGTGAGCCAGGATTATTCAGCTGTACGATGGTGTTACTTGACTTAACATGTGTGAACCTCGCATTTTGACTGCTGAAGGAAAGTATTAGCATCAGGCTATAAGTTTAGTGCCTCGCGATCTTTCTTTGTCGGCCTGGACATCCTTTACACCCAGTGAGAACAGCGACACCTTGTCTTTCGGCCGGGATTTCGATTGAGGGACCATTGCGTGGCCCAAAAGCTTAAAACTGAAAGGGGCAAAGATGTATAAACCATAAAGAACTGCTTTACTGGAGATGAAAAAGCGATATATGGCTGATAGACCGTTGAAGGGGTACGTCTGTCCTCACAGGTAGGATCTGATGCGAATTTGTGGACTTCCGCAGGGCCATTACGTGCCAGAGGGCCTTACTGCACCTGCTTTTCGGGGTCATTTCAGGTGTTGAGGGATATCAACTGGACCCCAAACCGCGCCCCCATACAAAGGTATCAACCAAGGCGAAACAAAATGTATTTGGAGCCCAGGGCTGCCACAGCCACCTTTTCGCCGACATTTATTACGCATGGCATATAATTAGCACCGAACCCAGCGATGACCCGCCTTTTGTGTATCAATGGGTGGTAGTTGAGAACTCAATCCCCAGTACTTCGGGTGGAACCACACTCCTCGCGGTAAAGTGAATATCGTAGGAAACGCTTAGGGATGACGCAACTAAGCGGCACCCGTTTGGCCAAAGTTAACTTGCATGCCCGGTGAATTGGCAAAAGTGTCAAAGGCATCTAGGAAGTTCTCTTCTGTTAGGGAGTTTTTGTAGCCGTTTTCATCACGAGCCCCCATTCTAGAATTCCATCGATCAGAGACCCTCGGATCGAAGATTCTAGAGGGGGCGGTATCGCATGCATGCATTGTATGCCTTCTGCGGTTGGGAGATGCATTTCCATGTAGGTTGCTATGCTCTGTTGGCTTCCTCTTCTCTCTGTTGATACCTTATTCTCTATTCTTTGAAACTCACCCTCCCATAATTGTTTAATGTATTTTGTAAACGCGTAATGACCCCTCTATTTGAAGGTTTTTGTTTTATTTAGCGGAAATGCGTGATCAGCCCTCCACTTTTTAGCGAGTTTGTTTTATCACATTTGTTTACCAGTGTTGGTGATGTACAAAATATGTTTACCAAGAGTGGCAGCAACCCACGACTTCTCCATTACGTTAAGGTGCACAGAACAGATTAAAGGCTTCGTTTTGTCCAAAACTGTGAAGGCTTATCCGCACCAGTTTCCCTCTGAAAGAACTGAGAAAAGAAGGCGCACCATCTGGTAAAGCTTTGGCCGGTACAGTGAAACTTTATCTAGTAGCATTGTATTTCATGGGGGTCCAAGTTGCTTGCCAATTGGACATTTCGCTATTTTTAGGTGGGTGAAGTTCCATGTCTGACTATCCGCTATCTAACCGTGTAAGAAGAAAATCTGAGATGGAGGCTATCCTTCAGGAGGTTTTGTGGATTTTCATCGAATTCCCATTCTAGAATAAATGTTATTTTACCTAAAAGGAATATTTTAGATTGTCACTTAGCCGTGTTATGTGAGCCACAAATTATCAGAATTTTAGAAAACTTCCCAATGTTTTGCTTAGCATTGTATTATATATGGTGACGGAAATTTTCAATATTTTTTAAATAATGCCATCATCTCTTTACTTCAGATTTGCCTTTCATATCTATTTTCGTAAAATAAATTTGAAAAGAAGCGGATTCATTTCATTGTTCCATATTGAGACTTAATCATCTTTAACAAATCATTCCTACCAATAAAACAACATTGTTCTCCACGAAATCATTGGGCAAATGTACATATTCTCCAGGGGCCCACTTCATCCTTTAAAGTTGCCCTAAACTATCATCATATTGCTTCAAAAGGTATACAAAACTTCAACAGAAACTAAAAGGAGTTAAGCCAGTTCCTATCTCATCACTCTTGTTTTCGTTTGGCGAAACGGTGGTGGAATCTATGGCTGAGGTTTGACAGGGCATTCAACCAAAAATTTGACGAAATTGTTCGGGGAACTTGGCGATGGTTGCTAGGGAGTTAATCAAATAAATGACCCGGTAATTTCCTCTACTTCATGAGGGATATCACGGAGTTTACACAAGGCTCTATGATATTTGACTGGGTGGGATTTCGCCAAAACTTCACTTCACAATTATTTACCGGTATAAAGCGCGTCCGACTCCCTGTAGCCTTCAAGATGCTACTATACTCTGGCTTCATATTTCATCTCAAAAACCACAGCAAGCGATATCACCGAATTATTTAATAGAACCCACAATTTTGACTTTGAAGAAACATTTTCTTCAGCATAACCTTGTCAAAAGCATTACGGCATTGTAGATCGACTCTGATGCAGAATTATGGAAGCGTATTTTCCAAATTCATATCATTGACTACTTCGATTTTGGAGAAGGGCGCTACAAAATGAAACTAGCGAATTTCAATACTCCGGCTGGCGTAGCATATTACTCAACTAAAGAAACGCCCATGATTTGTAAATTTTGTTTCCATTAATACATAGCTCTTCATTTGGATACTCTGATGTGAAATGACTTCCTACAATGGAGAATGGTATAGTTTAGAAACCAGCGGTATGAAACAAATAAAGGCGAGCAAAGTTATCTACGAGAAGTAACACATATGAGTCGCGAATTTGGCGTCATCAATGAGCGATATCTGAGTTTGGTTAATAATGGCACAGAATCTCTTCCATCTTTGGTTTATATACGGGTTCAAACCGATCTTGCGAAATCGAGGTTTATATATGCCAGCAAATCTTTGGTTCTTCTTGCCTCTTCAGCCTTCCACTCTCTCCCGGATCGGTTATCCAATCGCAAATGTAGCTTTCCTGATTTAGATGTTGTCATATCCTTCATAGCAAAGCATGTTTTATGCAATGTCGGGGAAAGACAAAATATCAGCGTGGCTGTATATAATGGCCTCTTATACTTGAGCTTTCCCTCAAGAGTTGTGGTATGAGAGCTCATTATATTTTAGGCACAGTTTATTAATTATTGGTTTTCAACACACTCTTTAAAGAGTTCTTTATAAACTTTGAAATATTAATATTTATAATACCCATTGCTTTACTTTATTTGAGATCTGATCAAAATTTTAGAAGGAATCGGGTATATTTACTAAGAAAAGTGAAAATTCCAGGAAAAACTGGTATAAACAGGAGCATTAAAGCCCGTGGTATATATACATAGAAGTAAATGAATAATGAATGTTACGCTGCTATTTGTACGATACTTCAGGAATTTGATGTTGGTTTTACTGCAAGATTATTAAGCCTAGCCTTGATTCAATTTCCCATGATTGAATGTCATCGCCCTTTCAGTGTCCACATGTTAAATGTGAGAATGGAAAGGATTTTGACATGTTAACCAACAAGTGAGTCAAACACAAAATTCAACACATGCATTCTAAAAAAGGCATTGAATAAATCAGATCCCTCCATCTCAATTGCTGGAAAATATTGGCCCCGGCTAACACCTAAAACGCAAACCTTAAAGGTAGGTGGGTTTTGATCCACACCAACCTTCAATAAAAAACTAATTAGAAGATGGAAGAAACTTTAGGAAAGGAAGAAGGACGAATAGAAATGCGTGAAGGATGGATGATGGGAATGTATAGGGCCGAATTAGAGCATCTTTTAAAAGATTTATAAAGGTCAAAGTTGTGGGGACTTTGTCTAGATTTGGTGCATGGAGCGTAATAGGGTTTGAACATTATGGTATAGGGCTCGGGGTTCGAATCTCCATGGGGGCAAAATTATAACTGATCACCATCCCGGACTGATGGGTCATGACTTGGTCTTGGACACACATGGGATAGGTATGGTCCTATGTCTTGTAGTGCTTTCGAGGCAGGCATAATCCCTAATCGGGAGAGATTATGTGAGCGTGGGAAGCCACTCCCATTACGTTGGGTGTAGCATTCGAGAATCACCCGACATAAATAGGTAAAGCCTACTCAAAAGTCGCGACGTTTTACTTTGATTTAACTAGGAGCATATGATTAGATATTATATTTAATTATCTGAGGCAGGGCTCGATTTGATCTCCATTAGAGACAGTATGTCGAATCTGCGTTTAATTGTTTGAGTCCTTGACTTAGAATTCTTTGGAATCTTGCGGATGGAATTGTAGTCTATAGTCTTGTGATGCTCGAGTAGATCTAGGTGTCGCGTTCGAGACACCGGCATAAATGGATAAGCGACTACTCATAAATATCTAGAAAGGTTTTGCTCGGTTGGTTAAGGGCATATTGGATTAGATTGGTATCGGAAACGGGGACTTGAGTTGAGTCTCCATGGAGAACAGAAATTATGACCCTAGAATCTGGATTGGGCTGATGGTCATGACTTAGTCTTGAACACCATGGAATGGGTAGTAGTCTATGGTCTTATGATACTTGTCAAGACCATGGGAGATGAATTAATGGTCTATAGTCTTGTGATGCTCGAGGACAAACACCAGTTCTAATGGGAGAGATTGTGATGGACCCATGGGAGATGAAAGCTCAAATAGATACGGTAATGGCGTTCGAGGAACCACCGGCATAATGGTAGAAGCGAACTACTCATAAACGGCTCCGTTGTGATATGGACCCATGGGAAGTCGGCTCAAATAGATCACGGTGTCGCGTTCAGAGCCCCTTGACATAAATGGTGGCGAGCTTCCTAATGAGCGCTCCCCGGCGGTTTAGGATTGAACTGCAGAACATGCTCCAGTTAGGAATTACATTACATTTCGGTATAAGTAGGAGCTCGAGTTTAGCGAATCTCCATGGGAGCAAGTATGACGGGAATATTGAATGAGTCCTTGGGAGTTGGTCTTGGACACCAGCAGGATGGTGTGGTCTATAGTCTTGTGATGCTCGAGGGCGAGCATAGTTTTAGTGGAAAGAAGATTGTAATGAAACCATAAAGAGACCATCGAGTAGATACGTAGTAATACGCGCATTCTGAAGTGCCCGGCATAAATGGGTAGAAACAACTTCTCATAACATCTAAAACCGGTTTTGATTTAGCTGAGCCTGCTCCGGTTAAAGGCGTTACAAAGTCCACTTGCTTGTGAACATTTTAACTTCGTTGCGATCACCATGGCTGGCTTCATCAGGAGAATAAAACCTCCCGCCGAGACTTAAAGCAAAAGTACTGGTGTATTGAAAGCTACACATGTACTATTTCAAACTACCACGGACAAGGTCGGGGCATAAACAACTTCCAACTATTTCACGGTAACATCCTATCTTACGCAGCGATTTTTGCCGACAGCGATGCGGTATATTAGACATCATTTCGGAACTTTAGGAATGGACCCACGCGCCCGGAAGCCATTATCATTTAGCACAATCAGGAATAATGCTTTAAAATATTTTGTTGCAAATTAAATTCTTGTCGCATTACCAGGCGCCAGGTGAACCAAATCGCACAAAAACAATGATGCAAGGACAGTGAAATGTTACCTACTTTCTAGATTGCGTTGCATGTTTCGTAGTCATTGATAAGCTAATGCTGTGCCGCAGTCTCGCGAAAATGCGAACATACCATGTTTGCATATTAAAAAAAAAAAATTAATAATACCTACCGGTCCCTTGTGTATAGCGTTTAAAGGCATGAAGTGGTAATTTTTTCAGATCTTTGGCGATTTCCGCGCCGAATACGGCCTGTTCTTATTTAGTAATGGCTGGATTTTCACCGCCAATTAAGACATTCTTTTAAATTGATGGATCTTTGGATACGAGGTTTTGCCATCAAAGAAGTAGGAATCGCGTGATGCCTCAATAAACTTCATACCGGGTGATCGCGTCGCCTTCAACATAGCATTTACGCAGCAAGTTCTAATAGCGCTTTTGGAACTTGCAATGGGTCACTCTCAAACTAACATCGCATTGATAGGATCAAATTACCGTGGCACCGCTGAAAATGTTTATATCTCCCCTTAGCGTAGCCAATTGTATTGTAGAGGATGCTACATATATAATGAAACTTATGCATAGAGTGTTCTCTCAGTATGACGCACACTTCGGTACATATTTGATAACTACGACACTCGTATCGGAAATCATGACATACTACGTTATAGCAAGTAATGCATTTGTTTTGCACTTTGACTCTGAAGCAAGCTGGTTTATCGATAGCGCCGTAATAAAAGTGACCTGACCGCTATTTGACTTTGCGTTTGGCATTTTCTAAACTAAAAAATTTGCAGCCCTATATTACGCCCATCAGAAATAAATGGAAAATTAGTTCGCACCTGCGCCGTTTTCTTTACTTCGCATTATTTCAAAGAGGAAGTAAGCCAACCATACGCCGACATCGTCCATGGCTTGCGCCAAAACTTCGTATTTGCTTTGTCCATATAGAGAGCTGACTGAAGTCAGGAAACAATTTGTCTCAAGATGCCTCAGAAAAGGCGCGGGTGAAGCTCCATTTGAAATTATTCAAAGTATTCAAATGAATCCGTCACTCCAAACCCATATTACGGTATAAAATGATTTGTGGGACATCACTGAAATAAAATGGTTTCATGGCTCCGAAGATTGGCCGTGGTATCTCAAAGTTATTGAAGGTCCATACCACCAATTTTTAAAGCTGAAAAGAAACGACGGCACCATGCCGAAAGCATTGTCGGTTGGCGGCTTCTTGAAGTCTTTGAACATTCATACTCCACTAGATCTTACATTTATTTGCAAAGATGGCAGACAGGTTGGCAAAACCTCTGAAGTTTGCTGGGGAAGAACCCATTAGGATAGTAGAAGATAGATCAAGAAATGTAAGACGCAAAACCGGTTGGAAGCGGGGCCATATCCGGTAACATTGTTTAGACAAAGGAATTCCTCAGCGGGAAGGCTTTCGAAAGGTCATCGCCAGACCGCCAGATTGGCGAACAACTTCCTTTGAGGTTCAGAATTCCAGCGGTGAAAGCTCAAGCGGAGCCAAATCCAGAATTCAATGGACCCCTAAAGAGGAACAAAATGATTACTTCGTTTCGCGCGGGTTTAACTTCTCAGGGCTCATTTTTAAACTTAGTACACATTTAAGCCTTGCATCCCTCTTCGGGCTGAAAGATGGGGCCCCACTACATGACCATTCTTTATGTTGTACATCCGTTTTTTTGAACATGGATGAGGGATGGTATACATCTTCATGCCATTGAATTGCATATTTGTAGGGATGAAGAGATGCTGCGATGTATGATAAAGCAATAACAGAGCCTTAGATCTAAATGTCATCGTTTTGCTGGGTTTGGAATTACAATGCATTTTGGAATTTCACCAAGAAGCAATGATTGCATGTTTTAAGAGCATCCACATAGCCATTGCAATAAATTTTATCCATGACGCTGTTTGCTCTATAACTTGTGAGAGCCATTACTTTTACATTATTCCATTTCGAGGGAGTTTAAAGGCCCTATCGCTCCACTATCCGGCCAAATTCGATACATAAGAGGACTTTTCCCCTCCATAGCCTATCCAGCCATGAAGAACCCTCCGTCGGCCAGAGACCATCATTAGAGATGCCGAGTGAAGGACTGAGTGTCATTATTGCATATGCGATGGGCACCTCGTCGAGCTTCGTCTGAGGTTAGCCTCCGCGGCATAAATCACATATAAATAACCACCACGAAGGGTGGTACGCATCCATCGAAAATACCAGCGGCAAAGATACTTCATCTAAAACTGAAGCACTTCAAACCACCGGGTTCCCCGAACAGAGACTCCAGGTGATGCGGCGGTAGACCTCAAAGAAGATCGGCCAGGGCCAGAGTCACAAAGATGCATGGCGTTAGTACGGCATAGAACATCGGCTGGGGTTGTCCCACTCCATTCACCCTCGGCGCAGGATAGGTCGGTCCGCTATGAAACTGTACCACTAATACCTTGGGAGATCACAAAGCTCCGTTCATCACCCTTTTAGAGTCCTCCGGGGATTCGCGGTCCAGATGACGAATTAGGAGGCGTCCCCTTCCGGGATCTGGAGTGGTTCCATAGAACAGAGAATAAATTGCATCGGCCCCGCGTCCATACCAACACTCGCACCCTAAATCTACTCAAAGTGCAAGATGCTCATGCGGATCACATCTCTACACCGGTCTTCGGACCATGCAGGCCCTCCATGCTCGGGGCCTACAACTACGTAAAGTCGAATTAACATGTTAGATTTTTAAATTTACCGCTTCACCAACCACCTATAGGTGCTGGCTTACAGGACCAGCAGCTTATCGGCCAGATTGAACTGGGCGGCGCCTTCAGCCGAGATGATACGAGGGGCTCTATCTGGGAGCATACTATCTATATAGTAGGAGGTCCCTACTACCCACTTTAAACTGCATTTCTGGCGGAAGCTAAATGCTTCATATATTCACAATCCTTTCTTAACAAAGCACCATTCATAATTGAAAAGTAATCCTACTTACCCGGAGAAGGGTTAATCTCAAAAGGCAAAATCAGGAAAGATGGGGTATAATACTACAATTCACAAACTAACTTCGACTAACCCATGTTTGTTTTGGGCGGATTATCGTTAAGGTGCTTCCATGAGTCTTTATTAAGGAGGTGCGCTGGCTTCGTGGATTGACCGAATTGAGTTTTGGAATGTTAGCGGATCCTTGAAATTTCCGGTGCTCCTTGAAGCTCAAAGCGGGATTACGTTTTGGCTGATATGGGGTGGTGATCCAACACTTATTGGATCAGTAAAGTAATCACCATCTTTGACCCGATCGAAGTTTACGGCGCGGGTGTGCATCTTCCCAAACCACCATAAATTGGCCCATTATCGCTCAACGAATTTATTATTTCCCTTAAATAGGTTATTATCAGCAAAGCCGTTTAATTAACCGCTAAAGCTAATTGAAATCCCATACCCAGGTCCAACCCCTGGGTTACCATACCCAGCTGGTGGCGTATATCGCATTATTGTCGCCAGTATGTTTCGCCATATCATGAGTATAAATGCTTGGAACATCACATTCTCCCCTATAAAATTAATCGTCCTAGGCATTGGGGTTAGAACTTCTACCGCCATGGGATACTTTAAATTCCTTCAGAAGGAGAATACAAACCATATTTCCAGTAATATATGTATATATATATATATATATATATATATATATATATATATATATATAACTTAATAATATATATATATATATATATATATATATATATATCTCTATAAAAACTTTAAGGTTTAAAGGCGGTTTAGAAACTTAAGGTGCATTTCGCGCAAATTATCAATCAAAAGTTCGGGACCTAAGTCCAATATCAAAATTAGAATTAGCAGAAAACAAGACATCACTTAGATAAAATAAAAGATTGAAGGTTAGGACGTAATGATCTCTAACATGGTAGGGTCGCGTCTTGCTCAGCGCATATCATTTTGTCGGTACTATATAATTGAATTTGTGGTTGGAGGGTTACCGCTTAATGAAAGAAAATTGCTTCTTGCTGCGGGGGCCTATATGTGCTATGGTTTGCAATTCAACTGCCGGCGCAAAGGGAATGAATTAAAGGTTCCAATTCCTTGGCGAGATGGGCGGCCCTATTCGTATATGCTCTCTCCAAACGAAATTAAATTGGTCAGATCCAGCGATGGCCAATTTCCACGTCCTATAGAGAACTCCGAGGGTGATCCTCATCGCCGTTAACCATTTATACATTTCCCGGTACATCCTGCACCTAAATTTCCTCTTAGCAATCGAGAAACGACCGTAGAAATTGCCGGGGTTGATAACATACGTTGATGTGGTCGCGACCTTGAGATTCCCTTGAAGTCAGGACAATAGCATGAGTCCTCTTCATCACCATTAGCATCCTCAAACGTTAAATTCGCACCCGCCAGCAGTATTTTGTTTCCATTGCGTGAATTACGCCACGGGTTTTGTTTTGCTCGCTCGATCAAGGAAAGGCTTGGGCACTATATCTCCGGCTGCTCCTCCGTCATTTGAGGAGGGTTTAAGAGTCATCCAAGACCCTCTGGATCGGTGGTATTGTTTCAGAGGAACTCGCGGATCGCCTTCAAAGCGGTGACAAATCCAAGCGATGTGCACGCTCGCTCAAATAGGTACTGACAGTCAGTATGCAGATTGCTTCTTCGCGGTTGCCAATCTTAGCTGGCTTGTTTTACCTTACTCTTAATGGCCCGATTCACCACCTAAAAAGCGGTAAAGAGTTTATACGTGCCTATGGCTACTGCACTCTGTATTTGCGTCGCATTAATAAAGTAACCACGAACTTCTTGACGGAGCTTCCATCTCAAAGGGGTTGACAGAAACCTCTACTTTAAGCGGGATTTATACCATATATGCGGAATTAGGCGGTGAATGTCACCGTTTATCATAAGGAATTCGGAAGATACTGCGAACTTTCGTATTTGGTATAGGCAAACTCAACGGATAAATATAGTCAGCCCATTGATTGCTTACTCCGCACATAACTTCAGCGGCACTTATCCTCGATGATCGGTTATCGCGCTCGTTTACGTATACGTTTGAGGATGATATCTTTGTACTCATAGCAAGCTTAGTGCGGATGGTGGCAAAGAAATCTTTCAGCGGAATGCGCTTCACAATTTGGGTCCTGTCCGGGATCTGATAACGCGTGGCATTCGGGTATAATCGAGAAGATCTTCTTGGCGAATAAGCGGAGGGCGTTATCGAGAGAACATTAATCCGGAGTGATTGACATGGCAAGAAATGAGCCATCTTGGACAATTTGTCGACCACTACCATCAGCGCATCATATCCGCGAGATGCGTTGGAAGGCCCACAATGAAAAGAATCCATGGTTATCACTTCCATTTGGCGTTGGGCGCATCGAGGAGGTTGCAATTCGCTTTTGAATCCCTTACTAGGCTTTGGTTTTGTTGGCCACGATAGCGCTTAATGTAGTTGGCAATGTGCCTTTGAAATAAGGCTGGATGAAAGTCTGCAAAGTAGGTCTTCATAAAACGCATGTCGGCTATAGGGCTGTTATTGTGTAATATATGGAGGATATCAACTTAAAACTCTGGCGACCGTGCCACCTGACTATCAGCAATATAACCGGTTACCTTCTTTCTTATAGGAGCGGAAGCTTCAGCTCTTTTATCGTCTGCGAGCTTCCTTAGCGGATATCAATCCAGAACTTTCGGGATCAGTAGCCCAAGGTTTATTCTATCGTTTCCCAAACTCGGTGAGTGGCAGGTACATTACAATGGGTTAGGTTTATCAAAGGGATGAAGCGTGATAAGCATCGCGCTTACCATTTAGCTGTACCCGGGGCATATACGATCTCAAATCATATATAAAGAAATTCATCATCTTCGAAGTTAGGCTGGAGTGGATACATCGCGGGAGACTTTGATGATGCAAAACATCCGAAACAAGATCTTCTACCAAAGAAGGGTAGTGTATACTTGCTCCGCGGAACTTGCGGACAACGGCTAACAATTCACGATCGCTTCGCGTTGGAATTATGGCTGCTCCGTCCTGGATTCATTTTCTTAACATCGCCGTAATACTCCCCTCACCCATTTAGGACTCCAGAATTTGTTGCCAATCTTCTTGGCCAGGTTGCCACTGGTTTATCCTTCTGGGGATGAGACGATGTGAGAACTCTTTAAAATTTGTTGAAACTTCACGAACCTTGCTTCAGGTGTTCAATCAATCCTTCACCTTCTCATTAACGCTGGAATTTGTAGAAGTCGCGCAATCTTTGAAATCCTTTACAAAATTTCAATGCAATATCGCAACTAAATCGAAACTTGGTTCAGGAAACGGCCGCAGAATCGGGCCGTTCCTTACATACTCTATCTTTCTACTTGGGATCGCCCAGCAATTCCCTCTGCCGAAATAAATGACCTTGAATTGCTTAAACTTACGCCAGAGAACTTGGCAAAAGTGATGGCAGGGCCAATCTAAGATGTTTCTCATGCTCCTCACGAGGTCTTACTATAGATAAAGATGTAAATCCGAAAATAACAACAAAATCATCCAAAGTATTATTAGGAGAACATCATTCATCAGAGTCGCGCTGAAAGTGTTGGGGCGATGGATTAACTTAAAAGGCATAGCGGTAAACTCATAATGCCCATATCCTGAATCGCGAAAAACGAGATTTATTGATGTCCTCCTGCTTTTTGTCCTTACTCCGATGCGTTGCAGGAATTAATCTTTAGAAATATAGCCCCACTTACAGAACTGGTCAGAGCTAGATCAATACATCACAGGCAAAAACATAGCGATTCTTAGTGGGTGTCCCGCTTTATTTGGTTCTTTAGATGAAATCGTATCCTCAAGGAGCCATCCTTTTTCATAACAAAAAGAATAGGGCGCCAAAGCGAAACACTAGGTCGAATGAAACCTAGGTTTAGTAACTCCACGAAGTTGCTTTGCGATTCGCCAACTCTTGGAGGGACTCATACAGTCACGGGCCTTGGTAGGCTTGTTACACGGCTCTAAAACTATCTCACACATTCTAGCCCTCTAAAGGGAGGGGCTTACGGACAGCGGATCCTCGTAAAAGGAAAGATCACCAAATTCGGAGAAGACCCAGCAATTCCACTGTGGCAAGGTGCCCGTTCTTGCTTACGTTTTAGCATCGACTCAATGGAAACCCAAGTCTAATGTATGGAGGAGCTTTTCGCTAACTTAAGCATCGCGCACGATGGATACTCCATTTGGATAATAGGGTTGAATGGTTCACCTTTTATAGTCCACGCGGGCTCCATTAGTTCGTTAGAGAGTAACTTCACGGATTTCATGGGTCTATGTTGGCTTTTGAGATGCGAAAATTCCATACCAACAATGAGGTCGTGTTTGCAATGTCCATTATTAACTTTCGGCACCCCAGCAAGCATTTGCGAAAGCACATCTTAAAGGAATTGATAAATGACCGCGTGATGCTCATCGGCCTTACCAGCGGCTAGGTAGCCAGGGCCTCGATTCGGGACCTCAAAGGTTTCAAAGGCGTAAGGCGTGGGCCATTCTAGGAGAAGCAAAATTAGTAATGTACTTTCCATTATCCATAAATTTATAAAGGCTTCTTGTCTACCGACTATGGGTGGGTAATGAGCTAACTTCAGCCATTACCCGGTTTCTATAGGCTGCAAGGATATGGTGGTGTACTGGAGACTCCTCTTCAACGAGGTAGTCTTGATTCAAGATCGTCCCAATCGAGGGTGACCATATGGCCCGGTATTTGGAAGCGTCTAGCGTATAAGACAATTCATAGGAAGTCAATGGGGCATATCACTGTAGCATGCCTTATCTCGATTAGAACTTCATTTCTGCCGGGCCTCTTTAGAATAGAGAGTTCAGAATATACCGACGGTAATTACATTTATGAATGCGGTGACTTTCTTTCAGCAGCCATAAGAGTTAAATTTGAGGGCGGACTTAGCGGCGGGGTTTGTAAGGTGTGGAATGGTAGTGAACAGTGATAGGAAGCGAGGGCCAACGAGATCTTTGGTTCCTTGGTGTGTCCTCCGCCAGAGGCTCAATCGCTAATACTCGGCCATTGCGGTGCAGGTCTATAAAGCGACCGATGGATTTAATTGATGGGGACCGACCCTCAATGTAACCCTCCACTTGCCCTCTTTTCATTCATACCTGGTACATGCGACCTCCGGTATAAATTCATCGTTTTCTTTGAGCGGAGCCGCGCGCCGCAGCCTACTCGAAAAGATGCGAGATTTCAGCGCCGTGGCGAGGCATAATCGACTTAAAAGGCTTTATGAAGCGTTTTAAAGCCTTCTATCCGGATGCTTGGCTCTAGCATAGCCCTTCCACCAAAAATCACGGGCAGCTCTATGGTTTGGTGGCGTACTTTCTTTTGTATCCCTTTACGTCATGCATTGGATTTACTAGAAATACTGTTTAGATCCAACCCGGGGACTGCGCATTGATCCAGCCTCTAGATTTCTAAAAGCATCAAAGGCGGGCGGGGTTTCTATTCTTCCATATACTAGTTGTATGGTTGTAAGCCGTGCGGTATTCATATCCGGCACGTAGTACTTGATCAAATGACTGGAAGACTACGGAGGTGAAGCTGGTGTGGCTATCTAGGAACTTCAAGGCCGTTTGGGCGAAAAGGGACCCTCATGCGAATTCACAGGCTGGTTTTGAGGTGGGAGATGAAGCTCTTTGTGTAGGTGGACTTAGATACTTTCGGTGAATGCCTATGATATATCGTGGTGGGTTGGCGGCGGCTTACGTAAAAGCGTAGGTAGGGCTAAATTTCTTCAAATTTCCAACATCCCGGTTCACGTTCGGTGTTAGTCTGGCATTTGAATCGCCGGTAATTCGTGCCGATCCTATATCGAGCATAAAGAGATAAACAAAATTATGTTACATCAAATCACAAAATTATTATTCTGGGGATAGGGTAGAGAGAATACAAGAAAAATTATAATGGCGAAAATCTTATTACAAGAGAAACTGTTATTCCATTAAAGTTCCACACCTTAGTACTACTTAAAAGTTGATCTGAGGAATTATGATACAAAGAGACAAACCGCAATCGTGAGGCTTAAAGAGTTTTGTCCTCTGGCCCGTAACAAAAAACAAAATCTGGAAGAATAGGGCCTAGAGTTGCATAAATGAATCACGGGGATTAGTGGCGGAACACTTTCCGCATTCAGGCCCTAACGAGCTTGTAGCGTTAGCCCGGGCACGGGCGATGGCAGTTGATAGTCATAGGTGGGACTAATGATGAG
This sequence comes from Isoetes taiwanensis, assembly GCA_021234155.1. Lineage (NCBI taxonomy): Eukaryota > Viridiplantae > Streptophyta > Lycopodiopsida > Isoetales > Isoetaceae > Isoetes > Isoetes taiwanensis. The sequence goes on along the minus strand of JAJEKV010000016.1, from coordinate 13,289,363 downwards.
GAAGTTAAAGTCTCGCCAATGCATGAAAATTTGCCATAAATGATCAATTGTAGCGCTCGAGCCTTTTAACCGTCATGTCAGCGGTATATGTCGGCATTTGCTTTAAGGTCCTCGTAAAGCGCGTTTCGGAGAGAATGTTGTTGACTTCCAAATCCCTTTTTGGATCATAGCAGGGCTCGGACTCTAGGTTCCCCTTCGTAATCCTCACCATCGCTTCGAGGAATTATTCTCAGTATCTTTGGTAATCTCACGGAGGCCTTGAATTATTAACCGGATCTCATTTGCTTGATCCCTCTCACCGAACTCAAGGAGGTCGCCGATGCACTGAGCGGCAAGAATAGGCACACACAATGTGGAAGCCCGGTTTCTTATATTTAGGAGCTGGGAATGGATGCAAAGGAAGTATCGCCGGCATTCCGTTTAATTGTACATTTCATTGATGCAATAATCATAAACCATAAAGGAAATGACACATCACTTATATAGCCAGAAGTGGCTAAAGAAATTGCCAACTAAATTTCCACCTTCTTGCCCATACAATTCTATTACTTCGGCCTAATTCTTTTAAGAGCTAGGTCCCCTCTTCATTAAATTGAGCCGAGGTGGGTGGCGGAGAATTGATTCTCTTAATCGCAGGAGTCGCACAGGAGTCTCAATGCGGTACAGGGAAACCTCGGCGGATAGAGCAGGTAAATGGGCTGCAGTAAGGGCTTCATGCTCATCGAGTGCAATAATAAATACTGGTAGTGAGAACCAAGATCCGTCGTCTGATGCAGTAAGTGAGCGTCTGATAGGAAGCTTCTTATTAGCGACCAATGTGGAGAGGAAACCTGGAGGGTCCACCATGAAACTGCAGCCTCAGGCCTAAATCTCGGGCTATAAAAGTACACTTTCATCGAGGCGATAGGAAGAAGCGAGTGAATTGGTTTCCCAATACCTTCCTTAGCGGGTTCCTACGGCGTGGCCCCACCCTCCTTATCTAAGTCCATAGGGACTTTCTTCTGCTTTGTAAGTTCCTGTTGCTCTTCAGCCTTCAAATGAAGCGGGGTTATAGTTATAAATCCTCTCCCTCATCATAAACAAGGCGGGAGGTCCTCAACCATATTAATGTTTGGGACATGAGGTCCATGGTACATGGAAAAGGCATCGGAGGTGAAATTTTGAAACCGATCTGCATCACCGGTTCGAAGCCCGTATGAGAAGTCATTGCGTCTATGGTCTCTGGCCGGGCCCCGGGTAAGCTGATACACCTCAGGAAATGATAGGAGGCGAGAAGTGCGATGAAATCATCCATGCGATTTTCAACTTTAAGCTCATAGAAGCATAGGTCCTTATCTGCGGCTTAAATCCGGCCACCATGTGATAGGTCGGATGATATCATCCAAGAAGAAGATATTCTTGCCCTTGGTGATAAACAAGCGAAGGGCATCCGATACGACAAGCGTGCGGCTTTGCTCCGGCTGGTGGTGGCATTTCCCTCGCCAGCTTCCGCCGTCGCCCATGCCTATGTGTGTTCGTCTTCTCCCTCCTGGGAAGATTCGGGGAAGTTTGCCTTTCTAGAGGCATACGCTGGCACCG